>CM059255.1:22027434-23329934 GCA_030347555.1 Lablab purpureus | reverse complement strand
GGAAGTTGTCTATGGCTAATACAAGACATGCAACTAAAGTGAACCATACTTGAATATAGAATAATACATAACAGTTGTGCTTTGATGGTTGGTTAAGAATATTTTACATGAGCAGGTTGGTTAGGAAACTGTGTTCATTAATAAAATTTATCATTGGTTTCTGAAGATTTGTATGTAATACTCAGTGGTGTGGTTTCTTGATGATTACTTTTCACCTTTGTCCACCACCTTTTGTATAAATAGGCAACCAGACCTAGGTTGGATGAGAAGGTTACAACAAATACTTGGGCGCAAGCACCAGCACAACCTGCATGTATGCATGCAACACTTCTGTTTCCTTAAACGTATTACTGTTATGCCTTTGTAATAATCTTTGTTCTGATCTCTCAATCCGATATGTACAGGCAATATATGTCCTTCACCCAACTATTGGACTTAAATTTACAGTACTCGCACTTCAGTTGCTTGTCGATAGTGTGGTGCGTTATGAATCAGATTTTATTAACAGACGTAGATTTAAGAACACCATTTACATGTTATTAACATTGGTGATTAACTTTTAGGTATGGAAGAAAGTGGTGTATGTTGATAGATTACTACAGCTCTTCAGATATGTACCCCGCGAACAGTTGACCATCCCAGATTTCGTCTTTCAGTTGAGTCTTTATGTTTTCCTGTGTGTCATCATTTGTTCCTTTTCATAATGCTATTCCATGAACGACGAGTACTAGTAACACGTTTTGGCAGAAATTACAAAATCATAAGGGAGACTTGTTAAATGGGGAATGAGATCTGCATGATTTTGTTATCTGTAGTTATATTAAAACTGTCAAAATGTTGGACACACGTCAGCGTGCACTTCTTTTTAATGCATTAGGCACTCGTCCATTTACCTTGCAAAAGCAAAGTTGAACTGGTTTAGTTTTCAATAAATTTCAAACAATCATAAACAGCATGTTTAAAGAGTATGTTAAAGAACTAAAGAGTTTGTTGTACTTCATTTCTGAGAGCATTTAGGCTTCAGATAGGTGTAGCATATTTTGTCTGTTATTTCTATTTCCTGGTAAATGTTGCTTAGATTACAGGTTCTAATTCATTCTGTTCTTGTATTTCCATAGGCATGACTTAGAAGTGAATGGAGGAAAAGGTCTGATTGTGGATCCTAGAACAAAATATGTCTATCACCGACCATGATCATGCCATCATCAGTTCATACAAGAACATCACTTAACGTAGTTTCTTCATTATTTTTGCCTTGCCATTATTCTCTGTGACAAGTGGAAGAGGGTCTATATATGTGTTATGAAGAATTTATGTTACTTTTCTCAAGTACCGGCAACTTTCTTTGTAAGTAAAATAATAGTATATATTTTTTTCTTTGTAATACCTAAGCGAGTTGTGAATATAATTTCAAGGTTATTTTGATCTCTGTTGAAGCTGGCTTCTTGTGCTAGCTCTTTAGGTTCCGTATAGCACATTAGCTCAATTTTTCAATTAAATTTAATTATATATTACATTTGTGTCCAATTTAAACTACTTTCGTCTGAAATCAAACCAAACACACCACAAATGCCCCTATTTATTTTCACATTTAGGAATTTTTTTCTAAACTTTTAGTTTCTAATTACTCAAATAACACAGTAGATATTTTTATGGAAATAGGGTACTATTGAGACATTCTCTACCTTATATCATATATCATGAAAATAAAAGTAACATATTTTATAAGTAATCTCGTAATTAATAAAATGTATAATAATAACTTTACATCATATATCATGAAAATAAAAGTAACATATTTTATAAGTAATCTCGTAATTAATAAAATGTATAATAATAGTATATATAGGATAAAAGATTCACATTCGCTAATACTATTATATTGTGTAAGATAAACTAACTAAAGTCTTAATTAAAAATAAATAAACAAAAGTTCTAATTTTCTAGTTTTATTCCGGTGTTACATATTTTATCAGAACAATTACATGAACAATAGGTTTCACCACTAAAATTACCAACATCAAATTGAAGATCATCTGTAATACGAAAGAAAAAATACGATAAGGAAACAAAGAGAGTGAGAAATATCTTACTCGGGTTGTGGTGTAAAGACACTGCAGGATAGTTTCACACAACAAACAATTATCCATAAGCTCAACATATCCATATCATAATTGTATTATATGCAATATATGTCGTACCTGTATATACACTATGATAATGAATGCATGTGGCGCCAATCACATACTACACTTAATCGCAAAAGCGATACACAATGATCTCACGTTATGATGCATGTGGCGCCAATCACATATTAAAGCGATACACAATAGTCTCACGTTATGATGCATGTTCACATAAGTCCAAGGACTTCTTATACACTCGTACATATTTTCCTTCACATAAGTTCATATTTCCCGTCATAATCACTTAACACATGACTCTTATCATAATCAATGAATAAAATAATATAATATTCAATTAACACACATTATTAATTCACATAATAAAGAGCCTACAAGAGTAACCAGGAATCAAACAGAGATGAAAGAGAAAAACTCCTCTTTCAAGAACACACCTAAAATAATGAATTGAGTCAAACAATTAAAATATTATCGAATTAAGAAATTATACATATTATTCTTCAATTTGCATCATAAAAAACATACAAGAGTAATTAGGAATCATACAGAAGAGGAAAACTCCTCTTTCAAGAACATACCCAAATTAAAGAATTGAGGGTCAACTCCACTACCCAATAGATATCTCACACTCCAAAATGAGTTCTCACTCCCCCCTTACCTTTTTTATGTGCATAAGGTGCTCCCAATACTCTAAAATTTTCTCTCTTGCACTTCTCATCTTCCTTGTTAAATAGAGAACAAAAAAGATGAAAAACTCCAAATTACTACTACTGTGCAAACTAAATATCTACATAATTAGACCTCATATCAACGATCCAACCATTCATAATGAAGAATCAGGTGTCAAAAATCACCTATTAAATTTTCAGCTTGATCCAATGGTGAACGAATCTGCAACACTGGTTTTACCGGAGCAGCCCTCTGAAAAAACAGGAATGATTTTCTCTCTTCCTCTCTCTCAATGTACTAGTGTTCTAAATTACCAAAGACTTCAATATTTATTTAAATAAGATATTATATTCTAACATTAATTATTTTATAATTATGAAAATGAATACTATATATCAAAATCAAATAAAAAAACCTATATTAATTAAATTAAAAAGAATTCTGAAATTTCCTAAAAATATTTAATTAATCTCATAAAAATTGGAGTGTGACAATTCTTTCCTCCTCTTTTAAAAAATTTCGTCCTCAAAATTTACGTGAAGAAGAAAATAGTAATGGATATACCTCGCGTATTTGACTTTCCAGTTCCCAAGTAAGACTTTCATTTACATTCCTTCCCTAAATGACCTTGACTAAAGGGATTTTTTTTTTCAATTGAGAAACACAAAAGACATTATGTAGGTTTGAAAGAGAAGGAGGCAAGACTATTTGGTAAGCAACACTACCAATGCTCTATAGGATCTAATAGGGACCGATAAAATGAGAAGTAAGCTTCATAATCTCACTTCTCTACCTACTCGAGTCTAATGAGTTACTTTAAAAAATACATTATTACCTTCTTCTAACTCAAGTGTTTTTCTCCTCTTGTAAAGCTTGATCAACCTCTCCAAAGGATACTTAATATTGATAAGAATGAAGTGAGCAGATATGGTCAATCTATCTATAATAACCCATATGACATCTAGGTTTTTGGTAGTCCTAGGAAACCCAACTACAAAGTCCATGGAGATACTAGTGCATTTCCACACTAGTATATTTAAGAATTGCAACATTCCTGAAGGCTTTCAGTGTTCTATTTAGATTTCTGACAAACTAGACACACATATACAAACTATTTTATAAGGTTAAACTTTCTAATCATCAAACCTGACACTTGAAGGGATTTCCTACTTAATGCATTGGCTACTATATTGGCCTTACCTGATTGATAGCTAAGCTGAAAATCATACTCCTTAAGAAACTCCAACCATCACCTCTAGCTTATATTCAATTCATTTGGTCAAATAAGTACTTAAGGATTTTATGATTACTAAACACTTGAAATTGGACCCAAAAAGATAATGTCTCCATATCTTAAAGACGAACACTATCGTAGATAACTTCAAATCATGGGTAGGGTAGTTTTGCTCATAGATTTCAAGTTGTCTTGGGGCATATGCTACTACTTACCATTTTACATAAGAACTCTCCCTAAACCCAACTTAGAGGCATCATAGAACACTACAATGGTTTCACTAGGATTAGATTAGGTAACACTAATATCGGTGCACTAGTTAACCTTCTCTTAAGCTCCTGAAAACTCTCCTCACATTTGGCATTCCACACAAATGGTTGGTTCTTCCTAGTTAAATTAGGTAAGAGAAATTCTCTATGAACATCCTTTAATGTCCAACTAATCGTAGAAAACTTCTAATCTCAAAGACTAACTTAGGTGCTTCTCACTCTAGCAGAACTTTTACTTTGACAGAGTCTACAACTATCTCTTCTTCAAGAATTACATGACCTAGGAAGCTCACACTACCCGATCAAAACTTCCACATAAACAACTTAGCATAGATTTTTTTTTTCTCTAAGTGTTTGTAAGACAAAAGGTGTTTGATATGCTCTTCGTTGGTCTTATAGTATACTAGAGTGTCATCTATGAATACTCTTACAAACTGATAAACAGATTTTTGGTCGTACAAAATTTTATAAAAAAAACAAGTTAACTAATGTAATATAGCTAATCTGTGTCGAATCTCACAAGGACACAATTATAGGAGTGTAACCATTGTTAAACATCATTCTCCAAAGAAAAGTTAAAATAAACAACAACAATAACAATAATAATAATAATAAAGGGGGTTTTGTCGAATTGATAAAATTAACAATGCAGATTAATAATTGTAAATAAATAATTAATAAAACTAAAATTAAAAACACATAGTAAAACAATTATAAATAAAATAATTAAGGGAAACTAAAATTAAAAACAAATATGAAAATTAAATTATTTAAATACGAAAAAATAATGCATGCAGAATTAAATTGCGATGCTAAGAATTTAATAATGAGATCAACGTTTATAAATCCTTATATAATTAAAATAAATAAATTAAAAGACAAATTTAAAGGCAAAACAATGATTGGAATGAAATTCCTATGCTAATTCAAATTTAAATAAAAATAAATAAACAATTAACAGTTAAATCATAGATTTTAAGACAGAGCAATAATTAGAATAAAATATTGATGCTAATTCAAATTATAATAAATAATTAACAATTAAATAAAAAATGTATTCAATTAACTATTAAAATTTAAAATGAATAAGTAAAATACTGAATTTAAAATGTAGGCTGGAATTATAAAATACTGAATTTAAATTAAAAGTAAAATGCTAATAAAATTACTGGAGTGTGAAGAATAAATGCATATGTGTGAGGGTGTGAATGTGAATGTGAGAAAGTAAAGCGTACGAAATTTAAATTATTGACTAGAATTAAATAAAATGAAGGGTAAAATAAGAAATAATGAAATTAAATAAATTAACATGAAAGAAAACAAAACCAGGAAATTGTAGCAGGAGCTCCTACAACTCTCCGCAGCTTCACCCCCAAACTAACAATAAAACTATAATGAGAGAGAGGAAGAAGAGAGACTATTGCTCTGGTGAAGTGTCTTTTTGCCTTGCATCTAAATCTCCTATTTATAAAAAATTAGCCAAGGTCTTATCACAAATAAAAATCTGAAAATTAATTACAATTCAAGTCAAATATTTCTTCCCCTGATTTGATTTTGCTGATTAGGAGATCCTCTGCCAAGAATAGAAATAATTGCTCCTTCAGAATAAATTTAATGCTTCGATTTGATTGTGGATTTGGATTTGCAGGAAGGGAATTCTGAAAATGGGGAGTTGATTATGCACGAATTTCAAATTTTCAAATGAAGCTGGTCACGCATTGAATTAGGCCACATTGAATGCACCTAAGTTGCACCTCCTGTTGGTTTCATGATAAATGGGCCACGAAGAATTTAATTTGGAAGATTGAAAAAGTTCTCCCCACCGAAGCACATTGGGCTCATCTCAAAATAACTTCAAGTTCTTTTTCTCCTAAAAAGAAAAGTCTCAACCAGAAAAACAAAAAAAAAAAATATATGCAATATGAATGTATGAATGTTTGATGTTAAAAATATGTAAAATGCAATAAATTTACTAAACTTAAATTATGTCATTATTTTTATGAAAACGTGCAAAATGCATGGTTTAAGAATAGAACAAATGGCTAGAAAATGTTCTTAGATCAAGAAATAAAGAGTAAAATGACATACATTACAAACCTATCCAGATATAGGTGGAATATTTC
The DNA here is from genome assembly GCA_030347555.1 of Lablab purpureus. Taxonomy (NCBI): domain Eukaryota; kingdom Viridiplantae; phylum Streptophyta; class Magnoliopsida; order Fabales; family Fabaceae; genus Lablab; species Lablab purpureus. The sequence continues at coordinate 23,323,495 of CM059255.1, read as the reverse complement.
GATTCATGTAATCTATGAAGACACTAGGTGCATTAGTCACACCAAAAGGCATAACCAAATACTCATAGTGCCCATAGCGGGTCCTAAAAATGGTTTTTGAAATATTCTCAGGTCTCACACAAATTTGGTCATAACTGAATCTCAAGTCTATCTTAGTGAAAACACACACCCCAACTAATTGGTCCATCAAGTCATCTATCATAGGTAAAGGGTATTTATTTTTAATGATATATTTATTCAATTGGCGGTAGTTTATGCATAATCTCATGCTCCCATAATTTTTCTTTTTCTTAACTAATAACATTGGTGCTCCCTAGGGGACATTCTTTAGGGTGTTATACATATAGATGCGGTACCAAGTACTAGATCTATGGAGGACTCAATCTCTCTCTCAAGTGCTAGAATAATCATATCCTTACTCACTCACTACATAAATCTTGCTAAGCTCGTTATATTTCTCAAGTTTCAAGGAGATTGAAATCATGTATACGTTATCATTTTCATTTAAAAAAGTTTTAATTTTATCAACACTTAGAAATTTTGTACTCTTACTTTCACAAAACAAAATTGACTTATCAAAACAGTTCAACAAGACATAGTTGGAAGATAACCAGTTTATACCAAGAATAATTTCTAATTGACTAAGAGGCAAACAGATCAAGTCAACTAAAATTACTTATTAGAAATACTAGTGGAACATTCCATTGCTCTAAAGATCTTCTTTACTTCAATCACTCAAACCATAGTGTCATCTGGATCATATCATCCCTTAAAAGAGGATGGACGGTTACACTGAAAATTTTCTAACCATTAAGGAGCAGAGTTTTAGCTCTACCATTACTTATAGCTTATGCTAACACTTTAAGAGTGTTGACATATTTCAAGCATGAGTAAAAAGTTACTCAGAAAGTTTTGATGAAGATTTAATCTCAATAAGTCATGAAGATTGGAGTTTTGATGATGAAGATATAAAGTTTTTTTTCAACATTAAAGACTTGATTTTATCTCACAAAGGTTGCATCATGGAAATAAAGGTAAAATATATTTGCATTGAAGGAGAATAAATTCTTTCAAGAAAGAATATTTCTGAAGTTTCTCTCAAGAGCCGAAGATACAAGTTTAGAAGTTTCAATTTTGGGTGATGGATAAAAAGAGTAAGTCATAAATCCCATTCAAGACCATTTCAAACTTAAGAGCAAGCCATATTTTCGCAAAAATCTTTTTCTACGCTTTTAATCGATTAGGAATCAAAATAGAATCGATTATAACACTTAAAATTTGAATTAAAAGAGTTTAACGAACAAAATAATCGATTAAGTGTTTTTTATAATTGATTATATTGCTTCTGGGTTTCATATAATTGATTATGGCCTTAACCTAATCGACTATATCAGGAAAAATATATTTCCAGTTTTGCTATGATATAATCGATTACATAATTTATATAATCGATTAAATACAACGTTTTTGCGAATTCAAATCAACCTAAGAATGGAAAATTTGATCTAATTTCAAATTATAAAATGAATGGCAATGTCTTAGGTTCAGACATATCTGATAAAAACACGAAATTAAAGTGTTCTTGCGCTGAAGTTTTTCAAAACCGCTTTCTTGCTCTCTCAAGGTTGATCTAAGTTCTTGGAAGTGGTGATTGTATTGTGCTTAAGCTTTCATATCCAGCACTCATCAGGTGTTTTCTTTACTGTTTATTGGTTTGAGTAATTCATCCCTTGGATCTGTTCTAAAGGGAGGTGTGTTCATCTCTTGTGTGTCAAGAGAGGTGGGGATCATCCTTTAGTGTGTCTAAGGAGGTGTTTCTGTTATCTTTAATTGTTTTTACATTGTGTCACTGATTGGTGTTTGTAATTACTTTTAAAGATAGTGGGGTGATCATCACGTGTTTGTGGTAATTGGGAACTGGACGTAGGATTGGCTAAATCCGGACCAGTATAAATCTCTTTGTTCAATCTCTCTTTCCCTATCTCTTTATTTTATTGCGGATCATATTAACAATTGTTATTCAAACTGCTCCAATCAAAGGTTAAGGAAAATCCGAATCTTGATTTTAAAAGTATTTTTGAAATCTGGAAATTTATTTTAAAAAGGGAAAAAGTTGTTTAAAAATCCAATTCACCCCCCTCTTGATTTTTACACTGTCGTTATTTCTAACAAAGAGTGTTAGCTATCACACAATCAATTTTACAAGCCATGTTTTGAGAAAAGTAACAAATAGATTAAGTGCAAGTCCTAAAATTATAACACTATCAGAGAACACAACAAAAACAATAGTAGGCTCATAACACACAAGTCTGATTTTGGACAACGAGGCTCTGATACCACTAAATGTGACACCCTCTACCCCACATCATATATCATGAGAATAAAAGTAACACATTTTATAAGTAACCTCGTAATTAATAAAATGTATAATAATAGTATACATAGGGTAAATGATCCACATTCACTAATAACATTATATTGTGTAAGATAAACCAACTAAAGTCTTAATTAAAAATAAATAAACAAAAGTTCTAATTGTCTAGTCCTATCCCGGTGTCACATGTCCTATCAAAGCAGTCCCATGAACACTAAGCTTCACCTCTAAAATCACCAACAACAAATTGAAGGTCACCTGCAATACAAAAGGAAAAACACGAAAAGGAAACAAAGAGAGTAAGAAATATCTCACTCAGGTTGCGGTTGCAGGATAGTTTCACACTACAAACAATTAATCAATACTTAATCATATCCAAACATGAGAAACAAATTAATTTAACTTCAACAGGCATTATCCATAAGCTCAACATATTCATATCATAATCGCATCATATGCAATGCATGTCGTACCCGTATATACACTATGATGATGAATACATGTGACGCCAATCACATATTACACTTGATTGCAAAAGCGATACACAACGATTTCACATTATGATGCATGTGACGTCAATCACATATCACACTTGACTGCAAAAGTGATACACAATGATCTTACGTTATGATGCATGTTCACATAAGTTCAGGGACTTCTTATACACTCTTACACATTTCCCTTCACATAAGTTCACATTTACAGTAACAATCACTTAACACATGCGTCATATCATAATCAATGGATAAAACAATATAATAATATTCAATTAACACACATTATCCTTCATTCATCATTAAAACTATATCACCCTTGACACATCCCCTTCTTAGGGTATCACAAGAATCCTTAAGGTGCTCCAAAGTAATCACAATATTATCAAATTAAGAAATTATACATATTATTCTTCAATTCACATCATAAAGAGTCTACAAGAGTAACTAGAAATCAAACAGAGATGAAAGAAAAAATCTCTCTTTCCCTCTTTCAAGAACACAAGTAAAATAATGAATTGAGTTAAACAATTAAAATATTATCAAATTAAGAAATTACACATATTATTCTTCAATTCGCATCATAAAGAATATATAACAGTAATTAGGAATCAAACAGAGATGAAACTCTTTCAATAACATACCCAAATTAAGGAATTGGGGGTCAACTCCACTACCTAACAAGTATCCCACACTCCAAAGCGAGTTCTCACTTCCCCTTACCTTTTTTATGTGCAGAAGGTGCTCTAAGACCCTAAAATTTTTCCTCTTACACTTCTCATCTTTCTTGTTAAATAGAGATGAAAACCCCTAAATTGCTGTTATTGAACTAAATATCTTCATACTCAGACCTCATATCAATGATCCAATCCAAGCAGTCATAATGAAGAATCAAGTGTCATGAACCACCTGTTAAAGTTTCAGCTCGATCCAACGGTGAACGAATCTGCAACACTGGTTTTATCGTAACAGCTCTATGAAAAAACGAGAATAATTTTCTCTCTTCCTCTCTCTCTCAATGTATTGGTGTTCTAAATGACCTAAAACTTTAATATTTATTTAAATAAGATCTTATTTTCTAACATTAATTATTTTATAATTATGAAAATGAATATTATATATTAAAATCAAATAAAAAACGTATATTAATTAAATTAAAAAAAATTCTAAATTTTTTTAAAAATATTTAATTAATCTCATAAAAATTGAAGTATAAGAACCCCAAAGTAAAAGAAGTTCTTGAAAAAATCAAAGAAAAAAATCTGTAAAAAATTCTTCCAATACTATGAAAGTCATAATTTGGATGTCTACAAAGGAATTTTGTTATTTGCTGTCGAAATTTTGCTTTTGAACACTAAATTCTGGTCCTTTCTAGTTTTTCTTTTGCAAAATATTTAAAAAAATAGGCAAAGGAAAAAATTTAAAAATAAAAGTAAACATAAATGTAATAATTAAGAATTCAAAAATGAAATAATTACTTTAAAAAATTATTATATAGAAAAATTATTATTTAGATAATTATATGTATGATGGTAAATAACACTTTTTCCTTTTATTTCTTCCCTTTTGTTCTTATTATTATAATGGATAATGATGAATAAAATTCATTAAAAATAAAATCTTGATGATTAATTTGAAATAATTATTAATCAATTAATTTTGTTATAAATTTGTTAATAAAATATTAAAATGATTAATAATGAGTAAAGTGAGAAAATTAAATTTTAAAATTATAAAAATAAGATGATTAACAATTTGCAGCTATAGATGGAGACTCCGAGTGGTTGAAGGAAGGAAAAGATATACGGTTTTGTATCCAAATTACCGTTCAAAGATTCCCTGTTGATCGATGTTTGCACGTTAAAGGTTTATAAACAAACTAATATTTCCCCTGTTGTATTTTTCTTCAAATATTAAAAAAAAATATTAAAAGAGTAGAATAATATTTTAAAAAGAATTAAACAACTAATATCTATAGCCCTCAGTTGCATTTGACCAGTGTGATGATTGTATGTGCAAAAGTGGAGTAGAAAGAACAGTGAGTAGATATTGGCTAATTTGCACGGTGCTTCTCCAATATCAACATCAAAAGTTAAAATATTGGACTCTATTATGAGATGAAGTGACTAACAATCCACGGTCTCATGAGCAAAACCAAACAAACAGTTTAGAATTAGGTGCATGTTTTGTTATGTTACCCTTATAAAAAGGCCCTTGCTCTGATAACACCATGCATCAGCAAAAGAAAACATACTTGTTTTTGTTTAGTTGTTTCAACAGAAATGGCAAACTTGGCAACCTCATTCTCATTCTTCACCTTAGCACTGTTGACACTAGCAACAACTGGTTCCAATGCTGGCAGCATTGCAATCTACTGGGGCCAGAATGGCAATGAAGGCACCCTAGCAGAGGCATGTGCCACAGGGAACTATGAATTTGCCATCTTGGCCTTTTTGCCAACATTTGGGAATGGCCAAACCCCAATGATAAACCTTGCTGGTCATTGTGACCCCTATAGTGATGGTTGCACCAAGTTGGGCTCAGACATCAAATCTTGCCAAGCCAAAGGCATAAAGGTGTTGTTGTCTTTGGGAGGAGGTGCTGGTAGCTACTCCCTTTCATCCCCTCAAGATGCAAGGCAAGTGGCCACTTACCTTTGGAACAATTTCTTGGGAGGAACCTCTCCTTCTCGCCCTCTTGGACCTGCTGTTCTTGATGGCATTGACTTTGACATTGAAGGAGGATCAAACCTTTATTGGGATGATCTTGCAAGGTACCTCAAAGGGTACAGCAACAAGGGCAGAAAAGTGTACTTGACAGCAGCCCCTCAATGCCCCTTTCCTGATTCTTGGATAGGAAATGCCCTCAAGACAGGTACATCAATAATACATATCTTTTTCTCTAACAAGATCTAAAGAATCTTTGTATAAAATTTTGACCTCCTATCATAATAGAAAAATTATACATGGATACTCAAACATGCTAAATGATTCTTAGATAGAGAGAAAACTTACAGATATTATAATGAATATGATATGATAACAATGTGAAAAATTAAAAGTATTGGTTAAGTACTTAAAAATAATATATATTGGTGTATCATTTCATTACTCTGGTACTTATAATGTATATTTCTCTTTACCTATCATTTTTGCAGGTCTTTTTGACAATGTTTGGGTCCAATTCTACAACAATCCTCCTTGCCAATTCTCTAGTCAGATTACCAACCTTGAAGATGCATGGAAGCAGTGGACTTCTGATATTCCAGCCAACAAGATCTTCCTGGGGCTACCAGCTTCCCCTGCGGCTTCTGGCAGTGGATTCATTGATGTTAATGATCTTACTTCCAAAGTGCTTCCAGCAATTAAGGGCTCTTCAAAATATGGGGGTATTATGCTGTGGTCTAGGTACTATGATGGCCAGAGTGGATACAGTTCCTCCATCAAGAGCCATGTATAAAATATATAAACTTATCTGAGTGCATTCATATTGGTATATGAGTATGTAATATTTGATCTTGTGTTGTACTGGTGCTCTGTGATAAATATATATATATATATGTGTGTGTATCATTTACATGTGTTGTGAACGAGTCCTTACCAGAAGTACCCTGCACTATCTGTGAGTTATTTTGAGAAGCACTCATAATAAATTAGGAGATAAAACCAGAGAGTCACAATTGAAGATGAAGATAACAGAAATCAATTCTATCAGTATACACATCCAAATAAGAATTTGTACTTGGTGCTGATAGCGTTGCACCCGCAAATTTACATGGTCCTAGATTTTTTGCACACCGCTTGGGAACAAAACAATTTTTTTGGCACAATAATTGCACATTTTATCGATGTGCAAGAAGCTTCTATCTAGTTGAAATGTAAGAAAAAAATTGTAATCAAATCCAAAACTAGTTCAGAACTGGGTACTTTTTCATTTTCTTTATTCACCCGTTTTATAACAATACCTTTTTCTCGTCAAATAATCTCATTGTCACTATTATTTATTAAAAAATGCTACACTTTTTTTAAGCCAAATAAAATGTTAGACTTAAACACTCAAATTTCTTTTTCTATCTTCCAGCTGACCATTTTTTTCCTTCTATAGTTTTGGGTTTAATTATCAATATTTTATTTTAACTTCAGTTTGTTTAAATTAGCAGCATTTACAAAGTACTCTTTCTGCATAAAACTCAATCTTAAAATTTGTCTTCCTTCTAAAAAAATTCTCTTCTGAGAAAGCAAACTATCATATCTGAATTAACTACCCTTAATGACCAAAATAAATAAATACCGTTTATATTAAAAATTAACCACCGTTAACCATATTTTTATATTTTGTTGAGATGAGACCACTAAAGAGTATAATAAAAAATTTCATTTTAACAAAACGAAGTAACTGAAATTTTCAACATACCCATTATTACATTTTCTTATAACTTTATATGTATATTCTTCGTATTATTATTTGCTTTGTTGCTCATGTGACTGTGAGGCCATCGTCGCAGTTTGAAATCGTTCTTAGTTCCTTTTCTGCACCGCTCTTTGGTAATTTTTTCTGTTCATTTCCCGGGGAAGCCTGTCTCTAAGTTTCTGAAAAGCAAAACTCAAGTCCACACGGTACTCTCTTGTTTCTTCCAGCTTCCATTTTCTAACCCTCTATTTTCTCGCAATATCCAGATAAGAAACGGTTTAGTTGAAATCTAATTTAACCAAAATTTCACTGAGAGGTGAATTTTTTCTCTGCTTTTATAGTGGGGTGTGTATATTGAATAATTGTATTTGCATATTATGGTTTTGAAGCTGCATAATTTCCCTCATGTAATTTCATTAATGCAGGAACGTTCTGTTGAGGAAAGGGTGAATTTGAGTTTCTATTTTACCTTTTTGGGAGAGGAATAATCTTTTTGTCTTCCCCCAAAAAATGGTGCAAAGTGTGTCTTTGAGTACTCTAGCTACTTGTGGAAAGAGCAGATTCTGTGGATCGTCCCCATCTTGGATGGCACCCTTTGAGCCATTCAAAAGATCCCAAATTACCTCTGCCTCTGGCAGACACTTGGTTTGGAATCATTCTGTGCAGAGCTTTTTCTTGATTGGGTACCCTTCTGTTTCAAGGCACAGTGGTTTCAAGACTGCAGCAGCATGGATGTTTAGAGGGGGAGAACAAGGGTTGGATTCAAGTTCAGAACACAGTGAGAGTGCTAATGAGGATATCTTGATGTTCTTCTTTCAGCTTGACTTGGCCACAAGAGTACAGGTCTGGCTGCTTTTACTCTTCTGTAAGAAGTTAAGTGGAGTAGGGCTTATCTCAAATTTTTGGAAGAGTTCTTAATGCTTCATTTGTTTGGAACTTTTGAATGTCAGTATGCTTTAAATATGGAGCAGTATGACACAGCACAGCAACTGAGAAACAAACTTACTGAGGTTAGATATATTGCCACTTATTCTATCCTATATGGATATACCAAGTTTGGTTGATTGTGTAGTCTTAATTGAGGTTGAATTTACAATTTTTCAGTTTCTGTCAGTGATTTTATTTTCTTTCGTTTTTTTATCACCCTTGAATATAAATCTAGTCCCTCTATAACTTGAAGCAATAATATCAGTGTACTTTGTCTATATACATGTTTTCAAGATATCTAAATTTTGTGGGATTGGAGCATTGAATGACTTGCAGCTTGTTTGGATGTTTTTGGAAGGTTGAAGAAGAGGTAATCAAGCAACAACAGTCAAAAAGGGGATTATCCTCAAAAAGTGAAGCTCAAGATAAAGCTCTAAATATTATACGTCTTCGGTGAGTTTTCTTCTTCTGTTGTGTCCAGCTAGCTTTTTTCCCCTTCCCTTCCGCATATCTGGTTCAACTTGAATGCTGACAGTGATTTTGTTTCCTTGCAGTTCAAACCTCCAGAAGGCTGTTGAGAATGAGAATTATGCCTTGGCTGCTGAATTACGTGATGAAATTTCCAAACTTGAAGCAGAGTCTCTAGCTGCATCAGCTAAAGCTTTGGCTCATGAAAATGCACAATATGCATTTCGCTTGGGTCAGAAAGTGAGACATAAAAAATTTGGTAATTGGTTGAATTGAAATTACCTTCCACTGAATACAGAAAAATCATTATTAATTTCATTTCAAGTATGCAATATGATCTAACAATAAAAATGATGCTTCTTAGTTGTAATCTGAAGCTTTTCAATAGATTAAGTTATAATTATGTTACAATAAATTGCCATATCCAACTTAGGGTCAGGAGCTAAAATATCAATAATGCAGCAAAAGAGAATTTCATTGACATCACCTCGTAAATCTTTCATATGGATCATTGATGTACACAATCATAAGTTCAGAATCTTATAATTGTGGAGGATATGATTTCCGTACAGCTTCTTACATTTTGATTGCTCAAAATACGCTGCAGGCTATAGAGCTGTGATCTGTGGAATGGATCCAGTATGCAGTGAATCAAGTTCATGGATGGACAATGCACAAGTTAAGAATTTGTCTCGCGGTTCCACTCAACCATTTTATCAGGTTTGATTAACTTCAGCGTAGAAATTGCATTCGGATGAATTGTTCTGTTTCTGTAAGATCAAATTTAATTTTTAATTAATCTATTTTGATATTCTGATCCTATACAGCTTATTCATCTTGTACTCTTCAATTCTTATTAAATATAGTAGTTCATTGTCACCTTCTTGAATAGTAGTGTTAAAGATATGGTTTCATTATGTTAAATAGGAAGATATGGTATTATGTAATAGGAAAATATCTTACCCAATATTTCCCATCGTGTATTGATTTTCTTTCTTGTTATTATATTTGTTCTTCATATAAATGGGAATAATCATGTGTATATCCAACACACAAAACTCATTATAATTCTTGTCGGTGTATCTCTTCTCAAAATGTAGCAGAGAAATACCAATCCGTGCTTTCTTATTGGGAACACTGTTCACACTGGACACATTGTTCTCTGCCACCATCACAATTACCCGCATGTGTCAGTGTTCACCACTGATGACTTTCTAGCGGGCCTTTCCTGCCGTGCTAACTTTTTTTCCAGCCAGCGTTGTTGTTTATTGCCAACGTCTTTTTAGTGAGTTTTGTTTATCGTTGACATTTTTTCTAGCGAGTACTATTTACTATCGACGTTTATCAAATGAGTATTATTTACCACCTATGTTTGCAAGTACTATTTATCATTGATGTTTTTCTAGCAAGTACTATTCATCATTGATGTTTTTCCAGCGAGTAGTGTTTACAGTTGACGTTATTGCGGCCAATTTCTTTTTCTGTCGAGACTTTTCCAAATGGCATTATTGTTCACCATCGATGTTTTCTTCGATGAGTATTGTTCACCGTGTATGTTTTTCCAATGAATTTTTTTTACATATTTTTTTCAGTCGACAACCACCACCAATGGCTTTGCCTTGCCATGCAATGACCATTTTTGCTCTCTAACAATTGTCGTGCCCTCTAAGCATTTTTACTTCTCAACAGCAATTGTGCTCTCTAAACATTTTTTTCTTCCCAAAAGTGGTTATATTCTCTGACATTTTTGCTTTCTTGAAGTCATCATGTTCTTTGAGCATTCTTGCTTTCCGGTAACCGTTGTGTTCTCCAAGCATTTTTGCTTTCCAGCAACTCTTGTGTCCTCTGATCGTCTTTGTTTTCTAATGACTGATGTGTTCTCTGAGCATCTTTTGTTTTCTAGCAACCACCATATCATCTACCCGTTTTTTTCTCTTCATTAGTCATTATGTCCTCTGATAATTTTTCACAAGCTTAACTCATTCAATACATATGTTGCAACTTCAGGAGTGTTAAAAGATATGATTTGAAAGGATGAAGCATTTGAAGATTGATTATCACTTATACAAAGAGAAAGTTGTGTCTAGAAAATATCTAGGAGTGGCAAAGTGGACTTGGGTCCACGGGCTGGATTGGTGTTTTCAGTTCGCTAGTATGCTTTGGCTTGCTCGCCCATCAAAGGCAGGGGACGGGGTGATTTTCTCAACACCCCCATACCTTTAACATGTTTTTTAAACATTGCACTTGCCAAAAAATAGTTGCCTTCCAAAATCTGGAAGTTATTTTTGAAAAAATTTGACATTCAGATTGTATAATCTGGAAATCATTTTTTAAAAAAATTTGACTTTCGGATTGCACAATCCAGAAGCTATTAAATTCCCAAAAGGCTTTCGGATTGTACAATCCGGAAGTCAACATTTTTTTCAAAAATGATTTCTGGATTGTATAATCCGAAACTTTTTCCAGATTAGAATGGCTTTCGGATTGTGTAATCCGGAAGTCAATTTTTCCAAACAATAACTTTCGGATTGTACAATCTGGAAGCCATTTCAATTCGGAATCCTACAACTCAAATCAAAGAAGTGCAGAGAACCACATAGTGAACGAAAATGTGTCTTTTGTGGTTAGAAAACGCCGTAGTCAAGGTCAGAAGCATGTTGCCTAGCCTCAAGACACTTCCTTTGGACAGACCTGCGCTGGAGACACACCAATGGAAATGAAAGGCACTGCATGAGAGGGGAGAAGAAGAGCTAAACATGGAAGGAAAACCAAATGCGGAAGAGGGAATTGAAATAAGATAAAGGGTATTTTATCATTAATATAGAGGTGCATGTTGAAGGTACGGGGGTTCTGAAAGAATCACCCAAAGACGGGATGAGATGGGCTGGCTTGTTGACAGGCTTTTGTTTCAAAAATTAAAAATTAATATAAAAAATAATTAATTTTTTTGTTATATTATTTGAAGATGAAAACATTCAATAATATTGTAACTTAACTCATTAAAACTTATTAATTAAGTTCTAATTATTAATTATAGTAACATGTAAAAATAATAATCATTTTAAATTATCCAATTAGATACATTAATTAATCAATTAAAAACTTAAAAAATGTTTATATAATTAAGTGTGATTTTATATAATTAATATATGTATATATTAGTTAAAATAAAAAAACAAAATTACATAGAAAACAAATTAAAAAAAAATTAAAAAAAGCAAGCATACTAGTCGGCTAGCCGGTTTTCTAGCAGGACAATTCAAGATTTTGAACCCAGTTAACCGAGGCGAGCCAGCCAGCCCAGCCCATCCCCTTTTTGATGGGACAATGATGGGTCTAACTTGGCCAAAATTAGTTATGCTGTTCCGTTTTGTCACTCCTCCTAGAAATATCTACTAACTTTGTTGTTATTTATTTTGTAAGTTTTGGCAACCAAATACTCAGTCTCTTAAGGAGTCTTGTGTTGATGATTCTCATGATACATATGCTCTGGTTTGAGATATTAGAGATATGATATAATTTGATAGGAAAATATCTTACCAAACATTTCTCATTATTAGATATTGATTTTATTCCTTATTATTATATTATTTCTTCTTTATTGTAAATAAGAATATTCACTTATACCCAATGTACATAATTTATTATATTCCTTAGTTTCTCTCTTCCAATATGGAACTAGAGAAATATCATTCTTCTTTACCTCTGTTTTGCCACTCATCCTTTTAACAAGTAGATTGTGCAATAAAAATATTATGTTGTAATTGTTACTCCCTCCGATCCACAATGATTGTAGTTTAAGATTTTTCCACATATATTAAGAAGAATAATAAATATACCAATTTTTAAAACAGTTTTACCAAAAGACTCTAATTTTTTAATAAATGCATTGCTTTGAATGAGAAAGAGAGTAATTAATTTGAGGACAAATCAAGGAGAACAAAATAATATTTTATTGGAAAGTAAAAACATCGGTCAATTTAGAATTTTTAAACATGAATGGAATGACCCGTTCATTATTGTCATGTGTGTATTATTGTAAGGTTGATTTTGACAGTATCTCTTATAGCTTGATAGGCTTCATCATGGTGGCGGAAGGACCCGTTTGCTTCTTTAAATTGTTTATCTTCATACGAACATTTTGGATAAAACATCATTTTCATGATTACTTGCATGCAAGACAATGTGGTTGAAAGTGTATATGTTGTTTGTTGACCTATTACCATACTAGTTTATCTCGTTTTGCTAATGGTTGAACTGGCTCCGGTCAAGAAGTGTTCTACTGCTGAAATTTAATGTTTTCTTTTATAATGTATAGGTTCTTGTTGATGTACGTGCTGAACCAAATCTATTGGTAGCATATGGTAAAGCTGGATTACTTAATTATTTAGGCTTATGTGTTTAATATTGCTTATCTTTATATTTTTCTCACAAGTGAATTGCTTTGATGTGCATATAGTTCTTGGTTTCTTTTGTGACACAAATAACGTGCAGATTGATTTTTTTCTCTTATGTTTTTTGCAGTTCCAGAGGAGAATCTTTTAACGCCTGATAAACCAGACATGGTGAGTAGATAGATGTATACTGGAAAGCCATGCACTATGCTATTATGTCTATCATTTAATTTGTGGTTTTGTTGGTGTCCAGGGAAGATTTGATCATCCCTACGTGTCTTTTCTATTCTATGGAATGGATTCAGCTGGAGATTTCATCCCAATTAAGCAACTACGGGAGAAGTACAACAAACCAAGGCATGAAATACCCATTGACCCACCAAATGATGAATGAAGAAGACGTAGCCAAAGCTTAAATACCTATGTGAACAACATGCCATGTTCAATGATTATGGCCTTTCTATGTGTCACTCACTTTAGCCACATCTTGTATTCTAGTGTACAAGTTTTCATTTCTCATATCTTCGTCACGGTGGTGAAGATACTCATTACCTACCTAACCTTACCTCATATAATGTGTATATGGTTAAAAACATGTTATCTCCTAAAAGGGGAGAGGTTGTCTTTATAATTGACTATATTTTCTTGTAATTCCTGTCTTTTAAATAAATATAATAGGAAGGAGATAGAATTAGAGATGAGAATAAGATAAGATTTGTGAGAGGAAAAGAAAGTGCTCAACTTTTTTAGAACAGTTGTCAAAATTTCTTTATTACCTTCAAGAGGTGACATAAAAAGTAATTGAGTTATTAAATCATTTAACAATGATAACAACTATGTCACGTTTATTTTCTAAAAGTGTGCTATATGAGATGTTATAAATAGAAAAGTGTTGCAGTACAAATTATAGTGAAAAATTTTGAGGAAGATTATTTATAGAAATTGTGCATGTTATTTTAAATCACGGTGACTCGACATTCTTAACTAAGATAGTAGAATCATATGAGTAATGTTGGAAAGAAAAATTTAGATATTGGAGATGTTGAAGTTACTTTCAAATGTCGTCAGTGTAAGCAAGTAGAAAAATCAATTTTTTTAATGCAATCGAATTTGATGAAGAGTCTTGAATGGTAATTTTTCTTTAGGTGGATGCTAGATCAACAAAAACTTACTAAAAATTTGGGGATGTTATAAGTTTTGATACCATATATATATAAAGTCAATATGTATATCTTGGATTGATGTTTGGTTGTTCCTTATTGCAAGACAGGTCAGCGAATTTTTATGCATGATTGTTTCATACTTGTTAGAGGGAATGGGAGGGAAAAAATGTATATCTATCTTAACATACAAAGATTTAGTTTGGAATTACTATTGCAAAAGTATTTCAAAAAATATGTCATCATCTTTGTTTATAGCATATGAAGAAGTTTCCTGATAAGTTAATTAATATATATTATAAAAGGTCTGTTTTTAAATGTGATTATAAAATATGTATATAAGACTTGTCTAGTATTCAAATATTTGAAAAAGAATGGAATTATTTAATAATTGAGTATAATTTGGAAGAAAATGAATGTCTTTAGCATCTGTATAGCATGAGAGAATCATGAGTACCTATTTACAACAAAAGTAGTTTTTTTTTTTGGATGAATACTATAGTTCTATATTAAAATGAACTGAATTATTTATTAAAAAATAGTTTATAAAAAATTTGTGAGATGTAAGTAAATGAGAAAAAAAGATAAAATAACAAAATATTACATTTTTTATTGCTTCACCTTTTATTTCTTTAATGTCTTTAATTTTTGTTTTTATAACATTTATTTTTATATATACAAAGACAATTCTTCTTTTTTATATTTATTTTTATATTTTTATTTTATTTTTAATAATTTGAATTAAATATTTATAATAGTGTAAAATAATTTTTTATGCATCTTTATATTTTTGTTTTATCTTTAATACATTTTAAAATAAAAAGTAAATTATTAAACATTTAAAAATAATTATAAATATTTTAATATGTAATTATTTTTTATGTAACAATCATTTATATAAATACTATAATTAAATTATTTAAAACAAAAATAAATTATTTAAATCTTAAAATAATTATAAATATTTTCAAAAATATTACCACTGTAAAACTATTAGTATATTTTATAACATAGAAACACAAACTACTTTTTTTACACTAGTATTAATAATAAGAAATAAAAGTTGTCTTTTTTAAACTTTTTTATTATATTATTTTTTATTTTTAAATATTATTTGCTTTTATATAGAAAAAGAACACACATTTTTTTTTGTTTAACTTGAAGTATTAATTTAAAATTAAATAACATTGATAATAATTGTTAATTCAAAATTAAATAAAATGATTTTTCTTTGCTATCTCTTCTATTAATGCAGGTTAAATTACATTAATTTTTTTTACTTTTACATTTTATTCAGTTTAGTTCCTAATCTTTTGAAACAAATTAATTTAATTATATGAGAGTAATTTAAAATAATCATTTCATATATTAACATTAACTCCATTAATATTTAAAAATCAATCATTCATCTTATTTTTTCAATCTTCTATTTTGCCCTCGTCTTTTTCTGATTTTTTTTCCAAAATATTATTTTGTTAAAAAAAGTTTACAAAATTATTTTTCCTCCCCCATTCTTTACACAGATATCACACTTTATTATTTGGAATTGAATTTTGACCTACAATATGACCTGAATTTTGACCTACAATTTGGCTGATTTTACTATTTTAATGTGTTTATTCTTTTACCACTCGGAATTCGATTCTTCCAGAAATTGAATTCTGAGTAAGTTTTTTAATTTTTTTTCTTTAGTCTCTATGAATGTGAGAATGGTTGGTTTTAAAGGATTATCATTGCAACTTAGAAGAATCCAAGTCATCTCTTCTCCCCTTATTCCCTTTCCTTCATCCTTCCCCATCTTTCTCCTCACTCCATTGCCTTCTCAATTATCAACCAAAATCCTTACAAAACTAAGAATACAAGAAACAAAAGATGACATTGTATATGCCATTGTTCAGGTCTTGTTTTACCTTAAAATCACTTACCCAACTCCATGCCCACCTCGTCGTCACGGGTCTCCACACCGACCCACTTGCCTCCACCAAGCTGCTCGAGTCCTACGCCCAAATGGGTTCTCTCCCTTCATCAAGACTCGTTTTTGAAACCCACCCATCTCCCGACTCCTTCATGTTCGGTGTCCTTGTCAAGTGTTACTTATGGCATCAATTGTTTCACCAAGTGGTTTCCCTTTACCACCATCACATTCAAAAGGGTTCCCACCTCATCCAGAACTGCACTTTCCTTTACCCTTCTGTTCTCAAAGCTGTTTCTGGCGTCGGGGACTTGATTATGGGCAGGAAAGTGCATGGAAGGATAGTAAGGTCCGGTTTTGGCGTCGATCATGTCATTGGAACTTCGCTGTTGAGTATGTATGGGGAATTGGGGTGTTTGAGTGATGCCCGGAAGGTATTTGATGAAATGCATGTTAGAGATTTAGTTTCCTGGAGTTCGGTTATTGCGTGTTATGTGGAGAATGGGCGACCGCAAGAAGGGTTGCAGATGTTGCGTTGGATGGTTTCCGAGGGAATTGAACTGGACTCTATTACAATGCTCAGCGTGGCTGAGGCTTGTGGCAAGGTTAGTTGCCTTAAGCTGGCCAAATCGATGCATGGGTATGGGATCAGGAAAGAGATGGTGGGTGATGCGAGTTTGAGGAATTCTCTTATTGTTATGTACAGTCAGTGCAGTTACTTGTGTGGAGCAAAAGGGGTGTTTGAAAGTGTTGGTGATCGAAGTACTTCTTGTTGGACTTCTATGATCTCTTCGTGTAATCAGAATGGGTGCTTTGAGGAGGCTATTGATGCTTTTAAGAAAATGCAGGAATCGGAAGTTGAAATCAATGCCGTGACGATGATCTGTGTTCTGTCTTGTTGTGCTAGGTTAGGCTGGTTGAAAGAGGGAATGTCAGTTCATTGCTTTATTTTGAGAAGAGAAATGAATGCTGCTGATCTTGATATAGGGCCTGCACTGATGGATTTCTATGCTGCGTTTTGGAAAATAAGCAGTTGTGAAAAGCTTCTTCATTTAATTGGAAACAGCAGTGTTGTATCATGGAACACTCTAATATCAATTTATGCGCAGGAGGGTTTGAACAAGGAAGCCATGGTGCTCTTTGCACGTATGCTGGAAAAGGGGATAATGCCGGACTCATTCAGCTTAGCAAGTTCTATTTCAGCCAGTGCAGATGCTGGTTCAATACTATTTGGACAGCAGATACACGGCTATGTGACAAAAAGAGGCTTCCGGGATGAATTTGTTCAGAGCTCATTGATAGATATGTATTCAAAATGTGGCTTTGTGGATTTCGCATACACAATTTTTGAAAAGATTAGGGAGAAAAGCATAGTGACATGGAACTGTATGATTTCTGGGTTTTCTCAAAATGGCATTTCAGTAGAAGCACTCAAGCTATTTGATGAGATGTTCTTCAATTGTATTGACATTAATGAAGTAACCTTCGTGTGTGCAATTCAAGCATGCTCCAATTCGGGTTATCTCGAGAAGGGAAAATGGATTCACCATAAGCTCATTGTATCTGGTGTGCAGAGGGATCTATACATCGATACAGCACTGGTTGACATGTATGCTAAGAGTGGGGACCTTCTAACAGCCAAAGGTGTTTTTGATAGCATGGCAGAGAAAAGTGTGGTGTCATGGAGTGCCATGATTGCTGCTTATGGCATACATGGTCAAATAACTTCTGCTAGCACCCTCTTCACCAAAATGGTAGAGTCACATATTAAACCAAATGAAGTAACTTTCTTGAATATATTATCTGCCTGCAGGCATGCTGGATCAGTGGAAGAAGGAAAGTTTTACTTCAACTTAATGAGGGATTATGGCATAGTGCCTAATGTAGAACATTTTGCCTCTATAGTGGACCTTCTAAGCCGTGCTGGTGATATCAGTGAAGCATATGAAATAATCAAGTCAACATGTCTTCCTATAGATGCTTGCACATGGGGTGCTTTGCTTAATGGTTGTAGAATACATGGGAGGATGGATTTGATTAAAAACATTCATAAAGAACTTAGAGAAATAAGAACAGATGATACAGGACACTACACTTTGCTATCTAACATATATGCTGAGGGAGGAAACTTGTATGAATCCAGAGAGGTGAGATCAAGGATGGAAGGACTGGGCCTGAAGAAGGTCCCTGGGTTCAGTTCAATTGAGATAGATAAGAAAATTTACAGATTCGGAGCTGGAGATACTTCTTCTGAATGGCAAATGAAAGAAATTTATATGTTTTTAGAAAATTTTCAAAGTTTGGCACAGGAACAAGGGTGTGATGTAGAATATCATGGCACAAATTTTGGAACTAGTATGTTTTTTGAGGATTATAGAGCGTATAACTTGCAGGGAGAAACTAGAAGTTGCATTTTGAACAAATCCATCCAATCTTAGAATGATTCAATCGTTTTACGAAGATGTCTGTTGAGATTATTCTGTTCTGTCATACTGGCCAGCAACGTACAGAATATTTATGATTTATATCTTTCTTCCCACGATAATAGTACTTTTCTGAAAATTTTAAAATTGACTGATATTTGAGTAAAAACCATTAAATTTTTTCTTCTTAATTGATTCAAAGTTAATTATTTTAGTAAAATTAAGATTCATTGCTGTTTTTAATGTACTTAAAAAATCTTTAAACTGCATTTATTACATGACAGAGGGGATAATATTTGGAATGTAAACATATATGATTGCTATCTTAGACGTTACACCTTAAGTTGGCCAAGATATTAAATTACTAATTAAATGGACATATTGATGAGGAGGACCTGAAATGGATATTAAACATATAGCAAAATTTAATTAGTAAAAAGAGAAAAACTATATTTGAAGAGTATATGAAGGAAGGAACACGTGGAAGAAGATGAAAGAATTCCAAAACGAGATAGAAGACATTAAAATCGAATATACAAATTTAATTTGTAAAAAATATAATTTTTCTTGTTTTGAAAAACGTTTGAATTAGAAGTTCTTTTCAAGGAAATTTTATAGAACATTCTCAAAACCTTTCTTCAATATTTTAAATAATTTTTATAAAACAAATATATCTTCTAGAGATTTTCAGAAGATTCTGACATTTCTAGAGATTATTAAGTGTTATCAACTAAATGTAATTAACTTAGAAGTTAGAGCTATGATTAAACATATTACTTATTTTTTCCCAAAGCAATGTGTTTTTTTTCCTTTTTATGTTTTCATTCTTATGTTTCGTTTTTTCTTTTGTTTTTTTTTTTGACTAAATCATATATGTAGTTTTTGTATGGATTGCTTGAGTTATTGAGTTGAAATGCTTCAAGAGTTGATAGATCATTTTAATCCTAGAAAGAATTCAATCATTTATTTTATGGAAGCTTTCAAAATGATATTATAGCCACAAATAACTATAAAAATTAATAAGTTTTATCATCCTTTTCTTTCTTCTTTTTTTCTTTACTTTCATTCTAATTTTTTATAACGGTCTTTTATCTTTCACTCGATTAGATCATCCTTTTGTGTAGACACACAGACTAGAGCAGCATGGATCAAATAAAATTTGTTTTGAGTAAGTTTTCTTGTTCAAATCTTTGAATTTCTTTCTTTTGGTAGTTTTCATGCATAGATTTAGGGATGCGTTTAATATCTAAGCAAGATAAATGTATATCAATTAGTTTGAGTATGTAGTAATATGTTTCGTTAGTAAATTAAGGCTTATAACAACAACTTAGGAGCTTTTAGAGCAAATCCTTAAAGAACACAAAAATTAAAGTAAGGGATAATATATTGAACTATAAGCAAATTTTAATCTTGATTATAAAGTGTTATTATTGGAACTATTGAGATTTTATTTTAGTATGTTTAGGTTGAATTAGTGAATGTTGAGTTTTCAATATGGTTTTGTTGGTATTGGAATTGTCAGTTGGTGCATTAAGGTAGTTTTGTTTGAATTTAGTGCTATCGTGTTCTTATTAGTTTTCAGTTTGATAATTGGTTGAGCATACCAATTTGAGTGGTATTAGTTGTTGTAAATGTACGATGATTAGGGGTGGCAAAGTGGGTTGGGTCCGGCGTGTCGGCCCGCCAACCCGATAGTATATGGGCGGGGCGGGTAAGCATTTTAAACCCGCCAATCCGTATCAACCCCGTCTGTCTAGCCCGCCAACCCATCGGGTCACAGGAAGGGCGGGGCGGGCCAACCTGCTGGCTCGCAAAAAAAAAATATACTGTATTTTTAAGATATCATGTTACCATATACATCTTTAATATATCGTTGTAATTACAAAAATTCATTTAAATTGGACACAAACAAAATAGCTGCAAAGAAAAAAAGTCCAATTTAAAACCAAAGATCCAAAAATAAAATAAAAAACCAAAAAAATAGACTTTTAAAAAAAATGCAAAACAAAATAAATAAGCGGGCCAGCCTGCCTTATGACGGGACGGGTTAAAAATTTTGGTCCACATCATTGTGGCGGGCCAACCCGGCCCGACTCGTTTTTGGTGGACTCATGGCGGAGCGGGCCTAAACGGGCTGGCCTGGCCCGTTTGGCCACCCCTAATGATGATTTCAGATAGTAATAACATGAATTAGAAACAATGTACAATATACAAAGTGGTTTTTTAGAAAATAACTTGGTTCTGACTCTTTAAAGGTAGTTTTTGGCTTGTTTCGATTATTGAATAACTACATTTTGTTTGAGTGATTGTACAACAAGTTTGACTGAAAAAAGAAAACTAATTTTGTTGTTCGAAACTAGATATAAAAAGGTGAAAATTAACCGTTTTGAGTTGTGGATCAATTTTGTGAAATTTTGAAAAATTGTTGGTTCTACGTAATTTGTTCAATTGATGAATTTTGCTCAACAAAATCTCTTTCATTAGGCAAAAGATTTCTCTCAGCACTTTCTCGTTCAATGATGAAGTGTTCACTAATCAGATCCGTTAGTTTTTCTCAATAGATTAAATTCCACTTAGCGAATATCAACCCAAGGGTAATTTGGTATTTTTCCTAACTACATTTGCTCAAAGAATTACATCTTACTCAACGAATCTATCTTGTCTAAATGTGATGATTTATTTATTATATATATGATTTATACATGCTATAAAGTACTTATGCATGAGTTTAATTTTTGTGTTGCAATGAGATTGAATTGGTGTATATTGTATTGGATTGTATTATTTGAAGTCATATATTGAAATGGAATGTTGAGTTAGTCTATGATTTGCAACATTAAGCATGAGAACTCTTTATTAAAAAGAAATATTGTTGTTGCATTGATTGGTCTAAATCATGTATATTAAGACATCAAGTGATGAAAAAATAGAGAAGATGCTTTTGCATCATTATTACATATTCTCGATTATACAAGTAGAGATCATTATGCATATAAAAAATGATTAGAATAAGTCAAATGTTAATATCTAGTGGAACATGTTTAATACAAGCCTTCCAAAAGACGTTTATTTGCTATGTCCTATCTTATATTCATTAGAATTGAGGTTTCTAACCCAGTAGAGCTTTGAAATGGATCAGATACATTATGTTAGATTGGTGGATATATTTGAATTATCGTTAACTTGTATAGTTTGTATATTAATCTTAATTCTTAAAAGTGTACTTCTTATATGTTTGTTATATGATTTTCTCTATGAATGAAGTAAAAGACATTGCAAATTCAAGAGACAATTTTGGAGACGCCTAAATAGTTGTGATAGTATGAAGAAATATCTTGATAAGAAATATCTCACAAAATGGTTTTAATAATTTTAGTGATGCCATGATACTCTTTATGTACTTCTGCCTTCTACAATTTGCTTCATCCTTGAACTAAGTCTTCCTTTCCCTTCTTTTATGTTACTTCAAACTTTAGTGTGATTGGTGCAGTACAATAGCCAATTTGTTAGTTTCTATGAGCATACTTTAACGAAATTTTCTTCATCATTAATTTTGAATTTTCAATTAAAGTTGAAATAAATAGAGGCATTTATCTGTTATCATCTATAACATGCTAAGGTGAATTATCAAGTATGATTTTCTTTATTGCAATTTAATTATTACTAAGTGACTACCACATTCTATATTGTAGATTATAGAATTCTTATATTTACAATATATTTTTGTTTTTTCATTTATATGAAATTATTGTAAAGAGGTTTCTAGATCAAGGTATATCTAGTGATTCACTAGAAGAGTTCAAAATTGAAGTACAAGCCATCTCTACTTCACTGTATTTCTTTTGAATTGCCTACTCATTTCTTTTAGTGTGATCTAGTGCTTTATGTTTTTAGTTGCTTTTGGTAGGTCTGCGAGATACAATTCAAACTTGAACTAAATATGTAAGTGTTTTTTTTGTCAATCTTTAAGAATGTGTTTGTGTGACAACATTTTAGGTATTTATTGTAATTTTATTTATTTATGACTTGTGTTTGTGTCTCTAATTATCATTAGATCTATGATGACAAGTGAGTGATATTTTCTTGGATGAATTGTACACTAATTTTGGTTCTGCTTCCTTAAGACTAGGCCCCTATCTGAACCAAATTAACTTGATTTAATACTAGTGTTGCTAAGAAGTTCAAGACATGACTGGATTTTTTGACTCCTTACAATTATTTGTCATTACAACTATTTGTAGTCTTGAGTGGGGATAGGATCAAATATTTGTTCTCTTAATATTGCCAACTTTTATTTTGGTATACATTGAACTACCTGGTTATGTGACTTACACAATTTAAAATATATTATATATATTATTCTTAGTTAAATGTTTATATTGATTTTATTGACTTTTATTTAATTAATTATTTATTCCATTACCTTGTATATTACATTTTACAATATATTTGTTAAATAAAATGACTAAAACATATTTTAAAGTGTAAAATGTTGTTTAATAAAATGTTTAATTTAAAATGTGCATCAACAACATATAAAATGTTTTCTAATATTGAATTTTTTTTCACATAAAAAATGTGTAGTCTAAAAGATTGACAACATACGAAAAGGTATGGTCTTTACACACAACAACATTTTACAAAATGTTGTCTAAACAATAGGTAATATTTTACAAAATATTGCCTAAACAATAAGCATCAGTTAAAAAATGTTGCATAAACAGTATGGATAAAATTGTTGCCTGAAGGTTGCAGAAAAACTGTGACTTATTATACCATTATAAGACAACAATTTTACGAAATTTGTGGTCTTAAAACAAAAACCATTGCATATAACTTATGGCCATGACCGCATACTCCATGGTTAAACAACTGTTGTCAAAGTGTTGGCTAAAGTTGAGACCACACTTTTTTAACTTCATACCATACTTTTTAGTTGTTATATAAAGTCAAAAATGGTGAAGTGAATAATTGTCCTCATCTTTGTTCCAAATCCATTTTTCATGTTTAACGAGATTGTAAATGGAACAATAATGTATGGAGTATGATTTTTGTGAAGGGTGATTTTATTTTTCCAGATGACTTGTTCAATTAATGTTTTTGAAGTTGGTTTTGAAGGAACCTCCATAAACATTCTTTTTAGTGCTACTCTAAATTGGTTGTCAAATAGTATTGTGGTTGCTAACATCATGTCTCTTGTTTAGGATATTTTCTATAATAAAGTTGAATCGTATATAACTTGTTACATTTTGGTATTTCGTTAGTGTGAACAATGTTGAGTTTTTCGAACGATGTTCTTCCTTGTGAAATTTTGTCTCTTTTATATGTAATTACTTTTGTGCACATAATATAAATTAATATCTTTCTCTTTTCTTTTGTTTCTCTTGAATAAATATATATGTATTTTCTTTAAGAGCTATTATTAATAACTTATATTTTGTTAAAACAGATGTAAAATTTGTATATTTATTTAAAATTAAAATAAAGGGTTAAATTGTTTTTAGTCCTTCAACTATTTGTCAAAATTGTGTTTCGTTCTTGGGACAAACTTTGAACTTATTTCGTCATTGTGTTTTATAAACTCGTGCAAACAATCCTTGATGATGTGTCAAAATTTTTTTTATCTCTTTATTTTTCTTCTTTATAGTTTCCTACTTGATTATCATCTTTCTCCTAAACTTCTTTTACTTTTTTTCCTTCTCTTTTCTCTCATTTTCCTTTCCTTAAAGATGTTTTTATTTGTCATCGAGGATCATTTACACCAGTTTATAAAGTATAAGAACGAAACAAATCTAAAGTTTGCCCCAGGGACGAAACACAATTCTGACAAATAATTTAGGGACTAAAAACATATTTAACCCTAAAATAAATGTAAAAATTTTCATAATTTAAATTTTAAGAAATTTTAAATTTTTCAAATAAACTTCTTTTAAAAAATAATAAGAAATATAGTAATTATTCTGTTGGTCTATTTACTACTTCTCATTGTTCTTTTTTTTTTAAAAAAGAAAAAGAAAAAATATTAAGAAACTCGAAGAAAAAAAAACAACAATAGAAATTAAGTTTCTCTCTCCCATATGCATATCTCTCTTCCAGGCACTCAAAGTTCCCATAGTCATTCATTTAACATAAACTCTAAGCATTCAACCCATACAATATTCTCCAACAGTGTTTAATCTCCTTAATCAAAGCTGAGGATTTCTGCATATTTTGCTTGTAAAACTAAACATAAA
Organism: Lablab purpureus; assembly: GCA_030347555.1. Taxonomy (NCBI): domain Eukaryota; kingdom Viridiplantae; phylum Streptophyta; class Magnoliopsida; order Fabales; family Fabaceae; genus Lablab; species Lablab purpureus. The sequence goes on along the minus strand of CM059255.1, from coordinate 23,298,700 downwards.
TTTTGAACTCTAGAAAAGTAATTTCAAAATTTATCTTCTATGAATACATTTACATTTAAAAAAATGAGAAAGGATAGCAGTAGAAAAGGGGGAGAGATTAACACACAAAACACTAGTACAGGGGAGGGATTTTACGTCTATTATTTAGGCCCTTTTACGTCTGGTGCTCCTCCGACGTCATTTTTGCAGACATAAATTTACGTATGTTTTTCTACTGACATAAATTTACATCGGAAGGCTTGCACCCCGACGTAATTTTGCATCTGTCAACCACACCTCCAACGCAAGGTTTGTTTTTTTTCAAATAAAAAAGCAGCAAAATTTACGTCAGAAGTTACACTTACCGACGTAAATTTACGTCGGACTGCAACATGATGTAGTAGCCACATGAGAAGGAGACTTCTTGCCTATTTCACTAAAATAAGAAAGAAATCACAATATTATTTCCAGTACTTTACATTGAATAATAATTATGAAATTAGTTTCTAACCTTGGGGTAGACATAAGTCAATGTCTTTGTTCTGCCTCTTCCACAAAGAATATTTGTTCCAGACACAACTCTACTTAAAAATAAACAAACATGTTAGACTATATACCAATGCTCCTTAAATACAATGAAAAATGATAAAGTTAGCCTTGTAAGAGGCTTTTCATGTCGTGGCTTGGTTTTCGATGCAGCGAACAAAACCACACCACAGTGTAATCCCTTAGAAGGATTACAAGCAGCTGCCAATGGGACCTGCATTGTACGACGAACAAATTCGTTAAAAAATGAATATGATTTAAAAAAACAATTGATTGAACTAACCCTTCAATGTATGGAGCCAAGTATATTTGTCTCCTTGATTCACTCATCCATGTTTGCATGTATTGCTGGATTTAGACCTTTGTATTCCCAGATATTTGGATGGATTGAGGCTAAAGAAATCCATACACTTCTCATTTTTGTTGCTCCACACTTAATCTGTCCATGTGCTTGAGACGATGAATATTCGTTAAAATATATAATAATGTTAGACATGTAAACGAAAATATTGTTACAAATATGACTAACATGGCCCATAGCTGTAGAAATATTTAAGAGGGTGTTTCCCCCAAGAATCTCCAATGCATCGAGCATAGAGATGTACAATGGAACAACAGAGTTGTCAACTCCAACAAATCTGTCGGACCATCTTATTTGAATCAGTCTCTTCTTCAACTGTTCAGTACGGATAGAAGCATAGTTAATGCGTTATTCCCAGCTTTTGTCATATCCTCGTCATCCTCATCAATAATAAGTGGTCGCTGAACCTTCTTACCACAGTTGATTAGTTCCTGAAAAAGTAAGTAAAATGGGTTAAACATTGATACAGTGATAAGAATAGAAAAAATGAGTAAAGTTAGTTAAACATTGAAAGAACATATATACCTTTGCTCGGTCAGGGAGTGACGTCACCAAACTTCTTGGCCAAGCCAAGAATGTGCCGTTGGCTTCGCCCACTAGTCTAACCTTTGCGGTGGGCAGAGGCACTGTAACAACGACATCTACTATAATATCAATTACAACCCGCATCCACTCTGGCTGTAATGGGATACCATGAATAGTAGAACCACCGTAAAAAATTCTTCCAATAGCCACAAGACGCAAGGGATCATCTTCAACATACAGGTCACACTGATTAGTGTTACCCAAATCCCCTGAGGGGTATGCAGCAACAGTAGGAGCAGGAGCATCACAACTCCCTTTCATGATTAGTCGAATAACGTCATCAGGAACGCCTTAACTTTGTTGCTGAGAACGAGTGAGGAATTCAATCTTTTCCTCCAACTGTCTCTGCATTTGCAACATTTCTTCTTGAAGTTGCAACCTCACTTCTTCTTTAACCTTTTTCCTGACCTCCTGTCTGACCTGTGTCCGTAATTTATTCAATACATCATGGCTGCAAGAGTCGGCATTATTCCTTCATGATTATGGACCAAAGTAATCACGAAGGCTCCAAGATCCTCCAACACCACGCACCCGTCCTAGATGCTCTGGTCTTCCTATTGTTAGAATAATAGGACAGGTAAAATCAACCAAGAGGGGGGTGAATTGGTTTCTTAATAAAAATTAAACCTTTTTCGAATTTAATCTTGTTAAAACAGAGTTTAACAAAAATCCCAATATAAATTTAAGTTCTGCTTTATAAAAATCAGAGTATAACACAAATAAGCAGAATATAAGTTGAATGTAAAGAGAGTAGGGATAGAGAAAAATACACAGAGTATTTATACTGGTTCGGATCAAAGCAGATCCTACGTCCAGTGACTTACCACCTCAACAGAGAGTGATTTCTACTAACTATCTTAATAATAAAGTTTACAAACTTATAGTGCAGCGGAATGAGAAAGATAGCAGGAAGATTAATAGACACCTCCTTTATGCAAAATAAAGGATGAAACAACACCTCTCTTGAAAACACAAGAGATGAACAACACCTTTCTTGAACACCACAAGGAATGAAAACACCTCATTTGAATAACCACAAAGGATGAAGCAAGTTTGAACACTAGCAGCAGAGCAACTTTCACTTTGATCTCTCTAAGTTAAATTTGAAAGCTCTGACCCCTTTTGTATTTATAGGAAAAGAGGGGCACAAGGTTCTATAGAATATGAAAAGGTTTTCGCAAAAATGTTCAGAATAATCGATTATTACTTGAGATAATTGATTGTTCCAGAGAGTAATTGAAAAATAAAAGTTTGCTGATGATAATTGATTATTTCAAGTATGATAATCGATTAGTGCTGATGATAATCGATTATTTCAGCATTAAATTCATTTTACAAAAAACAAAAGACTTTTTCAAAGTTTAGGGAGAGTTGTGTGCATGTTGTTATCTTTAACATGATTTCTAACTATTACAATCAAACATATACACAAAATACAATATTAAAGCTTCTACAAGACTTCAATCATGAAGGTCCTTTTTCTTCTTTTAGAGACATCATCATCAAAACAATTATCCTTTAGATATTTCTAAAGATCCTTCTTCATCTTTAGATTAACACCTATGGCCATTGTAAGAATGTCTTCACGACCATGGGAAACAAATGACCCCTGAGTACTCTACGAAACTAAATCATCCTGCAAAATAAAAACATGTCATTGACTCCATTACAATGGACTTATGTCAAAGTACATGAATTGTCAAAACTTAAATTTTTACTTACAATTCTGCCTGCAATGACCTGTGCAGACTCACAAGTCATTTCTCCATCGAATCTTGTACGAGCTGCCTTCCACAACTCGTAGCGGAGGGGTGCCATGCAAGCTCAGCAGACTCCACACCTTCTGATTGTGCTCCTCTAGCTTGCATCATGCGTTTCTCCAGCAAAGCATACCCCCCACGTGACAGAAGATGAGGTGCATCATTTAATTTTTGTCTTTCTTTAGCAACAAATCTTTTTTGCTGAAATACATATAATAATAATAAAATGAGATTAGAAAATACCATAAGTTAATCATGGTTGAATACAATAATTATGAACTACTAACCTGCCAAGAGGGGTCCAATCTACTCGCATGGAACTAAGCCCAATCCTCCTCACTAATAGGATATTTAAGACATGGACTATCTCCCTGGTGCTTTTCGAATACGTACTCCTGTGTCAAGTACATTTTGAAGTCCCTCCATCTAGTGGCAATGGAGGACAACACCTTCTTCCTAACCGTCTCGGTGTTAGGGATGTCAAAATTTTGCTGTGTGTATATAGATATTAAATAGAATAATTAAATTACATTAATCGAAAAAAGATGTGAAAGTACCTGAATATCTTGCCACATCATGTTTTTGTCTCTCTCCTCAACATCATCCCAAGATGGAATGGTGATAGAGACATGTCCCCGAGCTATGACTCCCAGATAGCTCCTGAATGTATTTGCATGTGGACCAGATACAGTGCTAAAACAAGGGTCCACATCAACCTGTGTCCTTTCGTGGGCAACATGTCCCACAGCTACCCCGGTCAACTGGGTGACAGATCTACGACGGCCCATGCTACTACTATCATGCTCTGAATCTGCCATAATCCTGAAAACATAATTGTAATTAATATACATGCTACAAAATAAATGCATTATATCAATAACAAAATAAATACAGTAATAGACAAAGACCTATTAGGTTGGTATGTTTTCCCATATCCCCTCATCATGATCACTTCTAATTGCATTAATGTCGTCGACTTCATTGTCGAAAACGTCACTAAATGTTCTTGTTGAGAAAGGTGGTGTCTCATGCATATCTAGAGATTCATCTTCATGAGTTTCGTGCATGCTTCTACCTTCGAGAACCACTGACCATCTCTCATTACAAGGAATGTTGACATAAAATATTTGTCTCATTTGAAATGCCATAATAAAAGGTTCATCCTTATATCCAGTCTTGTTCAAATCGACCAAATTAAACCCTAAATAATTAGTTCACACACCTTTATTGCCATCAACCCATTTACACTTGAATACTGGCACTCTAAACGTAACATAATCAATTTCCCATCTTGTATGACTCTAAAATAATTCATGGATGCAGTAATAGGGTTTTTGTCTTTAGAACTAGCAAAATGCACAGACTCAGCCTAAATTGTGACCCCACTATTTTGTACTGTACTTTTCTCATCGTCTACTTTTGTATAGAAACAATACTTGTTAATGTCATAACCACCAAATGTAATGACATCGTTGTTAGGACCACAAACAAGTCTCAAAAGTGTATCGAAAGTAGTAACTTCAGTATATACCTTTTTTTTAAACCAACCCAAGAAACTCTTGTTATGTTCATTCAATACCCATTTTTCATTCATTCGGGGGTGTGCTGCCTTGATTTCCTAATGTGTTGCGATATGTAAGGGATTACTTCATCAGTGTTGTTCAATATGTACAAATGTGTCTGCTCTACTTCCTTTTGACTGACATTTCTAATCTTTAAATTACGAATACCCTTACCTTCACATCGCCCATCATGTCGTGTCTTCGGAATTCCTATTGGTTGTGATTCTGACATGTATCCTAAACAAAATTCAATGACTTCTTCTGCAATCTACCTCTGCACAATTGAAGCTTATGGTCGGTATTGATTCTTGACATGTCCTTTTAAGATCTTCATGTATCTCTCAACAAGGTACATCCATCTAAGATAAACCAACCCACACAAGCGAATTTCCCTGACCAAATGTACTATCAAATGCACCATGATATAAAAAAATCAAGGTGGAAAATACATTTCTAGCTAACACAAGATTTTGATTGCTTCATTTTCATACTCATCTAACTTTTGAGGATCAATTACTTTCTTACAAATGGCATTGAAGAACAAACACAATCGAGTAATAGCAACTCTAACATAAGTTGGTAAGATATTACAAATAGCCATAGACAAAAGTTGTTGCATCAACACATGACAATCGTGAGATTTTAAACCAACTAACATCAAATCATCCATTGATACCAAACTTTTGACATTTGAAAAGAACACATGGGGAACTTTCACATTCCGTAAACACTCATAGAAGCTTTTCTTTTCTCTTTTTGATAGAGTATGACAAGCTGGAGGCAAGTAAGTGTGTTTTCCAATCGACTGTGGATGTAACTCGGAACGTATACTCATCTCCACCAAATCTTGTCGTGCTTTCACTCCATCTTTAGTCTTCCCTTTTATGTTAAGCATGATAAGAATGGAGCCTTTTGGTTGGTCAAAGTTTTGAAGATTTGATGAAGTCAACCTCATTGAAGCTTATGAAGACCATAATGTAATTGTATTTTTGTGTTTCTAAGTTGCCTTGTAAGCATCTCTTAATTAGGCATTCATATGATCATTTGATAAGCTTGTCTACATATTTTAATAGATTAAAAGATCGTGTTAATATGTTAAAATGCTTCAGAAGTATTGAACTTAACTTCAGCTGGAATTTTAATGGGTTAAAGCATCAGTTTAATGTGTTAAAAATGCATAAGATCTTGAATATTTTTAAGACAGGTTTGTTAATTTGTTGAATTTTATTTTTTAATAGATTAATTGTCTTTGGCTCAGGTATTTTACAGTTTGGATATGTTTTATTATTAAAAACTTGAGCTAGTCCACTAATTTTACTGTTACGTAAAATTAACAAATTAATTCGAATTTTTAATAGGTTAAAACTATCAATTTTTCTGAAAACCTCTCTCTATATAAATTGTTTTAATTTCAAATTTAAAACATACCTTTTACAATTCTTTTTTGAAACGCAAATTGAGAGAGAACCTTTCTGAGCAAGAACAACTGTGTGGGCAATCCAAGACTTAAAGATTTGATCCTTGAATTTGGTTCTTGAAGAGATTGCATAGAAGATCATCATTCAATTTCTGTTTTGATCTTTGTTTGTAAACCAGGTGATTTCGTTTCTTGTTTGTGTTTCTTGTAAGCATTTCTGGATTGGAATTATCCAGTGGAGCTGCAGTAGGGTTCTGCAGTGGTTGGGTCCAAGTCTTGTAGGGTTCAAGACTTGTGTTCTTGTTTGTTCTTAGGCTTATTAGGGTTGTAAGTGTGTGTAAGAACAATTTTTCATATTAGTGAAATCTTTTATGTGGTTGGGTAATTGGATGTAGCTCTTGTGAAAGAGTGAATCAGTATAAATCATCTGTGTACCTCTTTATTTTCAGTTCTGTACTTTATTGGTTTTGTTTTTTTGGAAATCTGCACCTTATTCCTTATAATTGAATCTGATACGATAAAATAAAAAGTTAATTCATGTTTTTAACAGGTTAAATTTTCAAAAGATTTATTCACCCCCCTCTAGATCAATAGATCTTATTTCTGCATTTTATCAAAGCAAAGTCCCAATGACACTATCACAAACATTTTTCTCCACATGCATCACATCTATACAATGTCTAACATCTAACTTGCACCAGTAAGGAAGATTAAAGAATATAGAACATTTCTTCCATATGTTCTTTTTAGTCGACTTCTTCTGCGTCTTTCCAAATACAATGTTAATATTCTTCACCCGTTCATACACTAGTTCACCGTTAGGCGGTTTTGATGCAACTTGATCCTCCTGACATCCATTAAATGCTTTCTTCAATCTTCGGTAAGGATGACTACGACCTACAAACCTACAATGCCCAGTGTATGTGGTCTTCTACCCATGTTTCAACTACGTATAACTTGTGTTTTCTTGACATATAGGGCACACATAATGACCCTTCACATTGTAACCACTCGGGTTACCATATGCTGGAAAATTATTTATTGTACAAAATAACATCGCATGCAACATAAAATTTGTTAGAAATAACGACAGTGTAAAAATCAAGAGGGGGGTGAATTGGATTTTTAAACAACTTTTTCCCTTTTTAAAATAAATTTCCAGATTTCAAAACATACTTCTAAAATCAAGATTCGGATTTTCCTTAACCTTTGATTGGAGCAGTTTGAATAACAATTTTTAATATGATCCGCAATAAAATAAAGAGATAGGGAAAGAGAGATTGAACACAGAGATTTATACTGATTTGGATTTAGCCAATCCTATGTCCAGTTCCCAATCACCACAAACACGTGATGATCACCCCACTATCTTTAAAAGCAATTACTAACACTAATCGGTGACAAAATGTAAAAACATTTAAAGACAACAGAAACACCTCCTTAGACACACTAAGGATGATCCCCACCTCTCTTGACACACAAGAGATGAACACACCTCCCTTTAGAACAAATCCAAGGGATGAATTTATAGCAATCAATAAACAATAAAGAAAACACCTGATGAGTGCTGGAAATGAAAGCTTAAGCACAATGCAATCACCACTTCCAAGAACTTAGATCAACCTTGAGAGAGCAAGAAAGCAGTTTTGAAAATCTTTAGCGCAAGAACACTATAATTTTGTGTTTGATCATATGTGTCTGAACCTAAGACCTTGCCATTCATTTTATAATTTTGAAATCAACTCAAAGTTTCCATTCTTAGGTTGATTCAGCATTGAATTCGCAAAAACGTCGTATTTAATCGATTATATAAATGATGTAATCGATTATATCAGAGTAAAACTGGAAAACATATTTTTCCTGATAGAATCGATTAGATTAGGTCCATAATCAATTATATGAAACCCAAAAGCAATATAATCGATTATCAAAAACACTTAATCGATTATTTTGTTCGTTAAACTCTTTTAATTCAAATTTTAAGTGATGTAATCGATTAAAAGCGTAGAAAAAAGTTTTTACAAAAAAATGACTTGCTCTCAAGTTTGAAAGGGTCTTGAATGGGATTTATGACTTACTCTTTTTATCCATCACGCAAAACTAAAACTTCTAAACTTGTATGTTCAGCTCTTGAGAGAACTTTCAGAAATCTTCTTCCTTGAAAGCATTTATTCTCCCTCAATGCAAATATATTTTGCCTTTATTTCCATGATGCAACCTTCCTTTGTGAGATAAAAACACGTCTTTAATGTTGTAATAAAATTTTATATCTTCATCACCAAAACTCCAATCTTCATGACTTATTGAGATTAAATCTTCATCAAAACTTTCTGAGTAACTTTTTACTCATGCTTGAAATATTTCAACAATCTCTCCCTTTTTTATGATGATAAAAAGAAACTTAAAGACTTGTGATTGATATCCTGAAACAGAAACTTAGAAAATATTGTATGGATATCTCCATCATAAATGTTAGTCCACAAAGAAAATAATATAGGAAATCTTATAGCATTTAATTTGCAATTTGAATTTGAATTTCAAATTTCAAGGAATTTAATGCATAGAAAGAATTTAATGCGCAAAAATATTTCTTTAATCTCCCCCTTAAACTTTGCTCTTAATGTTTAAGATATTCTTAGATATTCTAATCAATTATTTTGAAATATTTCCTTATTCTCCCCCTTAAACTTTACTCTTAATGCTTAAGAAATTCTAGATACTTTCTAGACAATTATCAATCAACATATATTTTTCTCCCCCTTTATTTTTAACATGATCAAAAAGATTATACAGCAAATGAGATTTACGCAGCAGAAGCATTTAATAAAAATAGAAAACATGGAGAGAAAATAAAAAACAGCAGCTGAAAAAAAATTTGGAGCTTAGAGACAAGTGAATATTCATCCTATTCGCTTTCTTCACTATCCCCATCTTCCTCATCTTCAACATCTTCAGCTGGTTGTTTCCTCCTTGAAGAACCAGTGTTATGTTCTTCTGGAGATAAATCTTCAATTTGCAATTTTTGCTCTAAACGATATACTTTCCTATTTAGTCTTGAGAGTCTTGAGCAAAGGTCATCATAGTGTGAGATTTGGAGGTTTAGAATGTTGTCCATCCTTGACTAGATGTTTGCCTCCATTGAACCCGGTTGAGGGTGCTATTCATTGTCTTCATCTTCATCCATAGCCGCCTCTTCTCCTCTTTGTCTGAAGCTATTTCCCTGTTCAATGAGGCACATGTGGCGCAGAACACTTTTGCCTATTTTGCTGTTGCTTAGCAAAATTTGTTTTGTTTCTCCTGTGAGGTCTACACCTTTGTATTCTAAAATCTTAGAAGTAAAAACTGAGTAGGGTAAAGCAAAAGTAGATAATCTTGTGGCTTTAAAAATATTATCAAGAATAATAGCTGGCCTATCAATGCTAACACCATTGAAAAAACCATACATCAATAAAATATCTTCCTTGGTTAGTTGAGCATGATTGGTTCCCCTAGCAACAAGAATCCAAACAATAACATAATGAAGCATTCTTTCATTTAATTTAACATTACCAACTTTGTAGAGACTCTCTACTTGAAGGTTGGGATCTTTGCAGAATTTTCTTAATTCAGCAAGCTTATTAAAACCTTCAAAACCATAAGTGATGTTGATGCCTCCTTCTGTTGATAAACCAGCTACTGTTTGCCACACTTCTTCATCAAGATGAATTCGTACTCCTTTTACCTTAGTGCTTTGACTACCTGTACAATAAGTTAAATTAAGGTAGAAAACTCTTACCAAGTCCGGATAGTAAGGACCTTCCATTTCTACAAAGGTCTTGAGGCTGCTTCAAACTAACATCTCCTGAAAGGTAAAACCGTGAGACCTAAAGAAATCACAAGATAGAAACTTAGGTGTGAGAATCTTCCTGTCTTTCTAGTGATTTATATAAGCCCTTTGAAGATCTTCATCAGAAATCCAGCCAGAAAGGTTGGGTTGTCTTTCTTCTAGTTCTTGTTGTTGGGAGGTCATGGGTGCCTTGCCTCTTCTTCTTAAGGACATCTTTCTCCTTCTTTGATCAGCCATTAGATGCAAGAAAGAATGTAGAAACAAAAACGAATCTAACAACACAGATTGAACGACAAATTCGCACACAAGAGATGACTTAAAAACAGAAATACAACAAGGGTGAGAGAAGCTGAAAGTGGCACTTTGATTCTCAACCTTGGTATTTATAGACATGAAATATGACTTCAATCCACTGAATTAATGACAAACTAGCCGTTGGGTAATGAATATAGCCGTTGTAGGACGAAAATCACGTGATTCAAAGCTCCAACGTTTGGAAACCGTGTGCAGAAAAACGCAGAACATAACATTTAATCGATTATGGAATAAGCGTAATCAATTATTTGCGTGCAAAATTTTCCAGAAAATGAAAACTCAGAAAAATAATCGGTTATCTGTTTTAAATAATCGATTAAATCACTCCTCAGCGCTTTTAATCGATTATAACACGAACTAATCGATTATGAATGAAAACATTTTCACAAGCAGCGCTTTTAATCGATTATGATACGAAATCTAATTGATTATCTACGCGATTAAAATTGATTTTCGTAAAAACACATGATTAATGTCAAAACTTATCAATAAACACAAATCAATCAAGAGATTTAGCATTAACAATACCTAGATCTCTTCTAAGCTCATAAAATCTATCTTTAGGCAAGGGTTTTGTAAAGATATCCGTTAGTTGATGTTTTGTGTCTATATATTCTATTATGCAATCTCCTTTAGCTATATGATCTCTAATAAAATGATGTCTAATTTCTATATGCTTAGTCTTAGAATGCATGATACGATTCCTAGTCAAATTAATGGCACTAGTGTTATCACACTTAAGAGGGATATGATCTAGAAAGATGTCAAAGTCTTCTAATTGCTGTTTCATCCATAGAATTTGAGCACAACAACTGTCTACTGCTATATACTCAGCCTCTGTGGTTGAAAGAGCAACACTAGCTTGTTTCTTAGAATGCCATGAAACTAAAGAACATCCTAAAAGATGACATGTTCCATTAGTACTTTTCCTATCAACTCTACATCCACCATAATCTGAGTCAGAAAAACCTATAATACTAGGAGAGGCTCCTGAAGGGTAACCATAAACCAAAGGTTTTTGTTCCTTTAAGGTACATAAGGATTCTTTTGACTGCCTTTTGGTGAGATTCTTTAGGGTTGGCTTGAAACCTAGCACAAATACACACACTTTGCATAATATCAGGTCTACTAGCAGTGAGATAAAGTAAGGATCTGATCATACCTCTATAATTTGTTTGATCTACTACCTTACCATTTAAATCTTGATCCAAATAACAAGATATAGCCATGGGAGTTGCACCTTCCTTGGAATTTTCCATCTCAAATTTCTTTAAGATCTCATTGCAATATTTTGTTTGACATATAAATATGCCTTTCTTCATTTGTTTGATTTGCAAACCAAGAAAGAAATTTAATTCTCCCATCATGGACATTTCAAATTCTTCCTGCATATTACTTGCAAACTCTTGGCAAAGATCATCATTAGTTGATCCAAATATGATATCATCAACATAAACTTGAACAATTAGAATATGTTTCTTTGATTTCTTAATAAAAAGAGTAGAATCAACTTTACCTCTTCTAAACTCATTATCAAGTAAGAAATTACTTAACCTTTCATACCAAGATCTTGGAGCTTGCTTTAGTCCATATAAGGCTTTCTTCAACTTGTAGACATGATTTGGATTTTTAAAATCTTCAAAACCTGGAGGTTGTTCCACATAGACTTCTTCCTTGATGTATCCATTTAGGAAAGCACTTTTTACATCCATTTGAAACAATGTGAATCCCATAATGGAAGCATATGCTAGCAACAAACGAACAACCACTAGTCTTGCTACGGGTGCATAAGTTTCATCATAGTCTATTCCTTCTTCTTGTCTATAACCTTTTGCAACCAACCTAGCTTTGTTCTTGGTGATGTTTCCTTCTTCATCAAGTTTATTTCTAAAAACCCATCTGGTGCCAATAACCTGCATATTGTTAGTTTTAGGAATTAAATCCCATACCTGATTTCTTTCAAATTGATTAAGCTCTTCTTGCATTGCTATGCACCAATGATCATCCGCTAATGCTTCTTCCACGGTCTTTGGTTCAATTTGAGAGACAAAAGCAACATTCATACATAAATTATTCATGTTCCTCCTTGTTCTTACACCTTTTGAGATATCCCCAATGACATTGTCCAAAGATACTTCTTTTGGTGGTCTCCATTCTTTTGGTAGACTTTCATCTTGAGGAGGATTATCATCCAACTTGACTTCTTCAAGAACTTCTTCCAAAGGAGTTTCTTGTTGTTGTTCTCCTTCATCATCAACAAAAATTCTTTTTGACTCAAGAAGGGTCTCGTCAAGGTCTAGATATTAATCAAAGACAACATGTATAGATTCTTCAACATTTAAAGTCCTTTTATTAAAAACTCTATATGTTTTACTATTCAAGGAATATCCTAAAAATGTAGCTTCATTGGATTTAAAATCAAATTTTCCAAGGCTATCTTTTCCATTATTCAAAACAAAACATTTGCATCCAAAAACTCTAAAATGAGAAATATTTGGTTTTCTTCCCTTGAAAAGCTTATATGGAGTTAATTTCAAAATAGGTCTTATTAAAATTCTATTTAAAACATAACATGTGGTGCTTACGGCATCAGCCCAAAAATATTTAGGTAAATTTCTTTCATTTAACATAGTTTTTGCAAGTTCTTCTAAAGATCGATTTTTCCTTTCAACTACACCATTTTGTTGTGGTGTTCTTGGTGCTGAAAAATTATGAGAAATACCTTGTTCCTCACAAAAATTTTCAAAAGATGCATTTTCAAAGTCACCGCCATGATCACTTCTTAAAATCTTAATTTTCAAATCTTTTTCATTTTGAATAACCTTGGCAAATTTTCTAAATGCTTTGAAAGCATCACTTTTAGATGAAAGAAAAAGTGTCCATATAAATCTAGAGTAATCATCAACAATCACAAGAGCATAATAATTGCCACCAAAACTTTTTGTTCTAGAAGGACCAAATAAATCCATGAGCAATCATTCCAAAGGTTTAGAAGTGGAAACAACATTTTTGGATTTAAAAGAATTTTTAATTTGCTTCCCTTTTTGACAAGCTGCACATATTTTTTCTTTTTCAAAAATCAGTTTTGGCAAACCAATTACTAACTCTTTTGATATGAGTTTACTTAGATGTGACATATGAATGTGAACAGCTCTTCTATGCCATAACCATGGATCTTCTTCTTGAGCTACTAAACAAGATATATTTCTAGATGAAGATGCATTGTCAATATCAATGAGATAAATATTATGTCTCTTACCAATGAGGGCGATTTGATTAGAATCCTTGTGATGAATTTTGCAAAGATCACTATCAAATGTTACCTTTAAACCTTTATCACAAAGTTGATTAATTCTTAGCAAATTGTGCTTCAAACCGTCAACAAGAAGAACATTATGGATCTTTAGAGTATCTCCAATATCTCCACTACCAATGATCTTTCCTTTGTTGTTGTCTCCATAGGTTACAAAACCTTGTTCCTTCTTTTTTGAAGCTTTTGAATTTGCTTTTATCTCCTGTCATATGTCTTGAACATCCACTATCAAGATACCATAAGGATTTTCTAAACTTGAGACCAACCTGCAATATAAACAAAAATATATAGGTTCCCTAAAATTACTTATTAGGGTCCTCATGGGTTAGAAACAATTTTTCCTTTGGGAACCCATTTGTATTTCCCATTAGGAACACTAAAACTTCGAATATTGCATTTATTTACAGAATGACCTTTATGCATGCAATAGAAACATGTTGGAACATTTGGTCTTCTTGAAAAAAATTTCTTTTCAAAAACTTTCTTTGTATTAGATGTTTCACCTTTTACAAAAACAGTTTTGGTAAGCTTTTTATTACCTCTAAAATTATATCCAAGTCCTGTCTTTTGATACAAACCTTTTTGCATATTTAAAACCCCGTTTAGATTTTGATTTCCCATGGTGAGTTTTGGAAGAGACATTTCAAGATAAGATACTTTATTATTATAAACTTTGAAATCTTCACAAATAGGAATTTTTTATTTGCATTTACATGGAATTTTTGCCTTTTCCAAATTTTCTTTCAAAACCTTTTTCTCTTCTTCTAAATCAACAATTTTCTTTTCAAGACTTTTGTAATCATTTTTTAATTTATTATGAAGAGACGTAAGTTTTTCAGATTTTTCACATAAATCAAGAAATTCTTCAAGCAATTCATCATAATTTGTTGGAAGACCAAAATCACTTACCTTGCTACATGTGGATTCAGCATCATCCTCCATGAGACAAATATTTGCTTCTTCTTCCGAATCACTTGAACTTTGAGAAGAGATCACTTCATTATCTTTCCAAGCAATATACACCTTCTTCTTCTTCTTGTCAAAAGGCTTCTTATTTTTCTTTCCTCTTTCTTCTTCTTTCTTGATGTTGGGGCATTCCGACTTCAAGTGTCCCCTTTTTCCACAACCATATCATTTATAATTGTCAATAGAATTTAAATTTTCAGATTTCTTACCTTTCTTGAAATTCCCTTTGTTTTTGTTCTTGATGAACTTTTTGTATTTCTTGACAAACATATTGATGTCACTGCACTCAAGATCATCATCTGTATCACTACTTTCATCTTTATAGGATTCGGCTTTAAGAGCAACACCTTTCCTTTTGACATCTTCTTCTTCTCCTTTGAAGCGTCCAAGCTCAATTTTGTGTTCTCTAAGTTTTCCAAAGAGAGTGGTCATGTTCATGTTTATGAGATTCTTTGATTCCATGATTGTCGTCACTTTGGGTTGACATGTCCTGTCCAAAGATTTCAAAATTTTCATATTTAATTCCTCAGTGTCAAATTTCTTACCTAACGCCTTGAGGTGATTTACAATGTGAGTAAATCTTTTCTGAACATCATAGATGGTTTCTCCCTTGCTCATACAGAACATCTCATACTCTTGAATCAAGGTATTTTTCCTTGTTCTCTTGACATCCTCCATGCCTTCATGTGTGACTTCAAGAGTGTCCCACATCTCCTTTGTTGTGGTACAGTCAGACAACCTGTAAAACTCATCAACAGTTAATGCAGATGATATCATATTGCAAGCCCTTATGTCACATTGATGCTCGTTACACTCATCTTTTGTCCATCTGGCTCTTTCTTTGGGTACCTGCACTTCATTAACTGTGGTCATAGGAATATATGGACCTTTAACAACTACATCCCAAACACCTTGATCATTAGACCTAAGGAAAATCTCCATCCTCTTTTTCCAAAAAGGATAATTTTCACCTGTAAGGAGTGGTGGTCTATGAATAGATGCACCTTCAATAAAAGATTAATTTTTACCTGTCATAAGGATCTTTGATTTTGAATAACTTTCAAAAACCAGCTCTGACGCCAATTGTTAGAAATAACGACAGTGTAAAAATCAAGAGGGGGGTGAATTAGATTTTTAAACAACTTTTTTCCTTTTTAAAATAACTTTCCAGATTTCAAAAAATACTTCTAAAATCAAGATTCGGATTTTCTTTAACCTTTGATTGGAGCAGTTTGAATAACAATTGTTAATATGATACGCAATAAAATAAAGAGATAGGGAAAGAGAGATTACACACAGAGATTTATACTGGTTCAGATTTAGCAAATCCTATGTCCAGTTTCCAATCACCACAAACACGTGATGATCACCCCCACTATCTTTAAAAGCAATTACAAACACTAATCAGTGACACAATGTAAAAACAATTAAAGACAACAGAAACACCTCCTTAGACACACTAAGGATGATCCTCACCTCTCTTGAAACACAAGAGATGAACACACCTACCTTTAGAACAGATCCAAGGGATGAATTTACAATAATCAATAAACAGTAAAGAAAACACCTGATGAGTGCTGGATATGAAAGCTTAAGCACAATGCAATCACCACTTCCAATAACTTAGATCAACCTTGAGAGAGCAAGAAAGCGGTTTTGAAAATCTTTAGCGCAAGAACACTGTAATTTCATGTTTGATCAGATGTGTCTGAACCTAAGACCTTGCCATTCATTTTATAATTTGAAATCAACTCAAAGTTTCCATTCTTAGGTTGATTCAGCATTGAATTCGCAAAAACGTCGTATTTAATCGATTATATAAATGATGTAATCAATTATATCAGAGTAAAACTGGAAAACATATTTTTCCTGATATAATCGATTAGATTAAGGCTATAATCGATTATATGAAACCCAAAAGCAATATAATCGATTATCAAAAACACTTAATCGATTATTTTGTTCGTTAAACTCTTTTAATTCAAATTTTAAGTGATATAATCGATTCTATTTCGATTCCTAATCGATTAAAAGTGTAGAAAAAGGTTTTTGCGAAAAAATGACTTGCTCTCAAGTTTGAAATGGTCTTGAATGAGATTTATGACTTACTCTTTTTATCCATCACCCAAAACTGAAACTTCTAAACTTGTATCTTCAGCTCTTGAAAGAACTTTCAGAAATCTTCTTCCTTGAAAGCATTTATTCTCCTTCAATGCAAATATATTTTGCCTTTATTTCCATGATGCAACCTTCCTTTGTGAGATAAAAACACGTCTTTAATGTTGTAATAAAACTTTATATCTTCATCATCAAAACTCCAATCTTCATGACTTATTGAGATTAAATCTTCATCAAAACTTTCTGAGTAACTTTTTACTCATGCTTGAAATATGTCAACAAAATTCTCTTGACAGTATGCATCAAAAACCTCCACTCCTATTTCCCACAACATGTTCAAGTCATCAATAAAAGGACTCAGATACACGTCTATGTCATTTCCTGGTTGTCTTGGTCCCGAAATCATCATAGACAAAATTATATATTTTCTCTTCATGCACAACCAATGAGGAAGATTGTAAATGACCAATAAAACTGGCCAAGAACTGTATTTACTACTTAAGTTTCCATACGGATTCATGCCATCTATAGCTAGTTCAATTCTCAAGTTTCTTGACTCCACACCAAATTCTGGAAATGTTTATCAATATTCTTCCATTGAGGAGAATCAACTGGATGTCGAAGAAGTTTGTCACAGTGATGAGCCCCTGACCATAAATAAAGAAGAGGAGTGTCCAAGGAGAATTACTAGAAGCATGATGAGAAGGGACACTTCCTCCTCTCCCCTTTTATTTAGCCTTTTTAGCATTTCTATTAGTTGTTAAATATTTTCTAAACTCATGTTTTTTTTGGGTTTTGCAGGATTGCTTTTGACATCCCTTTTTCTACAAGTAGAGCCTTGTTTGGAGCAAAGGAGCACTTGGGCTTGAGGCCCAAGTTTGGAATGTCCAAGGGGGGGTGAAGAAGTCAATCTTGACCTTCTAGAACCCTTGGAAAACGTCCTCTCATCATCCCAATCATTGGCCACCCATTTTTTGTTGCCCTACCTTCTAGAATGTGTGAGTCTTGGCCACCAAGAGTGGAATATACTTAGGAATCTTCTCCAATGTAATTCCCTCTAAGTCCACACCCCAAGTCTATATAAGGAGGCCTCTCATTCTTGTAAAAGGGTTGAACATTAATGAAATATAGAGCATTCTTGCATAGCCTAGAGCTTGTGTTGTGTTCTTGGGTGTTCTTCCCCCTCTTGGAGTCTTATCTTGAGCCTTGGCTCAAGTGGCGGCTAGCACCACTCATCTTGGGTTGGACCATCCCCCAAGTGGCGTGTAGCACTCCACTCCCCTCCCCCTCTCTCAATCTCTTCCTCCATTTTTGTTTCATGTTCTTTACTTTCATGCTCTTTAATTTCCAGCACTTTACTTTCATGTCATTTACTCTTATGTCTTTATGATTCAAGCCTTGTCTTAAATTGTGTTGGCTGGTTTTTATATTTTGTCATTCTCTTCTCCTCTTGAACTCCTTGTGAAGTGAACCTTCACACTTAGATAACCTCCGAGATTATCTTCGTGTCCAGTGGGAATCTTCCTAGAGACTTTCCTTCTAATTGACATTCCATCAAACACCTTATGTGTTAAATATTAAAATGAACCTCTATCATTTGGTAATTAGAGATTTGGTTTAATTTTCATGCTTACAAGGTGTTTGTCTTCTTGTTTCATCCATATATTATTGGTAGCTTGTGCAAAATGTGAATCCGTGACAAAATCTATCCAAAACATGTTCCATAGCTAATTTTTGTCAAAAAATACTGCACCTATTTTGGGTTATGTTGCTTGCTATTTTTGGAGCTTTTGGCTGCTGGAATTTGTGTTTTAAAATTACCTAAATGCATGCCAAGTGACCTTTCATGAAGTATGATGAGTATGTGCATAAGTGAGGGTCATGGAACATTATTTTTGGACTAAAAATTGCATGAGAGCTACATGTTTGATCATATGCTTGAGTCAAGTTTAGAGTGTTTTTTGTGTTGCTTTCCCTTTTCTTGAGTCACATGTCGTATAATTTTCCCCTTTGAGTTTTCTTATCCTTGCTTCCAATACTTGAACATGTTTGATAAAATGTTTAGCTAAAATTGCATGTAACTTGAATTGATTGGTTGAACCTAAGCATAGGAACTAAGTGCTTCATAATCATCTACAACCATTGCAAGTGTGTATGTTAAGTCTAGAATCAATTAAAGGAACATTGAGAAGAGCTAAAAATCATCAAGGTCATGATCTATATATGCTGTTTTGAAAAGAAAATTGCAAGAAAAAATGACCAAGTGCATGATTCTAGAATTTAACTACATGGTTGTATGCTTAAGGGTGAGGATGACAAATTAGTACCATCATTTGTAGGATCCTAATCTTCTTGATATGTGCGGTTTGCTGGAAATTTTTTCTGCATGTTCTAAGTGTTTCCATTGAGTTTTCTTTCAAGCTTTTCTCTTTTATAATCTCTTGTTAAGTTGATTGTATTTCCCTTAGTGTGCCTCTTTCTTGTTTTGAACCTTTCTTGCTTTGTCTTTAGGAAATTCTATAAGTATTGCCTCTGAAGTTTTCTTTCTTGTTTCTTGAGTGTGATGGCTGAACATCCTTCATTTGAGTCCACTCAAGATTAAAAGTTCACCATTAAGGGTTGGAACACTCTTGATACACAAGAGAGTTGAGTGAAACATACCATCAATCTTTGGAAAGTTAGCCAAACACTTTGAGAGTTATATTCTTTTTTGTTTCCCTTCTAACCATTAAATCTTTTTTTTGGCCTTTGTCTAGTTGTTTTTGGTTATTTTATTTTTGATTGTAGGAATCATGTCTTCCACATTTTATTTTTGGTGCTAAAGAAAAAAGCATCACCTTAAAGGCCCAACTCAAGTCCCAAACTGAATTGCCTCTCATGGAGTTGCTAAGGGAGATGGAAATATCAAGAAAAGAAAGTGAAAGACACTTGAGAGAGACCACTGAAAGACTTGAGCAAGAGAAAGCCGAAAGGGAGAGAAGGTGAGCTCATTCACCACCTAGCTACAATGGAGAGGAAGAAGAATATTGGGGCTACTATGGAAGAAGGAGGGCTAGGTGCAACACCCCTCAAAGGAAGCCCAACCACAACATCAAAATTCCCAAATTCTATGGAGACAACAATCCGGATGTCTACTTGGAGTGGGAAGCAAAAGTAGAGCAATTAATGAATGTGAACCCTCTTGAGGGGCAAGAACAAGTTGATGTAATAGTGGTAGAATTTGAGGGTTATGCCATGACATGGTGGCATAAAGTTTGTATGGATAATTACCAAGGGCCACCCGCGGCCTCTTGGATGGACATTAAACATTTGATGCACGCTAGATTTGTTCTTTCCTTCTATAGGAGGGAGCTCCTTTTGAAGCTCCAACTGCTTCAATAAGGAAATTTATGTGTGGATGATTACTTTAAATTGTTGGAGTCTTTGTTGCTTAAGGCTGGTTTGCATGATGAAACTAATGAGGCCAAGGTAGCTAGGTTTGTTAGTGGCTTGAGGAGAGACATCCAAGAATTAGTAGAATTGTATGAGTACTCCTCCATTGAAAATGTTTTACACCTTGCACTAAAAATTGAATCTCAACTCAAAAGAAAAGATAGTGCAAGGAGGAGTCACTCAAACAATGACTATTATAGGTCTTCTTGGAAGGATAGGAACAAAGAAAAGCATGATAGTAAGCCTTCCAAGTCTCACCAAGAGTCCACTTCTAGGAGCCATCCAGCTAGGAGCACTCTCAACCCCTCCAATTCCCAAAGGTCAAGTTCAATCAAATGTTTTAAATGCTTAGGGTATGGGCACATTGCTTCAAATTGTCCTACTAAAAGAACCATGACCTTGAGGGAAAATGGTGAGGTTGAGAGTGAACATTCCTCTCCCCCTTCCCCATCAAAAGAGAACTCCTCTCACTCTTCCTCTAGTGATGATGACATCAAACCTAGTGAGGGAGATTTGTTGATAGTAAGGCACATGTTGGGACAAGTGCAAAAGGATTTTGACAACTCCCAAAGAGAAAATATTTTTCACACCCGGTGCCTTATTAACAATAAACTTTGCTCACTCATCATTGATGGGGGAAGTTGTGTGAATGTGGCTAGCACAAGGGTGGTAGAAAAACTTGGTTTGACTACTATCCCTCATGCCAAGCCCTACAAGCTATCATGGCTTAGTAAGGAGGGTGAGATTGAGGTAAATAAACAAGTCCTTATTAACTTCTCAATAGGGACTTATGAGGATGAGGTACTTTGTGATGTTGTACCTATGGAAGCAACCCACATTTTTCTGGGTAGGCCATGGCAATTTGATAAACAAACCTTCCATATGATGGCCTTACCAACAAATTTTCTTTTAGCTTCCATGGTAAGAAGATCACATTAGCACCCCTCTCCCCTCAAGAAGTTAGTGAGGACCAAAAGAAAATGAAATTAAAAAGAAAAGAAGAAAAGAAGGAAAAAGAAAAAGCAAGCAAGGAGGCCAAGAAGAAGGGCATCATGATCTCACACAAGGGGGTTAAGAAGGTAATGCTTGCCAATAAACCCATGTATGTAGCTTACCCTACCTTAGGGTCATCTCCATCTTTTCATGAACCCTCAAGTTGTTCTAGGGGATTGGAATTAGTCTTGAATGACTTCAAAGATGTTTTTCAAGAGCCTCCTAAGGGGTTACCACCTCTAAGAGGCATTGAACACCAAATTGATTTCATTCCAGGGTCATGCTTGCCTAATAGGTCAGCCTATAGAACTAACCCTGAGGAATCTAAGGAGATTCAAAAGCAAGTAGATGAATGAATGGATAAAAGGTGGGTGCAAAATAGCATGAGTCCATGTGCTATGCTAGTGATTCTTGTCCCCAAAAAGGATGGGAGTTGGCGCATGTGCATAGATTGTAGGGCTATAAACAACATAACCATCAAGTATAGGCACCCTATCCCAAGACTTGATGAATTTCTAGATGAGCTACATGGTGCCACCATATTTTCTAAGATTGACTTGAAGAGTGGTTATAATCAAATAAGAATCAAAGAAGGAGATGAATGGAAAACTGCCTTCAAGAAAAAGCTTGGATTATATGAGTGGTTGGTCATGCCCTTTGGGCTAACTAATGCACCAAGTACCTTTATGTGGCTAATGCATCATGTGCTTAGGCCCTTTATAGGCAAGTTTGTTGTGGTTTATTTCGATGATATTTTAAAATATAGTTTGTCTATAGAAGAGCACATGCATCATGTGAGAAGGGAGCTTGAGACCCTTAGGAAGGAGACTTTGTATGCTAATAAAGAGAAGTGCATTTTTGGCATGGATCATGTAGTCTTCCTAGGGTTTATGGTGAGCTCCAATGGAGTTCAAGTAGATGAAGAAAAAGTGGCGGCTATTAGGGATTGGCCAACTCCTAGGAATGTGAGTGAGGTGAGGAGTTTTCATGGGTTGGCTAGTTTCTACCATTTGCATGCCATATCAGGTTTTTTGCATCCTCTTTACTTTAAAACAATCTTTTAAACCTTGGTATTATTGGAAAATACCATAACACTTTAGCAGGGGGACCCTCTATTTCTTCCTCACCACTAATTCCATCACCTTTGTTTTTTAGCCGCGACAACCCATACGTAGGACAGGCCTTCAATGTAGCAAAATCATTTCTGTACAATACACAGTCATTAGGTCATGTCTACATCTTCTTGTACTCCAAACCCATTGGACATGGTATCTTTTTCGCTTCATAGTTACGATTAGGTAATTTGTTATGTTCTGGAAGCATTTCCTTCAATAACTCCAACAATTCTGTGAAACTTCTATTAGTCCATCCATTTCTTGCTTTTAAACTGAACAATCTTAAAGTTGCTGATAATCTTGTAAAGTTAGTGCATCCTAGGTACAATTGTTGCTCAAAATCAGACTTGAAAGAATCATACACATGTGCTCTTCCAAAATCTTCTTCCCCAACATGATGTATCATCTCCTCTAAATTATCATCCATCATTTCTTCAAAAATTTGTGTTGTTGACACAGTCAGCATGTCTAATACTTCTCCATGCCATGTCCACATTGTATAACTCTTCAGAATACCAAACACAAACAAGTGGTCACATATCTCATCAACTTGCCGACGAAGCTAATTCACGTAATGAATGCATGGACAATAATATGCTCTGTTCACAGCTTTTCCATTCTCACGAGCAAATTGTAAGAACTCGTCAACTCCCTTTCCGTACTCTTCACTAATGCAACGTGCATTTATCCAATTCCAGTCCATAACTACGTATTAACAAATTATAAAAAATACTTTTTCCAAACTGACCGATCATACAATCCAAGATTTAATATATAAATAATTAATACTTTATCATTTGTATTAAATCTCAAATAGGAACTAAGGTTCGCTCAATGTATTCGTAAAATACTTGCAAGCATAAATTCAATTACTACAATACAACAAAATCAAGTACAACAACTTTTTAATGTTTGGTTTAATACGCATTTTGGTCACAATATTTTGTGAGAATTTGCAATGTTTTTCCACGTTTATTTTTTTTTCAATTAAATCCCAAATTTTATTGAAATCTGTCAATGTGATCTTTTTTGTCAAAAGTTCACATATTGTAGTGCTTGTATTCATACCCTTTTGTCATTATTCACGTGCCACGAATACAAACATTTAGGTTGTATCATTGATTTCATGGATTTGGCAAAAAGGGTAAGAATAAGAACACTACAATATGTGAACTTTTGACAAAAAGGATCACATTGATAAATTTTAATAAAATTTGGGACTTAATTGAGAAAAAAAGTAAACATGAGAAAACATTGCAAATTCTCACAAAATATTGGGACCAAAATGCCTATTAAACCTTAATTTTTTATTACTTCAACAAAATCAAATATTTTCATTATAATTTTTTAATTTCAAAAATGAATTTCTAAATAAATAAAAAAACTATAAATTAAAATAATTTCAAAAAGAAAACAAAAACATACAATAATCCTAAACAATCATCATTTATCAATAGCAATCCAATGGAGACATTCATGCATGACCATGATTGAGATCCCCAAAAACAATCACAAATCAAATTTCAACAACAAAATATGGATATAGAGCATCAACCTCAATCCCGCAGGCTACACCAAAATGTAAATGCAATCGGACAGAAAAACTCCCCAATGAAAATGAGACACAATGATGCAAGCACCAACCTCAAAGCACCACCGGAGGACCAAACCGCAGCTCATCGTCGCAGGAAACAAAGAGGAACAGTGATGACAATGTTTGCTTTTGTTGCACGTGCGAAAATGAAAGGGGCTGGGATAGGGTTTATAAAGGCTTTACGTCGGACCCCTTATTTTCTGACATAAAAGTTGGATTTTACATTGGAACTATGTAGGTTCTGACATAAAATCTGCTTTTTACGTCAGAAAGTAAGGGTTCTGACGTAAGAAACATCCTAGACAATTTCAAAAATGCCACCGCGCTTTATTTACGTCTGGTCTTTGATGGTCGGATGTAAATCTTGTGACGTAGAAGGTCATTCATCTGCTTGTGAAAAAAGTATTCAAAGAAGAATCAACAGTTGTTGGGATTAGACTAAGACAATCAGGACAACAAATAGGTAAGTTTTTTTGTACATCATTGTTACAGGAAAGGCATTCCATGTCGGTTGTGGGGGCATTGTCACGACAGCCCCAAAACTGACGTTGAACAAGATGTCATAAAATGTAAGCTTTTTTACTTCAGTTCAAAAGAAAGTGACATTGAATCTTCATGACAAAACAACGTCGTTTATACGTCTAAACGACGTAGAAATTTATGCCAGAATTTTTATGTCATTTAGGTGTATAAACGACGTAAAAAGTCTGTTCTGGATTACAAATGTAGGTTCTGTTTCCTCATTTCCCATAAATTTTCATACCTGCATATTTAAAACCAAACCAGCAAACAATTTTATATACCAGACCAATCTCAAGGCAATTTCAAAACAATTTTATATATTCAATTGTTATAATTACATAAACTGGTGTAAATCAAATTACAATATTGTCTATTTCTAATTTCTAAAAATTTTTGTGCCCATTTTTCTCTAATTGATCCAGAGACTCTTTAGGCAAGGGCTATGTGTCACTGAATACCTGGAACAAAATGAAAGCATCTTAAGTACATGACAAAGTAAGAAAATTTACTAATAGGGTTTTGAGGACTAACCTATCTCCAAGTATCTCTGATATTCCCAAAAACTATAAGCCACATCCAATACATTACGCAGTATCCACATTCATAGCCACATCTGGAAGCATCTCTTTCAGAACTTCCAACAATTCATTGAAACTTTTATCACTTCAACCAAACTTTGCCTTCAAATTGACCAATCTTAATACAAAAGACAATTGTGTGAAAGTTGTACATCCAGGATACAAAGGTGTCTCTGAATCGGTCTTCAATTTATCATATACATGTGCATGTGCTTGAAGAAAGCTCTCCTGACCTACATCACGAAGCATATCCTCTATTCGATATTCCATACTGACATCCTCCTCCTTCACAGTTTGTGGTACTACTGGAATATCAATCAGTTCACCGGCCATGTCCATGTGGTATAATTTTTCATGATCTCCTCACAGATAAGATGTTCTCGTATTATATCTACAGTTTGAACTCTTCCATTAACACACTTAACATAGGGACAATAAAATTTTCCATTCATCTTCAGACCATTTCGTTAAGCAAAACTCAAAAAATCTTCAACTCCATTCTCATACTCTTCTGATATACGACTTGCCTTCATCCAACTTCGATTCATTTTCGGATTTTAGACTACAATTAAGAGTCAATAAAAAAAATTATCGGTCATCAATGAATTTAATATCATTGATTACTATAATGAAAATTTAGTAGAGTTTGCTCTATAAAAGAGACAAACCATAACATCAAAAAATTGTAACGAAATTTCAGCAGAGTTTCCTCTATTTTTTTTTTACTAAATCCAAATTTTCAAACAACATCAAATATATCAATAAAGCCCCATGGGCACAGGCAGATTATTAGTACAGCATCATGTATAGGCAAATTATCATTTCAATCAACTCATTATAGAACAACTCTTTTACAAAACAATAAATTAAAAAAAATATTAACCTGGCGGCGGCGAAGGGAGAGTTCACTCACGACGGCAAAGGGGAGCTGCTCTGTTAAGGGGAAGCTTACGGCGACGAAGGGGAGCTTCTGGGTGGGCTTCGCAACGAGGGGAGCTTTGCGGTGGGGAGAAGCTTCGCGCAAGAAGAGGAGCTTCGCGCAATGGAGGGAGAGGGTCGCAGCGGTGGGGTTGACACCGGTGAGGGGGAGGAAGGCGGTGGCTATCACAATGGAGGGGGAGGGTCGCGACGGAGGAAGGAAGAAGAGGAGCTGGGAGGAGAATCGCGGCAGAGGGGAATGTCGAGGAATAGGAAAAGTGAGAAGGAAAAGGGGGGGATCAAGTTTTATCAGGTTTCTACATCGTTTGTATCTCAGAAACGATGTTAAATGGTGAACACGAAGAGTTCTACGTCGTTTCTAGTTCCAAACGACGTAGAACTATAAGAATTCTACATCGTTTAGAACAGGAAACGACGGTACATGTTGAACACGAAGAGTTCTACGTCGTTTCTGGTCCTAAGCGATGTTGGAGTGTAAATATTCTATGTCGCTTATGCAATTAAACGACGCAGAATGTTCAATTCAAATATTCTACGTTGCTTATATCAACGAGCCGACGTAGAAAGGGTAATTCAAATATTTCTACGTCGTGTGTGTCTCAACTGACGTAAAAGGTTGACATTAAATAGTGATTCTTAGTAGTGCATAAATCTTTAGCTTTTATGTTTTGTTCTTTGATTGATGAAATATATACAATTTAACATAAAAAGCACATTTTCTTAATCAAACAATCACAATACAGTATGCATGATACTCATAGAATACTTACAAAACAATCTTTAGCTAAATAAAAGTTCTGATAAAGAATAAAAATGAACATAACAATTGAAAATGGTAATTTTGGAACCCAAAGAGAACCTTCACAAGACATTGTGCATTTTTTCTTTACTGTAAAAGGCATCATGACCTCCTTAACTCACTCATAACCTTGTTCTCCATTGAAACATATCTTGAAGGAGGTGGGAATGACTAGCATGTGACTCCGTTTGAGAAAGTTTTTTCCTTCTTTATTTTGAAACTCGGATTCGCACATAAGTTTATCTTTTAGGATATATCAAATTTGTATCTTTGTGAGATGGTTGAGAAGGGTTTTCAGTGCAAGATATTAGGGAAACTTCTAGTAACACTTCTTTCTTTCTTTTCTCTCAAAAAATTAAAACATAAACATCAGTCACTACAAAAAAATGATTTTATCAACGGTCAAAATCAGTCTGTCATGTACTAAATTGTCGATAAAACGACGTTACCAACGAATTATCGACAACCAAAAATCCATCAGTAATTTTCTTGTATGAAACTTTACAAACTTTACCGACGGTTAAAATTCGTCGATAATTACACTAAACTTTACCTACAGTCAAAATTTGTCAGTAAAAAAAATAATTAAGTTCTAAATAAATTAAAAGAAAAAATATTTTGTTTGCATTTTATATTTAAGGATACTTTTATTCTAATTTTACCATCTAAATACATAAATATATAAATATATCCTATAAACATATAAACATACAAATATATAATTAATATATATAAACATATAAATATATATAAAATATAAATATATAAATGTTAATAAAGATATAAATATATAAAAATATAAAGATATAAATATATAAAGACATAAAGATCTACATATATAAATATATAAAGATATACATACATAAATATATAAATATATAAATACATAATATATAAATACATAAATACATAAATACATAAATACATAAATATATAAATATATAAATATATAAATACATAAATATATAAATACATAAATATATAAATACATAAATATATAAATACATAAATATATAAATATATAAATACATAAATATATAAATATATAAATATATAAATACATAAATATATAAATATATAAATATATAAATATATAAATATATAAATATATAAATATATAATATATATATATGAGTATGTAATATGTGAGTATATGGAGTATGAATATGTGAGTATGTAGGTATGTGAGTGTATGGGTATAATGGATGTATGAGTATATAGTGTGGTGTGTGAGTGTGTAATGAGTAGTGTGGAGTGTATGAGTGTATAGTGTGTGGTATATGGTGTGTGGATGTGTGGATGTGTGGTGTGTGAGTGTGTGAGTGTGTGGTGTGTGGTGTGTGGTGTGTGGATGTGTGGTGTGTGAAGTGTGTGGTGTGTGAGTGTATGGATGTGTGAAGTATATAAATATATAAATATATAAATATATAAATATATAAATATATAAATATATAAATATATAAATATATAAATATATAAATATATAAATATATAAATATATAAATATATAAATATATAAATATATAAATATATAAATATATAAATATATAAATATATAAATATATAAATATATAAATATATAAATATATAAATATATAAATATATAAATATATAAATATATAAATATATAAATATATAAATATATAAATATATAAATATATAAATATATAAATATATAAATATATAAATACATAAATATATAAATATATAAATATATAAATACATAAATATATAAATACATAAATATATAAATACATAAATATATAAATACATAAATATACAAATACATAAATATATAAATACATAAATATACAAATACATAAATATATAAATACATAAATATATAAATACATAAATATATAAATACATAAATATATAAATACATAACTATATAAATATATAAATATATCAATACATAAATATATAAATATATAAATACATAAATACATAAATATATAAATATATAAATACATAAATACATAAATACATAAATACATAAATACATAAATACATAAATACATAAATACATAAATATATAAATACATAAATACATAAATACATAAATATATAAATACATAAATACATAAATACATAAATACATAAATACATAAATACATAAATACATAAATACATAAATACATAAATACATAAATACATAAATACATAAATACATAAATACATAAATACATAAATATATAAATACATAAATATATAAATACATAAATACATAAATACATAAATACATAAATACATAAATACATAAATACATAAATACATAAATACATAAATACATAAATACATAAATACATAAATACATAAATACATAAATACATAAATACATAAATACATAAATACATAAATACATAAATACATAAATACATAAATACATAAATACATAAATACATAAATACATAAATACATAAATACATAAATACATAAATACATAAATACATAAATACATAAATACATAAATACATAAATACATAAATACATAAATACATAAATACATAAATACATAAATACATAAATACATAAATACATAAATACATAAATACATAAATACATAAATACATAAATACATAAATACATAAATACATAAATACATAAATACATAAATACATAAATACATAAATACATAAATACATAAATACATAAATACATAAATACATAAATACATAAATACATAAATACATAAATACATAAATACATAAATACATAAATACATAAATATAATACATAAATACATAAATACATAAATACATAAATACATAAATACATAAATACATAAATACATAAATACATAAATACATAAATACATAAATACATAAATACATAAATACATAAATACATAAATACATAAATACATAAATACATAAATACATAAATACATAAATACAGAAATACAGAAATACAGAAATACAGAAATACAGAAATACATAAATACAGAAATACAGAAATACAGAAATACATAAATACATATATACATAAATACATAAATACATAAATACATAAATACATAAATACATAAATACATAAATACATAAATACATAAATACATAAATACATAAATACATAAATACATAAATACATAAATACATAAATACATAAATACATAAATACATAAATACATAAATACATAAATACATAAATACATAAATACATAAATACATAAATACATAAATACATAAATACATAAATACATAAATACATAAATACATAAATACATAAATATATAAATATATAAATATATAAATATATAAATATATAAATATATAAATATATAAATATATAAATACATAAATACATAAATACATAAATACATAAATACATAAATATATAAATATATAAATATATAAATATATAAATACATAAATATACAAATACATAAATATATAAATACATAAATATATAAATACATAAATACATAAATACATAAATACATAAATACATAAATATATAAATATATAAATATATAAATACATAAATACATAAATATATAAATATATAAATATATACATATATAAATACATAAATATATATAAATATATAAATATATAAATGCATAAATATATATATATATATAAATACATAAATACATAAATATATAAATATAAAAATATATAAATATATACATAAATATATACATAAATATATAAATACATAAATATATAAATACATAAGTATATAAATACATAAATATATAAATACATAAATATATAAATACATAAATATATAAATACATAAATGTATAAATACATAAGTATATAAATACATAAATGTATACATACATAAATATATAAATACATAAATATATAAATACTTAAATATATAAATACATAAATATATAAATACATAAATATATAAATACATAAATATATAAATACATAAATATATAAATACATAAATATATAAATACATAAATATATAAATACATAAATATATAAATACATAAATATATAAATACATAAATACATAAATACATAAATACATAAATACATAAATACATAAATACATAAATACATAAATACATAAATACATAAATACATAAATATATAAATACATAAATATATAAATACATAAATATATAAATACATAAATACATAAATACATAAATACATAAATACATAAATACATAAATACATAAATACATAAATACATAAATACATAAATACATAAATACATAAATACATAAATACATAAATACATAAATACATAAATACATAAATACATAAATACATAAATACATAAATACATAAATACATAAATACATAAATACATAAATACATAAATACATAAATACATAAATACATAAATACATAAATACATAAATACATAAATACATAAATACATAAATACATAAATACATAAATACATAAATACATAAATACATAAATACATAAATACATAAATACATAAATACATAAATACATAAATACATAAATACATAAATACATAAATACATAAATACATAAATACATAAATACATAAATACATAAATACATAAATACATAAATACATAAATACATAAATACATAAATACATAAATACATAAATACATAAATACATAAATACATAAATACATAAATACATAAATACATAAATACATAAATACATAAATACATAAATACATAAATACATAAATACATAAATACATAAATACATAAATACATAAATACATAAATACATAAATACATAAATACATAAATATATAAATATATAAATATATAAATACATAAATACATAAATATATAAATATATAAATACATAAATATATAAATATATAAATATATAAATATATAAATATATAAATACATAAATATACAAATACATAAATATATAAATACATAAATATATAAATACATAAATACATAAATACATAAATACATAAATACATAAATACATAAATATATAAATATATAAATATATAAATACATAAATACATAAATATATAAATATATAAATATATACATATATAAATACATAAATATATATAAATATATAAATATATAAATGCATAAATATATATATATATAAATACATAAATACATAAATATATAAATATAAAAATATATAAATATATACATAAATATATACATAAATATATAAATACATAAATATATAAATACATAAGTATATAAATACATAAATATATAAATACATAAATATATAAATACATAAATATATAAATACATAAATGTATAAATACATAAATATATAAATACATAAATGTATACATACATAAATATATAAATACATAAATATATAAATACTTAAATATATAAATACATAAATATATAAATACATAAATATATAAATACATAAATATATAAATACATAAATATATAAATACATAAATATATAAATACATAAATATATAAATACATAAATATATAAATACATAAATATATAAATACATAAATACATAAATATACATAAATACATAAATACATAAATACATAAATACATAAATATATAAATACATAAATATATAAATATATAAATATATAAATATATAACTATATAAATATATAAATATATAAATATATAAATATATAAATATATAAATATATAAATATATAAATATATAAATATATAAATACATAAATACATAAATACATAAATACATAAATACATAAATACATAAATACATAAATACATAAATACATAAATACATAAATATATAAATATATAAATACATAAATACATAAATACATAAATACATAAATACATAAATACATAAATACATAAATACATAAATACATAAATACGTAAATACATAAATACATAAATACATAAATGCATAAACATATAAATATATATAAATATATAAATATACATAAATATATAAATATATATAAATATATAAATATATAAATATACAAATATATAAATATATATAAATATATAAATATATAAATATATAAATATGTAAATATATATAAATATATAAATATATATAAATATATAAATATATATAAATATATAAATATATAAATATATAAATATATAAATATATAAATATATAAATATATAAATATATAAATATATAAATATATAAATATATAAATATATAAATATATAAATATATAAATATATAAATATATAAATATATAAATATATAAATATATAAATATATAAATATATAAATATATAAATATATAAATATATAAATATATAAATATATAAATATATAAATATATAAATATATAAATATATAAATATATAAATATATAAATATATAAATATATAAATATATAAATATATGGAGTAATGGAGTAGTAATGGAGTAATAGTGTAGGTAGTAGTAGTGATGTAATGGTGTATGGAGTAATGAGTAGTAGTGGTGTATGGAGTATGTGGAGTGTAGTGTGGATGTAATGTGTGGAGTGTAGTGGTGTGTGGTGTATGGAGTAGTGTGGAGTGTGTGGTGTGTGGGTAGTGTGGGTGTAGTAGTGTAGATGTGTGGTGTGTGGTGTGTGAGTGTGTGGTAGTGGTGTGTGGGTGTGTGGTGTGTAGTGTGTGGTGTGTGGTGTGTGGTGTGTGGAGTGTGTGGTGTGTGGAGTGTGTGGTGTGTGGTGTGTGGTGTAGTGTGTGGAGTGTGTGAGTGTGTGGTGTGTGGGTAGTGTGAGTGTGTGAGTGTGTGGAGTGATGTGGTGTAATGGAGTGTGTAGTGTATGGAGTGTATGGGTAATGTAGGTAGTAATGGAGTAATGTAGTGTATGGAGTGTGGAGTATGTGGAGTAATGGAGTGTGTGGTGTGGTAGTGTGTAGTAATGGAGTATGGGTGTGTGGTGTGTGGTGTGGTGTGTGGAGTGTGTGGTGTGTGGGTGTGTGAGTGTGTGGTGTGTGGGTGTGTGATGTGTGTGGTGTGTGGTGTGTGGTGTGTGGTGTGGGTGTGTGGAGTGTGTGAGTAATGGTGTGTGAGTGTGTGGTGTGTGGGTAGTGTGGATGTGTGGTGTGTGGTAGTGTGGTGTGTGGTGTGTGGTGTATGGATATATAAATATATAAATATATAAATATATAAATATATAAATATATAAATATATAAATATATAAATATATAAATATATAAATATATAAATACATAAATACATAAATATATAAATATATAAATATATAAATATATAAATACATAAATACATAAATATATAAATATATAAATAGATACATATATAAATACATAAATATATATAGATATATAAATATATAAATACATAAATATATAATATATATAAATACATAAATACATAAATATATAAATATAAAAATATATAATATATAAATACATAAATATATAAATACATAAATATATAAATATATAAATATATAAATACATAAATATATAAATACTTAAATATATAAATACATAAATATATAAATACATAAATATATAAATACATAAATATATAAATACATAAATATATAAATACATAAATATATAAATACATAACTATATAAATACATAACTATATAAATACATAAATATATAAATACATAAATACATAAATATACATAAATATATAAATACATAAATATATAAATACATAAATTTATAAATACATAAATATATAAATATATAAATATATAAATATATAAATATATAAATATATAAATATATAAATATATAAATATATAAATATATAAATATATAAATATATAAATATATAAATATATAAATATATAAATATATAAATATATAAATATATAAATATATAAATATATAAATATATAAATATATAAATATATAAATATATAAATATATAAATATATAAATATATAAATATATAAATATATAAATATATAAATATATAAATATATAAATATATAAATATATAAATATATAAATAGATAAATAGATAAATAGATAAATACATAAATACATAAATACATAAATACATAAATACATAAATACATAAATACATAAATACATAAATACATAAATACATAAATACATAAATACATAAATACATAAATACATAAATACATAAATACATAAATACATAAATACATAAATACATAAATACATAAATACATAAATACATAAATACATAAATACATAAACATATAAATATATATAAATATATAAATATACATAAATATATATAAATATATAAATATATATAAATATATAAATATATAAATATATATAAATATATAAATATATATAAATATATAAATATATATAAATATATAAATATGTAAATATATATAAATATTTAAATATTTAAATATATATAAATATATAAATATATATAAATATATAAATCTATATAAATATATAAATATACAAATATATATAAATATATAAATATATATAAATATATAAATATATAAATATATATAAATATATAAATATATAAATATATAAACATATAAGCATATAAACATATAAATATATAAACATATAAAAATATAAACATAAATATATAAGTATATAAATATAAATATAAATATATAAGTATTTAAATACATATGTATATAAGTATTTAAATGTGTAAGTATATAAATATATAAGTATATAAATTTATAAGTATATAAATGTATAAGTATATAAATGTATAAATATATAAATATATAAATATATAAATATATAAATATATAAATATATAAATATATAAATATATAAATATATAAATATATAAATATATAAATATATAAATATATAAATATATAAATATATAAATATATAAATATATAAATATATAAATATATAAATATATAAATATATAAATATATAAATATATAAATATATAAATATATAAATATATAAATATATAAATATATAAATATATAAATATATAAATATATAAATATATAAATATATAAATATATAAATATATAAATATATAAATATATAAATATATAAATATATAAATATATAAATATATAAATATATAAATATATAAATATATAAATATATAAATATATAAATATATAAATATATAAATATATAAATATATAAATATATAAATATATAAATATATAAATATATAAATATATAAATATATAAATATATAAATATATAAATATATAAATATATAAATATATAAATATATATAAATATATAAATATATAAATATATAAATATATAAATATATAAATATATAAATATATAAATATATATATAAGTATATAAATATATAAATATATAAATATATAAATATATAAATATATAAATATATAAATATATAAATATATAAATATATAAATATATAAATATATAAATATATAAATATATAAATATATAAATATATAAATATATAAATATATAAATACATAAATACATAAATACATAAATACATAAATACATAAATACATAAATACATAAATACATAAATACATAAATACATAAATACATAAATACATAAATACATAAATACATAAATACATAAATACATAAATACATAAATACATAAATACATAAATACATAAATACATAAATACATAAATACATAAATACATAAATACATAAATACATAAATACATAAATACATAAATACATAAATACATAAATACATAAATACATAAATACATAAATACATAAATACATAAATACATAAAAAAATAAATACATAAATATATAAATACATAAATACATAAATACATAAATACATAAATATATAAATACATAAATACATAAATACATAAATACATAAATACATAAATATATAAATACATAAATACATAAATATATAAATACATAAATATATAAATACATAAATACATAAATACATAAATACATAAATACATAAATACATAAATACATAAATATATAAATACATAAATACATAAATACATAAATACATAAATATATAAATATATAAATACATAAATACATAAATATATAAATACATAAATATATAAATATATAAATATATAAATATATAAATATATAAATATATAAATATATAAATATATAAATATATAAATATATAAATATATATAAATATATAAATATATAAATATATAAATATATAAATATATAAATATATAAATATATAAATATATAAATATATAAATATATATAATATATAAATATATAAATATAGTAATAGATATATAAGTACATGAGTATATAAGTATATGAGTAGTAATAGTATATAGATGTATAAATATGTAATATGTAAATATATAGATATATAAGTATATAAATATATAAATATATAGATATATAGTATATAGATATATAAATATATAAATATATAAGTATGTGATGTATGAATATATAAATGTATAGTATGTAAATGTATGAGTATGTGAATATATAAATATATAGATATATGGATGTATAGTATGTAATGTATAAATATGTGAGTATGTGAGTATGTAGATGTGTGGATATATGAATATGTAATATATAAATATATAAATATATAAATATATAATATGTAAATATATAAATATATAAATATATAAATATATAAATATATAAATATATAAATACATAAATATATAAATATATAAATATATAAATGTATAAATGTATAAATATATAAATATATAAATATATAAATATATAAATGTATAAATGTATAAATATATAAATGTATAAATATATAAATGTATAAATATATAAATATATAAATGTATAAATATATAAATGTATAAATATATAAATTTATAAATGTAAAAATGTAAAAGTGTGAAAATGTAAAAATGTGTAAATGTATAAATGTATAATTGTGTGTGTACGTGTGTATATATATATATATATATATGTGTGTGTGTGTGTGTGTGTGTGTGTAAATATAAATTACAGGCTTATTGAAGGATTTGATTTTTCATCATATTTTACCGACAAATTTATCGACGGAATATTTAACGATGGATTTTATTTCGCACTATGTGGTGAGAACTTTAGCGATGTGTTTGTACCAACGGATGGTGATTAGTTAGTTTTGCTGATGGAATTAAGTCCGTCAGTAATTATAAATTTCCAACAGAAAATTTTCATCAGTAAAATTTCTTGGGTAATTTGCAATTTTTTTGTAGTGAGTAAGGTAAGTGGAGTCTAATTTCTTTTTATATATTCTCTTATTATCATTTCAAAAAAGGTTTGACCATTTGTCTTCTGAAACGTCCACTTTCTTTTATGATCTTGGTCTTTATTGGTTGTGGCACTGTATACACGTTATGGTCTTTGTACATATTAACATTATAAGTTTGAATCAAGTTATGTTTTCCTTTTGCATATTGTGGCTTAATGAGATGTAATATTTTATATTTTTAATATTGTCAATAAAAATTATATTAAGTTAACATTCTAATTATAACCTTTTTCCGTATAATCTTTTAGTTTTGTAGAAAAACTTGAAAAATATTGATAACTACAATATAACTAAATGAAAATTTATAAGTAAATAGTTATAATTTAATAAAATATTAATAAAAAAAATTTAATTTATAAGTATTTATTTTATTTATTCAAAAAAAATTAAAGGTTATAGATACAAGTTAATACAAACTTATAAAAGGATATATATATATATATAATAACATTTTAATAAATTTATTGCTTCTTAAGTATTATATTTATATGTGGAGGATAAATTAGTTCCTTTTAATTTTAGGATTTAAAATGCAAGTTGTGAAAACTTGTCTATTTTAAAATATTACTCCTTTTTTTTAATATAATAAAATTTGTTATAAAATTTAAGAAAAAAAAAGCTCTTTTGTATAAAAATAAATATGGACAAAATTAATTAATTGTTTGAATTTAATAACTTCTTATTTAGTATAAAAACATATAATTTTAGTTTTATTTTAATTTAAAATTTAAATAAAATATTTGATTGAATTTTTTTAAAATATATAGAAGATAAAGAATGAGTTATGTGGATGAGACATCCTTTTCTAAGACTCATGGGTATCATTTATTCCAATATGTAATTCGAAGTATTTCTCTAACTCAACTTTTCTTTTAATAATAATAATAACATAATAAGGAAATATTTCAACTAAGACTTAGGCCTATAGTTGTGTCAATTTTCATAAACATATGTAAGTTGTGACAATTCAAATATCCTAGGATTTATAAAATAATCAAGGTTTAATAGGTATTTTGGTCCCAATATTTTGTGAGGATTTGCAATGTTTTCCCACGTTTATTTTTTTTTCTCAATTGAGTCCCAAATTTTATTAAACTCTATCAATGTGATCCTTTCTGTTAGATTAATGTTAACGAAGTTAACTATATGAGACGTGACCCATATATTTGTGATACGTGAATAATGACAAAAGGGCACGAATACGACACTACAATCTGTGAATTTTTAACGAAAAGGATCACATTGACATATTTTAATAAAATTTGGGACTCAATTGAAAAAATAAATAAACATGGGAAAACATTGCAAATTCTCACAAAATATTGGAACCAGAATGCCTATTAAACCAATAATCAAATTATAAGGCGAAATTTTGAAAGAAGATTTGTTTCATAGTATAAGGCGTTTTAGAATTTCAATAACTTTATTTTTTTTCTTATATACCCCTATTAATCACATAATTATTTGTGTTAATATTAAATAGTAAAAAGCGTAATTAAATACCAAGTACTATAAGAACCTAGAAAATAATTAACTGAGAAAGGGATAGAGTATTAAAATATTGAGGAACAAAGGAGTAGGACCCACGTCCTTAAGTATTTAATTTCTTTTGTTCTTCATTATTCAAAGAACACTATCTCTCCTCTTTCACTCATTCTCTAGAGCTCTTTTCTCTTCTTCCTTTCTCCCTTCGATTTCTTGACGGTTTGTTGTCCGATTGAAGAGCGGAGACCGCCTACGCGACGAGCGTCACGAGAGCAACGTTTTGCACCGATCAGAATCTTCGATTAGGTGAGTTTTCAAATTCGCACCTTTTTAGGGTTCCAATTTGGGGATTTTCGTTCTTCGCGCAATTTCATGTCGCAGGCGCTGTTTTTGGGCTTGCTCTTCCTCTGTGAAGTGTTGGGACAGTGCTAATGCTCGTCGTTTTGCGTTTAGGTACCCCTAGAGTACTAAGTGAGCACTTAGAGGAAAAAGGAGCACTTTTGGCGATAGAGGAGCTGCAGGAGCAACAGGTGAGGGAAGTCTTAAATTTACTCTCTTTAAAAGCTTCAATGAAAAGTGGGAAATTCCCGGTTGATTGAGGATTGAATCGCTTAGGTGCCTTTTCTAGCTAAGGTGAAGCGAAAGGCATTTTGTGCGTTAAATTGAGTTTCTCTTTTGTGAGCTTGATGCATTATGTTGAAATACCATTTAGTTCATAAATTGTTGAATTAAACTTGATTTGAGTAGAAGTGAATTGGAATATACTGTTATGTGTATGATGGATTTTATTTGGAAATGAATTTGATTGAATCTCAACTTGTTGTGATGAATGTGAGTAGTTAATGAGTAGAAATTGGCAGGAATTGTTCTATGTGATGAATGAATGTTGAATGGGATGACCAATGCCCCAAACAAAGTATGATTGTATTGCTTTAGCTGGTGATGAACTGTCTGCTATAAATTGTGTAAATTTAGCAGGCCAAAGTTGGAAAATGACCAAGTTTTAGGGGAGATGCTGTCCAATTTTGGTCAGCCCTCGCCCAAGCGAGCCCTATTCTCGCTTAGGTGAGAGTCTTCCAGTGGCAAGAGTTGGTCTCTGTCTAACTCTCGCCCAGGCGAGACTTGGTCTCGCTTAAGCGAGACCCTTCTAGTGGCAAAGAATTGGTTACGGCCTGGTCTTGCCCAGGCAAGATATGTTCTCGCCCAAACGAGAACCCCTGCACCCAGATTGTGTTTCTTTTATGAAATTGAAGAATGTATGACTTGTGTTATATGAGATTGATATATGTTGAGCTATATGATGTGAAATTGAGGAATGATATGTTGTGATAAAGATATTTGAGGGGTTTCTTGGCGGTAAGGCCAGAGGGATAATTTCATGAGGTACCTGGCAGTAAGGCCAATGGGTTATATTGAGGTGGAACAAGTTTGAATGATTGTGGTGTGTTGTGCTTGTATGTGATAATAGTAGTGTGTATGGACTAGGGATTTCCTGATGGAATATCCGGACTTCACTGATGATCAGAGTCACGTAGACCTTGTCATCAGTTGTGAAAAGTCGACGAAGATTGGATTAGGATGACCTACAGGAAAAGGCCTAATTCTTTCACCCTGACTCACATGGTGGTAGAGGTTGAGATATAATATTTAATCCCCATGTCGTGTATCAGGTGTTAGTTTCAGCTGTCTGAGTCCATACAGTCTTCCGGAAGTCGTCAGTCTTATGTGTGTGATTGTGATTGCCATAGCCTTCGGTAGGCTGATTGATTAAATAGTGTGGATGATTAAATTAATGTTCATGTATAGACTTAATTATGGAAATATTGATTTTTTTTGGCTTACCCCTTTTCTTTCATGGTTTGAATTTGTACCTGCTATGATCGTGTTTTGACACGGGAGCAGATGACAGGAGAGACGTGGCTTCAGGCAGTGGGGCCAAGCTGGAGAAAAGCTAGACTCCCTTAGCTGCTTTATTTCTTTTGTAATATGAGACTGTCTGCTTGTCGGGGCATGTGTTTAACTTTGTACAGCTTTTTGAGGATGACTGTATATGCATATATTCATCTTTTGCTTGTATGATCCTTATCTGAGTAGATGTTATTATGATAATGATGTTGCATGATTTAGTGAATTACTTTGTTTATTTGTATTTTTGGGGTGTTACAAGAACTAAGAATTAATTCTCTTTTACTAGTCTGACTCTTTATCTTTCACTATTATCTACTAATATCATATTTTTTTAATTCAGTATTTTTATTTGCAATTTGGTGGCAATTGAAAAGTTTGATTGAAATTTTAAAATGAAATTTGAGCTTAGTCATTTGCAATTTGGTGAAAACTAAAAATTTTGATTGAAATTTTAAAATAAAATTTAAGTATAGTCATTTACAATTTTGTGGGAATTAAAAATTTTGATTAAAATATTTAGTTAAAACAATTAGTAGTTCTGATTTTAAATTATTTAGAAAAGATTCTGAAATAAATTCAAAATTATTAAAATTCTAATATCAATCAATTTACATATCCATTAAAAAATTACTTCATTTATAAAAAAAATTGGTTAAACTTCAATTAATTCACTTAATAGTAATTAATAAGTGTAAAAATAGAAGATTTATAAAAAATTAAACAAATTAATTGCTTTTTTAGGTAGGTGAGAATTTGTGGTACACCTTATAATTTGAAACAAAAGGAGTAAAATTTTTAAAGTTTATCACCTTTCTTTTCTATAGATTAACTATGTAACTTTGATTCTCCGTTGCATTACACGGAGATAATAGAAATAGGATTCCCCTTCTGTCGAGCTAAATATATAAAAATATAATATTTTTTCTTATACCATATTTTATAATAAGAATAACCTTTTTAATAATAAAATTCTAATTAATCTTTATTTAAATTAATGTTTTAATTTTTTTAGGATGAGATCAATATCTTAAAAAAATATAAATAAGATGTTTAATTGATTATGGGTAACCATCTTTATAATTAACGTTGGAGAATACTAATACTTTCCCTACATGTAATTGACTCTCGAACTCAAAACTCTAGTTTTGCAAACAATTTTTTTAATAATTTTTTTTAATATTTTTTCTAATAAATATTGGTAACAACTTTTTTTTTATTTCCCGTTGAAATTCCAATTGCGACACTCCAATGATTGTGTCAAGTTAAATTGTGATGTTTTCTTCTACAATTTTGCTTCTATTGATTTACGTAGAGCAGTTTTGACGAAGAAAAAAGGTGAATTTGTTCATGTTTTGCTAGAAATTTGGAATATGGTGCAATTGAGGCTGAACTTTGGATGAACTTATTATATTGTTAGAATTAATAAACCATGATAAATTGTTAGAATTTATTAAACAAATTCTCATGTTTATTGTGAACAGGGTAGGATCCAAATCCTAAATTTTATGATTTTATATAAAAGAAATTTGGATAATTAATCATAAATATCAAAATATAAAGTGCATACAAGCTTTAAAAGTTTGTAAAAATAATTAATTTTATTCTAAATTTTAAACCTTAAATCCTAAATAATAAAATATATATATATATATATATATTTTAAAACATCATAACACTTAGCTAAGAACTTTGTTAGAAGAAACAGAATCTATGACTTAAATTTAATATTACTATCCAAAGGCATACTTTAATCAGGAAACTAAATCCTCTTTGTTATGCATTATTTTGTTGTGCAAAATATTTTATTTTTAAATGCTCAACTTTTTCAACTTTTGGTTATAAAACATTTCTTATCCTTGTTATTTAATTTGAGTCCTTTTAGTCCCTAGATTAATTTTATTAATTTTATTTTCTATTGAATGTTTTTTAAAAGTT
This sequence comes from Lablab purpureus, assembly GCA_030347555.1. Lineage (NCBI taxonomy): Eukaryota > Viridiplantae > Streptophyta > Magnoliopsida > Fabales > Fabaceae > Lablab > Lablab purpureus. The sequence goes on along the minus strand of CM059255.1, from coordinate 23,255,604 downwards.
AATTTAAAATGGAAAGAGGAGCTAGGGGCTAAACCAGAAATTAATAATGTGATGAAGGAGGAAAACTGGAGAAGATAAAAAAAGGAAAAAAAGGTGAGTAGGGAGAAAGGACAAAGAAAGTAAGAGCAGAGCACTTAAATGGGATATGAATTATGATAAGTTGGGGAATGAATGAATGACAAGGAAAGTACCTTTGGCTATGTTGTGTTGTGTTAGAAGAAAAGTGACAGAGAGAGAAAGATTCTCAACAGCAGATATGAGTTATGTTATTTTATGGTAAGAAAGTAAGTACCAACAACAAGAAGGAAACAGACACACACCCAATCAAAATTAAGTATTCATTTTCTCTCTCTTTCTTTCTCTTTCTCTCTCCTACCATCTTTCTATGTCCCACCCTTGTTCTACTTCATTTCATTCTCTTCCATGGAGTGTTTTTTCTCATTTTAAAAATGTTATTCAAATTTTTGTCATATTTTTTAAATACTTACTTTAAAAATATTGTCTTACATGATTACTTTAAAAATGTTATCTTATACTTCTTTTCCTTTCTTTTCAAATTTTGTTCAATATTTTTGTTTTCAGAAAACCTTCCAAGTTTTTTTAATGGTTTTAATGATATTACACTGATATTTCTTATAAACTACATTAACTTTCCTTCATTATTTACAAATATTATAATATATATATATATATACTTTATATAGAAATGGTGTAAACTATCTTAAAATTTGGATTGCTTAACTAAAATATAAAGGATATGATTTTGAGAAAAAAAACAGAGGAGAAGAGGAGAGTGAAAAAATAACTATTTATTGTTAAAGTTGATTGGAAAAACAATTTTTTCACCTCATAACTTCAATAACAAAAAACAAATGCAGAAAGAAGGTTGAGATAGCAAAGTGATGTAAAACAAGATTGATTAGTTTAGAAATGATAGAAATCAGAAATTTATGTCTCTTATCCTAAACCAATGAATGAATAGATTTACCAAACTTCTTTATAAATAAATTAAACATACTATATAACTTCTAAAACAAATTAAACATGTATTTTTTCAACAAATATTTTTTTGAAAAAATGGCATTTATCCTCCCTAAAATGCTGTTAAATAATACTAAAACATTTTTTCTAGTTTCACACTAATTTTAATAAAATGACATTCATATTTTTTAATTTTTAAATAAATATTAATCTTCTTTACATTTTTAATAAATAATATTTATTTTTTTTATTTATCTAATAAAATCGTATTCTCTTCTCTTATGTTTATTTAAAAGTATCATATTAATTAAAATTTAAAAAATTGAAAATTAAAAATTAACTTGTTTAAAATTAATTATTTCAAAGAACTAACTAATATGAAAATTCAAAAACGTAAAAAGCAATTGACCTTCAATTCTAAGAAATATTTGATAACATGATTAAAAAGTTAGTATTGTATATTATCTTTTTTTCTCTGTATATGTTATTTGGAGAAAGAATTCTTTTTATACCAAAAGATAAACGCACAAAGCAAAAATATAATGGTAGAAATTTGATGCATAGACAACTTGAAATGTCAAAATTTTCTTTGCCCTTCTAAACAAGTCATTGTCATCTTTCTTTTTTCTGGGAACATCTCTATTCTACAATTTATAAACAGAAAAATATCATCTTTATTTTTCTTTTTAATTTTACAATAATTGAGCCATTTGTAATAATCAACACTAGTCCAACAAAACATAATAAAATTGTGGTCAAGATACAACTTAAATCAATAATTGCATAAAAAATGATAATTCACTTCTTTTTTGCTTATATGTTTTTGTCTCTTGTCACTTTCATGTGTGTATGGACTATTCTTGTCTAACTTAGTCTAATTTTAAGATATTCTTTTGTTCCTTTACCAATCAAACCAGTGGTTTTAAAAACATAAAAAATAAATAAAAATGATAATAGACAAACACATTAGAATAACAATATGCACTTGCTGTGAACAATTCTGTTTGGCTTCTTGTCTTGTTTACTCTTCTTTCTTTCTTGTCTTAACCATGTGAACCAATCTTGTATGTAGCAGGTCAGAAAAAGAATCAAAGAACACCACTCAACATTTGCTTCTTTTCTTTTTCTTTCTATTTTTTGAGTTAAAGAGAGAAAAGCAAAAGAACAAAAGGTGAGCATTTTCAGTCATGTAAATGGCTTTTTCTAATATGGCTAGGGATGGACAAACATGTTACCATGCCTTTGTTTTGGTTTTTCTGTGTCAACCATTCAAAAGTTTCTCTTCCATTATCTTCTTTTTCCCTGCACCTTGCTGTACAAGACAGATATGAGAGTAGTTGCACACCATTAGTATTTTCTCATTAATAGTTAGACAATAACTAATTATTGTTTACCATAAAAATTATTGAGACTTCACAAAGAAATAGAGTGAACACAAACAAAAGAGAGAAATAGGAGTAAATTTTGAGGTATGTAGTTTGAGAAAAACAATTATAAAATTGCTTAGTATATATGAAATTCAAGTACAACCTTCTATATATTTTTAGTTCTGTAAATCAGGTTTGTGTTTTTATTTTGATCTATTAAAAATTTATCTTTGTAATCTTCAAAAAATTGAATTATTGTTTTTTTTTATCTCTGACATTTTTTCATCACTTATGTATTGAATGAAAAATAAAGTCAAATGACAACTATAATGATATTTACTAACTTTTAATATAATATTCATATTATAGTCTTTAAAAAATTAAAAAATATAAAATATAAGTTATTTGTCAATCTTAAAACTATTGTTAAGTACCAAATTTATTAAATATGTAGATTATTCTAATATTTCCAACCTATTTTCTCCCTCATGTGGGGAGAGAAAAAAAAAGTTATTGAACCAATTATCTTTCCAAGGTTTAAATTTCTATTTTAATTATATGGAGAACTACTAATTTTTTTCAAACATTTTGTATCTATGAAGTGTAACTGACAATGTTGTTGATAGAGTGTGTGATGCTTACTTCTTTTGTTTTCTTATAGCATGTTTTGAAACACTTCAAAAACCTATGTCAAGCCCCTTGAAACAGAAACCAAGGTAGAGAAGAAATGACCCCCGACACTCATGACTTAGTGATGGTCATCTTAAGATTAAAAGTAAAAAATATCTTCTCACCCACACAGAGAACACCTTTTGTATTTTAGTATTTTTCAACCAACCAAAGTGCAACAAAGTTAACAAACCATTCATGTACAATGAGAGCATTCTCAGATTAATGCAGAGAGAGAGACATTGCACTGCAACATACACAATTATTATTTATTTACTCGTGTAACAAGTCTGAGATTCCAACATTTAATTTATGAGAGACAAGGTTGATCAATTTTTTCCTCCACCTACCATTGACCAGCTTCAAATGGACATAGAATGAGAAGAGAAAACTTTCCACAGGCTTTGAGAGAAAAAAGATAGAATAATAAAGATTTCAACATAATGGGAAAAATGTATACCTATGGTTCCTTAACAATTAAAAACATTTTATTAAATCTTCAATTACACAACAAGATGAGCTGTGCTTTAGGACCACATTATGACCATACACATCCATAACAAAAGAACAAATCTAATACACTGTAATATAAGCTAATAAATTCATCAAGAAAATGTACACTAATATAAATCCTATTAGATTAAGATGAAGAACCAACTCATGCAGAGCGAGACTGTAATCATAAAATCATTGATAAAAGTCCTAGAAAGTGAGAGAGCAGTGAATTGAAAGGAACAACTGGTATATATCTCAACAGTTCTACCATGAAAAAAATGAGAAGAAATCATGCAACATTATTTAAGAATAATACAAGTTGTTACCACCCCAAAGACTGAGAATCAAGCATATACCCAAATACGGGTTGAACAAATTTACAAGAGAATCCCCATGCCTGAGAACATCATGTGTTCCATTAATATGAAAACCGGCACTGCTTACCTCTATAAATTGTCATCTAAAAGTTTTAAGCCTCTTATAGTGATTAGGTTAACTGGATCAATGGAGGGTTACCGGCTGGGCACCTCTGTCGGCGGGGCCTTCTGGTTGTCTTGCCCCAACCTGTTAGGCTTCTATCTTCCAATCCAATTTCAATGTTATTAAGCTGCTGCATCAGTGGGGTGCAAGTTTCATTTGTTGCCACCGGTATTGGAGGAGAGGGGGCAACCTGTGTCCGTCGCCTCCCCCGTCCACCACCATTCCTAGATGAGCTTCTTCTAGTTAATCCTGAATTCCATGAATACCCAGTTCCCCTCATGATCCCACCAAATGTCTGAAGATCTTCTGTTACTTCATGCCTTGATAAAGATGCAAGGCCTGGAAGAATGTCCCTTTGGAAGTCCCTTCGCTGCCGTCCTCTCCTAGCTGGCCCCTTTCTTGTCCGAGTTGGTAACACAGTAATTGTTTCTTCCACTTTGAAGTTTTCAGGAACAAGAGGCTTGGGCATATAGTCCTCTTCCGTGGTGTATGGCAAGTTCAATGTCATCGCCTCAAAGTAATCCAATCCTCCAGAGGAGCGCTCCTCATTGTCCTCACCATCTTTTTCCCTTGAAACATCACTCTTTCCCTGTAGATTATCTTTGCATGAGGAAACTATATCTGCAAACCAATTTAGCAGGTCCACCTTTGGACATTCTGATGGACTTTCACTGGTCAAACCATCCACTTCATCAAAGGAAAAAGATGACAGGACAACAATTGCCTCTGCTGCATTTGTCATAAGTTCATTGTCCTTTGGCTGTTCAAGTGATTTTTGTAGAATTTGAGATGATTGCAGAGAAGTTTCAATTGACTTTTCTTCAGAAAGAACTTCCTCCTCTGTCTCGAGAACAACAGGGGCTTCCAAATCTATATCTGCCTTCAATTTTACATTGTCACTTGGTAAAGTTGTGAAAGATCCTTCATCCTCACTCATACTCAAGTTCAGATCAATTTGATTTCTAGAGTCTGCTTTAGTAGGAGACCTTGTCTTGCTAGCAGCAGTTTCAGTGAACGCTTCTTTGTCCAATTCAACAGCAGCAGCATCACAAGGCAAGTTAATATCAAATATCTGTTTTTTCTTATTTTCCACTTCTTTTACATCAGATGGATTAGGATTTGATACAGACGGAGAAGTGATTGAAGACAACTCCTTGGCAGAAATATGAGGCATCTCAAATATGGGAACACCAAGAATTTTCCTATCCCTAGAGCTTTCATATACCTCTGTCCTCCTCACCTCAATGTCATTAGAACACAAAACTGAAGTTATATTGTGCAGAAATTGTCCACTAGGTCCCTTCCCAGTTTCATCTTTGTTGGACAATGAGGCAGCACGGAATAAACCTGACTCTCCTGCAGAGTTTTGTACTCCATTTTTACAAGTTGTCTTTCCTCTAAGCCAGGGTAACACATGACACTCCTCATTCTTCTGTTCATCCATTATCCCAATGCCTGACTGGGGAACTAAGTTGTTGGATGAACCATTCGGAAGCAGCACATTCAAGTCAATATCTTTTCCAGACTTCATGTTATTGCAATTTGAATCTGAACCCTTACAGGATTTGGATGGAACATTGTTGATAAAGTGATCAGGAATTATCTTAGAGTTATTTTTATGATTGAGATAGTCGTAGCTAATTGAAGAGATGTTCATTGATGGTTCCTTGGACCCAGATGAAGACCCAGGGCAAAATCCATTCTGTAGAGGTGCATCACAGCGAGAACCTGTGTTAGGCTTGGAATTCATATTTAGAGGCCAGCATTCTTCCAATATCCCATTACATTGTGACTGGGAACTCCTAGTCAAACCACCAGATGCATGACAAGGGGGTGTCTGAATTGACATCAATCTCTGGCTTAGGCTGCTATTGGCCAATTCCCACGAAGAAGCTGAATGAGACCAAGACTTGGATAAATCAGAGGAAGGAGCAGCTGCAAAAAGACCAGGTCTAAGTAAGGGTATCACAGACTCAGGATGCTTGTTGATGGGGTATTCATGATTTCTTTCACCAATATGTAAATCACTAACTGTCTTTTCCATCCAGATGTCAGCCTTGTTTCGACCATTTAGAAAATCAGATGCAGGTTCATGAAATTTGCTAAGTGCATCTTGCACTGTTTGGGAAGATAAGGGTGATTTCTCTATTCTGAGGACGTGAGGACCAGATTGTGTGTTGCTATTAGCTTTCCCTGTCAATGTTAACAACACGATTGTCATGGAATAATCCTAATCAGAAGTAAATATCAATAGTGATTTTTGCCATATAAGAAAGACAAATGTACTCCAAAAATATAGAAACACAAAGGAAACAGATCTAAATTTTAATTGGAGTAAAATTGTTCAACTTTACTACCAATAAAAATAGTTTATAAACATGAAACAAGAAGAAAGGCAACAAAGTGTATACTGTACAGTAATTCATTCTCTAACCTGCCCCAGGCACTGATTGATACCACCCTTTTCCATCCCTATTGTTTTCCAAATAACCATTATTTTGAGCCCAACTGTCAGTTCCATGATGTGAGTTTAGCAATTGTTCCCTAGATAAACCAAAGAACTCTGACTTTTGTTTGGTAGCGGCAGAGAGATCAGAACATTCAGCTGCCCCTTGACAGGGATTACGGTTCAGAAAGCGAACATATGGAGAATTGTATGTTTCTTCCACCTGAAGAGGTTCGTTTAAGTCGGCCAAACCATTTCTTCTCCTTGAAGATTCCTCAGACTTTGAAGTGTCTTCTTGTTTGCCAGTCTTCTCACCATTGCCACAAAAATGTTCCATGTCACCCTCCCTTCCATTTTTACAGTTTCGATCAGGAAGAAAGGATGATGGATCACTTGTCTTTTCATCACTGAGCTTTTCACTTTCCTCAGTATCAATGTACTCATCAGCAGGGAGGTGAAGGTCAAACATTTTTCTCCTCACCTTCGAGGGTCTAGACTCAAGCACCTCAACATCTTTTGAACTACACCCATTTGGGGATGGAAATGGACTTGTTTGTTTGACAATCCCTTTCATCGAATCCAAAGGAGAATGAATACCTTCAACCCCTGACACAGATGTTTTTGCACAAGTAGAATTTCCCAAAGGAATATGCCACTTTTGTCCGGCATCATTTGTTAATTGAGATGCCATTTGACCTGTGGAACACGATGCCTCAATCGGTATTTGATTTCTGTTTAATTCTTTCTTTTTAACTTCACTCATCAAATCCCTTTGTATTCTGTACAAACGATGAAGTTCATAGACCTGCTTCAAAATACATAGTTTAAATATATCAACAGGTTCAACAATCATGGCATACAAAAAGAAATTAAGCTTAAAAAAACCATCACTTGAACCATGTTAAAGGAATATAAAACTGAGTGAACTTCCAACATAATGATGATAAGTTACTAAGTTACCAGCTCCCACAGCAACAATTGAAAAATAACATTTTAAGACAAAGATCTCTAAGATGCACAGAGAAGAAAAAAAACAACAAAAATGAACTAACAAGATTCAATCCATAAACACCAAATCCACACCACAAAACTATTCATGCTGCAGGGATAAGGACAAAGTTCAAAACTGGAAGTTTCCAACCTGACTTTTAAATATGGCCTCATGCTCAAGCATCATCCGCTTCACAGCATCCTTATCATAACCAGAACATGCATCTATTGCAGAACTTGGCAAATAACTATTATAGTACTGCCCATTTGAGAGCGATTTATCCCCATAAAATAGGGGCCAGCCACAACTGCTGGATTCCTCATTAAGATCTCTCATTGAGTAATATCCTGGAAGATTCTGGACTTTGGTTCCCATTCCTGATAATTGATCAGTGACATGCAAATAAGTATTTGAGCAAAAATTAACATTTAAGATGCTGCAATGTATCAACTACCACATACGCAATCAACAAAAAGCAGTCAAACAACTAAATAACGTAAATCCAGACTTAATGGCACAACATGGCATGATAGCATAGAATCTCAAAAATTAATATACAGAAACTTTCTCTTTTTGACAAAAATTGAATATTACTTGAATGGTTTAGTAAACTTCTCAACACACAAAGATGAACATGATAAGAATTGGATTGATTGATTCTGCACTTCAGTTCAGCCTAACCCAAAAACAAAGGTGTCAAAACAAAGAACTGGATTCCCTTTCACTCCCTCCCTTGTATTGTACTTATGACACGCATCTTAAATCTTAACCAGATGCAATTAGACCTATTTCTTTCCATTTCGAGCAATGTCAAGTTTTTAGTTATTAATGCTAAAAGGCTCTAAATGCATAATGATACTTGAGCTAATTTTTGTGGAATACACTATGAATCAGTGCCTACATCATTTAACATTATGCATCAACTTTTATTGTACAAGAAAACGCATATGCACTTCATCCAATAGAGAAAAGGAATCACGTGCATTTAAGAAAGGATTTAATTTCAAACAAAATTTTTTAATGTTAGCTATATAAAATATATTATATATTATAAATTAGAAATTACAGTGGGAAATAACAATTACTAGTTTACATTACCATAACCAGTTGCGAATTCACAAAATTACAAATTCTTCCAATTGCAGATAGAAATGCAAAACTCTTGAATAGGGGAATTTACGCCACCACTAAATGCGTAAATGCATTACCGTTACCGTTATCATTAATATTTATTTTGATACATAAAAGAATTTATAACAGAGATCATTATTAATGTTAAGACAATCCAACAACAACCGTTGACCAGCAAACAACCCAATATTTGTTAAAGATGCAACAATCAATTTGAAGTCAATTTACAAAAGGAACATAACAATTACTACTTCACATTACCGTAACCAGTTGAGAATTCACAAATTACCAATGACTGGGGATCCAGATAGGAATGCAATACCCTTGAATAGAGGATTTTATGCATTACCGTTACTCTACTGCTTACTTTGATAATAAAGGGATTTACAGTAGGGATCATCATTATTGTAATGAGAAACTGACAACAACCGTTTGAACAGCAAACCTCCCACAGTTAGCCAAAGATGCGATAATAAATTTGAAGTCAATCTAACGCACTGGTCAGAACAGTATAAAATGCCTCATTTACCCCAATCCGGAAACACTTCATTATAGTGAATACCCGCTAGATTCGCTTGGCGTATTTGAATATTTTATGGGTGAGAACTTTGCCCAAGAATGCCATAGGTCAACTAGGACAGTGGAACACAACCATTACCATGCCAGTAATAATTACTCCATGGAAGTAATAACCAAATGCAAACCACATTTGGTAGGAGTGTGGAAAAGGCTTACAAATTCATTTTCTATCCTAACAAAGCAGACGAAAGCTGAAATATGTACACAAAAGCAGCACAAGCACAAGTGATTAACAAACCTAAATTTTGGCAAAGTAGAGGACTTTCTATAACACGAGTTTTATCAATGCTTTCAGGTGCATGAACCACATTCAAACTTCACCAATTAATCTGAGGTCTGTGAAATTTCCAAAATCTTTGCAAAGTTGATGGAAAATCTCCAGAGCAATTACAGACAAGGCAAACGATACAGTCGCCCACAATTTTAGGGAACACTGGTCCCTCACTTCAATTCAGACTTCAGAGGCCGAAAGATTGAAGGGCCGAACACAGGGACAAATGAACACAGCACAAATGAATGACAAAATTCAATTAAACAGATCCACCAAAGCAATTATCTAAACCGACACAACAGCGGATGCTTTCAACCTGAAGAAGCATTTCAAAGCCTAAAATTATGTATCAGAACATTCCCATCAACAAAATTCAAAGCCTAATTAAAAATGAAAACAGTTGTGCCTCGGAGTTCATTGGAATATCAATTCCCCAAACAGCAGAATCCAAGGAATTTTCAACTTTCATCACAGTCGAAAAAGAACCGGAGATAAAACAACAAAACCAAAATTCACCAAGTAAAAAAAATATATAAGCATACATAATTACATAAATTAATAAAAAAAAATCCAGTGAGAGTAAAAGCATATTTACCTCAGACCCACATCCTCTAAACACCTCCTTTCAAGAATCCCACAGAGATTCCACCATTCAAGACACCAACACAATCAGAGAGAGAGAGAGAGAAAAAAAATTCAGAGCCTTTTCAGTCTCCCACTATTTGAAGCCCAAAAGGGTAACTAGAACTGAAACCAATAACAATTATAAGACAAAATAGCAAAGAGGGTGTTGTTGCAACACCATTAAAGGAGCTTAGATCGTCATCAGGTTGAAGAAAAGGAGGAGATTTCGATCTGCTGGGCCAGCCTCTCTTCCTTCTCTCTCTTTCTCTCTCAAAAACACTCCCACAATTAGGAGAAGAAAGAATGGACCTTTTTTTTTAGAGAGAGAAACATTTTTAAAGAGAGAGATCCCAGATAAGAAATCTTCACACAAACAAACGACCTTCTAAGAACAGTGACATGAAATTTGTCAACATCCGGTCTCTTTTTATTCTCTGCTTTTTCATCACTCCTCTCTCTCTCTCTTTCTCTCACTTAACCTTCCTTTACCATTTATATTTGCATAAAAAAATAAAAATTATTTTTTGGCTGTTTTTTCAGAATACATTTTTATTTATCACAAACAAATGGGTATTTCTAGATTCTCTCTACCTTCCTTGTTTTTTCCTAAGCATATCAATAATCAAATATCATATCATATGGGTCTATTATTATCATTAAAAGGTAACCCAAAATTTCAGCATAAGTATCCATATTATCGTATTTAAGATTTCAACATTTAGACATACATAAATATATATCAAACTTCTGTTAAAAGATACACAGTTTAGTATCTTTCAATTAAACTATATTTTTCAAAAATAATAGTTGTATTTAAAGTTTCTTTTTGACATAGATTACAGATACAAAATAATTTTATATTAATCTAAAATGACTAAAAATACATGTTAATCAAAACCAATTAATATATAATTTTCTAAATATACTAAATTATGAAGAATTTAATTACTTTATTACATATAGTTGGTGGTGATTAGATTTCGGTGTAAAAAGCCTTTATATAGCATAATTAGTTAATATTTTAATTTGTTAACCTGAGTAATTTGACTATTAAGGAGAATATATTACTTTGCATTGAATTTTTACATTGACTTGTCATATAGAAATTTTGTATTGATCCGTGTTATTTTACAAATACTAAAAAATGTTACTATAAGGTCCTTTAATAATTAACATAAAACATAAATTTCGTGATTTAAAATAAATGCATTTCGCTTTGAATTAAATGATGTAATTAAGGTTCGAGCAATTATATTGATCTTTCCAGAAAATAACTGTGCTAATTACACTAATTAAATGATGTAATCCTTATGTTTAGTCATTATAACTAACGACGAATAATATATACTGTAACAAATAAATACTTGCATCATTTTTGTTTACAAAATTTAAATATATTTTAATCTGTTAAATTTTGTGCAATTTTATTATTCATTCTCTAAATTAAAGATTCAAGGTTTTAGTTCATAAAATTTTAATAAGATTTATCTAAACATAGTTAAATATGTCGTTTATATGACTAATTAAAGTTATTTATATAACCATCTACTTTAATTTTATATTCTTGATCATAACGTGTTTATTTTTCTTTTAAATGTCTATTTTAACAATATTTATGTCTAAGAAATTTTGATCAAGAAATTTTTCTTTTTCAAATCATAAAGACTAAAAAGATAAATTTAAAAACGTAAGCACAAAACATACTTAAATCAAATTGGAGAGAAAATAAAATTATTTAATTCTTAAAAATTATGTAAGTACTTTTCTATAATATAAAAAAAAAGATACTGTATGTACTTCTATAAAAGAGCACATCATAATTAAAAGAAGATCTTCCGCGATTTTATCGAATTATCCTGACATTCAGTTTTTTAAAAATTCTTTGAAATTTTTCTTTTGAAAAAAAAAAACCATTACGATGTATCTTACTTTAACATTACATCTTCACCTTCTTAAAATTTTAAAATATTTATTTATAAATTATATTTGATAAACTAATAAATTAGTTATTAATTTATAATTTAATTTGATAAGTATAATACACAATTATAAGTTATGTAACACTCTTATTTAAGAAAAATTATCTTAATAGTTTATATAACTCTATAACATTCTATCTATTAATTAATTCTCAAAAATATAATATATATATATATATATAATTTTATTTGTAGTTTTCGTGAAAGATGTTTCACTTCCACTACCACCTACAAATTAATTCTCAAAAATATAATATATATATATATATATAATTTTATTTGTAGTTTTCGTGAAAGATGTTTCACTTCCGCTACCACCTACAAGAGAGTTTGTTCTAGTATAATTATAGTAGTGTACACATATAATCAAGGTGAGCTAATAAAAAATAACATATAATCACATATGTATCATCAACAATAATAAATCACACAACAACATTAATAAATCACACAACAACATTAATAAATCATACAATCATATTAATAAATCACACAACCACATTAAGCATATGACTATCAACAAAATACAATAGCAACAAATCTTAGTCATACTACCAGACATCTTTCAGAAAACTCCATCCATGATAAATATGTACAACTAGAGACTAACACTTAATCATTCCAAAATTGGGTAAAGGGTTTCCCTGCAGTCAAGGTGGCCTAACACATCTATCTTTGAGGGCACTAAACGTATACCTATCTAAAGTCTAGTCTAAGTCTTCATCAACTTCTCACCACCTGAAGTTTTGTTTAAATGGCTAGACAACAACGAAGTTGATATACCTCTGTTAAGCAGGTGTCATATTTATCTCTACCTCCTAATATCAGATAGTTCCCTGGGTATCCTCTAATCACGCGTAAAGGGCTCCAAACACGACTTATTAAGGGTCCCAAACTTTACATGCATATATACCACAACCATATACATGCATGTAAGTAATTTATAAAAAGGTTCACCTCCCTTCATAAACTCCAATCACCACCCTTAAAGGGCTCAATCATGCATACAACATATCATGCACTATATCAAGAATTATATATCTATCAAGAGCATATATAATTCAATGTTTATCTTATATACATCATATCATCAACATCTCATGTACATAAACTTTAAACAATTTTACGTCATCGTAAAATGAACATTCATAAACCATTATGCAAATAAAATAGGACAATTTCACTACTAATTATCGTTTGTTTTGTCGTCATGGCTTGAGTGCCCAATCCACAACTTGAACGATGTCAACACTTGAGCGATATCCATGTGTTATGCTCTGAAACACCTTTAGGATTGTACACTACCCTGACCTTGCTCAAGCGACCAAAACCTCGCTTGAGTGATCAAACATGTTGCTTGAGTGTTCAAACCAACACTTGAGCGATATATACTTCCAAAGGAGAGAGATTCTTCTCGGCATCTCTCTAGCTCAAGCTACAAGACATTTCTTGAGCAATGTAGGACATTGCTTGAGCGACCATAACGTCGTTTAAGCGACCTAAGGTGATGTCTGTAATGATTACGCATCGCTTGGGCCTCGCTTGAGCGGTCATACGTCACTTGAACGAAAACAAGGCCAAGAGTCACCCGGAACAATCCAACTACATGTATTTCCACACATCCAACCCTTATACAATAATTTTATACAACCCCATACTCATCAACAGTGTATTAATCAACATACAATCTCAATAATTAGTTTCAAAACTCATTCAACAACCATCAACACCCATAATTACTAACAATTTGCAGTTATTTAGATAAGGATTGTTAGTTTCCCTTACCTGCATTGAAGCATTGCAAACTCTACCCTCATTATCTACTTCAAAGATTCTAGGTAAGCTTCAAAATTACACTTTAAACGAGCAAAATCTCCTCTTAGACACCCAACTTAGAAGGAGAAAAGAGAGAAAACTTAAAAACACCGAAAGAAATCCAAAACACTTACCAAATCGATCCACATAGTTTCACTTTTCACTACTCTTCGTGGCTCTAGCCTGATAAGAAATGATGGTCAGAAACATTGTATCATTGGAGAGAATGTAAAGAAAGAGAGAAAAAGTTTAAATAATAAATTTAGAATGAATTAGAAATGAACATCAAATTTTTATAGGTAAACGTGATAATTAATTCACTTTAAAATCTATTATTAAAATAATATTAAGCCTTACATATACTAACTTTTCATTTATTTAATTTTCTTTTATTATTCTAATACTTTTTTTATTATGTGTAGTTTATTTTCATTTATTATTATTTATTTCAATTTTATAAAAATAAGTAATTATTGTAATATTTTTATTATTATTAAGTTATTTTTAAATTTTTATATGTTTTAAATTAAAAAATTATATTATTAATTAAAGTAATTAATATGTTATTACATAATGTTATGTGAAAGTTCTTAATCAAAATTATATAGAAAAATAGATTCAATCTAACATTAACTTAAATTGAGAAATAAAAATTAAACTTTTGAAAGTAAATAAAAATTAAAGTTGATTAAACATCAACTTATTTAAATAAAATTACTCATCCAAATATAAAAATTATACAACTTTTAAAAAATAAATAGAAGTATTACAAAGTTTAATAAGCATTTAATTCTTTTAAAAAAATAAATTATAATTATATAATAATATTTTTTAAATACAATTTTTATCATATAATAATTAATAACTAATTTATCAATTAGTTTACCAAATACTTCTAATTAAATAAGCTAATTTATTAAGTTAAAATTTATGAATTAGTAATTAGTTTATGAGCTACGAGCTAACTGATTAGTTAGTTTTATCAAATATACCTGTAATATTGATACATGAGACTATATTAGAAAATGAGTATAAAAGTAAATTAAAAAAATATGAAAAATTATATTTTTATTAAAATAATAAAGTTATGGATTTTAGCTGAAAAAAAGTCATTTGAATAAAAAAAATTAACTTAATATTTATTTATTTTCATGTGTTTATTATTGTTGAGAAAGGAAGGATGATGATTGTCAAAATTATAAGTAGATTATTTTCACTTATTTATAAAGAAATCAAAAGAAAGTTTGTGGATCCATCACCATTTCTAATCCAAGTGGAGCTCATGAAAAATAAAATAGCGAGTTAGTTCTTAAAAGAGGAGATTTGAATAGAGTTAGTAAAAACACTTTGAAAAACTATTTTGCAAGAGACTTATTAAAAAGAGGTTTCTGATGGTTTTATAAATATTTTTACAATTCATTTTTCAAAGGGGATATCCAACAGATAATGCACATGCAAGGAATTATCAATAATAACATAAATTGATATTGGTTCACTCTTACTTGAACTATGTCTAGTTCTCCCATGCAAAACTACAAAAGGGTTTCACTGTATAAATCAAAATAGAATCACTTCCACTTCTACCATACAATAAGTGCATAGAATCACTTTTCACTATCCAAATACAAAATGTCTCTTCAGGATAAGTGCACAAGATCTCTCCAAAATGTCCATTTAAATTCCCCCTAAGTTTAAGCACAATTACGTAAGGTATCTTTAAGAAAAATACACAAAACTTTTCTAGGTTATATAACAATAAAATGTTAAGAATACTACTTCAGAAGTGTGAAGAGTTTACAATTTAGACCATTCTCTTTTATATGTCATCTAGAAGACAAACTAATATTCAAGCACTTGAAGGATTTTAGTACTTTTTCACATACGTGTGAGATTGTTGATAATGTCTTAGAACCTAGTTCTTCTTACATGGTTGTTCTCCCTTATATAGGTGCTCAAAAAGGATTATTGAAGGTTGTATGCTTATACCATATTGAGTTAGAGCTTTTCCAGATTATGGTTAACTGCTAACATCTTACTTTTGGTATAACGAGGAGATTATATCACACTCTTTATCTATGTGATATCTTTGTATTAATGATGATTGGTACTTGTGTTGCATCTTCATAGAGATTCATTCCAAGTCTACTATAGACATTAGACGATATGACATTCTAAGGATATGTCTATTGGAAGGAACTTTTGAGGTTGCATATATTATACTTGACTTAGGTTGGCTAGCGATTTGCGTTTGCATAAGACTCATATATTGATAGCTACTTCAACAAAGTTGTCTAATCTTAGTTCTCTTTAAAGAGTTATCTACTCTCTATTTTTAGTGTCTAATACTATATGTGTCTTCTCATGTCTTTTAAGATTCATAGCATGTATCATAAGGATAAGTTTTTAAGGTTATGAGTGATATGGTCATCTATTGATGAGATGTACATTAGAGAACATCATTGCAATCTAGCCTTTCTTATTTTTAGCACTTATTGAAGACTCATGTGATCTTTGTAGAACTTGCTTATTCCTTTCAAGTAAATGTCTAACATTGGTTCATCTACTCTTTGTTTTTTTGCACTTCAATTATGATATGTACCTTTAACAAAGACTTACTCTTTGGTCATGATTAAGTATCATCTTAAAAATTTATCTATTATCTATTACCCACCAAATAAAGCATATTAAACACACACAAATTTTTTTTGTTTGATATAATCAAAACTTAGTTGTCAAATGGAAAGACTTAAGGTATTTAATACTTTCATCTTATAAGAGATTAACATATATCTTCCTTAACAAAAACATTTTAACAAAGACATTGAGATTAGGTAATTGGTTGTGTTGCCCTTTCTTGGAAAGTACATGCATGTAAAAATATTATCATGGACATAAAGCAAAATCTTTTATAAGTGAAACTACCCATAAGTTCTTTCACACCTATACTTTGCAAAATCACTAACAAGATTTGTTCAACATTGGCAAGACTTCACCAAGTAGTCATTCTACAAGGTTAAAAACTCAAGAATAACAACAATAGACTACACATTTGTTTTACCCTTTAAACACATTATTGGTAATGAAGAGCTCTACAAGTATTGTTGAAACCACTATCTAACACTAAAGGTAAGCTCCCAAAACACATTAATGGTGGATTTTAGTTTGTAATGGGGCATACTTGAATTTGGATTGTGCTTGGTAATGTGAAGTGTATGATAATATTTTATGACTTCTTTGGATGACTGTAATTGTAATCGTTGTGCATGTGTTTTCTTGGTGTGAAAGTCTTAGACCTAGTTATGAACACAAAATGGGAAGCAAAATGCGATAAGAGAAAAAGAAAAATTTAATTAGATATCATAAAAATAAATTATATGACTTGAATGAGACCGAAATGTCTTTTGATTTTTAATTAGAAAGCGTGATAAGTTCACTTAATGCATAACTTTTTCATAGTTAGACAGTAGATTCTCAATCCCATACATACATATGGATTAGTGTCCTCGAAGGCAAATGAACACACGACACTTTTATGGATAATGATCATTTTATGGGTCGCATTTGATTTCACATTATGTCGCGATGACCTACATGCATAACCTAAAACATCAAAATGTTTTATTTGGCGAACCCAACCAACATTGTTATACTATCATAACACTACACTAGTCAAGATCCTCAATTTGTTTTTTTTTCTCCATCTTCATCATCTATTTGACCTAACTCTCGTAAGGAGAATATGCATCTCCTACTTGGCATACTTCGGAGATCATGTTACCTATCATCGACCCATCTAGAAACATTGAAATAATGGTTATACTTATAGTAGATTTGGTGGACGACAAATCAAAGAAAGAAGATGAGGTCCCAAAAGAATATTCAGAGAAGGATTGTGAGGAAGAGAACCTAAATATGTTTATTGAGATATCAAATGAAGACATTAAGATGAAACAGGACTCTCGAGGGATACATGAGGGGAATCTTAGATATTCTTCACATGGATCTTGTTGAGAGACTTTCTCTCTCTTATATCTAATTTAAGTATGAATATATATGGTAGGTGTAAATAAGTGCTCTCTCTATATATATTTTCCTTTTTTTTTATATTTTTTTTGGTAGATTTAGGATTCAAAAGTTTTGTATATAATTAATCATCTTCTTTTAAATTTTTTTTATTTGACTTATTAATTATAAATTTATATCTATTCAAACAAATGTAATTTTCTCTTAAATTATGTTTAATATAATTAATAAACTTTGGTTTAAAAATAACGTTACGAGAAAGTTTCTTAACATATAAAAAATAATAATTAAAATAACAAAATTCTTTATTTGAATAGTAATTATGAATTTCATTTGACCTTTTAAAACTTTATTTGATTGTTCCATTTACGAATGAGGAATTATAAATTTCAGAAAAGAGATTTAATTTTTAAAGTAGGGTTAATATAGTATATTTTGTATTTAAATTATGATTTAATATATTAAAGCAGTTATTAATATTTTAAAATAGGATAAAATATTTTAAAGTAAAAATAAAAATTTTAAAGTTAGGTTTAATATTTTAACTAAGGGTTAGAATTACAAATTTCAGTTTAATTTTTAAAGTATGGTTTAAAATTTTAAACTAGGGATTTTTGCATCGTAAATTATGGTTTAACAAGGGATTAAAATCTTAAAGTAGGGTGGAATGTTTTTAACTAGGCATTACAATTTTTAAACTTGGTTTAATATTTTAAACTAACAATTAAAATTTGAAATTTTGGTTTGATATGTTAAAAAATAGGGAATAAAATGGTAAGGTACGATTTATTTTTTAAAAGTAGTTAATAAATTTTTGAATCAGATATTAGGATTTTAAATTTTTGTTTTAAAAAGGTAATATATGATTTAGAATTTTCAACCATAAATTAAAATAATTAAAATAGAGTATAATGTTTTAAACTAGGGATTGAAATGTAGAAGTAGTGTTTAATGTTTTAATGGGAAAGTAGTATAACTTTTTTCTCTTAATTCAAAATAATATAATCTTTTTTTTTTCAATTTTCTTCCTTTCTCATCTCACTTCCTAATCTGAAAAAGTGTAAATTCAAGAAATTCAGCATAACTATTACAATAAGATTTAGTCCAACAACAATAAACTTGACAAATCCAACCTTTTTCTCTAAACTGGTTCGTAATGCTCAATTAGGACTAATTAAGTGATTAGTAATATTAAATTATTTTCTATCCCAAGAGTACAGAGTTGAAAAAACTGCCATTTATAATCAGTGTTTTCAATTGGCTAATAGTGCAGCAGACAAGAAGTGGGGCCCTTGAAACTGTGGGAAAGATTAGGTAATTTTAGAACCATTTTTTATTAATGGAAATGCCCCTGTGGCCACCATCAAATTACAATTAGGGCTTCTTTTCATAAGAAGAAAATCAAATGCATAAAAACATTAAGAAATTTAAAGATAAAACCATAGATAAACTCCAGCTTCCAAGATAAATGATAATTGATTAGGGTTTATTCGATAATTGATTTTAATAATATTATTTCAATGAACTTAAAATTACAATAATTTTATTTTTAATATTTTGAATTAATTTTTTAAATATTAATGATAATGAAATGTTGTAATTATAATTCATATTTTATAAAATAATAAAGAATATATTTAAAAAATTTGTAGTTAATATATTTGAATTTTGATTACTGCATTAGGGAGTGTATGGTGTTTGATAAAGAAAGAAATGGTTCCACACGTGGCTACATTTATGGTTGAACCATCTTCATTACAATGTTTAATTGCCCTTTATGGCACCCTACCCAAAAAATAATTCAAATTCAATTACCACCATCACATTTAAACTTTGTTTATCCGTTTTATGGGAAAATATAAACAAATTTCAAAGTCCTTTTTTTTCACATTGTTTTAATGCAATTCTGGATCAGTCTAACCTAAACCAGTTTACTGAAACCAAGATAATGTTACTAAATTGTTGTTAATACTAAATCTGTGAAAGGCAAGGTTGGATTTGAAGGGGAATGGAGTCAAAATTTATGAAACCATAATTAGATGTTAAATTAATTGAATGTCAAATCCAACAGTGCCCTCCACCAAACAAATACTCTATTTATGTCTTTCTTTTTCTGTTATTGTTAATCTTTCAACTCACTTCCTCGTAACTTTATTTTTAAATTTGACGAATAAATTTAGTAAAATCTACTCTTCAATTACAATTACAATTTTTTTTTTGTTAATAAGATATTTTCAAAAGATTCATATAAGAGATTTTTAATTATTTTTGTAATTTTTGCAATACTTTTTGTAATTTCTATAATGTCATCTTATTTAAATATATATATATATATATATATTTAATTTTATTTTAATAGAAAATTAAGAGATAGTAATAAATTCACATTTATTTTTTTTCATTTTTTCTTAATTATGTTCAAATAAATTATACTTAAAAAGTAGCTTAATTATATTTGGGAATTTGTGTTTTTATTTTGAAGATTTTTTTTATAATTTAATTTTTTTTTAAAAAACTTTCATTATATTAAATTCTAAATTGAAATGATGTTTTTTTTATGTTTTTTTAAGATTCAATGTTATTTTAATAATAAATTTTAAAGTGAATTACTAATATATTTATAAACAGGAGTTAGATGTTCATTTTTAGTTTATTTTAAAATGTATCACTTTAAACCTTTTTTTCATTTATAACATTCTTGATAAGATAAAAGTGTTTATGATCGTAAGAATCTAACTAAAATAGAGTATTTGGAAGTTGGTGGAGAATAAAGTAGTTATATCCGATCATACTTTTATTTTGATTAGGGATTTCGTGTCTTTTGATATTTTAAGTTTTCCCTCTCTCCTCTTTCTATGTTGGATTTCTGAAGGGATATTTTGTCTGTTTGAAGTGTAATTTGAAGGCTTACCTGGATATATAGGAGCAGATAGTAGGAGTTGGGAGTTACATTGCTTCAATCGAAGTAAGGGAAGCTAACTATACATCTTTGAATAGTTGTAGATATTAGTAGGTTCTGGTTGTTGGTGATGTTGATTAGGCTGATTAAATCAAGTATTGAGATTATATGTTGTTGAATGTTGATATATACTCTATTGATGAGCCTAAGATTGTGTAAAATTGTTGTATGGGGGCTGATTGTGTGGAAAAATAGGTGGATGGGTTTTTCAGGGTGATTATCAGCCCTATTTTCTCTCAAGAGACATACAATCACTCAAGCGAAAGGAGACAATGGGTAATCATTACCTCTACCGCCTAGATTCGCTCAAGCAACAAGTAGTCAATCAAGTGAAGTTGCATTTTTGCTCAAGAAATGAAGTTCCCCTCAAGTGAAAAAATCCTTGGAGTCAGAGTTGTTCTCGACCTTGTTTTCGCTGAAGAAAAAATAGACCAGGTTTTGGAAATGCTCTCGGGTCCATTTTTGCTCAAGCAAGAGAAATTCAATCAAGTGAAAATGGTGTGGAGGTAAGTGTGTTGTTGATTAGCTGAGGTGTTGTTGTTGATGATTGTTGATAACATTGTGAGTTGATAGATGCTTATATGCATGTTTTATTGATTCTTGATGTATATAAGGTGAATTAGAAATATATATGCTCTTGATAAATATATATTTGTTGTTGTGATGCATGAATTGTAGTATACATTTAGAGACTTCCAAAGGTGGTGTATATATGTATGGAAATCTTAGAACCCTTGATAGATGGTGTTTAGAGCCCTTTGTGGGTGGTTGGAGAATACTCAATGTGGTATTTGGTATTTGTTGGCGGTGGTAAACATGAAACTCACATGGTAGAGGTATCATGACTTCACTATTGTCTAGTCATGTAGACAAGATTCCAACTGGTAAGAAGCTGATGGAGACTTACATTAGACTGGTTAAATAGGTATACATTTGGCTCTTTGTGCCACCCTGCCTTAGAGATTTTTTTATGGAGTTCAGGTGTAGGTCAGATGTTAGCCTCTGGTGGGACATGTTTATCATGGTTTGAGTATTCCAAAAGACACCTAATATTTAGTCATTGTTGGATCAAGTGTTTACCACTAGACTAAAAGTTATAGTCATTAGTTAGGGTGCAACTCTTTCTACTTAAGAGCGTAACAACCCAAGTGTCATGGTTCGATTCTGACTTGGTCCACATGGCCTCTGACCCACTCAACCTTCGCTACAGGAGAATTGATGTCACCTACAACATTCATGACTAGAACTGGGTATATGGGTGGATCCGCCTATTTAAGCTTGAACCCACATAAACCTGTGCTGTAAAAAACCTGTCCGTTTAGCTCGCATTTTAAATGGTCTTTAATTTTCGTAAACTACATCTATCCCGTAAAACCCGCAAGTTAAACGGGTAAGTCCGCACCCACAAAGATATATTGATATTTTTAGCATTCATTTGTATAACAATAATTTACTCAATCAATTAAATAATGCACAACCAATAAAAGTAAAATAAATAAATTTGGATTGAATTAGACTTAGTGATAACTATTAGAAGCAAAAAATATCAAATTTTAGATCAAATTAAACTTGGTGATAACATACATATAGAAGCAATGGGTATTAGATTTTTTGTTGAATATGACTTAATGTTGCGGGTAGCCTGCAAAGACCGTGGGTGAAAACCGTTTAACCCGCGGGTTGTGTGGGACAAGTATAAAAAAACCCACACAATAAATTTGCCAAAAACTATGAGCCCGCACCCGCGCAGGCTGTGGATAATATGG
Organism: Lablab purpureus; assembly: GCA_030347555.1. Classification (NCBI taxonomy): domain Eukaryota; kingdom Viridiplantae; phylum Streptophyta; class Magnoliopsida; order Fabales; family Fabaceae; genus Lablab; species Lablab purpureus. Next base: position 23,233,028 of record CM059255.1, on the reverse strand, counting down.
GTAGTCTGCGGACTCTTGTCCAAATACCCAGCTCTAATCATGACTGGTAGTATGGTTAAATATGGGGTTTGATATTGTATGTTGATAATGATCACATGTTTGGTGTTGTTGTATGATGTTTTAAAGTTGATTGTTATATTAGTTTTATTAACTCACTCTTACTATTGTGTATAAGTGATACTACCATGATTGTACTATGTACGAGAAGAGACTAAACAACCTTCTAGAAAGAATATTAAATAAAATTAAAATTTATATATATATATATATATATATTATGTTGTGATGTTTTGAAGACCAATAATCCTATTAGTGTATATTATACAATTATAATATTTATAGTATAATAAACGTATAAATAGATATATGGACTAATAAGAAAGTAGCACTTAATCAAGACGTTGCACTTTGAAATGCACTTTTTTTTTCACATCTTCTACTTGTTAAAACTAATATTACATATATTATCAATCATTTCCTTCGTTTCAAAATAATTAGTCTACTTTTTTGACACTTTAAAATAATTGCTCGTAAAAAATATTATATTTTAATATTATAAAAAATTAAATATGTTAAATAAATTATTCTATTTTTAGTTCATTAATTGTTCATTCATTTAAACCAATAAAAATACTAAAAATTAAATATAAAATGTCACACCTTTCTTTTTTTTTTTCTCTCTCTATATATAATTATTTATATAATAATATTTATATTACACTTTAAAGTCTTTTTAAAATAAATTTTTCTCTTTATTTGAAATTATCTTATATACATATCTTAAAAAAACATTTAAATAAAATTAGCTTTTCCATCTTTTGAGTTTATCTTTATTAATTTTTTTAAAAATATTATTTACTTTAATGTAATATATAATCATCACAATTTGAAAACAATACAAATTGATAAAACACGATAAAATAATGTTTTAAAATATCACATACAAGCATATATCAAAATTATATATATATATATATATTTCTATAATTCATATCTTCTTATGGATACCTATTCAATTCATTTCTTAAACATATATAAAAATCAAGTGTTTAACTCTAAGCCTATTAGTTACATCTCTTGCCATAAATCATCGGCATCAATATCACAAATATTTTATTCTACTTCCAGAAGACATATGCGTTGAATTAAATTTAGTGATCTACATCTACAATACTATCTTTATTAAGTTGTCTCATATAATAAAATTACACAATAAGAGCACAACCACTCACATGACAAGGTGAATTTCTATGACCTATAAGACATAGTTTTTTTTTTCACACTGCTAACTAGGTCGTAAGAACCTTCTTTGACTCTCACATATGATATTTTCCTTTTATGTGAGTTCAATCAATAAAGTCAATATATTTCCTTTAAAATTTTAAATTCAATTTCCGCCTAAACATCTCAACATAATAGTCCCTCCATAGAAATAACTATGTCTACAAACACAACATGTCACATCATAACCATACCATCATATATTCTTATTCATATACATTTTAACTCAATTTTAGTACTAATAATTTGCAATTCATCATTCATCATGTTATAATAATATTCAAGTATAATATATTGATAAAATATAACAATTGAATGAAAGATAAACAAATTTTAGCATTAAGAAATATTTAAAAACATATTATTTCAAATTTTATAAATCATTGTTTTGCTCAGCCATCATTTTTCTTGCCTAATGAATTAAGTACATGTCAAACTTTAGCTAGCCACCATTCTACATGCTCAACCAACATTTTGCTTGCTCATCCACCATTCTGTTTGCTCAATCAAAGGGTCTATTAGCCCAACAATTTTTTAGCCGCTTAATGAACAAAACTCTTGAGTTTTAAATTGAATGAATTTCACCTAACAAGAAAAATGGTTGCCCAACAAAAAAATGGTTATCCAATGACTAAACCTCTCCGGTTTTCAATTAAATAAATTTCAATTAACAAGCATGTTACTCTCCCAATGACTCTAGATAAATTAGATTTTTGCATAATTTTACAATTCTACCTAATTGGTCCAAAGATTGTTCAACTTCATTTCTTATACATAAAATTGAGTAATTCATTTCTAAATATCTTGAATCAATTTGATCCACTTGTAGCATTATACATTTTTACCTACTAAACATACAACATATCCTAATTAGAATATCACTCACACCAAGTATACAATTTATCATATTTATCACTTTCAACACTTCAACATCTCATTCATACAATACATTACTAACTAGTAATGTCTATAAGGAACATTAACTATACTACAACTACAAAATTACTATCACAAACATCTCAAAGTTCATTTTTAGATATACTATCTGTATCAAAATTTAAAATACTTTGAATGTCCTAAACTAAAACACAATCCTTACGCAAAACTCAATTATTGTGACTTAGTCACATCAATAGCTCAGTTCATCGACCCAAGGTGCTATCAAAATTATAATTAGCTTCATTTATCTTTATAGTTTTCTTAATCAAGTATACACTCTCAACTTCACTACTCTTATAGGAAAGTTAAGTCATACATAAAATATTCTAATTAACTAAAACATGCAATCATGCTCCTAGACTAAAAGATATTCCTCTTTACCCCTAAAACATCAAACCCAAAGTCTTAACCCTAAACATGCAATCATTTCCCATAAGACCTAATTCAAGAAAGAATGACAAAGAAAAACTTACTCTTAAATAACTTTTGGTCGAACAGGAATATTCCACTCTTTACTAAGATATCTAAGGTGAACTCGAATTTATGAAATAATGAATAACTTTTTCAAAAGTATATAAAAAGGACCAAAAAAAATGTTTTAGAGAAATTTTGATTTTTGTAAGATAAAATTTAACTAGTTAATTTTTTCTGTTTATAAGTTTTTTTAACTTCAATAATAAAATATTTGTAGTTCATATAATTTAAATAATGTATACTCTTAAAAAAAATTAATTCAGTTGTTACATACAATATTAATACTTTTCATAAAATATGTATCAAATATATAAAAAGAATAAAATTGTAAAGTGTGATGATAACTATAAAAGGAGAGAATTACCTTTAGAAGTATCATTAATGATTTAATTTCATTTTAAGTAGTTTTTCTTTCAATTTATAATATTTATGTTTTAAATCTCACTTGTTTTCTAATTTTAAATTTAAGTGAGTCTAAAAATATAACTTCAGTAAATGAATAAATAAAAATTGAAGTTTCTGTTTGAAAAAAAGTTATTAAAAGTTTATAGTTTGAAGAAATCTAACCTGTCGATTTTTTATAAAAATGAAGTTGCTATTTGATAAAAAATGTTATTAAAAGTTTATAGTTTGAAGAAGTCTAACCTCTCCATTTTTTTTATACTTTCTATCGTCACAAATAGTTCAATTTATTAATTATTATTTGCTATAATAAGTTTAATGTATTTCTAATAAAAAAATGGCACAATAAGTTTTCTACTTTTCAAACGAAAATTGTGGAAACGATCCTAATTAAAAGTTAGTTTCCATCAATATAAGTTTTTCTTTTCTTTTTGGTTAATAATAAAAAAATATCTCACAAAAAATTTGACTAACCCATTTTTTAATAACATTTTTTTGGGCAAGTTTTTCGATGTAGTTATTGAAAAAAATTAAATTCAAATATAATATAAAATATTTTTAGTATACAATTTAATAGTAAATAACATAATAAAAATAAAAATATTTTTATGATAACTATTCTTAAAATCATATGTATAATAATTTTAATTAAAAGGTAATATAAAATATTTATATTGATAATTGAAAATTAAGTTATTGAAAAAATAAACATATTTAATCATCAATTTAGTTTATAAGATTATAACGGTTAGTCAAATTTATATTTGAAATTACTAAAATAGAAATATGATATTAAAAATTATCTATCATCACAATTTTTAAAATTATAATAATAAAATACCTAAATTTTATTTTAAAATAAATAAATAATAGAAATGTTATAAATAAAGTATCGAGATCTATTTTTTAATTTATTCATGATTTTATTTCTCTGAAAAACATTTTCTCTTTTAATTTTTTGTTAAAGTTTAGAAAACAATTAGGACTCTTAAGTTGAATTACAATATTGGTGAGATAATAAAATAAAGACTAAAGTGAATAGTTTAGGTAAGTTATTTAATTTTTACTAAAGATTATAATTTTTCTTCTTTACTTTCGGTGGTTCGTAAAGAAAAAACTGTTTAAACGAAAAAGATATTTTCAATAATATCAAATAATGATACTTAAAACAATAAAAACTTGTTTAAGTAATTTTTACTTGCTCAAACAATAAAAGTTTGTTCAAGTAATAGAAGTTCGTGCAAATCATATGTGACTATATAATAATGATATATGTTATACGTTATTTATTATAAATGTTGATATATGTAATGTGTGATATGCATGTATTGATAAGAATGATAGGATGAATAATTGATGTGCTATATATATAATCTCTATAAAACATGTGTTTTTATGAATGTATTGTTGAAAATGTGATTAAGAATATTCGAAATTCTTACAACAATATCTCATATAATGAGATAACAGTAATTTTACTTAAGCAACCCCTATGCTTCAATTTGTTTTTATTCCTTTTTAAATTTTGCCATTGTTTATTTGTTCATGAACGTTATTTTAATTAAAAAATATTTGATAATTTATAATGAATTAAATTAAAAAAATGCAATTTGTTGGTTGCTAAAGTTTCACCGTGATGTAATTTTTGTCTTTACAATTGTACAATCTTTAGGTCTACATGTGTTATATTGTTACATTATTTATCATGCCAACAATTAATGTCAAGTAGTAAATGTCAAATAGATAATTTTCTTAAGAAAATTAACAGTTACAAATAATGGATGAAAGTAGTTAAATTCTTTAAAATGTGTGTACTAAATTTATAATATTCTCTCTATTTTTTAATTTCGTTTAAGGTTTTTTTTATTTAAACTAATAAAAATAGTAATTTTTATAATTTATAATAAATTTTTAAAATTTTTTGTAATAAAATTTTAAAAAATTAAATATAATTTATTAATTGACAAAAAAGTAGATCAAAAGATAGAAAATAATTTAATTATTTTTATATCTTTTAAAATAAAGATATAGTTGGTAAAAGATAATTAATACACCATCAAAATTTACAAATTATAGATAATATAAAACAAATTATTTTTCCTAAAATACATTTATTTAAGAACAGAGGAAGTATTAATTAATTTTATAGAGACTAACATATTACAAATGAATTTAAACCAATATGTAAAAAATAATAAAGAATTCAATTATATTTAAATCTAATTATTAATTATTTAATTATATAACTAAAATTAAATTACATTGATCAACATATTATAGAAAAGATTGGAAAAGCACATCTCATCACTCAATTTACAAATTGCACTCTAAAAATAGTCAAACCTTAGCCAACGTTGTTCTCTCTCTGTCTCTCTCTCTCCACATTTATTGGAAGTAATTAGAAGAAGAAGGTTTCTGCATCACATGGACCAAGTGACTTGATTTTTATGATAGATATGTTGTTTGTGGCAACACTCTTCCAAAAGCAACATTCATAGTTTTCAAACAAAACATGTTATTTATTCATTTTTGGAATAAGCTACATTTCAGAAACGGTTTAATGGTTAGTTTTATGACACCTCCTTAGTTAAGGTTCACTTGATCAACACAGCATATCATATTAATAACAATATTACATGTTGTAGCAATATCCTCATCATCAATATGCAGAAAGAGATTACATTCATTTATTATTAAAATAATAATACGTACAAAAGAAATATTACGTTCTCTCGTTCTTATAAAAATAATACGAAAAAAAGAGATTACATCCACTCATTCTTGAAAGAAAAAAAATATATCAACAACATTCAGAATATTAAAAAATTGAAAGCAATTATCTCCAAAGTGAAGTTAAAAAACCTTTTTTTATATTATTTCGCATAAATCTCATTCTAAACTCATGTCAATTTTGCATCATATCTTTTTTACGCAGAAGTAGAAAAGAAAATTATTTAAAATAGGAAAGCTATGAAAAAAACTTTTAAATGATTTCACTAATAAGATAAAATAAAAAAACACAAATTATATATTAGGAATACAAAAAATTTATATCCACTGTTGTTGACTGATCAAATCTGTAATAAATATTAAATTAATATCTCTAGTATACTTTTGTGATTACTAAATACAACTACTTTAATTATTTGAATGTTAATGAGTTGATATAAATATTATAATATCCTTCTTATTTGTAATTACTAGACTCTTTTTATATTATTAATTTAATTATATTTTAAAGAATAATTTATGGCCTTTTTTCTTATCATATATAAAAAATAAATATAAGATGAAAATATATTTATATACATATTTTTTACATTACAACATTATTTTTCCTTTATTACCCATATATACAGAACTTCTTATGTTTCAAACAGAAATTAAGATTTATTTTTTGGTTTTCCTAATATAAATTGAAATGAAGTCTACTCATATTTTAACTAGTGTCGAAAATATATGTTGAGGATAGATTTGGAAAGTGTGGTGCTTCCATATATTTAAATTAATATATTTTTTTGTACAAAAGACAAGATAGGGAAGTGATAACAAATATTATGTAAAATAATTTAATATCAAAACATGATAATATATGAATATACATAATGATATATAAATATCACATTCACAAATTCTTTAATATCACATTATATTCCATTTTATTTTATATTTGAAAGATTTGAATTTGTTTTGTAGTGACTAGTCAGGATAAATGAGCTCTATTATGATTAACAAAAGATTATCTCATCTTGAGTAATACCTATTCATTTAACTCCCCAAGGTCAAACCTCCAACTATAATTTCATCAAATCTAATATATATATATATATATATATATGGAATATAAATAATTAAATAATAAAGACATAAAAATGGAAGGGATAAAATAACTAGATAAATTAATAAAAGATATGATAATAGTGTTTGATCCAACAGACACTATTGAGTTTGTTTGACCCATCAAACGTTACTGAGTCTGTCTGGCCCATCAAACGTTACTGAGTCTGTCTGGCCCATCAAACGCTACTAAAGCTAGACTCAAATGCTCTTTAAAAACCACTAGGCTACATACCCTTCTCTGATATGATAGACACAATTTATATATTTAAATGAATAAAAAAAATTATTATTATTATTTTTATTTTATTTATAAGGAATGTTAATAATATTAATAGTATGTTTTTTACTCTTGCATGATTTCTCTTTGTTTCTTATGGTTAATTGAGTTCCTTATGTTCCTATTTATAGTAGTGTCTGATCCAACAGACACGGCTGACTCCATCTGATCCATCAGACGTTGTTGGGTCTATCTGGCCCATCAGATGTTGCTGACGCTAGACTCAAATGCTCATTGAAAACCACTAGGCTACATACCTCCTCTGATATGATAGATACAATTTATATATTGAAATACATAAAAAATATTTATTATTATTTTTATTTATAAGAAATGTTAATAATATTAGTAGTTTATTTTTTACTCTTGCATAATTTCTCTCTATTTCTTATGGTTAATTAAGTTCCTTATATTCCTATTTATAGTAGTGTTTGGTCCAACAGACACTGTTGAGTCTGTCTGACCCATCAGACGCTGTTGGGTCTGTCTGAACCATCAAATGCTAACGCTAGACTCAAATGCTCCTTGAAAACTACTAGGCTACATACACTCCTCTGATATTATCATTAAGTTGCTTTAAAAAATTTATATAAATATTAGTTGGGTAGTTTATTTGTACAAAACTTCTATCTCTCTACTTATATTTCTCTTAACTCTCTAAGGTTAAGATATTGAAACACTGTTAGTTTTTAAATTCGGAAGAAGTGGCAAGATGCTAATGAAATAAGGAGGAATTCTCTTTTTAGGGAAAAATTTCTGGCTTTTGAAGATTTTTCTTACTGGATTATGGGAAAGATGATGTCTATGATTTTGAGATAAAAGAGGAGCTAAGGTTTGGGATTGCAACATTTTCATCTGAGCAAGCAAAAAACAGAATAAAGGTTAAAGGAATTAATATTAAAAAGTAATAATTAGGAGGTTTTGTATGTTATTGTGATATTGACGGAAAGGTGTGAGAAACCTTGTTTTTGGTGTTTTTTTTTATGTCTAAGTTGGTATTTGAATGTTTGTTGATGATATGTGGGATGAGAAATTTCCATGTGGGGTAGAAACGGAGGTTACCTTCTAGGAGTGCTTGGTCTCGGTCTTATTTTTGCTCAAGCAAAGTTTTTTCACTCAAGTGAAAGTGAGTTAGTATTGTTAAGAAAAGGAGGTTTCACTCCAGGCGATGAAATTTCACTCCAGAGAAGAAATTTTCGCTCAAGCGAAACAATTATTTCTCAAGTGAAAGTTAGGAAGTGTTGAGGTGGTTCTATTTTTGCTAAAGCTATTTTTTTGTGAAAAAAAAAACTAGACTATTTTTGCTTAAGTGAAAATTGGTCACTCAAGCGAAAATAACCCAATGGAGAGAGTCTATTGGGCCAATTTTCGCTCGAGGGATAAGAAGTCCCTCAGCAAAAAATTGGCTAGGATTATTGGAAAATTGTAGACATTTTCTAGATAAAATTGAGAAAAATTGAGTAGTTATGTATGTCCTATAAAATAAGAGCTGTGAGGTTGAGTAGAGTCAGGGGTTGGTACCCATAATCTACTCATGTATGTTGATGAAACATTTGGTACCTAGAGAGGCACATAACTTGCATTTTAGTGTGGTGAATTGTGCTAAAGTATATTCAATGAGATCTTAGGTTCCATTGGTAGCCTCGGTTATATGGACTAAGGTGTCAGGTGGTGAGGAGTCGATAGGGGATACTAAGGCTACACAAAGGTATATCATATTAGGGTAGTGTTGACAATAGTCCTATCCTATGAATAGGGTAGTTGAGTTAATTGAGGTACCGACAAATTGACCCACTATAATGTGATCCACAAGTATTAGTCTCTGAGTTTGAGCATAAAAACCGTATCTTCCAGAAAATGTCTCAATTTCATATTATTGAATGTTTATAATGTGCTAAACATGTATGAGAATAACATGATGATGTGTTTCACATTATGACATACTAATGTGTTGTTATTTATTCATTTTTAACCGACAAAAGCAACATATTTTGCTTATGTAAGACATGACCTATAAACACCTATACATGTGGAAAGAAAATCCACAAAATTAATTTTTTAGAATAAAACATGTTATTTATTCATTTTTAACAAAGCTGGATTTCAATAATTGTTCCACATCAAGTTCATTCTAAAATCATGTCAATTTTTCATTTATGTTTTGTTTGGATTTTAGGAAGCAGAAAGTGAGAGAGTAAAAGAAAAAAGAAAAAAGAAATACAAAATGGAGTTGTTTGATATAGGAAATAAAAAGAAAAAATAAGTATAAAATTTGTAAATGATTTGATTGATAATATAGATATGTGGTAATTTAATAATTTAAATAATTACCAAATATCCTTATAAGACCAAGTATTATATTATTAATAGATTTTTAAAGGGAATCATAAAATGATGTCTATATAAAGGAATTGGACGTTCATTCTTAATTTGTTCTAAAATCTATAAAAAACTTTCTATCTTTCTTTTTTACATTTTCCACCAGATAAAAGAATTTCTGACCGATAGTTTTTCACCAAACTAAAGATACAAAGAGTTGAAGAAGAATAGGACATATCCATTCGATCAGAATTTTGTTCGGGTAAGTGCTTTGATATCCTTTTGGACGTTGAATGTGTCCTCCTTTTTTCTATGCTGGTTGAGAGTTTAAGAGAAAAATATGTCCATTTGTTGTGTAGATTGGAGTTTACATAGGATTGAAAAGAGTGGATAACAGGCTAGGAGCTACAATATTTCAATCTAGGTAAGGGAGTTAACAATTTTACATAAATTGGTTATTGATGATAGCATGTTGTATTGAGAATTTAGATAAATGAGTAGCATTTCCTTCTAGCGTTGATGTATATGTGATAATATAAGCAAATGTGGAGGTTTATATACACTATTGGGAGCTTATGGATGTGTTGATGAATGCATGTGTTTGAACTAAAAGGGACAACTCTCGACCTGGATATCGCTCAAACAACGTATGGTCACTCTAGTGAGACTTAGGTGGTCTGTAAGGTAAATATTGAATTATATATGCTTTGGATGAATGTATGATTAATTGTAGAAATGCAAGGTATGATGCATATATCATTCATTGTATGATGTTGTGGTTGAAAAAGCGATAGTGTGCATCATTTAGGCGATGGTCATATTTGAAGCGAGAAGAGGTCGAGGTTACTCTCTCTTCATTGGAGCTATGCAATTAGGTAAAGTGTTGGTTGCTCAAGCAAAGAGAGAGGTTTGAAAATGGGTACTCTCGTCATTGATGTCACTCAAATGACATAGTGGTTGCTCAAATGATAAGGAGGTCGGAGAAGAAGGTTGCTCTTGAAAATGGGTAAGGTTGTCGCTAAAGTAATGAAAGTTTGATGGTCTATGTACCTTGAGAGTTAAATGATGTTTTTAAAATGTGATGATGTTAAAGGTGTGCTCATATGCAGATATGATGCTATTTTAGTGTATATGAGGTACGATAAATATTTATGATGATTGATGAGATGTATGTTGTTGATATTACTCATATTACTCAAGGGGGTAAGTTGCAACTCATATTACTCACAATGGGATATATGGTTATGGTATACCCATTTGTGAGAGTTAAAGCCCTTAATAGGTGGTTGATGTGACCCTTTATGGGTGGTGTTTATGGTCGTTTAGGATACTGGTACATTACTCAGGATGGTATTGTACAATAGGTGATGGTGGTAAACATTAACATCTCATGGACAAGAGGTATCCTAACTTTACTGATTGCTTAGTCACATAGACTGAACATTAGGAAGTGAGAAGCTAAAGGAGACTTACATGAGGCTCATGGAGTAGATGTACACTTGACCCTAGATAGTAGGTGCTTTGTGCCATCTTGCCTTGGGAACATGGTCCAATTGATGTTAAGGGTTAGGTGTTAGTCTTAGTGGGGCGTGTTTACTATGGTTAGAGTCTTCAGAAAGATGCTTTATATTTAGTCATGATGGGATTCATAGCTAAATATGGGATTTTTTGTGTCATTGAGATTATTGCATGCTTGGTGTGAATGTTTTGTCGATGCTTATAATTGATGAGTGATTTGTATTTTATGATAATTCTATTAGCTCACTTATTGTCTGTGTGGGTGACATTGCGATGATCATACTATATACGGAAGAACATTCTTTTGCAAGTGTAGTTGGAAGGAGCATACTTCTAGGATATATGTAGATAGGAGGAAACTACCTATTACTAGATAGATGTATTTTTTGGGGTTTTTAAATTTTATATATTTTGGGAACTCATGGTTTTGGTGGTGTGTAAATATATAATTAAGTGTAGCTAGAAGTAAGCATACTTCTAGGAAGATGTGGATAGGAGGAGCTACCTATTGTTAGATGTATTTTTTTGGAGTTTTAAATTTTATGTATTTTGGGGACTTATGGTCCTGGAGGTGTGTAAATATATAATTTATATTATATTTGATGCTAGTGAGAGAGAGAAATATTATTATAAAAAATATTGAATAACATGTTAATAGATAGATAAGTACAGGTGTTACAATCTTGAAGAGTAAACTCATTTTAAGAACAATGGTACATGGAAGAACAATGCACGTGAGTTTATATAAGGGTATCATTTGAGTAAATTTATCAATATTATGGTGGCTTTTAATTTGTTTCCATTATAATATGCTCACATGAGATGTACACACAAGGATTAGTTTCACACATCATTTTCCTTGCTTTTCAATGTAAGACCTGACTTTTATTTAAAGATACATTTTAAATTAATAAAGAATAAAAAGTTTCTAATTAGAAGATAAAAGTTTATTTATTTTTATTTTATTTAAAATTTCACTTCTCTTAGACACATTTCTTTAAAGTCTCTAAGTTCATAAATGAATTTGATTATTGTTTTGTCATAATACATTTTTTAGGAGACAATAAGATAAGGAACATAGTAGACCAATTAGAATTGAGTTTTGGTTCGTGATTCAATTTCTAAGGGTTATATTTGTTTTATTCTCCTATTTGGATGACTTGCTAAGGAGAAATGATGTTGGTGTAATGTTTATTGGCTAACTTATCTCATTATATTTGGATATCTAGAAGTGTCAAAGGAAGTTTTAGCTCGTAGTCACATTTATTCTAGGTAAGGAAAATTAATGTTTGCATCAAATCGATAATTTGATTATTTAGATGTGTGAACAATGTAGAACTTTAATTATAATTTTGAAATGAGATGAAGGGTATATGATACTAGAAATTTATATGCAATTATTTTCAATATAGTCGATGGTTTGGATGATGTTGAAGTATGTTTGAGGATTATTTTTTATTGTTTTCTTTTTTGTAATTTGCAAAATGATGTTCTTAAGCTTGATATCGCTCAAACAATGACTCATCGATTAAATAATGTTTAAGTAGTGAATCACCGTTTACCATCACTAAAAACGTCCAAATAATAATATGAATATTTATTTGATGGAGTGTTTAACTCAAACAAAAACTTGAAAATTGAGTGAGAGACAAAAATTAAAATAACTTTATTTTTTTAAAAGTTCTCATGATAATTTTATGTTGAAGATATAAAAAAATTATAAATGACTTGAAAAATAATAATTATTATTTTAATAATTTTTATTTGTATATAAAATTACTATTTGTTACTATTTCGAGATGGAATATATTGTTTTTCCTTAATTAATTATGGAATTATTTTAATATTATTTTTTTCATTTGATATTGGTGATTTAATTAGACCATAATGCTTATATTTATGTGATAAATTCTAAAAGTAAATTTAATAACTATATTTAAAATTAAACATGATTAAAATAATTTCAATATATTAAATTGTTAGAAATATATTTTAAAATATTATTTAGGCGGGTAGGTATACAGTGGAGTTGTTTGTTTTGTAAAATAATATTTTATGTAAAATATTAAAGAGATATTTGTTTTAAAGCACTTATTATAATTTACATTTATTTATATATGTCAAATTTTGATATATAAAGTTTAAATTTAATTTTAATAATATAACTTAAATTTTTTAAAAAGTATTTATTTTATTTAAATTTATTTTATTCTTTTTTTATTTTTTAAGCAACAAAAACTGCTCTACATAAAACTTGACCAAACTAAAAAATTTCGAACGACACATTTAAAAAGTAAGTTAAGCCAAACTGATACAAATCTTTAGATGATATATTAGAAATACTAACCTGATATGTTCGACAAGTCTATCAAACAATATAATAACATAAAACAAGAGAAAATTGATTATCCTCTTTTTTCATTAACCATTAACATTCTAATAAGTATTTCATCTTTAATAAATGATTAAAAGATAAAAAAAGTTAAAATTACTTAACAAATAACTCAAAATTATTACTTTTTTTTTCTCTCTTTTAAAAATTTTAAAATTATTTTTTTATGTAATTTTTAAAATCTAATTAGATGGGAAATGTATCATAAAAATAATAAAAAATCAGATAAATTTTTAAAAATAAAAAATTATATTTAATGTTTTAATGATTCAAATAAAATTCAACAGTCATTTATTATTTAAAATAATATTATTAATATAAAATTAAACATTTTTATTATAAAAGTTAAACTTTAAAAGATGCAGTTTAATTTTACGTCACAATATCAACACTCACAGTATCAGCAAAATGTCAAACTCCTCTCACTCTCTTTCATTTAAATAATGTTTTTATAAGAATTTATAATATTTTTTTATGTTTATTTTTTTTAATTAAATTTTAATTTTTTTTAATTGAGTTTCAAATTTTTTTTAATTGAGTTCTAAATTTTATTAAATATGTTAATGTGATTTTTTTGTCAAAAAAATTCACATACTATAATGTTTATATTTATATCCTTTTGTCATTATTCACGTGTCACGAATTATTTTGAATGTGTTATGTCTCATATAATTAAGACAATTAACATTCTTCTAACAAAAGGAATCATATTAAAGATTTTAATAAAATTTGAAATTCAATTAAAAAAAAAATTAAATATAAAAAATATTACAAATTTTTACAAAATATCTATTAAATCAAATTTAAATAAATTGACAATCCTAATCATGATGAGTAAAAATAGCATGTCATACTTTCTAGTTCGAGAAAAAAAATATTAAATTATGGAAGAATGACGATATTGAGTGCGTAACTAAATTATGCAAACCTATCATGATATGAGACCTAATAATCCAGATAAAATGATAAAAAAGAACCATGATAACCTTTAATCAACATATAAGTCTAAATTGAATAAATGATTTCAATGTTAGTGTTTTTCTTTTGGGAACAATGTTAATGCTAGCTACTCTTAAACATGCATACATAAGTACTCCTACAGTCCTATTCCAAAAGAAATATAAAAAAAATGAGAAGCAAGTGATGATAACTTCTGTTATGGAAATTTTAAACCGCAATCACTGCATCAAAATTTGCACATTTATGGACAAACTAGGACACATTATATAGTGCTGCCCTCTCTCATTAATCATTACATGCTACATCTAACTTTGCCCTACTTTATATATTTCTTTTCTTTTCTTCTCATAATTTCAAATAAAATAGATTCTTCTCATCTATAATATAATTTAGGTTAATCACACTTCAAAAGTAGTATTTTTAAATATTATGACTCATTTAATTCAATCTCAATAGTAATTTAAACATTGATTCATTTAATTCCATTTTCATAGGAGTCAATATTAGACTCATTCTTAGGTTAATAAATTAAGTTTTTATTTATATTAACTTTTTTAATTCTTATATTGTCATTTAAAAGAAAAAAATTCTAATTTTTTTCATCTTTTTCTTTCTTACATGCAATTTTATCTTTTTATATGTTTTTTATATTTTATTTCTCTTTTGAAAACACCGTTATTATTGTCTAATATATTTCATTATTAAATATACATTTTAAATTTTTAAATAATAATATATTATTTTTTAATGGACAAATTATAATCTTTTTATTTTTTAATTTAACAAAAAATTGATATATATATATATATATATATATATATATATATATATATATATATATATATATATATATTAACTAATGGACTTAACAGAGTCGGACACTCCTTACCAAAATTTATAGTTTGCTTTAAAATATAAATCAGTTAAATTTTGTAACTTCAACAAAAGTTAACAGATTAGTTATTTTAATAATTCTAATTTAACCCTTTCATATAAACATGTGTTTTATTACATCAAAATTTTGTCATATAATTTTATTCTCTTTTATCTATGTTTTCTATTGTTCATGGAATCAAATATTAACTTAATTACCTTATATGATGTAGTGGTTTGAGTTTTCTTATGTAATAAATATTAAACACATTTTTTTCACTATACAGATAGTCTTCGTAACACTCAGTATCTACTACTATGTTAATCCATCAAAATTAATTTAAATTTTTTATATTAAAAATAATTCATAAAAACTTGCATTTTAAAACCTGTTTAAACATCTTATCAAAATAAAATTATACTAAAATCATTAGACATTAAAATAAATACTATTATTACGTGGTCAGTTTAATGAGTCCTACAAACTTAAAGGAAAACAATATAATTTTAAAAAGTAAAATACGGATGATGAGTTTTTATGAGTTATTTTAAAAAATGAAAAGAAAAATTGAAATTAATTTTCCTCTAAATTAAAATAATTTATGCACACATAATTTTAAAAATAATATAATTTCTCTATTCATTTTATTTTTAACTTATAAATAAATTTATTTTAACATATAAAAACATTTATTTCATTTTTTATATTTTTCATAAAAGTAATGATTAATAACTCTATATGAGGAAGTTACTGTGCACGCGCCCATATATATATATATATATATATATATATATATAAATAAATAAATAACAGTTGATATATCCTCAATTTATCAAACTTTTCCTAACCTATGTTCCCAATTTAAGAGTGATATAAATTTTTATTACCGATTTATATATAAGTTTTTTTTAACTACTATAGATAATAGTAAAGTTGAAATATTTTTTTATGTAACTTTCCAATTTAGTATCTTCTTGTATCATCTATTAAAGACTATGTAATTATTTAATTAGATCATCCATCTAGTACTAAATCTTTTATATATATATATATATATATATATATATATATATATCCATAACATCCACTTAAAAAGAACATATGTCATGCATTTCAACGTAGCTCTTTAAAACATATAATTAAATCTTTCTTTTATACATCTAATAATTCATGATCGTATATAAAAACATTAAACATACATACATCATCAACCTTTGAACATATTGTTGCATAAGCGAATTTCTCTTGCTTGAGTGACCTCATCATCATAAATAAAATAACATCCACTTTTCTTGAGCAACACACTTGTCATTTGAGTAAAATGTAACCTGGGAACAACATCTTCCAAAGGCTCTCATCACTTCAACGACCATCTTGTCTCTTGAGCATTCATTGCTTGAGTGTTAAATCCAACACTTGAATGATCATCACTTTTTGGGGCACCATTCAACAAGTTTTAAAATGCTCATCCACTGCCTTAGGACGCTTGAGCACCCAACTATATGTTTCATGGAGTGCCACACATTTACACCATGTGTCCACCATCTCAACATCACACTTAAGCGTTTAGAAACATTGCTTCAACCATAAGCCATATCACTTTAGTGTCTAGTAAAACACTTGAGTGATATGCTTCCAGATGAGAGAGAATCATCTTCATCCCTCTCTTGCTCGACTTACAAGCCAACGTTTGAGTGAACCAACCCATCCTTTGAGTGATGTAAGGTAATTAGTGCAACTAATGTAAACCTCGCTTGGGCGGCTACATGTTGTTTGAGCGATACTCATCCTAAAAGCAACTCAAACACCCAAAAAGACAATGTTTTTGTTGATTTTCTAACATCTCCAAGGTTTATCATCTTCCTAAATTGATTCTCAATGTTAATCTTATGCTTACAACAACACATACAAAAATAGAACTAACAGTCATACTATAGAAAATCACATGATTCACATATCTTCAGTTTCCTCATATTCTATACAAATAAGCAATTGTCACTTTGCAAAGAGATATTATTAGCTCTCCTTACCTAGATTGAAGCAAGCTTTAACCTACAATCCTTGTGAAATGGTTTTAGCAATCCAACTAAGCTTATAAAGACTCAACCCTACACCAGAAAAACCTCTTCTTAACCAATTCATTCAAGAAGAAGAGAAAAGAAGAACTAAAAATTAGATAGAGTTATTATACTTACCAAAACCAGTTGTTAATGCTGCTACATCCTCACTTAGTTGCACTCAATGTGGACGTGCTGGTCACACTGAGAATCTTTGCTATTAAAAAACATGGTTTTCCCTCCACACATGATAACAAAGTCTCTTGTTATTCTTTTAAAAAATTCAATAAGCTTTGCACTCATTGTGGCGTAACATGTCAAATTGTAGAAGTTTGATATTGCAAACATGGTTTCCCTCCAAGTAAACAATCCTCTACATGAGAGACCTCAACTATCAAAAGCACTGTGATAAATACTTGTAATTGTTGGATCGAGTGCTTACCAATAGACCAAAAGCTATAATCGTTAGTTAAGGCGCAACCCTTTCTACTTAAGAGCGTAACAACCCAAGTGCCACAATTTGATTGTAACTTGGTTCACATGGCCTTTGGCCCAACCGGCCTTTGCCATGGGAAAATTGATGTCACCTGCAACAATCTCCCCCTTAGCAATTGCCCCCACTGGGAATTGAATTCGTGACCTTGATTTTGATACCAAATGTTGGATCAAGTGCTTACCACTAGACCAAAAGCTATAGTCATTAGTTAGGACACATTTCGTTATACCCAAGAGCGTAACAACACAAACACCACAATTCGATTATGACCTAGACCACATGGCCTCTAGTCCAATCAACCTTCGCCACGGGATAATTAATGTCACCTGCAACAGTAATGTCACTAATAATGATCAAGAACAAGATCCCATGTCTCATGATTTTTGCTTTAATCAACAACAATATCAAGCCTTGATGGATTTAGTACAATAGTCCACCAATGGTAACTCAACCCCTTATTCTTCCCACACTACTATTGGTTCTATCAGTTCTATCTCTACATAACCATCCTCTTCAAGTAATTGTGGTTCTCTCATTTCTTATCATATATACTTCTGGATCATTGGTTTTGTTGCAACTAACCACGTGTCTTTTTCCCTTTCTAACTTCTTTACATATATCTATTGATCTATAGTTGTTAAGTTGCCCACATGACAACATGTTTGTTCTACTCACTCAGGCATAGTCAAATTCAATTATTCATTCCATTTAATAGATGCTTTGTATATTCCTAATTTTACTTTTAATTTGATATTTATTTTTAAATTAGTTTATTCTCTTCATTATCAACTTATTTTTTTCCTATACCTCTTGCATTATAAAGGACGTGAATACCAAAGAGAAGATTGATATAATTGTTGTGCAAGGCAAACTCTACATTTTGACTATTCCCATCATCCAATTACCTTCAATTTCTCCCAATATTGTTTGTTTAGGATATTATTTGTGACATTTTTGTATGGGTCATTTGTCATATGAGAGACTTAACACTATTGAACACATTATCCATTCTAATATAGTAATAAATATTTCACTTATAATACTTGTCACAATGCCAAGCAAATGAAACTTTCATTTTCATTAAGCAATTCTTATGCATCTCATACTTTTTTTGTTTAATTCATATTGACATATGAGGTCTTATTCGAAAGTCTCTTTACATGGACATAAATATTTTATTGCTATAGTTGATGACCATTCACATTTCATGTGGATTTTTCTCGTGTTATCTATGACCAAGACTCATAAACATATAATAATATTTATTAATCTTATTAAAAATCAATTTGAAAAACGAGTCAAAGTTGTGTGGAACTGATAATTGTGCAAAGTTTGTAATGAATTAGTTTTTTTAATCTAAAGGAATTATATATCAAACCACATGTATTGAGATCCCTGAATAGAATGACATAGTGGAATGGAAACATCAATATCTCTTAAATGTCATTCAGGCCTTTTGCTTTCACTCCAACTTACCACCCACTTTTTGAAGTTTTGTTATCATGCATGTTGTTCATCTCATAAATTGCATACCAACCCCTTCCTTAAAAAATATATCTCCTTTTCAAAAATTATACGACGAACCATGCAATATTTCCACACTATGTCTTCAACTACTTGTGCTATATCAGCGCACTTCAAGCTCATCGTAAGAAACTCGATCCTAGAGCCAACCTATGTATATATCTCAGTTTCAAGCTTAACATAAAAGGTTGCCTCATTTTAAACTTCACACACGAAACATTGAAGTATCACGTAACGTGGTCTTCTATGAAAATCATTTCCCTTACACTAATTCTAATCCACATACTCCTTCTTTTACCCCTTCTTTTCTTTCACCTACTAGCACTAATTACTTTCTTCACGACCCTACTCCTTATCTTGATACCCTTGTCATTATTCCTTCTTTTGTTTCTCATTCTCTTGCTCATCCTTCAAATATTATTACATTTGCACCCGCTCTTTGTCGTTCTACCCACATGTATTCATTATCCTCTTAATTCTTTTATTTCTTGTGATAACTATCTTTTTCCTTTTGTCATTCGATCTTGTCTATTTCTACTACCACCAAACCTTCCTTTTATGTTGAAGCTTCTAAAAGCGGTTGTTGGATTAAACTTGTGAGAGACGAGATAATTACACTCAAAGCGAATAACACCTGGACTATTACTTCCTTACCTCCAAACAAGTCACTGATTAAGTGTCGATGGATCTACAAGATCAAACACAATGTTGTTGGCTCTGTTCAAAGATATGATGTGCATCTCGTTGCTAAAGGATACACACAACTTGAGGGTTTTGATTTTATTAATACCTTTTCTCCAGTGGCCAAACTTACTACTGTGCATTTTTTTTCTCGTTGGATGCCATTTATGATTGGCATCTCAAATAGTTGGACGTTAATAATGCATTTTTGCATGGAAACTTAACGAGGAGGTCTACATGCAACTCCTTCCTGGAGAAACTTCATTCAAACCAGGTCAAGTTTGTCGTTTGCAACGTTCTTTGTATGGCTCAAACAAGCCATCCGCCAATGGTTTGCTCGTCTCTCCACTTTTCTTGTTTTGCATGACTATCATCACTCCTTTATGGATTAATCTTTATTTTTAATGTTCACATAATCAGCTTGCACCAGTCCTCTAGTTTATGTGGACGACATTGTTCTTTTTGGCAATAACATATATGAAATTCAAGTTATCAATGTTCTTCTTAATGAATGATGTGATCTCAATTCATGAAGAACCTCAACCCATGCAAGGAGGAGTCACCATAAGAAAATAAGAAAAGGAAAATATGAAAGAAAAACTTACAAAGAAATTTGAAGAAAAGGAAAGAAGAAAAACAAGAGGAATGTACAAGAAGATTGAAGAAGATATTAGAAATATTATTAACTCTTGTAATTTCCTTGTAAATAAAAATAAAGTTAGTTTAATGTCTTTCTTTGAAATAGAAATAAGAGGCTAGTTGTTTGGACACATGGATAGTATAAAAAACAAGGGTCTTATTTGGAAAGCTTTGGAGCATCTTCCAAACATGACCTAACCTTTTAGAATTCCACCCATGTACATGTATTTTCGTTTTCCCCTCTCTATATAAGGGTGTAAGCCTCATTTGTAACATAACTTTGAAGATTAATTGAGAGCACGAGCTAATTCTTTTTGAAGTTCAAGAGGTAAGTCTCATTTCTAAAATCTTATCTTGAGTTTTCCATAATTCAAGTGGTGATTGTCCTTGTGCACTTATCTTTCTTCATGAAAGTGACGTTTTCTTCATTCTCTTATCTTTTCCATGTTTTCTCTTTGATTGTTCTTACTTGCTCTTCATAGCTGCACCATACATCTTCATTTTAATCCATTTTCCACCGATTAAAATGCTTGTTTTCACTTCCAATGACTTCTTATGATATGTATTTTGATTTTAATCGGTTGAAACATCATAAAACTTGTTATAATTTATTCTCACCGTTTGAAACCCTTGTATTTGGGACTGGATTCGTTTTTTGCCAATTCTAAGTAAATTGAATCGATTAATTTCATTGTTTTCATCTTCTATGACTTCCTATGGGTTCTATCTTGAATTTAATCGGTTGAATCTTCTTAAAACTTGATTTCTTTGAGTTTGCACCGATTAAATATATCTATAAAGGGGATGGAACGTTTTTACCCATTTTTAATCCATTTGCACCATTTGAAATGTTCTCAAATGCCTAAAATCACGTTTGATAGATCCTGTTTCACTTCTAATGCAACTTAGACATTCATCAATGAAACTTTCAGGATCAAAGATCTAGGAAATTTAACATATTTTCTTGGATTAGAGGTCCTTAGAAACAAAATTGGTAGTCATCTATCTAAACAAAAATATACATTAGATATTCTTTTTAACACTAGCATGCTCACTTGTTCTCACGCATCTACTCTCATGGACTATTCTGTTTGTTTATCTACTTCGAGTAGTGAACCTTTAGTGGAGCCATCAACTTATAGGAGACTCATTGGGAGGTTGATTTATTTCGTAAATACACGTACGAACATTACTCATGTTGTCTAACATCATAGTCAATTCATTTCTAAACCCACTTCAGCTTATCATCAGGCTGTTTTTCATGTTATTCGTTATTTGAAACATGCACTTGGATATGGCATTTTCCTTGCTCTCTTTAGTTGAAAACCTTTAATGATTCCAACTGGGCTGGATGTATGGGTTATCTTCGTCCCATTACAGGTTTCTGCATTTAGCTTGGTAACTCTCTTATCTCATAGAGATCAAAGAAGCAACTAATCGTCACTTGGAACTCTTCTAAGGTAGACCATCTCACCTTTGCATCCACTTGAGCTTCAATGACTCATTTATTGTTGGAAGATTTTTACATCCAGTTCACACGACCAACAATCCTTTTTTGTGATGATCAGTCTTCCTTACAAATAGCTTCTAATCAAGTGTTCCATAAACACACGAAACATATTGAACTAGATTGTCATTTCATTCAGGAAAGAATTAACAAAAGCTTGATTAAACTACTACTATTATTCTAGTTTCATTAGTTGACTAACATCCTCACCATGACATTATCTCCTTCCATTTTCAAAGGTTTTGGTTCTAAGTTAAACATGACAAACATCTATTCCCATCTTGAGAGACTTTTATATCACATGTTTTCTTTCTAATTTTTTTTTGTTATGAAGCTTTATGCATGCATTATTTTTTTCTAACACAATATCTATTGTTATTTTATTTTCTTTCTCTCCTTTTTCTTCACTCTTTGGTATATATTCCTTCATATCTCAATAATATAAAGTAAATTGTTATCATATATAATTTTACTCCAATTTACCTTAAAATATAAATTCATGTTTTCATTAATTTTAAATCTTATTTTTTATACATAATTTGCAAACCAACTTAGTGATTCATACAACGATTTTTCTTTCGATTTCTTTATATCATATCACACATTTTTTTTTATTTTGACTAAAACTCATAATCTCTTAATTTTCTGTCTTTTGTTGTAAAGTTTATTGTGGAAATAACATACATGTTGGATATTAATTACATATGTGAATATGTACAAAACAATGTGGTCAAAGATAAAATTCCAATGCACGGCAAAGAAGAGGGGACAGCATGAATTGTCTTTATTAATGAATGTCTGAGTGCAGAATGTCCCTTGTTTTTGTTTTCAGTACAAGTATGTCTCATTTTCCTTTGAGTTTCATTTTCTCACCTTCATGCATGTCTATGTACACTTGTGAGTTTCATTGAGTCTTCTTCTTTCTTCTTGCTTAGTGTCTTTTTCTTAGTACAGATCCAATTACTATTTCTACTTTTGCTGTTTCATTACTATGAAATTGACACTAAGCAATTTAAAATAGTATTCCTGTATTAACACAATTTTAAAACTTCATTACTATGAAATTTCGAAGAATACAGGAAAACCCTCCAGCTATTTAAAATGTGTTAATTCAACGCTAAATTAAAAGTTTTATTGAGTAAATTGAATGTTTTAATAAAATTTTAAAATTATTTCATATTTTATTTTACTCTAACATATAAGATATATTTTAAAATATAAATAAATAATAATTATAAAAATTAAAGGTGAAGCTAAATTAATATCACAATATTGAATTTACATTACTATTACTATTATTATTATTATTATTATTATTATTATTATTATTATTATTATTATTATTATTATTATTATTATTATTATTATTATTATTATTAGAGGTATAGAGGTTATTAAAGAAAGTAAATTTATTTAAAAAATTAAAATAATAAGATATGAAACAGTAATGTACACTGAACTAGATAAATGATAACGTATATCAGTGCATCGCAATGGTTTTAAAAATTAAAACGGGACACTAATTTAGGTAGAAGTGATGTGATTTGTATCAACACGACCGTGTTAATCAAATGTTTAGAATTTTAGTTTAATTACAATTAATATGAACTAAAACAATTAAATATTAATATTAATTAGTTTGATTGTCAACTTTAAGATTTAAAAACTCAATAAAATGTAAATAAACCAAATTAATCATAATTTTTTAATAATTACTACATGAGATATAATTATATCATTTTTATTCACTTTACTATTCTACACTTTTCCTAACATTTTTTAGTTACACTAAAAATGTTACTATAATTAAATTTTATATAATATAATAACAATTTTAAAATAAATATAATTATTAATAATATAAACATAATATTATGACCTTCTTTTAAGTAAACGTTACAATAGATGAAATTAATTATTATATAGTATATTTTTTAAAAATGTTACTATAAAGTAATTTTAAAAAATATGTGACTAATTTTTTTATTAATTACATTTTAATTATTTTAAGAAAAAATTAATCATATTTTTTTTAAAATTAAAACAAAACTAATGCATAATTGAAAAAATATTATATTTTATGAATTCTTTTTTCTAAAAAAATTATGTTTTTAAATAAAAAAATTGAAAGTGAGAACTAATGAGTCTCACGTCGAATTAAAAGTGAGATAAACAACGAATAAGAAAAAAAAATTACAAATTTATTATTTTAAGATTTTGAATTGAAAATAATATAAGTCTCTTATAAAAAAATTATGGGAAATTTAAGTATGAAATTGATGGTTTCACATTAAATAAAAATAAATAATATATAAATAGAATAATTATGAAAAATTCAAGATGTAAAATTAAAAATCCTAAATTAAATAAAGATGAACAATATATAAAGAGAGATTCCCGTAATGTAATAATATTTTTTATAATTTTTGGCAACATTAAAAAGTGTTACTAAATATTTTTAGTAATATTTTCATGATGTTAATCAATGAAAAATATACTACATAATTTTAGAAATATTTTTTAAATTATTACTCTTTTATTAAAAAAATATTATTAAAAATTTCTAGTAACATTTTTGTAAATGTCTTTATTAATATTTAAAAATGTCACAAAATATTAAAAAATATCATTAGTAACATAAGGTATACTATCATTTGATAAAATGTCATTAAATTATATTAGAAATTTTTTTATACTTTAGTAACATTTTTTAATGTTAATATGTAATATATTTAATAGTGATTATTATTTTGTTCATGTAAATTGTTTAACTCTTTTAATAATAAAACTATATCTAAATTTTTAGGTAAAATTTTTGTATTTTTTTCTCAAAAACATAATTATCTATATTTGTATATACTTGGATTGAATTTATCTCAAAATCTAATTTTTATAATTAGGTTTGATTTATGTTTTATTTTCTCCCTAATATAATCTAAATAGATGTGTTAACCAAAAAACATTGATAAATATTATTATGTAAAATAATTTGTAATTATTTTAATTATATCTTATAGGATTAATTGCTTAAAGGTTAGTCTAAATTATAGCTTATCAATTATAATCACAGTCTAAATTACAGCTTATAATTTGTATATATTCTTTATCAATGTATATTCAAAGTATGGATGATTTCCTATATATGTGTTGCATGTACCGAAACTCATTAAAAACCTAATATTTGTTTGTAAATTTACAACTGACAATTCGGTGAAGGATTTGCACACAAGGAGTCATCTAATGAGGTATAAGAGCTTTAGGGATCTCTACACTATCCTTCTCAAATCTTAGGTCATATCTCCACTAGCATTTCCTTCCACCTTTATGGCTTTATCTCCCAATTTGTGGTACAATCATTTAGGATATCTGAGAACTACTATTCTCAACTCTCTTTGTAGTCAAAATTTCACTAATTATGATAAAGGAAATAACGATTTTTTCACTTCTTGTCCTCTTGGTAAACATGTGAAATTACCATTTAATGCTTATTGTTTGTTTACTGAGTTGCCCTTTGATATCATTCATAGTTTTTGACATCATCAATAAGAAGCTCTTCTGACCATCAATAGTATGTATTGTTTCTTGATGACTATAGCAAATTCTTGTGGACCTTTACAATTTCTAAAAAAACACAAGTTTACTCCCCCTTTCAATCGTTCCAAACTCTAATTAAAATACAATTTAAAATAGACATCAAGAATTTCCAATGTTATAATGGAAGCAAATTTGCTAATGGTTCATTTAATAAAAATTGTGAACAAAATTTACCAACAACATTATTCGTACCTTATTACCCCATTTATCCATGCCACCTTCTTTTTGGCATCATGCTCTTCAAATGGCCAGTTATCCACTAAACATTCTCCTACCAAAGTTTTAAGCTATCATTCCTCAATGCAAGTTCTCCATGTTGGAGAACTAGATGACCTAGTACCCCTAGACAGTCTAGCACCCTAGACAATTTAGCACGGTCTAACACCCCTAAACGGTCTAATGGTGTTGTGACGCGTTAGACGATCTAGCACCCAGACTCTTTAGTCTGAGATGTTTTGATGATAACAAAAGCAATGTATTTTCTATGCTATTGACAAGTTACTCTATACAATTGACCAACTATAGCAAGTATAAGATCCCTAAAGGGTCCCAATTAAGCCTATTAGACGGTCTACTAGTGTGAACTTCATTTTATTTAAAATAAGCAAGTCAAATCACACTTGAATTCTATATTCGAAATTGATAAAGAGTTAATTGGAACAAAATCATGTTTAAATCAATTATGAATTAAGAAAGAATTTGGAATTAATAAACAACTTTCAAAACGAAGAACGAATAAGGAAACATACGATACAACGCGAACTCAATCTATGATATTATTTGTATTTGTTTGAATTATTTCCTTTTAGGAATTGGTCAATGAATTTCAAAATCATAAAGCCTTTCCTAATCAAGTGTCTAATGGCTCTAAGAACGTAGATTTCGCTACACAAGAAGAATATATCAGATATCGTTTAGGACATTACAAACCGAAGATCAAGGACGAATTGAAACGCAAATTAAAGCTTCAAGCAACATTTGAAATTGCAAAACCTATAAGAAGTCTTGAAGTTTGAAAGTTGAAGACACAAGAGCAAAAAACTATCAAAGCATTCGAGCTACCATAGTCTGTTAGCAAAGCGTCTAGTAGTTATAAGTGGGTGTGAGAAAAAATTCTTGTAATACTCTAAGCGATACCCAATGAGCTAAATTTTACTCTCATATGTTATAAAAGAGATTCCTTTTATTTTCTGTTAAGGTCTTAATCTCAATGAGAGGTTAAGACCGGCTCAACCAGGAGTGATTTTTTTACTTGTTATAACTAGGAGTGATTTGTGTACTCGTTGTAATCATTTGTTTGATTAGTGGAACCTCTTAAGAAGAATTCTTAAGGGAGAACTAGACATAGCCCGTGAGTTTTGGGTGAAACAATATAAAGATCTAGTGTTGGCTCTTTCAGTTTAGACGATCTAGTCTATCATATCATCTGGTAGACGGTCTAGTGTGTTCTTGCAAAAGAATCTAAGGCTTTATTCAACCCCCTTTTAGAGCCTCCTGTTTCAACACTCCATTCAAAAATCCCCTATATTCCCATCTTCGTGTCTTTAGTTGTCTTTACTAACCACTACTTTTGAACACTACAATCCAAATGTTGTAAGCAAGGTATACCCCCTATGCATGTCTCAATTACCCATCAAACCATCAAGGTTGCAAGTGCTATGATATTTCAAGCAGGAAAATAATTATTTCATGTCGTAATTTTTGGTGGGATGCAATTTCCTTCTTCAAAAATACATGATCCATCTCCACATGAGTATGGCTCTTTAAGTGAAGACACCTCTCCACACTTAATTCAAAACCTACGCATCTATGTACCACAAAATCAAATACCACAACCCACTTTTCAATCGGCCTCATCCCCTCACACTAATCAGATCTTAGCTTCACCTACTACTCCCCCCTCTTCTTTAACCTTGGTCTGTCAACCTACATTAAATACTTAGGCCTTACCACATGACCACTCCTAGTCAACAAGGCATGTATAAACTAAACCTCAAATATACCCATAATTTTAGTGCTTCAACCATTACCTCTATTTCACCTTTACCAAAAAATTTGGTGAGTTCTCTTCATGACTCAAATAGGAAAAGTTCCATGAATGATGAATATAATGTCCTAATTCAAAATAAGACATGGTTGTTGGTACCATGTCCCCTTAATGTGAATATAATTTGGTGTGACTTCTCGAAATAAATGCAACTCTTACAGTTATTTTGAGAGGTATAAAGTTCGTCTTGTAAGTGATGGTAGGTCACCAAAGAAAGGAGTAGATTGTGATGAAATATTTAGTTTGGTAGTGAAGCCGACAACCATTCAAAAGGTTTTGAGCATTGCTTTGTTCAAAATATTTTTTTTACATGGTAATCTCAAATATATGCATCTACGCATGGATTTTAAAGACTCATCTCATCCTGATTATGTTTGCTTGTCAAAGAAAGAAGGATGGCCTAAAGCAAGTCCTTTACGCCTTGTACCAACGATTTGCAGATTATGTTGGTGGCCTCCTTAGATATTGGTGGCCTTATGTCGGGTTCACGAGCCAATGAGACATTTTTTGCCTAATTAAAAATTAAAAGAATTACAACAATGTCTATAAAAGAGTCATGATATATTATTGTTCTAAAGTATAAAGTTTAATATTCAACAAGTAGATGCATTATAAAACAACACATATCTTGGTCTAATATTATTTTTTTTGTCACCAACAATATGTATATATATAGTACACAAAAAATAAAAAGTTTGTGCAAAATTGTTCATAAGGAAAAAATGCAAACTGAATCAAGAAGAAAAAAATTAAAACATCATAAAAATGAAAGAGTACAAGATATATCCTACTCAAAACAAGGGAAACATAAAAGATAGTCTATCTAACCGATGAGAATAATACAATTTAGCGTTGGGTCTAAACTTGTCTTTCTTACCACACAATCCAACCTGATTTTTGTAAGTACATGTACCCTCATTCCTTACAATTTTGTTCAATAAAGACAAGAATTAAAGCACCATTAGGGTAATTGATTTTGTCCTTAGTGTTGTATTGAATAATTTTTTCTTTACACATTTTTTTTGCCTTAATGATACATTTATTCATTGTTCTCCACACTCACATAGATCATCAAATAACCATTACCCATATTCCTTTGTCTAATACTATTTGAAAATTTTTTATTAATGTCTCTTATGTCCATAACATAACATGTGTAATTAAAATAAAATGAAGATTAAAAATAAAAAAATTAACATAAAAAAAAAAACGGATTCACCCATTAGTTTGTGGGTTAGCGTAACTTTGACCCATCAAACGAGTCATGCTAAGAAAACCATATTTGGATTTGACAGTAAAACTAAGATTCATATTTATGATCAATACTGATGGTCATCTACAACAAAATATTTAATTTTCTAATAATAGTTGAATGGTTAATACAACATGCTCTTACCACTGTATTAATTATTACTAATACATAAAAAAAATATAAAATAGTTAATATTTTTTATTGTTTATTATTTTCTCTCTCCTACCTAAACAATTTTTTTAAATTTGATTTTGATAGTCTAATAGAGCAATACAACTCTTGTCCTAAGTATAATATTTTAAATTTTTTACCATTTTATTATTTTACCATTTTATTTATTATAACAATATTTTTGTAATATTTTTCATCTAACAATTTTATTATTAAAAAAAGAAAAAAAGATGTTAGTTCAAAATTGTGAAAGTTTAAATATTATATTTTCATTACAATTTTAAATTAATAGTAATGTGTTATTTCATTATTAATGTATTATTATTTTTATTTTATTTTAAAATTATTATTTTATTAGTAATATATTGTTTTATTTACATAAAATATAGAAATAAAGATAAAATAAAATAAAAATTAATTACATAATAATAAAATATAAAATAATTAATATCTTAACATGTATATCATAGCACAAATGAACAAAATTCATAATTGAATTATTTCTAGTAACATCATGCATCGCGTTTTAAACTTACTCATATTTGATATCCACATGATGTAACATCCCACTTTTGGTTATATTACTTTTAAAATACCATAGATAACTAGCAAATAGATAATATTTACATAACTATTTGGAGTCTCAACAAAATAAACTTCCATCCTCATAGGGATTTATATACATCATCAAAAAGAAAACAAAAGATTTATAAACAAATATATATAAAATATCTTCTGTTTTAACCCATTCCTGTCGAGCTTTATCACCTAATGTATCCTCTGCTCAGGTGTAAAACACGATCATCACAGAAGAAACAAAAAAAACAACAACACAATCACAAAAAAGGTAAGCTAGTGATTTTAGAACTTGAATACATGTACATATCAACACCATATACATATATTTTCTCAATCTATATAATCAAATCACATTTCATCTATACATTCTCATGAATACATACTCAATTCATTCATTCAATATCTATAAAAAATATCAAGTGTCTAACTCTCAGCCCATCGGCTACTTCTCATGTCATAAATGACAAACATCAAATCATAGACACTTGACTCTACTTCCAGAAGACACATGCATTGAATTTAGACTCAGAGATCTTCTGTCACAACGTCTTCACTAAGTTGTCTTACACAACAAAGCTACATAGAAGAACTTATCCACCTCATATGACAGAGTAAATCCCTATGACCTACCAGAAACAGTTCTTTTTCACACCATGTCTGGGTCATAGGAACCTCCTTCGACTCTCACCACCTGATATTTTCCTCTATGTGAGTCCAACATCAGTAGAGTCAGAATATCTCTCGAATCCCTAATTCAATACATCACATAGACATCACAACATAATATTTCCTCCCTGGAAATAACTATGTTTCCAATACATCATAATTATAACAACACACACCATTCTTCATATACAATTTATATTAATCCAAATCATGATAAAAGCTAACAATTCATATCACATTATACTCAATCAATCATAGTGAAATTAAATATTACAAACATTTGAAATTTCATCATACTAAGTTATATTCATCAAATCAAGCTCAAATATAACTCATTACAAAGATAAGAAGATAATCTACAACTCTTATGAAGACTTCAAGTACTAAATAAAACATTTACTTAGCTTAAAAGTTCCGAAATCACTACAACTTCACCAAATTTGACAGTTTGACCTTTTCTCACTAAAACAAGCATAACTTGAGTTCTAGACCTCCTTTTTAATTGATTCCAAAGCCATTGGAAAGCTAACATCTAAGGCTACAACTTTCATGCCGACCATTAAACCTAATTCTAAAAGCATTGTCTTGCCCAGCGAGATCTACCTCGCCTAGTGAAACAAACCACTAGAGATTTAAATAAAAGGCTCGTCTAGCGAATATTATGGTCGCCCAACGTAAAAACGTCTCGGGTTTTCAATTAAATGAATTTCGCCCAGCGAGAGATTGACTCGCCTAGCGACTCTGCATAATTTAGAAAATCTGCAATGTACTACAGGAGTTCTAACTTGGTTCAAACTAAGTTATACTACCTGTTCTATGCTAAAAGAGAATATTTTGTTTCAAAATAACACTTGCTTGAATCAAGTTGACCCCAAATGTAACATTCTAACATATATTAGATAAGCATACAACCTATTCCATTCCATCTACACAATTCCAATCACATCTCAAACATTTTAAATATGTTTAAACAAACACAATCTTGCACAAAATCAGATAGTATGACCACGTCACCTTCACATCTAGATCTTCTACTCTAAGGTACTATCAAAACACAACTAGCTTCCCTTACCTGTTTAGGTTTGCCTCTCAAGCTTAAGCTCCTAGAATCTTCTATGTTCACAGGAAAACTAAACCTGTACATAAAAGACTCTAATCAACGATCTAAACATACTCTCATACTCACTGACTAACAAAGATTCATCTTTGTCCTAGAAAACCACACATGCAACTACTGTTATCTAACCATGTAACCAAAAATCAACTCTAACTCAAGAAAATAGGACAAAGAGAAACTTACTCTAAAACAAATTTTGATTGGTCAAAATTGTTTTATTCTCCACCAGAATCTCTAAGGTGGACTCTGATCTACAAGAAGATGAGTGGATATTTCAGAATCTTAGAGAGAAGTCAGATAAGAGTATTTTAGAAAGATAATAACTTATGTGAAATGAAGTTTAAATAACTAAATTTTTTTATTTATAGACTTTTCAACTTAGATAATAAAATATTCATATTTCATTTCAGTTAAACCACTCCTACTCTTAAATACATTTTCTTAGTCCTTACACATGACTCCTAATAATTTTTTTTTATTTTTCTAAAAAGGAAATAAGAATAAATAATTATATTATTAACATAAATTAAAGTAAATATCAAACTTGTTACTTTATTTGTTATTGTTTTCGATTTTGAAGGGAAAAATGAAAATTGGGCATAAGTTGTGATATAAATTAAATTAATGATACGTAATGGATTACTACTCATTAGTCAATTTGTGGAACCCAGTGCCTTTTAATTCACCAAAGACAAGAGCATCGAATACAGCTTTTAAAAAAAATGAAATCAATTATGGAAACATATATATGCAATGCAAAAGTAAGTGCTTTCTCATTATATTTAAAAAAAATGGTTAAACAAATTATAGAGTTAGATGGGTTAAATATTTTCGGTGAAAAACTTCATTAAATCGAGAAGTAATAAATATTATTATTATTATTATTAAATATTTCATTTCAAAATTTCTGTAGTAAAATTTATGATTTGTTTTAACATACCTCTCTTTAAGCACTTTTAGCAGAGAACAATATTAAAAAAAAGAAAAAGCTTATGAAAAGAAAAAAATTAATTTAAAATTAATTTATACACAAGTTAAAAAATATTAAGAAAATGATATAAAAGAATTTCTACAAATCAACCATATTATTTTTTTCTTATTTTTTCTTTTATAATTTTTTGAAAAAAATTATTTAAATATCTCCTTAAACTTATAGAAAAATTCCCTTTTTATTGCCAATAGTATCTACCTTAAAGATACTTCTCTTAAGCACTTTTTGCAGATAACAATATAGAAATAAAAATAAAAAGACTAATGAAAAGAAAAAAAATTAAATATTTTTTTAACTTAAAATTAATTCATACAAAAATTAAAAAGTAAAATTACAAAAATCATATAAAAGAACTTCCACGAATTAACTATGCATGGGTTAATTTTTTAATTATATAAAAATTTATTTATTTTTTCTTATTTTTTATATGATTCTTTTGAAAAAAGTTTATTTAAAAGTCTTTTTAAATTCTAGAAAAGTCCCACTTTTATTGCCAATAGTATCTACCTTAAACATGTTGATAATGAACGAGGAAGAAAAGTTATCCCATTCAAAAGTCTAGTCAAACGATGTTTGAGTATTGATTCTAAATTTTATTAAAATAAACTGTTACAATCTTAATTAGCTTTGTTTGACATTTGTATTATGCATATCATCAGAAGTGAAAGATTAAAATTGTTGTTAGGAAAAAAAAGAAGAAGTGAGTAATTTTTTTAAAAGTACATGACCGTTTCGTTTCTAATAATTTTTAAATAGAAATATTGCTTACTTAGAAAATTAAATTTGTCTAACTAACCAATCTTATAGCTATATAATGAGATAATGTTAACTTAGAAATAAATTAAAGAGATTAGTCAAACAAAGAAATTTGTACGCTCATCAATATGTTTTTTTTTTTTGAGAAAAGAGCGCCTAGAACTCTAAGATTTCAATAAAGTTGACAAAATTCATCAAACTCATAATAAGACGAATAAATAGAAAAAAAAATTCTACGTGACAATGAATTTGGATTTCGCCATGATTAATACAGTTTCTTTCTGTTCACTAATTTGAGCTGCAACTTATCAAGGTGACATAAAATAAACAAGAACCCTAATAAGAAAGTGTGTTCTGTGCCTTTAGGGCACAAAATAGGGTAAACAAGAACCATTTCATTTTCCTTTGTGTTCGTCGTTGTTTGTGATATGTTAACTTGTTGAAATGTTATGAGAATCACGGGGATCTGATAGATGTTGCCCACATATTCTGTCACATTCACATTCAATGATATTTTTTGAAAAGTCTTTTAAGTGCACTTTGTTCCATTGGTATATTATTGGTATGATTTTAATATTTCACGTCTTTAACGGTGTTGAAATTGAATTTTCAAGTGTGATAAATGTTTTGTTTGATCTTTCTTATCGAATTTATGTGAACATTTTTAGAACCGGATGGTTAAGGTATTGGTTAATTGGGATGAATAAGTTATAATAAAATTATTATAATAGCTAAATAATATTAAACATATGCAATGTTAAAAACTAAAATAAAATATAAATTTGTAGGTGTTATTATTATTAAACATTATAAATTAATTTTGTGAACAAAATCAGGAGTTGGATGTGGTCCTAGGTTTGCCTTTGTCACTCTCGTGGAAAATGGATGAAACTTTCTCAAGTCCCCAACAAGTGGAAGATTTGGCTAAATTAGATGTGATGGGCCCCACTGATTTCTATGCTGGGTGGGCCCCACATGGATGCTTCATTCATTGACATGATGGTTTGATCTGTGGTCTCTCTCTTTTTTTTCAACAATTTCATTTCCACTTTTATCAAACACCTTGATTGGTACTATGAGTGTGTGGTTTCACCACAAATATCTCAAAAAAGAATGAATGAAAAGCACTTAGGGTTGCAACCATAAGCCATGGTCAAAAAACAAACAAGAGAACATGACAAAACCCTTTTTTTACCTTTTTTTTTTTCTAATTAATCCCTTTTGGGATCAAAACGTACTCATTATTAACCCTATGTGTGATACCACATTGGCAAACATTTATGATCTTAGGTTCATGTATGACACATCATAGCACCAACCCCACCATACACATAATTCACATATTATTTTCATTTTATATGACCTTAAAATATTTTTATCATTAAATTAATATTTTTCTTGTCTCTTGCTATTTCTGGATATTTTTAATATTATTTGTTTTTTATTATTTCTTATTAGCTATTAAAATGAGTGAGATGCAACAAATTTCACTTTTCTATTTTTATTTTAAGTTAAAATTCACCCTTATCCTATATCTAATGGATATAAAATTTTTATTTTATCCTTATTATTATCGAATAATTTTTATATACACATACTTATATCCATACTACATTTTATAAAAAATATTTATGATATTATTAAGGATTTAATATCAAATATAATGTAATTTCATAAATCTTAAATTAGAATATTAAATATATAACAATTAGATAAAAATCAAATAATTATATAAAAAATTTAAAAATTACATATAATTGAAATTTTTTATAACAAAAGTATCTATTAATTTTTATAACTAAAAGTATATGTGATTAAACACTTTAGATTGATAGTTAAATATTTTTATATTAAAACATAAGTAATAAATAAAAATATTATAAAAATTTGTAACCTAAAAAATATTTGACCCAATGAAATTGAGATTTATCTTTTCTGAGATGAACCAAATTGTAAAAAGAGAAAAAAATGTATATCAAGGTTGTGATAAAAGAAAAAATATCTTGAGAATTTGAATGAACTTTGTGGATTTTAAAAGAATTGAATAGTTCAGAAAGAATAAAAGAATTATGTAGTAAAAGAGAAAAAAAAGAATTGTAAAACTAAAAATAAAAAAATAATAAATATATATTTTATAGATTATCTAATATATTATTGATGTTTTAGTAATTTTAAACAGAAACGAATATAAAAACAAAAATTTAAATATTAAAACTATACGGATGAATATCCATATCCTATCTCCATGTCTAATATAAAATTAAATATTATCCATACCAAATTAATCCAAAAATTCTCAACTATTATTAGGAATAGATTCTATTAATATTCACAAAGATTTATTTAACCTCCAAGTATCCATGAAAAGAAAAACAATGGTTTGGTAAGTATTAAATGTGAAAAAAAAATAATAATAATAAAGTTTTGGAGTTTCACTTCATTCCATTCTATGCTCACCACACACATGGTTAACCACTCATGGACCACGCGTTTAGATATTATTTACTTTTTGGTCTTACCATTAATTATCACATACAAAATATCTTAGTTAGATTGTTATGACTATTTGTTTAATCACATTATTAAAAAGTATTAAGATGCAGTGTTCTGGCTCTTTTGATTTAACTACAAACATTGGAGTTCTATATTATTTAATTATTTTTATTGTATAGACAAAATTTTAACAAGAACTAGGCATCAGATCCCTCACGCTCTAAATTTCTAAAATAAAATATAATAATTATTATTATTCTTTTTCTTCCTTTTTAATTTCTATTATGGGATTTTAATGTTTTTTTATCTTTTCACACTTTTACACTTCGTATTTAGAACAATTTTAAAAATTTAGTTGGAAAATAATTTTATATTAATGATTTTTAAAATCTTATGCGAAAATTTATTTATTTATTTATATATCAATGTATACTTAAAACTACCACCGACTTTAATAATTTTTTCTCGTTTATACGACAACCTTTTTTCTTGCTTTTCACGTTGATGGATTGTTATCAATATTTTATTTTATACATAAAAATCTTTTGAAACCAAAACTGTGATATCCGTACATATAATTTCAAATGGTTATAGCACTTTGTTTATAGTATATAAACGTATGCTGAGTAATATAAACGTATAGTATACAGTATAAACGTATGGTGAGTAATATAATACATATAGATATCAATTTGAACCCCCGACTCATCATTTAGCTTCAAGTCATTCCTAAAAAATTCCCACTTTTATTGGCTCACAAACGAGTGGATTCAAAAAATTCCAATTTACAAAACTTCCTACTTTGTAGGTTAGAGCAACTTAGTTAAAATTGAACTTATAGTTAAAATTGTAAAGGATTCAATCGTAAATCGTAATATTATACCACAAATGGTAGATTTTACTTTTAATAAAAATATAATATATTAATTAAAATAAAATAAATTTTTTAAGAATATCTCATTAAATTTAAATTCACAAAACCAATTTAAATTCACAAAACCAATATTTTAGTTAATATAAGTTATTTAAATTTAAATTATTCATTATATCGATATCAAGGTACCATATTTTAGTATTTTTTATTCAAAAAAACTGAGTACTATTAAAAACATGTGGCGAAGATATTTGAGTGTGAAAAATATTTATGAAAAAAATAGTACAAAAATAAGGGTTTGAATTATTTGTTAAAATTGTGTTTTGTTCCTGAGGTAAACTTTGGACTTATTTATTCCTTATGTTTTATAAACTTGTGTAAACGATCCTTGATGATGTGTCAAAATTTCTTTTTATTCTTTTGTTTTCCTTTTTCATAGTTTCCTAGTTCACTATCATCCATCTCTTAAGTTTTTTTTACTCTTTTCCCTTCCATTTCCTCTCATTTTCTTCTCTTTAAAGATGTTTTTATTTGTCATCGAGGATCATTTACACATGTTTATAAAATATAAGGACGAAATAGGTCCAAAGTTTGCTCCAGAGACGAAATACAATTTTGACAAATAGTTCAGGGACTAAAAACATATTTAACCCAAAAAATAATAATGAGGAGGAAGGTGAGAGAGAGAGAAAAAAAAAGATGACAACATTATGCAGCATGAAGCGCAAGGTGCGTCAGAGGAAAAAACGACATCGTCTTCTATCAGGTTGGTTCCACCAAATTTGCAGGTGGTTACCTCTATTCCAACCTAATCAATTAATATATCTTTTATTCATTATGTTACCTTCTCTTCTCTTTCCCTCACCAACAAATTGTTCATCTTTCCCTCACCAACATACTACACAGTCTTAACTTCTATTTTCTCTCACTCAACTCAATTTCTTTGCGAATCATTGTTATCACTCTTCACCATATTTCAAACGAAGTCATATTCTATTCTCTAATGTAAGCACGGTCCCATAGTAGACAAAACAGGTTCCGCCACAATAGACAAAACAGGTTCCGCTATAACTCGTGCACTTTATCGATTCCACGGATTTTATGATTTTCAACGATGATTTTATGATCTCTCACATTTTTCGATCATGCATAGACACTGTGATACCCCAATTTTGTATGAGATTAATTAAATATTTTTAGGAAATTTTAGAATTTTTAATGTAACTAATATATGTTTTTTTTATTCTAATATATAGTATTGATTTTCATAATTATAAAATAATTAATTTTAGAATATGAGGTCTTATTTAAATAAATATTAAAGTCTTAGGTCATTTAGAACACCAACACTTTTGAAAGATAAGAAGAGAAAGTCATTCCCGTTTTTTATAGGACTACTACAGTAAAATTACTGTTTCACATTCGTTCACCGTTGGATCAGGCTGGAAATTTGTCAGGTGGTTTGTCACACCTACTTCTTGATTATGAAAGGTTGGATCGTTGATATGAGGTCTGAGTAGAGAGATATTCAATTCGCACAGTAGCTATGATTTGAGATTTTCATCTTCTTTGTTCTCTATTTAACAAGGGAGAGGAGAAGAGAAAGAAGGAAATTTTAGGATATCGGGAACACTGCCTATACATCAACAAGGTAAGGGGGGAGTGAGAGCTCACTTTGGGGTGTGAGATATCTCTTGGGTAGTGGAATTGACCCCCAATTCCTTAATTTGGGTGTGTTCTTGAAAGATGGGTTTTCCTCTTTCATCTATGTTTGATTTCCAATTACTCTTGTATGTTCTTTATGATGTGAATTGAAGAATAATATGTTTAATTTCTTAATTTGATAATATTTTGATTGTTTGACCCAATTCATTATTTTAGGTGTGTTCTTGAAAGATGGGTTTTCCTCTTTCATCTCTATTTGGTTCCTAGTTACTCTTATAGGATCTTTATGATGTGAATTGAATAATAATATGCATAATTGCTTAATTTGATGATATTGTGATTGTTTTGGAGCATCTTAAGGATTCTTGTGATACTCTATGAAGGGGATGAGTTAAGGGTGATATAGTTTTAATGATGAATGAAGGATAATGTGTGTTAATTGAATATTATTATATTGTTTTATCCATTGATTATGATAAGAGTCATGTGTTAAGTGATTGTGACTGTAAATATGAACTTATGTGAAGGGAAATGTGTATGAGTGTATAAGAAGTCCTTGGACTTATGTGAACATGCATCATAACGTGAGATCATTGTGTATCGCTTTTGCGGTCAAGTGTGATATGATATTGGCGCCACATGCATCATAATGTGAGATCATAACGTGAGATCATTGTGTATCGCTTTTGTGATCAAGTGAGGTATGTGATTGGCGCCACATGCATTCATCATCATAGTGTATATACGGGTATAACATGCATTGCTTATGCTGCAATTATGATATGGATATGTTGAGCTTATGGATAATTACTGTTGAAGTTAAATTAATTTGTTTCTCATGTTTGGATATGATTAAGTATTGGTTAATTGTTTGTTGTGTGAAACTATCCTACAATGTTTCTACACCGCAACCTGAGTGAGATATTTCTCACTCCCTTTGTTTCCTTGTCGTGTTTTTCCTTTTGTATTGCAGGTGATCTCCAGTTTGATGTAGTATTCATGGGACTGCTCTAATAGGATATGTGACACCGGGATAGAACTAGAAAATTAGAATTTTTGTTTATTTATTTTTAATTAAGACTTTAGTTGGTTTATCTTACATAATGTAATGTTATTAGTGAATGTGAATCATTTACCCTATGTACACTATTATTATAGATTTTATTAATGACGAGGTTACTTATAAATGTGTTACTTTTGTTCTCATGATATACGATGTGGGGTAGAGGGTGTCACAGACACTAGAGCGGTCATGGGTACAAAATCGTTGAATCGCATGATCCAACGAGAAAACTCTCGATTTTGACTACATTGGGTTAGGGTCAGAGTCAAATTGGGTTTGATTAACTACAAAATTTCAATTAATTTCAAAACGTTGACCTGACTTAATTAGGCCAGCATGGATACGACTCGACCAGGTCGATGTTGGTTGTATCCATTTGATCGACTCAAGTCCAACTTGACTCAGACATGACTTGACTTGGTCAATGTGGGCCCAACTACATGGACCTAACTCGATAAGGCTGACGTGAATTCAACTTGACTAGGTTGACATGAGCCTGATTTGACTCAACCAACGTGACTCGACTTGGTTGACTTACTTGGACTTAATTCGACCGACTCAGGACGAACATGACTAGGATTATGTGGGTCTGACTCAACCTAGCCAATGCTCAACTTGACCTAGACGACATTGATCGAACTCGATTTGACCGATGCAGGCGCAACTTGACTTGGTCGACCTGGGCCCAACTCAACCTAGCCGACATTAACCCAACTTGACTCGGACAACATTGACCTGACTCGACCTGAACAACGTCAACCCGACTTGACCTTACTGATGCTGACTTGATTGCATTCAGCAGATGAGGACTCGACTCAACTTGGTTGACGTATACCCGACTTGACATGGCCAATGTTGGCTTGATTCAACCCAATCGACATTGGCCTAATTTGACTTTCCCAACGTCGGTTCAACTCGGTTTGACTGACATCGACTAGACTCGCTATTTTGAGATATAATAATGAGATTATGCAAAAAATATGTATTTTAAAATTTTATAGAACAACACAATAACACCAATTCAATATTCATAACAACCATCAACATATCAATTTCACATTTCTAACAAACTTCAAATATCATACTTAAATACATAAACTAATCATTCACACCCAATTTAAATCCAACCAGTTTTCACTTTCATTGAAATTCCCAAAATATGTTTAACATTTCACATAGAACTTAAAATTTGTCAAAATTAAAATCCAAATAACCCTTCACAAAAAACTAAAAAATTTAAACAAGCTATTATAATAAAATATATTAGATCCTATATATATTTTGATTAGGTGCTTTATAAAAAACAAAGTATAAACATGATTATGTTAAAGTTTATAAAATGAAAAGACAATATTTATAACAAATAATTAAAGTACATAAGTGTTTCGTTTGACAAATAATACAACACTTAATATTTTTTTGAAGAATTTCTTTTAAAAGTGATTAGACAGAAAACACACAATACAAGAAGGTAACATTATATTTCACACAATATATTCTATTTACTTATTGTATATGGCAGAGAATGTTTTCATTCGTCATATCACCAAAATGATCTTCCAAGAGATACGTCAACTTCAACACATCTTGGAACAAGAGCTAAAGCTCCTATGCAAAAACAATTCCTTGACTCGTGCCTTTGTCAACTCCGAAAAAGTTGTTATGCTCGTACCATCTCTTGTTTTACTCGTATTGGATACAAAACTCTTTGACCTATGCCTAATAAACATCACCAACTATTAGGATTTTGCTAAAAGAAGATATAAGCATTTAATGTTGCATAGAGTGCATTTATTGAATCATCGCCTTTGTAAGATCAGACAAAGAAATATATCTCTTTCAAGAAGAGGACTACTATGACAAAAAATCATTTATTGAATCATAGCCTTTGTAAGATCAGACAAAGAAATATATCTCTTTCAAGAAGAGGATTACTACGAAAAAAAAAGGATCTTCAATGGCAAGAAGAGGAATCTCAATGGCAAGAAAAGGATTTACTACAAATACTCACTTTCCATGCTTTTTAAAGCCTCAGTTCAGGAAGAAGAACAAAGAACGATGTTGAACTAGCACAAAAGCACAACTGAAATCTTGCATCCTTTCTTTGAGCCCCCAAAACTATTGTGTTTGCTTTTGCTTTTAGTTGAGTTCTTTATCTTTGTATACGTTGCTAGACACTACATATCACTAGTTAGTAAAAGACTGTGATAATTTAGATAAGTTTCTTTTTAGAAAACCCTTGTTTAGCCAAGAGCAGTTGTATTCCAAAAAATACTTAAGTTTAGTCAGTGACTATTGT
Organism: Lablab purpureus; assembly: GCA_030347555.1. NCBI lineage: Eukaryota > Viridiplantae > Streptophyta > Magnoliopsida > Fabales > Fabaceae > Lablab > Lablab purpureus. The sequence continues at coordinate 23,191,281 of CM059255.1, read as the reverse complement.
TTCAAAGAATACTAAGGTTGTCTAGTCAATAGTGGTTGATTTCTAAAGAGTACCAGTCTTAGCTAGAAGTGGTTATGTTTCAAACAACACTTGGTTGTATAGCCAAGAGTGACTGAGTTCCAAACAATACTCGGGATTATTTACCGATGAGTGGTTGTGTTATGAAGAATACTTAGGTTTTAGCTAAAAATGGACGCGGTCCAAAGAATACTTGAATTTTTAGCAAGGGGTGGTTACGTTCCAAATAATATTTAGGTAATTTTGTTTTAGCCAGAAATGACTAAGGTCCAAAGAATACTTAACTTGTATCTTAGCACGTTAGTATGCTTAGTGAAACTTGACTTGTTGGTCAAGAATTGGACATAACTTATGAGTTCAGAAGAACTAGTATAATAATATAGAGTTAAGTTTTTCTCTTCTTATAAGTTATTTCATATTGCATGTTATTGAACAATACTAATTAAAGAACTAGAAGCTTTACAAAATTCTTTTCAAACATTTTATCTAATTGATCAGTTGTCAAACTTTAAATTAATGGCTAACTATATATAGTATCATATGAAAATTTGCAAAAATTTACAAAAAAAATTTAATATACAATTCAACCATCCATTTTTATGTATTTGGCCTGTTTTTATGCAAACAATCTAGCTTTCCAAAACACTTGTCTTACATAGAACCAATTCCCTTTTGCTCTCTCTCTCTCTCTTTCCAAGTTGTACTTCACTCCAATCTGTTTTAAATTCTTACTCCAACTCTCATCCTTTTCAAGATCACATATCCTACCTTGTAGTAACAGGTGAAGTAAGCACCATTTCTACTTGAAAGAAATTCAAGTAAGAGTAAGTTTTTTTTTTCTTTGAAAATCATTTCATTTCCTTGTATACTTATGTTTGAGCTCAATATTGGCTTGACTAGGTGGGAAAGTGATTCTCTTAACTAGTTTGATCCTTAACTAAGTTTGGTTGCTTTTGGTTGTGTTGGTCTAAGTCTCTAGAATTTCGTTGGTTCTTCAAACCTCCACAATGAATCTTTAGAGCACATTTTTATTAGGCAAGGAAAGTTATTTTTGATATTTTGTTAGTAATGTACTAGGTTGGAAAATTTAGTGAAATATAGTTTGAATTACTTGTAAAATGTTAGGGTTTTGAGAACCATTTTAATAATGGTTTTGTGTTGATTTAAGGACAATGACTAAAAGTTTATACATGTTGAAAGGGAAAGTTCTTATGTTTGAGTTTGGAAATTGAATAAAGTAATTAGATTATGACTTATTGCATGGTGGTACATTTTGAATTCTGGATAAAATGAAATCAAATATGAATTTGATCTTTGAACGATCAAATTGAGTGGAAAGGATTGAAACCCAGGATTTGCATTATAGAGCGTTGTAATGGAGCATCTGAAACTTGTTAGAAGTATTGGAAATGTTAGAATAAGTATGTTGAAGTTTTGTAAATGTTGGACATTATTGCATATTTATTTTCTTCATATCTCACTTAAACATCAAGTTATCACTCGAGCGATGAATTCAACCTGAGGACTATCATTCGAGTGACCACTTGGATGCTTGAGCGATAATTTTCTTGATGAAGATAGGATTTTGAAGTCTAAGTGAAAGAGAGGCATTAACTATTCCTTCCTCTTTGGAAGCTCCTTACTCAAACAACATGTTGTAGTCTAAGCGAGGAAAACTTGGGAGCAACTAATGTTTTATTTGAGTATATCACTCAAGTACTTACAAAATGCTCAAGCATTAGGAGTCCTTGCTCGCTTAAGCAATACTATGTAACTTGAGCAAGGAGACTCAAGTACAATACCTTTTCATTTTCTTATGTATTTCACTCAAGTATAAGTATGTCACTCAAATGAAAATATATCACTTTAGTGACACCTTTAGCTTATAGTTATGTATTTTACTCATTTTTTTAATATAAGAATGAGATCATTTTTATTTACTTCCATGTTGTATGCTAGCGATGATGAATGGAATGTTTATGGATGATACAAATGTATGAATTGTACACAATTAAGCCACAAATTTAGGTTGTTATATGAAACCTTATTTTGAATAAATGCATAAAGTACAATAACCTATTACAAAGATCCTCTTGCTTCATTAATGGTCTAAATAATGTAGATTAAGATATCAAGTGTTGTGAAGCTAAGAGAGAGTTCTTGCATAACAAAACATTTGTAGATTTATGAACTTAGGTTGTAATGAACTTACTATGATCCTTGATTTTGTCATTCACTTGTAGATCAAAGTCTTGAGATATGATTCAATAGATATTCCATATTGAATTCCTTTTTTTATGTAGATCCATGTGTTAATCTATATTTAAGATGTGATTGAAAAAATTGGTTTAATTGTAGTATAAATTTACAAAATGATAATTAATTGGGCTTGTATAACTAGTACCATATTTTTCGATAACTTAACTTTTTTACTTTTTTATTATATGGAATACTATTATAATTGTACTTGACACATGAACGAATGATTTTGTAGGTCTAAAAGTAAAGATTGGAAGGAATTAAGACTAATATTATTTGTAGGCATGACAATGGGGCGGGGCGGGACAGGGTGGCGCGAGGTAGGGCGGGGTAGGGCGGGGTAGGACGGGGCAAGGCGAGGCAACGTTTTGCCTCCCAGCCACCGTCCCTGACTCATTTAATTATTTATGCCCCTTTCACGATCCCCGTCAAGGATAAAAATTTAGTCCCAACACCCATGCCATTGGAAGTGAATTTCTCCGTCTCACCTCAACCTCGTCCCATTTTATCTTTCTTAAATATAATTTAAAAAAATTATTTTTTAAATATAAATTTAAAAAATATTTAAATAAATCTAAAAAATTCTAAACAAACAAATATAAGATAATCTAGTAATCATCTTCCAAATTAGAAATAATATGATCTTTTTACCCCTGTAGCACATAATGGATTTTTTTTTGCTTAGATAACACACTGTTCGTAATATTTCACAAAATAAAACACTGTTTCAATCTGAAATTCGGTTTCTAGGAAACTGAATTCTTAATGTCACTTGTCCAAAAAACACCATAAATGAGGAGGATTTTTAGAAATTAAAATATTTAATAAAATGAATAATTATTAATGAAATAAATATTAAAATGTATTATAATTTTTTAAAAAAATAATTTAATTTTTTAATTTTTAAAAATAAGAAATGAGAAATTTTTTAAAATAAAAATATATAAAAATAAATACTAATTAATAAGATGAAATTAAAATGGATGTTAACTTTTAATAAAATGGATTTATAATTATTTTAATTGTGTGGTTTTTAGAAATGACATGAGAGAATCATTTAAAAATTTAAAATATCTAATAAGAAATTGTTAATTAATAAAAGTATATTTATTAAAATATCTAATTTATTTTTATTAGAAATTAATTTTTCATATTTTAATTAAAAAATATTATAATAAAGAAAATTTGATTTAAAAAAATTAATAAATTAAAAATTAGATTTACAAATAAGAATAATTTATTTATATTGAAATAGGGAATTAGGTTTTTAAGAAAATATAATAAAATAATAAAATAAGAAAAAACCAATAAATTAAAAATTGTATTTATAAATTAAAATAATTTTTATATTGAAAAATAATTTTTTTATATTATAATTAATAAATGTAATATTATAATAAAGAAAATATTATTAAAATTTTTAAAAGTTTCATTCTTGTGTTATTATTTTATACTGAAAATATGTAAATGCATTAGTTGTTGTACACAATTAAATTTTACAATTTTTGTATTTATATTATTTGTTGTATTTTCATGTGTAATGTTACATAAGTTGAAAAAGTAGAAAAAAATATAAAATGGATTTTGGAAACATTAAGCTAAATATAATAAATATAAAATATTTTATTTATTTTTTATGATTATATTAAAAACAATTATTGATGGTGACTTATGTGAACTCGTTTTTTAAAATCATTGACCTAGAAAAAGTCGGGTTATCTAGCATCTCTAAGTTGATGCAACTAGTTTGTAAAATGGAAGTCTCAACTATCGAAAGTCGATTTGTGACAATGGGAATTTGAGCCTCGAATGTGTGGATTGTTGGGACAATGGGTTCTTGTGTGTCCTCGAGTATAATAGTAGGAGAATCTCTTTAGGTGATCTTTTTCTCCCATCTCCATTTTAGTCCTAATTCATGAAGATTTTGGGCAACCTTTTTGAGCTTCTTCTACTTGTTGGATTTGGGAAGACTTGTGGTCCTTGATGTGTTGTTGGCTAGTAATCTTCATGTCTAAGCTTGCCAAACAAATTGTCATACACTTTGTTCACTTAATCAAGTTGTACACAAGATTTATGTGCATTTTAAATCATAGTGGACATGTTTGCATGCAACAAGCACGTGTCAACAAGGTAGGTGAAATTTCTGGAACTTCCCACAATCACACCACTTTTGATCTAATCTGACGGTAAAATTCCCAATTGCTTGAACTTGTCTTGGTTTGATGGTCTCCTATGATAAAATGAAGAAACAATATTTAGAGAGGGGTGAATAGATATTTCAAAAAATTAGTATATTAAGAACGAGTATTAACCTGTTGATTTTTCATTTCCAGACTTAATTGAGTGAATTAAGGTGAAGATTGCAAAACCCATAAATCAATAAAGTGCAGAACAGAAAATAAAGAAGTGCAAAGATGATTTATATTGGTTCACTCTTTCATAAGAGTTACATCTAGTTACCTAACCACAATTAGAATTCACTAATCAAAAAATTGTTCTTAGAAACACTTATGACCCTAGTAAGTCTAAGAACCACTAAGAACACAAGTCTTGAACCCTACAAGACTTGAACTCAACCACTGCAAAACTCTACTCCAATTCCTCTGGAAAACTCTAATCTAGAAACATACTCAAAATACAAATTAAGAAATGAGATCACCTGGTATGATTATATGACACAAAACAATTTCTGAAAAATCAAGTGCAATCTCCTAATGTAATCTCCAATTCACAATTGTATGATAAAAGAAATCAAATCTTAGATGCCCACCAATCTATTCTTGCTTAGAAAATACTCTCTCTTAATTCGCTTTTCAAAAAGATATGTAAAAGTCTATTTAGTTTTCGTAATTCAAACTATTTATATAAAGAGAGGTTTTAAAAACACTTGTCAATTTTAACTCATTAAAAATGAACTTAATTTATTAATTTTACTTAACAGTAAAATTAATGGATCAGTACAAATTTTTAATGAATTACAGATGACAAACATATTTCACAGACTAAACACAGATTAATAAAACTATTGAGAAGTAATCTCAATAGTTAAAAATTGTTCTTAAAAAATTTCAAGATGTTGGGAAATTTTAACACATTAAACTGATCTTTTAATCAGTTAAAATACCAATTGAAGTCAATCATGTTACTTCATATGTATTTTAACATATTAACGTGATCTTTTAATCTATTAAAATTGTGCAGATGATCAAGATAATTTCTAAGATAATTTATATTATGAAATCCAAATTTATATTTTGATCACCTAATTGATAATGGAAGAAAGCTTACATAGCATCCTAAAAAGAGAAAATACAGACTCCAAAACATCATGAGTTGAGTAGACTTCATCAAATCATCAAAGCTTTGACCAACCAAAAGACTTCATTCTCATCATCTTGGACCAAGAACCTTGTGATACTTCTATCAAAGTCAAGCATTGTGTGAGTGTTTGATGTTGGCATATTTCAAGTCCAGAGTTTTATGGACACCTACAGTTTTGATGATGAAGTTTTTAGGAAGTTTCAATCAACTTTAAAGACTTGTGTCATCTCAAAGGAAGATTGCTTGATAAGAAAGGAAAGGCATAAAGAGCTTTCAAAGCTTTCAAGAGAGAAGATTGATGAAGATTTTCTCAAGAGCTGAAGGATCAAAGGTAGAAGGTTCTGTTTTGGGTGTTGGATAAAAAGAGTAAGTCATAAATCCCATTCAAGACCTTCCCAAACAAGAGAGCAAGGTGTTTTCTCGCAAAAACGTTTTTCTACGCTTTTAATCGATTACCATACGTAGATAATCGATTATTTAACTTAAAATTTGAATAAAAAATGTTTAACGAGCAAAATAATCGATTAAGTGTCTTTGATAATCGATTATATTGATTCTGGGTTAATATAATCGATTATGGCCTTAATCTAATCGATTAAATCAGACGTATTTGTTTTCCAGTTTTTTAAACATGATATAATCGATTAAGCTTTTAATATAATCGATTAAATGAGTCGTTTTGCGAAATTAATTCTAAATCAACCTAAGAATGGAAACTTTGGAGCATTTTCGAATTATAAAATGAAGGAGAATGTCTTAGGTTTAACACATCTGAAAAAACACAAAACATTCAAAGTGTTTCTGCGCCTTAGCTTTTTCAAAGCCGCTTTCTGCTCTCTTCGGTTTGATCAAGTCTTTGGAAGTGGTGATCATTGTGCTTAAGCTTTCTATCCAGCACATTTCGGTGTATTCTTTTACTTGTTTTACGTAAAGGGAAAATTCATCCCTTGGATCCGTTCTAAGGGAGGTGTTTCATCTCTTGTGTGTCAAGAGAGGTGGGTTTCATCCTCGGTGTGTGCAGGGAGGTGTTTCATCCTCGGTGTGTGCAGGGAGGTGTTTCATCCTCGGTGTGTGCAGGGAGGTGTTTCATCCTCGGTGTGTGCAGGGAGGTGTTTCATCCTCGATGTGTGCGGGGAGGTGTTTCATCCTTAGTGTGTCCGAGGAGGTGTTTCCGTTTATCTTTATTTGTTATTGCATGAATTGGTGTTTGTAATTTCAATTAAAGATAGTGGGGAAAATCATCACGGATTTGTGGTGGTTGGGAAGCTGGATGTAGGATTGGCTTAATCCGAACCGAGTATAAATCTCTGTGTTCTTTCTCTTTCTCTTTATCTCTTAATTGTGGATCATTATTACAATTGCTAATCCCAACAGCGTTAATCAAAGGATTGGAAAAATTCACATCCAAGTTTTTGAAAGTTTTTCAAAACACTGAAAATTTATTTAAAAGAGAAAATTTCTTTAAAAACCCAATTCACCCCCCCCTCTTGGTTTTTATACTGCCGTCTTTATTTAACAATTGGCCTCGAGCTGGTTTTTGAAAGTTATTCAAAAACAAGATCCTTATGGCGAACAAAAATCAAACTTTTCGTTGAAGGTGCATCTATTCATAGACCACCACTTTTTACAGGTGAAAACTATCCTTTTTGGAAAAAGAGGATGGAAATTTTCTAAGGTCTAATGATCAAGGCGTTTGGGATCTTTGTTGTAAATGGTCCATTTATTCCTATGGTTGTTGTTGAAGAAGCGCAGGTACCTAAGAAGAAAGCAAATTGGAGCAAGGATGAATACAACCAAAATCAATGCGACATAAGAGCATGTAACATGATAGCATCCGCCTTAACCATTGATGAGTTTTACAGGTTATCGGATTGCACTAGTCGCAAAGGAGATGTGGGACACTCTAGAAGTCACACATGAAGGAACTGAAGAAGTGAAACGATCAAGGAAGAACACCTTGATTCAGGAATATGAAATGTTCCGTATGAGCAAAGGAGAAACCATATGCGACGTACAAAAGAGATTTACTCACATCGTAAATCATCTCAAGGCATTAGGTAAGAAATTCGATACTGAAGAATTAAATGTCAAAATTTTGAAATCTTTGGACAGGACTTGGCAACCTAAAGTGACGGCCATCACGGAATCAAAGAATTTGTCAAACATAAACATGACAACTCTCTTCGGAAAGCTTAGAGAACATGAAATGGAGCTTGGACGTTTTAAAGGAGAAGAAGAAGACGTCAAGAGAAAAGGCATTGCTCTTAAAGCGGAATCCGACAAAGAGGAGAGTAGTGATACTAATGATTCAGAAGACGATGATCTTGATAAATTTGTAAAGAAATACAAAAAGTTCATCAAGAAGAAAGGCAACCATAAGAAAGGTAAGAAATTTGAAAATTCAAATTCTAACGATAATTATAAATGTTATGGTTGTGGCAAAAGGGGCACATGAGAGCGGATTGTCCGAATTCCAAGAAACACGAAGAAAGGGAAAAGAAAAGTAAGAAGTTCTTGAAAAGAAGAAGAGAGCATATATTGCTTGGGACGACAATGAAGTGAGTTCTTCTGAAGGATCAAGTGAATCAGAAGAAGAAGCAAACATTTGTCTCATGGCAGATGATGATGTGGAATCCACGTGCAGTGAGGTAAGCGATTCTGATCTTCCAAATGATTATGATGAATTGCTTGAAGAATTTCTAAATCTTTGTAAAAAATCTGAAAAGCTTTCTTCGGTTTATAATAAATTAAAAAATGACTACAAGAGTCTTGAAAAGAAAATTTCAGATTTGGAACAAGAGAAAATCGTTTTGAAAGATGATTTGGAAACAACGAAAATTCCTTGCAAATGCAAAACGAAAATTCCTATTTGTGAAAATTGTAATGTTCTTGCAAACAAGGTTTCTTATCTTGAAACGTCTCTTTCAAACATTACAACGGGTAATAAAAATTTAAATAATGTTTTGAAAGTGCAAAAAGGTTTATATGAAAAAGCAGGACTTGGTTATAATTTCAGGTATAATCATAAACCTACTAAAACTGTTTTTGTGAAAGGAGAATCGTCTAATTCAAATAAGGTTTTTGAAAAATCTAATTCCTTTAAACAAAATGTGCCTACAAAGAAGTTTTATAAAAATGCGTACATACCAAGAAAAACAAATGTTCCTACATGTTTTTATTGCATGCATAAAGGTCATTCGGTTAACAGATGCAATATTAAACGTTTTAGTGTTCCTAATGGGAAATACAAATGGGTTCCCAAAGGAAAAATTGTTTCTAACCCATGAGGACCCTGATAAGTGATTTTAGGGAACCAGAATTTTTCTTGTTTATATTGCAGGCTGGTTCCATATCCAAAAGGCCTCTTTGGTGATGAGTTAGCAAGTGATTAAGATTATGAAGGAAGGCACAAAAACATCAACAAGTTGGCATATTTACCAATCTTTTATCTCAAGTAAGATTTTATGAGCTTAGAAAGGTTCCAGGTAAGTGTTTGTTGTTGATTTTGATGTTATTTCAGCGTTTTACGAAAATTTACGTATTTAATCGATTAAGTTTCGTGTATTAATCGATTAAACGCGGTGTTTGTGAAAATGTTTTACAATATAATCGATTACGTTTATGACATAATCGATCAAATCGCTGAGAGCAATTTAATCGATTAAGGAATGCACATGATCGATTAAATTTCCGGGTTTTCGTTTTACGAAAAATTTTGAAGGAAAATAATCGATTAAATGAGAATATAATCGATTAAATGCACCGTTCTGTGTTTTTCTGCAAATCTGATTTTCGAACGTTGGCCATGTTTTCACGTGTTTTGTCTTTTCTAAACGGCTATATTCGTTCCCAATGGATATATTTTCATTAAATCAACGTTTTATGACCAGGATTTCATTCTATAAATAGCTGGTTTGAGAATCAAAGTGACTCACTCACTCTCTCTCTCACTCTTGCTGTTTCTGCTGTTATTTGCTGTCTTGTGCGTTTTTTAATTCTCTGTGCTGTCTCTGTTATTCCATTATCTTGTTGTGCAATTTCTCTTGTCTTTTATATCACCGAAATGGCTGATCAAAGAAGAAGGAAGATGCCATCAAGGAGAAAGGGCAAGGAGCCAATGACTTCTCAAGAAAGGAGACCTCCAACTCTAGTCGGTTGGATTTCGGATGAAGATCCGCAAATTGCCTTTGTTAACAAGTGGAAGGATAGAAAAATTCTTACCCCTAAATTCTTGTCTTGTGAATTTTTTAGATCTCATGGTTTTCAATTTCAGGAATTTTTAGTAGGAAGTGGACTACAAAAATTTGTAGAGATGGAAGGGGCATTCTACCCGATTTGGTTAGAGTGTTCTACATGAACTTGACATCAAGAACTGCAAGTCCAAGCACCAAAGTGAAAGGTGTAAGGATCTTCCTTGATGAAGATTTGTGGAACAATGTAGCTGGTCTCTCAACTCAAGGCATAAACATCACATATGGCTTTGAGGACTTCAACAAGTTGGTAGAATTCAGAAAATTCTGCAAGGATCCTAACCTACAAGTTGAGAACTTGTATAAAGTTGGTGTTGATCTTGAAGGGGAGAATAAACAGATTTTGCTAAGCAATAGCAAGATTGGTAAAAATGTTCTAAGGCATATGGGCCTCATAGAACAAGGCAACAGGTTTACCCAAAGAGAAGAAGGAGCTGCTGCCATGGAAGAAGATGATGAAGACCAACCTCAACCTCCACCTCAATTTCAACCTCAACCAGGATCAGTGGAGGAGCTTCTCATATCAAGAATGGATTCTATGATGAATCTTCACTCCAAGGAATTTCAAGGCCTTTCTCATCAACTCTCAAGGCTTAATAGAAGGATGTATAGAGTTGAAAGAAAGATGGAAATTGAAGAATTATCTCCTGAAGAAGATAATACAACATCCTCAAGAGGCAAACAGCCAGCAAATGTTGAGGAAGATGAAGAAGATAGTGAAGAAACTGAATAGGCTACAAGTTCACTTTTCCTTAGCTTGTTCTTCATTATTTTCCAAATGCTGTTTTTTTCTCTCTATTATTTTACGTGTATTAATTTGCTTACGCTGTAATTATCTCCGAAAATGTAATCTTTTGAAAATGATAAAAATAAAGGGGAGAAAATATTTGTCTTGATTGAAAATCTGTCTAGTTAATATAGCTTTTATTGATTGAAAATCTGTCTAGTTAATATAGCTTTTAAGAAAATTAATTTCAAGGGAACTTTAGGAAATAATTCAAATAAGTGCCTTATATAGCTTAAACAATTAAGAGCATAGTTTAAGGGGGAGCTTTTAGAAATTATTTCCACTCATTAATTCCTTGAAATCTCTTTTTCAAAATTCAAATTGAAACTTAAATGCTATATGATCTGCCTATTTTATTTCCTTTGTGGACTAATATTTATGATGGAGATATCCATACATTATTTTCAAGATTTTCGAGGATATTATCACAAGTCTCTAGGTTTCTTTTTATCATCATCAAAAGGGGAGATTGTTGGCATATTTCAAGTCCGAGTTTTATGGACACCTACGGTTTTGATGATGAAGTTTTTAGGAAGTTTCAATCAACTTTAAAGACTTGTGTCATCTCAAAGGAAGATTGCTTGATAAGAAAGGAAAGGCATAAAGAGCTTTCAAAGCTTTCAAGAGAGAAGATTGATGAAGATTTTCTCAAGAGCTGAAGGATCAAAGGTAGAAGGTTACGTTTTGGGTGTTGGATAAAAGAGTAAGTCATAAATCCCATTCAAGACCTTCCCAAACAAGAGAGCAAGGTGTTTTCTCGCAAAAACGTTTTTCTACGCTTTTAATCGATTACCATACTAGATAATCGATTATTTAACTTAAAATTTGAATAAAAAATGTTTAACGAGCAAAATAATCGATTAAGTGTCTTTGATAATCGATTATATTGATTACGGGTTAATATAATCGATTATGGCCTTAATCTAATCGATTAAATCGAGGCGTATTTGTTTTCCAGTTTTTAAACATGATATAATCGATTAAGCTTTTAATATAATCGATTAAATGAGTCGTTTTGCGAAATTAATTCTAAATCAACCTAAGAATGGAAACTTTGGAGCATTTTCGAATTATAAAATGAAGGAGAATGTCTTAGGTTTAACACATCTGAAAAAACACAAAACATTCAAAGTGTTTCTGCGCCTTAGCTTTTTCAAAGCCGCTTTCCTGCTCTCTTCAGTTTGATCAAGTCTTTGGAAGTGGTGATCATTGTGCTTAAGCTTTCTATCCAGCACATTTCAGGTGTATTCTTTTTCTGTTTTTACGTAAAGGGAAAATTCATCCCTTGGATCTGTTCTAAGGGAGGTGTTTCATCTCTTGTGTGTCAAGAGAGGTGGGTTTCATCCTCGGTGTGTGCAGGGAGGTGTTTCATCCTCGGTGTGTGCAGGGAGGTGTTTCATCCTCGGTGTGTGCAGGGAGGTGTTTCATCCTCGGTGTGTGCAGGGAGGTGTTTCATCCTCGGTGTGATGCGGGAGGTGTTTCATCCTTAGTGTGTACGAGGAGGTGTTTCCGTTTATCTTTATTTGTTATTGCATGAATTGGTGTTTGTAATTTCAATTAAAGATAGTGGGGAAAATCATCACGGATTTGTGGTGGTTGGGAACTGGATGTAGGATTGGCTTAATCCGAACCAGTATAAATCTCTGTGTTCTTTCTCTTTCTCTTTATCTCTTAATTGTGGATCATTATTACAATTGCTAATCCCAACAGCGTTAATCAAAGGATTGGAAAAATTCACATCCAAGTTTTTGAAAGTTTTTCAAAACCTGAAAATTTATTTAAAAGAGAAAATTTCTTTAAAAACCCAATTCACCCCCCCTCTTGGTTTTTATACTGCCGTCTTTATTTAACATTTGATTTTGAATTGGCATATTACAATGCCTTTGGTGCAACTTCAACATATACATGATCGTCATTAATCATTGAAGTCACACTCCTCCCTCTTTCAGTGAAAAATCTATTGCACTCGGTGTATGTTGCAATCACTATGGAGTATATTGAAATATTCTTTGTCTTCTTTAGGATTGAATTGATTGATTATGCTAGGTTGGTTATGAGGTGTCCCCATCATTTTCCTTCATCTCATGCAAGTGTCCACTTATTTCTAGGAATCTCATTATGTTGTAGTAGTAGTTCGCTTGAGACTTCGTCATTATGTATGTTGCATAGACAATGAAACAATATAAGTAACAAATTATAACATAAAGTATTCATTGAAAGACAAAGAAATGAGCTTAACCATATTTATAAGGTCCTTTTTAGTATTTTTGAATAGCCTCATGAAGTTTTGTGCAATGCATCAAATGCAATACACATGCAAAGAGTTAACTTTAGTCCATCCACTACCCTCTCTTGTGTATGTGCTATAGATAGAGTTGTGTCGGTTGGAAATTAAACACAATCCTTCTTAGGTGTTACATATCTTTTCAGATTTTTAAGAAAGAAATACCACGTATTTACTATCTCACCTTCAACCACAATAAAAAAAAATTGGTAGTATTTTGTTTCTTTCATTTTATGTCATGTCACTAAAGTACCCTTGTATTTTACATATAAAAAAGTTCCATCATCATCATGAACTACTGGTTTACAATAACAAAATCCATCCATGCAAGACTTGAATGTCTATAACAATCTTTTGAAGTATTCTTTATCGTGGATTAACTTCTCGCTATTATATGCAGGTTGGGTAGATAATCTGCATTTGAGACCATGTACTTGTTCGATAACCAAATTAACCATAACCATTTAAGGTGTAGGATTGGGTCGTTAAAAAAATCTAAAGAACAAACATAAATAATTATGGTACATTAAATATACCCAAACTTGAGTTTCCAATACATAAATAATTATGGTACATTAAATATTACAAAATTCAATCCAAAGATGCAAATATTTTTATGTGTTTTGGATGAAGTAGGTTTGGCACGACCTTTTTTGGTCCAGCACGATGCATGATTTGACCATAAGGAACACATGAAGGACATGGAATCAATTCTGAACAGTGAGAGAGAGCAAAGTTGAATTTGAACTTTGAAGTCATTCTTCATAGTAAAAGTGATGACAAGTAGAGTGAGCAACATCGATTCTGTTCATTGAAATTTAAAGCCAAGTTTAAAAGTTAACGAGTGATTAAATTTTATTTTAAAAGGAAGAGAAACATGCTTTATTCTGAAATTATCATTTAAAAACGATACTAACACTTCCAAATGTCACCAACATGATGTTACTTTGTTTTAAAGATTGTCTTGACTTGTAATAATTGCGATCACTCATTATTATATTTTTCTAATACATCTAAAGATTGTTATTATAACTTGAATTTATGATAATTAGCCAAAACTCACGCTAGTTTTAATTACTTGACTTTACACCAAGATGACTTCATCACTTGGTTGTTAAGCATAACACCAATTATATGTAAACCACAGCACCAACAAGCATATTGATTTTAAGTGGTGTTTAGAGTAAAGAGACAAAAGTGACATCATATTCATAGAGGTGTGAAATTGAGCAGTTAATCTTGATTATATATTACATCCATATGTAGTCCTCAACAAAACATTACTTATTTTATCTTTAATTTGTTTCTAAGTGAATTACTTTATTTCTATTAGTAAAAATTATGCATTTATTTGAGAGAATGAGGTTTCTAAGTTAATTCATATACACCTATAAAAGTAAAAATCGTCTGGCATATATTTATATTGTAGCATTTTTTTTTTAAATTTAAAAAATAATGCATCAAACCAATTATACTAAAAAACAGGATGTTACATTAATGTAGATTATTAGAGTCATCTGTGTATCACTGTTCAAAGATAAATATGTTTCCCTCTACTATGGAAAGGCCTTAAATCTAAAAGCTACAAAGAATCCATATTAATTATGTTTTATATAACACTGTAGAACTAAGACATGTATGAGTGTGTGTGGTGGAAGATAAAGACAAAAAATGTGAAGGGTTTAATTTTTGACTTGTTGAATGGAAAATATTGAGATATGGCTTTTGTAGAGTGAAAATGTGTGAAAAGCTTAATGCATATGTGTGGTATGGTAGGGGCATGGAGTTGCTGGGCATTCTGAGGGCTCATTTTAGGAGACAACAAAGTGACATTACTTGAACCATCTGTATGGGAAAAAGGAAGCCACCCAAAGGACTGGGAATCATTATGGTGAGCATTCAAAACCCTCATTTTGGACCAAATCATTTAGTCTACATAAAGTATCTTTCCACAATGGTTTTTAAGCTAATTGTTTTTGGCATTTTCAAGAACTAAAAGAGAGAGAAAAAGTTATAAAACACTATAAAATAAAAGTTACTTTTAAAAAAATATTATTAATTTTTAAAATAATGAAATTAATTACTAATTTAATTAAAGACTAATTTAAAAATTAATTAATAAATAAATAAAATAATAATAACTAATGTTAAAAACTAATTTAAATTTAAATTTAAAAATTAATTTAATTATTATTATACAGAAATTATTTCATATTTTTTTAAATTAATATTAAAAAATATAATTTCTATTTATTTTATCAATAAAAAAAATTATTTTAAATATAATAATTTTTAGTTTATAAAATATTTTTTGATTAAGTTAAGTTAATATGGTGATTAATTATTTTTTATTATTAAATTAGTTTATATTTAATAAATTTCTTCTATAAATAATATATTAAAAAAGATAATATTGTGAAAAATATTATATAAAGCAATAATATATAACTCGTATTTAAGTTTAATAATAATGAGTAAATAAATAAGAAGCAATACTTAAATTGTTTTTTTTTTATGATATGTGAAAAGAATGCATTTATTACAATGTACGTAATGCTAATACTTTTTTTTTTGTTTTTTTAGTGTATATGAACTATACCTACTAAGTTTTTTATTCTTTAGGTCATTTAAACAAATTTTGAAATATCTCAAGAAGTTTTGGTTTTAACCAAAGTTTGGTTTAATATTTCGTCTCATTTAAAGTTTTTTAACCTTAATAAATATGTATTAAGTGATAATCAAACACATATTCTATTTAAACTCACTGTGTTTGTTATGGTAAATATTTTTATATGTATTTAGTTTCGTACTGATAAAAAAAACTCTGAATATCTTTTATAAATTTAATTAGTGTCTGTTGTAAACTGAGAAAAATGTTACATTTTACTATCTGTAATCCAATTGGTAGTGGTCGAAGTATATACTTTTAAACTTACAACATTAAAGGTTTAATCCTCCATATTTGATAAGTTACATTGGTTTTTCTTTCGTTTTTGTTATTATGTAATCCTCCATGCGTAGTCAATTATTTTCCAAGTAAAGAAAAAAAAAACTTGGTCCCATGATCACGGGCTTTTGTTGTTAGTTATTTATTTGTTTGTTGTTTTCTAAAGCAAGGAAGGAATTAGAGGTGAAGGTTCCAAGATTTTTCCCACGAGAAGGGAAAGAAAATAAAGAATGTGAAGGAATTCAAATCATTGTTGGTTGTTGGTTGGAGATGGAATCTTTACATTCCTAAAATTGTGAGCAGAACTAATTATATAGCTATTAAGAGTGAGCATAATGTTGAAAAATAAATGTTTAAATTTCGAAAGGAATGAAAAGAAAAGGCCAAAACTAGTCAAAGGTTTGAAACAGAGATTCATGGATTAGAAAAGATTGAGATTTTAGGCTATAGTTTAAGATGGATAATACATTAGTTTGTAATTTTTTATAAAAAAATTATGGGTTAAACATGTTTATAATCCCTGAATTATTTGTCAAAATTATGTTTCGTCCGTAGGACAAATTTTGGACTTATTTCGTCCTTATACTTTATAAACTTGTGTAAATTATCCTTGATGACAAATAAAAACATCTTTAAAAAGAGGAAAATGAGAGAAAAGAAAAGAAAAAAAAGTAAAAGAAGTTTAGGAGATAGATAATAATGAAATAGTAAACTATGAAGAAGGAAAATAAAGAGATAAAAATGAATTCTGACACATCATCAAGGATCATTAGATGAGTTTATTAAACACAAGGATGAAATAGGTCCAAGGTTTGCTCCAGGGACGAAACACAATTTTAACAAATAATTCACGGATTAAAAACATATTTAACCCAAAGATTATTAATCTGAAAGTATTATAAGAACTTAATTATGTTAGCATCAATAAAGTACTATTAAAAAGAAAAAAAAATATTATGGGAAAACCAAGCCAAAACTCATGTACATCAACAAAATCTAAATTTAACAAATTATATCTATTTCTAAAATACAAAATCTAAATTTGACAAATTATATCTATTTCTAAAATAAAGTTTCTTGTATATGATTTAGTAAATTATGAAATCAGCCATTCTTAGAATTTGTACCTAGATTTGCCAACTTATCAACATATCTATTTCTTTATAAACAAATATGAGTAATGAAGAATTACATATAGCCTTAAATTTAGGGATGACAATGGATGGAACAGGGACGAGTTTCATTTTTTCATTCTCATCCCCAAAGAAAAATTTATCTTTATCCTCGTCCCCATACCCAACGGATAAAATTTTGTTTTATTCCTATTCCCAGTGGGTATAAGTATATCCCCATTGGTTACAGGTATATTGTTAGGTATATCGCCATTGGATAACAGATCTAATCGTACATGTCCCTTGTTGTTTCAAATATTAATTAAATAATTTTTTGCAAAAAAGTAAAAATCACAATAAAAAAATGATATTATAAAGGATTTATTGTAAAAAATGATACACGTTCTTTTATGTAATGATAAATATCAATAAAGAAATTATAATTGCATAAATCTTAGATTAGAGTATCATCAAATAACAATTGAATAGAGGTCAAATAATTATAGAAAAAAGTAAAAAAATGATCAAATATATGCTCTAGAAATAAATTAAAAAACTAAGAACCAAACAAAAGTTAATATAAGTCTTTTAGGTAACTTAATAAACTAAATATGTTTTAATAATTTAAATATGGATTAGTATGAGGACGAAGATGGGGTAGGTATCTACATACCCATCCCTGTCCTCATACCCAATTTAAAAAACTTATTATTATCCATACCGACAACAATTCCAACTATTTGTAATAGACCATATGACAGTATTAGGCTTCCTAAAGAATTCAAGAAGAAGCATTGAATCATATTCAAGCCAAATATTAGACCAACAATGAGCAATGGCAAGTTGTACAACAAGAATCGCTCCAGTTAATTTATCTTTGACAGAAAAAGCTATACTAATATGAGAAGTAAAACTATCCAAATATTCTCCCATGTGTCCATGAAAAATAACATCACATGCTGCCAAACTAAGTGCTCTCCTTGGTGTCTATCCACATTACATTTAATCACTCCCATATGTGACATTCTCCAAATAACAATTTGTACTATAGGTTCTTTTTTAGTATGAATATTAACATTAAATCTTTTGAGAATAAGTCATTTTTAAACATTGTTATTTATAACCCCCTTAATCAAATTACTCGTGAACATGCAACTTGCAATGACGAAAGTTATACCTAAATTAAAATTAATAGCTTAGTCAGACTTACAAGAGTTTCACATCTTCCCTATAATCCAAAATATGTTAAAAAATTATGCTAATCTAATTTCCTTTAATGTGAGAACTACATTGTAAAAAATAAAATTCATATGTTCTATAAAAGAAGTTGTGTTAACCTAACTATTAAAGTACCCAACCAACCAACTCTAGAATTTCTTAGTAACACTGCACTCCAAAAATAGATATTGTAAAGTCTGTTGATGTGTCCTACATAAACTACATAGATCACATATAAAACTCTACTTGTTGCAACCTCTCATCTACTGATAACTTATTCAACATGATCTTCCAAACCGCTAGTGAACATGCACGTGGAATAAATTGGTTTAAAGAGTCCTAGCCCAAGCTAGTCTATTTTGTCTATTATGCAAATAACCTTATGTAGATTTATGAGATAAAATGTCATCTTCAGTAACCATCCACATAGGCTCATTAACACAATGCGAGAGAGTCATGTTAACTAATACCTCATATAATTGAGGTAGTTGTTGCATCATCTCTAGGATATTCCAATCATCATTTCATGCATCACAAGCTCTAACTTTTAATGTTAGATGCAAGGGAAAACAAAATAGTTGAATAATAGGTTATTTAGTACACTACACATGCTTTCACAAATTAATATGACAATCATCTTCTAGAACTCACCTCATATTATCTTAATTGTGTTTAACCATAATATTAGTTTGTGATTAAGTAGTTGATATCAAACTTATGTAAAGAAATCTTGACATTATTATTAATTATAAAAGTAAAAGATAGTGATCACATGTACAGAAATGACCTTCTACGTTACAAGATTTACGTCTGACCATCAAAGAACAGACGTAACAAAACCGCGGTGGCATTTTTTAAATTAGAGGGCAAGTTTTTTACATCGGAACCCTTATGTTCTGTAAAATCTGAATTTTATGTCGAAAACTACACAGTTTCGACGTAAAATCTGAATTTTATGTCGAAAACTACACAGTTTCGATGTAAAATTTGGCTTTTACGTCAGAAAATAAGGGGTCTGATGTAACGCCTTGTAAACCCTATCTCGGACTCTTTTTTTCGCTTGCGCGATGATAGTTCTCATTGTTCTCACTGTTCCTCTTTGTTTCCGGTGACAGCGAGCTCCATTTGGGTCCTCTAGTGGTGCTTCCATCATTGTGTCTCATTTTCTATGGGGAGCTTTTCTCTCCAATTGCATTTGCGTTTTGGTGTAGCCTGCAAGATTGAGGTTGGTGCTCTATATTCATATTTTGTTGTTGAAATTGGATTCATGATTGTTTTTGGGGATCTCAATCACAGTAATGCATGAATATCTCGATTGAATTGTTATTGGTAAATGTTGATGGTTTAGGATTATTGTATTTTTTTTGTTTTTTTGAAATTATTTTAATTTATAGTTCCATATTATTTATTTAGAAATTATTTTTTGAAATTAAAAAATTATAATGAAAATATTTGATTTTTTTGTAGTAATAAAAGATTAAAAAACTGTTGTACTTGATTTTGTTGTAGTAATGAATTTATACTTGCAAGTATGTTACGAATACATTGAGCAACTTTAGTTTCTATTTGAGATTTAGTACAAATGATAAAATATTAATTATTTGTATCAAATCTTTGATTGTATGATCGGACAGTTTGGGAAAAATATTTTTCATAATTTGTTAATACGTAGTTATGGACTAAAATTGGATGAATGCACGTCACATTAGTGAAGAGTACAAAAAGGTAGTTGACGAGTTCTTACAATTTTGTCGTGAGAATGGAAAAACTGTGAACAGAGCATATTAATGTCCATGCATTCGTTGCTTGAATAAACTTTGTCAGCAAGTTGATGAGATACGTAACCACTTGTTTGTGTTTGATATTCTGAAGAGTTATACAAAGTGGACATGACATGGAGAAATAGTAGACATGCCGACTATGTCAACAATACAAAATTTTAAAGAAATGATGGATGATAATTTAGAGGAGATGATATGTCATGTTGGGGAAGAAGATTTTGGAAGAGCACATGTGTATGATTCTTTGAAGTCTGATTTTGAGCAACAGTTGTACCCAGGATGCAATAACTTTACAAGATTATCATCAACTTTAAGATTGTTCAGTTTAAAAGCAAGAAATGGATGTACTGATAAAAGTTTCACGTAATAGTTGGAGTTATTGAAGGAAATGCTTCCATAACATAACACATTACCTAATCATAACTATGAAGCAAAAAAGATACTATGTCCAATAGGTTTGCAGTGCAAGAAGATACACGCATGCCCTAATGACTATGTATTATACAGAAATGATTTTGCTACATTGAAGGCCTGTCCTACGTATGGGTTGTTGCGATTCGAAAAGAAAGGTGATGGAAGTAGTGGCGAGGAAGAAACAGATGGTCCCCCTGCTAAAGTGTTATGGTATTTCCCAATAATACCAAGGTTTAAAAGATTGTTTTCAAGTAAAGAGGATCCAAAAAACCTAACATGGCATGCAAATGGTAGAAACTGAGACAAACTTCTTCGACATCTAGCTGATTCTCCTCAATGGAAGAATATTGATGAAAATTTTTCAGAATTTGGTGCAGAGTCAAGAAACTTGAGAATTGGACTAGCTACAGATGGCATGAATCCGTATGGAAACTTAAGTAGTAAACATAGTTCTTGGCTAGTTTTGTTGGTCATTTACAATCTTCCTCCTTGGTTATGCATGAAGAGAAAATATATAATGTTGTCTGTGATGATTTCAGGACCAAGACAACTAGGAAATGACATAGACATGTATTTGAGTCCTTTGATTCATGACTTGAAGATGTTGTGGGAAACAGGAGTGGAGGTTTTTGATGCATACTGTGAGGATGATTTTATGTTGCATGCGATATTATTTTGTACAATAAATTATTTTTTGGCATATGGTAACTTGAGTGGTTACAGTGTGAGTCATTATGCATGCCCTATAAGTGAAGAAAACAGTAGTTATACACAGTTAAAACATGGGCAGAAGACCGTGTACACTAGGCATCGTAAGTTCCTAATTCGTAGTCATCCTTATCGTAGATTGAAGAAAGCATTTAATGGCTGTCAGGAGGGCCAAGTTGCATAAAAATCGCACAACGTTGAACAAGTGTATGAGCGAGTGGAGAATATTAACATTGTATTCAAAAAGATGTAGAAGAAGTCGACTAAGAAGAACATATGGAAGAAACATTCTATATTTTTTTATTTTCCTTACGAGCGCAAGTTAGATGTTAGACATTGTATAAATGTGATGCATGTGGAGAAAAATGTTTGTGATAGTGTCATTGGGACTTTGCTTGACATAAAAGGGAAGACAAAATATGGAGTGAAAGCATGACAAGATTTGGTGGAGATGGATATACGTTCCAAGTTACATACACAGTCGATTGAAAAACGCACTTACTTGCCTCTGACTTGTCATACTCTATCAAAAACAGAAAAGAAAAGCTTTTGCGAATGTTTACGAATGTGAAAGTTTCCCATGGGTTCTCTTCAAATGTTAAAAGTTTGGTATCAATGGAATACTTGAAGTTAGTTGGTTTAGAATCTCACGATTGTCATGTGTTGATGCAACAACTTTTGCCTGTGGCTATTCGTAATATCTTACCAACTTCTGTTAGAGTTGCTATTACTCGATTGTGTTTGTTCTTCAATGCCATTTTTAAGAAAGTAATTGATCCTTAAAATTTAGATAAGCATGAAAATCAAGCAATCACAATCTTGTGTCAGCTAGAAATGTATTTTCCACCTTCATTTTTTGATATCATGGTGCATTTGATAGTACATTTGGTCAGGGAAGTTCGCTTGTGTGGGCCAATTTATCTTAGATGGATGTACCCTATTGAGAGATACATGAAGATCTTAAAAGGATATGTCAAGAATCAATACCGGCTAGAAGCTTCAATTGTGGAGAGGTACATTGCAGGAGAAGCCATTGAATTTTGTTCAGCATACATGCCAGAATCACAACCAATAGGAATTCCTAAGACGCAACATGATGAGAGATGTGAAGGTAAGGGTACGCATAATTTAAAGATTAGAAATGTTAGTCGAAAAGTAGTAGACACGTTTGTACATATTGAACAACACTGATGAAATAATCCCTTACATATTACAACACATTAGTGAAATCAAGGCAGCACACCCTCAAATGAATGAAAAATGGGCATTGAATGACCATAACAAGAGTTTCTTGGGTTGGTTTAGAAAAAAGGTATATACTAAAGTTACTGCTTTCGATGCACTTTTAAGACTCACTCGTGGTCCTAACAACAATGTCATTACATTTGGTGGGTATAACATTACTAAGTATTGTTTCTATACAAAAGCAGAGGATGAGAAAAGTATAGTACAAAACAATGGGGTTACAATTCAGGCTGAGTCTGTTTTGCTAGTTCTAAAGACAACCCTATTACTGCATCCATGAATTATTTCAGAGTCATAGAAGACATATGGGAAATTGATTATGTTACGTTCAAAGTGCCAGTATTTGAGTGTAAATGGGTTTATGGCAATACCGGTGTGCAAACTTATGATTTAGGGTTTACTTTGGTCGATTTGAACAAGATTGGATATAAGGATGAACCTTTTATTATGGCATTTCAAGCGAGACAAATATTTTATGTCAACGATCCTTGTAATGGGAGATGGTCAGCGGTTCTTTAAGGTAGAAGCATGCACGAAAATCATGAAGATAAATCTCTAGATATGCATGAGACACCAGCTTTCTGAACAAGAACATTTAGTGATGTTGTCAACAATAAAGTCGACAATTAGAAGTGATCATGATGAGGGGATATGGGAAAACATACCAACCTAATAGGTCTTTGTCTATTATTGTAGTTATTTTGTTATTGATATAATGCATTTATTTTGTTACTTGTATATTAATTGCAATTATTTTTTCAGGATTATTGCAGATTCAGTGCATGGTAGTGGTAGCAAGGGACATCATAGATCTGTCACTTGGTTGACCGAGGTAGCTGCGGGGCATGTTGCCCGTGAAAGGACATAGGTTGATGTGGACCCTTGTTCTGGCATTGCATCGAACCCACATGCAAATACATTCAGGAGTTATCTAGGAGTGATAACTCGGGAACATGTCTCTGTCACCATTCCATCTTGGGATGATGTTGAGGAGAGAGAACAAAACATGATGTGGTAGGATATTTAGGTACTTTCACATCTCTATTCGGTTAATGTAAGTTAATTATTCTATTTAACGTCTATATACATGCAACAAAATTTTGACATCCTTAACACCGAGACGGCGAGGAAGAAGGTGTTATCCTCCATTGCCACTAGATGGAGGGACTTCAAGACGTACTTGACACGAGAATACGTCTTCGGAAAGCACCAGGATGACAATCCATGTCTTAAATATCCTATTAGTAAGGAGGACTGGACTCAGTTCCATGCTAGTAGATTGGACTCCTATTGATAGGTTAGTAGTTCATAATTATCGTATTAAACCATGATTAAGTTATGGTATTTTCTAATCTCATTTTATTATTATTAATTGCATTACAGGAAAAAAGAGTTGCTGCTCAAGAAAGACAAAAATTAAATGATGCACCTCATCTTCTATCACGTGGGGGGTATGCGTTGCTAAAGAAACGCATGATGCAGGCCAGAGCACAGTAAGAAGGTGTTGAGTTTGCTGAGCTTGCATCGCCACCCCTTCGCTACGAGTTGTGGAAGGTAGCTCAGACAAGATCCGATGGAGAAATGACTTTTGAGTCTGCATAGATTATTACAGGAAGAATTATAAGTAAAAATTTAAGTTTTTCAATTCACGTACTTTGACATAAATCAATTGTAATGTAGTCAATCACATGTTTTTATTTTGTAGGATGATTTAGTTTCACAGGCTACTCAGGGGTCATTTTTTCCCCATGGTCGTGAAGACATTCTTACAACGACCATAGGAAGACTAGAGCATCTAGGACGGGTGCGTGGTGCTAGAGGATCTTGGAGCCTTCGTGATTACTTCAGTCCACAATCATGGAGAAGCAATGTCGACTCTTGGAGCGAGGAGGTGTTGAATAAAGTAAGGACAGAGGTTGGACAAGAGGTCAGGCAAGAGGTTAGAGAAGAAGTCAAGTTGTAGTTTGAACAAGAAATGCTGCAAATGCAGAGACAATTAGAGGAAAAGATTGCATACCTGACTCGTTTTTTGTAGCAAAGTTTTAGCGTTCCTGATGATGTCATTTGAGTGAGCACTAAAGAGATTTATGATGCTTCTGCTCCTACTGCTACTGCATACCCCTCAAGGGATTTGGGTCACACTAATCAGTATGACCTATATGTTGAAGATGATCCCTCAAGTCTTGTGGCTGTTGAAAGAATTTTTGAAGGTGGCTCAACCATTCATGGTATCCCACTACAACCAGACTGGACGCGGGTTCTAATAGACATTGTAGTAAATGTCTATGCTACAGTGCCTCTGCCCACCATAGAGGTTACACTAGTGGGCGAAGCAAGCGACACATTCTTGGCTTGGCCAAGAAGTTTGGTGACGTCACTCTCAGACCGGACAAAGGTATATATACGTTGTATCAGTGTTTAACTAAATTTACTCTTTTTTTATTCTTATCAGTTTATAAATGTTTAACTCACTTTAATCATTTTTTCAGGAACTAATCAACCGTGGCAAGAAGGTTCGAAGACCACCTGTTATTAGTGAGGGTGATGAGGATATGATAGAAGGTGGGAATGATGCATTAACTATGCTTTTGTCTGTACTGCCAAGGTTGAAAAAGAGACTAGTTCAAATAGGATGAAATGACAAAGTTTTTGGAGTTGACAAGTCTGTTGTTCCATTGTATATCTCTATGCCTGATGCATTGGAGATTATTGGGGGAAACTCCCTCTTAAATATTTCTATTATACAGCTGTGGGCCATGTAAGTCATATTTGTAACGATATTTTCATTTACATGTCTAACATTACTATCTATTTTAATGAATAATTCATTGTCTCAGGCACATGGACAAATTAAGTATGGAGCAACAAAAATCAGAAGTGTATGGATTTCTTGAGCCTCAATCCATCCAAATATCTGGGAATACAAAGGTCTAGATCCAGCAATATATGCAAACATGGATGAGTGAATCTCAGAGGCAAATATAATTGGCTCCATACATTGAAGGGTTACTTCAATCAGTTGTTTTTTTAATCATATTCATTTTTTAACTAATTTGTTCATCTTACAACGCAGATCCCATTGGCAGCTGTTTGTAATCCTTCCAAGGGATTACATTGTGGTTTGGTTTTGTTCATTGCACTGAAAACCAAGCCAAGAGATGAAAAGACTCTTACAAGGGTAAATTTATCATTTTTCATTGTATTTAAAAAGTGTTGGTATATAGTCTAAAATGTTTGTTTATTTTTAAGTAGAGTTGTGTCAGAAACAAATATTCTATGTGGAAGAGGAAGAACCAAGACATTGACTTACTTCTACCCTAAGGTTAGAAAATCATTTCATAATTATTATTTAATGTAAAGTAGTGGAAATAATATTGTGATTTCTTTCTTATTTTAGTGCAATATGCAAGTAGACTTGTTCTCATGTGGCTACTACATCATGTATTGGATGAGAGCCATAGTCTGCGCGAGTATTATTGATAATTGGATGCAGGTAATTCAATTAAACATCTTTTTACAATTGCTTACTTTTATGAGTCTTGAATTTTAATAACAACCACATTCATGTTTCAATACTTCCAAGATCAATTCCCATTAGCCGAAAATGAAATCGCAAACATAAGGGAGCAATGGACAGACTTCTTCTTTCAAAGCATATAGTGTTTAGTTTTTAGGATAATTACTTAATTAGGTTGATATGTGATTAGTTTTAGTTGGCTTTTGTATATGTTGTATAGGATTTAATTTTTGTTGTTTAATTGTATATATGATAATTTTAATTGTATATGATATGTTGCTTAATGGTATTGATGACAATTTAAATTTGTAATTTGGACTGTTTGGAATATTTCTGCTCTTAAATGTCCAGGTTTATGTAATTGCAAGTTTTCACATTTTTTAAAAAAAGGGAAAAATTTACATATGGTACTACACACCTCGATGTAAATTTTGCTCTTTTTTATTTGAAAAATGTAATATGTTGCATTGGTTCTCGTGTTGCCTGATGCAAATTTACATCAGTTTGTTATGGTTTCGACATAAATTTACGTCTGTTGAAAGAACAAATGTAAATTTACATCTACGAAAATGATGTCGGAAGAGTGCCTAATGTAAAAGGACCTAAATAACAGACGTAAAAAATCCTCCGGTACACTAGTGGATAATAATTAAATATTTTGTTATTTACGAAAACACATTTAGTATATATATATATAGGAAAAACGTAAAAGTCCAAAGAACACATCAACCTCTCATTTATAATTATTACATGAATTAAATAATTTTAAATTTTTTAATTCTATACGAACCAACTTTGCAAAATCTACCAATTATGGTGGATCAACTATTATTATGCTAAAAAATGAATAAAATTAAATTCACTTTTTTAAGGGTGTTTTGCAATTTTGTTGTATAAATTTTATCAATACATGTTTAAGATGTTCACAATATGGTTTAGTTTGATTATTGATTAAAATACGTTCAAACTAAATAAAACAAAATTTTGCAGTTTGGTTTAAATTGATTTTGCAGTTTTATTATATAATTTTTTATTCGTACATGTATTTAGTCTTATCTTTTTAACATGACAACCAAATGTTATCATGTTGAATCGTAGATTGAACTATACTTAGTTCTGAAAAGAGATCAAGTTGATCCAAAAAAATTCATTTCAATCAATTATCAATTTTATGTTGAAATTTCGGTTATTTTTAGATTAGTTCATTTTTTTAACACCCCTAATATATGTATGTACATGATGTTATCCGTTTAGCATTACCATATAAGGCTATATGATCATTAATAATTTTATTCCATACTACGTTATGATCAAATATTTGTTCTTCTTAATATTATTTAAATTATTAAATAATTTGTTTATATATATTAAAAACTTTTTTCTATTAACAAATAAACTAAAAGAAATACAAAGGCAAAGGGGTGTCTTTCCTTTACATCAAAAGAAAAACAAAAAATAAATATGGTTATGTTGTGTTTATACATAGTAATATAAATATTGGATAACCTCCAATATTTATCTCTCATTAGCCTAATAACAACTTTGCACACATTTGTACAATATTGCATAACATTCAAAATAAAAACATTTTTATTATTTTTCCCAAAAATATTTTATTTTATTTTAACACTTTTATCACGTCACTTGGATAGATCTTCCTTCACTCTATTTATATGTTAAACATACTAATTTATTTCTTAGCACCATATTTATATACAACCAATGGTCTGTATAACTCCACCTTCTACATGACCCGTGTAACCTTTTTTATATATGGTTTTAATGGATATAATGTTCTTTTTCGACTTCGGAACATAGTGGATTTTGGTGAGAGTTTGAATTGTGTCATTATGCATCCATGTTTAGACAAAGTATTTACTAACTATTACATCTTTGTTAAGTGTGTACAAAATCATATAAATAGTAAAATGAAAAATCCAAATATCGTTTTTCTAAGAGACTTGCACGATACTAGCAAACTTCTAAGAAAATTAAATTTTAAAATGTTGTTATATAGATGCATCTTATGAGTAATTAATATACTAAAACACAAAAAGCAAGTAAACAAACAAGTTTGTGCAAACAGAGGAAAACTAGGTTATACTTAAACTAAAACCCCCCTCTCTTGTAATGTAACACTCAATAGTAGTTTGACTTTCAACATTATCAGTAATCATCAAATTATCCAAAATCCTAATTCTTTAGGTGAAAAGAACCTAAATTCCTTTGATAAACTTCAATCCTTGTGTAACTCAATAGAGAAACTTGATTTAAGCTCAATGATCAAAGGATGACCAATAAACCGTGAACTATTCTTAACAAAATAATTCATTGGATGTTTGATCATAAGTCAAGACAATGGAAGTATTTTCCAATCACAAACAAAGTCCTAAAACACTAATGTTGAAGAATAAGTAAGGTGATACATACATACATACATATATATATATATATATATATATATATCTATAGCTATATCTAACCCAACACAAAAGGGTTTAGCTACTCATGGATGAAAGAGGAAGAAGAAATTGTTAGGGTTTTTTTTATAATAATCAATAATCGTGCCTAATCACATACTTCTATTCATATAGAATAAAAAATACAGCACAATAAAAAATAACCCTTATGAACCCATACCTCAATTCATGATGAATATAGAATGTAGAAGTGTACCTGGATTTGCTATTGGGAATAATGAAGGTGATGAGAATAACCACGGGTATGTGATCTTCCAAATGTAGAGCACCTTATATTCCCTCTAGGGTTTCTCTTTTGATGGGGATGAAGAGAAAGGAAGAGGAATTGTACGTTCTTCTGCTCTACAAAATGGGAACCATAACCCTTTTATAACTTTCAAAGTTTAATATTTCCAATTTAGCCCCTCATCAAATTAAAAATATTACTCATGGTATCTACACAAGTAGAATTTCATGACATATATGCTCCTAACCATAATTTTAAATTAATTAGACCACTTAAATATTTTGGCTAATAAAATAATGATCCTAACACATTTAATTATGTAATATATATTTATATGACCCAAAAAATTCCTAACAATCTCCCGCTGGTCACAAATGTATATATCCTTACAATCTTTATAAATGTGTTAGACTTTATGAGCTCAAAATTTGTCATTATATTTCTTGAGCATATTCCAAAATTGTTGTCCATTGATTACATATGCACATAGAACCAAAATAGTTTTCATTGTATCAATCACAACTAAACCCATCAATGATCACTAATGCTGACAGAATCAAATGACATAGACTCATCGTGAAATGTGTAGCATGAAAATTACGTGAAGGCGGCTTGTACACACCTATTTTCAATTGGTCCTACTTTATCTCAATGAGATCATTTAATAACCTTAATATACAAAGTGTAATATCTAAATAATAATATATATATATATATACACAACCAAATATGTCCAAAAGTCAATGTATGCATACATAAAATCAAACATAGAACATAAAATACATAAAAGTGACTAACTCCCACTAAGCCAAAGATTCCTCAAACTGTAAAACACTGATGTGTGCAACATGCTCACGAAAGACCTTGGGTGGAAGTCCCTTAGTTAGAGGATCTGCTATCATGGAGTTTGTACCTAAGTGTTCTGTGGAAATCTGTCCACTTTGTACCCTTTCCTTAACAACTAGGAACTTGATGTCAATGTGCTTTGACTTGGTTGAGCTCCTATTGTTGTTAGAATACAATACAGCTGATATGTTGTCACAATATAACTTAAGTGGTCTTTCAATTCCTTCCACAATTTGCAGCACTGTGACAAAATTTCTCAACCATATTCCATGATTTGATGCCTCATAGCACGCTACAAATACTGCTGCCATAGTGGATGAAGCAGTAAGGGTTTGCTTGGAACTATGCCAAGAAACCGCACCACCAGCTAACATGAAAATGTAACCTAAAGGGGATCTCAAACTATCTTGGCATCCTACAAAATCCGAGTCAGAATACCCAATGAGCTCCAACTGGTCTGACCTCTTGTATGTGAGCATATAATCCTTTGTTCTCTTCAAATACCTCATATCTCTTTTTGCTGCTTTCTAACGGTCCATTCTTGGATAGCTTAAATATCTACCTAATACCCCAACTATGTATGCTATATCTAGACGCATACATACTTGGGCATACATCAAACTCCCTACAGTTGATGCATAGGGAATCTTCTGCATTTCCTGAATTTCTAAATTTCCTTTTGGGCACTGTTTGAGATTGAACTTGTCTCCCTAAGCAACTAGAGTATCCCTAGATTTACATTCCTGCATGCCAAACCTTTTAAGTACCTTTTCGATATAACTCCTTTGTGACAATCCTAGAATACCCCGAGATCGATCTAGAAGTATTTGAATTCCTAATACAAAGGAGGCGTCACCAAGATCTTTCATTTGAAAGTTTCTTGAAAGAAATCTCTTTGTTTCGTGCAACATGTCTATATTATTGGTGGCGAGCAATATGTCATCAACATATAAGACCAGGAAAATGTGTTTTCTCCCACTAAATTGTGATACACACAATCATCAGCAAGATTCATCTCGAAACCAAATGAGAGAATTACTTGATGAAATTTATTGTACCATTGACGAGATGCTTGTTTTAGCCTGTAAATGGATTTTGTCAGTTTGCAAACCATATTCTTTGGGTCTCCAAACACAAAGTTTTCTGGTTGCACCATATAAATTGTCTCGTCAATGTTGCCATTGAGAAACGCTGTCTTGACATCCATTTGATGAAGCTCCAAATCATAATGTGCAACAAAAGCCATGACTATCCTAAAAGAGTCTTTCGATGAGATTGGAGAGAAAGTCTCTATAAAGTCAATCCCTTCCTTTTGGGTATAGCCCTTTGCCACAAGACGAGCCTTATACCTCTCCACATTACCTTTGGAATCCTGTTTGGTCTTATATATCCATTTACAACCAATGGGTTTCACACCTTCTAGTAATGGGACAAGTTCCCAAACCTTGTTGTCTTGAATGGACTTATACTCCTCATTCATTGCTTCAATCCATTTATCTGAGTTGGAATCTTGCATGGCTTGACGGAAATTGACCGGGTCATCTTCTATTATACCATTATTTTCCTCATTTTCTTGGAGAAATACCACATAATCATCTGGAATAGCACTTCTCCTTTCTCTTATGGATCTTCGCAAAGGTACTGGCTCATGAAGCATAGGTTCTTAAGGATTTTGAGTTTGTTCTTCATAAACAACCAAGTTATCTTGAGTGGGAGATTCAATAACAATATCTTGTAAAGGTTCTGAACTTACTTTATCAAAAGCAATTGTATGAATCGGATCTGGAATTGTCACCGATTCTTTCTCTAAGACAAAGTCTTTAAGCTTATTCTCCCCCCCAAACTCAATATCCTCAAAGAATGTGGCAGTTCCCGTCTCAAAAATTATCTTTAATTTGGGATCATAAAAGTTATAGCCCCTGGATCTTTCAGAATAACCAATAAAGTAATTGCTCACTGTTTGAGAGTCCAATTTCCTTTCATTTGGCTTATAAGGCCTTGCCTCAGCTGGACATCCTCATACATGAAAATGTTTCAGACTAGGCTTTCACCCAACCCAAAGTTCATAAGGTGTTTTGGCAGTTGCCTTAGTTGACACTCTATTTAGAATGTAAGTTGCAGTCTTTAGTGCCTCTCTCTAGAGTGACTCTGGTAAGTTAGAATGACAAATCATGCTTCTTACCATATCCTTAAGAGTTCTGTTTCATCTCTCAGCGACACCATTCATGCTAGGTGATTGATAAACAGATTTTTGGTCGCACAAATTTTTTATCAAAGAAAACAAGTTAACTAATGTAATATAGCTAACCCGTGTCGAATATCACAAGGACACAATTGTATGAGTGTAACCATTGTTAAACATCATTCTCCAAAAAAAAGTTAAAATAAACAATAATAATAATAATAATAATAATAATAATAAAGGAGGTTTTGTTGAATTGATAAAATTAACAATGCAGAGTAATAATTGTAAATAAATAATTAATGAAAACTAAAATTAAAAACACATAGTAAAGAAAGTTATAAATAAAATAATTAAGGGAAACTAAAATTAAAAACAAAGATGAAAATTAAATTATTTAAATACGAAAAACTAATGCATGCAGAATTAAATTACGATGCTAAGAATTTAATAATGAGAACGTTTATAAATGCTTATATGATTAAAATAAATAAATTAAAAGAAAAAATTTAAAGGCAAAACAATAATTGGAATGAAATTATTATGCTAATTCTAATAAAAATAAGTAAACAATTAACAGTTAAATCATAGATTTTAAGGCAGAACAATAATTAGAATGATATATTGATGCTAATTCAAATTATAATAAAAAAAATAATTAACAATTAAATGAAAAAATATATTCAATTAACTATTAAAATTTAAAATGAATAAGTAAAATACTGAATTTAAAACGTAGGCTGAAATTATAAAATACTGAATTTAAATTAAAAGTAAAATGCTAATAAAATTACTGGAGTCTGAAGAATAAATAGATATGTGTGAGGGTGTGAATGTGAATATGAGAAAGTAGAGTGTACAAAATTTAAATTATTGACCAGAATTAAATAAAATAAAGACTAAAATATGAAATAATGAAATTAAATAAATTAACATGAAAGAAAACAAAACCAGGAAATTGTAGCAAGTGCTCCTAAAACTTTCTGCAGCTTCACTCCCAAACTAACAACAAAACTATAATGAGAAAAAGAGGAAGAGGAAGAAGAGAGACTATTGCTCTGGTGAAGTGTGTTTTGCCTTGCATCTAAATCTCCTATTTATAGGAGATTAGCCAAGGTCTTATTACAAATAAAAATCTAAAAATTAATTACAATTCAAGTCAAATATTTTTTTCCCCGGATTTCATTTTGCTGATTAGGAGATCCTCTGCCAAAAATAGAAATAATTGCTCCTTCAGAATAAATATTTCTTCCCCGAATTTGGTTTTACTGATTAGGAGATCCTGTGCCAAGAATAGAAATAATTGCTCCTTCAGAATAAATTTAATGCTTCGATTTGATTGCGGATTTGGATTTGCAGGAAGGGAATTCTGAAAATGGGAAGTTGATTATGCACGAATTTCAAATTTTCAAATGAAGATGGCCCACGCATTGAATTAGACTACATTGAATGCACCTAAGTTGCACCTCCTGTTGGTTTCATGATAAATGGCCACGAGAAATTTAATTTGGAGGATTGAAAAAGTTTTCCCACCGAAACACCTTAGGTTCATCTTAAAATAACTTCAAGTTCTTTTTTCTCCTACAAGAAAAGTCTCAACTAGAAAAAAAAAATATATGCAATATGAATGTATGAATGTATGTTTTGATGTTAAAAATATGTAAAATGCAATAAATTTACTAAACTTAAATTATGTCATTGTTTTTATAAAAACGTGCAAAATGCATGGTTTAAGAATAAAAAAAATGACTTAGAAAGTGTTCTTAGATAAAAAAATAAAGAGTAAAATGACATACATCAGTGATCCCCACATGGTGAACTGTGGGACGATTCCACATTCCTCTAGGTACTTGGCAAAAGGTCTCAGACGTTGTTCACCTGAACTGTCATTTCTACCATAGTATTCACCACCACGGTCAGATCTAACACTCTTAATTCTTTTATTGAGTTGATTTTTCTACTTCAACTTTAAATGTTTTGAACACATCCAGAGATTGTGACTTTTCATGTATAAGACACAGGTATGCATATCTCGAGTAATCGTCTATGAATGATATAAAATATTGTTTACCATTCCATGAAGGCATAGGAAATGGTCCTCAAATATCCATACGTATCAACTCTAAGACGTCTGTGGCTCTATATGCACCTAATTTCTTTGTTTTTGTCTGTTTACCTTTAACGCATTCAACACAAGCATCAAAGTTTGTGAAATCATTGGAGTCCAAGATCCCATTTGACACAAGTCATTCAACTCTATTTTCAGAGATGTGACCTAGACGTCTGTGCTATAATGCTCCTGAGTTAGTATTATCAATTTTATGCTTAGTACCACGTGATTCCATATTTAAGGATTCACTATAGGAAGCAACAGTGTCAAGCATATATAAATTATCATGAACAAAAAGTGAACCAGTTCTAACAACATTTGAATTAAAAGACAGATTGAACATATTGTTTCTAAATGAACATAAATAACCCAATTTGTCCAAATAAGAAACTGAAACCAAATTCCGTCTAAATGACGCTACAACAAGAGTGTCTTTCAAATCCAAATAAAAACCAGTGCATAATAATAATCTAAAATGCCCTATACCTTCCACCTCCACCGATTTGCCATCTCCAACATATATCCATCTTTCAGAATCAATTGACTTCCGGTAGCTTAGGCAACCCTGCACTGAAACACTGATGTTAGTAGTGGCACTAGAATCTAACCACCAAGTGTTTCTAGGTACTGAAGCTAAATTGACCTCAGAACAGACCAAAGAAAAAAAATACCTTTCTTTGCACGTCAAGCATGATATTTGGTACATTTCTTGTTTACATGTTCAGGCTTATTACAAAAGAAACAAATGTCACCCTGATTTTGTTTCTTTTTGTGTTGGACCCTTAATAGCTTCATTCTTGGGATCCTCAATTCTCTTTTTTTTTCCCTTATCTTTAGAAGTACTTACAACATGAGCACTTTTTTTCCTTTCTTACTTCAACCTCTCCTCTTCTTGCATACAGTATGAGATGAGCTCATTGAGAGACCATTTCTCCTTTTGACATTTATAAGATATCTTCAACTGACCAAAATGTGAAGGAAGAGAAATTAATACTAAATGTATGAGTAAGTCTTCCGACAACTCAAGCTTTAGTGCCTTAAGTTTTGAAGCAATATTGGACATTCCCATAATGTATTCCCTCACATTTCCTTTGCCTTGATACTTCATGGAAATCAAGCTCTGAAGAAGAGCACTTGTTTCCACCTTATCGCTTTTTGCAAAACAGTTTTCAATTTTAGCAAAGAATCTTTAGCACTTGTTATTTCTTCAGAGATAACACCTTTAAAGACCTCAGGAATGTCGCACTTAATGATCATAAGACTCATGCAATTTGAGCGATCCCATTTCTCATAATCTTTCCTCTCTTTAGAGGTACTAGAGTCTGTAGGAGAAGTGGCTTGCTCAATCCTTAATGCAAGGTCAAGATCCATGCAACCAAGAACAATTTCCATGTTCTCTCTCCAGTCCTTAAAATTTGTTCCATTAAGAACCGGATCCGAATTCAAATTAGCAGATATTGAAGCAATAGTAGCTGAAAGAAGAATAAAACAAATAATTTTAAATATATGCTCACAAAATAATAAAAAAAAAGAAAAAAACAATCATCAATATATTCAAATAATGGCATAACCCATCTCAAGATACCTAGTGCATCATTGATAAGTCATTATTTTCCCTTATTTTCTTACCTTTCTATACTTGTTTTCATCTCTAATTTGTGCTTAATTGTTTATATTTTGTACTAATTTCTATTAGGGCTATATTTGGACCAGAAATTCATATTTTAATTAATTTGAATTTTCTAAGTTTAATTATTCCAATTTTTATTTTCAGGGCAGTTTAAAATTATTTTGGGCTTGGAATTATTTTCACCACTGCCATGTTAGCTGCCACGTCACAACTTGGACCAGTCTTTGGTTTTTGGGCCCAATGGGTCTAGGGTTTCGTGCCCATGCAATGCAGCTACACGTAGGGCAGCTGAGGAAGGAAGGAAGACGGCAGCAGCGGCAGTAGAATCAATTAGGGTTTCTTTTACGTTTTTCCTTTCAGCTAGAGAGACCAGTTTACGTTTTGTTTTAGTTTTCAGTTCACATTTTGTTTACTGTTTAAAAATTCCAATTTTGTTCTTCAATTCCAGTTTTGTTCTTCAATTCATTTGCGTTTCTATTATGCAATTTTCATTTTCTGCTTTCTATTTCGTTTTCCGCTTTCTATTTCATTTTACGTTTTCAATTTCATTTTCAATTTTAATTTCAATTTCAATTTCAATTTCAATTTTCGTTTACGTTTTCTGCAATGCATTTTCTGTTTTCTGAGTTAATGGAAGGCTAAAACCCCAGGGTGGGGCTCTTGGGCATGCTGCACTCACTGATGGAGGTTTGTGCGTTTTTTTGGCTTTGTACGTTTGATTCTCCAATGTGAAGTCTCTGTTCTGGAGGATGCTTAATCCTGCGGAAGGAGACCTTACAAGGTTCACGTTTGCTTAATTCGTGTAGGGAAGTCTTGGGTTAACTTTCGCTTAGTTGGTTAATCTAGACCGAACAAGGATTAAACAGACTGATAATCTGTTGTAAGCCAAGGATGTCAGAGATGCATTGTGTTCAAGAGTCTTGCCTATTTTAATTACTGTAATTAATTTGTTGTTTGTCTGCTATATTTTAATTAATCTCTGTTTTCTGTTCAAAAAAAACCCCCCATTGCACATTGCATGTTCAGTCTTTTGACAGTGAAAATTGGTCCTTGAGAGACGACCTAGGAGTCACTTCTAGTACTACATTTAATTGTTTTTTATTTGACCGAGTACGGCATCGATCAATCATCAATATCAAGTCTTTGGACAGTAATATTAATTGCTAGTGGTACACTTGTTGTAATGATCAAACATTGATAATAAAACATCTCAAACAACAAACCTCTCTTTGGATTAATTTATCATTCATAAGCAAAACTTCATAATTATCACATGTTTACCATCACAAGTGTATATGCAATCCGGCCAAGAATTGACCTACCTTTAGGTTGATTAATACTCGCAAGGATAAATATACACACAAATATTTAATATTTCTCATAAACAATCTACACAAGGGAGATCACTTTGGTGATATCTTGATTCAATTAGACCATTTAAATGGTGGATTTTGTATTAAAAAAGTACAAATAATAACCAAAATTTGAATATTAATATTCCATATCCAAAAAATAAATAAATAAATAAATAATTTATGTATGGCATCATATATGTAGTATGATACAATAGTTTATGCAAACTTGATAGCATATAACAAATTAAATTAATTCAAATTTAAATTAAATTAATTCAGTAGAAATTGAATTACAAATATGATTTGAAACAAACACTGGAAATCAATTTGAATCATGCATTGGAAATCAAATTGCAATTTGCAATGTGAAGATAAAAAAAAAATAGCATGCGAATTGCTATGATTAAAATATCTATAACATGTAATATCCATTACATTGTGCATGCACTCCATTCGCGGTTTCGATTGTTATGCGAAAACAAAAACGCATCATATATATATAATAATTAAATGTATAACTCTTAATTGAAATCCAGAAAACAAATCCTAATTTTAAACCCTAATAATTACAAAATTTTATGAATCATACACGAATCAAGTATGGGTGGCTCTGGTACCAATTGTTAGGGTGTTTTTTTTATAATAATCAATAATTGTGTCTAATCACATACTTCTATCCATATAGAATAAAAAGTACAGCACAATCAAAATTAATCCTTATAAACCCATACCTCAATTCATGATGAATATAGAATGCGGAAGCGTACCTGGATTTTCCATTGGGAATAATGAAGGTGATGAGAATAACCACGGGTATGTGATCTTTCAAATGTAGAGCACCTTAGATTCCCTCTAGGGTTTCTCTTCTAATGGGGATGAAGAGAAAGGAATATGAATTATATGTTCTATCTTCTACTCTACAAAATGGGGACCATAACCCTTTTATAACTTTCAAAGTTTAATATTTTCAATTTGGCCCCTCATCAAATTAAAAATATTACTCATGGTATGTACACAATTAGTCTTTCATGACATATATGCCCTTAGCTATAATTTTAAATTAATTAGACCACTTAAATATTTTAGTTAATAAAATAATGATCCTAACATATTTAATTGTGTAATATATATTTATATGACCCAAAAAATTCCTAACAGAAATAATACAAAAATAAAAAAATTCATTAAAGATCCATGGAAGCATAAAAAAAATTTCTAGTTGTCTACACACTATTTGAGAAACTTCTTTTTCTCCAAAACCTAGGTTTGATCATCCAGTACATAAACTATCCCCATGGGTCTCGTAATCACTTTTAAAATAGCTCATTAAAGCCACATCATACCTCTCACGTTGAGCTTGGTCACCCTCAGTCTTAGAATTCTCACTCTCGGCCTCAAAATTTACAATCAAGAATGATAAGTTTGACTTTAAAACTCAAAATTTGCTTCCATAATGAGTTTGACTTCATCATTCAAAGGCTTTTCTACTGATTTCTTCAATTACTCTTCTTTTTCTACAAAAGGAATAAAGATTTCTAGTAATATATTCAAGGAGATAAAATATTAAACCAACTCCTATTTAATGTTTGGATTAACATCAAATTTGATTCAAACAAAGCTTCATATAAAAGAATGGCAAGATAAATACTTTAAATGTAAGTATATAAAACATTTATCATAACCATTTTTCCACGAAACATTTCTCCCATCAACATGTTTCCACCATCAAAGTCTTTGAAGATATTAAAACTAGTTCTTACGAGGACATATGTGATAGGATAACTTGAGTAAACAACCCATTGGCTAGACAAATGTGGTATAACAATAGGCAACACCAAGTCCACTTTTAGATGAGGTATCATTTTGAACAATGATATTTTTTAAAACATTAAATATTTCCTCTAATTTCTTTTACATTATTTTCATTTCTCTAAAAAAATTTAAACATACATTTTGTTCCTTTAAAATGAAGTATAAGGAGGGCTTTAAAAGGGGTTGAATAAAGCATGAGACTTTTTTGGAAAAAAGGACAAAGATTTTATATTAGTTTACCCAATTCTTGGGATATGTCTACTTCTTCCTTAAGAAACTTTCAAAGGGTTCCACTATAATCAAAATAAATTACAACTATATAATGCAACTTTTGAAAAACATGAGTACATCGAGTCACTTCTAACTATCTCATTTTAATCTCCCCTTAAGACGAAGAACTCCAAGTATTTTTTGCTACCATTTCTAGCTAAAAAAACAAGGTAGGACCTAAGGAATAATTCTTGTAATAAGGAAGGTTTCTTTACACAAGTTTGACTTCATAGAATGAAAGATACAATGTTTCTCTCACCCCCTTATACATAAACTAAGACACAATTTAAGCTTGTAGGCCTTTACATAGACACTAGAATGTAGTTTTATGTTATAATGTGTATTCTAGATTTGTCTTCATCTTAATATTGTTGAGTAATTTTGATATTGTTTTTCTTCAATTTTTTGTGTGGTGAATAATTATAGTTAGATTGGGAGTTCTTGCTAGTGTCTTCTTATGGAAGTTTGTGTTTCCTTTTACTCTTGTGCTCAATGTAAAAATGGAAACATGTGAAAAATAGGTTAAATACACAAGAAAAAGGAGTTTAATTGTGTATTAAAACTTTTAAAGATAGAAATAGGTTAGAGAATTTTTCCCAAATTGTGTAAAAAGTCATGAGACCGAACAAAGCATAAGAACTTTTTCCCAAATTTTATAAAGGCATAAGACCATACAAGGGAAATAGTCTTTGCAAGATTGATGTACAAACTTGTGTTAGGATGGTTGTTGACATGAATAGTTGTAGAGCATGCTTCAAGAGATATTATTGATGTTGACTTGGCTTGTGATATCTTCTCAAAAGACATAAGACAAAAAGATTTTCTGCAACATAGAATAAGCATATAACATTTTAAGTTACACAAGATATACTTAAGATTATGTAACCTTATCTTTAATTAGATGAAGCAAAGAGACTATAAGATACTTGTTGCGTCTGTCGGAGAAATGAAACACTTGCGTCAAATGAGATCTGTTACTTTCTCAAAATTCATGTTTTATATTTTGTTGTTAAGCAATTAATAAAAATCTAAGGGTGTGTTGAACTTTATCCTAACAAGATATCCCTTTTTAATGATACTTAAAACAATAAAATTTAAACTTGATAATTTTCATAAAAAGATGTAACAGATCAAATTTTCTCAAAACATATTTTCGAAAGTCATGAAAACTCATATCATATGCATTTAGAGCAAAAGTTTGATGGGATTTCAAACTTTTCTCAACATTGTATTTCATGAAGCATAATTATATCAAGAAGATATGATTTTCGTTCAAGTACAAGAAAAATACACTAATATGAAAACATAAAGATTTTAGACTTTATAGCTAACTCTATTGCAAGAATTTACAAAGAAAGCATAAAGACTAATCTACGTCTGAGCTTGATCTTCTTCTTGATCTTTGTCTACTTCCCTTGAGCTTTAGAATTCCCTTCAAAACATAAGATTTTCCTCCTTTAAGATTTAAAAACTCTAAACTTATTCCTCCCCTTTTCAACTCTAAACTTATTTCTCCCCCTTTTCAAGTACCATCAAAAGGAGTGTCTTTAATACAACTCTTGGTCATCTAAAGAGAGCTTTTTAGCACTTGAAGACACTAAAGAAAAGGCTTAGGTATGAGACCAAGGAAGATATGCAATCATGTCTTTCCACTTCTAAACTTCCTTGATAAGCTTACAACATGGAATAGAGAAAGGCATAAGAGGCTTCTAAATCAGTCTTGAGACGCTTGTTTTCACTATAGAGTCAAGAGATATCAACATAAAGAACATAAGTGGGCATATCAACTATAAAAACAATCTCAACAAGGAAGAGGATAAAAGTATACATGCTTCCAAATGTATATCTATGATTGAGAGGAAGGATAACATGCTTCCAAGTGCATATCTATGATTGAGAGGAAGAATAACGCATTTTACAAAAGGAATATAATACCACTCAACCATACAAGGTAGGTAATATTTATAAAATTGGTATACAAATTTGTGTTAGGATAGTTGTTAGTGTGAACCATTATAGCATTTCATGAAATTCTGTTTTAAGCTTTATTGTGAAAACACTTTATCAAAACTTAAGGATGTCTTGGTAAGAAGACAAAAAAAAAAAAGTTAGAGAAGATTTGAAACAAAGCGGAACGTTTTCTATTTGGAGAAGTTACGACCAACTTTACCATTCTCTACCCATATGGGTTTTCAAAATGCAATGTTGATTTTAATTCTCTAAATAATGACATTTCATGTCGCTTTTTCACCCAACCGTGGACTCAATGAGTTAAACTCAAACTCGCAAGTCTATTACGAGTGAACCAAGTTTGATTGAGTTTGTTCTATTCCACCAAAAATCCATTTTTCACACTAATCAACTCGTGGACAGTGAAAATGCCCGTAGACATGTTTGATTTTACACGTTAAGATGTGAATTTGATAACCACGTCTATAACAGATAATATCTAATAAAAAATAATCACTTTAATAATTAATTATATTTATTATTATTAAAACTTCGTAATCACGTGGATCATCTAGTATTTCTTGATTATTTAAGAATTAGATCACTAAAATTTTAACATCAAATTTAAACATATTTTATGTCTTTATTAATGATAACAATTAATACACCAAACTGTCAAAATATAATGTTAATTACATATCTAAATGATATTTTCAATTATAAGATTCAATTGTCGAAAGTGTCATTCAAATCAACTTTACATATGGTCATTATTAAAAGAAAAGATTAAATATGATTTTAAGAGGTCAATTATTTATTAAAATTAGGTTTAATTTTCAGAGTAAATTGTAAATTTATTTATTTTTATATTTTAGAAGCTAGTATAAGTGATTTCTAATAATGTGTCAAATTTTCTATTTTTTTATAGTTTTTTATCTTGTTATTCTTTTTCTAAACTTGTTTTTATTTTATTTTTATTTTTTTCTTATTTTTTTAAAAATACTTTTATTTATTTATATTAGTTTATAAAATATAAAAATAGAATAAATTTAAAATTTATTATAAGAATCAAACATAATTTTTATAAACAGTTTAGGAAAAACAAATATTTTAAGTTTTAGAGCTGAAATAATATGAAGTATTTTTTAAAAACATATTTAATATATTTGATGCTTTATAAAGACGGAAAACATAATTTATATTTATTTTAATAATATACTAATTTCAATATGGATGCGTTTTTTTTATTAATGATGTTTTCTCACCTATATTTTTAATTTTTATATCTAACTAAATTTTATTTTCAACTAGGTAACTTAAACTCACTTCTATAATAACCTATAAAAATCAGCTCATTGTTTTTTTTGTTTTGTATTTGTTTCCTTAAATTAAATCTCGTCTTCAATTTGTTTAATTATTTTTAATTCATGATAATAATAGTTTTAAGAAAAGTTAATGTCTACAATTCTGTAATAATCTTTAAATTAACATAGAAATTACAGTTGTATATTTTTAAAATAAAGTAGATAATTTGTAAGAACCTAGAAAATAATTGACTGAGAAAGGGATAGAGTATTAAAATATTGAGGAACAAAGGAGTGGGACCCACGTCCTTAAGTATTTAATTCCTTTTGTTCTTCATTATTCAAAGAACACTATCTCTCCTCTTTCACTCATTCTCTAGAGCTCTTTTCTCTTCTTCCTTTCTCCCTTTGATTTCTTGACGGTTTGTTGTCCGATTGAAGAGCGGAGACCGCCTATGCGACGAGCGTCACGAGAGCAACGTTTTGCACCGATCACAATCTTCAATTAGGTGAGTTTTCAAATTTGCACCTTTTTAGGGTTCCAATTTGGGGATTTTCGTTCTTCGCGCAATTTTATGTCGCAGGCGCTGTTTTTGGGCTTGCTCTTCCTCTGTGAAGTGTTGGGACAGTGCTAATGCTCGTCGTTTTGCGTTTAGGTACCCCTAGAGTACTAAGTGAGCACTTAGAGGAAAAAGGAGCACTTTTGGCGATAGAGGAGCTGCAGGAGCAACAGGTAAGGGGAAGTCTTAAATTTAGTCTCTTTAAAAGCTTCAATGAAAAGTGGGAAATTCCCAGTTGATTGAGGGATTGAATCTGCTTAGGTGCCTTTTCTAGCTAAGGTGAAGCGAAAGGCATTTTGTGCGTTAAATTGAGTTTCTCTTTTGTGAGCTTGATGCATTATGTTGAAATATCATTTAGTTCATAAATTGTTGAATTAAACTTGATTTGAGTAGAAGTGAATTGGAATATATTGTTATGTGTATGATGAATTTCATTTGGATATGAATTTGATTGAATCTCAACTTGTTGTGATGAATGTGAGTAGTTAATGAGTAGAAATTGGCGGGAATTGTTCTATGTAATGAATGAATGTTGAATGGGATGACCAATGCCCCAAACCGAATATGATTGTATTGCTTTAGCCGGTGATGAATTGTCTCGCTATAAACTGTGTAAATTGAGCAGGTCAAAGTTGGAAAATGACCAAGTTTTAGGGAGATGTCTGTCCAATTTTGGTCAGCCTCGCCTAAGCGAGCCCTCGTTCTCGCTTAGGCGAGAGTCTTCCAGATGGCAAG
Organism: Lablab purpureus; assembly: GCA_030347555.1. Lineage (NCBI taxonomy): Eukaryota > Viridiplantae > Streptophyta > Magnoliopsida > Fabales > Fabaceae > Lablab > Lablab purpureus. Next base: position 23,147,960 of record CM059255.1, on the reverse strand, counting down.
AGTTGGTCTCGTCCAACTCTCGCACGAGAGAGCCCTGGTCTCGCTTAGCGAGACCCTTCCAGATGGTGAAGAATTGGTTACGGCCTGGTCTCGCCCAGGCGAGATATGTTCTCGCCCAAGCGAGAACCCCTGCACCCAGATTGTGTTTCTTTTATGAAATTGAAGAATGTATGACTTGTGTTATATGAGATTGATATATGTTGATCTATATGATGTGAAATTGAGGAATGATATGTTGTGATGAAGATATTTGAGGGGTTACTTGGCGGTAAGGCCAGAGGGATAATTTCATGAGGTACCTGGCAGTAAGGCCAATGGGTTATATTGAGGTGGAACAAGTTTAAATGATTGTGGTGTGTTGTGCTTGTATGTGATAATAGTAGTGTGTATGGACTAGGGATTTCCTAATGGAATATCCGGACTTCACTGATGATCAGAGTCACGTAGACACTGTCATCAGTTGTGAGAAGTCGACTGAGATTGATTAGGATGACCTACTGGAAAAGGCCTAATTCTTTCACCCCGACTCACATGGTGGTAGAGGTTGAGATATAATATTTAATCCCCATGTCGTGTATCGGTGTTAGTTCCAATTGTCTGAGTCCATACAGTCTTCCGAAGTCGTCGACTCGATGTGTGTGATTGTGATTGCCATAGCCTTCGGTAGGCTGATTGATTGAATAGTGTGGATGATTAAATTAATGTTCATGTATAGACTTAATTATGGAAATATTGATTTTTGGCTTACCCCTTTTCTTTCATGGTTTGAATTTGTACCTGCTATGATCGTGTTTTGACATGGGAGCAGATAACAGGAGAGACGTTGCTTCAGGCAGTGGGGCCAAGCTGGAGAAAAGCTAGACCCCCTTAGCTGCTTTATTTCTTTTGTAATCTGAGACTGCCTGCTTGTCGGGGCATGTGTTTAACTTTGTACAACTATTTGAGGATGACTGTATATGCATATGTTCATCTTTTGCTTGTATGATCCTTATCTGAGTAGATGTTATTATGATAATGATGATACATGATTTAGTGAATTACTTTATTTATTTGTACTTTTGGGGTGTTACATAATTTAATTTGGTAAATACTTGAAAAATAAAAAATTAATTAGTCCAAGATTTAATGGTTATCAAATAATTTTATCATTACATAATTTGATCTAAATGGTTTTATCTCAAAAATGTTTAATTAAAAATAATTTGTTTTCATTGAGAAACAATCTAAATTAGACATTAATAAATCGTATGAATTTTTATCAACTAACACTTTATTTTAAATATATGTTTATAAAAAAAACAAAGGAAAGACCATCACGTTAAAAAAAGCACGAACACTTTTAAATTATTAGAAAGTTTTTTCTTATGAAACTTTTAAATAATGTTCATTAAATAAGTAATATAATTAAAAAATGTAAAACCCAATACAAACAATGAGATTAAAATTTAGTTTAAATTTGTCATAGTAAAAAATTATGTTAGCTAAAAGGTTAACCACCTTTTGCATGCAACTCAAATGTTTTACTCAAGATGCTTACAAATAGAAGTTCCACCATGCACAACAAACTAATAATCTTACATAAAATAAAATGTCAACATATATTATATGTTCATTATTTTAAGTTATTTAATATTAAATTTTAGAATGTCTAACAAATTATGTAAATAGTATCCATAATATTTGTAAAACCTTCACTTTGTGAAGTGATCTTTTAGGAAGGAGTTTTTATTTATATATTTTTTCTTTTGATAATTGTTCTTGTATTACTACAGGCAAATTATAAATTACAGACGGAATTTTACAAACAAAAATTTTTTCGTCAATAATTTTTAAATATTGACGGATTTAGTTTCGTCGATAATTTACCAACAGATCATAATTCGTCAGTAAAAATCTGTTGGTAAAGTTTGCTTTATATTGTGCGAAATAAAATCCGTCGGTAAAAATCTGTCAATAAAGTTTGCCCTATATTGTGCGAAATAAAATTCATCAGTATATTTGTCGATAAAATATTTTGTCGATAAAGTTGGCGTCATATTATGTGAAATAAAATCTATCGATAAAAAAATCCGTCAATAAATCTTTCGGTAATTTAAATATTTACATATTTATACATTTATACATTTAAATATTTATCATTTATATATTTATACATTTATATATTTATATATATATTTATATATTTATATAGTTGTAAATAATAATTATAAAATATAAAAAAAAAATTAAAAGTGGTTTAGTGAATTTTATGTTTTTTATCATAAGAGAAAAAATAAAAGAAATAATCAAAAATACCTTTATATACTCGTTATAAGTGAAAAGTGATATAGAAAATATTTGTAATTATAAGTAAAATCTCCTTATAATTTTGTAAAAAAAAAAAGATATAGTCTAATATTGAAGTGAACTAATATAAAAATGAAATGTTTTTATATTTTGCCTCTTATACCTGAATTTTCTTTGGTTATTTTTTTTGAAATATATTGTAAAATTTTTTTGGAAACATTTTACCATCACACTTCTATATTGTTTAGCGGCAATCATAGAATGAATGTATATGAAAATGTTTTTAAATTTTGCTTAACACCACTTTATAAAGGTAACCTATTTCTTTTTATACTAACATATCTTGTAGAAAATTATACTAAAATCTAATGATATGAAAACATACTAGACATATCTTAAAAGACATATCTTAAAAGGGAAAAGTAACTGAAGATTTTTCTATAATTTGATTATGATTTATGTAAAAGTTTCAAAGGATGTTTAAACAGAAGAATTTCACAAAATGATTTCAATTAACGAATTAATTTATGCATTTTTTAATATTAATTTGTATATTCCATTAAAATTTTGTTACGTAATTAAGCTTCTTGAGTACAATGCTGCAAATTTAATATTCATATTCATATTGGAGGAAAGAGAGTACATTTAGTTATTTTTTATTTTCTCCTTCTAATAAATAAGTTTATATCTAATCAATATATGATTTTTACAGTAATATTATAATAAATGGAGTGTTCTATTTAAAAAAAGAATCACTAATATCTTTTCCATAGCAATATAAACAATGTCATTTTGTTAGCATGATTATTTTTCCTTGATAACTTAGTGAAAGAGATGGATAAGTTTTTTCTAGATGTATTAGTTGCAAAATGTGTGACCTTTAAATAAAGTGTAGAACTTTTAAAGGCTATTCTTAGAAATTATGAAATGACGAAATTAATGAAACCAAGATTAAAACTAATTTTCAATTAAATGTAAATTTCAAGAATAGTAGATTTGAGGTTTTTGAGATTAACCTTAATCAGTTCATAAGGACAAACTATGAAATATTGGAGTTTTCTTTCACTTGCTTAGGATTGCCTATAGATGCTAATTAAAGGAGGAAATTTACTTAGAAACATGTGCTTGATAAAGTTAAGAACAAACTTGGGAATTGAAGAGGAAAATAATGTCTTATATTGGAAGACTGTGTGCTATATATAAAAGTTGTGATATCAGCTATTCTATTATTTTACTTATTCTTTTTTAAGATACCTAAAATAGAGGTGAGGAAATTAGTTCATATGCAAAGCTAGTATTTGTGAGGGAATGCATGTAAGCCTCGAGAAATTGATGGATTAGGAGTTAAGAGATTTTCATATGTTTAACAAATTATTACGTAAATGGAAGAGGAGTTTGTTGAAAAAAACAATCAACTTGATGTAGGGTCCTTAAGTCTAAGTATGGAGGTAGATTGATGATAATCGAAATCAGAAGCTTAGAAAAACATCTTCATGGTGGAAGGATTTTATGAAAGACATCAGTGATGGTTTGATAGTAACAAAAGTTCAGTAGTCTTAAAGAAATGGGGATGTAAGATGAAGGAATATGGCGATGGAGGTTTAGTTGGAGACTAAAGATGTTTGTCCGAGAGAAGGAGTGATTCAGTACTGTAGTTGGAATTTTTTATGTCAGTTCTACGGAACTTTTTATGACGGTTCTAATAGCGACATAGATACAGGAGATATAGAAAGTTTAACTTTCTATGTCAGTTAACAACCCGTCATAATAAGTGAATTTATTATGTTGGTTGCAATCAAACCGTCATAAAATATATAAAATCAATGTAAAAAATGATTTTTCTATAATACATCTTATGACAGTTCTAATGAAAACTGTCATAGAAAGTTTCACTTACTATGACAGTTTTTGTAATAATTGTCATAGTATCTTGACCACATGCAAAAATATTTTTTTAGATGTCACATTTTATGACAGCTATTATTATAACTGTCATAATATCTATGACTTACTATGATAGTTGACGCAATAACCGTCATAGTAAGTTAGTGTTTTTTTTTAAAAAAAAGTCAGTTGGTTTTACTGGTTGTTCTCAATTCAAAATAGTTTTATCAACTTGCATATAACAATGTACAATTTCCAAACAAACTAGTTCATTGATAATTAGATGGTATTATCCTATAAACATTGTACATAAAAAGACTAAAATGTAATATTTGGTTGTATATTTAAATAAACTAAAAAATTCTACAACTTATTAAAAACACTTAAAAAAATGAAGCCCATTGCATTTTAATGTCTTACATATCTTTGTCCTGCAATGGAGATGAATCGTTGAATAATTACAAAAGAAATTTACTTAATCAATGAAAAAGTTAACTTTATACTTAAATAGTTAAGGGTGTTTGACTTTATTTTGTATTGCCTCTCTCCATGAGTTAGTGATGTTTGCACATATGATTGTGTGCATGTGCTTCATCACATGGTATCCACACTCATAGTTCCCCAATTGATGTGGATACTACAAATCACACACAAATAATTAAAATATATTTTATATTATAATCAAATAATAGTGAGATAAATAAGTTACGTTAGGTGCAAGTAATTGTATCTTCTTTCTAGCTACAGGTGGAAGCCCTCACAACCTTGATTGAGCTTCCGTAGTCCTGTAAAATGTAGACATTCATTAAACCATATTAATCATTAACATAGAAAATATAATAGAATAAAAAACTTACGCGTCTAGTATATGTTTGATGGCCAAAGTGTTAGTTTTCTTGTACAATGAACACAAGAGAACCATGAGAAAACGGTGAGGAATAATCACTAGCAACTGTCAATGACCCCTACAAATTGTAGTAATATAATATTAATAACAATTATATTCTAAATAATTAACTTTAATTTAAAATTGTATACTTACTGATGTATGTAAGGTGCTAAATACACCTCTGTGCCTGCATTTTGAAATGTCTCTATTAAGTATGTTTGCACCTCACTTGCTTTATTTCCTACACTTTGAATGGCAACAGGGTTAAGAAATCAATAAATATAAGCATTCTTCTTCTCAATGCAGAGGTTATGTAAATACCTTGAACATTGAAAAAATAATGTTAGAATAAAGTATTGAATATATTAAACTATTTTAAGGTTAATGAAAGTATACTTACAACAACCAAAGTTGTAGAATGGATATACCCTGTCTATGGCTTCAAGAGGCATATCTAATTGTACAATTTTCTTCCCCATTGTCGCTACCACTGCACCAAGTTGTTGGAGAGAAGACATTTGTGGTTCTAAAGAACTGACAACTTTTGATCTTTTATAATAATCCTAAATTTAAATAAAATTAGTATGCAAATATAACTAAAGTTAAGATATTACAAAAGATAAATGCATAATTAAAGCAAGTACGAAAACCAACCCTCCCTACAATCGGCTTTGCCAATCTAGTTGGCCAAATGATAAAATTCCTTGGGGCCTGTCCCACTATTTGAACCTCCTCAGTGGGCACAAAAACTGGAGTGGTAGAATCTCGAACATCTACAACCACCACACGCATCATATCATCCTTAATCGTCTGGTGGTGGATGGTCAATCCCAACATATAAATTTTACCTAAGACTACAAAAAATATGAGAACAAAACAAATATAAACCAAAAAATATAATTTTAATAAAACTTACCTAAGGCCACCAAATGTTGGGGGGATTATCAACATACAACTCACAGTCAATAGGGACATCAACATCACGCTGCCCTGATTCATCAGGAGTAAGACAACTTCCTTTTACGCTAACAAGAATAGGGGAAACCTCTGGAGGAGGAGGAGGGGAAGTAGGAGGCTGAATGGACACTCCCATTGATGCTAACTCTGCTCGCATTTCTGACAACAACAACTCCTTTAATGTGGGGAATATTTCCTTCTTAAACTCGTCTTTGAGGATTTCCCTTTCAACCTCACTAAGTTTTTATATAGTAATATGTCGAGTTGGAGTACCAAAGAACTATCTAATGCCCACCCCTCGTCTAGTATCACGAACACGTCCTGGATGCTCTAGACGACCAATGGCAACCGCCAATATGTCTTCTCGCCCCTGAGCCACAAATGAACCTTGAGAGCTTTGCTCCATCAAGCGATCCTACAAAACAAACATTATAATATACATTTTACCACACATATCCCAAAAATAAGAGTAATAAAAACATTACAATAATTTCTAGCATCAGTTACTTACAATTCGCTCAGCTATGATCCGAGTCTCTTCTGATGTGTAATCTCCGGATAATGTTTTACGAGCTCTCTTCCATTTTTCATGGCGTGGAGGTAGAGTTATCAAACTCAAACCTAACTCGTCAGTGGGAGTCGAGGAAGAGCTCTCACGAATCATAGTTTGCTCCAACCTATCATATCCCCCACGAGACAATCTATGGGGGTGGACATTCTTTTTCTGAACGTCCTGTGCAACTTTTCTCCTTGCCTATGATTTACATTATATATATAAAGAATTAATAAAAACATATGCAATAAAACAAAAACAAAATATTATAGCTTCTAAATATAAAGTCGAATTTACCTAAAAGGTAGGGTCTAATCGTCTCTCCCGAAAAGCTTGTCATGTCTCCTCATCGAGGAACTGATATATCTCACAAGGGTTTTTGTCACTCAAATGACCATAGATGTAGCAACTAGTTAGGTCGCTCTTAAAACTCTGCCATCGCTGCCCAACATATGAAATTCATTTTGTTCTCAACATGCTACTATTTGGAACATCATATGTGAGCTGCATAATAAATACCAATTATAGATATGTTATTTTTATAAGTTTGTTTATGATTGGATTACTTAGGTTAAGATTTCCATACCATGATAGTCTGCCATATCTGGTTCTTCACTATCTCTAGAACATGGTCCCAATCATCAATAAAAATACTAACCTTACTTCTACCAAGTAAGGCCACATACCTAGTGAATTTCGTGCTATGCTCTCCTAAAGTTTTTCTCGTATTCATATCAAACTCTAGGGGCAATCTCTGATCAACACTACAACTAACAGTGAACTCTCTTAGCCTAGTCGCTCGCCTACCCTTTTTTTGCACAGTTGGTTGACTCTGGTCCCCACCTTGTGAGGGAGAAGGTGTACCAAATGGATCATCCATATCTCTGTTCAAACAAATATGAAATATAAATGAAATACACTAAAAAAATAAACATAAAAGTATTGCATTATAAAGGATAAGCATAAGTAAATTGTTTACATTGTGAAGTTGGAATATTCTCCCACAACCCTTCATGATGGTCATTACGTGTGGCATGAACATCATCTTCTTCACTATCAACATCCAAGGTTGGCATATTTGTGGAGAAAGATGGAGTCTCACTAATATCAAGTGTTGCATCGTCATTCTCATGAGTACCGTGTGTAGTTCTTCCTTGGAGAACCACTGACCATTTTTTGTTAGCAGGATCAGTGACACAAAACACTTGTTTCGCCTGAGATGCCATGATGAATAACTCTTTGGTATAATTGACCTTTTGTAGATCAACCAAGGTAAAACCCAACTCATCGGTTTTGATGTCACTATTATTGTCGACCCACTTACATTTAAAAATAGGTACTCTGAAACTTGTATAATAAATTACCCAAATGTCTTTAATTACGCCAAAGTAACACATTGAAGCCATAATAGGATGTTTATCCTTTGAACTAGAAAAATACATTGATTCAGCCACCACCATCACTCCACTATTTTGCATAGAGCTTTTTACATCTTCAGATTTTGTATAAAATGAATAATTATTTATATCATACCCATTCCAACATATGACATCAAAGTTTGGCTCACATGCTAACCATTTCAATGTATCAGAAGTTGTATTGTCACTTTCAACCTTTTCTTTAAACCACTTTAAGAAACTCTTGTTATGCTCATTAATCACCCACTTCTCAGGCGTTCTTGGATTATTTTTCTTTACAATGTCTTTATGAGAAGTTAAGTAGGGTATGACTATGTCAGTGTTATTCAGTATATAAAAATGTGCTTGGATGACTTCATCTCGGGTCAATGTGATCACTTTTGCACTTCAAGTACCTACACCGACAACTCTTCCATGGTGGCAAGATTTAGGTACCCCTACAGCTTGAACTTCTGACAAGTATTTTGTACAAAACTTAATAGCTTCCTTTGCAATATATCTTTCAACAATTGATGTTTCAGGATGATAGTGGTTCTTAACATACCCTTTTAATATCTTCATGTATCGCTCAATTGGGTACATCCATCGTAAGAACACTGGACCACAAAGTCTAATCTCTCTTACTAAATGTACAATTAAATGGACCATGATATCAAAAAAAGATGGAGGAAAGTACATCTCCAATTGGCACAATATAACTACAATCTCATTCTCTAACTGATCTAACTTCGCAGGGTCTAGAAATTTACTACATATTGCATTAAAAAAGAAACATAGTCTAGTCAATGCATATCTAACATTCTTAGGAAATATCCCCCGAATAGCCACAGGTAGGAGTTGTTGCATCAAAACATGACAATCATGAGATTTTAACCCAAGTAATTTTAGATCTTTCATGGATACAAGTCTTTTAACATTGGAAGAGTAACCATGTGGAACCTTCACACCTTGTAAAAATTCACATAGACTTTTCTTCTCTTGATTAAACAATGTGTGACATGCTGGAGGCAAGTATGTTCACTTACCATGAGATTGTGGAGCTAATTCTTCTCTTATACCCATTTCAACCATGTCCAAACGAGCATTAACACCATATTTTGTCTTGCCTTGAATATTGAGGAGTGTTCCGATAATACTATCACACACATTTCTTTCTACATGCATGACATCTATACAATGTCTCACATCAAGTACCCTCCAATGTCGGAGATCAAAGAAGATGGATCTTTTTCTTCCATATGTTTCTTCCTGTGGTTTGCTTTTGCGTCTTTCCAGCCACAACTTGGATGTCCTTGACACATTCATATACTTGTGACCCATTTAAAGCTGTTAGAGCTAATTCATTTTCCTGAGACCCATTAAATGCTTTTTTTTAATTTACGAAAGGGATGGTTTGCACTAAGAAATCTTCGATGTCCAAGGTACATAGTTTTCCTTCCATGTTGTAGTTGATGGTGACATGTGCCTTCTTCACATATAGGCAAGCTTTATGGCCCTTAGTGTTGTACCCACTCAGGTAACCATATGATGGAAAGTCTTTGTTTGTACAAAATAACATGGCATGTAACTTAAAAGAGTCACCTGTGTACCCATCAAAGACATCAACACCTTTTTCCCATAACATTTTCAAATCTCCAACCAATGGGCTTAAATAAACATCAACGTTGTTTCCTAGTTGTCTTGGACCTGAGATTATCAAAGATAACATCACATATTTATGTTTCATGCACAACCACGAAGGTAAGTTATAAATCACTAACAACACAAGCTATGAGCTATGTTTACTACTCAAGTTACCATATGGGCTCATTCCATCTGTAGCAAGTCCAAGCCTAATGTTTCTTGGATCATTGCTAAAATTTGGGAACATGGAATCAATTTTCTTTCATTGCAAACCATCTGTTGGATGCCTAAAATGACCATCTATTTTACGTCCTTTTGCATTCCATCTAATGAGTTTTGCATCATTTGCATTAGTGAATAATCGTTTCAACCTTGGAATTATAGGAAGATACCATAACACCTTTGCAAGAGGACTCTTTTTAACATCATATTCAGAATCACCATCGTTTTGCTTATATCGTGATACCCCACATTGTGGACATTGATATAACTTTTCAAATTCCTTTCTATATAACACACAATCATTTGGACATGCATGAATCTTTTTATACTCCATACCCATCAGACACAATATTTTATTCACCTCATAATTACGTGTTGGCATTGTATTACCTTTCGAAAGCATGTCACTCAACAACTCAAGCAATTATGTGAAACTTTTATCAATCCACCCATTTCTTACCTTCACATTAAAAAATTTTAATATCCCCAACAATCGAGTAAACTTAGTGCATCCTGGATACAAACGCATTTCTGCATCACTACATAAAGTTTCGTACACATGTGCGTGTTGCAAGACATCATCTCCAACATCACAAATCATTTCCTCTAGTCAATCTTCCATCTCTAAATCCCCTTCTTCTACTTCTATTTGAGACATGTGTACTCTTGGAATGTCTATTCATTCACCATGCCATGTCCACTTTGTGTAACTCTTTAGGAATCCATCACACAAAACATGTTCTCGAATTACTTTAGTTGGTAGTCTTCGTTCATTTAAAAAATTGACACATGGGCAGTAGAATCTTCCATTATTATTTGGAACATTCTTCTTGGCAAACTTAATAAATTGTTCAACTCCGCTTTCATATTCATTAGTTGTACGTCTATAATTTATCCAACTCTGATCCATTGTTATGTTCTATGAGATAACAGAACATCCAAGTATAAATTTATAAATATACTCATAAAAATATGGAACCAAAACCACTCTATTTTAACTTTATGGGTACTTGGGTGCTTACAAATTAGATTGAATTAAGTAAAAAAATCAATCATACCATGATTGGATAGGTTGTATTTTGTGGAAGGTGGTGTGTCAAGGTGAATTAGTTATCAAAATTTTGATAACTTAACAACTATAAATACAATAAAACAAAATTTGTTGAGGATCGAAGATCCTCAAACTCAGCCAATTTGCATAAATATTAACAACAAATAAATATTTCCATACACCACTGTCTTGCATAAAACAACATATAAAAAAACAACATATGAACTTGGTTGGATACACATGTATGCATGTTGTGTTTTACCTTCTCAAGTAATGTATTGAAAATTATGGAATGTTGTGCAAAGAGAATGCCTCCAATGGCCAACTTGAGAGTCTTAAGTTCACGTCTACCACTTTACAGATTCATCTTTAACATAATTATAAGTAGATAAAATCTAAATTAATTTCCAATTCAAGCATACCTGTAAATGGATGAAATCTAAATTAATTTCACAAGCCAATAGTAATACAAATAATTATAAAATAATAATTATTATAAGTTATGTAGCAACTTGTATTTAAATGAGATTAAATAAAATTTATTAAATAATTTAAAAAATTTGTTCTTAGTTTTTCTAGTCTTTTGTTTTGTTCATTTGATATCTTTTAAGTTTATTCAAATACTAAAATAGTATCTAATCACAACCATATCTACATTTTTTTTATGGTTTAGTTGAAATGATATATATTGTATTTTAAGAATACAAATTTTAATTTTATATTTTTATCATTATAATTTGTTTCTTAAAATTTAACATTAAAAATAATATATATTCTTTTACAATCTTAATAATATCATGTTTTTTATTATAACTCTAATTTTTTATAAAAAATATTTAATTAATATTTATGTTAGTAAAGATATAGAAAGATGGATATGAAATATAAATTTTATACCAAACAATTATAAGGAATGAATTTTTAGTTGCAAAATCAAACAGACTCATTACCAACCATAACTGTTAGCCTCTTAAACATGACAAAATAAACTTAAGGTGACAAAAATAAAAAATTTAAATGTGAAGGTTTTCTTATATAGTTTTTAAGAATTTTTTTTTTAAAATTCAAAACATCTATTTTATCAATTTAATTCTCTAATATAATAAAAATAATATTAAAAGAATTAAACTAAATTACTAAAATATTTTATTCTCTTGAACTAAACTTTTCCATATTTAAAAAGGGTAGAAAGATATCTGAACCTTAAAATTTCAATAAATTTGTGACATAACAGGAACCTATAATAATAAGCATATAATAGAATATTTACTAAACAGAGAGTTTGATAAAATTAAATTTAAAATATAATATATCATCTAGATTTGAAACTAAAATAGTTTTATATTATATCATCCTCATTTTTAAAATATGTCATTGTTGATGATTTGTGATTTGATGATGTTTGTTAAAGCTTGTTAATTGTGTTTTATAATGTGTTGGATGCGTGGTTAATGTTCGTATAATGATTTAGGTTTACTTGAGATGATAGATTATCTGTAAAGGATTAATCAAATGAATAATGATAAACTGCTGTTTTTGTTATTCATCAGTTAGTCTACTAATTCTACTTCTCTAGTCGACTATTTTCATTAAATGTATCAGGTATACAGGTTTAATGAAAATAACACACTGATATGAGTCTTCAGTCGACTATTCTGTTCTTGGCACCAATCTTATGCAGTAAACACACAGAACGCGCTCTTAGTTCTTTCAAAAGGAAAAGACCCATTGCGTTTCATCAAGCCTATAAATACAACATTCGTGAACGCATCAACGGAAGAAAAGAATTCAAGAGAAAACTCTCAAGAGCTACAACTTTCAAGAACAAGAAGATTTCTGCAAGAGTTTTCATTTTTTACTGTTCTATCAAGATTTTCTTTCTTTCACTGTATTTTGTATTCTTTGATCTCGGGTTAGAGATTCATAGGTGGGTTTTAGAACCCTGTGACTGTGATTGGGGTGATCACAGAGACTCAGGTTGAGTCTGTGGGTGGTTTCCTATTCTATAGTGTTTAGAATAGGTTCTTTAGTTTTCTTGTAGTGTTCAAGAAAGGATTTTGTGTAAAGAATACAATTTTTTATAGTGATTAGGATCTGCGGAGTTGCAGATTACACACTGGATGTAGTTCTTGTATAAAGAACGAACCAGTATAAATTTTGGTGTCATATTCTCTCTTCCTTCATCATCTGATATATTGTGCAGTAAGAACTAACCTACTATTTCGCGAATATCAGTTGGCTAATTTTTTGCAAATTGAACCAGTAAATTTTCTGTGACGAAAAAGTTTTCATAAAAGCTGCATATCAATTCAACCCCCCCTTCTTGATATTATTCCACTGCTAACAGTCATTTTACTATTACTAAAAATAAGACAAAATATGATTTTACGCTCTCCGCTTCTTTAATTTTTTGTTTTCACTCTCTAACAAGACATCAACAACTTTTGATTTTTTTTGTTTTTGTATTTTTGTTGTGTTTGGTCTATTCTGGAGGAAGAAACCGTCAATTGTATAGACTCGCAATGGTCTTTTGCAAACAAAAAAAACTGCATATTCCTTCCTCCTAACCTTCCTGCAACTGCAACCTAACATCATTTGTCCATTTAAAATTGATATCTCTCTCTATTATCATTGTTGGAATCCATCTTATAAATTTACAAATACAAAAATAATAAAATTTATGCAATGTAAAAGCAACCAAATGGGTTCCTACAGGTAAAAAAAATAATGTAATATAAATTAAAGCAATACATACACGTTTGTGTCATTCCCAATTCCCTTCTCAATAGCACGTTTGTCCTGTTCCCAATTCAACTACTCCTTCCCCGTCTTCCTAGGCTCCAAATTCCTCTACCTCATAACACATTGGCCAACAAATTAAAATCTAGCCCTATATATACTTTTCTCAACAATCTCTAGAAATGGGAAAAGGAATATGGGGAAAATTTTCCACATACTTCTCAAAATATTTTCCTATTTTACCATAAGCCTCTTACATGAAGATGTAATCTATCAATGTTTTATGCAATCCAACAAGTCACTCATGCTCAGATTATACAATCACAAATGTAGTCGCGCACAGATCAATCAATCAAAATTAAAATGAGACAAAGTAAAGAGTTTTATCTTCACATGACTTGAAAAATTGAAAGAAAAAAAATTTGTTTGAACTCACTGTGAGATTCTGCACCACGAACTAATCCAAAGTGACCATCATATGACTTGAAAAATTAAAAGAACAAAAAAACGTACTAATTTCATTAATTTACACACATTTTAACAAAGTACAAAAATATGAATGATGAACATGAAGGTAAAATAATCACCAGATTAGGGTTCCAAGCACAAAGCATGACCACGAAGAACCCACCAGAAAATACGAATCACGCCCACAAGAAATCAAACGAATAAAACAAGATTAGGGTTTGAAACACGAACAACAAACACAAAACGGGAAGCGCCAACTACAGAAATAGATCAAGATTACAAATCCGAAACAAACGAGCACGAAATCTAAACAAAATTAGGGTTTTGAGAGCAGAGTTCTTTGTTGGAGAGACGAGAAAGGCGTGAATAGACTCTAGAGTTAGAAAAGAGAGTTTAAAGTAAAAAGACTTACTATGTCAGGTGAAAGTAAAACTGACATAGTAAGTCACTTACTATGACGTTTTTAAACTGGACTGACATAGTAAATATTTACTATATCTGTTTAAATTAGAACTGACATAATAATTTTGAAGCATATTACAAAATTGTCACCGCCCCACTTATTATGATAGGTGAACTATACCCGTCATAATAAGTCGTCATTGATTCTTATTTCTGCACTAGTGGGTGCAAATTGCAAAATAGGTGGAAATGGAAAGTTGACATAATTGGTGAGTATACACTATTCTGCACAAAAGGTTGGTCACGAGTCATTAATTTTGCGAGAAAATATGCGAATGTAAAGATACCATCAAATATGACACTATCTTTTATTTTAATTTTACCATATTTATTCTTTTTTTGAAGATTTTGAATATATACATTTTAGACAATTAGCATTGATAGGATTCAAATCCAGGTTCTTAAAGTTGAGTGTTAATACTTTAACAACTATAAGTTATAATAATTTTTAATTAAGAATTAGCAAATATATATATGTAATATTTAAATATTATATATAAAAAATATATATAAAGAAATATAATATATATCTACATCATATTTATATATTATTATATATTATTATATATTATTATATATTATTATATATTATTATATATTATTATATATTATTATATATTATTATATATTATTATGTATTATTTTAATTATATTAAAATTTACTAACATTTTAATGAATTTTCAACAAATTTTATCCCAAATTTTTTTTACTAAATGTGTGTGTGATAGAAGGAAAATATTCCATTCATCTAATGGTGTGTCAACCCTAAAATATGTATAAAAAACCTGGTTTACTGAATTGTAAAGGATGAATGGTAATTAGATGGTAGAACCTATTTGGTAAATATGTTAGTAGGGTCCTCTAAATTTTATATGCATGACAGTTTTGAGTGCAGATGTGTGCGAATTTGTATAGGCAACTATTTTCTTTATATGTAAAGGAGTTGCTACACTCAATAGTCTCATATTGTTTAGAAGTCAAGGCTAATGATAGTTTATATACACTTTTCTCTTTGAACTCTCAAAGGCGTCTTTTAATGAAAAAACTTGGATGGACCTCTAAGCTTCAAAATGGAGAATACCTCAAATGCAATGATCCTAACAATGTTATCTTAACAAACTTTGAGCTTGAGTTTTGGGAGAAGGTTGCAAAAGTTGTCCACCTGTTTAATGCTTATTTCCGTTATAATCTTAAGTAATACAGATTATGTGAGATATTATCTGTAAATCTCTTGTTATATCCCTTTATTCTTGATAACATTAATTACAAAGGGTCCAAAAGACCCTATACATGACAATTCCCCATGAAATACTCACTTAATTCTTTACTTAATTAATCATTATACTTGATATTTCAAGTTCTTACCAACTTGAGCGTTGGAGATTCTTATCAACAAATCGATGCCTATAGATCAAAAGTTTTGTCTAGATCCTTAAAAACACTATTCCCTCCACTTTAGAAGAACCATACTCTTTTTCTATCACTACAAGAAAATTGTAAATTACTAACGAAATTTTACCAATGGAAAGTCCTTTGTCAATAATTAAAAATTACCGACGGATATTACTGATGGAATTCATATTGTCAATAATTTTTACCGACGGATCACAATTCTTCCGTAAATATTTGTCACTAAAGTTCGCACCCAGTTCTGCGAAATAAAATTCGTCGATAAATTTGTCAATAAAGTACGCGCCCAGTTGTGCAAAATAAAATCCATTGGTAGTCCGTCAGTAATTTACCGATGGAATTCTAAATTTTAGAATATTATTAAATTTTAATATGTATTACATAGGGTACGAAGCTTTTGTTTCTCTTAGATGGCTTCTACTTGCCGCCGCGTGCTTGTGTCGTCCTTCCATACCAAAAACCTAATCTGATCAAGTTTGTGGAAGACAAAATCCACTGCAAATTTGGATTGCATTACCTTGGTTGTTGCAATCATGAAGGTATGATCATTCACTTAGTTAGGGTATGGTAATTTGTTTCCATGGATTGCAAGACATTATACCCAAATTAGCGGTTAGGGTTCAAATAATATGTCTTTGTTTGAACAAATTTTGGATTTTGTGGGTTGTTAAATGTTTCTTGTAGATTTGATTTTATTGAGCTACGATTTGATGACACAATTTTTTCTTGTAACATGAGTATGGCAGGAGTGATCGGCAGTTTAGAGTTTTTGGCTTTCATTTCCTCTGTTTGCACAAGCCGTAGAGGTCTCTACAACAAAGGTTGACTTATTTTCTCTTTTTTGTTCTAATTTGATCTGATTATCCTATTTTAATATATATGTTTGAAGCTTAGATATTTTGTAGTTCTTGTTGTTTTTTAAGGTATTCATTTATATTCTGAAATACTTGAATTTCTCTAGTTCATTTAAAACAAGAGAGAAAAAAGTGAAGCTGACATAATTCCCATGCAGTCATGTATAGAATGGTCCACTTAAAAATAGACCTGATGTTAATAAACAATAAATTTGATAACAAAAGGATCTTCATTGAAAATCTACTAGACAAAGTAAATACATATATTTTTCTCCCAAGTTTTTACTTTATATTTTCATTTTCTTGTTGTTTTTTCCCCTTCCAATTATTTTCTATACAAATGGCCTAAAAAAGTTGTAACAATCCATTTTGTTGCTGCTTTCCACCTTCCATTTTTATCTAAGTGCCTCAAAATAAAGTCATACTAATTCTACAAAGCCTTTGCATGCTTCATACCAATCAAAAAAAATTTATAGACTTGTACACATAACATGATTAGTACTAACTTGATAGGAAGGAAGCATGTGATTGATGAAAAGGGTAAGAGTTAGGATTGAGCTAGTTAAGTCATTGAAATTTGAAGACATAGTTATCAAGAGCAGAACCTTAATTATTGAAGAGTTTTACCAATACATACACTAAACAATAATAATACATAAGGTAGCATAACATCATAAGGTGAAGGTTCTGGACTTAGGTGAATCAGAAATTTTGAGGGTTTCTTCAGTTTGAAAGACCTTATTTTGGATTTAATAGTCCCTACCAACCTTTCCAGACCCATCATCACCATCTTTGCTGAGTAATTCTGCTAGCAATGCTTAATAAGCACAAAGAAAAGAAAAAAACAAGAGGGTGAGGAAGAGAAACAAACCTTGTGCCCTTGTTCTATGTGGTAATAGAACACTTCCACCCCACTTGGTAGAGAATGCAGAAAAAAAAACTACACTTATTGTAGAAAGCATATTAAAAGGGTATACAATGTGACGAATAAGTAGAATATGTTTGTGTGTTAGAGGATGAGAAAGGAAACAAGTCAGAAAGAGGAAATGAATAAGTTCAAAGGGTTAGTTGTAAATGTCAGAATTGGTGTGGAATGATAAGCACTAAGAGTATGGAAGGCCAACCATGCATATAACAGTGAAGATATATATATATATATATATGTGTGTGTGTATGTATATATATATATATATATATATAAGTTTTGCATAACAATTTAAGTATTGATTATTCAGAACCATACAAAGACTTTTAGTTACTGTTACTAGTCCTTTTTACCAAATTTGTGATATTTAAATTATACAAATAAATTCCTAAAAAAGGTGATGGAAATATACATATCACAAAATTTAATTGATAAAATAAAGTCTTCTCACACATAGATATGACTAATATGTTATTTCTTTTATTTTATTTCTATTATATACTTAAATTATAAAAAATGTATTTTTAAATAACTATCCATGAGGTTTTTAAAAAGTTTTATCCAATTATGTTTTTTTCGAACCCATTTACCCCATTCCATCAATACTAGTGCCTTTTCTATTGATGCTAAACATTTTTTTTATAATGTTTGTTTTGGACATAAGAGTATTTTTAGCCTGATTATAAGTACAATAGCAGTAGACATGCATATGATGAAATTGGTAATTTAAGTATTGAGTGTTAATTAGTACAAATTGGTATTGTTTCTATTCTCTACTTGCTTTTCTGCTCATTATATGGCCAGTCTTGAGTGGTAGTTTGTATCCTGCCTCATTTTAATAGAATGCCTGATCTAATAAGTTCCCTCTAAAAGGTCTATTCTAAGAAGCCAAGCGCATAACTATTTCCCTTGAATTTCTTGTCTTGGTTTTCTAGTAATCAGTTGTATGGTTAGTTTCTACTCTTGCAATCAATTGTCATATACGAAAGGTAATTTACCTGATGGAAGTTATGTTTTGGGCCTAGAAAAAAAGTTTATTAACCTACAGGAATTGAATTATTTGAAGTTTAGTATATGTCCATGTGTTTTAAAGTTCAGTAGAATTGATTTTAAATTGCTGAATTAGAATGAATCTAAATTAATCTTGAATAATGTTTACATTGAAATGTGTATCCTGGTATGGAAAGTTGTTCTATGCATAATCCAAATGGGTACCAAATTATCTATATAGTCTACATATTGGGATAAAACAATTTTTTTTTGCAAGTCATATCTACATAGGTATTCAGGAGTTGCAGTTTCAATGAAAAGTAATTGTAAGAAATTACGTAGTGATGTAGGTTTTTACCCAATTTCTAGTGATATATTCTAAGTTAGTTAATATTCAGAGAAGATAATTGTGATTTACTTACATATCAGTAAAGGAAAAGCAGAGCAAGAACCAATAGATAGAAGATTCAGAAAAAAAATAAGTGAAATATATAATTATAAAGCTCTTAAAAAATAAATGATTAGACAAACATTAACTAATGCTATTAACTTATGCAAACTTATAAAATGCAGTTTGAGTATGCCTTTTTAGTTCTCAAACTAGTCATATTACAATCTAAACCACAAAGGAAATAATGGTACCAAAGTACTCATTTTTGTTAAGAGTATAATCTCTATTGAAGTTAGTATTATGACTAGATGATGCATTTGCATTTAGATTCCATGAACACCCTTGTAAGTCATATGTCCAGTCCAGAACTTAAGGTATTGGCCTCAATCTTTGACCAATGTCATGGCACCCTTATAAGGTTACAAGCCAACTAACTAAACTAACTCTAGTTAGTCTCACTCTTATAGGAAATTGTTACAATAACAGTTCATTGCACCTTGATTGTCACCCTACACCTTTCTTTCACCTTTGAAAATTGTATTCCTAATGTTCTTTTAAGAACATATGATGCATGTCCTTAATAGACCCTTCATGGCCACACAACTGTTCTTAATGTCTTTCACCCTTACAACTGTTTTTTACAAGTGTTGTTGGTAGTAATGGGCTCCCCAAGAGGAGTGTTAGCATCACACATAAACTGAAAGTTGAATTCTCTTTTTATCTTTTCCTTTTTCAAGTGTTTTCAAACCTGAAAAACCTAAGGAGTGTTAGGATTGATCTTGGTTTCTTCTCTATTACAAAACATGGATGATGTTTTTTTCAATCGTCGGTGGATGTATGCCAAATGTTATAGTGGTAGAAGAGGTTTGAAAGAGTCTTTTATTATAGGGGTTGAAGAATTTATCAAAATTGCTCGTCAATACAAATATTATGAACATGATGGTGGGATTAGATGTCCATGCATTAAATGTGATTATACAAGGATATTGAAGGATGAAATTGTGAAACTTTACCTTTACAAAACGGGGTTCAAACCTAACTACTAGATTTGGACTGATCACGGTGAACAAATGCCTTATGTAGAAGATACCGTGAATCCTAATTGTATGGGTGGTTCAAGTACTGGTCAACAGGTGAATGAACAAGACCAACTTATGTCAATGCAAGAAATGGTGTACAAATTTGTTTTCCTACATCAGACATTTGAAGGCTCAGAGGATTTTAAAATGGAAGAGCCTCCAAATAAAGCAACTCAAAAGTTTTATAATTTGTTAGCAGACACAAATAAACCTTATTTGAAGGGGCATCAGATTCAAAATTAAGTATATGTGTTAGGTTTTTAGCTTGTAAATCAAATTGGAACACTCCTGACCAATGCTTAGATTTTTGACCCAAATGTTGCACAATGTCACACATGTAAAAATTGGGTTGCCAAAGGGGTATTATGTTGTTGTATAATGATGACAGTGGAAAAAAAAGATGCAGCATTGCTTCAATATAAGTTTTGTCAAAGCCCTAGGTATCATAACAACAATAGTGCAAGAAGTCACAAAAAGCCAGTTCCAGTTAAGACCATGTTCTATTTACCAATAATCCCAAGATTACAAAGAATATTTAAATCAATGCAAACTACTGGACAAATGACTTGGCACTATGAAAATAGAAGTATTGGACTCTTATGTCATCCATCAGACAGTGAAGTATGGAAACACTTTGATCGGAAACATCCAACGTTTGCAGCCGATCCACACAATGTAAGACTTGGATTGTGTTCTGATGGATTTAACCCATTTATTCAAGCTTCATCTTCACCTTATTCTTGTTGGCCTGTGATTGTTACCCTATATAACTTTCCTCCATAAATGTGCATGTCAAAGCCTTATATGTTTTTTAACTTGCCTAATACCCGATCCATCTAATCTGAAGTCTTCAATAAATGTTTATTTAGAACCTTTAATTGATGATTTGAAAATATTGTGGAATGGTGTTCTGACATATGATATTTCAAGGAAGCAAAATTTTATGATGAGGGCAGCTTTGATGTAGACTATTAATGATTTCCCGGCATATGGGATGCTATCAGGTTGGGGGACTCATGGTAGATTAGCTTGTCTACATTGCATGGAGCATAGAAAATCCTTCACTTTAAATTATGGTTGCAAAACGTCTTGGTTTGACTCGCATCCAAGGTTCTTACCAAGTGACAATCCATTGGCAAGGAAGGATATAGCTTTGTATTGTAGGCGCAACGATTTGTAGTTAAAGCCCCTACCTAATGGGAAAATGTTAAAGCCTAAAACAAACTACACATTAAGTATTGATGAAGCTAAGTTGGTTTTTCAATGGCTTAAAGAACTTAAGATGCTAGATGGTTATTCTTCAAACTTGGCAAGATGTGACGATGTAGAAAAGGGAAGGATTCATGGTATGAAAAGCCATGACTATCATGTATTCATGGAGTGTTTACTTCCCATTGCATTTAGTGGACTACCAGTGCATGTTTTAAATCCTCTTATTGAAATCAATCACTTCTTCAAAGATCTACGCTCTACAACGTTGAAGGAGGAAATGTTTACTAAAATGGAAGAAAACATTGTGATCATTCTTTGCAAGTTGGAGAGAATATTCCCTCCAGCATTCTTTAATTCAGTGGTGCATCTTCTTGTTCATCTTGCATATGAAGCATGTTGGCATATTTCAAGTTTAGAGTTTTTTGGAGACCTACAGTTTTGATGATGAAGTTTTTAGGAAGTGTCAATCAACTTTAAAGACTTGTGCCATCTCTCAAAGGAAGGTTGCTTGATAAGAAAGGAAAGGCATAAAGAGCATTCAAAGCTTTCAAGAGAGAAGATTGATGAAGATTTTCTCAAGAGCTGAAGGATCAAAGGTAGAAGGTTCTGTTTTGGGTGTTGGATAAAAAGAGTAAGTCATAAATCCCATTCAAGACCTTCCCAAACAAGAGAGCAAGGTGTTTTCTCACAAAAACATTTTTCTACGCTTTTAATCGATTACCATACGTAGATAATCGATTATTTAACTTAAAATTTGAATAAAAAATGTTTAACGAGCAAAATAATCGATTAAGTGTCTTTGATAATCGATTATATTGATTCTGGGTTAATATAATCGATTATGGCCTTAATCTAATCGATTAAATCGAGGCGATATTTGTTTTCCAGTTTTTAAACATGATATAATCGATTAAGCTTTTAATATAATCGATTAAATGAGTCGTTTTGCGAAATTAATTCTAAATCAACCTAAGAATGGAAACTTTGGAGCATTTTCGAATTATAAAATGAAAGAGAATGTCTTAGGTTTAACACATCTGAACAAACACAAAATATTCAAAGTGTTTCTGCGCCTTAGCTTTTTCAAAGCCGCTTTCCGCTCTCTTCGGTTTGATCAAGTCTTGGAAGTGGTGATCGGTGTGCTTAAGCTTTCTATCCAGCACATTTCGGTGTATTCTTTTACTTGTTTTTTCAGTAAGGGAAAATTCATCCCTTGGATCTGTTCTAAGGGAGGTGTTTCATCTCTTGTGTGTCAAGAGAGGTGGGTTTCATCCTCAGTGTGTCTGGGGAGGTGTTTCATCCTTAGTGTGTCTAAGGAGGTGTTTCCGTTTATCTTTTCTTGTTATTGCATGAATTGGTGTTTGTAATTTCAATTAAAGATAGTGGGCAAAATCATCACGGATTTGTGGTGGTTGGGAACTGGATATAGGATTGGCTTAATCCGAACCAGTATAAATATCTGTGTTCTTTCTCTTTCTCTTTATCTCTTAATTGTGGATCATTATTACAATTGCTAATCCCAACAGCGTTAATCAAAGGATTGGAAAAATTCACATCCAAGTTTTTGAAAGTTCTTCAAAACCTGAAAATTTATTTAAAAGAGAAAATTTCTTTAAAAACCCAATTCACCCCCCCCCCCCTCTTGGTTTTTACACTGCCGTCTTTATGCTCTACAACGTTGAAGGAGGAAATGTTTACTAAAATGGAAGAAAACATTGTGATCATTCTTTGCAAGTTGGAGAGAATATTCCCTCCAGCATTCTTTAATTCAGTGGAGCATCTTCTTGTTCATCTTGCATATGAAGCATGGCTTGGTGAACCAGTACAATATAAGTGGATGTATCCATTTGAAAGGTGAAAAAATATTGTCCTAGATGTCTTATAAATATAATTTTTAATATAATTATCTTTGACAACATACTTATTTCATTGTGTAGATTCATGGACGAATGTAAACGATTAGTGAGAAATAAGGCAAAAGTTCAAGGATCAATATGTGTAGCCTACTTGAATTGTGAGATAACATACTTTTGCTCTCATTATTTCAAAAACTTTATGTTGTCACCACGACAACCTAGAAATGAAATATAATTTGACAACCAAAGATAAGAATCAATGTTATCAGTTTTTCGACAAGTTGGTCGTCATTTTGGGAGGGAGTTGACTCATTGGTTAATTGATGACGAGTTCAAGTCAGTTCATGTTCATGTGTTGATAAACTACATTGAAGTTGAGTCATACCTTGAGTATGTTCTATTCCTCATTATTTATTTATTTTCTATGAATATGCTTAAGTAGAACTCCTTGTTTACACATTTTGGCTAGTTCATTCCTTCGACCAAAGCAAATAATTGAATCAAATGCTTCGGCTGCAATACATGCATATTTTCCTACATGGTTCAAGGAACAAGTATGTATCTTACCAACACAAGGGTTTAAATTTTTATATAAGTACTAACATCACATATAATGCATGTTATATTTGTAGGTTCACAATGAGCCCTTAAGTGTGAGAAACCAAGTCCTACGGGATTTGTCAAAACAACCTATGAGACGAGTTATAGAGTGGCACACATACTTTGTAAATTGGTATAAGTTTCATACTGATGTATGGAGCATGGGAAAATAGACAATAAATAATGTGGTTTACGCTAAGGGTCTTACAGAAGGAGGTGAAGATGATTTTTATGGGGTTATCAAGAAAATATATGAGCTAGAGTATAATTCTTTCACTTATCCTTAAAAAGTTGTGCTTTTTTTGTTGTGAATGGTTTGATCAATCTAGAAGAGGAACAAAAGTGAATCTTAAATACAATACCGTGGATATTCGAATGGGTTTAAGATATGTGCTATTTGATCCATTTATCCTTGCACAAAATGTAAGAGAAGTGTATTACATCACATATCCAACATTTAAAATAGAGAAATGAGGTTGGTGTGTTACAATCCAAACAAAACCAAGAGGTCGCATTGAATCACATGATGCGCAAAAGGATGTCCCTTACCAAGTAGATGAAATGTCACATGCCAATGAAGTCACTGAAGTTGAAGGTATAGCTGAATTACATGACTTTGAAGTTGAGCCTGAAGAATTGGAAGGTGAAGGGGAAGATGAAAGGGGACAAGTAGAAGAAGAAGAAGAAGATGATGATGATGATGATGATGATGATGATGA
The DNA here is from genome assembly GCA_030347555.1 of Lablab purpureus. Lineage (NCBI taxonomy): Eukaryota > Viridiplantae > Streptophyta > Magnoliopsida > Fabales > Fabaceae > Lablab > Lablab purpureus. The sequence continues at coordinate 23,123,371 of CM059255.1, read as the reverse complement.
TGATGACAATGATGATGAGGATGAAGACTCTAGTTCTGAAAATAATTAGGAAAAAAAGGATAAATGTGTTTGAAATATTAAGTTGTTTAACAACATCATATTACTTTTTAAGTACTGTATAATGTTACTTTTTATATATCTAAAATTATATATATGTATTGCATAAATTTTGAATTATAATATTATTTTTCTATAGATCGAATGACTACAGGAGGTTCTGAGCCACCTAAACCCCCACTCCCATGGTGGTGATAAAGGAAAGGGGATACCAAAGAAAATGAAGGTACGCTATGCGATGAAAGTGTTGGCTAAAGACATACCTTCAACATCTTATCCATCCCCGTCTCTGCACATACCTGCCACACCAGTTGTACCAGCACCAGCTACACTTATTGCATCTACACCTTCCCTAGAATCTTCCACAACAACATTTACTATTGTATTGACATCCACAACATCTCCATCCTTAGTTCCTGTCCCAACCACACACATTGCACCTACACCTTCTCTTCCACAACAGCATTTACTGCTACTGTGGCATCCAGATAATCTCCTTCATGATCTACTATCCAAGACACACTTTCCCCATCCATAGCACCATCCACCACTGTAGGACGTGGACGACCTCCTTCCCCTATTTTGGCCCCCGGACCATCCTCCTTTGCAGGTCAATCACCAACATCAATCTCATCCCCAGATATCCTAGTGAGACCTTCACAACCTAATGTTAATGGTGATTTGAAAGAAGAAGAAGATGATCCTGCTCTTCATGACCGCCCCATGATTGAACCTTATGGTCGAGGGTAATATAACATTTCAATTCTAATATTATTATAACCCATATGAAAGATTTTTCCTATGAATAATGTGGATAACTTTTTCTTGTAATTAAGTTTCTTCTATCCAAGGTTGCATCGCAGGCTATTACAAAGTGTATTAAACAACAATTTCTTGAGCCATGGACTACATGGGGAATGATACCTGATAGTGATAAGGAGTCTTACTTTCAATGTTTTAAGGTAACTTATAAATTGTGTACAATATGTATAATTATATTGTTGTTGGTTACAAATTATTGTCTTATGTGTATTTCTTATTGTATATTAAATTTGGACTTTTATAGACGAATGTTCAGTGGAGACCGAAGCATGAAAATGAAATCAAGAAAAAAATTTACTCCAAAGCATCCCACAGACTATCAGAAATATTTTGAAATGCAAGAATTGATGGACAGAGGCCAGAATGGATAGGAAAGGATGTTTGGAACACATTGTTACAACATTAGAGCTCACTCATGTACAGATCTAAATGTGTACAAGCCCAAAATGTGTACAGGCCTAAAAGATTAGGGGTGTGAAAAGGGTGGGAGTCTGCACACTGGTGGCTCCTACACAATGCATGAACATGCCTTGCATATGGTATGTAATATATGCATATTTTTTCTATAAGTTAATGGTTTCGTATTATATATTTTATTAATTTTTTGTAGGCAAAGGAGCTTGGAAGAACTGCTTATGTAGATGAGGTATTTCAATAAACCCATATTCGAAAGAACACAGGCCAGTTTGTTGATGACAGAAGTAGGAAGACACATGTGAGTCACTCCACTATTAGCTTTACTTTTTTGCATATATGTATTCTTCAACATCTGAGGGACTTTGTTCATTTTTTATCATAGGAGGAATTTCAGAGTAAACTTTCACAAGCTAGGTCTTCAGTTGGATCAATTACTGGTCAAGCTAAGTCTACTCCTTCTGACCTAGGACAAAATGAGATAATAAGATCACGATGTTGGGTTGAAACCATTGGTGGGAAGAATAAAGGAAAACTTTATAGGGCTGGACAACTTGCTCATGCTAATCATGGTGAGAATGATATCCTCAAAAGTCAACCTCAAGCATCCAATTCCTTAATGGACTTCGAAGACATTAATCAACTAAGACAAATATTATATGCACAATAGGAGGAGATTCGTAGAACAAGGGAACAAAATCAACAACTTAAAAGTGAATTTCGTCAACTTGTTAGCGCAATTGTGCAATTCTTACCCCATGGTACACAATCCCTTATCCAACATGGACAAGAAAACCAACAGGTAGGCCAAGAAGACCAACAAGTAGGCCAGGAAAACCAACAAGTAGGTCAACAACAAGAGGGAAACCAAGAACAATAGGACAACCAAGAACAACAGGACAACAACCTACGAGAACATCATTCTCCAAACTATTTTAACTATTAATTAATAAGCACATTTTTATTACTTGTTTTAAGTTCATAAACATTAATAAGTTTTAGCTTCATAATATTGTCTAAGTTTTGTTCCTTGGTTTAGAAGTATTTGAATGGATTCATTCAATTTGAAATATTGTAAATTCTTTATTTAGATGGATTTAATCATAAATTTGAATGTTAATGTTGGATTTGAATGACATTCTGGATTTCCAGTTCTTAATGCCTGCATGATTGTAGATTTTTTATTTGATTGTGTATTTCAGGTGTTGAAAATGAAAGGGCTCCCAAATACAACAAGAATCTGAGATGAGCATTATAGTTACCGACGGACTTACCGACAAACTCATCTGTCGGTGGATCATTCAATACGTGAACAACAACCTCACTTAGGGATGGATATTCCCATCAGTAATTACCGACGAATTTATCCTTCTGTACTCCCCATCGGTAATTACCAACGGGAGTATCCTTCGATAATTACTGACGGACATATCCTTCGATAATTACCGACGATTATATCGCAAACAAGCTTCGATACTATCCGTAGGTGGTTACCGACAGATTTATCCATAGGTGGTTACCATCCGTAATTACCGACAGACTGAACAAATTCGTCAGTAAAATTTACCGACAATGAAATTACCAATAGATTTTTAGTCGTTGGTAATCCGTCAATAATATTCTCTTACCGACGAATTTGACACATTACCGACGAATATTGACCATCGATAATATCAATTTTCCTTGTAGCGTATAAGAATGGAGGTACATCTTATAACCCTCCCCCCACACACACATATATAAGATACTTGTTTCGTTCAAGAAAAGAAGTTGTAAAACATATATTACCTTTTAAATAAAGATGTAAAATATCAACATGTGTTGAATTCAACTTGATGGATTAAGTGGATAATCAATCATTTGTTTTTTGAAAATATTACATTTTCTTATGTTGAACAAATTAAAGTATTCAAATATATAAAAATAATCATACACATAGCTCTTCAAATATTGTATCATTCGTAATTTAAGAGTGACAAATAAAAATACAACAAATTCAAATAATAAAATCATTTAAAATAAATGGCACTATGCATCTAATGTTGTCATTCAAAAGTTAATTAGTCATTGAAAAGATAATTGAAATAAAAAATATTATTCAAATGTTGAATATATTAACATAATAATAGACAAGTTTTTTTATGTATTTAAATAAATTAGATGAGAAAACTCAATTCAATTAGACTTGAATTTGTTTGAGTTGGAGATCCTACATCGATTAGAGATGAAGTCAATTTAATATATATAAGTGGGTGCAAATCTAACCTTACAAGCTGGTTTTGTGAGATTGAGTTAGGCTTAAACTCCACTTCTCAATAAGGTATCAGAGCCATATAAGTCCATCTTAGTAAGGTTGTTGGACCTATTGGGCCAGTCGCTATCGGATCGCTATTGAACCATCCATAAATATATAGTTCCACGTTCGAGATGTCTAGTTCTTGGCATGAGGGGTGTGTTGAAGATCCCACATCGACTAGAGATGAAATGAATTTAGTGTATATAACTGGGTGCAAAACACACCTTATAAGTCAGTTTTATGAAGTTGAGTTAGGCTTAAAGTCCACTTCTTAATAGTTTGATTAGGAGTAAAGTTGTGACATTAGTTTCATGTCAATATTATGAAATATTTGAATTTTTTATCCAATCCAAATTCAAACTCAATTTAACATCTCAACTCATCTACTAATAAAATAGTAAAAATCAATTTGCATGGTATAAGGTAAATTAGATTAGACTATAAAACAAGATAAACAAATAGATTTAAAAAATTGAAAATCCAATTAAACAATATATAAATTTAAATAAAAATGGATTCACCAAATAAAACCCTACAAGAAATTTGAGTCACACTTGAGTAGACACTCTTTTCATTATTTGATGAAATCCATTCCATTTTATGGTCATAATAGGGAGCCTAGTAGGTATCCCTTTTATGATTGGTGTGAGTGGTTTTATTAGAGACAACAAAAGAGTTTTGGTCGTTGGTTTTGCTTATAACCCGGGCATGGAAGATGCTTTCAAAACTAGGTTGTTTTGTAGGTATTCTCCTAGGTTGGTACCTGTCATTCATAGTTTGATCTTAGTTTGGAACCTACCCTATATCACTATGTTATACCATTCATATCACATATATGTGAAATGATGCTCCAAGAGGTGGTCAACATTGTGTGGATATGTAATGAATTGAGTTTACTTTTATTAGCTAGTTTTGTCTTTTTCTTTTGTTTCCTAATTTCGAATGCATAAAAAGACATCTACTCCACGCCACGCGATTACACTTGGCAATAGTTAGCCACAAATTTCATAGTTATAAAGTTAGAGGATATGTAAAGTCTACATACCTCAACACCAACGTTATATGTATCTTATTTAATCATCTACTGTGTAGAGTAGGATAGGGTATTCCTTTTTATAAGTTTAGGTAGTAACATATTGAAAAGATTAATTGCATATAGTTTATTTTATATCATTTATTAATTGTAATGTGGAGATATCTATATATAACAACTACTTTGAAACCTGAAAGATTGAAAAATCAAAAATAGACATAAAAGAAATTGTGAAGCTTATTATATGTTTCATATCGAAACGATTGAAAAGGATTTGATAACGGAAGTAAAACCTTGCACTACGTAATCATGCATATATAGTATAGATTAATCCTTCATATACAATGACATGCGCGCTTATCATTATTGTTAACACTTTTTAAAGTAATGATAAATTATAAGATAAATACTAATATCAAAATTTACTGCTTACATATTATTCCGAACTAGTGATATTTTTTTTTCTGTGTCGTGGAAATTGCTATTAAAGAAATATAAATTTAATCTATAACGCTTAACACACAAATAAAATAAAAAAATATAGTAAAATATAGTAATTCGTAAAATATTATGTAAAAGGTAAACATTGTAAAGAATACAAAAGAATCACATGTAAACAAACATTAAAATGTTAACAAACTTTATTTTATATATGAAATTATACAAATTCATATATATATATATATATATATTGAAAGATCGTTGTAACAAATTTTTGTGAAACTGATATATACATAAAGAGAATGGTGCGTGAATAGTATCTTATATAAATTAAAAAAATACTCAAAACTAGATAATCTAGATATACTAAATAATTTATTAAAACTTTTTACCATATATAAAAACTTGAGAATTTTTACCAGAAAAATTAAACTATTATAGGAACCAAACAAGATTTCACTAGATAATTTTTAGAATATGCATCTAAGAATAAAAGTTTAATTGTTAGATCTTCTTATACCTCAAATATTAGATAATGTATTAATTAAGGTATTAAAAATATAATTTATGTGAAAGTTAGTCAAAGAATTCAAATAAATTTGTTTACTTAAGTTAGATTTTTCAGGATGCACATACTAATTAATCTTAAAAATATGTCTATTATATATGACTGGATTATCTGACAAAGTAGAATATTTAAGTTAGAATAGAAGTAATGAGGTAATATTATACGTAAAAAATGCAAAATCAGGTAAGAGAAATGGTAGAGATCACTTTTATACATACATTTCAATAAATTTTAATTTATATATAATGAAAAACATTCCAAAGAATTTGTTTGAAAATATATATACTAAGAATAACACATGAAATTTGCAGTAAAAGAAAAGGGTAGGTGGGATTTGGCGTGTATGTGTGTACGTATACTTATATATATACCATGATCATCTATAAAAGTGGACATGTCAACTCAATTATAGGATGCCAATAGCTGTCACATTGCAACATGCCATGTTTTGGTGGGTGTCACATGTCTAAATACTACCTCATCTTTTCCCTCAAAACTAACTTACACTCTCTAAACATCTCTAATAAGGTTTACTTTATAAAAAAAAATTGTTAATTTTATAATATAGAAAAATTATACATTGATATATTAAAATAGTTTATATTATCGTTTAATTGCAAATTATTATACATAAGTTTATTTACTTAGTTATATGAACTCACTCATTTTACGGTGACCATGCATAATGGACCACTTTTCCTTTTCAGTACAAACAGTTGAATTTTACAATTTTATCAAGGTTGTAATGGGACACTTTTCTTCATAGAAACATATGAAAAAAAATAACCTTTTTCATAAATTAAGATTACTTCATCTTCAAATTAAAAAAAAAAACTGAAACAGTTATAAGGAAGACTTTCAACGTATTAATTTATGTATAAACTAATTTAAATTTATAAAAAAATATTTCTATCTTTTAGTCTTAAAAGTCCTTAAAAAAATTCTTTCAAACATGTTGTAGATGTAACTATGTTCTTTTCTTGTTCAGAATTTTACCTCTTCCTTGCCTCTTTCTCTTCCTCCTTTCCGACTACAAATGTCTTTGCCATCAAACATCACGACAATATGCTTACAATATTTTATCTTCTGTGTTGTCAATCTCTATGGATCACGATAGAGCATTGTTGTCAATAACAATTATAATTATTATATTTTGATTATTTAATTACTTTCACATAGTTGATGAAGTTTCCAAAGGGTTGAAGGAAGTTTAGCATAGTGAAACATGAATTTTGTGTGCTTCTCAAGATCTCTCAACTTCTAAGGTGGTCAATTTCGCACACTACAAAAATATTTAATTTTAACGGAGATTTATTAATAGAGGTTATAATAACCTCCGGTAAGAAATGTAGATATTGGGGGTTTTATAAATTCCTGAAAAGTATATGCGGTTTTAAAAGAAATCTCAGTAAAATTAGACAATTTTTTTAATTTCCCACTTCTCAGTTTTCATTTTCCCTCTTTCTCTATTTTCTTTTCACGTTTCTTCTCTTGTGCCAAACCTCAGACTTCTCATCTCCTAAACCCTACTCCTCATCTCCTAAATCTCAGACTCATCCAACTTCTCCATCAAGACCATTTTTTAAAACAATTTCTGGGAGCGTCGCATTCTGCTCGTGTTTCTGGGATTGCTCCGCTTGCATTTCTGTTCTTCGTTCCGACATTGTTTCGAACCCTCGAAAAGTCCTTGCTTCTGGGATTGTTCCGTTCTTCGTTCTTCGTTCTTCGTTCTTCGCTCTTCGTTTTGAGGAAGTGCACCTGTACGATAGTAATCGGAGAGTTGGGAGTGATGATGGGTTGTTCTCTGATTGTGAGAAGAATGATATTTTGCTTTTAGCCCCTGCCAAAGATGTTCCTGCACCTGTTCCAATCTCAGGTTCGTTTTTTTGGAATCAATTTTGCCACACCCTTTGTGATTTTATGAACTGTTGTTATGTTATTGTAAGGGGTTTTTTCTTTTTCTTTTTCTTTTTCTCCACTATTGGTGTTGTTCATTTGTTGAGAATGATTGCATTGCAGAAAAATTATGGTGAAATTGATGGTAGAAAATTTTCTTATGATTTGGGTATGTGAAGAGAAAATCTATTGATGAGCAAGTGTCTGTTTGAATTTCAATTTCATTCAACTGAACTGAATTTGCATTCAATTGAACACTCGCAATGCTTCTCCATGTATGCATTGGATAGTACCCTATCTCCGTTCAGTGTTGTTCTAATGGATTTCCAAACTTACACAGTGATTGAGAACTGCAAATTTGTAAAACCGATCTCGCACATTCCAATGATGCAGTTAAACAAAAGTTTAAACTTCACTGAAAGTACTAAAGGATGCAGTTAAAACCGATCTCGTACATTCCAATTCGAAGTGTGTGTTTTGAAATGATGGAACACGCACAAGAGATGAATTGATCACAATGGCTCCAGAAGGAATAGATAGAGATCATTGGGCTTCTTTTGTTGATTATCGTCTAAGTTCAAAAACAAAGGTATAACTAATTTCTTTTTCATCAACATCGTTCATATTTGTTAATTTTTATATGTTGATGATTAGGACAATGCCCTAAAAAATAAAGAGAATAGGACAAAGCAAACCATTGCTCACACAGGTGGATCTAAGAGCATTGCAAGGAAAAGAGATGAAATGGTGACAATACTACATTTTTCATGTCTAATTTCTGTTTTTATTTCTCTTTTTATGTGTCATGTAATTTTTCTTCAATTTTATAGGAAAAAGAGTGTGGCCATAAGGTTAGTAGAGGAGAGGTATGGATAGCTACACATAAACATGCTAATGGGGCATTTGTAAGTGATGAAGCGAGGGAAATTGGTGTAAGTTAAATTTCAATAAAGTTTATAATTGTCAATCACATTTCATGTTATCTTAGTTTTTTTGTGTTCTTTTTAGGAAAAAATTCAAGCATATGAATCAAGTTCATCATCATCCATTTCAAAAGAAATATCAAGTACTGATTCCTTAGCTTATGCTTTAGGAAGCCAAGAACATTGTGGACGTGTTCGGGGTTTAGGTTTAGGTCATTGCCCATCTAAAGTGTTTGGACTCAATGCTCATTCGTATAGTACGCCATCTTCAACTTTACCTTCTTACACACAGTTACAAAATCAGGTAGATAAATTAATTTTCTGTTTTAAAGTAGTGAATGATTGGTTCACCATGCATTGACCAATTTTATTTGTTTGTTTAAGATTTTTAATTAAGTTGCTGCTACGTTTGGTTTTGTGGGTTTTTTTTTATTAGGATTACACTTGCATATTTGAATGTTATGTACATAGTACAAATTAAATCAAAGGTTTCTAATGCATTGATTCATTTCACAAAAAGTGCTAGTGTGTAGGTATAGGTGCTACTTTTTGGATACTCTTATACTCCAAACTCAATTCCTTTATATAGGCCGTAGTTGGGTATGACTATTTTAATTAATTTTATTTTCGTATATAGGTTTCTACATTGACATCGCAAGTCAATGAAATGAAGGCAATGATGACATTCTTTGTATAAAACTATCATGGTGAATTGCCTCATCACTTTTCTAACTTTCATTCATCACCGGTAATATTTAAAATTTGATTAAATTAATATATACATATATATTTATAATTTCACTATTACTAATTATTGTTGTTATTTTATATTTTAGGTATCTGATCAAGGGAGTGTTCCTAATGATGAAACAAATTATCAGCATCAAGAACTATGATTGAAGACTATTATTTAAGTTTGTGTTTTGTCTAATTTTAAGACATTGAAATGTTACTAAACTTTAAATTTTGTAAACTTGTGGTTTATATTACTTTTACTAGTAAATTGTAGACCTTTTTCCTTTAATGAATGACAATTTTTTTCTTTTTATAGTTTGTTTTCATTTATTTTAATATATGTGCAATACATAAAAAATACTCAAATAATGAAATAGATCAGGATTTCAAAACCAAGGGGAAACTACTAAAAATTTAAAATTTTACCATTATGGGAGTTATAAATCGTGGCGAGTTACGAGTGCTAAAACTCTTAAACATAATGGGCCAAAATCATCGAAAATTAATGGGGGTTTGAAACTGCTGAGAAATAATTGGGGTTACTAAACCGCCGAGAAATACAAGGGATTTCCAAACCACCGAGAAATAAACCGCAGAGAATAGCGGGGAGTAGAACCTCTAGAAAGCCACTACGGTTTTCGAAACCGCTTCTAAGTTTTGGTATTCTAGGGGTTGCCTCAAACCGCCGATAATCTGTTAGCGACGCTGGTTTTTCCCGAGAAAAGTCAAACCGCAGGTAACGCACTTAGTGGAGGTTAAAACCGCCGGAAATACTAATCATAACCCTAGTTAAATACAATTTTTTTTGTAGTGGCAACATTTTTTGTAATTTGAGTTTCAATTATTTATTCCAAATCCCCCTACTCATTTTTTAATTGTTTATAAGACTGGAAAATCTTCTTTAATTGTTTATAATTTGCGGCAGATAATCAAACCGCAGGTAACGCACTTAGTGGAGGTTAAAACTGCCGAAAATACTAATCATAACCCTAGTTAAATACAATTTTTTTTGTAGTGGCAACATTTTTTGTAATTTGAGTTTCAATTATTTATTCCAAATCCCCCTAATCATTTTTTAATTGTTTATAAGACTGGCAAATCTTCTTTAATTGTTTATAATTTGCGGCAGATAATCAAACCGCAGGTAACGCACTTAGTGGAGGTTAAAACCGCCGAAAATACTAATCATAACCCTAGTTAAATACAATTTTTTTTGTAGTGGCAACATTTTTTGTAATTTGAGTTTCAATTATTTATTCCAAATCCCCCTACTCATTTTTTAATTGTTTATAAGACTGGCAAATCTTCTTTTAATTGTTTATAATTTGCGGCAGATAACCTCAGCCTCCCAAACCATTATTGGATCCAGTCTTTATCATGTTTTCATTAGAAGAGTGAGATTGTAGTTTGAGTTTATTATTTTCTTCTCCCAAAATTATTGGATAGCAATTGAGTATATTATTTACCACTCAAAATTATTATCAAGATTTATTATCACTATAAAATAAAAATAGTTATTTTTCTAACTTAAAAATTTTTATCAAACAGATTTTATTTTTGGTAAAGATGATTTAAAAAAATAAAGATTAGAATTTTAAATTATGTTTAATATATATATATATATTAGAATTATAATGGTTTAGTTTAATTCATGAAGATTACCATTTTTTAACTTGTTTTTTAAAATTCTCTCTATATTATTTTTTTCAATTAAGATTATGAAACAATTTCTCATCTTTTCTCCAATGAAAAAACACACAGAGAATAGGACAGTATAATCCAATGAATTTTTTGTTTTTTGGTATGTTTTCTTTTCTCTTATATTTCACATTTCTCTTTTCATAACAATGTTTTCATGTGATGGGTTTGGAGCTTGCATGTGACATTTGAGCTGATTAGATTAGTTTTTACTAGTCTAGATTTATAGTAATATGTTTTGTTTATAAATCTAGTTCCTTGGAAGTCTTTACGGGTATCAACTCAAATTATATACATCATATTTTTCTATTTAATATAATTATAATATCTTATATATAAAATATTTAAAATAATTAGATTATGAATTTTTGAATATTATATAATAAATTATATTTATTTATTCATTTTTTAAAAAAAGAGAAATAATGAGATACTCCTATTTCTAAATAACTATATTATTTATTTAATCATATATATATATATATATATATATATATATATTATTAACATTCTTTAAAAAAATATAATAATAATAATAATAATAATCATAAACAATAATAATTATAAACAATAATATAATTTTTGAATGTATTTAAATGTATAAGTTGTGCATATTATATCAAAGAAAAACATGTAGCTAGTGGTTCGTAAGGTGTATTTGAGAATCTGAGTGTCCGAGTTACGACCGAGTTGTTGTGTGAAATGACCAATCTCGTAAATAGTTTGTCAATCCCTAAGTTGACAAACGACATCAACTATGATAACTGGAGTCGGCAGATGAAAGTGTTATTCGGTTCCCAGGACGTTTGGGAAATTGTTGATGAGGGCTACGATGTGCCAGAAGAAGACGAACAAATTTCTAAAGCATGACGATCTGAAAGCATGCCGAGTAAAGGACATGACGGCTTTGAACTTGATGTACTGAGTTGTTGACGAGTCCGGCTTTGAGAAGATAGCAAAAGCTGTGAAACTTCAAAAGAAGCGTGGAGTATCCTGGAGAAGGCATATAAGAGAGATAACCGAGTAAGGAAGATCAGGCTTCAAACTCTCTGGGAGGAGAGCTTGAAACCATGAGCATGAAGGAGGATGAAAAGGTGGCCAACTACGTTTCCCAAGTTTAGACCGTGGTGAATCAACTCGACACAAACGGAGAAAAACTATCGGCTAGCCGAGTAGTTGAAAAAGTCTTAAGGTCGTTAACCGACGACTTTGAGAAATTCGTTTGTGCTATTAAGGATTCTAAGGACTTGTCAATAATGTCGGTTGAGGAGCTCGCAGGATCCCTTGTGGCACACGAGTATAGGAAGAAGAAGAAGGCAGATGCACTCAGTCAAGCACTCCAAGCAAAGGCATCAGCCAAAGACGAGGAGTGTCATGCTCAGTTTAGTCGAGGCCGAAGTGTTAGAGGCCAAGGTGGTCGTGGCCGAGATAGAGGAGGTAGAGGTCAGAAAGACGAGAACTGCCATGCTCAGTTTAGTCGAGTCCAGGCCGAGGTGGTTGTGGCTGAGATAAAGGAGGTACAGGAAGTAAAAGTCAGAAAAACAAGGAGTGCCATGCTCAATTTACTCGAGGGTGAGGTGTTAGAGGGCCAAGGTGGTCATGGCCGAGATAGAGGAGGCAGAGGAAGTAGAGCTCAGAGAGACGAGGAGTAGACCGACCAACAATACTGACGTGGCCGAGGACAAGGAAGCAGGAGGGGAGGTCGGTCAAAGAACACAAACGTCGAGTGTTTCAATTGTGGCAAGTATGGCCACTATTCAAAAGATTGTTACTCGGACAAGTGTTATAACTGCGAAAAGGTCGGACTTTTTGCGTGAGATTGTTAGTCCGAGAAAAGGGAAACTAATTTCCTCACAGAAGACAAGGAGGACAAGGAGGAAGAGGGAAATTTGTTGATGTCGTCAAGGACTGAGCTTAGATCTAGCTCGTGTGACGATTTGATGTTGAACTTGGGAGATAAACTGAGCTCTTCGGACAACTCGGCATGGTATATTGACGCAGGTGCGAGCAACCACATGCGCGGAGATGAGAACCATTATACCAAGATCGAATTCATATATAATATTACACTAAACTCAATTAGATTTTATCCTAACATCACATCCTTATAAGATAAAGCTTACCACTATTGCATTTAATATCAATACTATACCTTATCTCAAACTAACCAAAAGTTATCTACTATCAACCAAGAGAATTTTACCTCAACCAAGTAATGATTTAGTATAAATAGAGGTATAAGGAGAGCTCAAATTGGGGACCACGAGGAGTGAAAGAAAGGAGAAAAAAAAAAGGAAAGAGAGAACACCCAATCACAAGGTGGTCCTATAAGTTTCAAACAAAAAAATTCTAAGGTAAGGGAAGGAGACAAATTACCATAATTATGATTAAATTCTTCTTTTCTTTCGATTTTGAGTGAGGTGTCCCTAACCTCATCATGCTTGTCTAGATATATTATATCATCATTTGAAATAATATTTTGATATATGATTCAATGTTATACATACATATATATAAACATATATATACCTACAGATTAAATTAATTTTTAAGAACTCAAGTATGACTTTTTGTAGCTGGAGGTTGGACCTTGGGGATTTAAATAAGTATATGTTACTCAAGATTTATAATCTTGCAGTATATTAATGGCCATGGTAAAAGCTCATTTATCTTGACTAGTCACTACAACTAAAATTTCTTCTTGAGCTTCTTAAATAAATTAATATAAACATTCAAATTTTATTTGTATATATATTAAAATGTAAGCTTCTTTATATGTGTTCAACATAAAAAAAATGGTGGTGCAAATATATAACATTCAATTTTTAATCAACAGTATCGAAGAAATGTTATATATATATTGAATAAAAGAATTGAAACTTAAAATAAAGATCCTTAACAAAAATAAATCATATATATTTATATATAATTATTTTTTATAAGGTATTTGTGCTCACTTCCTTACTCTGTTTCTATATGAATATGTATATCCAAATCAAAATGTATAGATGGAGGCACCAAATATTCCAAACCTCTTCACTGCAGTAATCACCACCATATTTCTCGAAACAAGTTGGAATACCGATACTCTAGCCAAATCGGTCACCTTTTGAGGAAATGAACTGTCCAACCTTGTCTTTGCATTGAACCTCGAAGTTTCCATTTTCCTAGAGGGTCCAATTGTAGTTACCTTCTTCATGTCACCCACCGTTCATATTAATCCTCTAATTAATCTATTCTCAGCCATGTAGAAATTAAGATAGAAAGAAGGAAAGAAAATGTATTTAAATAAGAAGTTTCTTTTCTTTCCTTATGTACTAGTATAAGTATGTTATAGGTAGGTGCTGTAACAAATGTAAAATTAATATTTTATATTTTTTTAACTTTTCCATGATAATATAAAATCAAATAATAGATACTAGTGTAGTAATTATATGATATCAATAAGATGTTACATTTACTTGATCTTTTTATCCTTTCTTAGAAGAATATAAGAGTATAGGTAAGGGGATGATTTTATTAGTACTTTTTGTTATGTAATAATTGGTGTGATTTGGAAATACATGTTATGTTTAATTGAAATGGAATGTTATATAACAATTGGTGTGATTTGGAAATACATGTTATGTTTAATTGAAATAAAAAAAAGTTTAATTCGAAAAGAAATTGGATGAAGGAAGGAGAAACTAAGATACTCGTGTAGATTTCATTATAGATTTGAAAATAGTTAATTTGAATAGTTACATCAAATTTTGCATGTTGATCTAGATAGGTGAATTTCATTTAGATTAATTAAGTTGGATTTTTATAGGTTATAATAATTTCAAATGGTGATAAATATTTGAAATTTTTTACCTTAAGTTACATTTGAATATGAGATTGTCATTTTAAATTGGAAAACAATATTGGAGAAGCTTATTCGAATATTTTATATGGTAAGTGGATTTTTGAGGTAAAAAAATTTTATTGTTAGGGATGATGTAAAATTTAAGTATTATTTTAATAATAGATTTTAAGTGAATAGGAAATAAAGTCTAAAAATATAAGTTAGATATTATTTTTTTAGTTTATTCTAAAATATTTTATTTTAGAAATCTCTCTCTACCTTATTCTAAAAGAGATTTTGCCCATTAAATCCTTTCCAAATTAAGGTTTAAAGAAGATACACAATTATAAATCATTTTAGACTTATTAAAATTTTGTTTTTGGTAAATATAATTAATTCTATTTGAGTGTTGATTTGTTTCTTCCTCTCTTTTTTTAATGGATGAAATAAAAGAAGATGTTATTAGTGTAGACTTGATTTTCTAAAATATTATCTAGATTGTTGGTCTGTTAGAAAATATTCTCAAAGGATTGTTGGATAGAAACATGTTGCAATCCAAGTAAGGAGAGTCAAATCTATATTTTAACAATATGTTGATTTGTTCATATGGGTGATATATGTTGATGATATAAAACATGTGTATGGTTTTGGGTATATGTTATTGGTATGAAAATATGGAGTTGTATTATTGCATGAGAATGATGTATTCTTGAATATAGATGTAATAATAGAAGGGATTTAAAATGTTAAAACGTTGGATGATTCATGTGAAATTTGTCTTGCAATTCTCAAGTTAAATATTGCTCGAGCAATATGTTGTCACTCGAGAAATGCTCATGCAGTGTGAAAATTATTGCACTAACCACCTTATGTCACTTAAGAGATGTGTTGGTCGCTCAAGAGATGTGGTATATAGCTTCAATGGTAACTGTAGCATGAGCGAGAGAAAGGTAGAGATTATTCTCTTTCATCTAGAAACATATCATTCAAGCATTGAAGATGACACGTAAGAAATATGGCTTGTAGTTCCAGTGTTATGTTGGATGCTTAAGCATGGAAAAGACAATGTTAATGTCTTAAATGCATTGTATGACATGTGTCTTGGGCACTGAAGCATTAGATTGACTCCTAGCGAAGAAGTTTTCTAGAACTTGTTAGATTTATCCCAAAAAGTGTTTGTCACGTAAGGGTTAACTAGAACACTCAAGAAATAAAGTGGTTGCTAGAGCAAGGAGAACCCAGAAAGAATGTTGATCTTAGGTTACATTTCCCTAAAAGGGAGAAGGTACCACTCAAGCGAGATGGTTGATACCTTGTTTACGTTAAGGAGATCGTTCAAACAAGAGGAGCTCGCTCAAGCGACAATATGCTGTAATGATGATGAATTATGTTGTATATGCTTTTATATATGTCTTATTGAATGGTATGATGTATAAAATGTATTATCAATTGTATCTGCTCTCAAAGGTATATGATTAATGGTAAGATGCGTGATATGTGCACTTTCTAGGTGACCCTTTGTGGGTGATGGATCCTAAATGGATTGTTTATATACATGTATATGTGTCAGTACATATGTATATAAGATTTGACCTTGGATGAATGGCCTTGAATGGGTGGTTTGCATGACCCTTGATGGGTGGTGTAAGGATACCTGAGATGGTATCAAGCCTTAGGTGGTGGTGATAAACATGATTGCGTTAATGGAGGTATCTTGTCTTCATTGTTGTCTCATCAGGGACTTCAGGTGATGAGAAACTAAAGGAGGCTTACATATGACTTGGTAACAAGTGGACATTTGGTTTGTGAGATGTTTTCTGTCACCTTGACATTGAAAACATAGGATAACTAAGGTCTAGTGGGTTTTATTGAAGATCTCACATCGACAAATGATATGGTAAAATTATAGTTTATAAGTAGGGTGTAAACTTACCTTACAAGTCAGTTTTATGGCGTTGAATTAGGCATAAAACCAATTATTAGATGTTATCGAGCTCTAAGGCTACCCAAGTGAGTTTGGTTGGGACTATTTTGTTACCTGTTATATTACTCCTGTTAGACCACCCATAAATATCTAATCTCATAATCGAGATGTTCATTCCTCAGTATAAGGGGTGTATTGATGATTCCAAGTTGAGTTAGGCATAAACCTACTTACTAGATTGGATATATCATGTGTTAGTCTCTAATAAGACTTGTTTATCATGGTTTAGATTCTTTGAAAGGATGTCTTGCATTTAGTTATCACATGATGGGTGGTTAAATGTCAATTCATTGGCATTCATACACATGATGATTATTATGATATGACAATGTTAATTAAGGGTGTTCATGGTGAAATTTGGTTCAGTTTTTGGTTAAAAATATATCTAAATCAAACATAAAAATTATGTGCTTCGGTTTGAATGAAAAAAAATCTAAATCAAACCAAAACAACTTTTGTAGTTTGATTTGGGTCAATTTTGCTATTTTTTATAATTTTGTTTAGTATATGAATTTAGTATTATCTTTTTAACATAATGGTTTCATTTTATATCATGCATAATTTAATAGTAGCTTCTTTCAAAAGAACTATAATAAAATATGATGGTATAAAGGGTGTCTAAGCTTTTACAATAAAGGACAAAAAAGGAACATAAGATAGTTATGTTATATTTATATGTTATGGCATAAATACTAGATCATTTTTAAGATATATCTCTCATAAGTCTAATAAACCCTTTGTACACACTTGTATAATATGGCACATATAAATCCTTCTGTATTGTTTTTCTCAGTAATCTTTCATTTTACTTTATCACTTTTCTAACCCCAGAGCTAATCATGTAACGTTCACATCACCGGGACAACTCTTCCTTCACCTCATTTATTTGTTGAACACTTGTTACTCCTTTATCACATATTTATAAGTATGAATTAAGTTAGGTACATTAGATTTTCTCTTACACACACATCTCTTATATATGAGTAAAATAATGGGTAATATAATAATATTAGAATAATTTATTTTGGTTCAGTCCGTTTTGGACTTGTTCCAAAGTGTCAAACCACAAACCAAAAATTAAACAAAACCATTTGATTACGAAAAAAAAATCCAAATCGATCCAATTTTTTTTATTTTAATTAGTTATTGATTTTGTGGATCAATTTTCATTTTTTTATTGATTCAAAAATAAACACTCCTAATGTTAATGATATTATGCTTTATTTACAATACCTCGCCGCATGTTTGGTGTGTGTTGAATGTAATGATCGTGTATGGTATGAGAACATACTTTTTATAGGTAGTGGTGGAATTTCACATGTAGTAGATTTGTTATGTTAGAAATTTGTTGATATATTATGTTTTGAGGACCTTTAGGTTCTAGAGATGATTTTATATGCATGATATACTTATATTATATATTACAATAATATATTAGTATTCAATTAGTATGATAATATATGATAGTTTCACGAAACATTACATTTATTATATTTTAAATTATATTATTTTATTAATTTCGATCTTGATAAATTAATTCAATAATTTAATAATATTAATATTATTGTGATATTGTAAAAGAGATAATAATTATAATCTATTATACTAGAACATGCATTAATCAATCAATAAAAAAATTGCAATGATAATTTAAGTAAATGATTTTAAGAATGTAAAATCTTGATTCATGTGACATTAACTATTATTATGATTTGTTCTTAATAATAAAGGAATAGAAACACTTAACTAGAAAATGGTGCATAGTATTTAAATCAAGATATTTAAGTTAAAGGGAAGTATTTGGAGTCTTAACACATTTGTTGAAAAATTCTTAATATACAAAATGTTTATAAAATTATTGACTTGACATATTATATTTGATATTTATGTGTTCTTCTCATTAAAATAATGTTTAAGTGTATATATTATACATAAATAAAAAAGAATAGAACCTTAATAAGTTAGTTAGAAGAAGCCAAGATTCTTTAACTTGTGTGGTTAAGAAAACTTTCACCAAGATCCCACGATGGACTTCAAATGTTCTAATAAAAAATTGAATAATATATTTTAGTCTAGCTTCTTTTGAGGTTAAAATCTCAAATCTCAAATCTCTTGTGTTTGAATTGAGACGTAAATTGTAATGGAGTTAAATACAACACCGAATAGAAGTCTACCCAATGAGAATTTAACTCCCAAGCTAATAAGTGAATAGGACAATAATGAGTAATAAGTAAATACAAGTATTGAGAGTGAGTTGAAGTTCATGTCTTTTCTTCTCGAGCCTATAAAAGGAAAATCATCCTACTTGTAAAATCACTTTTGAAGATGAATGAATTTCTCTTCTATGGGTCACTTTGAAAGTCTCTTAAGAGTTCTCTACTCTTGTCTTAGTTCTTATATTGAGAAGCTTTATCAAGTGGCAAATCATCAATACATTTATCCTTTGAGATTCATCACAAAGGTTGTGTCTTCTTTACAATTTCTTAACCTTGATTCATTTTCTATTTCATTTTACAACTTGTTCTTGTTTTCTTACACGTTTTCCATGAATGTCGCCATCCATACACATGTCTTGCTTCTACCATTAAATCTTCTTCTCCAATGAGTTTTGAGTTTCATACATCTCCTTGAGTTGATTAAGATCATATCATCCTCTTAAGGATTACATTAAGTTCCCATCAGAACTAGAAGATCAACCCATCAAAGGAGGTGCTCATCACCTTCGAAGTAAGTGTTCTTCAAGAATGGGTATAAAAGTCGTCTTTATTTGGATGTGATTCTTTTTGTTTTCTTTGTTTTACTCTTTGGATGAGACATTTATCTATTTGTCTTCTATTGATATTCCTTTTTCCTTAGATTACAAAAAGTAGGGGTATATTGGAGATAAAAGTTTCAAAAGAGGGAATCAAATTACCCCATCGGTTTCTTGATCTCTCCATAACCTAACTTCTACAAAGATGAAGAAATTTCAACAATCCTATATTATTCAAGAGAATAAACCTTTGTTTCTTGAACCTTCTTTAAATTTTATACATGTAGAAACATGTAACATAGGATTTTCTTCTATAATTAACATGGGCATACATAAACATACTTGTCAACATCGCCATCTTATGCATGTTCTAAAAACAAATAAAAAAAGGAAAGTCCTTCAGTAGGACCCAAAACTTGGGATATAAGCATACATTATATATACACATGATATTCTAAGTAGTTTAGATTTGATTTTGGAGGATAGTTAAGAAATAAATAGTTTTATTCGGTATGTATAGTAAATAATCAGCATACATTCAATGTGTCTAATCTTTCTCTATATGATGAAGGACTTTCAAAATCATGGACAAATTCCCTCCTAGACAAGGAGAATGATGTAAATAAAACAGAGGAAGAACTTATGGAAGATAGAGAAAAGGAGCATCAAGAAATAAACACAATAAGTATGACAAGAGGAAATTTCAAAATAGATTTAGAAGGGGAAGGCTCCAACCTATTAAAGAAGAAATAGAAAAGACATGTAAATTTATAAATTCCTTAAATTGATTTCTTTGTTTTTCTTGGAATATTCTGAAGGAATCCAAGAGGACTTGGTAGAATATGATGTTTAGGAGTGTCTTTAGGAGAGCTTATAACTAACACATGCCACTTTCAAGTGCACATGGGTAGGTGCAACCTCTTCACTTAACTATTTTTGATTCCATGGGCACCACTTGTGTCCTTTGAAGAGTAGAAGGCGTCTCTTTTTGTGTCTTTTAGGAAGTCATTGTGAGCTTCTTCTTAAATCAAAGAATTACCTCCTTAATTTAAGGAACTAACCATGTGTCTTTCCTAATTTCCTGAAACTAGCAAATATTAATCTAGATTAGGAGTTAACTAATGTAATTATGAGAAGTTAACTTTAGTTTAGTTTTCTAAAATGTCTTTTATTTTTCTTGACCAAACGTAGAACTGGTAAAAGTAGAGTCGTCTTACTTAGTAAAATCACATTTAAACATTAATGAATTTTTTTTCTATGAGTTCATTTTGAAAACCTCCTAAAAATTTTCTACATTTTGAAGTTCTCAAATAATAAATATATATGCACTTATTCTTTAGAATTTATCACAAATGTGACATATCTTTTATTATTTCTCAATTTGAATCTTCTACTCTTATAAATTTTGAGTTTTTCACTTCTCTTTAAATTAATAAGATTTTAACTCCTCTTAAAAATTACATTAATATTTTAAAATAAGTATTAATATTTAATTGTTTTATTATTGTATAATTGATAAGTATATATAAAAGATTTGTTTATCAATAAATATATATAAGTGATAATAAATTATGTTAGATGATAAATTAACTAATTATTTAAATATATAAAATAAAAATAATTATAAGATAATATCTAATTGTAAAATAATATTTAATTTATAAAATAATTAACCAAATATATTAAACCTGGGTAAGTACAACTTAAAATATATAAAAAAAAACATATACAAACGTTACTTTATCATTAAACTCGTACGTAGATAAATCATATTTTATCTATAGTAATCTTTTTAATGCAGAATTATATTAATAGTGATTTTTCATAATAAAGTTTAAAATGGTGAATTAGTAATTTTCATAATTCATTTTAATTCCTTTTTCATCAAATAGTTACTTTAACTAAACACAAAAATTAATGTGATTCAGTTTAGTTTTAGATTAATTCTCGCTTATTTTTTTATTGATGGACTCTAAAGTAAAGTAGTATTACTTCTTTTTTATATATAGAAAAGACTTTACATTTAACACTATTGTTTTTTAAAAAATAAATGTGAACATGGATTTAAAAATTGATAAACTTTACATTTATGATATATTTCATTTCAACGAATTTCTTTCTTAAGATTAAGCTCGTTCAATATTTTTTTAACATAATATTGTTTTCAACCAAATAATTAGACATTTAAAAGAATAAGTTACCACAAATGCTATTAAGTTTTTTCAAGATTAGAATAGTAAGAGATTGTATAACATTTAAATACCGTACGATGAATATTATTGGTACTTTTGTTTGATTTAAATTGAATTTTCGGACGCATTTATTTTTCTAAAAAATACAGTAATGGGAATATATGAATATAATTGTTCAAAGATTTGAAACAAATAAAAGGAATACAAATAAATGAAGATTGAAGATAAAATTACAATTTTTCGTTACTTAGTAAATCATTTAACAAAAAAATATAAATACTAGAAAGATAAAATGATAATTTATTTCTTGTTTAATAACTAGATTTTTATTATTATTTATTGATATAAATGTTAGTTTTTCTACATTGACATTAATAGTTTTTCTACATCTCGGCTGGGGACCACAGCCACAAATGAAAAACATTTAAACATTATCTTTTAAGGTGTTGAGCTGGCCACGTAGGGAGGCTTTATCATGGTATGATTTTTGTTTTTTCGAAATTCTTTTACTGTTATTTTTTTATTAAGAAAATTTTGTTTGAATATTAAATATGTTTCTCTTTCTAATAAAATACTAAGTTTTTTCAATATATTGTAGATTAGTCTCTTCTGCTAATTCAATCTCATTGTTTATGAAAATAATAAATGTAATACCTTCTTCTTTTATATAATTTTATTATATATTGATAAATGGATAAGATTAAACTAATTTATAAAATTAATAAAATAAATTATTTTATTTTTATTAGTAAATTTTTTATACATTATTATTATTATTATTATACAATAATATCACACATAACTATACATATACACATAGATTGGAAAACTCTTTATGGATAGAAAGAGTCCTTTTTTATATATAAAATTAAGTGAAATCTTAATTTTTTTTATGAGAAATTAAATTTTTCTAATAATGTTTTAAATCAATTTTTTTTATGGTAAAATTTTTAGGTCTAAAAATTATAAAAGATTATTTTGATAAAAAAAAATATTTCAGATTCTTTAGAAAGATCTCTTTGATGAAAATAAAAGAAACTTTTATGTTATAAGAAAAAGAGAAATAATATTATAATTTATTATGGAAAGAAAAAATAAATTATTAGAGAAAAAATTAATATAGAGAAAATATAGAGAGATAAGAATATTATTAGAGAACAAAATAGTAAATTTATTATATATTATAAAATTTAGTATTAAATCATAAAATTAATTATAGAAAAGAATAAAAAAGTAGATAAAACATGTAAGAGAAGAAAATCAATATGTATTTTTTATTTTCTCTCCTCACTCTTAACTTATTTGTTATGTTCATTCTTTTCTTTTAACTCATATCTCTGTGTCATTTCTAAAAAGAAAAAGGTAACTCTCTTAACCCACTTGATAGATAGTGAAAAAAAATTGAGTGTTTGAAATGTTTCTCATGTAAAAAAATTGTTTGCATTTGTGTTTGAAATTTTTTGTTGTCTTTTTCAAGTTCTTCCCATCTAATTAATTTGACTGTTTTTATATTTTAAAATAATTTTTTATCAAAATTCTTTAAGTACATAATAAAATCTTAACTCTTACATTTTTTATAATCCATCACTCTTTATTTAATATATTCTTATAGTTTATTTTTTATTTTTTAACTTTCATTTTATTTAAATAGATGTATTGAGAATAAGAACAAAAAAATATATTTATTTTTTACAATGAAGATTAGATGAATTTCTTGTTGATAATATGATTATTTATATTAAAAAGGTGATGATGATAAACATGACACTCACATAATAAAGGTATCAAGATTTCACTGTTAACAAGTCACATGGCTTTAGGTAATAAGAAACTAAAGGATGCTTACATCAGACTCATTAAGGAGATGTACATCTGTCTTTGGATAATAGATGTTTGTGTCACCCTAACATCGGAAATTTTGGTCAATTTGGATATGTGTCATATGTTAACCTCTAGTGTAATGTGTTTATCATTGTTAGATTCTTTCAGAAGATGCCTCATATGTAGTCATGACATATCATGTGACTAAATATACATTTATATGTATGATCTTGATATATGCATGATAAATGGAGTATGATGTTGTTGCATATGTATGGTGAATTAAACATGTTGATAAAAATGGTGATATGACATACGATGATTATAAATATGAATGATAATAAAATAAGCATGTCATGTTGAAAATGTGTGTAATTATAATTATTAATTATTTATATTAGCTCACCCTTACATGTTTAGAATATTTTCTTAAATGATTATAGATGGCACTGGAAGTGAGTTATCTTTCTAATGTACACTAAATGTATTAGGAATCCGAATTCTTATGTTGTATAAACGTATGTGATGTATTTGTAGTTAATATAAAAACAAGTTGAAAATAAATTATTCTTCTAATATGAGAGTATTTTGCTTGATGTTATAAGCTATGCTCATCTATTTTTACATGTATCTTTTAATCTAGTATGTGTGGTAGATTCAAGGAATATATTTTATGCATGATAATGGGGTAGGATGGAGCGGATTTTGTCTCTACGTCCCCATCATCAACTCATTTAATTATCTCTACCCGCGCTTTGATCACTGTCGAAGATAAAAATTTAGTCTTTACACTCATCTCATTGGAGGTAGAGTTTCCTCATCTCGTCTTATCTATATCCCTTTCCCATTTTTTTAAAAAAATATTTAAATAATTCTAAAAATTTGAACATGATTATAATAAATATATAATGTCTTGTATGTCATAAAAATAAACTACTAAAGATAAATTTATAAAGAGATATATTGTTTTTTTATACATAAATTAATACTTCTAATGTTATAAAATTTAAATTATTTTATTAAAGAAATATATTTTATTTTATTATTTTATATTAAGATATATATATAAAAAATGTTTCATAATATTTTTTTATTTTATATTAATCAAATTTAAATTTAAAGATAAGATAGAGATAAATATTAGGTAGGGTGAAATTTTTTTGAAACAACAAAAATCTGAACCCAAATCCAATTTTTCCTGTTGTTATACATAGAATGGACAGAGTTTGATCCGTATGAATGCAGGTTAATTTCCATCCCTACTACTACTACTAATAATAATAATAATTCATATATGTAGCAATCAGTATATCACATGTGTCTTTAGAATATTGTAAGAGATTATGAACTCATATAAATACAAGAGATTTTATGACGTTTTATGACGTGCATGTAAATGTATAAATGTATGATTAAAGATAGTTTTTAGTAAGGTTGATTTATGATATCATAAGACTTTGTATAACATGCTTCCTATATCTTGATATATGTATTTATATTTTATTGAAAAAAAACTTAAATACACCAATATTTTTTTGTAAAATTAAAACAAATCGATAAAGCTTATACTTTCCTTAAATACATAATTAACTGAATTAAAATTACACATAAATTAATTTAATTATCACTTATAAATTTATTTGCACACTGATGCAAAAACATGTATTTTAAATATATGGGTTATAATTTATATATAAATCACTGTAATTGAAAATTAAAATTAAATTTATTAATATAACTTAAATATAAAAATATATGTTTATTTTAATAATTTTAATTTATAATTTTTTTATTTCTATAAAGTAAGGTAAAATAGCTTATTGATCGGACGTACAATTAACCTAGATTTAAAAATATATACACAATTGATTCATCAAGTTGAATAAAAACCATTTATTTTGGCCTGTATAATTGATAGCATACATAACGAGTCAATAAAAAAATAACTATATTTGTTTTATAAAATAAGAAATAAATTTAATTTAGTTTTCTTGATGAATATTTTAAGCTAGTTTTGAATTGATACATCATCCTACTATTGAATTAACATAGTTAATTTTTATGAACTGAAATGACATTTTAGTCTAAACCATGAATGGAAATGATGATGATAAATAGAAAGAAGAATGGAACGAAGAAAGATAAGAAGAAGGGTGAAAATGTAAATTGAGGAAGAAAGAGGATTCGGAGATACCATGGTTGTCCGGTACTTCCAACGATGAAAGTAAACATTAACTGCAAAGCAGATCTCTCTCTTTCATATCCCTATGTGGATCCGTGTCCGCGAATCTTCCCCACTTCTATTATACAAACAAACAAAAACAAACACACTTCAAAAATTTTTCTTTAAACCTCTTACCAAAGACCTTCATCGACTCACCTGTCCAATATTAATTAAATTTATTTGACCAATGTAACAATCTAATAACTTAATTAGAGAACTCTTTCTTATATAATTAGTTTTGCTAATTGTTAAAGATATTTTTCGATTTTGTTCTTATAAAAAAATTAAATAATTGTGTTTCAATCTTTTTGCAGCCTGACTATTTTTTTAAATAAAATTTATTCCTGTTGAAAAATGTAAAAACAACATCTCACTAAAAAGTAGTTAACTAGAAAAAATATTTTTCAGAAATTCATAAATATTATAGTTGAGCAACTATTGCAGTTTTACAATCAATTATAAAACTTTATATTTGAGTAATGGATTTATTTTTTTTATAATTAAAAATATATTTTATTTAGTAAAAGTTTAACTTATTATGATTTTAATATGTTTAAATAAACTTATTTAAAAAAGTACAAGTAAAATAAAGTTTCTGCTCTTTTAATGCAGCTTAGAGTTTGTTTCTAATAATAATAATAATAATAATAATAATAATAATAATAATAATAATAATAAATAATGAATGACTACTTTTTAATAAAATTTTACATCGTTGAAAAAACATTTAATAAAAAAATATCTCACTAAAAACATATTATTTAATAAAATTTATTAAAGCATTGCACACCAATTAAATGCCTTTGAAAATGTCAACTTTTCATGAGTGAAAGATATACTATAAGTTGTTAACTATAAATAAAATCAACAACAGAAAAAAAGAAAAAAGAGGAATCCATTTATAGAGTTTGGATATAATTGGGTTTCCTAAAATTAGTTTATTTGGTGAATGTTCTCTTGATTAATTTTCTTTTATATCTGGGGTTGTGTTGAGCTTGAGGTGTGGATATCTATGATATTTACGTCCCCTAATATTAATTTTAAAATAAACTTTAATATAATGTGAATGTAAATTTAATATTACAAAATTGATTTATCGGTTTAAAATTATTCTATTTTGACCTTATTTTTAATAAATAAAATAACATTAGATTTTGTAGGAAGTAAAGAATTAAAACACTGATTTGAACAATGAAAAGAGGTTGTTGGGAAGTGAATATTTATGTGGTCCAGCAATAAGTATTGATGTTAATCAACCGCTATAAGAGGACCAATCATAGGACTGGGTGTTTGAATTGAAATGAATTTATTGAAGTAAGAGGAAAAAGACATTCGAATCCATGCGTAAAAGTAAATTCTTTTTAAAAATTATACAAAAAATTTCAACAAATTAATTTTTACATAAATCAATTTTACTTCATAAAAATTAATTTTATTTTCTTTTATTTTTTATTTATTTGATATATTCCGAGGAATTATGTAAATAAATCTTTACTATTATTCCATTTTGAATTTTTCATTGTTTTTTTTTTCTTAGGTTACTTTTCTATGGATTTAGAGTTCGGACCATGTGATTAGTTTACTTAAATAATTCAATTTATTAAAAAAATAGATAAAATTATACTTTATAATTTATATCAATTATCAAACTATGAATAATTAAATCTAGAATAAATTATTTATCATTAAATTATAATTATGTGTTATATTGGTTTTTTTTATGATAAAAAAAATACACTTATATATATTTTGAAAGATACAGTACATCAAATTAGAAATAGAAAAAAAAAGTGTAATATTTTTATAACATTTTTATATAACTTTTACCATCATTTCTCATTCCACTGTGAAAATTGTTTAAAACTTGAATTAATATTGTGAAACTTTTGAATGATTGTTAAATAAAAACAATGTTTCCTTTTAAAAGTAGGCAAATAAAAAAGATAAAGGGTATATG
Source organism: Lablab purpureus (assembly GCA_030347555.1). Classification (NCBI taxonomy): domain Eukaryota; kingdom Viridiplantae; phylum Streptophyta; class Magnoliopsida; order Fabales; family Fabaceae; genus Lablab; species Lablab purpureus. Next base: position 23,095,732 of record CM059255.1, on the reverse strand, counting down.
GCAATTATAAAATGAAGAAATTAATTCAATTATAAGTTTATCAATTAATCACTTTAATTAATTATGCATTTGAATTATCATATAAAAATTTGTATTTTTGAAAATTACTAATTAATTTGATTTTAAGTTTTGAAATAAAAGTAATTTTTATCCAATATGATGATTTATAAGATAAAAAAGTAATTAAATTTTAAAACCAACAACCAGGTTAAAGATAATTTTAAAAAATAAATAACGTTACAATTGTAAAAATCACGATCTTTATCTCATTTTGAATTAAACATGTTTTTAATCTTTAAAAAATTAAATATCGAAATCAAATTTTATTTTTCAATAAACTTTTGAATAATTTTATTATTGTGTTTATAAAAGTGATATCCCTACCAAATCACTCATTAATATAAATATGTTTTTAATTTTTGAATTAAATGTGAAAATCAAATTTTAATTTTAGAATAAACTTTTGATCAAATTTATTCATGAAAGTGATCTAAAAGATCTTCCCTACCAAACACATGGTCAATGTGTCAAATGGAATTGCATAATGAATTTTTATTTTACTTCCATGTGGTTTTTTTTTTCTTCTGCCTTTTGGTAACCTCTTTTCCTCTGTGATTCTCTTTCAGAGCAATCATCCTAGAAGGTGACCATTCAATTCCAATTTCATTTAACCATACAATTTCAATTTCAATTTTAGGTTTTAATTAGATTTTTGGGATTTCAATTTTAGGTTTGAATTGGATTTTTGGGTTATGTTGTTTTGGGTTATGTTGTCTTTTCAAATTACATTCTTGTTGGATTTTGATATCAATTAGTATTATCTGAATTGATGATGGATTTTTTTGTCAACATGAAACATTTGATATGAACTCACATACATGTTAAATGATGTAGTGTGTGTTAGACAAGTCTGAGAGTTGTTAATTAACCTCGTCCACAATTGTTTAATTCAAAAACAAAAATATATTTAACTTTTTATTTTTATTTATGATTATAGTTATTTCTTTTAAAAAATTAATTATGTTCAAATGGAATATTTAAGGTCCTTTTAAGTATGGTTTTTAAAATAATGTTAGAAAAATCACATATAATAATAGGATAAAATATATGAGATACACACAAACTAGAAATAGCAAAACAAACTAAATTTAACATAATTTGACATTTTTTTATAACATTTACGAGACTCAACAAATATTCATATTTTTATAGATTAGTTTTAGAAAAGAAACATTATTGTAGATTTCTTTAACACAAATTTGAAAACATTTCTCTGTTTAGCGATTCCTTGCTCATTTATACAACGCTTCTCTTTTATATATAAAAAAAAATCAATCACATCTTATCTCAAAATTAAACTGATAACATCCTAAATCTAAAAATAATATTAATATTTTAGGTAAACAATGTCCAAATTTAAAATCAGAAATTAGAAACTTTCTCTCAATAAATAAGACTTAAATTTAACTTTATATGTGAAAAAAAAAAAAACATGTATATATAGTTAAACACATACATACACAATTCAAATCGATCAAATTATAATTAAACCAACCCTTATGAAACGATCGAAAACACTTTTTTTCCTTGGCTAAGAAACATTTTCTCTTAATGGAAAAACACAAACAAGTGACACAGCTAGGGCAGTTCTTGTTCTTCTTCCCCAAGCCATTCGCTTCACTTCACTGACTTCAGTCACCATAGTTGGACCCCACTTTTTATAATTTTATTTAATTTTTTTGAGAATACCCCACTTCTTACATTGATGTTACAAATTATATTTAAATTTATAATGAATGAATAATAACCACAATATTGATGCAATAAGACGATGTACGCATCCCGTAGTTCATGGATATTGAGAGTAGTTGAGTATGCAAAACCCTAGGGGGCCATATGTATGTATATATATATATGTGGCTATGTTGCTTATCAACTTATCATAATTTGAGTAACGAATATGGTAGTTGGTCTCTCCTATCTATCTAATGTTGCAAAATAAAACAAGAGTGGACTAATGGAAGGACTCATTGTGGATTTGAATCTCATCATGGGCATGTTAAAATTAGGTTAACTTTAGGGTTTCCACTTGCATCTAGTACTCAATAATCGCATTCAAACCATGTTATGATCTTGTCATGCCCATTTTCAATGTATGTACCAAATAGTACCAACTACTAAGTGACGAGTAGTTGTGGGTGTTGAGGTTTCCCCAAACAAACCTCGTTTTGGGATTCTTGATTAGTCCAAACATGGGTGTGTTGAAAAGATTTCTCAACAACCAACTTTTATGAAGACACAAGTTTGAGATGCTTTTGGTTTTTTTAGGTGGAAGCTTTTAGGTGTGTTAATTAGTATAATTAGTTGGACTATGAATCAATTGATACTTAAAATAATTAGTGAAAATTCAAGGACAAAATTGGTTCTTTTGGTATTTGCTTTTTATGTTTTTCTCTTATTATAATTGAAATTTTACTTTGGTATTATGTATAATGAATGCTTACAATAAATAATAAATGTTGACACTAACCTAAATTCACATTGTGAAACTCTAATTCTAATTAAAAAAAATGGTACAAAACACATTTAAATTTGTATGTAAGTTTTGTCCAAAATTGAAAGGTGATTGAGAGTTAAGTGTGTGTTTAAAAGTGAGTGGAGTGCTAAATATATGTGTGGAGAGTATTGAATGAAAATATAAACATAATTAATTAAATAATTAAATTCAAAAAATTATCTTTGACCGTTTATTATTATATTATCTAATTTAAAATTTTCATGATAGTAAAACGTAATATGTTCTCTCATTTCATAAAAAAGCCTTGACTTTTAAATTATCCTGTACTATTAACGCATTAAATTAGAGTTTCTGAGTTATTATAGCTATTTTTTACGAATTCTTAACCAAACACCAATTTTCAATCAATTTAGTTAAAAGGGAAAAACTTACGTAAAGTATTATTATAACATTATAAGTGATGTTTTCTGCTTAAATTTATAGTTTTATGCTAATAATTTATAGTTGACAACCAGTAGGGATAGATAGGCTCATATGTCTTCTCCAAAAATACTTGAGTTAAAAATATTTATTTATTATTTTGTATTTGTAGATATCTTGCTGATATTTTTTATTTTTAAAATTTTTAATAATATTATTAAGAAATTCTTTAAAATATAAAATCAAATTAAAAATTATTTTAAAGTACAACCATAATAAAATTGTTATCATTTTATATAAATTCAAATAAGTCTCACATTAAAATATAATTTGAAATAAGATTATTCTTTTTAAAATAAGTTTAATTTTATAGGTACTAAAAAAATAAAAATTTATAAAATCAAATTATCAATATCTTTTAATATTCTTTTTTAAGATAAATTTGTAAAGTTTAATATTACATTAATTATTTTTTATTAATTATATCCTTAAATTTAAAAATATTAAAACAATTAAAACAATTAAATTACTTTTTTATAGACTTTAAATAAATGTTGTTTATATCAATTAATTGCTTTTATTTTTAGGGTTGGAATTCATTTAGGACAATTTAACATTAAGATCGGTCAAAACAATTTTGGTAAAGACTTATTCATTCACTCCATAATCTTGTCTAGTAACATTTGGAATCCATTTAAAGCAATCTAACTTCAAGATCGATCAAAACAACTTTGATGGAGACTTAGTGTATGATTTCACTCCATAACCTTATCTTATTGCATTTGGAATCTATTTAGAGCAATCTAACATCAAAATTTATCAAAACAATTTTGGTAAAGACTTAGTGTTTGGTTTCACTCCATAACATTATCTTGTTACATTTGGAATCTATTTAGAGCAATCTAACATCAATATTGATAAAAACAATTTTGATAAAGACTTAGTATTTGGTTTCACTCCATAATCTTGTTTAGTAGCATTTGAAATCCATTTAGAACAATATAACATTAAGATTGATTAAAACAACTTTTTCTTGTTAATTAATAAATTATATTTAATTATTTAAAAATATTATAAAAATTTAAAAATTTATTACAAATTATAAAAGTTAATATTTTCATGTATACTAAAACATTAAGAAACAGAGAAAATATTAATAACTTTATTTTAAGGGAATTATTAATAACTTTATTTTAAGTATTTGATTTGATTAATAGAAATTTAAACAAAAATCACTAACCATAAATAATGGGTTGAATACCATGATTTATGTAACTGTGCAGTACATATTCATTAAAGGTATTTATTTGTTATTTATTGTGGATTATACCACATAACCAATTGTAAAAATCACATAATTAATTATAAGTTGTATTTGTTTATCTTAAAATCTCTTTAAACATAATAATAGATAAATAATAAAAAATAAAATAAAGTAATATCATAATAAAATACCTTCTCCTTATTTTTCTTCTAATCCAAACCACTTTTCTTTGAATTAAAAACTAATTAACTTTATATCTTCAGGAATATAACTTTATTAAAATCTGTGTGAAGCCACAAAAAGAGTTTCAAATGTTCAAGGCAGTGTTCGGACGCAGAGATCTTAGACCAAAAAATAATGTTAAATTAAGTATACCATTGTTATTTCAATCACATTTTGAATGTGTTTCAGACTTGTTTATGTAATAATTTCTGATTTCTGATTTAAAAAAAACATGAACAAAATCCAGAATATAATCCTCTTTCTAATATCACTTTTATACATAACGTTTTCCACGCTAATTAAATTTCAATATAGTATAATTTTCAAAAGTTCAATAAGCTTTTATTATTATGGGGTTTAAGAGAAAGAAAATACATTAAAGTAAAGATATACTCTTTTTGGGTAAAAGTATATAAACGTAATTATACAGTTCAGTTAATTTAAAAATTCTAAATTTAATTTAATATAAAAGTATATTTTTTGTATTCAAGTCATGTAAATAAAGTTAATTTCAATTTAAAAAATAATAACTTGATATGTAAATTCGAAGATTTACATATGGTTTAATAAGTTTCCTTTTCATTTCTCAAATTACAATAATTATTTTTTTTATTTTTAGGTTTTACTTTCTGCACCTCCATAATTATTAAATACAGTTCAATAATTTTTAAAATAATTATTTTATTCTTCACGCTCTATTTAATAATTTTAAATATTATTTTAGAAAATTTTCTAAAAACTTTTCAGAAGTTTTCTGGAAACTTTTCAGAAGCTTTCTAAAAGTTTTTCAGAACAAGTGTTTTGGAACACATTTTTTGAACAGTTTTTTCAGAAAAATTTTTTTGAATAAACTTTCTGGAAATGTTTTAAAACAAGTTTTTTAAGCAATATTTTCAAAAAATGTTTTTCAAAACATGCTTTTCGGAAATGTTGCAAAACAAGTTTTCATAAGTAATGTATGGGCACTTAGTAATTATTGGGTGCGAGAAGAAGAATCCTTATTTTTCAATGATTATTTAATACATATCAAACATATTTTGTTAGTACTACTAAAATTAAGTGAAATACTATGATAATATTCAAACTAGAAGTAGTTTAATTATTATCTTGTATTTTTAAAATACAAAATATTAATCAAGATTTCAAATGTGAAACTATGTAATAGGAATGTTTTACGTAACCAATGGTATCCCAATTTTAGTTTTGTACACCAAATTGGATACTACCAATGCATGTACAGTATATGTACAGTTCAGATACGCATACATGTACCAATTCGCACACCACATATTTTCTCAAAATCAATAAGAATACCATTAGTATCTCACAATGACATAATTTTAATTCCTTTTTTTTTTCAAGTTTCTATTAGTAAATAGTTTATAAATACTTCTTCTTTTAATTTGATGACCTCTTTTAATTTTGATGAATGTTCTTGTAAAGATAAAAAAAAAAGAGAAAGTACTTTCTCTCTCGTCAGTTTTCTCTTTCGTTTCCTCTATTAGAGTTCTCACTCCCTCTCCCTTTTTTCTAATATTCCTCCACCTCCGGCTACCCTCTCGAAGAACTGAGACCACCATTGCCTTTCCCTCAGCGAGTAGAAGAGTTTGGACCGATTGAAATGTAAGTTTTGTGTTTTTAAGGTTTTTGTAGGTCATTTGGGGCTTTTATAGCTAGGGGTAAAATTAGAACCTATAATTCGACGTTCGTGCTTTCCTCTAGTCTAAGAGTACTTTTCTGGATTTAATTTGTAATTATGTGCATTGTAAGTGCTAAAAGAGCAACTCAAAGTGTACTCTGTTGCCCGGGTGAGGAAGAACAACTATTGGGCTTTGGATTAGCTCAATTCCAGGTAAGGGGAACTTCACTTGATCCTGTTTGTATTTTTGTAGATTTGATTGAGAGATTATGAGTGGAAAACTTTTTCTGAACTTGAAGGTTTTGGTTGAACGATGTGTATATGCTGTATGAGAACCAATTGATGAATTATGATGTTGTGTTGTATTGAATGTATTAGTGTATGACATTATGCTGAGTTGAATTGTTGTGTGGTATAGATACCATGGTTATATATTGTATTTATGAATTGTTTGGATGTATTGGAATGATGTTAAGATGATATGAGATTATGTGAATGATGTTGGGCAATAAGGCCTAATGATGAGTGAGTAAAGGCTGTAAGACCCACAAATGGAAAATGGTGAAATATGAGAATATGAGAAATTATTATTTCATACATGTTATGTGTAGATTAGTGTGTATGGGATTAAGGATAGGCGTAAATGGGGCATCCAAACTTCTAAGATGGTCTGAGTCACATAGACAAAGCCATTTGTGGTGAGAAGTTGATGGAGGCACTACACAGGGTTGATAACAGGCTTCGGCCGGAGTGCAATGTCTGTGTATGTTGTCACCCTGATGAGAGGTTTATTTCATGAGATCATTCTAGGCCTGTGGCCTTTTTCCCTCACTGGTCTGAATCCCATACTGTCTCCTGGGAGTAGTCTGTCTTATGTGTGATTGTGATTGGGTATGTCCAACCTAAGGCAGGTTGATGATTATTTATATTGTAATTGATTAAATGTTGAAAATATATCTTCTGTCAAGATGTATGTGTTGTTTGTTGGATTCTGCTATGATCGTGGGTTACCACGGGAGCAGATGATAGGTTAGGTGGAGAACCTAAGTGAGCTGCTGCCACGTAGTTAGGGCCACTTTTGTATAGTGTAAGCCTTAATTAATATAATTTTTGGGATCTGTATTTAGATGAACTTAGTCTATATTTTGGTAGACAGTTGGAGGATTATACGCAGATTTATATATATATATATATTCATCTTATCTCTTTTATGCTGCTCTATATATTTTTTTTACGCATATATATATATATATATATATATATATATATATATATATATATATATATATATATGAATGCATGATCCAAAAGTTTAATATTTTGGGACGTTACATTTATGGTATTAGAGTTAATTCCTAGGTAGGGAATGTGTTTAGCAAAATTTTGTGTTATCTAAGATCTAGTTTGTTTAAGTCTATATAGTTAATTTCTTAACCCTCATTCCTTCCTTCCTATGTTTAGGATGGTGCCTAGACCACCTCCACCCCCTCAGGCTGAACCAGACGTCAATCAGATGTTGAGAGCCATTGAGATTATGGCTACCACCATGCAGCAGCAGGGAGCTGCCATGGCCCAACAACATCAAGCAGAAATGCAAGAGCTACAAGCCTCTAGGGAGACAACAACTGCAGTAGCTACTGCAACAGCAGCTGCCTCAGCAGCAAACCCCAACACAACTTCGACTGTGAGTCAGCCTCAGGTGCAGACTCTCTTGTCTGACTTTCTGAAGCATGGGCCTCCCAAGTTTACAGGAGATGTGAATCCAGATGAAGCAGATATCTGGATTAGGAGGATAGAAAAGATTTTTGAAGTTACAGAGTGCCCAGAGGACAAAAAGGTGATATTTGCTGTTTACCTCCTAGAAGGAGAAGCTGAATTCTGGTGGAATGGTATGAAGAAGTTGATGGCTGCTAGGAATGAAAGCATTAACTGGGAGAATTTTAGGAAGAGATTCATGGATAAGTACTTTCCTGGAAGTGCTAGAATGGCAAAGGAGGCTGAATTCCATAAGCTGGAGCAGAGAAGCATGTCAGTACAAGACTATGCTACAAGGTTTGAGCACTTATCCAGATATTACTCTCAGACTTGTACTGAAGCATGGTTATGTAGCAAATTTGAAGAAGGTTTGAGACAAGAGTTGAAGATCATTGTGGTGCCAATGTATTGCAGTGAGTTTCCTCTTTTGGTGGAAAGGGCCAAGACTGCTGAGAGACTGGTGGCTGGTAACATAAGTCTAGCAAAACCATCAGTGGGTGGGCCATCAGCCAGTGGGAAGAGGTTGGAGCCCACATCCCCTTATGCTAGATCGCACCAAAAGAGAGGTGGCAGTTCTTCCCAATCCTTCACATAGGGAGTGAGGTGTGGCAGATGCGGGGGACCTCATCAGACGCATCAATGTCCTCAGGCACAGGACCACAGGAGATGTTTCAGGTGCCAAAAGCAGGGGCACTTTGCTAAGGACTGTAGAGAGGCAATGCCTGTGGCTCCCTTCAGAGGGCCACAACAGGCCAAGCAAGACAGAAACACAAGACCTCGAGCTGCTGGGAGGGTCTTTGCAGTCAGTCAGACAGCTTGGTGCAAGGTGTGTGTTCTATCACTGGTAGAGATTTGATTGTTTTGTTTGACTCTGGAGCGACACACTCTTTTGTGTCTTATGATTGTGTGGAAGAACTAAAGCTTCCAGTTCGAGATCTTTAATGTGATTTGGTTGTGTCTACACCAGCTTCTAACCTGGTGATTGCTTCTAAAGTGTGTGTTGGTTGCCCTGTCATGGTAGAGGGGTACAAGTTCAAGGTGAACTTGATTTGTTTACCTCTGAAGAACCTAGATGTGATTCTAGGTATGGACTGGTTGTCTTCAAATAGAATTTTAATTGATTGTGGCCGGAAGAGAGTCTTATTTTCTGAACCTAAGGTGTCAGAATTTCTATCAGCTCGTCAAGTCTGGAGAGAGTTATTGAGTGGGTCTCAATGCTTTGTGATACTCACTCATATGCAGTCAGAAGGAAGCTCAGATGGTGACATACCAGTGGTGAAGGAGTTTATGGATATCTTTCCTGATGAAGTACCCGGGTTACCTCCTAAGAGAGAGGTTGAGTTCTCTATAGACCTAGTGCCAGGAGCAGGACCAGTGTCCATGGCGCCTTACAGGATGACCCCTGCAGAATTGGTAGAACTAAAGAAGCAAATAGAGGACTTGTTAGACAAACAGTTTATCAGACCGAGTGTGTCACCGCACCGGTGTTATTGGTGAGAAAGAAAGATGGAGGAAGTAGATTGTGCATAGATTATCGGCAGTTAAACAAGCTCACTATAAAGAATAAGTATCCTCTGCCCAGGATTGATGATTTGATGGATCAGTTGCAAGAAGCTGTCGTTTTCTCCAAGATTGACTTAAGATCTGGGTACCATAAGATTTTGGTAAAGGCTGAAGATGTTCAGAAAACAGCTTTCAGATCCAGGTATGGCCACTATGAGTATGTGGTTATGCCATTTGGGGTGACCAATGCACCTGCCATCTTTATGGACTATATGAACAGGATCTTTCGTCCCTTTTTAGATAAGTTTGTGGTTGTATTCATTGATGATATTCTCGTCTACTCCCATACTTTTGAGGAGCATGAGCAACATTTGAGGATAGTGTTAGGCATTTTAAGGGAGAAACAACTTTATGCCAAATTATCTAAGTGTGAGTTTTGGATGAAGGAAGTAAGATTTTTGGGACATGTAGTGTCAGCTGCAGGAATATCTGTAGACCCTTCCAAAGTTGAAGTTGTATTACAGTGGGAGCATCCTAAGACAGTGTCAGAGGTCAGAAGTTTTGTTGGTTTGGCAGGTTATTATAGAAGGTTCATTGAAGGGTTTTCTAAAATTGTGGCACCTTTAACACAATTAACCCGGAAGAACCAACCCTTTACTTGGACAGACCGGTGTGAGCAAAGTTTCTTGGAATTGAAGCAGAGATTGACTAGTTCCCCAGTTTTAGTAATTCCTAACACCAAGAAGCCATTTGAAGTTTATTGTGATGCCTCATTACAAGGTCTAGGGTGTGTATTGATGCAAGATAAGAAGGTGGTGGCCTACGCTTCAAGGCAGTTAAGGAATCATGAGAAGAATTATCCCACTCATGACTTAAAGCTGGCAGCTGTGGTTTTTGCTCTAAAAATGAGGAGACATTATTTGTATGGGGCCAAATTTGATGTGTTCAGTGATCACAAGAGCTTGAAGTATTTGTTTGATTAGAAAGAGCTGAATATGAGACAGAGAAGATGGTTGAAATTCCTTAAAGATTATGATTTTCAACTGATGTACCATCCAGGGAAGGGAAATGTAGTGGCTGATGCCTTTAGTAGGAAGGTTGTCAGTATGTCTGCTCTGATGTTAAAAGAGTTGGAGATGGTAGAACAATTTAGAGATCTAAACCTCTGTGTGGAGATCTCCTCAGATCATATTAGTTGTGGAAGTTTAGTTATCACTAGTGATTTCTTGAGATTGATTAAAGAGAAACAGAAGTCAGATAATGGTCTGAGAAAGACTATGAGCTTGTTGGGTTCGAATCAGGCTAGAGATTTTGCTTTGGGTCCAGATGAGATGCTAAGATTCAGAGGAAGAGTTTGTATTCCAGTAGACACCAAACTAAAAAGGGCAATTTTGGAGGAAGGTCATAAAAGTACACTTAGTCTACACCCTGGCATGACTAAGATGTACCAAGACTTGAAGGAGTCTTTTTGGTGGCCTGGAATGAAGAAAGACATAGCTTTATTCGTGGCTAGTTGCCTAACTTTCCAAAAGGCTAAGGTAGAGCACCAAAGGCCTGGAGGACCATTGCAATCGTTGGAGATACCCGTTTGGAAGTGGGATAACATAGCTATAGATTTTGTTACCCACTTGCCTAGGACAGTTAGAGGTCATGACTCGGTGTGGGTGATTGTGGACCAATTGACTAAGAGTGCCCATTTTCTGCCAGTTAGTTTGAGGATCTCAATGGAGAAGCTAGCCTAGCATTACATTAAGGAAGTGGTTAGATTGCATGGGATTCCTTCTAGCATCATCTCTGACAGAGACCCTCGGTTCACCTCACGTTTCTGGCAGACCCTTCAGACTGCTTTAGGTACTCAGCTTAGGCTTAGTTCTGCCTACCATCCTCAGACAAATGGGTAGTCTGAGCGGACTATTCAGACCTTGGAGGATATGCTTAGAGCTTGTATATTGGATCATCTGGGTTCCTGGGATGAGATGTTGCCTTTGGTGGAGTTCACCTACAACAACAGTTATCACTCAAGCATAGGGATGGCTCCTTATGAAGCATTGTACGGTAGGAAGTGCAGAACCCCACTTTGTTGGTACCAAGAAGGTGAAAGATTTGTTGTGGGACCGGAGTTGATTCAGCAAATGACTGAGAAGGTAAAGATGATTCAGATGAGGCTGAAGGCTTCTCAGAGTCGCCAGAAATCCTATGTTGATAAGAGGAGGAAGCCCTTGGAATTTGAGGCGGGTGACCATGTCTTTTTGAGAGTCACTCCCATGACTGGGGTTGGAAGGGTCATTTGGTCCAAGAAGCTAACTCCTAAGTTTATTGGTCCATTCCAAATTCTAAGAAGGATCGATCCAATAGCTTATGAGATAGCCTTGCCACCTCCTCTCTCCAGATTGCACTATGTTTTTCATGTATCCCAATTAAAGAAGTATGTCCCTGATCAGAGTCATATTCTGGAAGTGGATGAGATTCAAGTCAAGGATGATCTCTCTTTTGTTGTTGGTCCGGTAAGAATTCTGGATACTCAGACAAAGCAACTCAGAGGCAGGACCATTGGGGATGGTCAAAGTGTTGTGGGACACAAAGACCGGTGATACCACATGGGAATTGGAAGACACTATGAGAGAGTCATACCCTCGACTTTTCCTGGTAAGTACAATTTTCGAGGACGAAAATTTTTAAATTGTTAGGGAGTATTGTAAAGATAAAAAAAAAAGAGAAAGCACTTTCTCTCTCCTCAATTTTCTCTTTCGTTTTCTCCATTAGAGATCTCACTCCCCCTCCCTTCTCTCTAGGATTCCTCCACCTCTGGCCACCCTCTCGAAGAACTGAGACCACCATTGCCTTCCCCTCGGCGAGTAGAAGAGTTTGGACCGATTGGAATTTCTGATTAGGTACGTTTTACATTTTTAGGGTTTTTGTAGGTCATTTGGGGCTTTTATAGCTAGGGGTAAAATTAGAACCTCTAATTCGACGTTCGTGCTTTCCTCTAGTCTAAGAGTACTTTTCTGGATTTAATTTGCAATTAGGTGCATTGTAAGTGCTAAAAGAGCAACTCAAAGTGTACTCTGTTGCCCGGGTGAGGAAGAGCAACTATTGGGCTTTGGATTAGCTCAATTCCAGGTAAGGGGAACTTCACTTGATCCTGTTTGTATTTTTATAGATTTGATTGAGAGATTATGAGTGAAAAACTTTTTCTGAACTTGAACTCGTTTTGGTTGAACGATGTGTATATGCTATATGAGAACCAATTGATGAATTAGTGTATGACATTATGCTGACTTGAATTGTTGTGTGGTATAGATACCATGGTTATGTATTGTATTTATGAATTGTTTGGATGTATTGGAATGATGTTAAGATGATGTGAGATTATGTGAATGATGTTGGGCAGTAAGGCCTAATGATGAGTGAGTAAAGGCTGTAAGACCCACAAATGGAAAATGGTGAAATATGAGAATATGAGAAATTATTATTTCATACATGTTGTGTGTAGATTAGTGTGTATGGGATTAAGGATAGGCGTAAATGGGGCATCCAAACTTCTAAGATGGTCTGAGTCACATAGACAAAGCCATTTGTGGTGAGAAGTTGATGGAGGCACTACACAGGGTTGATAGTAGGCTTGGGCCGGAGTGCAATGCCTGTGTATGTTGTCACCCTGATGAGAGGTTTATTTCATAAGATCATTCTAGGCCTGGGGCCTTTTTCCCTCATCAGGTGGTAGTCCCATTGGTCTGAATCCCATACTGTCTCCTGGGAGTCGTCTGTCTTATGTGTGATTGTGATTGGGTATGTCCAACCTAAGGCAGGTTGATAATTATTTATATTGTAATTGATTAAATGTTAAAAATATATCTTCTGTCAAGATGTAGCTCACCCTTACTTGTATGTGTTGTTTGTTGGATTCTGCTATGATCGTGGGTTATCACGGGAGCAGATGACAGGTTAGGTGGAGAACCTAAGTGAGCGTTGCTGCCACGTAGTTAGGGTCACTTTTGTATAGTGTAGACTATATTTTGGTGGACAGTTCGAGGATTATACGCAGATTTATATATATATATATATATATATATATATATGAATGCATGATCCAAAAGTTTAATATTTTGGGACGTTAGATTTCTAAATTCAATCTATCTAAAATTTTGATAATATTAATAATAAAAAATATTATTAGTTATAATTTTGATTCTATATTTTACGGAATTTGCAATTTTAATACATAATTGTTTTAAAATTTTAACAATTTGATTTTAATTATTTTGTAATTTTGATCTCTTAATATTTAGTTATCCGTAATTTTGTTAAATTTTCATAGCAATTATTCATATTTTTTTGTTCCTCTTGTCATGACAGAGTGAAACTTTTTGGTTCCTCTTGTCATGACAGAGTGAAACAAGAAAAAACAAGTAATATTCACTTATCAAAATTACATATAGTCAAGAGACTAAAATTAAAAATATTGAAAGTTAAAATTAAGAATTTTGTAAAATATGAAAACAAAAATTACAATTAAGTGAAAAAAAACACTTATTTTGCTCTGCCAAGGTAGATTGATTAGAGGTTATATACAATTTCTTTTTGCACCCTATATATTATTTTTATAACTAATAGATGTTAAACTTTTTATTTTATTTTTTATAAAATTAGTTTTTAAATTACAAAATCTACCACATTAATTTAGATGTTAATTTTAAATTTCAAATTATATAATTAAATAATATTTTTTACAAAAAAAAATTAAAATTGTACCATCTAAAAAGTATTTTTGGATTGAAAGATCTAACATTTATTTTCTATATAAAAAATTTTAAATTATATCATCATGTCTTTATAGCATCTAAAAATATCTTTTAATAATATTTTTTAAAATCATATAATTTAAAAATATTTTCTTTATAATTTTTTTTATACAAGTGTTCAATAACTCTTGGAGCATTGCCCTCATCCTTCCCATAAGTATTTTTTGGCAGTAAAAGGGTAGCACCGACAAGAGGACGGCGGTGACAACACGTGACAGTGACAAGGGTGGTCGCAACCCAACGAGAGATGAAAGTTTTCATCCACTTCATAAAGTGTAGAAGGAAAGTAAGAGCTGCAAAAAGAAAAATCCTAGGTTTGAAAAGAACACAAATTGACAATAAACAGTATCATATCCCGAAAAAGGGTTACTGGGCCAATCTTGTAGAAGCAACTATTGTTTAAAATAAAAAGGCCATTGGATCAATCCATTTGTTCTAGCCCAATACCTAAATGGGGGTACTGTACTTGGATTCTCTTTTTTCTCTTCATCGTTATTTCTTATATCTTGAAAGTTAATAAATATATATTTCAAAAGCTAAAGAAAATTCTTCTTTTCATATTTATTTTTTATATTTTATTTTATTCTTAATATATTTTAAAATAAAAATTTACAATAATATCATAAAAAAATTATTCTTTTTAGTGTATATTTTTTATTTTCTTTATTTTATCTTTAATATATTTTGAAATAAAAATAGATTATTGAAAATTTAAAAATAATTAAAAGTATTTTAATATGTAATTATTTAAAAATTTCTTTTCATGTAATCATCATCGTTAAATGATTTAAAATAAAAATAAAAGTACATGATTTAATTTGTTATTCAATGTCTAAAAAATTGGATGAGATCACGATAATCACGCAACAGTACGTAGGTGGAAAAAAATTCTAAATAAATTATGATTATCTAAATAAATTATTTATCTTAATTTTATGAAGTCTTAAAATATCACATAAATTTAAGAACTTATAAAAAATTTATTCTAATATTAACATGAATAGAACATATATTTTACTTAATTTTATAAGTCTTATAATTATCTTTATATCAATATCTAAAACATTTCACACATAATATAAGTTTTTTTCTCACAGCGCATTGTTTATATAAACAATGACATGTTATAATAAATTATTTTCTCAAAAATAAGACACAGTTTAGATAATAAGATAGGTTAATTAAGAGGTAGCTGAGGAAAAGGATCTAAAATGAGATATAAAAAAGGGAATAGTATGATTAAAAAGTAATAATGTGAGAAGTGATCAGAGTTTGTTTATATAAATTTTTCATAAATATTACTACATTTATTTTTTTTTAAATGCCATTTAAGATTATGGTAGAAAATTAAGAAATATAATATTTTTTACTTTAATATTTATCATTTTTTATTTTTACGTAACAATAAATACATGTGTGTAAACTAATTAAAAATTAAGTAAATAAAAAATAAATGAAAAAAATTTATTTAATATTATCTTAAACTTTTAAAATGACACTTAAGTTAAACCAAAATTTTAATCTTTAGGATTGTGATACTTAAGAAAGTACGAAAAAGTACTAGACAAGAAAAAATTAAATTTAATTATAAATTAAAATTGATCTATACACAAATTAAAAATATAAATTTACATCAGAAAAATGTGTACAAATTATAAGTTAATTTTAACTTTAAGAAAAATTGATTTCATATATTTAGAAATATTTATAAAAAAATTATCCAAATAAATTCCATAATATATGAATTATGATGTAATAATAACTTAATGAATAAATGTTATTCAATGGTAGTATGGACCAGCTGTCTATCAATGGAGTTTCTTCAAATTCTGTGAACATGTTATAATTTTAACAATTCAGTGATAATTTTAGAACACTTTGTTTTGTATGAAGCACTTGTGATGTGAATATTTTGAAAAACTAGTGACAACTCAATTAAACTGGCGAATAGGATAAATAAATAAAAAGTTGAAATGTCAACATCGTATATCTTATTTTAAGTTTTATATACAATAATTAAAATATAGATTGATTCCATACATGTTTACGTTTAATGGTTATAGTCAATACAGAAATTTTCAATTGATTGTTACATGTGAGGTGAATTAATAAGTCGACAATATGCCGAAATCTATTTAATAAAATAAAATAAATAAAAAACATTAAATACTAATCCAACCTTTATATATATATATATATATATATATATATATATTGTATTAAATATAAGTTTATATAATTTGAAGGTTTAATAGCTTAATTTAAATGTTGTTTTATGCATGTTTTCAAAAATCTCCTTGTTTCGTAATTTCAAACTGTTTTTTAAATTTTATTTTTTTTATATATATCATGTTCTTTATTTACATGTTTTCTTCCACTTATAAATTCTTTTTTTTCCTATCCAATGTTAATTTTCCTCATAGACTAGGACAATAATAAGAAATATAAGAATATTCTTCTATCTTATATATTTGTAGTTTATAAGTTCATCCATTATTTAAATATCACTCCTTTTTATTAAGTTTGTACTAATTATAATTTCTTTTTACTTTAGATATATTTTATCAATTCTATTTTTTTCCT
Organism: Lablab purpureus; assembly: GCA_030347555.1. NCBI lineage: Eukaryota > Viridiplantae > Streptophyta > Magnoliopsida > Fabales > Fabaceae > Lablab > Lablab purpureus. The sequence goes on along the minus strand of CM059255.1, from coordinate 23,079,026 downwards.
ACTTTAGATATATTGTACCAATTGTAATTTCTTCCTATATTAGATATAGATATATTTTTTATTCTCGTGTCACAAATCAATTCATTTATTCTTTTTATTTTGGTATCATATTCACTCCATTTTTTACTTTCCTTGTAGTTGTTGTTGATAATTTGGACCGAGATAACAAAAGATGAATTGATCCTAAAAAAAATTAACTTTTTACATTTTAAAATCTATTTATATATTAAAGATATTTAAGAGTTCTTGATTGAGAAGGATGAATATACAAAGTAAGACTAAGGCCCACACAAAAACAATCAATGTACATGGAGAAGAAAAGTCTCACTAAAAATTTATACTGGTTCACTCCTTAATCAAGAGCTACATCTAGTTGCTATCTAGTTGTTGAAACCAAAGGTTAAACTTACCACTAAAATAACAAGTTTTACAAGTGATTACAACCCTAGCAATACTAGAAAACTATCAAGAACCTTTGAACCCTACAAGACTAAGATGCAAACCTGTGCAACACTCCACTAACAACCACTGGAAATCCTATCCATAACCTCAAACAAGAAAAATACATCTTGACATATTACATGCATAACAAAAAAGGATCCAAGGTGAAAACTATGCCATTTTTGCACTAAAACATTGTATTGATAATGATTTTTAATTTAAAGAGTTCCAAGAAAACTTCTCTTGCTCAATGTTAATTTTCTCTCATAAGGTTCAATTTTTTTTTCAAAAGATTCTTTCAAAATCAGGTCAAATAGTATTTATATGAGATAGATTTTTATAAAATAAATTGTCAATTTTAATGGATTAAAATTATGAGTTAACATGTTAATTTTATTGGATGGGAAAACTAATATATTAGTTTATTATTTTAATAGATTAAAATAGGAAGATTTTGTATCAAATCTGATCACCATCGTAGGGACGACAATTAAACTCGTATCCATGAGGATCGAACTGTATCTGTCTTGAGTTTGATGGAAAAATCGAGTTGACTAGGTGAGGGTTATAGTTTTTCCCATGTTAAGAAATTGTTCGGGGTCGGGGATAATGCAATCCCTACCTCCATACATCTCTGCTCCGTTTTTAAAATTAAACCTAAAATTAACCTTATTGCTACTCAGTGTCTCTTCTTGTTTTTCACACATAAAGGCCTACCGTTTCTTTTTTGTAACCTTATTCTTAATGTTTGTTCCACATTATTCTCTTTTCTTCCATCCTTCACCCTTTACTCACTCCTTCAACTTCCCCAGTCTCTTCAACCAGTCCAATATATTCTTCTCTTTCTCCCATTCTCCACACATTTACTTTTCTTAGTCCTTTTACAAAATTTGGTAAACACATAAGGTTAGTTCTTTGCTTTTTTATCAATTTCTAAATATTGCGCATTGATTTGTTATATTTTGTAATATTTTTGTGGCTAATTTATTATATTTATGGTTAGATACATAACATTTTACACAAATTTTCTACTTTTGTATACTGGTTTGAGTATACGTATTTTTATTTCTATTTTATTTTCATTTTCTTAACTTTTATTCATTCATTTTCTGGTACTATTTTATTTGTATTTTATTTTTATTTTCATCTTCTTAACTTTGATGTTTTTCATAATTATATTTTAAAAGTGTCTTCATTATAAATTGTATAATTGTTGTGATTTTTTATTAGTTTTGTAGTTTTTTATCAGTTTTTGTTATATTTTGTAATTTTTTTATGACTAATCTATTACATTTATGGTTAGATACATAACATTTTGTACAATGTTGCACAAATTTATTGTTTTTCTATACTGGTTTGAGTATGCTTATTTTTTGTTATTTTATTTAATTTTATTTTCATCTTCTTAACTTTGATTTTTTCATAAATAAATTTTAAAAGTGTCGTTATAAATTATATAAATGCTATGAATTTTTATTAGTTTTGTAATATTTTTTATTAGGTTTTGTTATAGTTTATGTAGGTGTGAAATTGATGGAGAGTGACTACTTCTCATTTGGAAGATGATTATTAGACTATTTGATATTTGTTTGTCTGAATTTTTTTTATATTGTGTGTTTTGAAGATTAATAGTTAAAAATTATTTATTTATTAGTGTTTTTAAATATGTATTTGATATTCATTTTGAAAGATTGTTAGACTTTATAATATGTGTTTTGAAGATTGACAAATTAAACTTGATATTTATAAAACAAACAAAAATATTATCAAATACTTTTTTACATACATATTATAATATAAAAATAATAAACTAAAATATATTTCATTAGTAAAATAATTTAAAATTTGTAACATTAGAACCATTAATTAATTTATGTATAAGAAAACAATATATAAAAGAAAAATATGCTTAATATTGAAATATTTAGTCTTTATAAATTTATTGTTAGTAGTATATTTTTGTGATATATATATATATTTTTTTTTTCATGCTTAAATTTTTAGATTTATTTAAATATTTTTTAAAACTTTATTTAAAAAAATAAAATGGAAATGCAGATGTGTGGGGAATAAATTTCTATCCCTGATAGAGATTGGGACTAGGGACGAAAATAATTAAATGAGTCAAGGATAAGTCTAGACTGTCCCGCGTTGCTATGCGCTTATACTAGAGAATGAGTTTATTAAAGATACACTTTAACAGATTAGAAAACATATAATAGAACTTACTCATGGTTCTAAGTTATTTAAACAAATTAGCTAGATAACATAACAAGTTAAAATGTCTTCTATAGTCAATTTAAACATATTAGAGTCATTTTAATGGATTAACATGATCATTTAATCTATTAAAATTCTACATATTATCAAGATATGTTCAAAATAAATTAGATTCTCATCATGATCCATATAAACGTGTTAGCTGACATTATTGTTGGTACTCACTTTCTTATACTCTTAAACTAGTTTATTTGTTTTTCTCTCCTTAAAAGAATTTTTTTTATATTGATTCACCTCCTCTATGATAAGGGACATATCATCTCCCAATAATTTTATATTATGATTTTCTTCTTCTTGTTATGCATTTTTTCTAGTTTACCAAACATAATAGGATTAGATGACGTTTATCATTTTACTAGTCCATTAAATTGTCTATGATTTGTCTAGTATTTTAAATGATATCTTATTTTAACTATTTAATTATATTAATAATAATCTTGAGACATCTCCTTTACATAGACATTCTATGAGTAAATTTTTTTCATTACTACTTTTGTGTTTCTTGTTATTGTTACATGCAACCTAACAAATATTTTATTATGAAATTTGCTTATTATATTATAACAAAAATCAATTGAACTTTTCTTTTCATTCAAAATAGTTTTTAGTTATTTATCATTCTTTTACGAAAGTCAATATTTTTTTTTTCATTATTACTTTTGTGTTTCTTGTTATTGTTACATGGAATCTAATAAATATTTTATTATGAAATTTGCTTACTATATTATAACAAAAATCAATTGAACTTTTCTTTCCATTGAAAATAGTTTTTAGTTATTTATCATTCTTTTACGAAAGTCAATATTTAAAAAGGGAAAAGAATCTGATTACGTCCAACCAACACGTTTCACTCACTCCTTTCTTTGAGTGCATAAAACCTCCTAGTCCAGTTGTCACTTTTGTCTCGTCAAACGTTGAAGCATAAAGCTTTGGCATAAGTTCCGATATCAGAAATCAGGCTTCCCATGAGGGGTTAAGAACTTCTTCTGAAGCAGTTTACTCTATGAGCATTGATCATGAGAAAGAGGCTTGATTTGAATAAAAGATCAACTAACGTGACGATGAAGAAGAGAATTTGGAGAACCGCAACGTTATTACCGTGCGTCCTTCTGTTCTTGCTTGCTTTTGCGTTTGAGATGAAGTCTTCCTCCTTTGTGACGTTCAACTGGGCACACAAGAACACTAGTCCAGGTATGCATCACAAAATTTAGAAAAAAGAAACTCTCATAATTATAGATTTAGAGTTTTATTTTGAGCTACATAACTTTTTTTATTGAAACTTAATGCGCATAATCAAAATTAAATTTTAATTGTAACTAAAGATTTTTTTTCCTATGTAGATCACTAGGCAAGACAACAACAAATACATGTTATTATTGTTAGAACACTTAGAAGATTGGAATGGAACTGGGTCCAAAAGTTCATAAAATAGATTAGTCACATAAGAAACTACCATAGTCTAAAGTTAATTGTGTTATTTTTTATGGGATTGTTTAGTCTACTGTGTAAACAATCTGTTTTTATAAAATAATTATATATTTTTTTAAAACACATGTAATATAATTTGTATTTATTTATATATCAAATTATTAAATTTAAATTTAAATATAATAACATGACTTAAACTTTAAAAATATATATTTGATTCTTTTATTTAAGTTTATTTTTTTAATTTTCTTTTAAAATGAATCAAAATCTGTTGATCCAATATAAAATGAAATCAAATTAAAAAATTACTAGAGAACTTATGTCGATTTTATTTTTTGAAAATTTTATGTACTGCTGCTATGGTAAAATAAGAGGGTTGATTAAAGATAAGGGAAACCGTATGGATATAATTTTGTAAGTTTTACTTTAATAGTTATAATTAGAGTAGGGGTGATGAAAAAAATAAGGAAAAACTTAGATATAATATTGTAAGTTTTACTATTATTTATAATTAGTTTTATTCTGATAATCTTTCTAAAAGTTTATAATAAGAGATCACGAAGACTATTGAGCCAAAAATCCAATTATAATATATATATATATATATATCATATAAATGTGGGTTTTTATGTTATTCTATTTTTATCAAATATTTTAATAATTAATTTTATTGAGAACTTAAAATTCAATAAATTAGGGTTATCGAATTTTATGTTCGTTTGAAGAGTTGAAACCCCTATTGGAGGTTACTTTGACCTTTATAATGTGAATGAAAAGACCTTTTAAAGTAGGTTACGTTTTAAACTCATTCTTATTTCTAGGTAGGTTTCATATATACATTGAATTTTAAAGGTATCCCACCAAACTTAGTTACAGAGACATAATTGGACATATATGCACACAAGTTTTAAGGAATTAGCAAAAACAAAGACTTTGCAAAAGAAATACTGCAGCAACTTTACATCATTTTATAATTCAACTAATTTAATATTTTTTTGGCATATTTTAATAAAATTAATAGTTTTTAATAATTTCTAGATTTTGATTTCTAACTAGCATTTTATCTATTATCAACAGGATGCCTTCTTATTTTTAAACACTGAACTTCATTTCTGTATAAAGTTTATCTTGTTTTAATTGATGAATAAGTGATATAGTTGAACAAGTAATCTATGACTTTAGCAGACAAAAATTGTAAGTTGATTATTGAAATTTAGGAAAACGAACCTTAGCTGCTCAATATCAATACTAAGACTAATAAAAATAAAATATACTATTTATGTATGGACTAGTTATGAATTTATAAAGAAAAAAATTAAGAGATTAAAAATGTCCCATTGTTTTGTAAGCTTAAAAAGAATTATTTGGTGATTTTTTTCCCTTCAGAGACTTCAACAACTTTGAGTAATTGTTGTAGGGGTCAGATTAAATATCTATTCTAAAATATATAAACTTGTTAGAACTTTAGTCATTAAATTTTTAATTATAAATATAACTCTGTACTTTAAATTTTGAAGCATAATCCTAAGTTTTTTTTTTAATTTGTAGTGTGGATAGTAGCACAAACTGAACAGCCTAAAATGATTCAATTAGAATTGAACAGGAGCAAACAAGGCACAGCGCTGATGAAGGAAATGGCTCCTCCAGGAGGACAAATCACCTGCGACCGTTCCCATTATGCTTATGACATCTGCACCATCCACGTGGCAACAATCCTGGACCCCACCACCTCCACCTTCTTCATCCAGCATCCCACCACAGTGGATGCAAATCAAACGGACACAAAAATCCGTCCTTACCCTCGAAAATTCGATAGTCCTGTAATGTCAAGGATCAAGGAGTTGACCATCACCTCAGGTGGACCAATCCCATTGTGCCACGTCAAGCACGAATCCAATGCCTTGGTATTCAGTGCGGGAGGGTACACGGGAAACTTCTTCCACGACTTCAATGATGGGTTCATCCCTCTATTTATCACCCTCAATTCTTTCTTCCAACATCAAGATAACAAAGACGTGGTGCTTGTGATTTCTAAGGCTCGTGATTGGTGGGTGAACAAGTATGCAACTTTACTAGGTCAATTTACCAAGCACCCCATCATTGACCTAGATAATGATAACCAAACTCATTGTTTTCCTCATGCCACTCTTGGCCTAGTGTCACATGGATTTTTGACCATAAAACCTGAGCTACTTCCAAACCCTAAGTCACTTCATGATTTTAATGCATTTTTAAGGAAAACATATGGTGCTAATAACAATGTCTCATTTAATAATTTTCCACGACCACGTCTTGTGTTGCTGAATCGGTCAAGTGGGGATGGAAGATTGTTGCTAAACATGGAAGATTTGAGATTGGAGATGCAAAGGGTTGGTTTTGATGTCATCGTGTTTGAGCCAACACCTTCTACCCCATTGAGCAAAGCATTTGCACTCATTGGTTCTAGTCATGCAATGGTTGGCATACATGGTGCGGCACTCACACACTCATTGTTTCTCAAGCCAGGGTCTGTGTTCATCCAAGTGGTTCCATTAGGGTTGGAATCGGTGGCTCAGATGTGCTTTGGCAACCTAGCTAAAATGGGGTTGAATTATATGGAGTATAGGGTTAGGGCTAAAGAGAGTAGCCTCACTGAGAAATATGGCAAGGAAGATGTGATGATCAAGAACCCTATTGATTTTCTCAATGGGAGACCATGGTCCAAAAGCAAGATGAATGTTTATTTGAAAGAGCAAAACCTGAGATTGGATTTGGTTAGATTTAGGAAATATCTTAAGAAAGCTTACAAGAAGGCAATACAACTTATAGGATCCTAGAGAGAACATGCTAGGGGACTTATTAGAAACCTATAAAATTATTTTGTATTATAGCTTTCGAAAAATTAAATATGATATTTCATTCATCGTGAAGAATTTGTTCCTCTTTATTATCCTTGCTATGAGGTGACTATTCCTACAGTCTCAGTAATCTGCACAAATCAACACCTTTTCTCATAATCCCTTCTTCAACAGCAGTCTTCAACAGCAGTGGCGAGTGACATTGCTAGCCCTATCCACCTTCTTAGTTTCTTCCCTAGCCATACCAACAAATACCCCTGACTTGTGCCAAAATTGTGTTCTTCAATATGTGCTACTGTAAGTGTGCTGTAACTATGCACTGAAGGTGTTGCTTGTTCAGTTGTCCACCATATTGTATTACCCACTACATCTCATGCCAACTGCAAAGAACAAAAGTTTCTAGACTACCACAAATGTGATGAATTTAAAGATTATTGCTCACATAGCACCACATATTAGAAGCTATAATTCTAGTTTTGTATTCTTCTGCATCATCACCAATCCACTGTCAGTCGACTAAGTGATTTTCCCCCTCCTTCCATTCTCGTCTAAACCCCCATCAGACATTACGTTATGACCTTGTGACGCAAGTTTTTATTTCTTTTAAGCCCTTGTCAACTATGATGTGTCACCTAGCATTTGCTTAGCCCTTAGCCAACAAAATTAACAGAACTCACCTATGTAACATATCATGCAAAAATCCACTCTACAAAGCATGTCCCTCTGCTCTCCTTCAGCTAAGGGGCTCCTTGCTAATTTTCTAACAAAATCTAACATACATTACAAGAAATCTTGAGTATAGCTGCCAGAAAGTAGCGTCGGTCCAAAACGGACGCTAGTAGAGTCCGTCAATGAGACTCTACGCCGATGCTATGAAAAGAAAAAAATTTAGAATCGACCTACACAACTCTAGGCCGATGCTTAGTTGTTGAATGAAAAAACTAAATAAATTAATATAAAAATATAAGGTAGCGTCGGCCATGCCGATGCAAAAATTAAATAAAAAATTTAAACTCATTAATGTTGCATCGGCCTTGGGAACGGTAAATTTATTAAAAATTGAATAATTGAGTTAGCATCGGCTAGGCCAATGTAATGTCTACGCTAAATGAAATTAATTGTGTCCGCCTAGCCGACGCTAGTTTTAATTAAAAAATGCACACAAAAATTAAATAAAAAATTAAAACTCATTAATGTTGCGTCGGTCTTGGGGACACTAAATTTATTAAAAATTGAATAATTGAGTTAGCGTCAGCCTGGCCGATGCAATGCCTACGCTAAATGAAATCCAGACCTAATTTCCCTCATTTTCGCATCTTCTCTCTCGCAATTTCCTCATTATCTCTCTTCCTTTGTGCCTCCGTCCTGTGGATTTAGTCATTGCTGTTGATCATCTTTGCCTCCATCTACCTCTGCCTCCATTACCTCTGCATCTGCCGATCTCCATCTCTAGCTCGCATTTGAAGTTCGCGCTCCTTGAAGGTAAGAAATTGTTGTGGGTTTTCAATTTCGATTTTGATTTGGAAAGATTGTGTGCATTTCGTTGTTGATTTTGAATTGAAGCTAATGTTTGACAGTGACTCTCTGAATTTGTGGTTGGAGAATTTGGGATTCTTGGTGAAGAACATAGTTCATCGTTCATATTATTCATATCGCGCGTAGGTGAGTTTTCGTGATTCAATTGGTTTCCTGTTTAGGATTGAATTGGTTGCCTGTTTAGTTCGCGTAGGTTTCTTTAACAACCAACGCCGATACTACCCACACACGCGATCCTTTTAATTTATTTTAAAAAATAAACAGTGTCGGCCAGACTGATGATATTTATTTATTTTAAAAATCTGTAGCGTCGGCTTTGCGTCTACGGAGCCTACGCTACGTACCTATTTTTAAAAGCATAGCGTCGGCATTTGTGTTAGCTAAGCCGACGCTATTAGCGTCCCTTAATCGCTTCGACGTTACGTTATTAGCTTCCATGTGTTTAGCGTTGACTATTGTGTGGACGCAATGCCGACGCTAATCACGAGTTAGCGTCCACTTTTCTTCGCTGGCGTCGGCTTTTTGCTGACGCTACATCTATTTTTTCTTGTAGTGATATTGTGTCACACGTCTCTAAGGCGAAATGCATTATATACAACAATTATGTTTTGTGTGTTAGATGATACAATACTTAATGTTCTTTTACAAAGTTTAATGTACATAATCTTAAGCTAATATTGTATTTCACAAAATTATTACATATTTTTATTATATGTTGTAGAGAATGTTTTCATCTTCCAACCACCAAGATGATCCTTAAGAAGTTTTATTAACATCAAAGATATATTGGAGAGTAAGCTAAAGTTGTTTTGCATCAACTTTTTGATTCATGCTCATGTCAACTTTGGAAAAGTTGTCCGGCTTATGTGGTATCTTGCTTTACTCATATTTGAGTATGAAGCTCTTTAACTTAGGCCTCATAAGCGTTTGCTAGCTATTAGGACATTTTCTTGAGAAAGAGATAAATATTTAATGTTTTATGAAAAGTATTTAATACATCAATAACACTGCTTGCTCAGGCGATGAAAGATTCTCTTCTAAGTTGAATTTACTCAACATCTAGAAAAATATTTGCAATTACTATTTCTTCTTCGTGCTATTTGAAGCTTTCTTTCAAGAAGAAACCAGAGCAACATTGATTACAAGTGCAAAAATGCTGCTGAAATTCTTTCTCATCTCTATGTCCTAAAATCTTCTTAAGAACACTGTTGTTTCGTTTTTTATTCTAGTAGAGTGATTAAATCTTGTATATGTCAAGACACTATCTCTCTCTAGTTAGCCAAAAATCCAATCTTTTAGGTCACTTCTTTTTAGAAAACCTTTATGTTTAGCCAAGAGTGGCTATGTTTCAAAGAATACTCACTTTTAGCTAGGAGTGACTACATTCCAAACAATACTTAGGTTATTGGCTAGGAGTGGCTACTATCTAAATAACACTTGCGGTTTTTAGCTAGAAGTGATTGTTTTCCAAATAATATTTAAGTTTATTAGCCAGGAGTGACTGAGTTCCAAATAATACTCAGGTAGCATTTTAGTTATAAGTGACTGAGGTCCAAAGAATACTTGTTTTACATCTTAGCAACATTAGTCTGCTTAGTGAAACTTGACTTGTTGGTTAAGAACTAAACATAGTTTACTTTTACCACCAATATAAAAAATCAAAGTAAATTCTTCTTTCCTTTTATCTCAATTACATTACATGTTATTCTCTTTGTGTTAATCAAAGAAAGAAGAGGTTTTAAAAAAACTAAGTTTATAACAAATTACATGTTATTACGTTTGACTATATATTATTGAAAGTAAATTTGAGAAAATATTTTTAAAATGTTAAATATATAATTCAATGTATTTAGTTTGTTTTAATAGAGTCCCTTTGTTTTATTATGAACTAGTATTTATAGAGTTAGAAAACTTAGTTAGTTATTATGATTGATGCATGGATCCAAGATCATGTATTAGAGGGATGCATGTATAGGGTTATTGTTAGAATTATAGAGATATCAAGAAAGGGGATGAATTGATACCTGATTTTCCTTCAAATCTGTCAAGTATCAGATTTTACATTTGCTTTCAGGAACAAATTAGTTTACTTATCGATTAAAACAGTTGATTAGTTATATCAGCAGATTATAAAAGAATGTAAAGGAAGAGAAAGAATGCACAAGAGATTATATTGGTTTGCTCTTTTTCAAGAGCTACGTCCAGTTTTAATCTGTCACTCTAACAGATAACAATAACAGTAATTGAAAAAGTCTTTACAAGAACCCCTCTTCTAAAGACAATCTAAACCAGAATGATAAAATCCTAAACACTATAGAATTCTATCAACAATACTAGACTCACTCCAAGTCTATTGTGATCACACCAATCACAAAATACAAATTTAGAAAATACACTAAACTACCCCAAAATAGGTAAGACCCAAGACAAATTTCACTATTGCAGTTCCCTTTCTTGATTCTTCCTAAAACTTAATTCTTCAATGAATTTGCGAATGAGATCTTTTTCGTTTCTCTCTTCTGTCTTGGATCTTCCAAGTGGCTTGTATTTATAGAGAATGAGAGACTGACTCCAACAACTGATATTCAGTCCTGAGTTACTGGAAGAGTCTGGAACAAAATAGTTAGCTAAACATAAAATAGTTGGCTTAATTAATTAAAACACATTGCAAGCATATTTTCTGTATTAATGAAAATAGAAGACTAATATTTCAAATTAGCTAACTAAACAAAGATAATCTGACATCAACTAAAAACTACAGTAACATCATCAAATCAAAATTATCAACAAAGTCCCCCTATTTGATGATGGCAATCAACCTGCAAGAACTTGTTAAGATCAAGGAGAATAGATGGAAGATTATCTTCCCCTTTGACATTAGCAAATAGGCAATGTTTAGTAATAAGCAGAGAATAAGTTGCAGATTATATTACAGACCAACAATTGTTTATCAAAAAGCAACATAAAAACGAAACTATAGAAAAACACTTAAACAACAAATTTTAATCTTCATCTTCATCCTCATCATCACCCTCATCATCATCATCATCTTCATCTTCATCTTCATCAGCATCCTCATCCATGGCAGCAACATTACTAGAAGTGCCTTCAAAAGCTTTAACAGAGACTTGAATTTCTGCGAGCTGTTGCTGAATGAGTTCGATTTTATAGTCAATGTTTGTAAACCTGGAAACCATGGTTTCATGGGTGTTGCGCTGCATAGAACCAAGAACGTTAAGACGAGTAATAAGCATTCTTCTCAAACTTAGATAAAGGAATTCCTTGATATGCAGGAGGAGCTGTGTATGGAACCATCTGATAACCAGAGTAATCTTGAGGAGGGTTCCTTGAAGGATTATCTTCTTGAGCTGATGATCTAGGTGCAGTAGAGGATGAACCAGCTTCAAACTTCCATTCATCATCAACCTTTGAGAGGCCCATTTTTCTGAGATAATACTTATAAAATATGTGCTAGTGATTGATGATTCTGGTGGTGGCTCCTTCAGTGAAAACGTTAAAGTGATCCAGAACTTTGGAGATGAAGATGGCATACCACAGTTTGTGGTCCATTGTTCTTGTGAAATTATCAAACTACTAAGTTTTCCCCTAATGTAGTATAGGGTTAACCTAGGTATCAATCCAAGAACACACCCCCATTTATGTCCATTGTTTCATACTCTCCTTCCAAATACAATTTAAAATTGGGGAAATGTAAATCTTAGAATTCAAAAAGAGTAAAATTCAGAAAACAGAAATTGAAATGTAAAACAAAAACAGAAATTGCAATGCAGAAACAGAAATTAAAACTGTAAAACAAAAACAGAATTCTAAAACAGAAACAGAATTCTAAGACAGAAACAGAAACAGAAATGGAGAACAAAACTAGAAACAGAAACTGAAATAAAATGCAACGCAGAAACTGAATTTTAAATTTCAATACAGAAACGAAATTTGAAACTGGAAACAGAAACTGAAATTGAAATTTCACATAAGCATTGAATGTATTTTGTTATGTATTTTTCTCTTGCATATAAAACCACCAATTGATCAATCGGTAATTTCATAGAATTGGTTTTGATGAAGAAGTGAATCCAATTCTACAACATTTTATGCAGTTATCAATCAAAAACAACAATGTAAAAGTTCAAGAGAGAAAACAAACTCAAAGCAACCGATCGGTCTTTTATTCCCATGCTTCAACCGTGAAAAGAGAGAATTTGGAAACTTGACTTTTCATAAGCTTATAAAAAAACAGAAAAACTGAAAAATGAACTCCTTAACTTCCCACATACTCTGTTCTGAGCATTTTAACACTTATATAGCAGTTCTAGGAAGTGGAAACGAATGGTCAAGTTTTGGATACAATGGGCCTATCAAAACTTATTTACAACCCGCAAAGAAATACACTATATTTTTTCCTAACTTCTAAAAATCACTAAAAATAGCTCCAAGCTCCAAATGTGACGTTCCAGGTGTCCAAATTGAAGCCCCAAAAGTGTAGAATCCAACGCAAAAATAATCAGCCCAAAAGGACACCTATAGAAAAAGTTATAAGCAAAACAAGGAGCAAAGGTCAGAGCTGAAAAATACAGAAATACAACACAAAAATACTATATAAGGGCATGTTTACAAAATCTCCTCTTTATTGCAGAAAATACAAATACATGCTAAATGAAAGAAATAAGAAAATAAGAAATGCTTAGGAGATGCAATAAGACTATAAAAGTGTTATAGAAAATGAGTCATCAAATACCCCCACACTTAAGCTTTTGTACTCCCAAGCAAAAGGGAGAAAAGAAAACAAAGAAATTTTTCAACGGATCCTTATATGGACTGTGTTCTGAGCAAAAAGGAAAAAAAAAAAGAATTCATCAATCAAAGTGTTAAAGAATCAAAACAATCAAGAGTAAATTTCACACACAAAAGTAAACAAGAATTTCAATCATATTAAACTATGGATCAAAATATGGTAAAATTCTTACATGGGTATGTGTATCACTCATCCTCTCAAGTGTTTAGGTTGGTATTTACACTCAAAGCACATCATGAAAGTAAGCATTACCATAGGCTTGAAGAGTCTCTTAATTTCACTACTTCAATCACATGCACCAAAGATCAAAAGGACTTTTATTAAGCTTGTAATGTGGCTAAGGCAAGGGTAGGATAAAAGAAGGGAAACAAAGCTATAAACCAAAGAGAAAAGATGAGCAATGGGGAATGAGTTAAAATAAGTAGAGAGAAAAAAAAACTAACATTAACTCTTTATTTCTCTTTATTTCTCTTCTTTCCTTTTTCATCCATTTTTCTTCTTTTCTTTTTCTTCAAACCACATATTCTTATATTTCATCTTCTTTTTCTTTGTCGTCCACATGATTTTTCTTTTGAGCAATTTTTTTCAATCAACTCACAACGCACCAAAATCTTCCAAAATTCATCAATAATGCATAAAGTAGTACCCCCACACTTATTTTTAACCCACTCCCAAAACAATTCCAAAGCTCATCTAATCCCAAGATTGGGTATATCATGGTTTTTCGGTTTCCAAGGCTTATATTGAACTATAAAATCATCAAGAAAGAGGTTAATAAGGCTCAAAGAGGGTAACAAATGGAATTAATGCAAGGTAGGTCAATTTGGCCAAGTAGCTAACATGAAAGAAGGCCTAGATCATCTCAAAAGTGTATGTGAACAAGTAATATAAAAAAAAGAGTCAATTCAAGTTCTAGAATACCTACGAACATGAGTAAATCACACAAGAAGAAAATAAGCTCAAAAACTCACTAAGGTACATGTTCTACCAAAAGTTGATCCAAAAATCTAATTTTATGAAAAACTAGTTGAACTCAAGTGTAAGAAACATATCTATCAAGTTTGAAAATCCTAACTAAGAAAGACAAATTTAACAGTTGCTCACAAAAGTTTTAAAAACAAAGGTATCCAATGAAAAATTATGCTAAGAAAATCAGCAAAACAAAAAAATATGGTGTTTAAAATGTACAAAATGCAACTAAGAATTGTGCAAAAGAAGAATCAACTAAATGCAGTGAAATGCAATGTATATGCAGTAACAATGTCCTAAAACTATATGCAATCAATGAAGAAAAGAAAAAAAAAAAAAAAAAAAAAAAAAAAAATAGTATGGTACTGAATGTGCAGCTAAAAAAAATGCAAATATGCAGTGAAAATGTAAGTGTTTATGTGGTTGGAAAAACAAAACAGCAAAGAAATGATATTGAGTTATGAACTATGCAAAAAAAATGCAAAAATATGATGAAAACTAAATCTGGACAGCAAAAACAGAAACAAAACAAAAATATTGCAAACTTGCCACCCCCATACTGGAATCAAACGTTGTCCTCAATGTGGGAATGGGTAAAAATGTTACAGTAAAAGGGAATTTAAAAATTGCAGCAGAAAAAGTCTCAAATGTCGGTAAACAATTTGTTTTCTTCCAAGAGAGGCTCCACCAAAGATAAGTCAAGTGTATTGGAAGTTCTCTCTTACGGCTTGTTCTCATGAAAAACTTTTAGTTGATGACCATTGACCTTGAATTTCCTACAAGTAGCTTCATCTTCTATTTCAACTGTACCATATGGAAAAATGTTAGTGATCACAAAAGGTCCATCCCATCTAGATCGAAGCTTACCAGCAATCAATTTCAAACGTGAATTAAAGAACAAAACTTTTTGACCTACAACAAATTCTTTTCTCAAAATATTTGAATCATGAAATTTCCTAACTTTCTCCTTATAGATTTTTGAGTTCTCATATGCTTGGAGGCGTATCTCATCCAATTCTTGTAGTTGTAGTTTCCTCTCTTTTCCTACCTCATCAAGTGTCAAATTGCAACTTTTTACCGCCCAATATGCCTTATGCTCTATCTCCACTGGAAGGTGACATGCCTTACCAAACACCACACGAAATGGAGACATCCCTAATGGTGTTCGGTAAGCTGTTCTTTGTGCCCACAGAGCATCATCCAACCATCTACTCCAATCTTTCCTGTTAGGGTGAACTAGTTTTTGCAACAGATGCTTAACCTCTCTATTAAATACCTCAGCTTGTCCATTAGTCTCGGGATGATATGGTGTGGAAATTTTATGTGTGACCCCATACTTCCGGAATAAAGCGGCTATGGTCCGGTTGCAAAAATGGCTTCCCTGATCGCTGATTATAGCCTTAGGCACACCAAACCTGCAAAAAATGTTAGTCCTGATAAAATTTGACACAAATTTAGAATCATTGGTCCTAGTGGCCTTGGCCTCCACCCATCTAGAAACATAATCTACAACAAGTAAAATGTAAGAATAGCCAAAAGAAACAGGAAAGGGACCCATAAAATCAATGCCCCATACATAAAAAATTTCACAAAACATAATAGGTTGTTGTGGCATCTCGTTTCTCCTTGTGATAACACCTCCTATTTTTTGACATTTCTCATAACTGGTGGAAAATCTGTATGCATCTTTAAAGATGGTGGGCCAATAGAAACCGCTATCCAATACTCTCCTAGCTGTTCTCTGTGGTCCATGATGGCCTCCTGTAGGTGTATCATGACAAAAATACAGTATATCCTGAAATTCATGGTCAGGAACACACCTGCGAATAATCTGGTCATTACAAAACCTCCACAGATATGGATCATCCCAAACATAGTATTTACCATCACTTTTTAGTTTATTAATTTGGGATCTAGATGCAGCAGGAGGTAAAACAAAAGCAACCAAATAATTAACTATATCTGCAAACCAAGGTGCAGAGTTCATGGAGTACAAAGAAAATAAATAATCATCAGGAAAACTATCACGAATGGGTAAGGGATCATCATTCCCTTCAACTATACTCAAATGATCAGCTACTTGATTCAACATACCACTTTTATCTTTTATATCAATGTCAAACTCCTGTAAGAGAAGCATCCATCTGATCAATCTGGGCTTTGCATCAGGCTTCTTCAGTAGGAATTTCAATGCAGAATGGTCTGTAAAGACAATTATTTTGGAGCCAAGCAAATATGATCTAAACTTATCCAATGCAAACACAATGGCTAGTAGCTCCTTTTCAGTGGTGGTATAATTTTCCTGAGCTGCATCAAGGGTTCTTGAAGCATATGCAATGACATGAGGGAATTTACCTACCCTTTGTGACAACACAGCTCCAAGAGCAAAATCAGAGGCATCACACATTAACTCGAAAGGAAGCCCTCAATTTGGTGGTTGCATGATAGGGGATGTGGTTAGTCTCTTCTTCAACTCTGTGAATGCCTCTTTGCATGAATCATTAAACACAAATGGAACGTCCTTCTGCAACAGGTTGGACAATGGCAGGGCAATTTTGCTAAAATCTCTAATAAATCTCCGGTAGAAACCTGCATGTCCAAGAAAAGAACGAACTGCCCGTACAGACACGGGGTAAGATAGAGAGGTAATAACATCAATTTTTGATTTATCAACCTGTATTCCTCTCTCAGAAACAAGATGTCCTAAAACTATGCCCTCACTTACCATGAAATGGCATTTTTCATAATTAAGCACCAGAATAGTTTCAACGCACCTGTCTAAAACTTTGGTTAAATTATGCAAACAACAATCAAATGAGGACCCATATACAGTGAAATCATCCATAAACACTTCCATGCAATGTTCAATCAAATCGGAAAATATGCTCAACATGCATCTCTGGAATGTAGCAGGTGCATTGCACAAACCAAATGGCATCCTAGTATAGGCAAATGTGCCAAAAGGACAAGTGAATGTGGTTTTATGTTGGTCCTGAGGAGCAATGTGTATTTGCATATAACCAGAAAAACCATCCAAAAAGCAAAAATGAGACTTACCTGCCAACCTCTCAATAACCTGATCAATAAATGGGAGAGGGAAGTGGTCTTTCCTAGTAGCCTGGTTGAGACGTCTGTAGTCTATGCAAACTCTCCACTTGTTGGCAACTCTGGTAGGAACCAACTCTTGTTCCTGGTTCTGAATAACCGTAACCCCAGACTTCTTGGGAACCACTTGCACAGGTGAGACCCATGTGCTGTCTGAAATGGGGTAGATGATCCCAGCCATCAGTAGCTTGGTCACCTCCTTCTTCACAACATCTAAAATGGTAGGATTGAGCCTCCTTTGTGGTTGTCTAATGGGTTTAGACGCATCCTCCTACAAGATTCTGTGCATGCATGTTGCTGAACTGATTCCAGGAATATCAGCCAGACTCCAACCAATGGCCTTTCTGTGTACTTGCAGAACCTCCATCAACCTCTCCTCTTGTTCCTGGAGAAGAGTGTTGGAAATGATAACTGGAAACCTATGTTCAGGATCCAAATAGGCATACTTAAGATGACCCGGCAAAGGCTTCAATTCCAATGAGGATGACTGCTGTGTTGTTGAATCTGAATTCTGTAAAACTACAGTAGGGGTTATTACATCAGTATTTATACCTGCAAAAGATGGTGAAATAGTAGATATCACAATGTTAAATTCATCATAGATGGTACACTGACCATCACAGGTGCAACATGGTTGAACATCTAAGTCCAAGTCTGAGAATTGAGAAAAGAAAGAAAGTTCAATATCTTTATTTACATTAGCCTCTAAATCTAATTTGTTACAAGCTACATCAATGTTTTTATTTTCTTCAACATTTAACAAAAATACAGCATGGTCATATAAAATGGAATGGCCTTCAACTGGATGCTTCATGGCTTCAAAGATATTGAATTGGACCGTGTCCTCTCCAAATTCCATGGACAATGTGCCAGTGTGAACATCTATCTTGGTCTTTGCAGTCATCAAGAATGGCCTTCCAAGAATCAATGTAGATTTATGGGTGGAGTTCTCATCTTGCATGTCAAGAATATAAAAGTCAGCTGGAAAAATTAATTGGTTAACTTTTACCAACACATCTTCCAGCACACCCAGGGGTTGAGTTATACTGCGGTTTGCTAATTGTATCACCACATTGGTTGGCTTCAAGTCTCCCAATTGTAACATTTTGTACACAGCTGACCGCATCACATTTATAGATGCTCCCAAATCCAGCAAAGCATTAGCAAAGGTCAACTCTCCAATAGTGCAAGGAATGGAAAAAGAACCTGGATCATTACATTTTTTTGGAAGATTGGACTGGGAGTGTGATGAGACTGTCTGGATTTGCCTTTTCTTTAAATTCCTTTTGTAGGTACATAATTCTTTCAAGAATTTAGCATATCTAGGAATCTGTCTTATAGCATCTAACAAGGGTATGTTGATCTCCACCTTTTGAACGTGTACAACAGCTCCTGATCAAGTTCAAACTTTTTTGATAAAGAGGCCCTGGATGGAAAAGGCAAAGGTAACTGCTACTGAACTGGTTTCTCAACTGTATCTTGTTCTGCATTTTTCTGGAGTAGAACAGTTGTTACATCATGATCTTCAGTACTTGGTTTCAACTGCTTACCACTCCTCAAGGTAATAACACTTACATTCCCTTTTGGATTTATCATCGGTTGAGAGGGAAGTGTTTTGGATCCTTGCTGCTGCAGCGTATTAATGGTGGTTGCAAGCTGTCCAATTTGTGTTTGCATGTCTTGGATGGTGGCCGACATATTTTGCTGGAATTGCAAATTATTGGTAGCCATTTGTTTCATTAATTCCTCCAAAGATGGCCCAGAATCAGGTTGTATTTGTTGTTGGGCATTCTGCTGTCTAAGAGGTGGAGGTTGATATCTCGGCTGTTGTATGTTTTGTTGATTCTGCTGTACAGGCTGATGTGTTTGGTGATGTATGGGCTGCTGCTGATAAGCATACTTTTGTTGTTGTTGTGGTACTGCTCCTGGTCCATATTTCAAGTTAGGATGGTCTCTCCAACCTGGGTTATATGTAGAGGAGAAAGGATTGTACTGTTGCTGTTGGGAAGGATGTTTATAAAAGTTTTGTGATCCTGGAAAAATACCAGCTACCATTTCAGGGACTGCATTAATTGTTTCTTGTAATTGAGGACATGCATCAGTGTAATGGTCAACTCCTGCACAAATCCCGCATGTTTTCAAAGTCTTCTGTACTACACTGGTTTGTTGCCCCATAGCTAGCTGCCTCACAAGTGAAGTGAGTTCAGTTAGCTTTTTTTCCAACCTTTGATTTTCTATTGCAGCAACCATACTTGTAGTTGTTTCATGGACTGATTTGGAGATTTGCCTTGAGCTAAATTGTTGAGAATTTTCAGCCATGTTGGAGATGAGATGTTTTGCAGCAGCTGGGGTTTTATCCATCAAAGCACCTCCACTTGTTGCATCTATCATACTTCTTTCCATTGGTTGCAACCCTTCATAGAAATATTGAATTAAAAGCTGCTCATTAATTTGATGATTGGGACAAGTAGAAAAAAGTTTTTTAGATCTCTCCCAATACTCATAAAGTGACTCCCCTTGCAGTTGTCTAATGCCACTAATTTCCTTTCGCATGGCTGCTGTTCGAGAGGCTGGGAAAATTTTTTCTAAGAACTTGCGCTTCATCTCATTCCAAGTAGTGATGGGAGTGGGCTGCAAATATAACCAATCCTTGGCTATGTCACATAACGAGAAAGGAAATGCCTTCATCTTTACAAAATCTTCAGGAACATTTACAGGTTTCCTGGTTGAGCAAACTACATGAAACTCCATTAAATGCTTATGAGGATCTTCTCCCGCAAGACCGTGGAATTTTGGCAGCAATTGAATTAAACCAGACTTGAGTTCATAGTTAGTTGCTCCCTCTCCTAATTGTGGAATTTGGATACATAATGGTTGGTAACCAACATCTGGGGTAGCTAGATCCTTCAATGTTCTCTCTGGGTTGTGAAGGGCCATGTTCAAACTGTTTTGGTTTTCAGAACCAGAATCTGAAATAGTTGAACTGTATGGGTGTTCAGACTCAGAATCTGAAACAGTTCCACCAATTGAAATGGAGTCTTGGATCAAATGGCTATCTATGAAAGCCTTTTCTCTCTGTTCTCTACTGAGTCTTCGAAAAGTTTGCTCAATTTCAGGGTCTAATGGATACAAAGCACCTGAATTGGACCTGGTCATACACCAAAGCAGTAAAGTTCAAAACAAACAAAGCTACAATATCACGCTAGATTGTGAGTTGCAGCTCCTTGGATCAATGTGACAGCACCAGCTCCAAACTGCACCACTTCGAATCACCAACTGCTGCACAGATGGCTGCAGTACACCAAAAATGGTCTAGCAGCACTACAAAATCTCAAGCCAATTAAACTCTCCAGCATCACCCAAGGGTTCTCGCAACACCACAAATACTGTCTAACAGCGAATCAATCCAACAAACAACAAATTGGAGAAAATTAAAGGAAGAGCATCAAACAATGAGATATGAATGGCATGTGTCCCCGGCAACAACGCCAATTTGACATAACCCCACTGTCGCTTGTGAAATTATCAAACTACTAAGTTTTCCCCTAATGTAGTATAAGGTTAACCTAGGTATCAATCCAAGAACACCCCCCCATTTATGTCCATTGTTTCATACTCTCCTTCCAAATACAATTTAAAATTGGGGAAATGTAAATCTTAGAATTCAAAAAGAGTAAAATTCAGAAAATAGAAATTGAAATGTAAAACAAAAACAAAAACAAAAATTGCAATGCAGAAACAGAAATTAAAATTGTAAAACAGAAACAGAATTCTAAAACAGAAACAAAATTCTAAGACAGAAACAGAAACAGAAATGGAGAACAAAACCAGAAATAGAAACTGAAATAAAATGCAACGCAGAAACTGAATTTTAAATTGCAATACAGAAACGAAATTTGAAACTGGAAACAGAAACTGAAATTGAAATTTCACATAAGCATTGAATGTATTTTGTTATGTATTTCTCTCTTGCATATAAAACCACCAATTGATCAATCGGTAATTTCATAGAATTGGTTTTGATGAAGAATTGAATCCAATTCTACAACATTTTATGCAATTATCAAATCAAAAACAACAATGTAAAAGTTCACGAGAGAAAACAAACTCAAAGCAACTGATCGGTCTTTTATTCCCATGCTTCAACCGTGAAAAGAGAGAATTTGGAAACTTGACTTTTCATAAGATTCTAAAAAAAACAGAAAAACAGAAAAATGAACTCCTTAACTTCCCACACACTCTGTTATGAGCATTTTAACACTTATATAGCAGTTCTAGGAAGTGGAAACGAATGGTCAAGTTCTGGATACAATGGGCCTATCAAAACTTATTTACAACCCGCAAAGAAATACACTATATTTTTGCATAACTTATAAAAATCACTAAAAATAGCTCCAAGCTCCAAATGTGACGTTCCAGGTGTCCAAATTGAAGCCCCAAAAGTTTAGAATCCAACGCAAAAAGAATCAGCCCAAACGGACACCTACAGAAAAATTTATAAGCAAAACAAGGAGCAAAGGTCAGAGCTGAAAAATACAGAAATACAACACAAAAATACAGTATAAAGGCATATTTACAAAATCTCCTATTTATTGCAGAAAATGAAAATACATGCTAAATGAAAGAAATAATAAAAGAAGAAATACTTAGGAGATGCAATAAGACTATAAAAGTGTGTATAGAAAATGAGTCATCAGTGTTGCGCTGCATAGAACCAAGAACTTTAAGACGAGTAATAAGCATTCTTCTCAAACTCAGATAAAGGAATTCCTTGATATGTAGGAGGAGCTGTGTATGGAACCATCTGATAACCAGAGTAATCTTGAGGAGGGTTCCTTGAAGGATTATCTTCTTGAGCTGATGATCTAGGTGCAATAGAGGATGAACCAGCTTCAAACTTCCATTCATCATCAACCTTTGAGAGGCCCATTTTTCTGAGATAATACTTATCAAATATGTGCTTGTGATTGATGATTCTGGTGGTGGCTCCTTCAGTGAAAACGTTAAAGTGATCCAGAACTTTGGAGATGAAGATGGCATATGGCAGTTTGTGGTCACTGAGACGCTTAGCTTTGAACATATGTCGCTTGATGACATAAATCATGTTGATCTTGATGTTATTCTTCATGCAATGAATCAAAGCTAAATCTTCTTCCATTAACTGTGCATGATTGCTCCCCCTGGGTGTGAGCTGCCAAGCGATTATGAAGGCTAGAAGACAATCATCACGTTTGATTTTTCCAACTTGGTATTTTGCACAACCTCTTCAGCATTGCGCATGCATGATTTGAACACTTAATCTTTTTTGAAACCATGCACAGAAGAGGTGTTGCCTTTGCTTATTTTTACACCTTCATACTTCAAACCAGCCAATCTTCTCCACAAAGAGTTATCAATTTTTATCTCCTTTCCTTTGACTTTTGAAACTAGTATGTTGTTCTCAGCTTTCAGATTAGCATAAAATATTTTAATCAAATCACTGTAAAAGTTACCTTCCAGCTCCAAAAACTGACTCAGACCTTGAGTTTGCAGAACATTTTTCACAAACATCAGATTTTCATTATTTAACTAGGTGAACTTGAGAATTTTGGGAATCAACACCAGCTTTCTTTGCATTTTCAGTTCCAGGGATTAAACAACTTTTGTTTCCTCTTCATTTTCAGATGCATTGTCTTCCGATGATTCAGAAGATTTAGATGGGTTGCCTTCAACATGCACAAGAGAAGGAATTCTCACTCGAATCTTAATCCTCTTTGAAGATTGACCCATAGTTGGATTAAGTGGTGCAGCAGTAGAGGCAGAGTTCCTGTTAGTTTGAGCAGGAGAAGCAGAGGTTGATCCTCTGTTGCGCGTTTGCATCCTGCGAACTGGAGACTTGGAAGCACGGGTCTTCATTCTGGTTCTTGAAGATCTTTGTAGTCTCTCAACAACATTTACTAAAGGAGTATCTGAATCATCATCACTCTCAATCATGAAGTAGTCATTAGAAGACATTTTGGTAGAGAATAGTTGAGAAAATATGATGCACAGGAAGTGTGAATGTATAATGCAGAAGAAGGATATTAATAGGGAAGGTTGAATAGACTAGTTAGGAAAAGCAAAATCAGAGTCATAAATGTGAGAAGATTTTGAACAGATATGCACTCAAACCAGATGTTAGTAGTCAACTGTTATAATGTCAGAAACACAGAAGGAATATATTGAAAAATGGAAATTTAGTTTTAGAAAAGAGATAAAGCTTTCTTACATATATCTATAAGTGTTTATGCTTTATCAGTGGGACCCAGTATGAAATTTTGGGATAAACAGATTCAGTTCAAATATAATTGGAAGAATTAAACTAGTTAATTTGAATATCCAATCAAATCAGATGTATAAAAATAAAATCAGTCAACTAGTCAAAGAAATTAACAAGCTAAACTGACAATCATTACAGAAGTGTGTCAATTAAATGAAATAAGTAAGCTATTTCAAAAGAATTAACAAACTATGATATGCAACAATAGAACATTTAAGACAAATTCTTAACGTTTAAGATTCCTAATTCATTTTTTAATTTGAAAAACCTGTCACGACCTAATGGTTTAGTGAAAATATCAGTAGTAGGTCATTTGTTGAAACAAATTCAATCCTACAATCTTTCTTCTCAATATGATCTCTTATGAAGTGATGCCTAATTTCAATATGTTTTGTTCTAGAGTGTTGAATGAGATTTTTTGTTAGGTTTATAGCACTTGTGTTATCACAGAGAATAGGAACATCAGATAAATGCAAATCAAAATCAGATAGCTGCTGTTTTAACTAAAGAATTTGTGCAGTGCAACTTCCAACAACAATATATTCAGCTTCTGCTGTTGATAATGAAATACAGGCTTGCTTCTTGCTAGTCCAGGATATCAAGCAGTTTCCAAAGAGATGGCATGTTCCACTTGTGCTCTTTCTATCCAATTTGCAACCTTATTAAATTCAATTGATTACCAGTGGAATACCACAGTCCAACGTTCACTGTTCCTTTGAGATACTTGAGAATTCGTTTTGCAGCAGTGAAATGTGATTCTTATGGATTTGCTTGAAATCTTGCACATAAGCATACAACAAACATGATATCTGGTCTGCTGGCAGTTATATATAGCAAAGAACCAATTAATCCCCTGTACATGGTAGCATCAACAAATTTTCCTTTTTCATCCATGTCAAGATAACAATTAGAAGACATAGGAGTAGAGGCTTCTTTGCAGCTTTTCATATTAAATTTCTTCAATAGCTCATTGCAGTATTTTGTTTGGTTGATGAATGTACCATTTGACATTTGTTTAACCTATAATCCTAAGAAAAAAAATTAACTCTCCCATCATGGACATCTCAAATTCACCTTTCATAGTATCTGCAAATTCTTGGCATAGAGATAGATTAGATGAACCAAAAATTATATCATCAACATAAATCTGTACTAATATGAGTTCATTATCAACTTTCTCAGTAAAGAGAGTTTTGTCAATAATTCCTCTTTTAAAACCTTGTGATATGAGAAATATTGTAAGTCTTTCATACCATTGTCTAGGTGCCTGTTACATGATTTGGAAATTTAAAATCAATAAATCCAGGAGGCTGTTCAACATATACATCTTCATTAATGAAGCCATTTAAGAAAGCACTCTTGACATCCATTTGAAAAAGTTTGAAACCTTTAAGACAAGCAAAAGCAAGTTACAGTCTTATAGCTTCTAATCTAGCTACAGGAGCATAGGTTTCATGAAAATCAATACCTTCTTCTTGATTATAAACTTTAGCAACTAATCTAGCTTTATTCCTAATGATTATCCCGTTCTCATGAAGCTTATTTCTAAACACCCATTTAGTTCCAATAACATTCATATTGCTATCTCTAGGTACAAGAAACCATACATCATTTCAGGTAAACTGATTTAATTCATCATGCATAGCAGTAATCCAGTTATCATCAAGCAAAGCATCTTTGATATTTTTAGGTTCAATTTGTGAAACAAAAGCCATATGATTGCAGAAATCATTTAAAGAATTTCGAGTTGTAACTCCCTTTTCAATGTTTCCTATGATGTTGTCTAGTGATAGTCCTTTTTGAGTTCTCCAGGATTTAGACAGGACATTGTCTGTTGCAGAATAATCAACTGTTCCAGAGTAATAGTTAGCTTTTTCAATTTGTCTGTCAGCAGCAACAGATTCTTTTGTACATTCATTATTCTTTTCAGAAATATCTGGCACATCATCTTCTGTACCTGCAGGAAGAATACCTTCTCTCTCTTTTTGACATAAGAACTCATCAAATATAATATGAATTGATTCTTCAACAGTTAAGTTCTTTTTGTTAAAAACATGATAAGCTTTACTATGCATTGAGTATCCTAAAAATATACCATCATCAGCTTTTTCATCAAACTTTCCCAATGATACTTTTCCATTATTTAATATGAAACACCTACAACCAAAAACTTTAAAATATGCAATGCTAGGAGTTCTACCATTCAATAGTTCATAAGGAGTCTTTTTGAGAATTGGTCTTATAAATACCCTGTTAAGCACATAGCAAGTTGTGGAAACAACATCTGCCCAGAAATACTTAAGTAGCTCAAATTCACTTAACATAGTTCAAGCACATTCTTGAAGTGTTCTATTCTTTCTTTCAACAACTCCATTTTGTTGTGGAGTTCTTGGAGCAAAAAAATTGTGAGATATACCATGTTTTGAGCAAAACTTTTCAAATAGACTATTTTGAAATTTTGTTCCATGATCACTTCTTAGAGAAACAA
This sequence comes from Lablab purpureus, assembly GCA_030347555.1. Lineage (NCBI taxonomy): Eukaryota > Viridiplantae > Streptophyta > Magnoliopsida > Fabales > Fabaceae > Lablab > Lablab purpureus. The sequence goes on along the minus strand of CM059255.1, from coordinate 23,052,834 downwards.
TGTTAAGGTCTTTTCCATTTGAAATAATCTTGGAAAATTTCTTAAATGCATAGTAAGTTTCATCCTTAGAAGATAAAAATAATGTCCAAGTGAATCTTGAAAAATCATCAATAATAACAAGAACATAGCAATTGTTACCAAGACTTATAGTTCTTGATGGACCAAAAAGATCAAGATGTAGTAGTTCAAGTGGTCTTCTTGTTGAGATTATGTTCTTTGAATCAAAAGAATTCCTTGATTGTTTTCCTTTTTGGCAGTATGCACAAACTTTGTCTTTCACAAATTTGACATTTGGAAGTCCTCTAACAAGATTTTTGCAGTAGATTTTGTTTAATAACTGCATATTAATGTGTCCACATCTTCTATGCCAAAGCCAACCTTCATTCTCTTTAGTTAACAAGCATATATTCTTGAGATTTGAGGATTCAATGTCCAGTGTATACACATTGTTTGATTTTTTCCAATGTGGACAACATCTGCAGATTTACAATTATATATGACACAAAATTCTGCATCAAAAGTAATCTTCATTCCTTTGTCACATAGTTGACTAATACTCAACAGATTTTGTTTTAATCCTTCAACAAATAGAACATCTTTTATCTTTGAAAATGAAGAACATCCAATATCTTCAGAACCTTTTATCTTCCTTTGTTGTCATCTCCAAATGTAACAGAACCTGCTTCATATTCCTTGAAATTGATAAGCTTAGATTTATCACCTGTCATATGTTTACAGCATCCACTATCTAAATACCATAATGCTTTCTTTGCTCTTTGACATATCTACAAAACAAATTTAGTTTAGTCTTCTTGGTCCCCAAAGCAAGTTGGGTCCTTTTGAGTTAGGAACAACATATAGTCTTGGTTTCCGAATATATTCACCTCTTGAAATACCAAATTTTTTAATGTAGCAATATTTAGATATATGCCCAGATTTCATACAATAGAAGCATTTTCTTGATTTGCTATTTGAGAAAGATTTAGATTTTGCAGCATAAAATTGTTTGACAGATTCATCATAGCCAAGTCCAGTTCTGTTTAGAAAACCTTTTTGAGAGCTTAACAATTTATCAAGACTATTTTGACCCATTTGAAACTTTCCTAAGGTCTTTATTAGATAAGCTACTTTTTCTTGAAGATTCTTGCATTTTTCACAATCAGCAGAGTTGTTTTTGTTTTTAGTTTCAGATTTTTTAGATTCTATTTTTATTTCAATATGATTTTCCAGTTCCAGAACTCTGTTTTCTAGCCAGTTGTTTAATCCTTTTAGTCTGTTAATATGATGATCTTATTTTCTAGCTTCATCATGAAGTTCTTTAAAAACATATAGTAAAGTGTCATAATTTTCACTGAGATCAGTATCACTGTTACTCACCTGACTTGAGGTTTCTTCATTTGCTACAAGACATAGATTGGCTTCATTTTTTAGATTCAGAATTTGATATGGAAGATCTGCAAGATTCACTATCATCCCATGCCATATATGCTTTCTTTCCTTTCTTTAAATGAAGGTTTCGTTTTTCAGAGACTCTGTCTTTTCTTTCTTTTCTTTTAGGGCTTATTTCTTTTCTTTGAGTAATAAGGGGACAATCCATTTTCACATGTCCTAGTTGTCCACAATTGAAACAAGAGAAATTAAAAGTATTAAAATCATATTTTCTTGTGTACCTTTTCTGATTTGAATGATCTTGAAATCTGTCTTTTGCACTATTTCTTTTCTTTAGAAATTTCCCAAATTTCTTGACAAGCATGACAAACTCCTCACTGTTTTTTTCGTTGCTTTCTTCATCGCTAGATTCTTATTCTTCTTATAAGAACTTTTCAGCTGATCAAGTCTATTTAGTTCCAGTTCATGCTCCCTCAATTTGCCAAACAATGTTGTTGTGTTCATGACTGAAAGATCTTTTGTTTCAAGAATTGCAGTAACCTTTCGCTGCCAGCTCTTGTTTAGGCATTTCAGGACCTTGATATTTAGTTCTTCATCATCAAACGTTTTTCCTAGTCCTATCAAATGATTCACAATGTGGGTGAATCATTTTTTAACATCTTGGATGCTTTCTGCAGGCTGCATTCTGAACATTTCGTATTCTTGAATCAGTGTATGTTTTCTTGCTCTTTTAACTTCAAATGTGCCTTCATGAGTCACTTGTAAGATGTCCTTGCAGTAGCACACTGAAATATCCTGAAAAATTCATCAAGATTCAATGCAGAAGTTAAGATATTTTTGGCCTTACAGTCAAATTGTGCACGCTTGTTTTCTGCTTCTGTCCATGTCTCCCAAGGTTTTTCAGATATTGTTCCATCCTCTGGTTTTATCTTTAGAATGTATGGCCCATTAACTACAACATCCCACATACCTCTGTCCACAGATTCGAAAAAGATTTTCATCCTAGCCTTCCAGAAAGGGTAATTAACCCCAACAAACAGTGGTGGTCTATTGGTGGAAGCGCCTTCAGCAAAGGGAAGCTTGTTTTCTGACATCTTGTTCTTGGATCAAACTTGAGTAACTTTCAAGAACCTACTCTAGATACCAATTGTTAGAATTGCAAAGAGATATCAAGAAGGGGGATGAATTGATACATGATTTTCCTCCAAATCTGTCAAGTATCATATTTTACATTTGCTTTCAGGAACATATTAGTTTACTTATCGATTAAAACAGTTGATTAGTTATATCAGCAAATTATAAAAGAATGTAAGGGAAGAGAAAGAATGCACAAGAAATTATACTGGTTCACACTTTTTCAAGAGTTACGTCCAGTTTTAATTTGTCACTCTAACAGATAACAATAACACTAATTGAAAAAGTCTTTACAAGAACTCCTCTTCTAAAGACAATCTAAACCAGAATGATAAAATCCTAAACAATATAGAATTCTATCAACAATACTAGACTCACTCCAAGTCTATTGTGATCACACCAATCACAAAATACAAATTTAAAAAATACACTAAACTACCCCAAAATAGGTAAGACCCAATACAGATTTAACTATTGCAGTTCCTTTTCTTGATTCTTCCTAAAACTTAATTCTTCAATGAATTTGTGAATGAGATCTTTTTCGTATTTCTCTCTTTTGTCTTGGATCTTCCAAGTGGCTTGTATTTATAGAGAATGAGATACTGACTCCAACAGTTGATATTCAGTCCTGAGTTACTGGAAGAGTCTGAAAGAAAATAGTTAGCTAAACGTAAAATACTTGGCTTAATTAATTAAAACACATTGCAAGCATATTTCTTGTATTAATGAAAATAGCAGACTATTATTTCAAATTAGCTAACTAAACAAAGATAATCTGACATCAACTAAAAACTGCAGTAACATCATTGAATCATTAAATATTGCAGCAACATCATAAAATCAAAATTATCAACAGTTATTCCAAGTAACAACAAAGGATCAAACACAACGATAACAGTGGATTATCGACAAATTGTGAATGAGTTTATATGTGGTGTCAAAATAATATCTCTGGTGAATGTAATTAGTAGGTGTCATTGAATAGGTTGGAAGATTAAGTGTTGGTATTGTCAACAATTTTTTGGTATGTACAATAGGAATTGAAACTAGTAACATAATTCAATCAATCTATCAATATACTATAATGTTTTGTTTTGTTCGTGCAATGTTGTGTGTGTTGGTAGGTACTATATTACAGTGTGGCAATATGTTTTGGTTGTTGAACCGAGTCTTGCATACTCCTCAAGTATATATTCAAGGAAGAGTGTGAAACCCTAAACCCTAAAGAGGAGACAAGGTGATGTGATCTCAATTCATGGAGAACCCCAACCCATGCAAGGAGGAGTCACCACAAGAAAAAAAGAAAATGAAAATAAAAAAAAGAGCTTAAAAAGAGTTTTGAAGAAAAGGAAGGAAGAAAAACAAGAGGTGTAACACCCCAATTTTTTTTAGATTAATTAGATATTTTTAGAAAATTTTAGGATTTTTAATTTAATTAATATTCATTTTTATTTTATTTTAATATATAGTATTCATTTTCATAATTATAAAAGGATTAGTTTTAGAATATGGCATCTTATTTAAATAAACATTAAAGTCTAGGTCATTCAGAACACCAACACTTGAGAGATAGGAAGAGAGAAAGTTATTCCCGTTTTTACACAGGGCTCCTACAGTAGAACCACTGTTTCTGATTCGTTCATCGTTAGATCGAGCTGGAAATTTGAAAGGTGGTTCATCACACCTGGGTCTTCATTATGAACGGTTGGATCTTTGATACGAGGTCTGAGTAAGGAGATATTCAATTTGCACAGTAGCTGTAATTTGGGGTTTTTCATATTCTTTTGTTCTCTATTTAACAAGGAAGAAGAGAAGAGCAAGAGGGGAAATTTTAGGGTATCAAGAGCACCGTCTACTACATAAAAAAGGTAAGGGGGGAGTGAGAACTTGCTATGGGGTATGGGATATCTGTTGGGTAGTGAAGTTGACCTCTAATTCCTTAATTTAGGTGTCTTCTTGAAAGAGGAGTTTTCCTCTTTCATCTCTGTTTGATTTCTAATTACTCTTGTATGTTCTTTATGATGTGAATTGAAGAATAATACGTGTAATTTCTTATTTTGATAATATTTTGATTGTTTGACCCAATTCCTTAATTTATGTGTGTTCTTGAAAGAGCGATTTTCTCCTTTCATATCTATTTGATTCTTCGTTACTCTTGTAGGCTCTTTATGATGTCAATTGAGCAATAATATGTATAATTTCTTAATTTAATAATATGTGATTGCTTTGGAGAATGTTAAGGATTCTTGTGATACCTTAAGAAGGGGATGAGTCAAGGGTGATATAGTTTTAATTATGAATGAAGGATAATGTGTGTTAATTGAATATTATTATATTGTTTTATCCACTGATTATGATAAAAGTCATGTATTAAGTGATTGTGACTGTAAATGTGAACTTATGTGAAGGGAAATGTGTATGAGTGTATAAGAAGTCCTTGGACTTATGTTAACATGCATCATAACGTGAGATCATTGTGTATCACTTTTGCAGTCAAGTGTTGGCGCCACATGCATCATAATGTGAGATCATTGTGTACCGCTTATACGGTCAAGTGTAATATGTGATTGGCGCCACATGCATTCATCATCATAGTGTATATATGGGTACGACATGCATTGTATACGATGCAATTATGATATGGACATGTTGAGGTTAAATTAATCATGTTTGGATACGATTAAGTATTGATTAATTGTTTGTTGTGTGAGACTATCTTGCAGTGTCTTCACACCGCAACCTGAGTGAGATATTTCTCACTCCTTTTTTTTCGTTGTCTTGTTTTTCCTTTCGTATTGCAGGTGATCTCCAGTTTGATGTTGGTGATTTTAGTAGTGAAGCTTAGTGTTCATGGGACTGCTTTGATAGGATATGTGACACCAGGATAAGACTAGAAAATTAGAACTTTTGTTTATTTATTTTTCAATTAAGACTTTAGTTGGTTTATTTTACATAATGTAATGTTATTAGTGAATGTGAATCCTTTACCTTGTGTATACTATTATTATAGATTTTATTAACTATGAGGTTACTATAGGCCTTATAAGTGTTACTTTTATTCTCATGATATATGTTGTGGGGGGTAGAGGGTGTCACTAGAGGAATGTACAAGAAGCTTGAAGAAGATATTAAAAATATTAATATCTCTTATAATTTCCTTGTAATTAAAAATAGAGTTATTTTAATGTCTTTCTTTAAAATAGAAATAAGAGGCTAGTTGTTTGGACACAAGGATAGTATAAAAAATAATGACCTTGTTTGGAAAGCTTTGAAGCATCTTTCAAACAAGATCTAACCTTCTAGAATTCCACCCATGTGCATGTATTTTTGTCCTCCTCTATATAAGGGTATGAGTCTCATTTGTAACATAACTTTGAAGATTAATAAAGTGCAAGAGCAAATTCTCTCTTTGAAGTTCAAGAGGTAAGCCTCATTTCCAGAATCTTATCTTGAGTTTTTCATAATTCAAGTGGTGCTTGTCCTTGTGCACTTAGCTTTCTCTTAAAAGTGGTGTGTTCTTCATCTCTGTGTCTCCTCCATGTTCTCTCTTTTTATTTTCTTGAATGTTCTTCATAGCTACACCATATATATTCATTTTAATCCATTTCCACCAATTAAAATGCTTGTTTTCACTTCCTATGGCTTCCTATGATATATATCTTGAATTTAATCAATTAAAACTTCATAAATCTTGTTCTAATTGTTTTTGCATAGATTCAAACTTCCAAATAGGGTCTCGTTACGTTTTTGTTCATGTTCTAATCAGTTTACACCAATTGAATTGTTATTCTAATCCTAAAATCATGTTTGGTAGATCCTTGTTTCTTCTAAAGCAACTTGAGCATTCATCATTTGTATCAAAGCTATAAGGTGTCAAACATGATGCATTTGAATCTAGAACATGTGGTCATGGTTGCACAACCAAATTTCTAAGACCTATAAATGATTTTTGGATGTTCAAAACTTGAAATACATGAATCTAAATTTTGTTTTGTAAAAAAAAATCCGCAACAAAAAAAATCAGTTTCTAAATAAGTTTTTGTTTGGTTGATTAGTCATAAATTCTTGGTCAATATTGATTAATGAATTGTTTTTAATTGATGCATATGAAGTGTTTGATAAAATGAAATTCATTAATCTTTGGTTACCAATAGTTTGAGACATCTTTTTATTGGTTTTGAGTCATATGTTTGTTAAGTTTTTTAAACATCAAATTCTTGTATTACTTGATTTAGTTTAGTCTAAATTTCCTTTTGAGATTTCTTGTGAATTGAATTGATCAATTGACTCCAAACATAGGGGTTAAGTGTTCAAACTTTGTGAGATCAATTCTTGATATATGTGTTTAGGCATTGGATCATAAAAGCACAAAAAAATGAAAAAAAATGTACATGGCTGAATCTATACAAGTCTTTGGCCTAAACTTGTGTTCAACAAAAATAAGAAAAAAATTCTCTATCCTTGCTTAGATACTTTGTTGAGTTATTGATCATTGGTTTGATTAGGAATTAGTCTAAATTTTGTTGAGTAATTTTTCCAATTTTCTTTGGTTTTTTTCTCTTTTATATTTGTTCCATATTGTCACATTGTGGTTATTCTTTTGTTGTCCTATTTCTTGCTTTACCCTTTCTAATTTTTAGTCCTTAAAATTCCTAAATTTTTGTCTTGAAGTTATCATAATTTTCTTGAAACTCTAAGAGCTTGGGACAATCATTTCGTCTTTCACTTGAATTGATAACTAAGTGTATTCATAGTATTGATGAATTATCTTGAGAATGGAATGAGAGACTTAAGTGTTGAGAGTTGAAAAAAAATTGTGAGATTGTGAGCAAGTTTAGCTTGGATCCAAAAGTAGTAGAATTCTTGAATTTTGCTTAACTCATCTAACCAATTTTTGTTGTTAGTTGTTGCTTCTTGTTAAGTTTTCTTGTGTAGATATGTCTAGTCATGAAGAATCTCTTCCTTTGTCTCCAAAATATGCACGCCTATATGCAAGGGTAGAAGAACTTACAAGACAAGTAAACCAAAATCAACTCAATTGGGAAGCATATGAACGAAGGAGGGAAAGAAGAAGAAGAACTCCTCTTGAAGAGAGTGATGAATCATTTGATGGTCATCACTGCACCTATCATAGAGCAAGAGGAGGAAGAGACGTATATCAAGAGAGAGTTGCCAAAAGTAATGTTAGATTTCCCAAATTTGTTGATGATAGTAATCTGGAATTATATTTTGAATGGAAATCTAATGTAGAACAAGTTTTAAGTGTTTATACATTTGAAAATCTTACACAAGTTAAACTCATTACTCTTGAATTTGAACAATATGCTTTGGTAAGGTGGAATCAAATTCTAAAGGAAGTTATTAATGGTAGAAGGTTAGCCATTACTTTATGGCATGATCTTCAAATGTGTATGAGAGATAGATTTGTTCCTTCTTATTATAGGAAAGAATTATATCTGAAGCTCCAAAGGCTTGTACAAGGAGCAAGAAGTGTGAAGGAATACTACAATGATTTGGAGTCTACCATGGTAAAAGCCAAAGTGGAAGAAATCTTGGAGGCTACAATAGCTAGATTTTTGAATGGTCTCCATAGAGAAATTCAAGATGTAGTGGAATTAGAAGAGTATAACACTTTGGAGAAAATGGTGCATCAAGCCACTATAGTGGAGTAGTAAATTCAAGGGAGAGAGAGTCAAAGGAAGCCATATTCAAACAATGCACAAGACTCCTGAAAGATAAAGGTAAAACAATGTATGATGATAATAAGAAAAAACCCGAGACCCAAGGTAAGTCTTCCTATTCCAACTCCAATTCAAATGCTAAATTTATTTCTTCTAATCATTCATCTTCTTCAAGATCAAGTTCCATTAAATTTTTCAAATGTTTAGGGCTTGGATACATTGCTTCCAAGTGTCCTACTAAAATATAGTCTTGGAAGGGGATGAAGTATTAAGCAAGCTTGTTAAAGATAAATCTGCACATGAAAAGAAAGACTTTAGAGAAAAAGAAAAGATAGAAAATGAGGAAAGAGAAAAAGAAGAAAAAGAAAGAAAGGAAAAGGAAATGGAGGAACTATATTCCCAATCATCCAAAGAAATTGTTGAAGAAAAATCTTTAAAGGGAGATTCTACAACTTTCATTCCTTCTCCTATTTCTAATTCTGAATCTATTACTTCTCCTAAATTTATTACTCATGTAATTCAATTGTTTTGTTGCCTAGTGAAGATTTTCTTATTAAAGAAATTGTTGAAGAAATTGTTGAAGAAAAATCTTTAAAGGGAGATTCTACAACTTTCATTCATTTTCCCATTTCTAATTCTGAATCTATTACTTCTCCTAAATTTATTACTCATGTAATTCAATTGTTTTGTTGCCTAGTGAAGATTTGCTTATTAAAGAAATTGTTGAAGAAAAATCTTTAAAGGGAGATTCTACAACTTTCATTCCTTCTCCTATTTCTAATTCTGAATCTATTAATTCTCCTAAATTTATTACTCATGTAATTCAATTGTTTTGTTGCCTAGTGAAGATTTGCTTATTAAAGAAATTGTTGAAGAAATTGTTGAAGAAAAATCTTTAAAGGGAGATTCTACAACTTTCATTCCTTCTCCCATTTCTAATTATGAATCTATTACTTCTCCTAAATTTATTACTCATGTAATTCAATTGTTTTGTTGCCTAGTGAAGATTTGCTTATTAAAGAAATTGTTGAAGAAAAATCTTTAAAGGGAGATTCTACAACTTTCATTCCTTCTCCTATTTCTAATTCTGAATCTATTACTTCTCCTAAATTTATTACTCATGTAATTCAATTATTTTGTTGCCTAGTGAAGATTTGCTTATTAAAGAACAATGGCAAAAACAATGGGGAGAAAAGGAAATCATAGAAGACAAAGCACAAACATGGAAGAAAATGATTGTAGAAATGTTTCTAATCTTTTTGTATATGACTATAAGGACTTGAATGGACATTCTACAATGTGTGCTAAATTTATGGGCAAATTACATGTTTTTATTGTTGTAAAAATAGTTTGCATAGAAACTTTGTCCTTTATAATTCAAATGAATTTTTTTAAGTAAAAATAATAGAAGTTTAGGAAAATCAAAAGATTGTGAAAAATATTTCATAATTTTGAGAATGCATTGGTTTGTATTTGATCCAGGAATATGCAAAGATAAACAAGTATGTAAATACTATAAGTAGTTTATAATCCTTTCTTTGGTGTATAGTAAATAATAGCAATAGCTTCAATGTGAGTGACTTATCTTGTGTGATGTAGGTACCTCAAATTCGAGGATGAATTCTTTTCAAGAGGGGGAGGATCATGTGATCTCAATTCATGAAGAACCTCAACCCATGCAAGGAGGAGTCACCACAAGAAAACAAGAAAAGGAAAATAAGAAAAAAGAGCTTAAAAAGAATTTTGAAGAAAAGGAAGGAAGAAAAACAAGAGGAATGTACAAGAAGCTTGAAGAAGATATTAAAAATATTAATAGCTCTTGTAATTTCCTTGTAAATAAAAATAGAGTCATTTTAGTGTCTTTCTTTAAAATAGAAATAAGAGGCTAGTTGTTTGGACACAAGGATGGTATAAAAAACAAAGGCATTGTTTGGGAAGCTTTGGAGCATCTTCCAAACATGGCCTAACCTTTTAGAATTTCACCCATGTGCATGTATTTTCGTCCTCCCTCTCTATATAATTGTTAAGTCTCATTTGTAACATAACTTTGAAGATTAATGGAGTACAAGAGCAAGTTCTCTCTTTGAAGTTCAAGAGGTCAGCCTCATTTCTAGAATCTTATCTTGAGTTTTCCATAATTCAAGTGGTGATTGTCCTTGTGCATTTATCTTTCTCTTGAAAATGGCGTGTTCTTCATCTCTATGTCTCCTCCATGTTTTCTCTTTTCATTTTCTTGAATGTTCTTCATAGTTGCACCATATATCTTCCTTTTAATCCATATTCCACCAATTAAAATGCTTGTTTTAACTTCCTATGATATCTATCTTGAATTTAATCGGTTAAAACTTCATAAATCCTTTTCTAATTGATTTTGGACCAGTTAAAACTTCTAAATACGGGCTGGTTGCGTTTTCGTTCATGATCTAATCAATTTGCACTAATTGAATTGTTATTCTAAGCCTAAAATCATGTCTGATAGATCCTTGTTTCTTCTAATACAACTTGAGCTTTCATCATAAGGAATTGTTTTGTTATTGTAGGGGACATTATGATACTCTATATGAGTTACAACAACTATTTATGCATAAGTGTTTCGAGATTGTATAATTAGGTCTTTTACAATGTTGGCAGTGCTTTTTTGTGGTTTGTATGCAAGTCAACAATTGTTACTATTGTGTGTTTAAGTTACGATTTGTATGCAAACCATAAGAGGACAATCTTTTTGCTTCATCTGTGTTATCTGAAAGGTGGGTATAGGGGTAGTATAATGTTGTAATATGTATATCCTTGTACTGTTGGAAATGTTAGGAATTTGAATCTAATAACCTTTGATCTTTCAATTTTATAGATTAGTATTTGGGCAGTTATTAAGGATTTGATCCTTGGTGGGACAAGTCTATTAAGACTTGCTTTGTACATATTTTTGTTTCTTTGTAAATGGGTTAGGACATTCTAAATGTTCCTTTTATTTATAGATTTTGTTAGAATAATAGGGTAGGTAAAATAAACCAAGACGGGGTGAATTGGTTCTTAATAAGAATTAAGTCTTTTTTTTAATTTAATCTTGTTAAAACAGAGTTTAACAAAAAACTCCAATATAAATTTAAGTTCTGCTTTATAAAAATCAGAGTACAAAATACATAAGAGCAGAATATAAGCTGAATGTAAAGAGAATAAAGATAGAGAAAATTACACAAAGTATTTATACTGGTTCAGATCAAAGCATATCCTACGTCCACTAACTTATCACCTCAAATGAGAGTGATTTCTACTAACTATCTTAATAATAAAGTTTACAAACTTATAGTGTAGCGGAATAAGAAAGATAGCAGGAAGATTAACGAGAAACCTCCTTTGTACAGAACAAAGGGTGAAACAACACCTCTCTTGAACACACAAGAGATTAAATACACCTTCCTTGAACACCACAGGGAATGAAGACACCTCCTTTGAATAACCACAAAGGATGAAACAAGATTGAACACTAGCATCAAAGCAACTTTCACTTTGATCTCTCTAGGTTATTTTTCAAAGCTCTTATCCCTTACATATTTAAAGGCAAAAGAGGGGCACAAGATTCTTTAAAATATGAAATGGTTTTAACAAAAACGTTCAAGGAAACCCTTTTCCGTAACCACAGTCTTTGGGAGACGATCTAGGAATCACTTCCTAATATTACATTTTAATTATTTATTTGACCGGATACGACTTTGATCGTAGTGTCAAATCATATCATCTACATTATTTTTCTTTAAGAGTCATAATTATATTTAACAACAAAAGTAAAAATTAACAAAAAAGTATTACTATATACAAATCAAACTAAAAAACTATTTAACTTACGCGTAATTTAATATTATAAAATATAATTCATCTATTCATTTTAATTTATGGTTGTTCAATGTTCACTTTATTTAAAAAATATATAATATTATGATTGTTTCTGAACTTATAAATTTGTATATCTATTAGTTTGATGAGTGTTTTAATTTTGAATATGATTCAAATATTTTTTATCCTAAAAATAAGTGTTTTAATTATTATTTTTATAAATAAAATATTTATGTTTTATCCCTCAAACTTTTAAATTAATGATTTTATTCTTATTTTAAAAAATTTAAAATTTAGTGTGAAGGTAATATTAAATTATAATAACTAGTTAGTGATTTGAGTTATGATCACTTGTCTTTACACTAGAGAGTATTATATATCACACCACTAAGATTCATAAAAATACTCAGATCACATTATAAATTAATTGAAAATTTAATATTGTAATTGTTCAACTTATTAAGTTCATTTGTAAGCATTGAAAGTATCACTAGATCGAAAAATAATAATAAAATTTGATTTTATTTACTATATTCAAGCATGAATCAGGATATCCACATTCTCTGGTCCGTCTGACAACTTATTATTCATTCCTTCTTCCTGCACCCTTGTATGCATGAATCCGTCATATTTACCATATGTAAACGTTTACCTGGCATTATAAAAATATGTAAAAAAACAATTAACTAGTGTAAAAGTTATGAAATAAATGATAGAGAAAGTAAAAAATTAAGTATCAAAGTTGGAGTCAATGGACTTGGTTGAGTCGCAACCATTTACACAATGATATGAAGCATCAACTGGCATTTGATAACACCCTGCGAAATAAGTAACAAGGCATAGTGGATACAAAAATTCAGATTCTATCTTAGCTAAACATTCCATAAGACATTTGGCACCACATTCTATTATACGAGACCTAACTTTTGGTTTGATTTCAGAAGAAGACATGTAGACTTCAGACAACATGGGCATCATTATGATCATAATCATAATTTCAAAAATTTTAATTGCATTCACTGTGATAACTATTTTCTAAGGACTATCTCAATATATTTAGAGAGATTCAATTTTAGTTGTGATGTTTATATTTTCTAAGCAACATTTTGTAGGCATATCAAATCATGTAAAATAACTTTATATAGAAAACTATCAACTTTATAATTAATATTTAATATTGTGTGATGTATAATGTAATTAAAAATTATTAATTTAATAATATAAAATATTATTAATTAATTACTTCTAATAATTAATTCGTACAATTTTTTGTATGTTGAAAAGATATTTCATCTATAATATTTAATAGGATGAACTCTCATTTAATTTATTGTCATATTAGGAAATTTATATAACTGGCAATGTATTTTATCTTGCTTAAAGATCCAATATGAATGTTAGGTGAAAATTATTGGTCATACTTTATATATTGCCCAATTTATATTTTTATTTATAAATTTCACTTTCACATTAATTATAATATATTAGACACAAATAATTTATTTAAAGTTATAAATACATAAATATATATATATATACATATTATTTTCTTTAAAACTTTATTATTAATTTAAATTGTTATATTTTCTTCATATAGTAAATTTAATGTTTGATATTTAATAAAATAAATTATCATAAAAATATTATTAACTAGGTACTTGGCACTGATTGTGTGCTTTACTCAAGGCTTGGCGATGGTGGTATGAGGACTGTATCAGACTCCAGATCAAGATATATATTAGCTTGAGTCTTTTTTAGTTGTTTGAGGATAAGATCCTCTTCTGGCATTCGATCAAGCTTATTTTATCGATTGGTGGAGGAAGAGGACTGTCAGGGACAGCTCCTTGGTAGTCCCAAGGGGACGACATCCTCAAAAAAGAGTTAGCAATACTGAACAAGCGAGTCATCGATAAGGGGAAAGAAAAGGACCGCCATTAAAAAAAAGGACATCACTCTAATCCTTGATGATTTAGCCTAAAAACCGAACTGGACCGTTCTAACCAGGAACAAAACTACAAACCTGTTCCAAATAGTGAAAAATCAGATGTGGTATGATCCAAATGAAACCAAAAAAAAGCTGGTGGAATAGGTAAAGCTAGTGTTTCAACAATTTACTTTTATTGTTTGTTATAAACTCTAAACTCATATATGTCAAAACTAATACGTTTTCAACCTTCATATTACCATTGTCTGTCACCACTACAATAGTGTTCCTTGTTGTTAGAGATGGCAAATGAACCCGTCCACGTAAGTATTATCCGAATCCGTTCTGATTTTGACGAAAAATTCCTATATTAATTGGGTATGGATATGGGTATGGGTAATATCTAATTTTTTAAATTGGGTATGAAGACGGGGATGGGGATGAGGATGTACATACCTGCCCCGTCCCCGCTTCTATACCTGTCCCAATACCCAATATTTATTCTTGTTTTAAATTATTAAAACACATTTAGTTTATTAAGTAATTTTAAAAATTTATATTAATTTTTCTTTAGTTCTTAGTTTTGTAATTTATTTTTATAGCATATACTCGATTTTTTTTTTACTTTTTTATAATTATTTGACTTTTATTTAGTTATTATTTTATGATACTTTAATAATGTGATTTCAATTCATGCAAAACCTCAACCCATGCAAGGAGGAGTCACCACAAGAAAATAAGAAAAGGAAAATATGAAAGAAAAACTTACAAAGAAATTTGAAGAAAAGGAAGGAAGAAAAACAAGGAGAATGTACAAGAAGCTTGAAGAAGAGAATAAAAATATTAATAGCTTTTATAATTTCCTTGTAAATGAAAATAGAGTTAGTTTAGTATCTTTCTTAAGGAGGAGTCACCACAAGAAAATAAGAAAAGGAAAATATGAAAGAAAAACTTACAAAGAAATTTGAAGAAAAGGAAGGAAGAAAAACAAGGAGAATGTACAAGAAGCTTGAAGAAGAGAATAAAAATATTAATAGCTTTTATAATTTCCTTGTAAATGAAAATAGAGTTAGTTTAGTATCTTTCTTAAGGAGGAGTCACCACAAGAAAATAAGAAAAGGAAAATATGAAAGAAAAACTTACAAAGAAATTTGAAGAAAAGGAAGGAAGAAAAACAAGGAGAATGTACAAGAAGCTTGAAGAAGAGAATAAAAATATTAATAGCTCTTGTAATTTCCTTGTAAATGAAAATAGAGTTAGTTTAGTATCTTTCTTTGAAATAGAAATAAGAGACTACTTGTTTGGACACATGAATAGTATCAAAAACAAGGGCCTTGTTTGGGAAGCTTTGGAACATCTTTCAAACATGGCCTAACCTTTTAGGATTCCACCCATGTGCATGTAATTTTGTGCTCCCCTCTCTGTATAAGGGTGTGAGTTTCATTTGTAACATAACTTTGAAGATTAATTGAGAGCAAGAGCTAATTCTCTTTGAAGCTCAAGAGGTAAGCTTCGTTTCTAGAATCTTATCTTGAGTTTTCTATAATTCAAGTGGTGATTGTCCTTTGCACTTATCTTTCTTTATCAAAGTCGCGTGTTCTTCATTCCTTGTCTTCTCCATGTTTTCTCTTTTCATTTTCTTGAATGTTCTTTATAGCTAAACCATACATCTTCATTTTAATCCATTTTCCACTTATTAAAATGCTTGTTTTCACTTCCTATGACATGTATCTTGATTTTAATCGGTTGAAACATCTCAAAACTTGTTTTCCTTGAATTGTACCAATTGAAACCCATAACAAAGGGGCTAGTTGCGTTTTTCACATTTTCAAGTCAATTGAACCGATTAATTTCATTGTTTTCATCTTCTATGGCTTCCTATGAGTTCTAACTTGAATTTAATCAGTTGAATTGAATTGTTTTCAATTTCTAAATGTGGGCCGAATTTGAATCCTAACATTTGGGGAAAATTCTGATTTCATGTTCTTCCATACAATATTACATCTTATTTTGATTCCATATGCTTATACACATGTTTGATAGATCCTACATCACTTGTAATGCCTCTTAGGCATTCATCATTTGGTATCAAAGCTCTAAGGTTTCAAACATAATGTATTTGAGTCTAGAACATCAAGAACATGAATCTAAATTTTTTTCAATCACAAAATTTGTAGCAAAATTAGTTTCTAATTTGGTCTCCAATTTTGTTTCCCTAGCTATTTCCATTACTAGTTTTTGGTTGTTGAAAATTCTACTGCAAATATGTTTTTTTAGTGTGGTTGTTTGTTCACAAATTCTTGGTTAATCTTAATTAATGAATTGTTGTTAATTGAGGCATATGAAGTGTTTGACAAAATGACATTCATTAATCTTTGGTTGCCACTAGTTTGAGTCATCCTTTTATTGTTTTGAGTCATATGTTTGTTAAGTTTTCTTTACATCAAATTCTTGTATTACTTGATTTAGTTTAGTCTAAATTTCTTTTTGAGATTACTTGTGAATTGAATTGATCAATTGACTCCAAACATAGGGGTTAAGAGTTCAAACTTTGTGAGATCAATTCTTGATATATGTGTTTAGGCATTGGATCATAAAAGCACAAAAAAAAACTGAAAAAAAGTTTACATGGCTGAATCTATATAAGTCTTTGGCCTAGATTTGTGTGCAGCAAAAATAAGAAAAAATTTCTAAATCCTTGCCTGGATACATTGTTGAGTGATTGATCATTGGTTTGGCAAATTAATAATAACATTGTGGTTGTTGTTGAACTTCTTTTCATGAGTGGTTTTGATTAGGAATTTGTCTAAATTTTGTTGAGTAATCTTTCCCAATTTTCTTTGGTGCTTTTCTTGTTTTAATTTGTTCCAAATTTCTCATAAATCCCCCTTCAAACATGGTTGAGAAAGAATCCTTAAAGGGGGATTGCAACACTTTGAACTTTTCTTCTCCTTTAATTCATGATTCTAACTCTTCTTTGAAAATAATTACTAACTTGTCTCCTTTTGTTTTATTGCCTAGGGAAGAACTGCATATCAAGGAGCAATGGAAAAAAAATATTTGGAGAAGAAAATGAGATAAAAAAAAGAAAAATACTTAGATATAAATAAAT
The DNA here is from genome assembly GCA_030347555.1 of Lablab purpureus. Classification (NCBI taxonomy): domain Eukaryota; kingdom Viridiplantae; phylum Streptophyta; class Magnoliopsida; order Fabales; family Fabaceae; genus Lablab; species Lablab purpureus. The sequence continues at coordinate 23,035,763 of CM059255.1, read as the reverse complement.
ATGATTTTAATAATTTGTCCTTTTCTTTTTCATATGATTGTATAAACTTGGAGGGACATTTCTTCTATATTTTTGTTGTTTATGAGGACGTCTTTCCTCTTTTTGTGATTGTAAATAAAACATTAATACAAATATTGTTTCATATATTTTACAGGTTGATATTTGATCCTGGAGGAAGATCTCAAAGCACAATGATAATAGGAGATTTGCCTCTCCCAGGATTCAAATCTCAATTTAGATATTTTGTTTTTGTGTATTATTTTATATTTGAGTTTTTTTTAGCACTTATGTGTGTATGTTTGATTGTAGGTAATAAAGAGCTAAATTTGAGGTTGAATTTTCTTCAACAAGGAGGGAAGGATGAAATCATGGATTGAACCTCCTTAAAGACCACGAAGGAGACTAGGAGATAGAATACAATTTTAGTTTTATTTTTGTAATTTTGTTTTGGGCTTTTATTGGACCTTGTATTTGTTCTTTTTCAATTTGTTTGTAATGGGCCACTATTGGGCCTTTTACATGTTTCTAGTTTTTAAAGGCTTGTTGGATGGGCCTTAGTAGTGTTAGGTCCATGAGTGCAAGGTCATAGTATATAAGTTATTTTGTAGACATATTGGGCCACTATTGGACCTGGAAAACTGAGCTTTGATACCAAATGATGGAAAACTGACTTCGGATTAGGATCGTTCCAACAATTTCCACCGATCGATTGACAAAACGGAAAATGCAGAAAAGATGAGAGATGAAGAAACTCACAATCAAGAGTAATTGATGAGTTGAGGAAGATCCGTCACCTTAAATTGGAAATCCAAAGATAAGGACCAAAAGTTCCAATGAAGAACTTAAAGAGAATTTGCACACTAGAAAATGATTCAAATTCCAAAATGCTCCATTCTGAGTAGAAAAGTCTACAAAATAGCTTATATATTATGACCTTGCACTCATGGACCTAACACTACTAAGGCCCATCTAACAAGCCTTTAAAAACTAGAGTCTAAAAAGTCTCTTCTTACAAGAAAAACTAGAAACACCTAAAAGGCTCAATAGTGGCCCAATACAAACAAATTGAAAAAAAACAAATACAAAGTCTAATAAAAACCCAAAACAAAATTACAAAAATAAAACTAAAATTGTATTCTATCTCCTAGCCTCCTTGTAGTCTTTAAGGAGGTCCAATTCATGATTCCATCAAAAATATATTTTACCACATAAATATAAAGAAAATTAAAATAAATCATTAAAAAATAATATTAAATATAAAAAGGTCGAATAAGTAAAATAAACTAAAAAATAAAGTAAAGAAAATGTTATCCATCTTAACTTATTGTCATATAAAAAAAATAACTTAAATCTATTTTCTGCATTACCCCTGCCTCCCTTCCAAAATAAAGAAGTCTTGACATTTCATTTCATTATACCTTTCATCATCATTGAGTAAATTAGCTAGCTCTGTTTCTTAGTAGCAGTTGCAATTGTTGAGTGAGAAATCCTGTTCTTTTTATACCTTTACATCTCATTTCAACATCCATTACATGACTTCTGCATGCAAAAAACATCCCTTTTCCACTGCAGTTCGTTTCTTTAAGATTATCCTCAGAACAAGTCTTGCAAATGAAACACTTGTAAGCATCATTACTTTCACACTTCTTGTTTGAGTCAACTTGCTATTTTTCATCTTTAGCCGCATAGTGTTCCTTCCCTTTCTGCTTCTCAGTAAGACCCGAAATATTTCTGCATGCTTGGATCCTCTGAGTTGATTATAGGACTAATACTGGCATAATTAGCTCATATATGAATCATTGAGTCTACTTAACTGGCTTATTTTTTTGTCCTCACAAAATTTTACTTTTTTGGTTTTGGTCTTTAAAAGCGTTTTCTGGCCATTCTTAATGTCTTACTATTTCTTGTCATCAAGATCAACCGTTTTTAGTTAAAGTTTTTGCCTTTTTTCATTGAGTCCCTGTATTCATAATAAAAAATAAACTGAGACTAAAGTTGAACAAAAAGTATTACAGGGACAAATCTTAAATTTTATAGGTTGTAGAAAGCATAGTTAACCATCTTAAATATTGTAACAAGAAAGAACATGATGCTACCACTCCTGAATCTCTGCATGCATGGTCCTAGTATACAAGGTTCTCCATTTCATATATGTTAGTTGATAAGATAGCTATTTAGTGTATATATTTTTCTGCTATACATAAAAAGACAAGTTTTTCTGTTTTGCTTGTGAATTTCATTATATACACATGCTAAAAGTAAAATCTTTGCAGAAACTTCCCAAGAAATTTACTAGAAAATACGGAGATGGTGTATCAAACCCTGTGTTTCTCAAGCCTCCAGATGACACTGAATGGAAAATATACTGGACCAAGCATGATGGTGATATTTGGTTTCAAAAGGGTTGGAAGGAGTTTGTCACCTATTATTCTCTAAGTCATGGTCATTGGTTGTTCTTTAAATACAAAGGAACATCTCATCTTGGCGTGCGCATATTTGGCAGTGGTGCCCTTGAAATAGTCTATCCTCCCCATCCTGAGAATCTTGCTGAGATTGATGATGATTCTGTTGAAACTTGGCATGAGCAATTTTCTTACCAAAAGACTAGAGTTAAACCAACAGTGTCATCTCCTCAACCTTGTAAGAAAATGAAGAATAGCATAACTACAACTACAAATGTTGAAAGGTTACCCAATGAGATAACCTTGCATCAGCATGTCCAAACTATAGGTAATACATCTCAAAAGACAGCATTATATGAAGCAAAAATTACATGGTATATCATGATAAGATCATTAAACTTTTGGAGACCAATTTTTCATAACTTTTTGTCATGTGCAATCTTTCAGAAAATGATGGTAAAGACATTTTTAACACCAAATGTCCAAAACTGGAGCAGATAACTTCTACAAAGATAGCCTCAACGTTCAGATCAGGACTTCCCTCTTTCACAGTTTTCATGAAATCATCATTTATTAATGGAGATTACCTGGTGAGCATTTGATTAAATATGTGTCGTAAAAATTTAGTTTCGTTTTTAAGGATTTTTCAGCAGAGATATAATTTATAGTTCTTTGTCATTGTAAAATAAATCCTAGGAAATACCCCAGAATTTTGCAGAAAAATATTTTGAGAAACCACATTTAGTCCTCATCTTTGAGGTATTGGATGGGAGAACATGGTATGTTATTTATACCGCTCCTAGAATTAATGGAGGATGGCAGAAATTTGCATCAGAAAACAAGTTGAATGTGGGGGATGTCTGTGTTTTTGAGATGATACAGAAGATACAGGGCCTCGCTTTCAGAGTTTCAATCGTTCGAGGTTCAGAGGAACCAAGTTGCCCCATTTCAGAAGGTGATTTTTGTTCCATTTGATCTATACCAAGAAGATGCTGTTAATTGGACTTAACTCGTCAAGAGGATTCACTTTTGAGAATAAAGTGAAGACTGTAGCTATTGATTGAAAAATACTTGAAATTAAACAATTACATAATTTATTATATCACTGTTTTAATTGTTAATTTTTCAGTCATTGGTTATAGCTCTCTCTTCGAAAAGCTAAAACTGAATTCAGTGAAATGTAAATACAAATCTTGTATAATGATGCTCATTGCATCCGTCAATTAACTGTACAGGTGGGACTGCAAGTCAAAGATCTTCACAGTTGGAAAGCGACTTCAATTCAAGGATGATATCAGACACACCTCTTAAAGAAGCTAGCAAATTCACATCAGAAAATCCTTTTTTCATGGTTACTTTAACGCTAAGGCAGAAGTCAAAGATGGTTAGATCCCCGGTAAGGTTTACTTAGGCACCTGAATCTCTTCATTGGTGTGGACCTTTTTATATGATTATCATAAATCTATATACTACAAGAAATGTTAGAGATTCCACCTCGACTAGTAATTGGATCAAATCATAGTTTATAAGTGATAAGTTAATTTTGTAAGAGGATCAAATCATAGTTTATAAGTGATAAGTTAATTTTGTAAGTTTGAGTTAAGCATACACTCTCCATGGTTAGAATTTAGGAGCCACAAAATCACTTATTAAGTTGGAAAAACATTCAGGTTTCAAACCTTCCAGCATTCTCTAAATTGATTTCATTTGAGCATGTGACTGTTCTTCTGCGTTAGATTGATGGATTTTGTCCCCAATTCTATCCAACTCCTACCATGGTTTTTTCTTAAGTCCTCCCATTTTTCATCATTTGCTTCGATCTCTCGGCACTTTTTCAGTTTAAAGAGTAAGACAAATTTGACAGCACAAAATCTCTTGGCTGGATATGTTTGCAATGGCAACTTTCAACTTCTTTCTTTCTGTTGATTCTACAAATACTCTCAACTTCTTTCTTTCTGTTGATTCTACAAATACTCGCAAGTGCTATCTGGATTACAACATTAAAATCCATTGGCATCATCATAATCACAGCATAAAGTTCTACCTCTTCCGTGAGATAAGCCCCTCTTGTCCCAATGATCGACCATGGTTAATGCTCATGTAGCGATTAAATCATGAAACTGTATCACATCATATACTTCTTGTTGTGACCTTCTTCAACCAATCTGCATTTGTTACTGGCATCCAAATCCTGTTACATCTACAGAATCTGGACAAATATGCTCCCTCTCCCTCTTGAAAGCACCAAACCAAAATGGCATCCGTAACAAGCTCGTGAATTGACAACTCACTAATCATAGCAGTACAAATAGACACATGAGATGACGCACAGCATCCTCAAAAACATGTTTTAAAGCATTAATCCTTTTGTACTTCGCATTTGTGTATATTAATACAACGTTCAAATTTATATCCTTTTTCCAATCATCATACCATGCACCCACTTGGCATTCCAAAGAGCTCTAAGTTGTGCAAACACTACACTACCGTGGCAGCAAAGGCAAACTGTTCTATAGACACTCTCATTTAAAAGACTAGCTTTTGATTGAGATCTCCTCTAGTGCTTAAATGCTAACACAAACCCATCAAGATCAACTTTGGCAATCGCCATTCTCCAGAAAAAGACCCAAGACATTCAAGCTGCACAAGCTTATGACATAACATCCAATGATGGAGTTCCGTGTGATCATATCTCCAACAAGGATTCTGCCAAACATCTTCTTGGCAGTGTCATATCTCCCTTTTCATCAAACTATCACCAAATTCATGGTGAAGTTATCCAAAATGTTGGAGAAAACGTGTATGGAAATGTCAATCGAGTGACAGTGAGCATAAATTTATGAGAGGCTAAAAGAGAAGTGATTCCAAGATTCATTTGGTGGGTTTGTGCTTCCTTCAGAGTTTCTTTTTCCTGTCTTTTGTCAATGTCATTTTTAGTGATCACAACTTTACTAAACTCTCTGATCTCCGTTTTATCTTCTTGGGCAGGTAATAGTCAAACTCTGATACTAAATAGAACTCTGAGAATACATGATGTGACCGTACATCACAAACACAGTAATAGAGTAGTGCCATAGAAAAATATTCTACAATTTTATATGGTCTACTTGTAGAGCTTGTTGGAAAGGCAACTAACATATAACAAACTAACTAACCAATTTGAATGAACAAAATTTAGTATCCTCTAACAATAATGATTTAAAATATGTGAAGACTGAAAATGAATTGACAGAACTCAGTATTCTCTAAGAATTTGAAGTGGTACTTAACTAACTCCAACAGCAAGAACTAACTTTTTGATTTATATATATTTATATGTATATATTGTATTTATGTATGACTTGATGCAGCATGTGCCGAATGGGTTTTCCGAAAAGTACATCTTAAAGAAGAAGCACGTGATGACAATGCTCCAGTTTAGAATGACAATGTGGCCTGTAAAGCTTGTATTTCATGGATATGGTAATTCATTTTCTGCTGGTTGGACTTCATTTGCAAGAGACAACAAACTGCAACCAGGAGACGTTTGTATCTTTGAGCTCTTGAATAGACACAATGTAACATTTCGTGTCCATGTTTTCAAAGGTCAGAGTAAGATAATGTGAATTAGGGGCTGCTAGTATATGTACCTCTCAACTCTTCCATGAAATTGTTTTGTAGTTGATACTTCAATATCTCAACCCAAAGACACAAGTTAAAAGGGTTTATGGTTTTTGAATGGAAGTGTTTGATGTATTTGAGTGAGTCTCTCTCTCTCTTATTATATATGTATATATAAAGTGAAAAATCAAATAGGGTGTAATTTCTATCAAATGTTACTGTTTTACATTATCATGATTATTCATCTTAAATTTTGTTGAGATAGAATAACAATACTAGAAAAACCAAGAACCATTCCACTTGCGAAATTTCCATCATCAAAATTCATGTTGTTTTATCGATGAGAGCGAAACAAAAAGAAATGTAGATGCAGTTATTTATATGTATTGATTGTTGTATATTAATTTAACAAAGAAACTATCCCATTTGAATTAACAGAACTAATTATCCTCTAACAATCAATTCAAAATATGTGAAGACTGAAAATGAATTTCTTACTGTGTTAATAACAGTTACAGAAAACCAGCATACCTATTCTTCGATTTTGTACTTTCATGAACTGTTTGAATTTGTTTTAACTCTGATGGGACACAAATATGTATGACTTGATGCAGCATGTCCCAATTAACTTTAGTCAAAAAGTACATTATAAACAAAAACAAGAATGTGATGCTAATACAGTTGTTAGCTCTCTGCTGGTTGTGCCTCATTTGCAAGAGAAAATAATCTCCACCATGAAAGATGTTTGTATATTTTGAGTTTGACAATAAAGAAAAAATGCAATACTGAACTAAAAATATGAAGAAATTATATTTAAAATCTAATATAAACTATCAAAATTATTACATAATATTAATATTATTATGTAATATTATTATTATTATTTAATTAATTAAATATATTTTTTTAAATATTAAATTGTTCAAAAATTAAATAATATAATCTATTGTAAAAAATCTACTAAAAAATGAAATTAAAAATTTTTAAAATAAATTTCTAAAACATACTCCACTTTTAAAAGAGAGTATATAAAGTTTTTATTTTTTAATTTATTAATTGAATAATGAATATCCTTGCTTACTTATAAAATATTACTCCCTTTTTTATACTTGAATTAATTCTTAAACTAGATAATGATTAATGCTAATTTATGAAAATTTAAAGTAAGCGAACCCATAAATATAAAATCGTTTACACAGTAAATCTTAATCAAATTATATTTTCAATAATGTTTTCTAAAACATAAATTGTATCTATCAAATCACTGAATTTGATAATCTTATTAATTGATTTATGTATATAAAATTCTATAAATTTAAAAACATTTAAAGTTTATCACATCTCTTAATTTCAACAAATAATATGATATTTAAATATATGTAAATATTTAGTATTAAATATCATATTTATAAAAATTTAAATTATATTAATTTTGATAAATACGATCACTAAGATAATATAATAAAATTTAACGATTGATTAAATTTGCATTATATCAATTGAAGATGTAATTTACTAAATTTTATACCTTATCTAAATCCTAATAAACCTAAACTCTATTTTACAATTAGTATAAAATTATTAAACGGTAATTTTATAAAACTATCTTTGTAATGATAAAAGTAATTTTACCCACACAAAGAATATGACTTATTTGTTTGAAGGTTCCTCTCATATAAAACTTTTAATATTATGCTAGAGTTCCACATGTACCATAAAGTGTCAATAGATTAGGTTGATATTATCTTATTAGCATTTTATATTTAATTTATTGTGCATTGTCTGATATATTTATTATTTTTCTTTATTTATTTAAACTAGACCTCATGATGAGTAAAATGTTGATGAAAATTTTTAAATCTCCTGTTAATTATCGTCACTAGAAGATGAAGTGGCTTTTAGTGTGAGTTGCTTCTTCTTAGGATCTTATCTCTTGCATCCATGTAATCATCTTATTTTTTTTCTCATTCTAGTTTCTATTTCCAAATCTTCATTTCATGACGTGAAAACAGGTAAAATATATAAGAAAAGAAACTTGAATTATGTATTAGAATTTTAAAGATTTTTCACAACTCTAGTATTTCATGAGATATGATTAGATGTAGTTTTATTGACAAATAAACTGTACATTTTTTTCAAAATATATCTTTATTTATAGAAGTTCTCCTTTTTTGATAATTTGATAACATGCAAATACAAAGAGATAGTGGAAAAAAAATTAACGATAAAATTTTTATATTCGTTCATTCATTACAAAAGTTTAACTAAACAGATGGACTTTTTAAGGTACAACTTTAAAGTTAATCACCTCTGTTTAAACAACTCAAGTATTATTTGGATATGGAATTCACTTTTAACTAAAAGTCCATCTACTCTTTTACAATAATTACTTTTGGCTAAACCTTAAGGAAGGAGAAGGAAAATTTACATTTTATCATGGTTCCACCTTCTATTTTATTATTGTTTTTAATTTTCAATTCTTTTATTATTTATTACCTTCCATTCTTATTGTTATCCAACTTCTTCTATATTTGTTAAAGAAGAGGAGAAAGAATTGTATTGTAGTGTCCTTTAGATTAATTTCTATAAAATATTATTTATTTTAAAAAGAGAAACATAATAGTACACCTAATTAATCTAAATTATTTATTGAATGAAAGGAAGGCTCATGTCAAAAAGTAATTATATTCATTTACTCTAATTAGAACTATTCTCATAAATTACACATTTTAAACTCTTTTATAATTTATTATCTTCTATTTTTATTTTTTTAAATCTTATATATATTAATTAATAAAGATAAGAGAAAAATATATTATAATATATTTTATTCATAGAGCATACATTTTGTACCAAATATTATATAATATAATACATTTAATTATTTTTAATTAATTTGAGTTGTTAATCTAAAGCTAAAACTAAGTAAAGATATAATATTAACAGAAATTATACTAATTTTAAATTATAATATTCAAACATATTTAATTAATATTTTTTTATAATTTATAAAAGTTTGTTTGAATTTAGAAGCATAAAAATGTTGATACATTATTTTTAGACAAATTTTGATGGGTGATTCTTTTTGTAAAATGTATGAATCTCATATCCTTCAAACAATTTTACTTCATTTTTTAATACCAACAATATATTATTAAAATGGTAAGATAGTTATTAAAATGTATTTATTATATATATATATATATATATGTATATATAAATTAATAGTTTAAAATCAGCTTTTTCTATTATCCAATAATCAGCTAACATTTGGACTCTGACTAGAGAAAATTAATTTTGAACTTGCAGCATTTCAGTCTTCTAGGTGTCCCACAGAAAAAAAACTGGTTTTATCATTTCAAGAAGCTAACTTTTGTTTCTTAGTTGCAATTGTTAAATAAAAAAATTCCTTTGAGTTTTGATCTTCTGGTATCATCTCAATATCTATGACTTTCCCATGCAATGTGCATTCCGTGTCCACTGCAATCCATTTCTTTAAGATTATCCCCAAAACAAGTCTTGCTGATGGGAAACTGGTAAGCATCAATGTTTAATATTTTTAGTAAAGTTGCTGTTCATCTTAATTACATCAAATCAAAGGAGTTTTCTTTACCAGTTATAGTTGGTTATAAATAACAAATATGATAATATGTATAAAAACTAACTTGCAACTACAACTCTGTATATCTGCATGCATGATCCATGCTGAAAATATTCTTATTTTCATCATTTGGTGATATATTTAGTCAACAAGGTATTTTACTTGTTTGAATTGATAAGATGAGTATAGGGGATTTAAGATTTCTCTATCATGCATGTAAATTTCATTATCTGTGCTAAAAACAGTATCTTTCCAGAAACTTCCAAGAAATTTCACTTCAAAATGTGGAGATGGAATGTCAAACCCGGTGTTTCTCAAGCCTTCAGATAATAATGAATGGAAAATATATTGGACTAAGCATGATGGTGAGATGTGGTTTCAAAAGGGATGGAAGGAATTTGTCATATGTTATTCTCTAGATTATGGTCACTTGCTGTTATTTGAATATGTTGGAATTTCTCATTTTGATGTGCACATATTTGACAACACTGCACTTGAAATAGAGTACCCTTCCCATTTAACTCATGACAACCCTGAAAAAATTAGTGATGATTCTGTTGAAAACTTGGATGAGCAATGTGGTGATGGAAAGAGCAAGCTTGTACAAATAAGTGATGATTCTGTTGAAATTTTGGATGAGCAATGTCATGATGGAATGAACAACATTGTGGAGATTAGTGATTATTCAATTGGAATCTTGGATGAGCAATATTGCCTAAAGACTGAGGTGAAATATGCAATATCTCCTCAATCCTGTAAGAAAATGAAAGATAGCGTAACTACAAATGTTGGACGAAGTCTCAATGGGGTAAACTTGCATCAGCATGATCAAACTAGAAGTACTATTCTTCAAGGGAAGCAAGAATTAGATGGTATGAATGTCAAGATCAAATCATTCTGTGGTTCCAATATTTAACTTTTGGAAACCAATTTTTCATAGCTTACTAATGACATGTTTAATTTTTTCAGAAGAAAAGGGTAAAGGCAATTTTCATACTGAATACGAAAGGGTGGAACAATTAACTTCCGCGGCTTTAGATAAAGTGACAACTTTCAAATCTGAACATCCCTCTGTCTTGCTTGTTATGAGACATCCTCTATAGATGGAGATTTCCTGGTGAGCATTTGAGTTAATATATACATTGTGATGAGTTAGCTTCTTTTATAAGGATGTTGCAGCAGAAATATAATTCTTAGTGTTTTATAAAAATCCCAGGATATTCCCCCACAATTTTCAGAACAATATTTGAAGAAAACACATGCAGTTGTCCTCCTTGAGGTCATGGATGGAAGAAGTTGTCCTGTTATTTGTTTTGCTTCTAGAATTACTGGTGGATGGCAGAAATTTGCATCAGAAAATAATTTGAAAGTAGGGGACGTCTGTGTTTTTGAGCTGATCTTGAAGATCCAGGGTCTCGCTTTCAAAGTTTCTATTTTTGGATCTGCAAGAGAACCAAGTAGTCCCATTTCACTTGGTGGTCCATTATTCTATTTTATCTACTGGTGAAATTAATTAGACTTACTATTCATTGAGGGACTCACTTTTTGAGAATAAAATGAAGAGTATAGCTATAAATTGAAAATCCAACACTGGAAATCTAAACAATTATATAATTTATTTTAACTATGTATCCATTGAGTGTAATTTATTTTTCATATGTATGCATTTAACCATAATCTTCATCATTAATTTTCAATCATTTGCATATATGTTCACTTTAGACGAATCAAAATATAGTTTATTTTTCAACTAAGAGAATGCTTCATGTTAAATGTAAATCTCTTTCTAGATTGTTATTGGTAATAGGTGCATGCTAGACTACCTCTATTCACTGAGTTTTATTTGTATCTTACATCTTAGGTAGCTTTAATTATTCTCTATGAAAGCTAAATCTTGAATTCTGTGAAAATACAGATATAGATCATTATTCAAAATGCAGCAAAGTGCATCCTTCAACAAACTGGAGAGGTGGGAGTTCAAGTGAAAGTCACTTAAAGTTGAAGTTAGTAGACGAAGGTAGTAAAGAAGCCACCAAATTCACATCAGAAAATCCCTTTTTTGTGGCCACTCTAAAATTGCAGGGAAACACAACCAGATGCCCGGTGAGGTTTAGTTAAGCACTGGGTGTAGAATTTTACAGTGCCATGCTTGCTATTTCAAGTATTATTTCTTTCATAAATTGTTTTATGTTGTTCTAATAATGGTGAACACATATGTATATACGTAACTTGATGCAGCGTGTGCCGAGTAACTTTGTGAGAAAGTATTTTTTTGGACAATGTGACGAAGATACAGTTCAGAAAGAAAGTGTGGGGTGTAACGTTTATATTGAATAAATATGACATTTCAGGCACGCTGTCTGCTGGTTGGCCTTGTTTTCAAGAGAAAATAAACTGGAAGGAGGAGATGTTTGTGTCTTTGAGCGGATCAACAGAGAAGATGTAACACTTGATGTTCATGTTTTCGGAGGTCACACTGAGGTAACGCATTAGGTCTGTTTCTAGATCTACCTCTCAACTTCACTTTAATGGAATCACTTTGCTGTTGCTAATGCTTCAATATCTCAACCAAGAGATGTATGTCAAAAGATTTAGTATCTATATACTACATATACTTCAATACTTCAATGTCTTCATTTTCTCTTTATTTTATCATCTTTCTTTCTCTCATTATCATGGTTCCGTCCTTAAGTAAGTTTCTATCATTGCACTCGGGGATTTAAATGAAAAACCTGTCTTTGTTTTTTTTTCAATATTCCTGTAGTCTTCAAGAAAGATTAGGAACAGTTCCGGTTTTGAAATTGATTTCTTCTATCACGTCAATATAAATTGATTTACTTTAGAATAATAAAAAACAAATGCAGATGGAGAGATTTTTCTATTGAGTGTTGTAAATTAATCCACAAACCATTACTTAGTTATATACTAATGTAAAGTTTTTAATTATTTTATTATATTCAACTGTAACTTGTATATGTTGATGGAATACTTTCTAAAATTTTATGTGCGCTCAGGGTTCTAATTCTTTCGAACAAAAAATACTCTAAATTAAAATTTAAAATTGACTGTAATATTTTTAAAAAAATGGCAAGTTCGTATTTTTGTTCCGAGAGAATTGATTTTCTGTTCACTCGATTCAAATACTTAAACTTGACTAATTTATGTTCGTTTTTCTTACTTTTTATTAGTTTATTAGGTTGATTTTCTTTTGGTATAAATCAATAAAAAAAAGTTTGTTTGGTTGATCTACTAAAAAAAAATATTGTTATAGCAGATGTTGTTGGAAAATACTTAGAATATATACATACTTTTATCTTTAAAAGAAGATATTATTTATGGTAATTTTTCTTCGTGCTGGGGAAAAGATGAAACACTCACCTTTTACTTCGTGAAACAACGTTGAAATAAAAGAAAATTACAATGTGTAAATTCAAGCAAATATCATCTACTAAATTATCCAATTGAAATTTGTCATACTCTATATTCTATACTATGCCCATTTCATGAACCTCTCTACAAGTGAAGTAGTTAAAATATTGCAGTATCTTGTGATCTTCTGAGCCATGACAGAATATTCACCTCAGTCACATATTTCCATTTCGTTGCCTTCAGCTATGACCTGCTCCTCCTCAAGCTGCAGGATGGACATTTATAGCGCTTTAGGGTGTCAGCCTTTGCAGGGTTGATCATTACACACCTCCCATGGTACCACCACTCACATATATCGCAGCCAATCCAAAGTTCATCTCCATTGTATTTTCCACCACAGCTTCCACAAAATATTCTAATATGCTCACCTTTCATCGCGGTTCCCTTTGATTTGGTTTGTCAAAACAAAACAAAACCAGCATAATTTTTATATATAATCACATTAACATGCTTACTTTCATTATTATTTGCTTTTGAGGAACTTTAGCATTACCAAATCAATTCCAAACCACCCAAAAGAAACAATAATCAATAGAAAAGGAGAGGAATCACTAACCTCGATGCTTACACCAGATTTGCTTCCACCATCCATTGTGGACTTGTCCTTAATTGGTTTACTTCCAGTCGCAACTTGAAAAACGGTGGGAAGAGCATTGATCAAACCAAATAGGCGTTTTCTGCCATAAAAAATAAAGGAAAACATCAAGAGAAAGAACCATTACCATGTTGCAGGAGAAGCTAAGCAAGGTGCTACAATAAAGAAATCCAATGGAAACTTTATATACTGACATCTTTTCTGGCAATTGCAGAAATTTCTAGTTTAAGGGAAGAACCATAATAGTCAATCCAAGACAGTGGAGCTAAGAAGCCAATCCCAACAGTGTCATAACAGTAGCAGCTACTGAATCCCAGATAACAGATTCCCAAGCACCCACTATACCAAAGATAGAAAAATTAACCTAACTAATTTATATGGCACACTTGTGAATGCTCAGAAATAAAAAAGTATTCAAATTTCAAGAAATACATAGTTAATGACCCGAGCTAAAGTGGTTTTCTTAATAAGCCAAAAAATTATACGAAAACTAAGTTGAAGCACAAGCAATGCTCGCTTAACTGAGTACAAGTAACAACCTAAATGCTGAAAACAGAGTCATCCATATTCACAATCCTTCAACAAGATAAGAAGCATAAAATAGCAAAGATCCTGCCATGTCACAGAAGATGGATTGGCAAAAGACCCAGATAACACCTAGCCAGTATTATAGGGATGCTTCATTTGATCTAAGAATTTTTATGGAATCTAGACGCCCACTTCGCCTAGACATCTTTATACAGACCACCAAGCATAATCCTAGTTAAGAATTAGAGAAAATAAGTAACTCCCAGGATAATAGTGAGCCAAAACAAAGCCAAAGTCATAATATAAAGATATTAACATCATTAGTCTTGGGCATAAACTCCTTACTCTATCAGAAACATGTGAAATTTCTTTTGACTCTTTACTCCATCATAATGATTTAGATGAATGTCCAGCATAAACTCTAGTCCTAACCATAAGTTCTACATTAAGTAAGGTGCAAATGGACATTCTAGATAAATACACATCATTTTGGAAATTTCATATCAATTAAAAATATGATCAAATTATAATATATACATGAGTGCAAACCTTACCTTACTAAGTCGATTTTGTGAGATTAAGTTAAACTTAAATTTCACTACCTTATTGTGTTCCTTTTCTGTTCAACTTGTTAGTATGTTTGTTATTATGTATAGCCTACTCTTTTCTGTAAATGAAACATTTTTATTCAATGAATTTCTTTTTCTTTCTTTTAGTTGGGACTCTTATGCCATCTGTTGTTAGTCAAGACCTCCTATTCTCACACTTAATATCCTCAATATGTTGTTGGAGATCTCACGTTGATTAGAAATATTGTCAAATTATAATATCCTCAGTATGTTGTTGGAGATTTCACGTTGATTAGAAATATTGTCAAATTATAATATATAATTGAGTGTAAACCTCACCTTAAATTTCACTACCATAATATGGTATTAAAAGTGATTTTGGTGCATTCATCCTGATAACTTCTTTGGTTTTCTCCCATGGATGTCATAGATAAAAATTCTAATATCCCACTGTTAACTGCTTCTAGTGGTATAATTATATGTACTTTAGATGCAAGTCTTTTTTTTCCAATGGTTTAACTTTTTTTGTTTCTATTAATCCTTTGTTTAAAGGTAGATGGATCATTATAATGTTTTTTCTCCTACTTTGGTTCTATGTGATATTTTTTATGAACCTCAATTCACTTTTATTTTATTTTGTTGTTTGTCAGTGTTTTATTGACTCGTAGTGATTTGTTCATCACATTTCCTAAGAATATTTTTTTTATCCAGGAGATGCTTTGCTCTAGGAAGATTGTTGATGATAATCTTATTAAAGGATGGTACATGATGTCTCCTTCAATTGTTTTCACAAAATCATTATAATTGTTTCCTTTATTAATACTACTATAAATATTGTTTTTTTTTTCAAAATATTGATACTAGTAAGAATGCTTTTGTTTGGCATTCTAGATTCATTCATGTCTCTAATAAAATCATTCGATTTTTTAGTAATGAAATTCTTTTTTATATTTCATCTAACTTTCTTACTTCCAATTTTCAAATTTGCCCTCTTGCTAAGTTAAGAAGATTATTCACTCACTTAACAAGATGTCTCGATCATTATTTGATATATTACATTATGACATTCAAGGACCTTATGGTTAGTCTACTTGTGTTGCCAAACATTTTTTTCTAACCTTGGTTGATAATTATAGTCATTTACTTGAATATTTTTGCTCATACATGAGTCTGAAGCTAGTAATGTTATAAAACATTTTTTTTTCAAATGGTTTAAACTCAGTTTGTAGCCAACATTAAGTGTTTCATGTCTGACAATGCAAAAGAGTTTGCTCATGCTGATTTTCTAACAACACAAGACATTCTATATCAATTTTCTTGTGTGGAGAGATTTCAACAAAACTCAATAGTTGAGAGAAAAAGTCAACATCTATTAAATGTAGTTTGAACTTTATTTTTTCAATCTAAGTTGTTAATCCAATTCTAGGGGAGTGTGTTTCTACTATTGCCTTTCTACTTAATAGGTTCCTGTTTGGTCCTACAATAGAAATCACCTTGCCTAGTGTTATATGAATTCAAACTTATCACTTTTTAAAAGCATTTTAGATATTTGGCTTATGCGACAACTTTGTCCTCCTTGAGAAATAAATTTACTCTTTGCACCATTCCAAATATTTTTGTTGGTTATCCTAGAGGTTACAAGGGATACAAATTGTACAATATAGAGACTAAACAATTTTTTATTTCCAGGATATGTTCTTTTATGAATTTTTTTTTTCCTTTTAAGAAAGTGACTTCTTCAGATTTTTTTCTCTTTTGTTGATTATATGGCAATTTCTTTACTTATTGCTGATAATTTACCCTAAAATACTTTTGTTGTTCATTAATCTAGTGAGCCTCATGGTGAATTTGAAACATCAATGAATAGTACTAATGGAATGGAGATCATCAAGAAACTCTCTTATTTGTGTGACTATGTGTGCTCTAACACCTCACACCCTTATCCCATTAAGAATTTGTATTCTCTAGACAAACTTAATCAAAAATACAAAACCTTTATCAATCAAATTTCTAGTACTTATAAGCCTCAATTCCATCATCAAACAATGCTCTACCCTAAATGAAAGATGTTATGGCTCAAGAGATTAAGGTTTTAGAATATAATGATACTTCTATTTAATTCCTTTACTTGAAGGTAAACACTACATAGGATACAAATGAGTTTTCAAATTGAAATACAATATTGATAGTTTAGTTGATAAATACAAAACTCAGGTGGTAGCCAAAGGCTACACACAACAACTTGGGATTGATTTCTTAGACACTTGTTATCTAGTGGTCAAACTTACTTTTGTACGGGTTTTATTAGTTATTACTACTATAAAAATTGAAATCTAGATATCAACAATGCATTCTTAAATGGTGAGTAGTTTGAGGAAGTATACATGGATATTCTCCGGAGGTTTTAAGACAATAACAAAAAGATTAGTTTGTAAGTTAAATAAATTTATAAACAAGCCTCTAAACAATGCTTTTTCAAGTTTTCCTAATACAAACATGAGCTTGATAATATTGATTTCTTAGATAGCAAACCAACTACACTACTTGTGAATCTCAATTTAAAACTTAGCCTCAATGATGTTGAGCCTATTGAAAGATACCTCTATATATAAAAGATTAATTGGAACACTTATGTATTTGACTATTTCTAGACCATTGTTCCCAAACTAAGTCAATATATGAAGAATTCATTAACTACACATTTTACTGCATGTACATGAGTTGTTTCAGTACTAGAAGACCACACTAGGTTAAGGTCATCTTTTTGTGACTAAGAACAAATTTCATCTTTCAGCATATGATGATGCAAAATTGTGACAGTTGTTTAAATACTAGAAAGTCAAGTATTGACTTTTGTGTTTTCTTTCTTGGAGGTTTGTCAAACAATATAATATGTCCAAATTTTTAACATAATCAGAATATCATTTCTTATCTTTAATGGTTAGTAAAGTAGTTTGACTCCAAACAATTTTATTCAAACATTTTGAAATTTCAATTGATCTTCTTTTACGATAATAAATTTATTATACATTTTGCTTCTTTCCAGTCTCATGTTCTAACATATAAATATTGATTGTCATTTTATTCTTAAGTTTGTTTAAAAACAACTCTTCACACTCATTCATATAAAAACCCAAGTATCAAATAATTGAAATATTCAGAAAGGTTCTTCCTACTACTCTCTTCAACCGTTTTATCAACAAAAATTTATTCTCCAACTCCAAAAAAATATTAAAATAAAATATAATTAGATATATATAATTTTTTATTCTATTTCCTTTTCCATTCAACTTGTTAGTAAATTTGCAATTATATATAACTTTTTCTTTGCAATGAACCTCTGTCAATGTTAGATCATACCTTTCATTGTGGTTAAGCCGGGTTCCAAGGTAAAAGGCCACAGCAAGCAGCCATGAATCACTATGCACAGCAACCAGAGAAAGCCAGTCCTTACGGCTCAGGTCGTCCCTGGCAAAATTGATTCCAAGAGCTGGCTCTGGGAGCTCCGGTGGAACTTCCTCCGATGGCAGAGCTACCTCCCAGGCCCCGTTTGGATGTCCATACAGGCACAAGTTATCTTTACCTTAAGGAAACACAGGAAACTTCAAATTTAACGGAAGGACACAACATATTATTCTATAATTACAAAACCACATCAATTAACAATCTCAATCTAACTGAAATTAAAACCAGAAAAATGAACATGAATGTTACCTGCTACCAGACCCAAATGCCATAGAGAAAACTCAGTACTATTATTTGGCATTCTTACACTAACTAAACAGCACATGAACCATGCAAAAAGCTCACCTTTTTCTCATTACTATCTACCCAATTTGTTTTCTCCTATTACTCTCTACTCATTTTGTTTCTTCCTCATTCTGTCATAAAAAATCTACTCGGTTGACTCAAGAAGCACGCGAACAATTCACACACCCCATAGTTTTTTTTTCACAAATTCGCAAGACATAATAACAAAATACCAGCAAACAAAATAAACAAATAAAAAATCCAATCTTTTTCGTGTAACAGAAACCAAAGAACGAAATTAAGGGGAAAAGATAAGAAAATACCCTGTACCTGGATCACAGAGTCCGTAAAATTCATCAACGTCTAAAAAGAAAAAGGCAAGGGTGAAAAGAAAGAGAGACAGATAGAGAAAGAAAAGAAGAAAAGAAAAAGAAAGAGACATTGGAAAGAGAAGAGTAGTACCGTGAGTGAGAGCGCGAATAATAGCGGTTCTTCGAGCTCTAAAATCCCTGAAGATTTCTTCAACGGTGCGGGGTTTGGAAGCCATGCAGCTGGAGGGCAGGGATCAAAAAAGTGTAAAGTAAAGAAAAATACTGAGAAGAAGAATGAGTATTAATGTGTTATAATTGAAATATGATTAAATTTAATTTTTTACTATTATTATTATTATTAAAAATAAATTAAAATTTAATTTAATTCAATTTTACTCATATTATTAATTTGAATTATTATGTTTGAGGAATTTTAAATAGATAATGATAACACATTAATTGTATACACTTTCATTTCCTATACAATTATCCTATTATTATTATTTTTATCTTTCTTCTTTTACCTTTTATCAAATCATCTATTCAATATCATTTTTGAGTAACAAGTGTATTTTCCTTTCAAATATGAATGACTTCAATTCTACTTAATCATTTAATTTAAATTTAAAGATAATAACAAATTATAAATTATGTAAGATACCAGATTCTACCATACAGTTTCTCATATTTTCGTAGTGTATTTTTCATTTTTAATTTTTTTTTCATTGATAAGCTGCGAGCAATGCTAATTTGAGTGGCTATAAGAGTAACCGCTAAGAATTTGATAGTTTTGTCTATTACTCACTCTTGTAGAGGTGTAGATAAAATACAGAAAGAATGGAACAGTTCTACACTTAAAAAACAGACCATAAATTTTGGTCTAGTTTGGTTCTAAATTGGATTTATAGATTAATATATTATTTTTTATCTAATTAAAAATTAAAAGGATTAAATTTATATTTATTAAAAAAATTATAATATATTATTATTAAAAATCTTAAGTTTAATATTAAATAATTAAATGAATTAGAGAACATCTCATATTTTATTTTAATTTTTTTGTTAACAATAATATATATATATATATATATATATATATATATATTTTACAAAATTGTTCATAACAGAAGAATGTAAACTAAATCAAAAAACAATTTAAAGAAAGAATACAAAATATATTCTACCCAACACAAATAGAAATAAAAGAAATATTCTATCTAACTAATAAGAATAATGCAACCTAACGATCCAACTTAACTTTTATGCATACTGTGCCATCATTTTTTACAATTTTGTTAAATAAAAACAAAAATTAAAACATCATTATAAAAACATAGGATAATTGATTTTATCCTTATTCATTGTACGACTCATTGTAAAAACATAAAATCATCATTGTAAGACTCATATGAAAATAAATATATTCAATAATTTTCTCTTTACATATCTCATTTGCCTCTATGATGCATTTATTCTTTATCCTCCACATTCACGCACACAAAATAACATATGTCCATAAGATTTATATTCCTTAGTTTAATATTATTTGAAACAATTTTATTAACATTTCTCATGTCCATAACATAACATGTGTAATTAAAATTAAATAAAAATTAAAAATAAAAACTTAACATAAAAAATGAGCCAGCCTATTAGTCTAGAGGTCAGTTTAGCCTTGACTCATATGAGTCTCGAGTCAAACGGATCAGATTAAAAGATACATATTTATATTTAGTTCACCATTTGTAAAGTTTGACCTGACTTAAATCATGAGTCACAAAGATGAGTATGACATTTCCAACTTATTTTAACAACTATCTTGTATGAATTTGACATATATTATATGACACGTATGTTGTTGAAATTATAAGTTATATAATAGTATTAAAATAATTTATTATAATATGATTTAGTTTAAATCATTTTAAAGGTCTCAAACCGTAATTTAAATAACTAAACCACTTTATCCTAAAAAATATATAAATCGAGTAGAAAATATTTTGTCATTGATTATAATTTTTTTATCATTTTTTGGTTACCTTTTTTACTGATTAACATCTTTACAATCTATTATATAGAAAACAAATTTAAAAAAAATATAAAATCTTCACAATTTTCTTTTAATGTAAGTGTATTACAATTATTTTTTTAATTACACTTATGTGGGTATAAGGAGCATAATCCACAAGTTTTGTTGGATAAATGTAGTCTATTAAAATTGAATCTCGTTTAAGATCAATCTACATGAACAATTTTTTTTAACATGAGTTATTGCGAGTGTGAGTTTAAATTGAAATGTTGAATCATATATTCAACTCTATTTTTAGTCTACTATTAAAATTTGGTCATCATTCCTGTACAATGATATATGAATGTTTGTAATATAATTTATGATTTAGAATTTATAATTTAGGGTTTACATTCAATATTTAGTTAAAAATAAGACAGAACAAAACATAAAAATTATATACAATTTAATTTGATTTGAATGTAAAAAATAATTCTAACCAAACTAATTTCTACAATTTATTTAAATTAGTTTTACAATTTTATTATATAAGTTTTAAAAATATATGTATTCGGTTCTATTTTTATTATATAAAAACCTAATGTTATATCATAATTTTTATTATATGAAAACTTAATGTTATATCATAATGAATAATTTTATTTTTTAAAACTAAATATTTATTTTCTTCTACATAATAAATAGTATCAAACAGTTTATTTACACATATAAACAATTTTATTTACTTTTTTTATTGGAAAAAGAACTAAAATAAAAGATACGAACACTATAAATATAAATATTTATATTGTATTTATATATTTTTGACACAAATAATAAATCCATATAGCCTACCCTTTACATAAATATAATAATTACTGCACATGAATAATATTATAAGAAATTAAAAACATAATATTGAGATTAGTTCTTATATATTATTTTTTTAATTAATTTTTTATTTTATTTTAATATTTTTTTTAAAATTAATAATATAATATTCACACTAAAAAACTAAATTAAATACATTATATTTTCTTTTTGTATACATATCTAGTGTGGTCAAATTATTGTAAGTTACATAATAATATTAAAATAATTATTATAATTCGGTTTAATTCAATCAATTTAGAAGTATCAAAAGGCGGTTTAACTAAACATCTCAAGTTCTCAGAAATATCTAAATCAATTAGAACATCTTCTCTCTTGATTGGTTATCAATTTTTTCAGTTTTCAGTTGTATTTTTTACTGATTCATTTCTTAATATCTCTGCAGTATATTATATACTAAACAAATTTTAATGAAATATAAAAACTTTAAAATTATTTTGTTCAAACTTCTTTAGCATAGAAAGAAAAAATTAAGAAAAATTTTAAAAACCAAAATCTGATTATGGTCTTTAAAATTTTTTAGATGAAGAGACATTATAGTAATTTAAAAACTATAAGCATAATTTAATATGTTAGTAGAAACAACACAGTAAAATAGAGGAAATTCAATCTCTCATAATTATTAAGCAATGAAGCTAATAACATTATTCAATAACAATTTGTTTAGTTGCATTCTTTCATATAAAGAATGCATTACTTATAAAGAGAGCATTGCTCAAGAACAGCAGCATACATCTAAAGTGCATAAACCTGTCTTATAACCTAATTTTTGGCAATGGCCAGCACAGTCAGGAAATTGAGTGCATGCTCCTTGACAAGTGGGCTTGCTGCTAACTCCTGCATATATTGAAATTATGAACAATAAACAATGAACCCTGCAAATCAAATTCAAACCCTTGTACAGATAAAGTTCAGTTTCATACCAGATGAAAATAGAACGATCAACATGGCTGCAAGGATAAGTTGCACCAAAATCATTGAGAGAACTGAGCGAGCCATTCTTGTGCAGGAAGATGCTGAAACTCTGAATCTTATATCTGGTGTGGAGTTTATGCTTTGTATAATGTCTCTCTATTTATAATATATGAATGTATAATATACTGAAAAAACAAATCTTCAGTTTTATTACAAAAATCACTTTATTATACTAAAATATGATTTGTTGTTCATTAATATTTGTTATACAATACAATATATTTATTAAAAGCAACATTATCAGCGTAAAATATTTAATTAATATTTATTGAGTATATAATATATTTATTATGCGACATTAGTCTTTATTTCTTATAATTTATTAATGGACATAAAAGTATATATAGTATATTTTTTAAGAGTTGCCTTATATACTACAAATAATTAAAAAAAACTAATATTATCAATTATTTAATATTTTTATAATCTGTTAATGGACATAAAAAGAGTATATAATATTTTTAGAAAAACTACCAAAATGCTTTAAATAATTAAAAAATTAGTATTTGTAATTATTATTATTTTTATAATTTATTAACAGACATAATGTTATTAAAAAATTTATATTTTATGAAATTTTTTATAAATTTATACGAAATTTATAGAAAAATAATAAAAATTTTTTATCGAAATTTATTATAAAATTTATAAAATATTCTCATAAAATATAAAAAATTCTAATAGCATAAAAATTAACATAATATTTATTAAAAACAAAATATCAACATATAATTTTTTAATTAATATTTATTAAGTATATAATATATTTATTACTTAATCATCATTCCTGATAATCTATTAATGAATATAAAAGTATATATATATATATATATATATATATATATATAAAGAGTTAGGAAACTTGTATAATACAAATAATAATTAATACTATGAAATATTTTTTTAATTTATTAATGGACATAAAAGTGTATACAATAAATAATTATAAAATTAATATTAAATATTATTTCTTATAATTTATAACTGGACATAAAATGTCCATATATAATATGTTTTAAAAAACTAACAGACATGTATACTAAATAATTACATAACAATAATAGATGATTATTACGATAAAACCTCAATTATTTAAAACAAATCAAACTTTAGAAATAAAAATTAGACATTAATTTTCTACTTTATTCAAAATTTTGTCTAAAAAACATTTTCTCTACATCAAAATGAACATGACTGCGAATATAACTTTCAGCAGAATAATTGGGAGAAGTGAGGGAGCCATTAGATAGTGAAACTCTGAATCTTATGTGTTTATAATTTGTTCATACTTTGTATAACTTATCTCTATTTATACTATATGTGTTTATAAGAATTCATCTCTCAATTAGCCACTCATAAAATTCTTTTATAAGATACCAAATTTGTATACTACCAAATAATTACAAAATTTATTAACAATTATTTATTATTTTATATAATTTATTAATGGATATAAAAGTGTATATTATATTTTTTGAAAACTACCAAACTTGTATACTATAAATAATTACAAAATTAATATTAGCAATTATTTCTTATAATTTATTATTGCAAATAAAAGTGTATATAATATTTAAAAAAACTACCAATTAGTTATATACTATAAATAATTAAAAAATGAAAATGGATGATTAATATGGTAAGATAAGAATATTTTTTACAGATAAACTCTAAATAAATAAAAAATTGAATTCTTTTAAATAAAAATTACATTTTTATTTTTTATTTTATTAAAAAAAATTCAATTTTTTTTTCTCTAAATTGCAAATAAATTTGACAAAGGTTATTCAGTCCGAAACTAAATAATATAATAAATTTATTGAAATAATAATATTAATGATTGCATTTTTTAATTAACATTTATTTAGTATATAATATATTTATTAAATGCAATACTACCAATTATATCTTATGATTTATTAATGGACATAGTGTAAATAACCTTCAAAAACAAGCCACTCCATCTCTTTATATATTATACTGAAAAAATAATAATAATCTTTAATTTTATTTTACAATAAATTTTATCTATAATTTATTAATTAATTAATATTTACCAAATATAATGTAATATATTTATCAAAAGAAATAATATATTTATTGAGTAATAATATATTTATGAAGTGTAATATTAGTCATTATTCCTTACAATTTACTTATGGACATAAAAAAGTATACAGAATTTTAAGAGTTACCTTCTATGCTACAAATAATTACAAAACTTAAATTATCAATTATTTATTATAATTTATTAATGAACATAAAAGGTATACATAATATTCTTGGAAAAACTACCAAAAATGCTATAAATAATTACAAAATTAGTATTAGTAATTATTTTTTATTTTTTTTAATTTATTAATGGACATAAAAGTGTATATAATATTTTTTGAAAAACTACCAGTATACAATGAATAATTAAAAAATTAATAATAGTAATTATTTCTTATAATTTACAACTGGAAATTAAAATGTATATAATTTGTTTTTAAAAACTAGTATACTATAAATAATTACAAAACAATAATAGATGATTAATATGATAAGACCTTAATTATTTAAAATAAATAAAAAATAAAAAATTAGACATGATTATATGCTTGTTCAAAATTTTGTCTAAAAAAGATAGGAAGTAAATTGAATTTTTAAAAAAATTATATTTTTTTCTGAAAATAAATAAATAATCAATTAGTACTTTAAAGAAAAGGACTTTTAATTAAATAAAATGTTATTTTTAATATTCTTTAATCTTTTCCACCAATGCAATATGCAATGTGAATTTAATTCAAAAATATGAATTATAAGAGATATGAAAAAAAATACTAAAAATTATATTTGTTTATATTTACAATATAATTACATTTGTTTAATCATCCTAATTAAATTAATATACTAATTTCAGGTTTTTATAAGTATCCTAAAAAAATAAAAAAAATAAAAAAATAGAATACAACACGAAAATCCTATAAGATCTTTTACAACCTTTTATAGAGTTCTATTACAAGAAAATACTCTTGATGAATCAAGAGCAACCAACAACGAAGAATGACTTAGATAATAAAGTTCATAAAATAACTCACGCTAGAAACAATACTAGTTTATCCTCAATGAGAAAGAATTGCTATATTTGAATCTTGATCTTTTGTAAATATTTGAAAAACACTTCACAAATGTTTTTTAGTTTTACAAAATAGAGTTTCATTATGTAAAAACGAAGTTATCAAAACTATCTCAAATTTTCTTATAGATCTCTAAAGATAAAATTCAATTTTGTTGTACTAATATTTTTTATAAATTGAAAATATATTTTAATGAATGAAAATTGAGTTTCAAAAGATTTTTAATATGTTAAAATGAGTTTTTATATATAAAATTCACTTAAATTGATTTCATTAATCATTTTAATTGATTCATTTTTCAATTGGTTAAAATAGTGCATATTTACTTTTCAACAAAGTTCCAAGATTTTAATCAATTAAAAACTTATTTTAATCAATTAAAATGTTTATGTTTGTAATTGTATAAGATTATTAACATTTCAAATGGTCAATAATAGACTTTAATTAATCAAATTTTCTTTTAAATCAATAAGAAAAAAAAACTCTTTGAAAATAATTCTAAAACATAAAATATTAAGATGAAGTGTCATACCATCAAACAAACCCAAAACCTTAAGAGTTACAATCCAACATAACTCAAACAATAAAATCATTAAATATTCATCAATATTAAACTAAACTTCATCAAGTCTACATTTTCAAATGGTTATAAAGTCTTCATCTTCAAATGGCGGGAGACATTAAATCATATTTTCAAGTCTATCATATGAAAGTGCTAGCTAGAAGAAAATCTTTTCTAGGAGATACATTTTAATCCAGGTAAGGGAAGTTAATATTTTACATCTAATCAAATGTGTGTAAAGCATGTAGTGTAATTTATGTGTATAAAGCTAAAAATATGCATATTTTCATTCATGAAATTGGAAAGTATGTTCAACTTATGTGAAATTAGTATTGTTCTAAAGCATGATAATAGTCTATATGGTTCTTTGAATGATTTGGAAGCATAAAATTGAGATGTTTCCTTGGTTTCTTTCTTTGTTGAGCTAAAAAACATTATTCTCAGGTTGCATATTGCTACCAAGAGAAGTACAACAATTACTCTTACTACTTCTCATTGCTTAAGTGATAATGTGGATACTCAAAAGATAGGATAATATAGATAAAGTGAGAGCTTTTAGCTAGAGCTAAAGAGAGATTGAGACAACTTTATTTCCTTTGAAAGGATATCCTTCAACCGACATGTTGGTCACTTAAGTGAGGTTGTTGGAAATGTTTATGAGTTCTAGAATATTTGAGAATTATGCGGATACGTAAAAGCGCTCAAGCTATGGTTGGTTGATTAAATGTTTATTAATCAACATGGTGTAGTTCTGGAACTTGTTGGAAGAAATCCAACATGTGTATGTGTCTCTCAAGTGATGAACGATTAAGCATAATAATGGACTCTTAATTAAGTAATAGATAAATTCACTTCTTATCTCTATAGATATCTCGCTTCAGCAGTATGATATTAGTTAAGTTGGGAATTTCATTCCTAGTTGAGAAAAAGAGGTTAGTTAAGATGATGATTTGTGACTTTCTTTATCAAAAAGAAAAACTATATTATGAGATAGTAGGGATGCTCCAACCCATATTAATAAAAAAAAGACATATACATGTAGTGATTATATAATATTTATGTATAAAGGAAATAAAAAAGTGATATCCACCCTAAAACCCCAAAAAAATCCAGATTAACATTATTGTATTCCGAAAGGTATCATTTAAACCTCTACAAGTTATTGCCTTATCATTATTTTCCTTTGATATTGTTTGTTGCTCATCTTGGGATATAAGAACCAACACCATCTATAGACAATACTTACGCCAAAAAGCTTAACAGTAAGTCTTTTTATGTAAATAAGGATGAGGAAGAACCTGTTGAAGATACAGAAGAGAAGCATAAAATAATAACTACAAAGATCTTGTAAAGTTTATGTCATCATCAACAATCTCTTAGAAGTCGTATTAAATTTGCTTTGTGACAACAACTATACTACCACGTGCTATCTCAATTCTAGAAAAGGTTATCTACCACATATGGTCATGTACTTTACTTTGATTTAGGTAAAGACACTCTAACAAAGGCCTTATAAGTCATGGTAGCTATAGGGATGTTACTTAAAGAAAAAACAAACATTTAATGTTGTATGCAAAACATTTAATTCATCTCTACATCCTTGTATGGACAAATGCAAAGTCAAAAATGGTCTTGTGAGTTGAAGCTTCTCAATGAGAAAAAAAGTATTTGCAACAACTCTTTCTTCTAGCTTTATATAAAATAAGCTTTCTAGTTAAAGGAAAAGAGAGAGAACATTCTAAGTGTCAAAAAACCGCAAAAAATTTAAAGCTAATTTTTTATACCCAAACCTTCTTTTAAAGCATTGTTTATGCTTGTAGCAACTTGAAAAGAGATCTTAAAACTTGTATTTATTGTAAGACATTAATCCTCTTTATACTGAGCAAACATGTGATCATTTACCATATCTTTACGAACCTTTGTGTTTTAGCTAGGGGTGACTGATTTCCAAATACTCGTGTTTTAGGTAGGAGTAATGTGTCACCATCACTACATTTATTTAATCTATGTATCATGGAAGACATAGAAGAAGTGGTACATTATAACCTTAACTCTTCTTTTGATACTGCTTTTAACTCATTATGTTCATTGTCTGATGAAGATGAAGAGAATGATATTTCTTATGAGGATGTCTCACAAGATAGACTAACGCTGAAACATACAAAATGAGTATTCTTTGGACCTCAACAACTCCTAGCTAAAACAACTTAAGTATTATTTGGACACTCAGTGACTTCTGACTAAAAACCTAAGTATTGTTTAGAACACAACCTCCTCCTGGTTAAAAACCTTAAGTATTGTTTGAAACACAACCACTCATAACTAGAAAACTTCAAGTATTATTTGGAACAACTAGGGATGGTAAAGTGGGGCGGATATGTGGGCTGGCCCACGACCGACTACAAAATAGTGTGTGGCAGACTGGACATTTTTCTCGCCAACTTGCATAGGTCGTCCCGTATAACGCGCAGCCCAGTCGGGTTAAAGTGCGAGTTGACTTGCCCTGCTCCGCAACTTGCATTATATATTTTATTAATTTTTTATTGTTGCATAATATTGTGTGTGTCGAATATGACTAAATATTTTTATTCATTATTTCATCAAGATCATATATTTACAAGTACAAATTTAAATTTTATTACATTGTCCACTTTAATATTTTTTTCAAACTATGTTTCCTTGATTATATGTAGTAGCTAGTAAATAATTAATTTTATATTTCTTTTCCTAATCATTATACTTACATTAAATCCTTACTTCAATAATATACTCAAATTTATGATTAAAAAGATTATAAGAGATTTTATACATTTATTTTATTTTTTATTTTTATTTTTTTGAATTTATGTGGGTTAGCCTATAGGCTCGCAAACCCACAACTATATGGGACATACCAAACTTTTCAACTTGCAATTCCTTATGCAAGTTGGCTCGCCTTGTCTCGTTTTTGGTAGGCCAAATGTAAGGCAGGTTAGCCCAATAGCCACTCCACACTAAAACATGAGTGTTTGAAACTCAGTCACTCTTGGATAAAACACAAAAATTTATAAAGATATAATTTGAATGATCATAGGTTTGCTCATTAGAAAGAAGATTGATGTCTTACAAAGAATACACAATTTAGGATCACTCTTCTAGATTGCTATAAACATATAGTGTTATAAAATAAGCTTATGACACACTATTGAGCTTGACAATTTGTTATACTCATAAATAGTGTTTGACACTTAGATCATTCCCTTATCTCTATTATTCAATTGGAAAGTTTGTTTTATATAGAGGTGGAAGAAAGATCCATTACAAATCCTTTTCTACCTATTGAGAAGCTTCAACTTACAAAACCATCTTTGAGCTTGTGTTTGTCCATACAATGATGTAGAAGTGCATTAAATGTTCTACATGCAATTTTAAATGTCTATATTTTCTTTAAGCAACATCTCAATAGCTGGCATGACTTATCAGGTCTTGATCATTACTTTTACTTAAACCTATAGGTGACAGATAACCTTTTCCAAATTTGATATAAGATGTATTAAGATAGTTGTTGACAAAAAGCTACTTTAGTATGACTTTTAAAAAACTTTTTATGTTGACACAAGTTTGATAAAATCTACTTTATATGTGAAGGATGAAAACATTTTGTACCACACAAAATAAGTAAAAAAATTTATAAAATATAATATTAACTTAAATCTTATATGCATATATTTTCTTTAATAAAGACTTTAATTATCATAAGTAGGGGTGGCAAAGTGGGTTGGGACCGGCGGGCCGGCCCGCCAACCTGATAGCATATGGGCGGGGCGAGTTAGCATTTTGAACTCGCCAACCCGTATCAACCTGGCCTGTCTAGCCCGCCAACCTGTCGGGTCACAGCGGGGCAGGGCGAGGCGAGCCAACCCGCTGGCCCGCGAAAAAAAGTATGTTGTACTTTTAAGATGTCATGTCACTATATACATCTTTAATATATTCTTGTAATTATAAAAATTCATTTAAATTGGACACAAACAAAATAGCTGCAAAGAAAAAAAAGTCCAATTTAAAACCAAAGATTCAAAAATAAAATAAAAAAAAAAAAATAGACTTTAAAAAAAAATACAAAACAAAAGAAATAAGTGGGCCAGCCCGCCGGCCTGCCTTATAGCGAGACAGGTTAGAAATTTTGGCCCACATCATTGTGGAGGACCGAGATGACCCGACCCGTTTTTGGCGGACTCATGGCAGGCTGGCCTAAATGAACCGAACTGACCCGTTTTGCCACCCCTAATCATAAGAAATCGAGACTAGTGTATATCTATAATTAATAGACAAAATACTTACATCTTAGTTAATTTATTTTTAAAGTATTTTTAATATTAATGTTTTATTATTTAATTATACTTAATCAAAAGTTGAGTTATGTTGAATAATATTATAATATTAATATGACGCATTCTTAATATTGATATAAGTTTTAAAAAGTAATTTTATAATTTATATTTAATTTTAATATTAAAAAATGACAGTTGAAAAATTATATAAAAATATTGATGACTTAAAAGAATGGGCAGTAGATGATTATATATAATCAAAATGTTTTAAACTTTTATAAGTGTATATACTAAACTATTATTTAGTAGTTCAATTTTCTTTTAAATTTAACATAAAAAACAGTTTAGTTTATTTTTAATTAAAAAATAGTTCAATCTGTATTGTTTAATTAAGTTCAATATTTTTTTTAGTTTAGTTTGTTTGAACATTTTTAACTATAAATCTGCTTCAAGAAAGGGCAGGGTGAAAGAATGAATTAATTTTAATTGTTTAGCTTGAAAAAAAAAGATTATCACATTATTGATCATTTATTTTCACTTTTTTAATTTCTTTCCTAATTAGTTAGGACATCATAAATGAACATCATGCTGCCTGTGGTAGTGGAGAGTAAATCTTAAAATTGGAAAAAAAGTCCTCATGAAAGATAAATATTTTTAATTTTGTAAGACTTCATTACTATTTTAGTTTTATATTTTTTAATTTAATCTTATTACTAATAAAATGTTTAAAACAGATCTCCCAACTTTTAAAATCACTACAATATGATTATTTTTTATTCAATTAACAGGAAATCATTAATAAACAAATATTAATAATTTTAATTTATATATAATATAATTTATAATCAACCCATAATAATATAAAATTTCTATATGTAAAAAGATTATATTGTTTTATTTTGAAAAATTACAGAATTTGATTAACCTTTGAATGATGACAATGTTACACTCTTTAAATTGAAAACTTAGTTAATTAAGGATCAAAATAAAAAATAATATAATATAATATACTTTAGTATTTCTTTTATTATCAAATAAAAGCTGTGAAATAAAGAGGAAGAAAAAAAGGAAATGAAAGTCACTGGAAATCTGTACTTGAAAGCAGACACAGGGTACTCTACTTCATCAATCAACCTAGCCACAGATAGTCACAGACAAAGCCCTCAACTGCTCCAAGCTAGTAAATTTCAAAGCCTTAGAAATCCCTTTTTCACTCTCTGATCTCATTTCAGCATCTATGACTTCACCAAGCAACCCCTTTCCCACTGCAGTTCATTTCTTTAAGATTATCCTCAGACCAAGCCTTGCACATGGAATACTTGTAAGCATCATTACTTTCGTACTTCTCTTTTGAGTTAACTTGTTATGGTTCTAGTTTAGCACCATCAAATGAGTCTACCTTACTATCCCTTGCTGATTTTCATAAATACTATAGGGTTAGATATATTTTGCTGCTTCAATAAGATAATATTTGTTTTTAGCCTTAAAATAAATCATCTCTTTCTATTCCTCTTTTATGAAAATATATTATTTGTGCTTTTGAGGTATAGAAAGGAAAAATGTAATGACAAACACCTTTTTAGCCTATCATTGTAATAGGTAAAAAGCTACTATGAAACTGCCACTTTTGAATCTCTGCATGCTCTTCTTCTGTTGTGAATTGATAAGTAAACTATTTGGAGTTTGTGTTTCTTTGTTGTGCTTGTCAATTTCATTATGCATGTCAACAACAGAATAATTTTGCAGAATCTTCCAAAAAAGTTCACTAGAAAACATGGAGATGGAATGTCAAATCCGGTGTTTCTTAAATCTCCTGATAGTATTGAATGGAAAATATATTGGACCAAGTGTGATGGTGAGATTTGGTTTCAAAAGGGATGGAAGGAGTTTGCCACATACTATTCTCTAGATCATGGTCATTTGCTGTTCTTTGAATACGAGGGAACTTCTCATTTTGATGTGCACATATTTGACAGTAGTGCCCTCGAAATAGACTATCCTTCCCTCACTACTCATAATAGAAAGGACAAGCTTATCCAAATTAGTGATGATTCCGGTGAAAATTTATTGGAGCATTTTCCATGTCAAAATACTAGTGTGAAACCAACTCTGTCTTCTCTTCAACCTTGTAAGAAAATGAAAAATAGCATATCCACAAATGTTGTGAGAAGCCCCAACTGGATAAATTTGCATCAGCATGTCCAAATTAGAAGTTCTATCTCTCAAGAGGAAAAATCTGTAAAGAAAAAATTAGATGGTATGTAGCTTATGATCAGATCATTTTGTGAATCCAATCAATTTTGGAGACCAATTTTTCATACTTACGCCATGTTTAATCTTTCAGAAGTTGAAGGTAAAGACACTTTTAACAGTGAATGCTCAGAAGTGGAGCAGTTAACATCTGCGGCTTTAAAGAAAGCCATAACTTTCAAATCTGAACACCCCTCTTTTCTGCTTGTCATGAAGGAAGCCTATATTAGTGGATATTGCCTGGTGAGCATCTTATTAAATATAAGCATTGTTATGAGTTAGCTTCTTTTGTAAGGATGTTGCAGCAGGAGTATAACTTGCAGTTCTTATATTTTTTACATTGTAAAAAAACTTCCAGAAAATACCACTACATTTTGTAGAAAAATATATGAAGAATGCATATGCAGTTGTCAACCTTGAGGTAGTGGATGGGAGAACATGGCCTGCTATTTATTCTGCTCCTAGAATTAATGGGGGATGGAAGAAATTTGCATCAGAAAACAATTTGAATGTGGGGGATGTTTGTGTTTTTGAGATGATCCAGAAGATACAGGGCCTTGCTTTTAAAGTTTTTATCTTTCGAGGTGCAGAAGAACCAAGTTGCCCCATTTCACAAGGTAATCCACTTTTACTTTATTTGCACGATGAGAATTTAGAATCCAGTCCAGTCAAGGAAATGTAGTTAATTATAATTAGACTTAACTCATCACTCATGAGGGATTCATATTACAATAAAGTGAAGAGTTATAAACCATTTTTCATAATTTATAATCCTTCCTTTAAAAATGAGTCAAATCTTGGTTGAAAAAGAGAATCCTTTAAGTTGAATCTATATCTTAGGTAGCTTTTGTTACTCTCTGCAAAAGGCTAAAACTGATCTTTCAAAATGCTTATCCTTCAAGTACTACCTTGACAGGTGGAAGTTCAAGTCAAGGACTTTCACGGTTGGAAAGTCACTTCAAGTCAAAGAACTTAAGCAGAGCTCTTAAAGAAGCTAGCAAATTCAAATCAGAAAATCCCTTTTTCATGGTTACTTTACAATCGAAGGAAAACACAACCAGATTCCTGGTAAGGCTTAGTTAAGCACCTAAATATGTTAACAGGTGTTATTATTATTCTTTCATGAATAGTTTGATTGTGTTCTAATAGTGGTCAACATGTATATACTTGACTTGATGCAGTGTGTGCCTATCTACTTTGCGAGGAAGTATTTTATAAACTTCAATCAGTGTGTGATAATGATACAGTTCAGAAATACATTGTGGCCAGTGAAGTTTGTATCTTATAATTCTTCATCTTTAGCTAAGCTCACTGCTGGTTGGGCCTTATTTGCAAGAGAAAATAGCCTGAAACCTGGAGATATTTGTATCTTTGAGCTTGTAAATAGAAAAGATGCAACACTTGGTTTTCATGTTTTTAGAAATCATAGTAATTAGGGGATGTAAACTTCTTCTTTTGAAGCTTTTATTATGTCAAGATTTAGTTTTATCAATTTATGGCTTTTGAATGGTGGTGTTGATGTATTTGCTCATATGGATTGCAATTTGATGTTCTCATTTAGTTATTACTAATGTCTTTGCTATTTTAATGTTCTAAACTTCCTGTAACCTACTAGAAAACTTGCTTTTTTTTTGTTGCAATTGTTTTATTTTCCTTTGTTATCATCATAAATTCATATAGTTTTATGATAATAGTAAACCTAATGTAGATGGGGTTGTTTTTCTCTATTGATGGTGACATATTTTACACCACAGGATCAGTACTAGTTAATGACAGTTCATTTTTATTTTATGTATAGAGACTAATAAACATAATAAATTATTAAGATTTATTATATAAGACTCCTCCAGTTAAATAATGATTCAAATTTCGTTAAAATAAATATGAATGCTCTGTTAACTTGTTAAGTTTTATATTGTCACGTACTAATGTATATGATAATATTTTCCTAAAATAATTACATATTTGTCAATTTATATTGATTCTAAATTAATATATTATTAAATGTTGAATATAAAAAAATGATTTTTTTTAGAAAATGTTAATTTCAATAGGGCTAATTTTAGACGTATCAAAATTTTATTTTTACATGAAAAGTAATTGGTGAGCAAATTTTTCTGTTGAGTGAAAATTCTTTTATTTAATTAAATAAAAAATCTTGCTTAAGTAAAATTTAGACGCCTTAACTTTCAAGACCATAGTTTAACTTTCGCTTTAATGGAAATAGAAATTTTCATTTTTACTCTAAATGTAAGTTTTTCATCTTATTTATCTTCCACAATCAATCAAATATCAACTTAAATATAAAAAATAAATAGCATAAAAAACTAATAAACATAATACATTGCGATCTATAATAATAAAATAATATATCTTAATTATTATTTTTAAACATTAATTTTCTTATTTTGGATTTTGATATTTCCTTTCTTACAGAAATGTTAAAATTCAAACCAAAATCCTAAAATCTTTTGTATACAGTTAGAATTTTTTTATAAAAACTAGAAAAACCTTTTAAAAAATTAATATTACACTTTAAAAACTGATTTTCTTGGTACTTCTTTTATATCTAAGAACCTTTTTCAATAAATTATAAAAAGATAAAAGTGTGTGAAAATAAACTACTTATTATATAATTTATGGATTTTAAAAAACAACTGAATTTCGTTGTCAAATTTAAAGTATGCATTTAGTAAAATACAAATTATAAAAAAAAGCTTCCAATTTAATTAAAAAAAGTACCACCTATACCTTGCTATAGTATGTTAGTTTTGTAGATCTTTTAACTCTTTTAATTTTTCTAATATTATTGTAGTACTTATAAATGAGAATAAAATGGATTAAAGATAACATCTAAGATTAATAAAAATTAAACAATATATATATTGTAATTAAAAGAACCAATAGACAGAGTAGTTAAACCAATTCATTAACTCACGCAAATTGTAAATCAAAGTGTCTTCGTCACTCTCTTCATGCTCCAGCACCTGATGAAGTTGGAATTGGACACAGCTGCTGCATAGTCACCAGAGCCCCAGAGAGAGAGAGAGAGAGAGAGAGAGAGAGAAATGGGGAACAAAGAAAAAGCTAAGGAGCGAAGAGAAAAGCGATTGCAAGAGATACGGCTCCAGATGACCATTCCCTATTCTGATCATCAGAGGTTCATTTTTTCCTTTTCTTTTCCTTGTTCTTCATTTATTATTTTGCAATTCCCCTTCTCTTTTTTGTTTCGGATTTTGAAATCCACGAATTCAATAACAACTCGCACTGACTTACGCTACTAGCTGACTTAGTTTCTGCAAACAGAACCCGTTTTGTTTTTAGTTTTGATGTGGATTTCATTTGTTTCTTTTTTATTGAACTGAAATTAAATTTATCCTACAAAATGAACCAAATTAAATTTATTCTTCAAATGTTGAAAAACCAATTACACTAAACCCAACTTTTGTTATCATAATTGTGCTCCATCTATGGCGATACCTTAATCTTGGCGAAACCATGAATGAGAAAAACGATAGTTACATATGCTTTAGCGTAATTTGCTCCTGAAATATAGTCAAAATGTAATATATGCAGGTGAAAATCTCGACTTATAAGCTGGTTCTATGGGGTTAACTTAGATTTAAAGTTGACTTTTTAAGATGGTATCACCTA
The DNA here is from genome assembly GCA_030347555.1 of Lablab purpureus. Classification (NCBI taxonomy): domain Eukaryota; kingdom Viridiplantae; phylum Streptophyta; class Magnoliopsida; order Fabales; family Fabaceae; genus Lablab; species Lablab purpureus. The sequence goes on along the minus strand of CM059255.1, from coordinate 22,999,209 downwards.
TCTCCTTAATTATTTGACAAACATTACTTGGAGTCATCCTTTATGCATTATACTTACCCCTTATCTTTTAAAAGTTATTACACAGAATTCTATAAGGAAATTTGTTGTTAATGTAAAAAAAGAAATGAGAGTTTGTATAGTGTCAGGAAATCTTTATTGTTTGGTGGTATAACAAGTCAATCCCACTAAATGGGGCAGAACATACACTAGTTAGTCTATTTAACTAAATAATAAATTCAGTGTTAGAAAAAAATGTGTTGGTAATGTTCCCGGGGAATAGTTACGATACAAAAGTTTATTTTTTTTTCAATGTTTTGGTGCATGCCAATATGTCTAGATGACCTCTGCACAGACACCTTCATCCAGATCTTCATTTTCAAGCACCTTCGGCTAGTGAGGAGAAAAAAATGCAATTTAGCTTCGAGTGCAGGTCCAAATGTGAGATAAACGAACCCAGCCGGAGAGTGTTGTTGCCACCTGGCAAGCATTTAACCCTCAGCATGTGTTTTGATGACAAATTGTTCGTTTCAGCCGTTAACCATCCTTAGGTTATGGAATTACAGATATTCTTCTGACCTCCATAGCTTGTTCTAATTGTTGTTTATTTGAGTATTCATAGGTGGTGGTCCAAGGAAACTGTTGCTGTTGTTACCGGTGGAAATAGAGGAATTGGGCTTGAGATTTGTAGACAACTTGCTGTTCATGGATTGACTGTTATACTGACTTCAAGAGACTCTAGTGCTGGTGTTGAATCAATTCAATCTTTGCAAGAACGTGGTCTTAGTGTGGTATATCATCAACTTGACGTAGTGGACTCTTTATCCATCAACCAATTTGTGGAGTGGTTGCGGGAAAATTATGGTGGTTTAGATATTCTGGTCAGTTTCTTGTATGTGCTTTCAATATAGTTGGTATGATTTTAACTAAATTGGCATGTTCTGTTGGGATCTATCTAGCTGTTGCATCCATTTTGATAATCTCCTGCTGTTATCTTTACTGTTATATTAAAAAATTATTTTTGTTTAAGATTTTTTTCACTGTGGATCTAAATCTAAATATGCTAAACATGGAATTAAACACTATAAGATGGTTAAATTTTACAAGAAAGTATGCAAAATGTGGTTTAAATCATTCTTATTTATGGTTCTAAACAATATCGTTGACCTGTAGGTAAACAATGCTGGTGTTAATTTTAATCTTGGGTCTGATAACTCGGTCGAAAATGCTCATAAGGTTATTGAAACTAATTATTACGGCATCAAGCACATGATTGAAGCTATTATTCCATTAATGAAGCCATCCCTTGTTGGTGCTCGTATTGTAAATGTAAGCTCACGTCTTGGTCGACTAAATGGAAGACGAAATGTAAGTAAAGCATTTTATACTGTTCGGTAAAAAGGTTTTTTTTTGTCTTAGACTCTTTCCCTTTCTATTACTCTCCATGTCTTCTTCTTGGGGTTAAAAACTTCCCATGATTTTCACACATAAATGTTCATGTTCTGACATATAAAATGCTCAATACAGTCCTTCTGGTATATTAATCAAGATTGTTTGCTGACATAAATTGCTTAATTGTTGTTTAAGTTGTTGGTTACCGTAGCTGAAGTGTGAACTGCATATTCTGGATCAAAATTCCTGTGATCAGACCTACTTCCTTAATAAAATGAAAAATACTTTGAATTGCTGCAATCCTTGTTGCAATCTTTAGTGATGTATTTGTTAAGAACTTATTTAAAAACATACTGTTTGTGGTAAAATATTTCTATTTTTATCTCTGAAATTGTATTAGACCAATGGCCCTGTATGACTTCTACTAGATATAAACTTGATAATGTTCTGTTTGAGTGACAGAGAATCAGCAATGTAGCCTTAAGGGAGGAACTGAGTGATGTGGAGTCCATTTCAGATGAACTTATTGACAAGACTCTGTCTACTTTTCTACAACAAGTTGAGGATGGAACATGGACTACAAGTGGGTGGCCTCAAGTGTATACTGATTACTCAGTGTCCAAACTTGCTGTTAATGCCTATACAAGGCTTATGGCAAGGAAGCTTTCTGAGAGACCAGAAGGTCAGAAGATTTACATTAACTGCTATTGCCCAGGTTGGGTGAAGACAGCTCTTACAGGTTATGCAGGGAATAACACTGTTGAGGAAGGGGCTGATACTGGAGTGTGGCTTGCCCTTCTTTCTGTCCAAACATTCATGGGAAAGTTTTTTGCTGAGAGACGGGAAATTAACTTTTAAGCTGTTGTTTCTTGGGATTACAAGAATTTAAGTCCTACTATACTGACTTTTGGAAATTTTCAAAATAATAGAAACATGGAATTTTTATGTTGGCATTGATTTGCTAGCAGGTGTAAGTTACTCCATACCATGTAACCACTGAAGCATAGATACGTTTAAAATTCGTATCCATGCATTGTTGACAATTTAAAAAGAATAAAACATAAAAACTATTAGTGTATAGGACAGTTGTTAAAGGCTTTGGACACATGTAAGTTTTAGACGGTTGTCGCTTTGTTATGTTAATAGGCTTCTATAAAAGAAGCAAATGGTACTTCTTGTAAAAGCAAGTTTTCTCAATAACTGAATATTGTTTTCATTGATCTCTCTTTTCTATTGAATTCTGTAATGATATCAAGAGCTTGAGATCCATCAATGTATACAACTCAAAATTTTGTTGTCTTCTCCACTTCTGATAGTCCTTCTTTTCATCTAATATTTTAGAAACTAATCATTCTAATTTTCTACTATAGAAGCAACAAGTTGAATTGGTGATTAAGGTGCATAAACTACCGCACTTTGTTGCAAATCCTATTATTCCCATGAAGTTTTCTGGCATATCGTAATTGGGAACATCCTTTTGTCATGGCTTCAAATGACTCTCTCTTCATTGAATTTATCTTGATTAATAGGTTACTTTCATTCATATTAAATTTGGGAGCAACTTCAATAGTGTTTTTAGAAATAGCGTGTACAAAAATGCAACAATTACAAATAGAGCTTTGTAGCATGATGTTTGAATAGAAGATGACGATGTGTGAATTTCTTCTTTACATAAAATATATTGTTGATGTGAAGAAAAGCAGAGAAAAAAAAGAAACAAAACAAAAATCTGTTTCTGTGTAAAACTGTGCATTTCGTATAAGAGAAAAAAGGGAACAATATATACAAAGAGTAACCGTAAGAAACTAACTCTAATATAATCTCTAACACTCCCACTCAAGCTGGAATGTGAAAGTTAAGCATTCCCAGCTTGGAATACAAACGATTAAAAGGTCCTGCAGTTAAAGGTTTGGTGAGAAGAAGAGGCAATAGGAATAAGATGGAGAAACCCAAGCTGAACTTTATCACGAACAATATGGAGATCTATCTCAATATGTTTAGTTCGTTCGTGAAACACAGAATTATTGGCAATATGAATAGCAGAACGATTATCACAAAACAAGGTAATAGGGGTAGGAGGAGTAATGTGCAAATCTTGAAGAAGATAGTATAACCACTGAACCTCACAAACTGCATTAGCTAAGGCTCGGTATTCAGCCTCAAAAGAAGACCTTGAAACAACAGTTTGTTTCTTACTCTTCCAAGATACAAGAGAGTTACCAATGTAGAAGCAAAAACCCGATACAGATCTTCGGGAGTCTTGACAAGCACCCTAATCAGAATCACAGTAATCATTGAGTTTAAGATCTGATGTTGAAGGGAAAAAATCCCTTGAGTAGGAGAACCTTTGATGTACTTTAGAACACGATGAGCAGCTTGTTGATGGACAATAGTTGGAGCTTTAAGGAACTGACTCAACTTGTTTATGGCAAAATTGATATCTAGACGCGTGTGGGTAAGGTATATCAACCTACCAACTAGTCTTCGATAAGAAGAAATGTCAGACAAAGGTGTGCCAGAATTTTGACTCAGCGTAACAGTAGAATCCATTGGAGTAGAAGAAGGTTTGGCAGCAAGAAGTCCAGTATCAGCCAGTAAATCAAGGACATATTTTCGTTGATATAAGCAAATCCCCTTTGAAGATCTAGCAACCTCCAATCCTAGGAAAAATTTGAGATTACCCAAGTCCTTGATACTGAAGCGGTTATGAAGAAGAGACTTGATGGAATTAATTTCAGTGATATCATGTCCTGCTAAAACTAAATCATCAACATAAACAAGGATAACTGTGAATCCTTGCAGTTTTTTTAGTAAATAAGGAATAGTCTGACTTTGATTGAACATATTTTGATTGAAGGAGCACCTCTGTCAGTTTGAGATTCCATTGGCGGCTGGCTTGTTTTAGACCATATAAATACTTAGTGAGTCTACAAACCATATTAGGATCAGGAAGAGATAAGCCTGGAGGAGGAGTCATGTAAACTTCTTCATATAGATCACCGTGCAAAAAAGCAGTATTAATATCTAACTGTTTTAGATGCCAATTCTTTGTTGCAGCCACTACAAGAACTAATCTAACAGTAGTCATTTTAATCACAGGGCTGAAAGTCTCAAGATAATCAATGTCAGGAGTTTGAGTGAAGCCACGAGCCACAAGCCTAGCTTTGTGTCTGTCAACTGTTCCATCAGCATTGTGCTTGATTTTAAAAATCCATTTGCAACTAATTGGACGTTTTCCAGCAGGCAGATATGTACGCTGCCAAGTATTATTTTGTTTCAAAGCCTGCAATTCAGAATTAACAGCATCTTTCCAACAAGTATGATTAATAGCCTCTTGGTAGGTATTGGGTTCAATGGCAGTAGAAATGGCTAAAGAGTAATGTTTATGAGTTTCAGAAAGAGAATTATAAGACAAAAAATCAGAAAGAGGATACCTGACTTTGGAGGATGAAGGTGGAGAAGCAGTATGAGCAAAAGTGCAATGAAAATCTTGCAAATAGGTAGGAGCAGTACGGGACCGTGAGTATCTTCTTAGTATAGCATGAGGAGAATCTTGTGAGGGGGAAACTGTAGTGGAAGGAAAAGTAGGCAAGGAAGGAATAGAAATAAGAGAAGAATCTACAACAGGATGATATTGTGGAAAAACAACATTATAATCAAAAGACTGTGAAGGATTGGAAGAACAGCTGGAATGTTGCATGGGAAAAGTAGTCTCATAAAATTGAGCATGCCTGGAAATAAAAATTTCTCTGGTGTGAGTATCAAATAAAACAAAACCTTTGGTGCCATTTTTAAAACCTAGAAAGATGCACTTCCGTGCTCTTGGATCAAATTTCTTTCTGTGACTGGATAAAGTAGAAGCATATGACAGACAACCAAAAAATTTTAAATCTGCTAAATCAGGTAATGTTTGATAAAGAAGTTGAAAAGGTATTTGATTTGAAACAGCAGAATTAGGCAATCTGTTCATGAGAAAAACAGCATGAGAAACAACATGATTCCAGAAAAAAAATAGGAAGATTAGCTTGAAATAAGAGAGACCGAGCAATGGTAAGAATATGTTGATGCTTTCTTTCCACAATACCATTTTGTTGTGGTGTCTCAACACAGGAGGTTTGATGTTGAATTCCTTCTGAAGCAAACCAATGTGTGAGATTGAATTCTACTCCATTATCAGACCTAATGATTTTAACAACTTTATTAAACTGAGTTTTAATCATAGAAACAAAATTTTGTATAAGGAGACCAGTTTTAGATTTATTTTTCATAAGGAAAATCCAAGTGAATATAGACATGTCATCTACTACTGTAAGAAAATATTTATGACCAAAACTAGAAGAAATAGAAACAGGGCCCCATATATCAACATGTAAAAGATCAAAAGGAGCAGAAGAAGCAGTAGTGCTATCATTAAAAGGTATTTTCTTTTGTTTAGCCAAATGGCAAGTATTACAAGGTGTATTGGATTTATTATAATGTATAAAGGGGAAAATTTGCTTTAAATGAAGCAATTTCTGATGAGAAGGGTGTCCTAGGCGTAAATGCCATAAGGCATTATCATAGGTATGAAAATTATTAACAAAGTGAAAAGGTAAAACAACACAACACAACTAGCAGTTTTCATTGCATATAAGCCAGACCGCAACTCAGCAACACCAATCATCCTCGAAGTGCTTAGCTCCTGAATCTGACAACCAGAATCAGAAAAAAAGAAGGTGCAGTGAATGGTTTTGATTAGTTTGGAAACAGAAATAAGATTGAAATGAAATTGAGGTAAATACAAAACATCTGTCCAATATAGTTTGTCAGAAAAAATAATAGTGCCAGAATAAGAAGCAATTATATGACTACCATCAGGAAGATTATGGAAACAGGTTTGATTTGTTTATAAGACTGAAACAAATCCAAATTACTACACACATGATCAGTTGTCCCAGTGTCAATGATCCATTGACGAGCAATTGAACCAGGACCACGATTATACAAACATGAAGGCTTGGAAACAGAAGTAACTTGATTGACACTATGCTGTAATTGATTTCCAGACTGTTGAAGCAAAACTAACAAGGCTTGATGTTGCTCTAGTGTAAAAAACAGATTGGAGGAGTCAATTTCCTCCTTATGAGACACAATGCTGGGAGTTTCATCATCATCATCCTGAATGGCAGTGCAATTAACAGAAGTATTCTTTTTAAAATGATTAGGAACACCATACTTTTTGAAGCAATGCTCTTCAGAATGGCCAAGACGACCACAATAATTGCACTTGCGTATGCGTTTTCCTTTGGAATTGGTAGAAGAGGTATTAGCATTTTTAGTGTTAACCGTTGTTGCCAGAATTTGAGAATCATCAGGAAGAATTCCAAATTGTCTCTCCTGTTGAATGAGCATGGAGAAAACACGATCAATAGGAGGAAATGGATCCATCAACATGATGTTGGATCGAATAGTAGAATATTGGTCATTCAAACCCTTAAGAAAACGAATCACATAATCACTGTCACGGTGACGTTGAATAGTTGGAAGAAGATTACAGGAACAAGGTTTAGCATAAATGCATTGAGGAATCGGACGAAATTCTGCAAGTTCTTGCCATAAAGCTTCAAGATGATTGAAGTAAGCAGAAATAGAAAGATTTCCCTGATGCGTAGAATAAATCTCTTCTTGAAGATCTGAAATACGAAACGAATCACACCTTGATAATAACGAGCCTTTAAAAACGATGAAGATGAAGAGGAACAACAAAAAAAACACACGATCAAAACGATGAAGATGAAGAGGAACAACAAAAAAACAAAAAAGGCCAAAACACACGAAGAAGACGAAGAGGAGCAATAAAAAAAAAGAGATCGTGGCCAAATCACACGATCAAAATGCGGAAGCTTCTTGATTCGCTCTGATACCATGTGAAGAAAAGCAGAGAAAAGAAAGAAACAAAACAAAAATCTGTTTCTGTGTAAAACTGTGCATTTTGTATAAGAGAAAAAAGGGAACAATATATATGATAAATTATTTGTTTTACTTAATTGGCTATATTAATTCACCTTTTTTATTTGTATTTTTGTGATGTTCTCTTCTCTTTTTGTGTTTTTAATTACAATATTTCTATCCTTTTGAAAGTATGTGATTACTATTTACTTTATTAAATTTTTGTAGAGAAATGAGAGTGAAGTTGGAGTTTTGGAAGTCTAAAAGTCTTCTCGCCTTGCAAATTTATGATCAGGTAGCTGGACAGCTAGTAATTGCTCGTCCTGTGAGAAGTCACTCTCTGTATCAATTTAAAAAGTGACCTTTGGGATTCATCTGATATATTATAAAAAAAGCAGAAACAGATTGAGGATACGGAGGAACAAAAGGAAGGATTTGGAAAAAGCTTTCTTCTTGGAGATCATCCATTCCTGATCCATTCTGGGGGCTCCAATTGTCTATGAGTAGCTAAACTCCCCTTTCATTGGGGTTGGATGTAATGAACTCAAACTGGTGTATCTCTCATTGATATATATGTATATCTTTTCATACTCTTATGTTCCATCTTCGTGTTTATTGTGCATGGCTTGATCATCTATGCTTTTTGTTGTTTCTGATCATTGGAAAATGCATTTTGAAATTGAGAACTAAAGGTGGAACAACCTTGGATTATTATATTAGACATAATATGATAACACTTGGTCATTCTAAACACAAGTCCGTCATGCAAGCTTTATTGAGAAAACTAAGGAATTAGATATTTTATATTAAAGTTTAGAACTTATCGCTAAGGAATTAGGGTAAGTATACATTTTGTGTGAATGTGGAGTTTTGTTTAAGATATATTTATATTCACGAGATTTCATATTAAACTGAGTTCAGAAATTCCAACCCCAGTGAAGTCATCTTTCTTATATCCATTAATTGTTCTTGCCGTTTATAATTTTGCAATTTGAATTTACATTAGCAAAACGTCAAATTTAAATCTTCTACAATATATTCAAAGGTAGTAATAACACATAATTGCTAAACAGCCGCTAATCCCTTGAGAAAACGATACTTGGACTTTCACTTTATTACTTGAACGATTTGGTACACTTGCCAAAGAGTTAACAATATACAAAGAGTAACCGTAAGAAACTAACTCTAATATAACCTCTAACAGTTGATGCCATAATTTTTGTGATCATATTCTTGTGAACACTTACTGATTCTTGAAAGTTTACTAGAAAAGTATGGTTTGGTAATCTGTTATTGGAAGCAATTTTGATATTCTTCCAACCAATGAAGTTGAGATGTTATTGCTTGTACATGAATCACGCATACACAGGTTTATAAAAAGGTTAATTAAATCTCCTTCAATTAACATTGCTAAAAGAGGATCTAGTTATAATACCTTGTCAATTCCAATGTTCCAACTCAAAAAATCAGTATTATAACAACTACCAACTTTTTCTTGTTAAGGATCATATCACAACTACTTTGAAAATTGAGGTATTTTTTATTATATTAGAAATTTTAATATAGAAATAACGAATTTGGTGTGGAGGTGGTGATTTTGGTCATGACACTAATCGTGGTTGTGGTGGCAATGGTAGTAGAGAATGAGGTAATTGCGCCAATTTTCAATGTCAAGCTTGTTTTATGTTTGGTCACACAACAATTGTATGTCATGATATGATCCCAAATCATGAAGAACCTAGTTCATCACAAGGAGGAGTTGTTATAAGAAGAGTCAAAGAAGAATTGGAAAAAGAAAAGTTTACAAAGAAATTTTGAAGAAAAGGAAGGAAGGAAACCAAGAGGATTGTACAAGAAGCTTGAAGAAGATATTAGAACAAGGGTGTGAGTCTCATTCGTAACATAACTTTGAAGATTAATTGAGAGCAAGAGCTAATTCTCTTTGAAGTTCAAAAGGTAAGCCTCATTTCTAGAATCTTATCTTGAGTTTTCCATAATTCAAGTGGTGATTGTCCTTTGCACTTATCTTTCTTTATGAAAGTGGCGTGTTCTTCATCTTCTTGTCTTGTTCATCTTTTCCTTTTATTTGTTCTTGGTTTCCTTTCATGGCTCCACCATTCATTTTCCATCCATTTTCACCGATTAAAATTCAATTAAACTCCTTCTATGACTTCCTATGCATGTGTTCTTGTTTTTAATCGGTTGAATTGAATTGTTTTGAAATTTCTAAGTGTGGGTCGAATTTGAACCCTAACATTTGGGGAAAAATCTGATTTCATGTTCTTCCATGCAATATTACATGTTATTTTGATTCCATATGCTTCTACATATGTTTGATAGATCCTACATCACTTGTAATGCCTCTTAAGCATTCATCATGTCATTATCGATATGATTATTTTATCAACTTAATCTATCTCTCAACTTCAAGAACCTTTGTTCTAAAAAATTTATCAAACACCTTTAGTGCATATTTGAATTTGCCAAAAAATAAGAATTCTTATCCAAGTGTCATGTTGCTTGACTCTAAAAATTTGAATTTAAATCTTACTACATTGATCCATGATTTATATATATCTTTTCATGTCACACGTGAATCTTAAAGTATTCAACAATTAGAACTAGTTGAAGGTCCTAATCAAACTTATATAAGTAATGACCATGGTCTTCTCAATATTCAAGTTCCACTAAAACCTCATCTCCTTCGAATTCTCAAGTCTTTCTTGTTTTAAAACAATTGTTACATGAAAAAACTTATGTAATAGAAAAAGTCATTAGTAGAAAGAATATGAGAAGATCATCATAAATAACAATGTTTAAGTTCAAGAGGAGCGAAATACAGACTTTGAGACAACAAAGATAATCATCTATGTAATTTGCCAACATAACAAGTTGCAAAAAACTCAAATACATTTTTTATTAAGAGTATATTGCACTGATTTAAAACAATCTTTAGTACATTGGCATTAGAATGATCTAGGCTAAGGTGCCATCGAGTTTGAGAACTATTATTAGATGTGAGAGGAAAAATTTATTCTTTAGACACTAGATTTACAATGGAAGAATTATGTACATCTACAACATGTGTATTGCTCGTATTTTGAGGAACTAAGCAAGGAATGAGAGTTGTGGAAAGACATAAAATTTCACCAATTTCCTATTATTTGACAACATAATGATCAAGATGAAACTTACAAAAGACACGATTATCTTTAGAAAATTTGTTGATACTAAATATACAATTTAATATTGAAATAAAAAGTATTCAAATAGATTATGGAGTAAATTTAGACCTTTCACTCATTTTTTCATATTCACAGCATCATTTAGAGGATGGTTTTTCCTCACACACATCATCAAAATAAAGTTATGAAAAGAAAATATAGACATGTTGTTGAATTAGGACTCACTTTTCTTAAACAAGTTCCTTTTCCTTTAAAATTTTAGGATTTTTCCTTTCAAACATTTGATTATTTGATCAACAAATTGTCTATTTAATCATTACACTTTAAAGTTCCTTTTATTATTTTGCTTAACAAGTCTCTAGATAATGAATTTTTGAGAAATTTTGGTTGCTTTTGTTATCCTTTTCTTTAATTTTATAATAAAAAAAACTGGAATTTAGGTCTTATGAATATTATTTCTAGGTTATTCAAGCTCTCACAGAGATTACAACTATTTGTTTCCAGGTGGTCAATTTTAAAGTTAGTGTTTAATGTGCTAAAACATCTTTATAATGACTTGTTTTCCACATCTCTTTAGTATGTTTCTTCCTCTCATAGTGAATGCTTAACTTGTGCTACTATCCTTATTTTTCTCCTTGCAATTCTACTATATACCAACACCATATCCCACTCTTCTTTACACACTACTAATAATATTGTTCTTGTTCCTAATGTTTCTAACCTTTCACCTAATTCCAATGAACAATTTCTTGTGTCTAATGTATCTCAAGTTCTTGTATCTCACTCTCATGATCCATCTCATGCTAAAATGGTGTAAGTAGGTTATTTACAAACCTAAATTTCATCCTTCACTTCTTTTGGCACATTGCAAACCCAGAACTGTGAAACAAAGAATTTTGTTCAAAAATAAACTTTCTTAGAAACAAAATTACTCAAACGAACTTAATGCAACTTTATTTACCTAACTAGATGTGTTTATTGTAGCATTGTTAGAATTCACTTTTCAAAAAAATTATAAGCCAATCACAGTCTTCATTTATGCTATATAAAGAAAGTTAACCAAATTCTTCAAACTATTGATTAATTTATGTGCATATTCTTTAATATATTATTATATTTAACTAATTAATATTTATAATATAATCAAATTTAGATATTACTATATACTATATCTAATATATTTTTATGATTTAAAAAAATACGTATGAGTTTAAAGATAAAAATTATTTTTAATATTTTAAAATATTTTAAATTTTTTAATAATATCAAAATATGTATAAAGTATAATTAATAATAATTTAGGAATATTTAAAATTATTTAATATAAAATAATATATAAATTTAAATTACTAAAACTTTCTTTCATTAAATTTAAAATAATTTTATTATTTTATACAATAAAATAAAATTCATAGTCATATAATTTATTTAACCAATAATTACATAACTTTATAAAAATTAATTATATAAATCCTCAATTTTTTTTTCATAAAATTATTTGTATTTTATTTTTTAAAATTATATTTTTATATATAAAAATATGAACATATGAACTAGGGTGTCAATTGAAACTTATATGTCAATCTTATTCACCATAAATACGAGCTAGGTTAGGTTGAAAGAGAAGAAGAAAGAATCTATTTTTAACGTGTATGAATACAATTTATTTACTTTAACTCATAGGTTAAATGAGTTCAAATTGTGGGTGTAAATGAAATGAGATTATCTACAAGTAGAACAAAGTATTTAGATAAAAATTTAGACTATCAGTAATCCAATGCTTACAAGAATGTGAGTTCACCTCTTTTTATAAATTGAACTACATAACCATAACTCATGTTTAACAAATTTTACTAGAGGACCTTGTAGGCTATCCACAATCCGCATTATTAAATTCAACCTAAAATTCAGTTTTTTTCTTATGTAGATTGAACGTTGTTTAATAATATTTTTATTTTTTTACTAATTTTATATTAAATAATTTTAAATATTTCTAAATTATTATTATTAATTATATTTTATACATATTTTAATATTATTCATAAATTTAAAATATTAAAATAAAGTTGAGTTAAGTTGATTTGAATAATTTTATTTATAAAATAATTTATTTTTAATATCAATTCGTGAAACATACTCTTCTTAATCCTTGATGGTTTTCTGCCCCCAAACAAGATTTTAGGCTCTTCTTCGTAACAATAATGAGATCTTGTTCCTCTTTTTCATGATAGATAAGAATTAGATTGCAAGTAGGTTTTTCGAATTAAAGAAAATGTTGATGATTCTGTCAACGAGTGCAGTGCTCGATTAGAGCTAAGGGGAGAACACAAGACAAGATACGCCACCAACAAAAAGTACCAAGAAACATCACAATAAACAACAAAAGAATAGACAAACTAAAAAAAAAAGATAAAAACACTAAAAAAAATAAGAGAAAAGATTATATAAGAACTTGAAAAAAAGATAAAAAAATACATTTACTTTGTATGTTAAGAAAAAAAATCTAATTTATAACTACTTTTAACAATAAAATACTAATTTAAATAATAATAATAAATATAAATAAATTATTATTGTAAAATAATATTTTATGTATTTATAATGTAATCATATAGCAATGTTAATGTTAATATTAAAAGATACTAGTAGTAAAATATTGTTAAAAAAAAGTTAAGTGTTAGAGTTGTAACGTATATATATGTATGTATTTTTAGGTTTTCTAATACATATTTTCCTAAAAAACATCTATAAATATTTCCCAATAAGATAACAATAAATTGAGATTGTTTTGAAGAAGCTGACTATTTCACGTCCCTATACACAGGTAATGATGTCACTGCTGATGCAAATAACGTATCCACCATCGCCAGAGCTCACAGAAACAGAGTTCTCACTTCACTTCTTCAACCCTATTTGCATTCTCAATTCTCTTACTCTTGTTGATGCAAACAACACAAGGTAAGGTTTCACTTCACGCTTCATTGCTTCAATGCCTTTTCTTCCTCTTACTCTCAATTCTCTGCATTAAAAGTCAACGCTCTTTTCCTCTTACTCTCTTTCATTCTTTCTTTCTATTTTTTGAGTTTTTAAACTCTTTTCATGCTTCACTTTCACTGCCAGATTGGATGAACATGAATCTTTTACTCGGTGCTGCCGTAATTCTCCTCGTTTTCTACGCGGTCAAATTTTTCTACTCAAATTTGTGGGTCCCACGGCGAACGGAGCGTCACTTCAAGAAGCAAGGGATAGGAGGCCCTGGCTACCGTCCGATCGTGGGGAACTCATCGGAGATCCGACGGCTCTACGCGGAAGCGAAGTCAGAGGTGACCCCTTCTTCGTTCGAGCACGATAACATCTTGAGACGCGTGGTTCCATTTTACGAAAGGTGGTCTCGCACATACGGGAAAACTTTCTTGTACTGGTTCGGTTCAACGCCCCGGTTGGCGATAACTGAACCGGACATGGTTAAGGAGGTGCTCACGAATACGCGCGGTGAGTATGGGAAGGTTCCGTACAACCCTCAGTCGAAGTTGCTCTTTGGACAGGGCCTTGTGGGCCTGGAGGGTGAACAATGGGCTTTGCACAGAAGGATTATAAACCTGGCCTTTAACATGGAGCTTGTTAAGGTAACTTGTTCTTGTCTTGGATTGGAAACTTCAACTTTGTTTTTACAATTCTTGTTCTCAAGCTTCATTTTAAGAGTAAATTGCACTCCATTGTTTAAATTTTCTTTCATATTATCAATTAATAAAAGTAGAGTAGAGTATGAAATATCTTATGGAGAGTGAAATTATGATATATCAAAACAAATTGAAGGTTTGTGTAAAAATTTTAAAAATTGAAGTGATAGTGTAATATGAAAAACCTTAGGAGGTAACTATGACAAGTTAGAAATATGCTCTGTTTTGGGCTTTGTACTGTGTGTATGTGGAAAGAAAAGTGATAATGGAGTATGTTTGCATTTGATGATTTGCGAAGAAACACAACTACGAATTTGGGAAGAAAACGTCCACTTTAAAATTAAAAGTCATAATAAGAGTGGTAAAAATAAAAGAAAAATTCTTTGGTATTTTGGCATCTTTTAAAACTAGGAGTGTTTTTTCTTTTACATCCATTTTTTCTTTGGTACTGTGTGCAGTTTGTTTTAATTTTTTACTGTTAGCCTCTTTGTTTTAGAAATAATTATTTTTTATTTTTTTCTTCAAATGTGCTTGGTTCAGTTTCTCTTTTAAGGATTTCGTTTAAAAAAAAAAAGGTAGGTCAAACGCCACTCTCAAAATATAAAAGGTCGAAGCTTATGTTAAATACTATAAATATTTTTCTCCTTCATTTCTAATTAAAATTAGAGTTTTGCTGCTAACTTGCATTATCATTGGACATACAAAATTAACACGCATTAGTGTAATTTTGATAGAAGAATAATTTCAAAAGTGTGTGTATATATTATATGGTACTGTACTTTGGTTTTGGTCATTAGAATAAAAGGAGAAAACAGTTGTAAGTGGAGGGAATAAGTGGTTTAAGGAGAGAGAAATGTTTTTGGAAGAAAGAGGAATATAGTATCGTGTGATTTTATAAGAAAGCATTTTCGTGTAATTTAAGGACTCGACAGAATATTATGAGTGAATCATTAAACTGTTGCAGGGATGGGTGCCAGATATTGTGGCAAGTGTGACAAAGATGGTGGAGAAATGGGAGGACCAAAGAGGGGGAAGAGATGAATTTGAGATAGAAGTGCACAGAGAGCTTCATGATCTTTCTGCTGATGTTATATCAAGGACTGCTTTTGGCAGCAGTTATGAAGAGGGCAGACATATTTTCAACTTACAGGAGCAACAAATGCACCTCTTTTCACAGGCAGTTAGAAGTGTCTATATCCCTGGATTCAGGTTACTTTCCCAACTCTTTATTTTATTTTTTTTATATATATAGTTCAAATAAGAGTTTATTTCTATACACTTACACCGACAATCAATCAGAAATCATAATTGATATGACTTTTAAGCTAATTAGTTGTATAATCATTCATGACAATTTATTTCAAGTTACATTGTCACAGCCTAATAGTCAATGGAAATTACAATAGGCAAGTTATTTTACAGTGATGCAGTATGCATGCCACGCCACTAAATACAAAAGAAGAACAGTAGGTGGGTGCAAGAAATGTACTATATCAAAATACAATCTTGCATCCAGACCTTCATTTCCTTAACACCAACCTTGCTAGCTTATAAATAAGAAAATAACCATCACAACTTAATATGTTGTATTGTACCAGTGGAGAAATAACAGGTCATTTCTCAAATAGCAAGTGCTAAAGATTTGATCCATTAGTTTCCAACTTCAAGGTTGTTCCATTTAAAATCTTGCTTTAGCTGAATTTAGTATGAGAAATAAACTGCATATAACTTTATTTGTTCCACGCCATAAATATTCAAAAACACAATTTGGTTATATTATAGATGCCTCCAAATAAAGTATATGTCATATCTGGTATTTTTCCCTCTTCATACATAATTATTTGAGTTTGTGTCTGACCTCCTTGTTGTCTGGAACTTTGTAAGAAAAACATAGGTATTTGCCAACTAGGAAGAACAGGGAGAGGTGGAGACTAGAAAAAGAAACGCGTGAATCAATTCTCAAGCTTATTGAGACCAAGAGCAATACGAGAGAAAATGCAAGAAATGTACTAAGTTCTTTGATGTGTTCCTACAAGAATGATGTTGGTGGAGAAGAAAAGTTGCGGGTGGAAGAAATTATAGATGAATGTAAAACCATCTACTTTGCTGGAAAGGATACTACAGCTAACTTGTTAACTTGGACACTTCTTCTATTAGCAAAACATCAGGAATGGCAAAGTAAGGCACGTGAAGAAGTTCTTCGTGTCATCGGACACAATCAACTTCCTGTTGCGGACAATTTAAGCGACCTTAAGATTGTAAGTTCATCTTTTGTTTGACTTTCCTTCAAGAGAATCAGTACAATGCATCTGTTTATTTTTAGAATGAATATTTAATAAATTTACTCTGTTGAATATTGGTTAGATCATAGATGTTTGCTCGTGAGTCAACTGGTCTATTATCAAGATTCAATCTAGATGCTATAGAAGCATTTTAAATCAAAACAGAGATGCTGCCATGGAGATAGAAACAAAAAGAAACATAAAATGGAAATGTATGATTTATGTACAATGAATTAGGAATGTAGCTAATATCTGTAAATTAGTGTAGTATATTGTAGGAAACAGAAGGAACCAAACAATTGAGATCATAGAATAATTAATATCCTTGAGTACAAAATTCTGGTTCATTTTCATTGATTATTGTTGGTTGACATTTCCCAACAGGTTAGCATGATAATTAATGAAACACTTCGGCTCTATCCTCCAGCAGTGATGCTAATGAGGCAAGCCTCTAAAGATGTGATGCTTGGAAGCATTAATGTTCCTGCTAAGACGCAACTCTACTTGGCACTGACTGCTATTCATCACGACAAAGAAATCTGGGGTGAAGATTGCCATAACTTCAATCCAACAAGATTTAGTGAGCCTCGGAAACATTTAGCTGCATTCTTTCCTTTCGGATTAGGCCCTAGAACCTGTGTTGGGCAAAATTTGGCAATGGTTGAGGCAAAGATTGCCCTTTCTTTGATCATTCAAAGTTACAGTTTTGTGCTATCTCCAAAATATGTGCATGGTCCTGTACTTTTTATCACTTTGCAGCCTGAGTATGGTGCACAAATCATTTTCAGAAGGATTTCATATTGATGATTGTTACTTCCTTTTCCCTTTTCTGTTCATCTGTTATTTTTAACCCTGCATGTGACAAACATTGTAGCTATAACATTATGCTCTTTTTTTACTTGTAAACCTCAATGTAACCAGCTTTGTTAACTAGTGACACTTTTCAGGTTAAAGCAGTATAAATTTAGTTGCATCATCAAATATATACAGATTTGACTTGCATGTTTACTCTTTCATTTGACTTCTTTGAAAATAGGAATGTGAAAAGAACATGAATAGGTCCTACTCCAATTACACAAATGCTGCAATCTTTCAATTTTAGAATATTTTTCTGTTTGGTCGTAGTTGAGTAGTGTCTTGTCATTTTAAATTTGGTCATATTCTTGTCCCCGTCTCACTTTATCAATGTCTCGGAGTACTTTAATGTTTATCGGCTAAATAATGAAGGAGTAATGGGTACACAAAAGGAAACTCTTGTGGGTTGACAATTGGAGAAACTCAGATATTTTTAAAAAATTAAACCAAATAATTGAAGTAGAGTAGTATACAATAAAATTAGAACGATACAGATTAAAGTATGGGAAACCTTTTCGTTTTGTATAACTAATGTACTTGGCTCAACCAAAGCTTTTTTTTGACACATCCAAAGAAACTATTGTGCTTCAAAATTTTAGGAGTAACCCTAGAATGGTCATATCTCTATTTTGTTTTGCATTTCAATTATTATACTACCAAACACACTTTTTTCCTTTCACGCTTCATGATCAGGTTGGAGGTAGTGTATTCGTCTTATTGAGTTTCTTTATAATTTATTGCATCAAATCTTCCTTTGTTTCTCCTTGAAGAGCTTATAATTTGTTTTGGTGTCCAATTCAAACGAGTGTGATACACAATGGGTGATGGAAACATATTGTGATAAATAATGGTACAAGTAAGGATCATCATTGAAGTATGTGTGGTTAAGAAATTATCTCGTTCAAGGAGGAGTGTGTTAATATAGAAGGAAGTCACACTTAAACAAGATATTTGTAGTGAAAATCAATCCTAGTATTCAAAGTTTTCTAAATAAAATAACTGCTAAAGCTGTTGTAGGGGAAATCCTGGTTCAAAAGATTGAGTCTTCTTCCAAACAAAAAAAAAATTAAAAATATATTGCAAATGAAATTGCTTAGTGAAGAATTGAAAAGGGAAGCTATTGAGAATGAAATCATTCACTGAAAAAAGAAATGAAGGAATGGAAGACAAAGGGAAAGGGGTTGGCCAAATAAAAAACTTACTCCAAAAGGAGCTAAGAAAAAACATGAGAAGTATGCATTAGACTTGAATGCATGGCAAGCTAAAAAGACTGCATTCCAAGAAACCGAAGAGAATTTAAAGAACAAAAATGCCAAAACCTTTGAGATTATTTTAGTATATGTTGTTGAACAAATGGAGGTACTTCTTCCTTCCTTTTATGTATCAACTTTGAATCCCTACAAACTGGTGATTGATCACATTGTTGAAAAAGACCAAGTTAAATCAATATTTTAACTAAAGAATTTGTAAATAATGACTTTGCTGAAAATGACTGAATTAAACTAATACTTTAATCAAAGGATCAATAAACAATCACATTGCTTAAGAAGATTGAGTTAAATCAATACTTTAACTAAAAGATTACTAAAAAAATCGTGTTATGAAAGAAGACCATGTTAAAGAAATACTTTAAACAAAGAATTGGTAAAAAAATGGCATTGTTGAAAAGGGAAATACTTCAAATGTCTTCTCACAATCCTTTGTCCAAACAAAAATGTAGATTTTTTTAAGCACTTATAAGGGAAACTCTTCTCTCTAACTTTTTGGTAAAAGCCTTATAAGGATGTCAATTTGCCTATTAGCTATTGAACCTCCTTAATATTAGTCAAGCTCCACATATTGATGATTTCATAACATTTTTTAGGATTTTCCTTGATTCCTCTCTAAGTCAACATAAATCCCAAAAACTTACCAGTTCGCACACTTGAAGCCCAACTCTTCAAATTTAACTTCAACGGCCATTTGTTTATTGTGTCAAACAACTCTAAAAGTTCAATACAATGTTAAGAAGCCACTGAAGAATTGGCCTCCTAGTCATCTACATATGCTTCTACATTCATCCTAAGCATCGGTTGAAGAACTTTGTTCATGAGTCGTTTATAGGTAGTGTTATCATTCTTTAAGCCAAATGACATCACTTTGTAACAATAATTTGGGTTTCTACTATAAACGTCACTTTTTTCCTCATCCTCTGGATGCATTTGGATTTTGTTATATATATCTATAAAACTTAAAAGTTCGTAGCTTGATGCCCCCATCCACCAAATAATCTATATTGGACAAGAGGTACTAATCCCTTGGACATGCCTTGTTAAGGTTTGTGAAGTTTGTACTCATGCGCCACTTGCGTAATGACTTTTTTAGCATTACAATGTTGGCCAATAATGTCAGGTGATCTATCGAATATGACCAACATCCAATAACTTCTCTACAATTGCAACACACTTATATTTCCCAAACTTCCTATGTCGTTGGATGATTGGTTTAGCATGAAGATCCAAAACTAACTTGTGGCATAATAAGTCTAGATTGATGTTTGATATGTTAGAGGTTGACTAAGCAAATACATTTTTTAAAATACATAATCGTGTCAACTGTTTCACTAAGTCTAAATCAAGATGAACTCCAACTCTTATCCTTTTCCCTAGTCCCAAGAACACATATTTAACTTCTTATGTAGGTTGATAATGTCATTCCTCAAACATTAACATTGAATCTAAGTCTAAGACATTAACTTTGACACTTTAGGTGGTTGTGACAAAGCTCCATCGATTACACAAACTTCCCTCACAATATTTCCTTATAACTTGTTGGTCTCCTTGTATGATTACAACTTTATCCTATGACATCAAGTATTTTACCGAAAGATAGGCAATAAAAACATTGCTCCCGGTTTATTTAACAAGGAACATAATGTTGTATGATGTAGTTGTATTAATTACCAAGTATTTAATGACAACAATTCTGGTCATATCCATTGTTCTGAAGGTTTTCTTAAGATTTGCGTACCCTTGAACCTCTACTTGATCACCACAAAAGTCGATAAGTACTTTGTCAAAGGGTTTCAAACAATGATTTGGTATGTTGAATCTCACAAATGCATCCTAATACAAGACATCAACCGAACTCCCCTAGTCCACCAATACTCAATATACATTTTGGCTTGTCATTACTATTAAAAATTACAATTAGATAATCTTAATGTGGAATTTTTCCTTTTTGGAAGGCCTCGTGAAGTAACATTTATTACAAACTTAGAACATTGTTTTCTAGATGAACTTGTGGATCGTCCACTTGCAAATCATTCAACAATTATTTTGATGTCTCCCAAAATTGGTTTCTCATGCTCATCCTCGATATAATGATGGGTAAGGGATTTCTCTTTCTGTCCTTGGGTACATAATCTTTAGTTTTTTTCTTGTATATTGCTAAATAGCCTTCTCGTATAAGTTTCTTAATCTAATTTATAAAAAAAAACATTTTTCTATGTTGTGCTCTTAAGCCTAAAGAAGCTCACACCGTGTATCTTGGTTCAGTCCCATCTTCTTATGCATTTGTTTTCCTTGGAAATATAAAAGTTTCATAATGTAGATGCATTTGGGTTAATAAATTACATTTCTTCTACTTTCCATTTCAAAAATAAAAAAGAATTACAACATTGCCCTTTGTCAACTCAGAAGTCAACATACTCTTCAAGCGTTATATAAAATGTAAATGAAAACCAAGGAGCAACGAGTTCAAAGGAGAATGCCAACATATTTTCCTGTCATTGAATTGAACTTATGCTCAATCAATTGCAAATTATGTAGCAACAATAGCGAATTATCCAACTCAATTTTAGCACCAACACCTTACAACCAAGCAAGCTTCAAGGAAGATGGAGGAATTGTGCAGCAAAAAATTAGCTCACTCTACAAGGAGAATTATGCAAATTTTGTCATTTCATGAAGTTTTTGCAACAAACTTTGGGTGAAATATGGGCTTTGAAAACCTGGTTTGAAGGTTTATATTGCTCGAAGGAAATGGAAGAAAGCTAGTAGAGCAAAGACACACTCAATTTGAGTTTGATTTAAGCAAGTTTAAGATTGCACGCCAAGTGTTCAATGAAAGTCACCAACAGGCCTAACAATTTTGGGTTTTCTGTTTTAGGCCTGAACCATGTTTGTATTCTATTTAAACAGCTTCTTAAAGAGAGATAAAGAGGTTGTACAATTATTTTATTCATATTTTCAGAGAAATAGAAACTCCTTGAGTGTTATTTCTCAATTTCCTTAGAATGTTTCAGCTTTTCTTTTAACATATTGTCAAACAGTTTAAGTGACGTGCAATGCAATTTCATCTCAGTTCTTTGAGTTTTTGCAGAGCTTTCGACACATACTCTTTTCTTTTTTCAATTCTTTGATCAAGATGCAACCAATACACTAAAGAAGAACCTCCATTGGTACTTAATCATTGAAATCCTTTTTGGGTCAACACTTGATCATTAAAGTCAACTTTTAATTGGTTTTCATTCTTTTTTTTCTATTTTGCATATCATTCAATTTCAATTAAGAATTAACCATTCTTACAATTTTGAGAGATGTTTAGTGATAAAGGTTCATTTTAATATTTAGCATATAAGGTGTTTGATGGGATGTCAAAAAGAAGGAAAGCCTCAAGGAAGATTCCCACTGAACACAAAGATATTCCCAGAGGTCATCTAAGTGTGAAAGTTCACTTCACAAGGAGCTTAAGAGGAGAAGGGAATGAAAAAACATAAAAATCAGCCAGCACAAAATAAGACAAAGGGCTTGAATCATAAAGACATAAGAGTAAATGACATGAAAATAAAGTGTTGGAAATTAAAGAGCATGAAAATAAAGAACATGAAACAATAATGGAGGAAGAGATTAAGAGAGGGGAAGGGGAGTGGAGTGCTACACACCACTTGGGGGATAGTCCAACCCGAGATGAGTGGTGCTAGCCGCCACTTGAGCCAAGACTCAGGATAAGACTCTAAAAGGGGGAAGAACACTCAAGAACACAATACAAGCTCTAGGTTATGCAAGAATGCTCTCTATTTCATTAATGTTCAACCATTTTACAAGACTGAGAGGCCTCCTTATATAGGCTTGGGGTAAGGACCTAGAGGGAATTACATTGGGAAAGATTCCTAAGCATATTCCACTCTTGATGGCCAAGACTCATACATTCTAGAAGGTAAGGCAACAAATATGGGGGCCAATGATTGGTATGATGAGGGGTGCGTTTTCCAAGGGTTCTAGAAGGTCAAGGTTGACTTCTTCACCCCCTTGGACGTCCCAAACTTGGGCCTCAAACCCAAATGCTCCTTTGCTCCAAACAAGGCTCTTTTTGTAGAAAAAGGAGTGTCAAAAGTAATCCTGCAAAACCCAAAGAAAACATGACTTTAGAAAATATTTAACAACTAATAGAAATGCTAAAAGGGCTAAAGAAAAAGGGAGAGGAGGAAGTGTCCTTTCTCATCATGTTTCTAGTAATCCTCCTTGGGCACTTCTCTTCTCTATTTGTGGTCAAGGGCTCATCATCCTCCCCTTCTTATAGAGAATTCGACCACAAATTTACAAAACTTGCATCAAAAGGAGTAAGATCACCAACGTTAAAAGTGGTACTAACATTATACTCTGAAGGCAAATCTAACTCATATGCATTATTGTTGATCTTGCGCACAACTTGGAAAGGTCCATCACCTCTAGGGTTAAGTTTGGACTTCCTTTGATTAGGGAACCTTTCCTTTCTCAAGTGAAGCCATACCCAATTCCCTGGTTGGAAGATGACTTCCTTCCTTCTCTTGTTGGCACTTTGTTGGTATTGACCAACCTTCCTCTCTATCCTAACTTTAACTTGAGCATGCAAGTCATGGATCATTTTAGATTGTTCCAACCCATCTTGGCTCGTCCAAGTCTCATGAGTTGGGAGATGGAGAAGGTTAAGAGGAGTTAAGGGGTTGAACCCGTAACTACCTCAAAAGAAGAGTGACCACCCTATTGTATGTAAACTCTACATGAGGAAGAAGATCTTTTCACTCCCTAGGGTTCTTGGAGATCATGCATCTCAAGAGTTGAGACAAAGTTCTATTGACCACCTTAGTTTGACCATCAATTTGGAGTTGGCTAATTTCTATGGGAGGTTTGTAAGGGATTTCAGTACCCTTGCCGCCCCCTTGAATGAAATAGTGAAAAAGGATGTAGGGTTTATAGGGTTTAAACTTTTAATTGATTTTCATTCTTTTTTTCTATTTTATAGATCATTCAATTTCAATTAAGAATTAACAATTCTTACAACTTTATAAGATGTTCCGTCTATAAATACCTAAAGATTAGTGATATTTGTCTTCTAATAATCTCTCAAACAAAACATTTCTTACATCCCACATAAGAAAAAAAATTAAGTAATTAAATATTCTTACACTTTTACTTTTACATAGTTGATTCTCTTCTTTTTCATTACTTTATTTAAATTTCCGTTTTTAATTCCTTGTTTAACAAAAAATATTCTTGTTATTCTTTTTTATGTGAGAAAAAAGACAAAAATAATATTTTTTAATTGATTCTTCTAAAAAAGACAATATGAAGTTGAACTTTCACTACTAAAACCTTGTACACAAAAAAAAATATGAGGCAAGACAAGTTTATTTTCAATGAAACGAAGTTTTCTAACTAGAATATTCAAAAGTTAATTTCTTTTTGTGTGGTCCAGTGTATATTTTATATGCGTGATTGTTAATTCTGTTTTTGAAAAATGAGCAGTTAATATTCGTATGTTGTTCTAAAGTGGGAGGGTAAGAGTAGTTTTGTGTAAAATTTGGAACATGATCACGTGTAGGTTACGCGCGAGAGTTGAACTGAATTTTGTTGGTATTCCCTACTTTGGACCTTACCTTAATTAACCTTTATTGCTTTATCGTACTGCGTCGGAAGAAAATAAATTTTAAAAAATGAAGAAATGATGCTTCGATCCATTTCCATAATCTGATCCACTAAAAGTCAACGCCTTCAGTGGTGGTCCCACTGCTTTTTTATTTCCTTCTCTTGTTCCTTAGTGCTCTCTCCGCGTGTTCTTCTCATTGACTGCGTCACCATCGGCGCACTTTCTGCTATCTTGCGCCCTCTTCTCTCATCTCTCTTTCCATAACCTGCACCCCACCTTATTTTATCCCACTGCACTCACCCTTGTAAACAATCTCTCTTCTCTGTTATTTCTTAAATATAAATAAATAAATAATCTATTAAATGTAGATATATTTAAATACCAAGAGGCTCGTTATTTGATCATTCACAAATGTTGTTTATTTATTGTTATTCATTTAAAATAATTAAATCTTCAAACTAAGTATGCTTTCTTTTTTACTTTTCTTAAAAGTAAAAAAAAACTTATGCATCAATTGTTTTTGTTAAATAATTTAATTATTTGTTAAAATTTTATTTTTTATATATTTTTAATTTATTTTATATTTACTGTAAATAGTTTTTGATAATAAATAAAAATATTTAAAAATAATTAAATTAAATTAAATTAATTAAGTGAAAATTATAAAATAAATAAAAGAATGAAAAAAATTGACACAGTAATTAAAAATTGTTTCGTATTATAAAATGAAATGAATTTAAAATGAATTTTAAATAAAATAAAAATTTAATAAGAATTTTAAGCTTTATCGTTTTTATCTTTAGAGTAGCTGTAAGACTTTATCAATCTTCAAGTTTTTAACCCTACTCAGTGATCTAGGCTATGTTTGTTTGTACATAAAAAAGCTATAGTGAAAAAATAGTTTTCTATTTTTCTGTCTGTTTTTATTGTTTTAAAATAAATTTACCTAAATATCTAAAAGTTGTTAATAAATAATTGTTTTATTGAAAAAATCTTAAAAAAAACTAAACAAACATACTAGTATTATTATTCTCGAATCAATTTGAATACACATCACTGTTATATTTAGCAATTGAAAAACAAAAGTTACAACAATAAAGTCACATTTTTATTTTTACCATATATGGTTTACTACATTATTCATCCACACAAATAAAAAAGGTAAGGTTTTAAGAATAATATTATGTTTGGATTTAACTTGAAATATCCAAACTAATTTTCTATTGAATATCATATTAAAATGTTTGATACTTTTTTTCTTATTTAGATATAAGTAAAATTCACTTTAAATTTCAATTGATTTAAAAATAGCAAAGAGTTTCATTCTTTTAAGTTTAGTTAAATTCAACTTAACTTAATTTTCTAACTGAAATCTAAATACACGTTAAATATTTTTCTATAATAACTTTTTTTTATTCTCATCATTCTTTTTACAATAAAAATCATTCAATTTACTATTTTATACTAGTATATCTTAGAACATATTCTACATATCCAAATCACAATTATTTATTTAGCACATTTAAAAAGAAAAAGGTTAAAATCCATTTTCAATAAAAGTAAGTGTGCAAGTGTCTTTTACTTACATGTTTGAAGATAAAATAACTCTCCACTAATAATATAGAAAAGTTCTATTCAATTATTAAAAAAAAAAATTCATCATTCGTATAAGTTTTAAGACAATTTTTAATCAACTCAACAAATTTGTTATAAATGATCGAAATGACTTTTAAAATTATTGTTTTATATATTATTAAAGAATTTAATAAAACATTAAGTAATTAAGTATAAATATTATATTAGAGTAAAATTTACTAAAAATTTAAATATATTTATAAAAAGTATACATAAAAATAAATATTAATATTTTACATTAATTTAATAAAATATAAAAATGAAATAAATATATAGTGTATTTTAGAAATAAAGCTTAAGTTTTAAAGATAATTAGAAGAAGAAAAATATATTTAATTTTATTAATTATTATTATGGATACAAGATTCCAAATCATGATTAAAAAAAATGATGTTATTGAGATCAGTGGTGAACAGGTGTTGGTTGGTTTGAAGGAGTGGGAGAAGTAAGAGGGTGGATTGGGGAAGCATAGAGAAGAGAATAATGAAAAGGGGATTTGGTGAGAATCGCAAAACTCCACTTTCCCCTTTTCTTTTCTCATGCCACTCTCTCACTTCTTATCATTATTCTTTTCATTCGCATTTCCTCAACGCGCACACCACACCACCCTCTCTTCTCTCCTCACTCTCTCTCTCTCTCACACACACACACTCCTAAACAAAACTAAACAAAATACAAAAGGGTAGTTACTCTTCTCTTCCTTCCACCATCTTCCAACGCCAAGCCATGGAGGGTCTTCCACAAGGTTACCGTCCCAACGTTGGTGTCTGTCTCATCAACTCCGATGACCAGGTTTCTGTCCCTCTTTTTTTTTTTTTTGCTTCATTTATGTTTTTTCTTACCAAATATTAATGCGTCCCGTATGTTTGTTTTGGTTGTTAAAATCTTTTGTTTCGGTGATCTCTATGGTCTCTGGAGATTACTGTCATCACCTTCGGCTATGGACAAAGCTTGTTTTCAGAAAAAAAAGAGAATGTTGTTTCTTAATTGTGGGAGACAGTTGTGTGTTTCTGATCTTAAATTTGTGTTAAGTTTGTTTTTTCCTGTGGATTTAAATTAGCGGTTTAAAAGCTGGAACATCGAGTTAAATTTTTGCTTTTTCTCGAAAAAGAATTTTTTTTTCTGATGTTAATTTGTTTCTTTATCATTTTAAAAAGGTTGTTATATTTAATCCACCCGGACTCAAGGTAGATTAATAAGTCAGAGAAACACTCCCTGGTTGATTTCTTTTATTTTTAAAATTTTAAGTAAAGTGTTTTCGTTTTCTAGTTTTGAAAATTTGTAGTTATTCCTAGGATGGACTAAGATCCTTTGCTCTGTTCTTCTGTTTTCATTCAAACCCCTCGCCTTGACTGATGAGCATTTTTAAAATGAGCTAGGGAACTGAGATTTTGGATTTGATATTTTTTGGGCTTTTATTTTACCTTTTTGTGTTTATGTATTTTAGAGATTTTGCCTTTCTGTTAAGTGATTCGCTCAGCGTCTATATTCTATGTTTTGTTCGGGGCTTATTATACTGTATGATTTTAGCTTGTTGAATGAGTTGGAGACGAATATGTTTTGAAAGTAAAATACTTTTGTTTCTTTCCAACATAGTGTGCAGCAATTTTGTTACGCGATGGTTGTATGTGTAACAAGGGGAATGAATGTCTTTAATTTTGCTTTTCAGGTTTTTGTGGCTTCTAGGTTGAATGTCCCAGGAGCATGGCAAATGCCTCAGGTGAGCTTACGTTATGTACTGTATATATACCTTTGCCTAACATTATTTTTTCCTTAACATGAATTCAAGTGATTTGCATAACTTGAAGAAAGATCTTTGATGAGAAGGCATTATATAGTGCAGAACCTTATTTTTTTTGGAGAGCATCATGTAGTTTTTTATTTTTCACATATATACTAGTCTGGTCATTCTGGCTGGATCTTTAGTAGATGAGTAGTGTTGCAAGCAATCATTACTGTTACCTTAGTGGTGAGAGCTTGCTAGTGCTTTTCATTAACATCCCTGTCTCTCTCCTGTTGATGTTGACAACATAGCAATGTTTACAATGCCAAAGACACTGTTGTGTCATATTCGAATATATCTTTACCATAAGGAATCTTTCTATATGTTGTTTAATTAAAATAAATACTTAAATGCGTTGTCATTACCACTCACCGTCCATTTTTCACGATACAAAAAATCCTGACTAGGTTTGTCTTGGCTATACAGTATACTGAACAATCTTGCTTCCAGAAAGAACTTGTACTATTGTTGAAATTATATAATTTCGGAGGATAAAGGATAGTAAAAGAGGAAAGGGCGATTCTAAATAGTTTTCTGAACTTTTTATATTAGGTTGATATGATGTCGTCTAACTTATTAATCCAATTTTCTGATTAATTCTAATAATTATGTCATGTGCTATTGGTATAAACCCAGCCCAATAGTGTTAGAAACTTAATTACTCTAATATTTTTACAATTATAATGTATAGATGGTTTTGGCACCTTGAACTGGAGTTCCAACTCATTGTAAGAGTGGATTCTTTGTTGAGTTTTGTTTTTTTAATCTTTGCAGGATTATTAAAAAAGGACCTTTCTACTGCCTGTAATTAAGTAAATTATTTTCTATCTCTTTATGGTATTAAAATTTTCAGACATAATTGACTGTCTTTGGGGTTCTTAGGGGGGAATTGAAGAAGGTGAAGAGCCCAAATCTGCTGCCATTAGGGAACTTCGAGAAGAAACTGGCATAGTATCTGCTGAGATCATTGCTGAGGTTTGCGCAAAACCTTTCCTCATTTGGATTTAGTTTTTTCTGCAAAAGCAGCAATTCTTTTACTTATGTATAACCTAAGCTTTATCTATAGATCAGTGATATCTTACAACATTCAATTAACTGAGTTTAATGCAGTTTACCGTGTGTAATAAAATGAACAAAACAATGTCTGTGAAGCATGAAACAATTAAACTTAAACACCCATCATTTTGATAACTGGGTGGATTTAATCTTTTCATACATTGACCTAGCTTGTGCATTACAGGTTCAGAAATGGTTGACATATGACTTCCCTCCTGCTGTGAAGGCTAAAGTCAATCGCCTTTGGGGAGGTGAATGGCATGGGCAGGCACAAAAGTGGTGTGTATTTTATTTTGCTTATTTCATGAGCTTAGTTCAGTGCTACTCTTCTGAAAAATTTACCTGTGTCTAAAACTTTGATGGCATATCTGTATACTAAAAAATATGACCATTCAACTGGGTGAAAGATGAATGAAATTAAGTCAGTTTGGTCCATAACACTGATTAAGACATCTGGAATAGAGTTTATGAACACATGAAACATTATGCAAGAAGACGCCCCCTCACAGCTTACATGGGTGCTAAAATATTAATTTGCCGATTTAGAAAGCAAGACGGATGGATGGTTGGTCTGCTTGACTTTGTAAAATAAAATGAAACATGCAGATATTAATGTAAAATCTGAATTCATTATATGAAAGTTTAAAACTCTATTTTTTTTCTTTAGTTGAAGGAAGCAACTGGAAAAGGGAATAGTCTTCAACAAACAACCTAATGAAAGCTGAGGAAAAGGGAAAAGTGAAAATCCTGAGTGAGTGAAGAGAGACCTGTAGTATTAGTATATGGATATTACATTGTGATCCTTTTCGAGTCAAATTTGGTGTTTGTGCTTTGTGCATTTTTTATCTGGAGTTCCAGGTTTAGTGCCCTTTTTGTCAAACGTGTACTTTAATGTAGATATGAGTAGTCATCCACTTTTCCCAATAGGTTTTTCCCTATTTAAGATGGATGTACTGCTTACTTGACATGCCAAGTTAGGTTAAAATATGGATAACTTACAAATGGATGTGTCCCAAACTTACCATTTCTCAGCAGTGAGAATGAGAATTGTAATAATTATCCAGTTATGCGATTGTACTGTCAGCAAAACCTCTATTGGTTTTTCAGATGAGTGTTTCAATGTGTATATTCTATCAAAACTATGCTTTTTCTGACATTGGTTATCAACATTTGATAGGTTTCTTATGAGATTAACAAAAGATGACAGCGAGGTCAACTTGGCCAATGGGGAAGCAGAACCTGAGTTTGCAGAGTGGAAATGGGCAGACCCTGAAGAAGTTATTGAGCAGGTTGGTTGGAAAAAACAAGATTTGAAATAGGTATAATTTTTCTTCAGTTGAAAAACTAATTACTGATAACTGATTACAGGCAGTCGACTACAAGAGACCAACCTACGAAGAGGTTATAAGAACCTTCAAGCCTTACTTTCAAGGGAGTGCAATATCTGGAAAATGTAAATCAACAAAGTGGTGAACGTTATGAGTGTGCATTGTAGTTCAATCCATTTTCTTATCTAATTTCACTGAGTTTCGATAGCACTCAGCTATTTGTAAAGGGGGACGATAGTTAGAACTGTCTATTAGGTACTTGCCTTCTTGTAATAATAAGCTATGTGCAAATGCCTAATTTCTATTTTAAACTTTGATGCAAGGAGGATTCTGAATGTGTATAGAAAGAACTGTTGAATAAAGTAGGAAACATGGTGCGGCAAAATAGTGTTCGTGATTAAGTGCCGAGGTATCACGAGTAGTTTTTATGAGATACTTTCTGCGATAATTTTTTTTCCAGTAAGTATCTAAGATTTGATTACGGCATAAGCTTGAATTGGTTAGGTTAGTTTTTGGTTTTTAGATTGGTTTTAACGTTCTAGTTTAGGTGTGTGAAGGATACTTGTTTTGGTAGGCAGGTTCAAAGTTGATTCCAGCACTCAAACAAGTTAGTATAGATTTGGTTTAGCTTTCTTGTTTATTATTTTAGGTGTGGTTTAGGAGAGTTTTTCTGCTTTAGTATTCATTTTTGGTGTCGTTCACTGTATTTCTTAGGCTTTGTAGTTTGGTCATTCTCTTCAAATCAACCAAATTACAAAAAGGTCAATTGAGTAGTTCATTTAGGAAGAAAGCCAATGTGTTATGGTTAAACCAATTCTACCAAAACTATTGCGATTTAGGATTTAAGATTTATTATCCTGGATTATATGAAAGACTTTCTTGTTATAAAATCTAAAAATAACTTGAAAATTTGTGCAACTCAACGGTTGCTCAAATATCTTGAAAAAGGAAACACCAAATTTATATTTAAAAGAATTAACTAACTTCAACACCGAACAACCTTTGCCCCTAACAATACTTTTTGCCAATTTAATGTACAAAGCAAAAATTTAGAAGTAAGAACAATAATGGAGGTTGAATGAATAATAGCACATAGTAAAATGGACATTTTAAAAAGTAGGGAGTGTAGGAGGAAAAGATGAGATTGCATGAAAGAAATGTCCGAATAATGTGTGTTTCAAAAAGAAAATCAATAAAAAAAATTATACATGTTGACTTTGCAGGTGTAAAAAAATATCAGATACTAATTTCTTTACAAATGTACACTTATTATTTGGACGATTAGGTTATTAATATTAATCATATTTTGACAAATGTGCTTATTATTTATTTTTAAACATTTTTTTTTTAGTTTTGACAAGGAAGTTCTATGTTTAGAAGTTTTTTTTTTCAAGATAAAGTAACCAAATTGTGGCAATTTCTTTTACCACCTTATACGTTTTTCCTTGCACATTTATGGTGTGAAAAAAAGTCCAAATTGTTTATAAGTTAGAAATATTTAAGATTATAATTCAAAAATATTGTATTGTGTAACTTGAAATTCGAAAATATATTTTAAATTGTACAATCAAGAATCGTGTTTTTGATTATACAATCTAAAATATATTATTCTTATTATATAATCTAAAATATATTTTTAGATTGTGTACCGTGGAAATATATTATGGATTGTATAATATTAACATATTTATAGATTACATAATTTAAAAATAGTTTCAAATTGTATATTTTAAAAATTTAGAATAGATTTCTAAATCTGAAAATGAATAAATTTGGAAATGGATTCAATTTGTACAATCTAGAATATATGTTTGGATTATGTATTTATGAATTTAAAAATTAATTTTAGATTGTGTAATCTAGAATATATTTTTAAGTTATACAATCCAAAAAATTGAATTAGGGGTATTTTGGACTTTTTCAACATTCAATTGTTGCATGTAACATCAATTATTTCTTGGTAAAGGTTGGATGGGCCAGAGGGCATGTGGATCAAGTCATAATCGAATCGTGGTATTTGGACTATTACACTCTTAAGTAGAAAGAATTGCACTTTGACTAATGACTATAACTTTTTATCTAGTGTGGTAAGCGTTTAATCCAACAATTGGTATTAGAGTCAAGGTCACGCCAATTCCTAGTAGGACAATTGCTGAGGGAGATATTGTTACAGGTGGGATCAATTGTTCGCCGGATGAGCTACATCCCATCTGGGTAAAGTCACAATTGAATCATGACACTTGAACTGTTACACTCTTAAGTATAAAGACTTGCACTCTGATTAATGACTATAGTTTTTGGTTTAGTGGTAAACGATCGATCCAATATGGAGGTGCATGAAGAAAACATAGATGCACATGAATAAATTGACCCATTTTACTAATAGAAGACAATGCACAATTTGCTTCACACTATCGTTTCCAATGATCTTCTTCATGACTGGGCAATACAAAATTGTGTGAAATAGAATTATGTAGGAATAAAATAATGTATAACAAAATTATGTAAAAAAAAATCATGCAATATGTTACATTTTCACTATAACCATACTAAGATTTTAGGATGAGGTGAAAAAAGAAAACTAAGATATACTAAAATTGAACTTGCTTGCTCGTTCATACCTGTTATAACCCTAAATAGTGATGATTTGGACCAAATGTGGCTACTATTATATAAAATCATTCTTCTATGGAGATCTCTTATTTTGGATTAACACCTCATATGTTCAACCTGTACTCTTGTAATATTAAAAATTCTAAAATGATTATAATATTGTTAGTGCTTTCTGAATGGTACAAGTCATAAACAGATTGTGTAATTCGATTACATTTTGGATTATAATATTTTAACTTTCAAATTGCATAATTCGAAAGTTGATTTTGATAAAATGACATCTGGATTGTGCGATCTAGAAGTCAAAATGCATTTTAAATTTTGGTTTCTGAATTGTACAATCTGAAAACCATTTTTGGTTATTATTTCAGAAGTCAAAATTACCTTTTAGATGATGTAATTCGGAAGTCGTACTTAAAATTTTGGTTTTTGAATTACACTCTAAAAAACAATTTTGAGTTCTGGGATTTGACTTTTAAATTATATAATCTAAAAGGAAATAATAAAAAGTGTTTAAACAAGAAGTTGTCATAGAGAGCTTTGAATTAACATGTAGAAATTTTTTAGAGTTATGCGAGTTGACTTTTAAATTGTATAATCTAAAAGGAAATAATAAAAAGTGTTTAGACAAGAAATTGCCATAGAGAGATTTGAAGTAACATGTAGAAATTTTAGAGATTGGTGGTGTTGGTGAATGGTGGGCCTAGTAAGCATAACTGAAAATAAGCAAGGCTGAAGGTGCAACGGAGTGCAACAAATTTCAAAAGTATGGTATATTGATTAAGTGAACAGTGACCATGGTGACAGAGAAAAATAAGATTTAAAATTAGATTTAAGGACGTTTTAGTCTTTTTCTCAATATCCATGTGCTAAAGCTCGAAGCCATGGAGTTGGAAAAAGAAATACCCTTTATTTTTGTCTTATGAGTCCACTAATGGATATGATCATGTTCTATATTTGTTTCCACGACAATAATTAGTTCTATATTTGTTTTGGATAAAGTTGGACAATCCAAATTCACAAATAATTCTCTAATAAGTCATAATAATTGCTTTAAAAAAGGTGAGACATAGTGTGTTTATGTGTGAAACTAAATGGATCACACTCACATCTTCACTAATCCTTAAGGAAATTCACTAAGCCTTACCTTGTGTTTAGACGGGGAATTTCAACAACTTTAAACAATTAAAATTTCAAACAATTGAAATACTTGAAATTGAATTGGCTTCATTCATTAAATGATTTGTTTGGACAAAGTAATTAAATATCTTACATTTCAATTATATTGTTTGAATAGAGAAATTTAATTTCTCCTTTGAGATGAAATTTAATTTTACAATTTTTTTAAAATATAAACTTTTAAAATTAAACTCTACAAAAATTATCGGTCAAATTTTAATAATAAAATAATATTTAATAATTTAATTTTTTAATATATATATATATATATATATATATATGATTCAGTTCGGTGTGATTCTCACTCAACTCGACTGGATATAGGTCTGACTATACTTGACTTGATGTAGATTTGACTCGACTCACCCTAAGACGGGCCTGACTCGACTCAATATAAGGTAGGCCCAACTTGACTCAGTTTAGGTTTGCCTCGGGTTGGGCCCAAGTCGATTCCCACCTCGACGAGCACGACACAATTCATTCGGAGTGAGCCCAACTTGACTCGACCCTATGCGGTCTTGACTTAACTCGGCCCGGGATGGGTCCGACTCAAGTCGACCCATGGTGGGTCCAGCTTTGGGAAAGACATGGGTCGACTCAGTCCATGTTGAGACTGTCTCGACTCGATCTCGGATGGGCCTCAATTGACTCGGCTCGGGTTTGGCACTACTCGACTCGCTTGACCCACCGACTAAACTCAAGCACGTGGAGGGCCCATACAAATGCATCGGTCAGGGGTACATCCGACTCGACTCATCCAGGGACAGGCCTGGCTCGACTCGGCCTTAGGCCCAGCTCAACTCGACCTAGGTCAGGCCCAACTTAAATTGATTTGTGTCA
Organism: Lablab purpureus; assembly: GCA_030347555.1. Lineage (NCBI taxonomy): Eukaryota > Viridiplantae > Streptophyta > Magnoliopsida > Fabales > Fabaceae > Lablab > Lablab purpureus. The sequence continues at coordinate 22,964,568 of CM059255.1, read as the reverse complement.
GACTCGACTCAACTTGACCTGAGCTATATTTGGTTTATGGCGGGCTCTGTTCAACTTGGCCTAGGGTAGGTTTGACTCAGTCTGGTGCGTGTGTGGCTCGATTAAACTTAGGTCAGGTCCGACTTGACTTGACTCAATGCAGGGCAAGCTCAACTCGACTTGGGGCAGGCCCAAATTGACTTAGCCTGGGGTGGGCCTGACTCGACTTTGCCTACGACGAGCCCAACTCGGCTTGGTTCGGGTGGGCACAACTCGACTTGAGTTGGGGCAAGCCCGACACGTCTCGTCCTTGGGCAAGCCCCACACTACTCGTCCTAAGGTGGGTCTGACTCAACTCGATCCGGGATGAGTTGGATTGATCTAGTAGCGGAATTTCAATTCCCTTCTTTTTTTAGAGTATTTCAAATTCTATTGTTTTAGTTATTTAAAATACTTTTTCAAAATTATTAAATTTAAATTTCTTTCTAGTTTTCTTATCCAAACATATAATTTTATTCTAAAGTATTTCAAATTTCTCAAATAATTAAATAATCCTCTTAAGTTACTTCTTCCAAAGACACTATTAAAGAAATTAATATTTCTATTATTTCTAACTTAGTTTTCCTTGTGAATTAAAACAAAATTAGCTAAATAATTGAATTATTTAAAATATTGTCTCATTATAACTTTAATATATTCATTTATTAATTTTAATTCTATAAAAATATATGTAAGTAACATACATATACACATAGATGAAACTATACAAGATCGAGTTAGACTTTTAGTAAGTATGATTTTGACATTCATAAAAAAATAAAGTTCGACTTTGATTTGAGTTTGATTTGTTTAATGGGTATGAATCTTTTTAAAATTTGTTTTGACCTACATAAAGATCTAATTTCATATTTAAAAAGTTTGTTATGTTATAAATCCTTTAAAAAAACTAATAGATTTAATGATTATTGACCTAAATATAATTTTTAACAATTATTTTTAGATTATTGTGTAATATATGTATTGTAGATATTGTTATATATAATAATAATAATTATTATTATTATCTGTGTTATAAATTTATGTCCTTGAAATTTTAAAATAAGTCATAAAGTTTTCTTAGAAATAAATCTTATGTAAATTATGTTTTATAAATAATAAGTTGCATTTATGGTCTTTCTAAAAAATAATATTTAAGGATTAAATTAGAATTCAATATAGTTATGTTTATTTTTTGTAATGGTCTATGTTTCCTTTCATAACATCATTTTTTTGGTGTTTGTAAGATCGAAAAATATGATGAATACCATTATCATCACAAAGTTATTTTTAACTTTCTTCTATGATAAATTCTGATAGATGTAAAATATAAGTATTTTGCATTTTGAATCAAGGTCTTGAAGGTTTCATCCCTATGAATGAGGAACCTTATACCCACGTTCATCTAAAGTAGTGTATCAGTTTAAGAAGTCTTTTAAAAGAAACCATGTTCATACTATGAAAAGACATTTTTACTTTCTTTCTATTCATGTATGCTTCATATAGAAGATCATATTTGAAAGACATTTTGGGCATTCCTTTCACAAGGTCTAGTTTTTGCAGCTTTGAGATTAATCTTAAACTAGCATCACCATATTTCGTATGCCAAACCCAATAATCTTCATTGAAAGATGCTAAGAGATGGTTCCTCTCTTTGACACATGTAGGATCTACCAACTCAAGAAGGCTTTAAAGCAAGAAAACCTCTGTTGGAACAACTAGCTCTAGAAAGAGGTTGAATATAGTCTTTAAATCTTCTCACAATAAACTAGACTAGATCATCTAATGATCAAGAATGTATAACAACACAAAAAACTTTTATACTAGTTCACCCAGACTCATGAACTACATCCAATTTTCCTTTAAAACAACGATTAAGAGGTTCCACTAATTAAATGAAATAAATGATTACAAACGAGTACACAAATCACTCCTAGTTACAATGGGTACACAAATCATTTCTACTTACAATGAGTAGACAAATTATTCTTGATTATCGTCTTAATCTCTGAAATCAAGACTTCACAAAAAAAGAATAGAACAAAAATCTCTCAAAGCGATAACAATTTAAGCTCATTGGGTATTTTCTCACAAAGAAATATTACAATGATTTTCACTCACCCACTTAGAATTTATAAACACTTGTATAAGCTCTTTTGCATATCATTTGTGTGTCTTTCATCTTTGTCTTTGATGTCTTTATATAGCCTTTAACATTCCTACCATTACTTATTTTCAAGACTTGACATGATTTCCTTTAGTCACTTTTCTAGCAATCATATATTGATTCTAGCAATCATATATTGATTCTAGTTTGATTTAGCTTGAATTAGCAAAAACGTTAGAATCTTGATATGGAAAGTCTTGATTTCTTTGGAGTTCTCTATTTTTTTTAAAAGAAACAATTTAAATTTAACATCTATAACAAATAACAGGTGATATTTCTATATTCTATGCTTCCTTTTTTTATTTATATTTTGAAAGTTGGATCATTAATACAAAATACATCTTTTCAATATTAATCTAAAGTTTCTTTTCTACTTGAGATCTTTTAATATATTTTAACAAGTAAATATTTGATATTATCAACTATATTTTCTATATAGAAAACATTTGTGATTACAACTTTGATTACATAGTAACAATACTCTGATATACCTCAATTGTCATAACAAACTTGTTAAACTTCATACCATAATTAACTTAAGCATATGAACGTAAAAAATCATTACAATATTTGTTATAATAAAAACACTTTATTACAAAATTTTACATGGATTAGACCATATAAGATTTCAACAACCTCCATGAAAAGCTCTTGGCTAAAGAAGAAAGGAACACAAAATAAAGTAAAATTGAAACACAAAACTAGATTAAGGTAGAGAATGTAAAAGAACTCCCCACCTTAATTGTAGAACCAAGGATAAGTATAATAAAGATTTACCACTTAAAGAAACTCCATAAGATAAAAATCCATGGTAAAGTTTCATACTCTCAAGATACTCAAAATTCTCATAAAGTTTGAAAAATCTTAAGAGATTTTTGTTGGAAAAACAAATTTGAGTTTGACTCTCATATTTGGTAGAAATGAGCATGCTAAGCAATATATAACAAAGAATACCCACAAATCCATTGTCTTAAAGTTTTGTATTAGAGGTGATGTCATAACCCCTTATGTAGGTTACACTGCTACAGGAACGATATTCCACGTCGGTTATGGGGACATTTTCACGACGGCTCCAAAACCGACGTTGAACAAGACGTCGTAAAAAGTAATATTTTTTATGTCGGTTCAAAATAAACCGACGTTGCATAGTCATGACCAAACAACGTCGGTTACAAAAATAACCGACGTTGTAAGAGTATATACTTTTCTACGTCGGTTATACATATAACCGACGTAGAAAGTCTCTACCTATTCTAAAATGCAGTTTCTATTTTCTCATTTCCCCTATATTTTCGTACTGCATATTTAAAATCAGACCAGCAAACAATTTTATATATCACACCTCAAGCAATTTGAAAACATTTCAAATCAATTTTATATATTCAATTGTTATAATTGCATAAACTTAATCTATTTACAGAATTACAATGGTATAAATAAAATTACAATATAGTCTACTGTTGTTGCCTATTTCTAATGTCTAAAAAATTTTGTGCCCATTTTTCTCTGACTTGATCGATAGACTCTTTAGGCAAGGGTTGCGTGTCACTGAATACCTGGAACAAAATGAAAGCATGTTAAGTACATGACAAAGTAGGAAGCTTTACCAATAGGGTTTTGGAGGACTAACCTGTCTCCAAGTATCTTTGATATTCCCAAAAATTATAAGCCACATCCAATACATTACGTAGTAGCCACATTCGTAGCTACCTGTTTGTCTAACCTATAATCAATTAAACAAATCATTAGTTGTGAAAAATACATATTCAATATTATAATGATATTAGAGAATTCAAAGTAACCTTACATTTAGGATTTCCCAATGTGGGTTAGTGGCTTTGCTGATGTGCATTCCATCAATGGTACTGCACACCTTAATAGCACTGTTGAGAAGTTATTAGTCAATATATGAACATTACTTATATTTGAAAACACAAACTTTGAAATACTTACCTATTCAAAATATTCTTCAAATCAGTATCTGGTTTTTTATTCATAGAACAAAACTAGTATACCGTCTTCTCTGGACGACTGATGAGGAAGAATTGCCAATGATGCCTAGAAAAATAAAATGTTTAGAATATAACTCAATCACAATAAAAACAATAATAAACTTATATTGACTTACTGGAATAAATAAACTCCAAGATATATTTGCCTTTTGGATGTCTGGATCCAATTTGGATATATCTTTGGACTTCTTCCCTTTTATTTCTAGCTTGTTGGATTGACTGAGGCTCAAAAAATCCATAAACATCCGAAGGTCTCTGCTCCTCGACCAATTCATCCATCATCCTAAAAATGAAAAATAATAACATTTTATATATTAAATAATCAAATTGAAATTATAAAAATAATAATAAATAAATATATGTACTTACATTGTCCAAAGTTGTAAAATAGAGATGTTGAGATCCCTATTACCCAATGTCACCTCTGAGATGTCAGCATACGAAATGTAGAGAGGGAATCTTGCATTATCTATCCTAAATCTCCTAGCATCCCACTGAATCTCAAAGGAGTTTCCATAATACTGTGCAAAGGCATGGATCAACTCAACAATTGGATTTTTTGGGAGAGCTGCTTCTTTTCCTTTAGTATGTTCAGAAGCAACAACACTTTTAGGCTTCTGAACATCCTACATGTTTAAAACGATACTGATTAGTATACAAATAACATTTTTAGAAGTCATTAACATAAAAAATTACATACCTTTTCCGAAAGTTGTCAGACTAAATGTTCGGGCCAAGCAATGAATGTGTGAAGGGCATGTCCCACTTTCTGTACCTCATCAGTAGGCACAGGAACTCGAGCATCAGCATCTCGAATCTCTTCTACCACAACTCTCAATAAACCAGGTGCCAAAGGCACACTGTGGATGGTAGAAGCCCCTTCCTGAACTAAACCAAGGGCCACCAATCTTGGTTCAAGCAACCCATCCTCCACTAATAAGGTGCACTGTTTCTTCTCAACAGATGGACCAACTGTGGATGTATGATATATTTCAATTTACAATTGAAATCAAGACATATATAGAAAACAAATAAGGATTTTACCTGTCGGTGCAGGTACAGGTGCAGCAGCAGCAATAGGAGCAGCGTTAGTGGAAGTACTTCCCATTGTGCCAACAGATGGAGGAGATGGATGAACGTGTTGGTGGGAAGATGCCATCCTAGCTGCCAAGTCTGGAAACATGCTAAGTAGCTGCTCCTGAACCTGTGCTGCAATGACCGGTGTCAGCTTCGCTGTGAGCTTCTTCTCTAACTCCTCTTCACTAATTGTTGAGCTCTGGGTATTCTTGACTGGTGGCCTGTTAGGTGCGGAAATATATCAAGAAGGGGGGGGGTTGAATTGATATATGAATTTATTTCAAAACTGTTTCGTTTCAGAAATTTACTGATGCAGTTCAGAGCAAAATAGTTGACTGATTATAGTGAATTAGCCTGTTAGTTCAACACGCAGATATTAAAAGATGATGAAGGATAAGAAAGAAAACACCAAGGATTATACTGGTTCGTTCTTTATGCAAGAACTACATCCAGTTGGTGATCTGTAACTCAAACAGATCTTAATCACTATCAAATATGAAGTCTTTACAAAAACCTTTTCTAAAGACTACAAGATACACAAAGATCCTATTCTAAACTCTATAGAAATGATCTTTAAACCCTGACTCACACTGAGTCAATGTGATCACCCCAATCATAGATAACAGGGTTCGCAAACCCACTGAAAAATCTCTACCCAGAGATCAAAAGAATACAATGAAAAGTAAAAACAAGACTCTCTTGAAAAACTGAAACTGTAAACGAATTTTGCAGACTTTTCTTGCTCTGATCTTTTGCAACTTTGTAAGTATTCTCTCGTATTCTTTCACACTTTGATTTGTCCTTGAGAGTTGTATTTATAGGAAAAGAGAAGAGCCTTAAGTCGCGCTCTGTTGAAAGGCTTAAATCGCGTTCTGCTGTTTTCGGCATAAAAGAAAACCTGAAATGAAATAGTTGACTAAACAACAGAACAATTAGTTATTTTCATTAAAACCATATTCCTGATACATTAATGAAAATAGTTGACTAGTATATCAGAATTAGTAGACTAATTGATGATTAATATAAATAGCAGGCTATTATATCACAATTAGCTAACTATTAAAAGATAATCTAACATCTTATCTAAGTTGTATAATCATAAACCATTAATCAAAGTTCCAGCAACATCCTTAAACATCATCAAATCCAAAATCATCAACATGGCCTAAAATATTGTCGAATACCCACACCAGTCCCCACACCCCGAACAGAGCCGGGGTGTTCATCTTTACCAATAGCAGTGGTCAGTATATCCTAACGACCACATGGAATGAAAGTTCCCTGTGTACACTGCTCCTCCAAGGAATCCTACAATAAATTTAATATATTATATATAAATATACAAGTCTGAGAAATTAATCATATTAGGGTTAAAGAATAGTAACTTACAATCTTATCAGCAATCTCTTTAGCCTCCTCAGATGTCATCTCACAGGAAGGCTTCTGATGAGCTCTCTTCCAAGTTTCATGACGTTTAGGTGGAGATGGTGGGGGGAGATCATCCTGGCTTATACCAGAATTGGCTAGCTCTTTTTCTCTGAGTGTAGCCTTCTCGTCCATCATTCTCTCAGCCAAGAGACCATACCCTCCACGAGACAGACGGTGGGGGATCAAATTCTTCTTCTGAATCTCCTTGGCCTTTAATCTTTTCTCTTGCAAAATAATTGATATTAGAATATAATACAATAACTTAATAAATTTAAATTAATTCATACCTCCCACTCCGGGCCAGTCCTAATCTCTACAAATTTCTTCCAATCCTCCTCAGATATGTCATATCGTTGGCAAGGAGTAAGTCCCTTGCTAACGACATCCTCAACATAAACCCATCTCGTAGTTAATGTGGACTTGAACTGCCTCCACATTTTTGCAATGCTGGACATAATCTTCCTCTTAACTGCCTTCGAGTTTTCAATATCAAAATACTTCTGCAAAAATAAAACATAATTTGCATCAAAATTAAAAATCAATATTCAAGAAAAGACAATTGAATAAATTTAAACTTACCAAAATGTCCTGCCAAATCAAATTCTTCACGGTGTCCTCAACATTATCCCAGTTTGGATGCAAAATAGATACCTAAACATAATCATTAGTTAGATGAAAACAAGAATTATATGGAAAATAGATCCCAGTGCATGGATCAATAGACACACTCATCTTCTCTCCTGCCATGTGTCTGGCTGTCAAGCTCACTAATCTTGTAGCTTGCCTGGTCCTCTTTGGTGGAGGAGATGCTGGAGGAGATGAGGGAGTTGATGAGGGAGGAGGTGGCGGGGGAGGAGCTGAAGGAGATGCCATGTGTTTGTAAAGAAAATATATAGCAATATAATTTATAAATCATAAATATACGAACATAAGAAAAATACATAAACAAGTTCAAGTAGAAACATACTTAGACAACTAAATTTTCCCATATCCCTTTATCATAATCATTACGAGTTGCATGGACCACATCCTCTTCTACATCTTCAATACTACTAGGCAGTCGTGGTGAATTGGGGATGACAATGAAATCATCTGACTCATCTTCATTTTCATGGTTGACATAAATCCCTTTGCCTTGGAGGACCACAAACCACCTATCATTACATGGGTCGGTCACATAAAAAACTTGTTTTGCTTGATATGTCATGATGAATGGTTCTTCCTTATGACTTAGCTTCTTAAGGTCTATCATAGTAAAACCTATTTCGTCAAATTGAACACCGGTATTGCTATCAACCCAAACACATTTAAATAGAGGAACTCTAAATTTACTATAGTCAACCTCCCAAATTTCCTCAATCATTCCAAAGTAACTTATGGATGCCATGAATGGGTCTTTATCCTTTGAACTAGAAAAGTGCATGGATGTGGCCTCAAGAGATACTCCACTATTTTGAACTGTGCTATTGTCATCTTGTGACTTTGTGTAGAAGGAATGTCTATTAATGTTGCACCTTGTCCAAGTAATGACATTATGTTTTGGTCCATGAGCTAGCCATTTCAATGTATCAGATGCATGTTGATCTGAAAAAATTTGGCTTCTAAACCAACTGACAAAATTGTTGTTATGCTCCTTCACGAACAACCATTCACCCATTTTGGGGTTTTGGGTCCTCAATATTGATTATGAGCAGATATGTAAGGAAGAACTTCATCTGTATTATTCAAAATATACAAGTGTGCCTGACTCAACTCAGTAGTATCCTTTGGTTGAACTTTTATACCACGAGTACCCTTTCCATTTATCCTATCATCATGTCGACTTGTAGGAACACCCACGGCTTGTGCTTTTGCCAAGTATTCAGAACAAAACTCTGTAACTTCTTCTAAAATATACCTTTCAACTATAGAAGCTTTAGGTCTGTATGGATTCTTAGTATACCCTTTAAAGATCTTCATGTATCGCTCAATTAGGTACATCCACCACAAATAATCTGGGCCACATAACCGTATCTCTCTTACAAGATGAACAATTAAGTGAACCATAATATCAAAAAATGATGGAGGAAAATACATCTCCAATTGACATAGTATAATTGCTGCCTCATTTTCCAACTGATCTAATGATTTTTCATCAATTACCTTGGCACATATAGAGTTGAAGAAAAAACATAGACGCATAATTGCATTTCTCACATTCTTCGGGAGTATGCCACGTATAGCTACAGTGTAAGAGTTGTTGCATCAAAACGTGACAGTCATGTGACTTTAACCCAATTAGTTTAAGATATTTCATTGACACAAGACTCCTAATATTTGAAGAGTATCCTTGTGGAACTTTAATACTCCGAAGACACCGACAAAAACTAGTCTTCTCTTTTTTGGACAAAGTGTGACATGCTGGTGGAAGATATGTTCTCTTTCCTTCAGATCTTGGATGTAATTCCGGACGTATTCCCAATTCACAAAGATCTTGATGAGTATTCACTCCATCCTTTGTCTTACCTTTGATGTTCAAAAGTGTGCCAATTAGACTATCACATACATTCTTCTCAATATGCATCACATCAATACAATGACGTACATCTAGATGACACCAATATGGAAGTTCAAAAAAAATTGATCTCTTCTTCCACTTGCTTCTATCAATTGATTTCTTTTGGGTCTTTCCAAATTCAACATTTATGTTTTTCATTCGATCATAAACTTCCTCACCTGTTAACGGTGACTTAGCAATTTCATCCTCCTGACAACCGTTAAAAGCTTTCTTCAATCTTCGGTATGGGTGGTTAACTAGAAGGAATTTTATGTGTTTATTATAAATTGTCTTCTTCCCATATTTCAATTGCAGATAACTTGTATCTTCTTCACAAATAGGACACACATGATGACCCTTGACACTGTATCCACTCAAGTTACCATATGCTGGGAAGTCATTTATGGTACAAAATATCATTGCATGTAACTTGAAATTCTCCTGTTGATACCCATCAAACAACTCTACTCCTTCCTCCCACAACAATCTTAAGTCATCTATCAAAGGACTTAAATAAACATCTATGTCATTTCCTGGCTGTCTTGGACCTGCAATCATCATAGATAGCATAACATATTTCTGCTTCATGCACAACCAATGTGGAAGATTGTAGATCACCAATAAAACTGGCCATGAACTGTGGTTAGTGCTTAAGTTACCAAAAGGATTCATTCCATCTGTAGCTAGTCCAAGTCTAAGGTTTCTTTCATCACTACCAAACTTGGAAATAGACGGTCAAATTTCTTCCACTATGGAGAATCAGCCAGATGTCAAAGTTGTCCATCTCGTTTCTTTGCAACTGAATGCCATATGAGATTTTTTGAATCTTCTTCATTAGCAAACAATCGCTTAAACCTTGGAATTATTGGAAGATACCATATAACCTTTGCAGGAGGATCCTTTTTATCACTATTTTCACCAAAACCATCACCATCCTTGACTTTGTAACATGATACACCACATTTTGGACACTTGTGAAGAGATTCAAACTCTTTTTTGTATAAAATACAGTCATTAGGACAAGCGTGTATCTTTTTATGTTCTAAACCCATTGGACAAAGTATCTTCTTTGCTTCATACATACGGTTAGGCAATGTGTTTTCATCTGGAAGCATCTCTTTCAAAAGTTCTAACAATTCATTGAAACTTTTAGCACTCCAACCAAACATTGCCTTCAAATTGACCAATCTTAATACAAAAGACAATCGTGTGAAAGTTGTACATCCAGGATACAAAGGCGTCTCTGAATCGGTCTTCAATTTATCATATACAGGTGCAGGTGCTTGAAGAAAGCTCTCCTGACCCACATCACAAAGCATATCCTCTATTCGATCTTCCATACTGACATCCTCCTCCTCCACAGTTTGTAATACTACTGGAATATCAATAAGTTCACCGTGCCATGTCCATGTGGTATAATTTTTCATGATCCCCTCACAGATAAGATGTTTTCGTATTATATCTACGGTTTGAACTCTTCCATTAACACACTTAACACAGGGACAATAAAATTTTCCATTCATCTTTAGACCATTTTGTTCAGCAAAACTCAAAAATTGTTCAACTCCATTCTCATACTCTTCTGATATACAACTTGCATTCATCCAACTTCGATTCATTTTCAGATTCTAGACTACAATTAAGAGTTAATAAAAAACTTATCGGTCATCAATGAATTTAATATCATTGATTACTATAATCAAAATTATCAGTAGAGTTTGCTATAACATTATTTAGTAGAGTTTGCTCTATAAGAGAGACAAACTCATTGTAACGAAATTTCAGCAGAGTTTCCTCTGTTATTTTACTAAATCCAAAATTTCAAACAACATCAAATATATCAATAAAGCCCCATGGGCACAGCCAGATTATCAATAACATCTTATACAGGCATTTCAATAAACTAATCATACAAACACTATTTTAGAAAATAATAAATAAAAAAAACAATAAATTAAAAAAAAACACACAAACTTGGCGGCGGCGACGGCGACGAAGGGGCTGACGGCAAGGGAGCAGCGTTCACTCAAGCGGCGGTGACGACGACCTACTCCGTCAAGGGAAGCTCACGCCGGCGGCAAAGGAGAGCTTCCAGGCGGCGACAACGACCTTCGCGCAAGGGGAAGAGCTTCACGAGCTTCGCGGCGGCGGGGTTGACAACGGTAAGGGGGAGGAACGACGTCATTGTCGTAGAGGAGAGGGAGACTCGCGACGGAGAACGAAGACGACGAACAAGGAGCACGTCGAAGAATAGGAAAAGTGAGGAGAGAAATGGGGGAGTAGGTTTTAAAGGGGTTTCTACGTTGATTGTAACCTACAACCGACGTCATAAGTGCAATGCAAAGCGTTCTACGTCGGTTTACGCATACAACCGACGTAGTAGTTTTGACATTCTACGTCGGTTCTAGAAATAACCGACGTCGAATGTACAATTCAAAAATTCTACATTGGTTGTATGCCTAAACCGACGTAGAATGGTCAATTCAAATTTGTCTACGTTGTTTGTGTTGCAATCGACTTAGAATGCTGATGTTAAATGGTAATTCTGTAGTAGTGTTAGTTCGTGACTCATAGACATCATATCTCCTCTGCATATTCTTCTTGAAAGATCCAAACAGTGGTATCAAAGTCAAAGGTTAATTGATTAAAACAAATATAATATAAAGTGAGTGAAGAAGTTGTATAAAAAGTCTTTCTAACAAGAATATTCAAATAATCATATATGTATTAATAAAAAGGATTCAAGTATCCAACATTATAAATTGACAAAAGTGATGAGAGGATTTATATGGAGGAGTTTTTACAAGAATGAGTCGTCAATATCAAGATAAAAATAAAAGAATCATTAAGCCACCTATGATTATGTGTGCTCTTATTATAGTAATAAGAGATAAAGTTGAAGGAGATGAACTTAATGGTGAAGAAATTATGAACAACATCATAAATTAGATTGCAACTATGAATAATGAATTAAGTTCTTTATATGAAAATGGTATGAATATAGTTATTAAAATAATAATAATAATAATAATTATTATTATGATTGAATTAGTTTTGTATATTCTCCAAGAGGGGCAAAGACTTTTTTTATAAAAACTATGTAAAACTAACTATAATAAAAATTATTTTTATATATTTCATAAGAAGGGATAAAAAATTTGGTGAGAGAAAATTTTATGACTAACAGTTTAGAATATTTGTTTTAAGACATTGTTCTTAATATATTTTTTCATTAGTTAAAATTTATTTAAAATTATAAAAACACAAGTAAAACTGATTAGAATTTTTTTTTACAAAATTTATTTTAATAAATTTAAACTAATAAAGGAACATATTAATAACGTTTCTCTAATTTATATGTGAATATTATATGTTTTTTAAAATAAAGAACTTTTAAAAACGATTTTTAATATTTATTTTCCCGTTCGTTCAGTTTCGCAGCAGCTAAAGAACATACGACACTACAATGATTTTCTTGCAGTTCCGTTTTAGTTTCTGAATTTCTTCCTCACCGGTCAGGTCCGACGCTGGAGACAACGGCTCCGACAACACCGCAATGGTAATTTCTAGGTTTTACATTCTTATTTCTTTCATTTAGCTTCGGTATACACTTTGTTTGTTTGAACTTCTGTTCGTAAAGTCACTGATTCCTGCGTCTTTTCAGTGTATTTGTGGCAAGCAAATCGCAACTGTTGTGTTCTCTCAAGGCACTTTCCTCAACAGAAGAATGAGGTGCGTCGTGTTATTCTTCGCATTTTAAGCTTTTAAAGGCTTATGTGACCGAAATTGAGGCATGTGTCCTTGTTGTCGCAGGAATTGTAATTTTATACCTTGGAAAATGTGTTACCGGCTAAAGCATAAGTTCGCAGAGAAGAAGTTTGTGCGAGGTGTTGGAAGCGGTTCCAAGTTGCGGAATAAAGTAGGAATAATCCGATGTGTAGTGTTTCATGAAAGTTTGAAGTGATTTTATTATTTTTATCTTGTTGAGTTTCCAGTAATTAGATTTTCGGTAGAGTGTGTTTTAGTTCTCTCTATCTTTGATTAAAATTGGTCCTAGCTTATATTATACTTTTAAAACGATGATTTTGGTTAGTATGATTTTTTATAATTGTTGAATTTTGTTTCACTTTATGAAACTTAGAATATTAGGTTGAAGGAGAAGATTCACTCATTACAAAAAATAAAATTAAAAATTCAAGGACTAAAAGAATAGTTTCTAGAGGGTAGGGATTAAACCTATTTTGACCAAAGATTGAAGGACATATAATACATTTTATCCTATGAAATTTTTGCTTTCTTGTGATTGTTTGTTTATGCAAGTTCAATTTGATGTTGTCTGATTGATTGGCATTGAGGTGCCTGAAGAAGTTCGCGTGCGTATTTTCTTCTCCTTCCTCGTTTTTTTATGAATCGAATGTAATCATTTAAGAATTGTTTTTGATACTGATTTTATAGTTTACTACATTGAATGTCTGACTATATAAGATACGTTGATAATTTGTTTATAAATGGTTATAGCTGGCATATGAATGTAGCATTGATTGAAATTAATTATACAATCAGGTAGTTGCTCTTATGGATTACAACCTTTCTGATCTAATTGGTAATGGAAGTGGTGAAATAAAATCTGAAATGAGTCCAAAAGATGCATTAGATGATGTGGACATCTCCTTGATATGTAAGAGGTTTCCATCAATTACTTTGGGCAGTGCTCCTCGAGTGGATTTGTATGATGGGACTACGTCATGTTCTGACACAATGAACTCTTTAGCAACAGAAAATTTTGAAAATTGTTTTCCTGATTCTTCAGAGGCAAGGTGGGTGAGAAGTGCTCTCTCTGAAGAGTGGCCTTCTCTGTATGTCAAGCATTCCAGTGTAGCATCTTCATTAGGAAAAGATGATTCTTGTTCTTCTTCTTTGCTGCCTGATTTAGTGCCTTCGATACAAGAAAAAATTTCGGATCAAATCACCAGGGAAGATTGTCAAATGAAAGTGGGAATGGAGTCACAGTCAAATCCTACACTCAGTGAGTTATTTCTTGACAAGTCTATAGATTGCATACCTGGATTAAGTAAGAGGCACCACCGGAAGCTGGAGGACTGTGGGTTTCACACTGTGAGTTCCTGAAACTGTCGATTTCGCCAAATTGTTGTTCTTTGGATTTTTTGTTTTGAAAGAATGGCTTGGATTCACATTAATGCCTCTCTTTATGTCTAGTTACGGAAATTGCTGCTGCATTTTCCACGATCATATGCTAATATGCAGAATGGGCATTCTAAAATTGATGATGGGCAATATTTGATTTTTGTTGGAAAAGTCTTATCTTCAAGGTAACTCTATTTCGATTTCATTGACCAGATTTATGATAATTTGTATCCTTTTCTCTTGGCATAGAGTTCTCTTGGTGCTTGATTTGTCACTTGAATTAAATATTGCTGTGGCTGGTGTATGCTCACAAATTTGTCATTATCCAACTGTTTTAATGTCTTTGCAGATGCTTATAATGTGTTTGGTTGAGAGGTGGAAAATGGAGGATGACTTTGAGATGGTTTTTGACTTGATATAAAGTACTTTCCATTCCATGTGTTACATCTTCCTACATGCCACCTGGTTAAACAAAAACTGTAGTTAGCATATTGTCATAGGACCAAACCTTTCTGCAGTAAACATAAGTAACTCGATCATGAAAGTCTTGATTTTGATCTGAATGCTATTAAAATATATGATTTTATCATGCCTATTCAAAATGCATACTTATCATATACTGCATAAGGGTAGGGATCCATTAAATCGTCTCTTCTTGCTCTATTCCTGTTCTGCTTGAGTGGCTTACGCATCTTCATATAGCGAATTTGTTAAAGTGGTTTCTTAATCATACTTTGCAACTTTGAAATGTTAAAACCTTTAAACCATTATTTTCATTTCTTTTGTTAGAAATAGAACCTTTTAGGAGTCTTTGACTAACTCCTTAGTTAATTCATGTTGTGGTATCAGGTCAACCTCCTTGACCAAGTGATCAAGATTTTAATCCTTGCTCTCCTTCTAAATAACAAAAAATGATTTTCAGCATATTGTAAATAAATTGGTTAGCACAGTCTATTTTTCAAGCCCAAATGGCATTTGTGTGAGGGTGTGTGTAAAGGATGGCATAAAAATGTGCTTTATACTTGTTTAGAGAGCCATCAACATTTTCTGACTCTAAAAACCCACTTACAGCCAACAATTTGACATGTAGAAGGAGGAGGAACCAAAGTCCAAGTCCAAGTATTGTTGTGGACCAAGGCATCATATTCCTGTTTCATAGTATTGTATCAGTTATGATCTTGGAGAGCTATTTTCACCTTTTTGGGTTCAGAACGAGCTAGAAAAACAGAAGGAGGAAGCCTTTTTGGCAGTAAATCAGATTTAGACCTAGTTTTCATAGGATGAGTATTGATAGGAAGAGACTAAGAAGAGATAACTTCAGAATCTGTATTAGAAGCAAAAGAGGTAGAAGAATTGTGTGCAGACTGAGAAATAGTAGGAACCAATTCTGTGTAAGAAGATGAAAAAGAAGAATCAGTATGTACGAAAACAACTGGGGCTAGCGCTAATAGTATCCTTGATAGAAAACAACTTATTGTAGGAAAACCTCAAAGATAGCTTCTTTGGAAATGAACAATCTACCAATAGGAGAGAGATATTTGTACCCTTTATGAGAGGAAGAATAGCCAAGGAAAACACATTCATGTGATTGAAAATGAAATTTGTGTTTGTTGTAAGGGTGAAGACAAGGAAAACAAGCACAACCAAAAGTCTTTAAGAAGTGAAAATCAGGGGAAACCCGACAGAGAACTTTATGAGGAATTTGAAACTAAAGTGAAGTTGTGGGGAGTCTATTAATAAGATAGACATCAGTGGTGAAGGCATGATCCCACAACTTGAGAGGAAGAGAAGCATGACTAAGCAAAGTAAGACCAAGATCTACATGTTTGTGTTTCCGCTCAACAATTCCATTGTGATGATGAGTATGAGGACAAATAATCCTGTGCTAAATGCCCATGTCTGCAAGAATCTTAGACAAGAATCTGAACTCACCACCCCAATCAGTTTGGACACTTTTTAAGGGTAGTTGAAACTGAAGTTCAGTCACAGACTTGAACTGTTGAAACAGTAAAGAAAACAGATTTTTTCTTAGGAAGATAAATCTAGGTAAATCTAGAAAAAGCATCCACAAAAGTTGCATAATATAAAGAGCCATTAGTGGATAACATAGGAGAAGGTCCCCATAAGTCAATATAAACAAGTTCAAGAGGATAATTGTAAACAGTTTTAGACAAGGAGGAAGGAATTCTGTGAACTTTGACAATACAACAGTCTTTACAGAAAGAAACAACTTCTTGCTTAGAAAAAGGAATATTACATTGCTGAAAAATTAGTTTCATAACATGAGCATTAGGATGCCTTAGTCTAGCATGCCATACAGTTTGGCTATTATTGTTATTGTCAATATTGTTTACAAATTGATAGAAAAACAAGATTTAGCAAGAGGACGAGGTTGAAGCCGCAAGGTGGGAAAGGCATAGAGACCACCTGGCCCAACATCTCCTTGAACAAGCACTTCATTAGTTACTTGAGATTTGACCAATGAGTAGCTTGAAATTCAAAATAAACAGAATTTTACTTAGCAAATTTATTAACACTAATTAGATTTTTAGTTATAGTAGGAACATGCAGTAATTGATGAAGAGCTAAAGAAACTTGGGGATTTTGTTTAGCAGAAAATTAAGAAGAACCAGAAGATTGAAATGGGAAACCTTGACCATTGCCAATATAGATCTGTTCAGGACCTTCATAAGGAATATTCTGACTTTCTGCAGTAACATGAAAAGAAGCCCCAAAATCAGGGTAACAAGTACAATTTGAATGATGGGAGTTGGCAGTAAACTAGCACCAGTGTTGGTTAGCCTAGCAGAAGGAGAATGTTGTGAAGTGGAAAGATGAGGTGAAGCAGGATGATAGTTGGCTGGTGGGTACTATAGAGATGCAGCAAAAGATTGTTGTTGTTGATTGAACTGAGAAAAATATCCTTGACCAAACTGGTTTGTGTGTCCTTGGGAATTGGAGTAAGAATTACTTGGAGTGGAAGGTTGAAAACTGTGATCAAGCTTGTGATAATAGAAAGTAGCACTGTGCCAAGTCTTGAAGCATAACTGGCATTGAACATTGGCAAAACACCCTTTTTTGTAGTCACGCCTGTGTCTTCTAAAACCACTTTCGTGACCACCATGAAAAGAAGAGGAGCCACAAAAATTGTGGACCTGCACTTCAGTAACATGATTGGGAGTGGATAAAGTCAAAGCAGTAGAGGGTTCTCCATCATTATTTGAAATAGAATTGGTTAAAGGTGCACGAGTCAGATTAAGAGAAACAAAATCAAGAACAGTCTTCTTGTGGTATTTTTGAAGACGAGACTCATGTGCAAGAAGAAGAACTTCAACTTCTTCAATAGGAAGAGGTTCAAACTTACTTTCAATAACAGAAATAACGTATTCATAATCTTGCAGCAACCCTTCAAAAATAATTAAAAAATAACATCAATGTGTTCTTGAAGAGAAATAGGTTCTCCTACAGAAGCAAGACAATCAACCAAAGATTTTATTTTAGGAAGAAAATCACGCATGGAAGAATCATTAAGGGTCATGGAACAAAGATCAGTGCGAGGTTGCCACATTCTTGCTCTTGTTTGTGAAAATAATCTTGCACTTTATCCCAAATATGTGAAAGAAAGGATCTTGATAGAGTGGATTGCAACCAAGACAACAATATTTGATCTTGCTATTCCCAAGAAACATAAGCTGGATTGGTTTTGCCGTTGTCCCAGTCTGTTTCACCGGAAAACCGAGGTGGAATAGAAGGATTTACCACAAAATGTTGAGGACAATGGGATTTGATGCATGGTTCTACTTGTTGATTGCCAAAGCAAGAAGTTGGAATAGTCAAGTTTTTTTGAAATCTTGATAAAAACTGCAGGGGAAATAGAGAAGATAGATTCACTGCCAGGCAGTGGAGATTATTTTTTGAATCCATGAATCACTAAGCTCTTGATACCATATTAGAGTTAAGAGAGAGAGAGAGGAAAGAGAAACTGAAAGGTAACATTGAATCGATTATTTCTGTTAGAAATAATATTTAAGATAGGCTATATATTTAAGCTAGTCTATACCTAGAGCCTAGTACTATTAAATGGAAATTTGTATCTATCTTTTATATAGCTTCTAGAATATGTCTCTTGGCTCTTCATCTTCCAATTTTGTATATGTGAACCTTTATTATAAATAAGAGTAGACAAGAGAGGTGGATTAAGTTCTCTTTTTCAAGTTCTTGTTCTCCTTTATTTTTCTCAACTATCACTATAAGTACAAATGAAAACAAGGATTCGCTTTATATAGAGAATGAAAGGAAACAAAAGCTGTAAAAGAACATCTAACATAATACAACACTAATGTGCCTTCACCTAGCAACTTAAGCTTTTGGGGTAGTAAGGCATTGAGGCTCATGACATCATTGAGTCTTGCATTTGTTCATGTGCTTGTTATCGTGTGTAAAATTACATTTAGAAACTAGTGGTGATTTATAATGTTTTAAGTTGATAAATTAATCTTTCCTTTGCAGGGGAGTCAAAGCTAATTATTCATTTTCGTTTCTTGAGGTGGTTGTGGGCTGCCAAATTGCTGAAAGTGAATGTAGTTTTGAGCATGTGACCAATGATGCTATTCATGTGCATGAGAAGACAATTTATTTGCATCTGAAGAAATTTTTTCGTGGTTCACGGTTTACCTTCAAAGCTTTTCTTCAAAGCCTTGCAGGAAAGTATCAAGAGGGAGACATAGTATGTGTTAGTGGCAAGGTGGGTTTGTTCTCATCTTTCCCAATTAGTTTTCTTATTGTATTGCAAGTTTTCAATATCATGAATTAGGGTGTTGAAGAAGGTGATAATGGGTGGACTATGTAAATACGCATCTATATCCTGTTCTTAGTGTGGGAGGGTGTTTGAATCATGTTTGGTTGCCTACCTCTAAATAAAAAATTTTCTTAGAAGCTTTGAAACTTTTATTATCTGGGATCTGTTTGGAATAACTTATTTACCATGTATTTGGATGTACTTTGTGGCATAAATACTTGTGTAATTGTTAGAGAACTTACGAAAATAACTTATGATATGTTATTTTAACTCCTTTTATTAAGCTCTCCGGTATAGCTTATAAAAAAAATTTACAACTTATATGAAATAGTTTAACCCTATTTTCTTGTTGATTATAGAAACAAATTATACATAAGTGTACATGATTAGTACTTATTTAAAAAGTTCTTAACGGAGTTGTTTATCCAAACAAACCCTTAATATTAAATTGGATTAAATATGTTTTTAGTCTCTAAACTATGTGTTAAAATTGTGTTTCGTTTCTGGGACAAACTTTGGACCTATTTCGTCCTTATACTTTATAAACAGGTGTAAATGATTCTCGATGACAAATAAAAATCTGTAAAGAGAGGAAAATGAGAGGAAATGGAAGGAAAAATAGTGAAAGAAGCTTAAGAGACGGATGATAGTGAAGTAAGAAACTATGAAGAAAGAAAATAAAGAGATAAAAAGGAATTCTGATACATCATCAAATATTATTTACACAAGTTTATAAAGCATAAGGATGAAATAAGTCCAAAGTTTGTCTCAGGAACAAAACACAATTTTAACAAATAATTCAAGGACTAAAAACATATTTAATCCTATTAAATTTCATCTTAAAACAAGTTGTCATTATTTATTTACCCTCAACACCCTCTCCATTGATGCTTGTTGAAGTATTTGTTCAGATAATGTTTAGGTGGAAAATTTTTGAGGAGAGGTACTAAAACATCCTTTTGTCAAATTACAGGAGTTAAAAAGATCAGTTTTAATTTTGAAGACCAAAAGAAACTTATCCCAAAATTGAGGGAGTAGAAACATATTTCAGCCTTTTTTGTGAATTGAAATTTTTTCATTATTATTATTGTTATTATTATTAATGTTGGGGGTCCTTGTAGGGAACCATGGGGCATTGGAAAATGGGGATAAGGGGGGAGTTATCTTGAGGTGGAGAATATGATATTGATAGGAATAGGGGAACATTAGGGATGTGGGGATGGGAGCTGGGAGGAATCCTTGGCCCTGCCCTGCATGGGTGACATACCTAGGTCATGCTCAGATATCTTGTTGAATTTAAGTAATGATGAAATAAAGATAGCTTTTAGACATAAAATAATGGGATATTAAAAAATGGGCATGGTGCATTATGATTTGTTACGAAGGACAAAGCATCAAGTCCTATTTATACTAGGAATTAGATTAAGCTCTAGATTCAGAACCATGATCAAATATAGGAACAAATAACTTGTTGAAGATAAAATGAAATCCTCTAGAATAAGATAAGGTTCTAACAAGATAAGATCCTTAAGATGTTCAATATATAATATCCATCATTCTGGTACTCTAAGTTGTTCAATATATATATATATATGTATATATATTATAATGTGTCTTATTTTTTAAAATTTGTATTATATTAATATGATTTAATACACTTTGCTTTTGTCTCACTTATTTACATACTTGCAACCTTATTCCTTCACTTGTACAATATACATGAATATTCTGTTTTAATTTTGATTTTAGAATTTTGTATGATTGCACTTGATTATTGCTTTTTAAAATAGGTCAGGACTATGCGTGCTAAAGATCACTACGAGATGAGAGAATACAATATTGATGTGCTTGAAGAGGAAAAAGATCTGTCCTGTTTTGCTAAAGAGAGGCCATATCCTATCTATCCTTCAAAAGGGGGTTTAAACCCAAATTTTCTTAGGGACACCATTGCGAGGTTTGGGCCTTCCAAATTCTTGTTAGTCAGAATCTTATTTGTAATATCATTTTATAATTTTTTTTTTAATTGTTCACATCTAGAAATATTTCTACCAAGGTTATTTATATTATTTTTAATGTTATAGTTTGAATATGCTATATTTTTCACTTTTGAAAGAGAGAAATATATGCAAGAAATATTGAAACCATGTGTGTGAACACTACAAAATTTGTTTTATGTGGGCTGATTACAATAAATACAATTACTTATAGGATATTGTTTTGCTATACACATGATATGCCTGTAAATCAGATTCTAATAAAATATGCATCTTGAATTTAGAAGAAATAATATTATTTTTTGATATCTCAATAATGAGCCATTGAACCTATAAATACATGAAGTTTGCTGGTTATTTTAGGAAATATAGAAAAACTAATTCTAAGGAAACTAATCCCGGTAATTATGGGATTGTTTTTAAATATATAATGCTAGTATTAGTGACTGTAATAAAAAATAAAACTATAACAAAGATATATAAAACTTCTTAAAATATATAATTAGTTGCACAATTTTGAACACTCCCCCTCGAGCTGGTAAGTGTTCTCTATTACCAACATGGATATAATTCTTTCAAAGTTAGTGCAATTCTATCCTTTGGTGAGTATGGCTGCAAGTTGATTCTGAATGGACACATGGAGTGCAAATTAAGTCAGTGTGTAGCTTTTCCTTTCTAAAATGTCTGTCAACTTGAATATGTTTAGTTCTATCATGCTACATCGGGTTGTGAGCTATACTAATCGTAGATTTATTATCACAATATAACTTCACAGGCTCATCCCACTTTATCTTCAGGTAATACAATATAATCTTCAACCATAGAAATTCACATATGCCTTGGGCCATTGTTCGAAATTCTACTTCAGCACTCGATCTAGCTATTACATTATGGTTTTTGCTCCTTCAAATCACTAGGTTTCTACAAAGGAAGGTGCAATATTTAGTAATTGATCTCCTATCTACAACTGACCTTTGCATAATTTGCATCTGTATACGCTTCAAGATTTACACTCTTGTTTCTTTGAAAAATAAAATCCCTCTTCTTGGAATCCTTTTTAAACACTA
Source organism: Lablab purpureus (assembly GCA_030347555.1). NCBI lineage: Eukaryota > Viridiplantae > Streptophyta > Magnoliopsida > Fabales > Fabaceae > Lablab > Lablab purpureus. The sequence continues at coordinate 22,942,329 of CM059255.1, read as the reverse complement.
AACAATTCTAAGAGCAACTTGTAGATGTGCTTCCTTTGGTTGGTGCATAAATTGGCTTACTAGACTCGCAAAAAAAATGATGTTTGGCCTAGTGTGAGATAAGTAAATAAGTTTGCTGACTAGTCTTTGATACTTGTCCATGGCTATATCTTCTTCAACACTTCCCAGCTTTATATTTGGATCAATTGGAGTACTAGCTGGTTGCAAGCTGTCCCAAAAGGTCAGAAGTCCTATTCTTTTGTTTTTCTCTTTCTCCCATTAGTTGCCACCTGTCATCTTCTTCCAGAAAACTCTTGTGCCCAATCTCTCTCTTTGCCAAAGTGGTTGCTAGTAGAATAGTCAGAAGCACCGTTGGAAAGCCTAGGAGAACAAACACAAAGGGAGAATAGAGAGCTTACCCAAATCAACCTCTTCACAATGGATATGCATTGACCAAGTTGTAAAGGAGAACTCCGTATAGCTGCGATACAAAGGTTGAAATGCAGTCCCATTCCAATGTGTAAGCAAAATCACAGATGCCACCACCTTAGGAACGGAACACAATCCCCAAACCAATAGTCTTCCACAACAAAATGAAACATAGTGCTGTTTTGTTAATTTTGTTCTCGCGTGGACTCGTGGACTAAGATACTAACTCACCAGTCTACTTGAGTTTTACCCAATATGCTCAAGGTATCTACCTCAAAATTTTTGTTTTTGAGTTATTTAATTGTTATTTTAACATTTTAAGAACTAATATTGTATTGGTATATTATATAAAATTATTATTTTTAAATATTATGGAATTGGTATTAGGAACATTCATTTTTATTTTATTAAATTTTTATATGAAGTAGACTCTTATGAGTCTACTAGTCAAGTTTACAAACCTTCCACGAGTCTATGTAGACTCTCGAGTCTGATAATCTTGTATCTTGTTCTGTATGATAGATCAAGATACTTGAACAATGTGATTTCTGATTTGGTGTGATCTCAAATTTCTTATCTCTTAAGTTGTAATGTGTGTCTTGCATAACATGCATTCTGCACACTGTTTTAGTAATGCTTATATGAAAATTAGTCATCCAAAGCTTTTTTCTCCATCTGGAAGTATGGCATGTGCATTCGTTTCAATTTCTATTGAGTTCCAATTTTCTGTAATAAGCATGGATTATAACAATTCTTTGGTCTAAAAAAAGGAAACAAAATGCAGTATACTAATTTGTTCAGTATATTACTCTTTTATCTTCTCCAGAGCTTTACAAGCGTTGCCTGTCAATGTTGATCCAATTCCTAAAGATATCACAGAGCAGTTTGGACTATTAAGTCTTCATGATGTAAGGATCTCTATTTTTAAGAATTCCTTATTGTATATGAACTTATTTTCCTACCTGCCATATGAATGTCTAAGTATTATCACCTACGTTGGCAGTATAGACTTATTGTCTGCAATAAACATTTGTGCCTACTGCTTGCTGATGAATTACAAAAGTGTTGTGGTGTTAGGGGAATTTGAAATTTAGTGAGTATCTGATTATCTGAGTTGGAAATAAATACAGAGAAAGAGGATTGAAGAATTAAGGAAAGAAGTACATGTACTCTTGTAGATAAACTTGCTGTCGCCAGTTATGTGCTCTGTATTATCTTTGATATATTTGTCTTTTTTCTTTCAATCTTTCTCTGTTTCTGATAGTTCCCTTCTCCCATGTGTGCCTTTATTGGGGGGAAGTGTTCACTTTATATTTTGGGCTGCAAATATGATTTTGAAGTAGAAATGAGATGGGGTGGCTTGGACTTGGTGGTTGTTTGCAGTATGATGTCATGAATTTTTAGAATTTAATTTTAATTTTAGTATAATTGTTTTCTAGGCATTTCATTTGGTAATTAGGGCTTAGAACTAGCATTGGACTTTGGACTTGTAATTATGGTGTTTGAAAATCCCTGATGCTCAACCTAGGACTCTGGAACTAGGCATGCTGGCCTGAACACAGGAAGGGCTTCTAACTTCCACAATTCCCTTTATCAATGTTGTTATTAATGCCTTGAGTCTTTTGTATCAATCTGTTTAAACTGCTCTTGTGAATCTGTTAAAACTGCACTTGTGAATCTAAGCTAAAATTCTGTAATAACTATTTTAAACTGTTTACTAGTTTTTGTGGTTTATACTGTGTTCTGGTGTATTTTGTTGAATGACAATGAGGAATGCCCATATGGATGGTCTCTTTCCCTAAGAAATGAAATGCTCTTTCATTCCTATTTTTCTGAAACTTTATCCCTCCTGTGTCTGCATATTTTCACTGACATTAAAATTTTTTAAATGATAACTATATAGGCATATTTTGGAATCCACAAACCGAAGGACATAAGTGAAGCTGATTTGGCCCGCAAGAGACTTATATTTGATGCTTTTTTTTACCTTCAGGTGAGGTTATTTTTTTATTTCAGATTTTATTTCTAGTATCATCTATTGAGAACTTAAAACTTTTCCATTATGAGAAATACTTGCAATACATTCTCTAACACTCTTTTAAGCGTTATAATTGGTGAAGTTTATTGGAAATCACAAAATTGTATATGCTAAGTGGAACCTGGTAGAAGAATCCAGATTCATTGTATCTTCAGATTCATTGTATCTTATTTAAGAGCGACAAATCTGAATCATTGTGCATTTATTTCTTTTATACTCCTGATTTTAGGAGATCTGCCTTTTTCTTATTTCCATATTTGTAGCTGAATTGATATTTTAATTCTGCATAAATACGTATGTACTATGATTCTGAATAATTGAGAAGAATAAAAATATTTTCTCTAATTCTACAAGGTATTAGAGCTACAGCTTTGATCTCTTTCAAAATGTTGAAGATGACAATGACTAGTGCTTTTGTAAACACATCCAGAACCTCAAGAGATTCTAAAAAACTCAAAAGCCTTGGATTATGGACGCTGGATGCTGGAGCAACTAACCACCTGACAAATTACTCAATTGTTTACCTCCTTGTTAAGATAAATGAGAAAGAGACATAGAGTGAGTCTCTAATGTGTATTGAGCATATAGGGTAATGCATTTATAAATAAGAAAAATACAAAGAAATGGGCCTAAGTCCATTACATCTAACACTCCTCAAGTTGGAATATATAAATTGTATGTACCAAGTTTGTTATAAATATAATCAATTCTAGGTTCCCACAATGATTTAGTAAAACCATTTGCTAGTGGATCATAGTGTTGTTGAAAATCAGCCATGGCAGATTATGGTGCCGGATTTGCCGGTGACCGCCACAAGAAGCTGGTGGCATCTCGAATTGGTGATAACAGAAATCGCGTCTTCGAAAGAAGAGATTTTGGGTCCTTTTGACTTGACACGGCCCAACGCAAACCCTAATTATTTTGGGCCCAAACCCACCAAAAGAGTAAGTATATTCTTACTCAACACACCAACTAATGTTCTTACTCCTCTCTCGCACACCTCTTCGACTCACCTCTCTCACATTGCACCAACTACTTGCTGTCACCACTGTTCACTGCCACGGCAACACCGCTGCTTACCACTGCTCACCGTCATCTCCATTCCTTCTCTCAGTTTGTTCTTTCTCTTTTATTTTCAGTTTTCTTCTTTCCTCGTCTTCTTTTATTTTTTCTTCTTTTCTTTTTTGTTTTTTTAATCTCCTATTTTATTATACTTATTCTCTATTCACATATTTTTGTTTTTTGTTCTTTTCTGCATTTTTAAAATTTTTTTCTTACTCTTTTCTGATTTTTTTTCTTTACTAAACTGTTTGATTTCTTTTCTATTTTGTTAATTCTTCTATTTTTTATATTTTCTATCTTTTTACTCTTTTTTTGTGTTGTTTTTCTTCCTTTCTGTTTTTTATGCTTTTTCTATTTTTTATTTTCTGAGTTCTCTGTTTTTTATTATTTTTTTTTGTTTTAGTTTAACTACATTCAATGACAACAACTGAACAAGACAGTTTAAGATCATCTACTAGAAATGATCCAGGTTGGAAATAATGTCATCCTTTGGATGAATCAAATCTAAACACTACCATCTACAATTATTGTGGAAAACTTATGAAAGGAGGAGTTATAAGAGCCATAGAGCATCAAATGGAAAAAAAGGGTAATGTTGCACCTTGTCCAAAGTCTCCAAAAGTGGTAGAGAAGAGCTTTAGAAGTTGTGTCGGGAGAAGACAACCGCTTCAATAAATTCTATTGATAATGTAAAGAGCTTTGGTGATACTAAGGAGCAAGGTAGTCAAAATCGAGATCTTACTTAAGATCGGTAAGAGAATTAAAAATCGTTAATTGGAGATCGTAACACAAATCGTGAGATCCTACATATTTTTTAAAATTTATATATGCACACAACCATTATATCTCACTCAAAATTCATAATTCAATTTAACATTACAAACAAAAAAAATAATCCATTAAATTAGTAGGTGTTAACACCACATCCTAGTTACCTTGCAGTTATGTTGCGCAGTTTCTCTATTTTAATAGGTAGTAGCAGTTTTGTCTAGAGGTGGTTTTTTAAATTAGGGTTTTGGACTGAAATTAAACAAATTGGGTTTTGAGGGATCCTAAGATAAGAGAAGCATCAGAGGTGCAGCACTAGGAGCATCACATGTTTCACTAGGAGGAGCACCAAAGCTGTTGCGTGGAGCACCATTTACCCTAGCACAGTTCAAATTGCCATGAAAAGTGAACATTGGATTCAATTTATGAGAGGAGATAGATGCATTAGAAAGAAACTCAACATGGGAGATTGTTGACAAACCAAGGACAAAGTTATGATCCTTAAAGGATAGATGGATCTTGATCAACCCAAGGAGATGAAGGAAGCATAATTCTCCATGGAAGAGAAGATGAGAGTTGCAGAAGCTTGAAGAACCATAGGGAATGCTTGTGGATTCAAACAAAACAAGAAATAGAAACAAGAACAAGTAATCAAGTGAAAAAGTAAATGGATTAAAAGAGAAGGAATGGAAGAACACGCCACCCTGGTTGGGAAAACTCAAGGACAAGTGCAAGAAGATCTACCACTTGAGAAAGCTTCTCAAGATAAGAACCCAAAACAAGAGAAAAACACCCTTGGAAAGACCTTTAAATATGAACTCAGAGACAATTTCATTCAATATTCAAAAGTCATTTTTACAATGAGAGGAGCTCTCCTTTTATAGGCCTAGTTGATGTCCAAAAGGAGTGTCAAGAGTCAATCAAAGTTAATTCCTAATCTTAGAGTTAACTCTCCTTAATCATGATTAGTATAATTAATCTCATAAAATTAGGAGAAGTCACATGAGTGTTCATTGAATCTAGGAAACATAATGATTACATTTGACCCTTGCATGTGGGAAAGGTTAAGAGAGCTCCAAGAGACATGGAAAAGGGCGCCCCATGTCCAAGAGTCATTAGAGAAGTGACTCTTCAAAGCTTGAAGGGTCACTCTCCAAAAGGCACTTATCAAGTCTTCCAAAAAGCACTTCTTCACTTCAAAACTTGAGGAAATTTTGGACTTCGTTTTCTTGGAATATTCATTGGAATCTCATGTATTTATTTTCCTTTTGATTTCTTCTTCTAAGGCTTGAAGTCTTTCTCTTGTCAATCTTCCTTCAAAATTCTTTATTTCTTCAATTTTATTCTTTGTTTTGCATACTTCTTGTATTTATTCTTGAAGTTCCTTTTCTCTATCTTCAACAAATACTTTGTCATCCTGGATCATACCACAAAGGGTCATAGGGTGCAGATGAATGATTACAGTGAAATGCCGACTCATCAATCCCATTAAGGAATTAATTAAAGTAAATCTGTATAAAGGATAGAAGAAATAAACACACTAAGCACTTGCTGTGAATGTTGACATAATATATTTTGGTTCATGTAGCTCAGCCAGTTTGCTTGTATGGCTTCTAGATTTAGAATTGACATTTGATATAATTTTAGATGAAGTTGACAGCTTTTCTTTTAAGCCTATGTTTATCTTTTCATGTTCAGGATTTCTCAAATGCTTGAGTTATACTTCTGGAAATTTGAAAGCTGGGTGTGTGCATTGTGCAGTAATTGTTTGACCTTATCACAAGTGTTTTATTGCACACCTCATATTTTCTTCTAATACATTATCGCTCTTTTTAAACACTTCAATCATTTTCTAACTACATCCAGTGTCGTTTGCCAGCTAGGACGCTTATTCCAAATGCTGGAAAGTCTTGGTACACAAATAGAAAAGGATGGATTGCTTGACAAGTATAGAAGACCAGAAAATAATGTTGTGTGCACTGAAGAATGGTCCTCTCTCACCAAGAGGCTTTTGGAGGTCCTTCCATATACTCTTACTCCCAGTCAACAACATGCTGTTTCTGAAATTATTTGGGATCTTAAAAGACCAGTTCCAATGAATCGGCTTCTTCAGGTTTTGTCTTCTCTTTGTTGTCGCTTTAGTGCCGTCTTGTATTGTCTCTAATTTTTATTGAGATAGATGTGGTCTCCCACATTAAAGGTTTTCTTAGCTGGTTTTGGTTTGGTCTCTCCACCTTTGTATTTCTTTTTTCTTTTAATGTATTAAGAATGCTGCATATGATTGGTAAAAGTTGTAGTGCTAACCTAGTTTCGATTGCAACCTGTATAGTGATGCAATAACATTTTTACATGAGAAAATATTTCCTTGTACAGATTTAATTACATTACATTCCATAATTAGGAGGATTAATAGGCTTGACAATATATTTTATATTTATTGTACAGGATCATTGGCTCTGAATTATAGGGATAGATTGTGTCTATCATAAATTCGGGTTTTCTTTTATTTAGTGTTTTTGTATTCTATTTAAAAGAAATTGTTCTTCTATGAATATTATCAGAAACAGTCGTTCTGGCAATATGCAACACCTCAAAATATCATAAAAGAAAGAAGAAAATACAAAAATAGTGGGGGACGAACCTTACCCACTACTCCCTAACCCTATAAGAGGGTAAATCAAATCTATCCCTAAAAAGCTTCGGACAAATAAAGCTAGGAACATCATCCTTCCAAGCATATCACTTTACACTTTAGATCTAGTGCCAAATTCAGCAAGTTTATTAACACAATGATTACCCTCTTCAAAAATTTGCAAAAAATGAATACACATATTTACAAAACAATTGAACCAGCTATTACAAAGATATTAAGGAATAATAGAAGTATTGGACTGAGCATGAATAGTTCATCCTTTGGAGATTGCAATTTTCATAACCAAATGACACCCATCACCTGAGCTCATAAACCATTATGAACACCAAGATATGAAGAGAAACAACCCATAATGGAAGCACGACTATCTTTAAAAATACCCCAAACAAATATGCTAGAAGAACCATTAGCCACCCCATACTATTATACTATTATATTTAACCAATGAGAATGATGATGAAGCCAAAAAATAGAAACATTGGCACAACCATCCTAGGAAGTATGTGTTGTAAATAGAGGATTATTGGGATAGAAATATCCTAATATCTCTATAGTTAATAGCATAGTAGTCAATAGCGGCCAGAGCGGATGCTATCGTGCCGCGTCGAAGCGAAGTGGGACAGAGGCGCGACGGAGCATCGCAGATCCAAATAACAGCCGTCGCGGGAGAGGCGAATAGCAGAAATAACGGCGCCATGGCAAGAATCCCTTCATTAAGGGTATTTTTGGTATTTTGTCTAGGGTTCTGGTAACCTCTTTCGGCAAGGTTTCGACGAGTTGGCCTTCGAGGTTGTGCCCACTTCTATCCTCCTCACGCTCCTCGCCGTCGTGACAATCCTGTTGCTAATCTACACATTCATCTTCACCTTTGGTAACCCCTCGCTTCGCCGTTGCCATTGCCGGGAGTCCTCCGCCAATGAGCTCTCCGTCGGGTCGAAGGCATCCCACCATGACATCGAACTCGTCACCGTCGATGCAAGCATGAAGTACGGAAAGAGGAGCACGCGAAGGAGATCGACGGTGAACTCCGTGAGCCTTGGCGTCACCGTCAGGATCATGTGGCAGCCAGTGCAACGCACATGGACGCTCTCCATCTGATGAGGAGGTGGCGTAGTTGTTGGTGGCGGTGGCATCAGTAGCGGAGGAGAAGGCACAAATGGTTGTTTCATTTTCAAGGAGAGAGTGCCAAAGGTTTTTTTGTTTGGGGAAATTGCATTTGGCGGATGGTTGTGTCATTTGTTATTAGAGTTATATTTTTTATTTTAGCTTATATACATATATATTTTTAATTATTTAATATAGATATAAATATATATTCAAATAGCAGTTATCCCGCTTTGTTTCATCCCAGTATCCCACTATTGGGTTCAGCCGCTCCGCGCAACAATCCGGGATTGACTACTATGGTTAATAGGAAAAATACCTCTAGAATATAGACATTCCGCACAACTTTTATTTCTTTTGTAAGAGAGTGTTAATGTTACACATAGTATAGTTGAGCATGTAATTATCATGATTGTAATATTTCTTTTCTCCATCTCATTATTCAAGTTGGTATTAGAGCTATTGATCTTGTCAGTTTTGTTTCTGCTGCCACCACTGCCATTGCTTGCTGCCACCCAGCAGCCGCCCATCGTTGCCTTCCTTGAAAATAATGGTGGGATAGAAAGTTTGTTTTTTTTTTCCAATGGTTGAGGCAAAATTTACTTGCATGGGTCCTAATGATTTTCCAAATGTGGTGTGTCCCTACCGTTTTGATTGTCATAATTATTTGTAGTGGAGCTAGTACATTTGGAAGATTATAAAAGGGTGATTAAGATTTGGTCACATCGATGGTGGAGGACTGATTAAGTCAAAATTTTATGTTTTATTCTTCTACTAATGAAATTTGGGATGATCTAAATAGCACCTTTTCTTTTATCCAGGATTTTGCTATTTATTATGACATTCAAAGCAGGTTGTTTAATAGCAAACAAAGTTCTCTCTCAATATTAGAATATGATGAATTGTTGAATGGGTAGTGGATCAGACTAGATAAGGACCAAAATTTGAATATGTGAGAAATAGATACCACCGTAAATTTCTACATGATTTGAACCATGAATATGCCACAATAGGGTACAAATCTTATGGAGAGAAAAACTGCCTTTAGTGTTAGAAGTGTTCTTTATTATCAAGGGAGAAAATACTCAGAGGGTTGTTATGCTTAATGGAGGAATCTGCAACACAAGCTCTGCCATGACAATAAGAAAAGGGGTCATCAAGGGATCAAACATCGGAGAAAAGCCCGTTGCAAAAGGCAACCATGTGGTCTATTGCTCATACTATAAAAGATTTGGGCATACTATGGAAACGTGCTTCAAACTTCATGTAGAGACAAAGTACTGGAGCACATAGGAAGCAACAAAGGAACCTCACAAATATGGGCAGACAATACTACCTCAAAATATGAAGAAACAAATCAACCCATTGCTCCTCCTCAATCATATCTTGATATGAAAGCCTACAAGGAGGAATTTAATTGTCTGAGAACAATGATTAATCGTTGAGTAAGTCCTTTGAATTTTGCAACTTGTATAGAGCTTTCAAAATGCACCAACCTACCCACCTTGAACCACTTAAAAAAGGTTGAACTCAACCCAACTCACTTTTGATGTGCTCAATTCTTTTTGGTTTGGCCTGACTCTCCACGGGTTGGTGGGTCACACGGGCTAACCCACAAGTTTTTTTAAAAAAATACTCAAAATTGTCTACAAGTCATATTCAATGTCCAAATTTCAAAATAAAACATTTCAATGTCTTATTAAACAAAATTAAGTATAAACTATAAAGTTCAAACTCCAAAATAAAAAGTTTCAATGTTTTGTTATACAAAAGTCTTTCAAAATAAACTTAATTAGAGTCTTGCACAAAAATGTCGATAATAATTTCTTTTCTTTGTATATCCACTTTATCTCCATTGACAAATAGTAAAAAATTGTTAGGATAAACTATTGTAAAAATAAATTATAAAATATTGGGTTGGTGGGTTGCCCAGACCACGGGTTCAGCCTGGGTGGGTTGGGTTTAAATATACTTTACTTACTATAAAATTTTCACTTATTTTGGTCCATCCCGACCTGTTTTCAAAGCGGGTTAGGTTAGTTCATGGGTTCAACCCATTTTGACAACTCTATAACTTGTCCATGAATACAATTTAAGTTATTATGGCTCTAGCAACTCGTTTTGAATTGGACTTACACTAGTTGGATGTGGGGAATGTCTTTCTTCATAGAGCTTTAGAAGAATGTCTCCCAAACAAGACCTTATGTGGTCTTAAACAATCTCCAAGAGCATGGTTTGGGATATCTATGGAAGTAATGGTTTCTTTAGGATATAAGTAAACCATGGAGATCATATGCTATTCATAAAGGAGACACTCTATCACAAATAAACTTACAACATTGTTGGTCTATGTGGATGACATGATTGTTGCAAGAGATGATGAAAAAAAGAAATTGACTTCAAAGGTAAAATTAGTTGCCCAATTTGAGATGAAAGGCATGAGAAAACATAAGTATTTCATTGGAATAGAAGTTGCTTATTCAAAATGAGAATTTTAATCTCCCAAAGAAAATATGTACTTGATCTCCTAAGAAAGGAAGGTAACTTGGGATGTAGATCATTAGGAGTTTCTGTTGAACAAAATCATAAAATTGGAAGTGAAGAGAGATCTCCTGTAGAAAAAAATCCAATATCAGAGATTGGTAGGAAAACTTATTCATTCATCACACATGAGACTAGACATTTCTTATGTAGTTAATGTGGTAAGACAACTTATGCATTATCTAAGAGAAAGATGCATGCAAGCAGATGACAAAATTCTCATTAGTTGGAGTTGAGCCTTGGAAAGGGGCTACTCTTTAGAGGAAAAGACACTTTGACCCTAAAGATATATACTGATCTAGGCTATGCAGGTTCTGTTACTGACAGGAATTTTACCTATGGGTACTGTATGTTGTTGGGAGAAAGTCTAGTGACTTGGAGAAGCAAAAAAGAGGATAAAGTGTCTCATTCAATCGTAGAAGTTGAATTTTGAGTCCTTGTTCAAGATGTGTGTGAAAGACTTTGGATGAAGATCATATTAGATGACCTTAAAATAAAAGTTTACATCCTTGTGCAATTGTACTATGATACAAGTTAGTCATGCACGTTGCTCATAATTCAGCACAACATGATAAAACCAAACATATTAAAATTATCTGGCAGTTCATCAAAGATAACCTTGATAAAGGTCTAGTGCTTACAAACCCATGTCCCTACAGGTCATCAGTTAGGAGACATCCTCATTAAGGGACTTCCTCAGAACAAATTCCAAGATCTTCTAGGCAAATTGTGAATGATTAGTTATGAGACATCTTCATTAAGGGACTTCCTCTAGATAAATACCAAGATCTTCTAGGAAAATTCTGAATGATCAATATTTATTTACCAACTTGTGGTAGAGTGTTGTAATATCGAGATTATTGGATAGAAATATCCTAATATCTCTATAATAATTAGGAAAAATATCTCTAGAATTTACACATGAATTTTAGAATATTTTATTTCCTATTTTAAGAGAGTGTGATTTTTACATGTAGATGAGTTAAGAATGTAATTATCATGATTGTAATTAATAAAATGTTTCTTTTCTTCTTCTCATTATTCCCGTGTAAGTCTACTCAAACTTCTAAGAATAATGAGCTCTTGCACATTGAACTTCTTACAACCAGTACAACAATCCCTACTTGATCTCAACCGTAACTCATGTTTGTAATTCTGTCATAGGATAAAGTATGATTACCAGAACAGATCCTGTTCCTAGTTGTCCAAATAGCTTTCATAACACCAAATAAAGAAACTTGTATATCAGTCTTGGCTTGAGTGCTATAGGATCATTGCAAGAAACAAAGATGGAAGAGATAGAATCAGCAGGAATGTGGCATTGAAAAGATCTGCTAAGCCAGGACAAAAGACATTTGCAAATGTGAGTTAAAAAAATAGGTGTTGTGTAGTTTAAACAGCAGCACCTCAATGATGACAACAAAACATTGATCATAGCACGCTTGATATGGAAGAGATAGAATCAGCAGGAATGTGGCATTGAAAAGATGTGCTAAGCCAGGACAAAAGACATTTGCAAAGGTGAGTTAAAAAAATAGGTGTTGTGTAGTTTAAACAGCAGCACCTCAATGATGACAAGAAAACATTGATCATAGCACGCTTGATCAAGATATCATTGATTGTCAACCTATTGTAAAAATACACCAAATAAGAAAAGAGATAGAAGGAGAAATAAATTTGCTCCAAACCAGCACTAACCTATTCGTTGTCTTAGGTTGATGCAAAAGAAAATTATAAGCAGGTTTGATACTGAGTAGCTTCAACATAACCATTCCATCTAAGCCTTATCCTCAATATCAAACTGAGGTAAGACTAAAGCAGAGATTGCAGCAGTGAGAGTAGGATCTTTTGAACTAATAGCATCAGGTATAGACCATGATCTATTTGATATGAAGTGTGCTAACTTCCAACATTCTGTGTGCATGCATAGGAATCCAAAGCCAATCAACTATACGAGTGGCAAACCATTTATCCAGCCAAAAATAAATCCTTTGACCATTACCAAACTGCCAAGTAGAATTTTTATCATCAAACCAACATTCTGCTTAATACCAATGCAAAATGATGACTGAAAATATGAAGTGTTGAGTAAGTTCCCATGATAGTTTAAGGTATGTTCTCAGCAGTTGTTTAATTAATTATTTTTATTTAAAATAGAAATTTGGCAATGAGGGAAATGCGAGTATTGTATAATGTGTTTTTAAATTTAAAATTGAAAATATAAACTGAAATTCATATTTTAAATTTTTTTCAATACTTTTCAAATTGGCCGTATTGTATAATACGTCTGGGAGAGGATGAAATTCAACCGAGAGCAATTCAAGGGCCTCCTCAGCTATTAAAATTAGAAATAAAAATGCTTCAGAAAATAGGAATGGATCAAATTCAACAGTTGTTATTAGAGGATTGGACATAGAAACTTGACATTTGTGTTGTTTTAGTTATTTAATTGTTATCACTTTAAAAATTTATGTCTTTGTAATTGTATGAACTTATTTATTTGATTGTAGTTTGAACTTATATAGTAGTCATGCACTTCCAAACGTAATTATTTTAGCATTGTGGAATTATTGTTTTAATATTTTGCTTAATTATGGTATTGAACTATTGATTACTATGCTATTTATGAGTATTAAATTTTTCATATGAAGTAAAGTCTTACGAGTTGAGTTTATGGAGCTTTCACAAGTTTATGTAAACTCTCAAGTTTCATAATCTTATTCACATAAGAAGAAAATCAAATGAATTATTAAGATAAAATGAATATTGATCAAACTTTTCTTGCAAGCTAAAATCAACTTACGATTCTCGAGTTTTAGAAGTTCCCTTATTAAACTTATCCATAAGTTAAAGTCAATTTATGCACAATTTCATTTTAACTTTTGGGAGAAGTTTAATTAATTTTACCTAATGCATTTTACTTTTTTCTTCTATAAGTGTTTATTGAGAAGTTTAAATGGGTCCTTTATATTGTTGCTTTGGGGCCATCCGGTATTTCTCTTTTTCATTTATGAGAAAATCAAATTAAAATATTTAATAAAATGACAAGGAAGCCTGGTTTGAGCTCTTTATATGAACTTCTTCAATCTTTTCTTAAATCACTTTACAAACTAGAATGTGTACTCTAAATAGCAATATCTAATTTTTTTTGTTGTAAATTTTACTTGATTTGTGGTTTGTTCTCTTGAAAGTTCATTTTTCACTAAAGGACTAATATTCTGTCAAAAGTGAAGCACTGTATATTGACGAGCTGTAATAAATAGACAAACATCATGATATGTTATAATCTGATCTTATCTTGTGACTTCTTTAGGGTGATGTTGGATGTGGAAAAACTGTTGTAGCTTTTCTTGCATGCATGGAGGTTATTGGCTCTGGTTATCAGGTTGGTGTGCCTGTTATATTTTGCTTCATTTTTATGTCTTTATTACCCTGATTTCTCATTAAATTGTTGGATGAATAGCATATGGTAATTGTCTTTATTACCTATCATTGGGGTTTTATGCATTACAAATTGTTTTAACATTTAATTTATATGATAAAAATTATGAACATCCATCCCATTCGAAATTGTCCACCCAACATCCATCCACTCAAACAGTTAATCATTTTTGAAACAGAATAATTATTAGACATTTCAATAATCTTAGATACTATTAACCATTCGTCAGGTACATTTAAGCATTAGTGCGGCAAGTACAAATTGATTGTTGTATATCATTTACTCTGAAGTGAACAATTTGTGAAGCAATGGTAACAACTATTAGATACTTCAATAACCACATAACATTATTAACCACTTTCGAGCCCAAGTACATATTGATAATTGTATACTGTTAATAATCAGTTAATGATCATTCTGTATTTATTGTGAAAGGAGACAATATCCTCTTTATAGGAACACAATTTTCTATAATCAATTGTATCAGTTTTGAGACTATAATAAAGTCACCACTGTGTATCTCAGACATGCTGTATCCACTAATCTGTCCTTCTGCCAGTATATACAATCACATTGTTTTCTCCTTAACTACATGTGAAACTAAGTTGTTAGAAAAAGAGAGTTTATGGCTTGCTAATCCAAAGGGGAAACTTTTCTTTAAAATCTTTAAAATGTTTTCAACCTTCAAAGAAAATAAGAATACAATTCTTTTTGATGAATCAAGATTAACAAGAATGGATGGCAAACCCAACTATAAAAAGCTTAAAGTAAAGAGATAAGGAAGACGAAAGAACACTCAAGGATTTATATTGGTTCAGACAAAAGATGATCCTAGATCCATTCTCAACTGTTCAACCTTAGAATAGTTTGATTCCACTGACTTGAAATATCTTTACCAGCAAACACCACAAGCAAGGATATTCAAGAAAGAAAAACAAGCAATCAACTCCTTTACAACAAAAGGAGGATATAACAAATTAACTTCCAAACTTGTTGCAAGAGGATATCACAAATCAACTCTCCAACCAAGATATTAGAAGGATATATCAAGTAAATCAACTCTTGACAAATCAAGAAGTTAGCACACAGCAGAAGAAGGTGCTCAAGGTTACACAACTCTTTCCACACAGTTTCTTGAAAACCCAAGAGAAAGATTGAAATCTTTGAAGATTTTTGAAAGGCTTTTGGAGTAAAAGTTTAACAACCCATAAATGCTCTTTGAATGTACATTTAATATTTGAATGTCATTGTAACAAAATGCACTTTCATTCAATTTAAATAGATTTTGCTAAAAGTTTGTTACAACTGTCAACAATGCTTTTAATCGGGTAGATTCACATCTAATAAATTAATATGACTATTATGTGTATTTTAAAAAAATTGAGCTTTTGTTTTAATTGATTAAAAAGGGTGATAATCAATTATTTTGTTCTTGTTTCAAATTTGGAAATCTTGAAGCACAAATTAATTGATTAAATGAAAAGTTAATTAATTAAATCAGACAAACTCTGAAAACTCTTAAAATCAACTCTTTGTTTTAATATGTTAACAAAAAGGTAATCGATTATGAATGTAAAATATGTTTAAGATCAATTTAATCGATTATGAAAAACTGTAATTAATTAAAACAAAGTTAAAACACTTTTTAAAACATTTTAACACATATTGGTCTTTTGAAAACATGATTGGTTTGAGCTTTTGGAAAACAAATTTATGTTAAGCTGTGTTTTGAACTAAGAACCATGTAACTCACAAACAAAAGCAATTTATATGAAAAACTGTAATCGATTAAAACATAGTTAAAACACTTTTTAAAACATGATTGGTTTGAGCTTTTGAAAAAAAAAATTATGTTAAGCTGTGTATTGAGCTAAGAACCATGTGACTCACCTTGTTGTGCAAGACTCACAAACACAAACAATGAAAGCTTTAACACACAATACAAAGTGTTCATAAAATGTTCATCATCTTCATCATGTTCAAGCATCTTTAAGTACTTGAGTCTTCATCATCATAACCGAAAAGTTTGACTTGGTCTTCAAGTCTAACATAAGTAACCATATTTACACACGTGTAATGGGTGGATACTCATTGAAGAATTCCAAAGGTTATGAATATCATTACTCTTACATTAATATTAGGTCTTGTCTCATGATAGGCTGCTTTCATGGTTCCAACTGAGTTGCTTGCAATCCAGCATTATGATCATTTGCTTAAATTGCTTGAAAACTTGGAAGATGGCATATGTAAGCCAACTGTTGCTTTACTCACTGGTTCAACCCCACTAAAACAATCACGGATTATTCGTAAGGTATTCTTTATTTAGGAGTATGTGATGTCCAAATGATGTGAATCCAATTATTCTTTTTCTTGAACCTGCATGGCATTCTTTTAATTTTATCTGTCGCTGTGTGAAGGGTATCCAGACTGGAGAAATCTCAATGGTAATCGGAACCCACAGTTTGATAGCAGAAAGTGTGGAATTTTTAGCCTTACGTATTGCTGTGGTGGATGAACAGCATCGCTTTGGTGTGATTCAAAGAGGAAGATTTAACAGTAAGGTGGTTCAAAGCTTTTTCTTCAAGATTGAAATATGGTTTCACTATGCGGGCACAAATGCCCATATTGTGAATGTCACTAGATGTAATCTTTTGGATCAATTTGCGATTGAGCTATATCAAAATCATGTACAGAATGTAACTATTTAATTGATAGAAAGGACTGCAATGCAGTGTACAATTTGATGTTACATCAAACAAAGCAATAACAATAGGTCACACTGCGTTCTGCATATCTAATATGGAGATTCCCTTGCATTAATTAAATATTGATGTGGCTATATTTCAATTCTAAATGTTTTGAGTTAGTAGCTTTCTTTCCGATGTTGGTTATATTCTGATTATTATGTATATCTATTACATGATATAAAATATTGGTTTTACCATCAATAATTTACTAGAAGGATTTGCACAGTCAAGTAATAATATAGATTATACCCATAATTAGGTTAATCCAAATGACAAAAGACTTATGCTGTTTGAATATTTTGAATAAGGTATATGTTTTTTGAAATATAAGTACAAAAATGTTGAATAACTAAATTATGTAGTCCATTAAACAAGACATTTATTTAAATTTTGGTTCTTTGGAATAACCCGAAAAGGCTGGCAGATGATATGTGAGTCTTCATGAGAGTTTTACATTTAGGTAGATTACAGAAGTGTAGGTAACTATGTACAGTCAGACTTGTTTTTTGTGGAAATTATATCTTCCTTACCACTGCAAATTGCAACTTGCATATTAGTTTTTATTCCCAAAGTAATGTATTCATTGCTCTTTTCCCTTTCTTATCTGAAATTTTTAATAATTTTATCGTTATGGTCTCTTAACTTTTCTCTTGTAGTTATACTATGCATCTTCAAATTCAAACGTGGAAGAGGCCATTACAGATGATTCCTCAAAGGGTGATGCTTATATGGCTCCACATGTTCTTGCAATGTCTGCTACTCCTATCCCAAGAACACTTGCACTTGCTTTATATGGTGACATGTCGTTGACACAGGTGCTTAATTTTTCCTGTCCATGATTTTGATTCTAGACATCTTTTGACTCCCTCCAGATGTGTCCTTTTCCCCTGAATATGTTTTGAATGTGTCAACCTGTGAAATTGATTTCTAATTTGCTCGGGAGAACAATTATCAATTATCTAATTTATATTTAAAGGAGATCATAACTATGATGAGTTTACAAAATTGTGTCGAAGTTGATTCTCCTATAACTGTAGGACTGAATCAAGCGTCAGTTTATTCTTTACCTTACTCCTGGACTTGCTGACTGAGCTTATCTAAGAGTTTGTATCACAGTGCATGCCTTTTTTAGGAGACAGTGTTAGTTGGAGAATCAATAGAAGAAATAAATTGGAATTTAGGGATGTGGAAACGAGCTTCAGAAGTAGGTCCACTGGGTAAACTTAGATTAATGATTTCCTCTCATTAGACTCCTTATATCATGTCAAGAGAAAAGAGAATATATGAATGAACCTGTATCTGAATTATACAGCAGAAGAGCATATATTTATTTGAGAAGTTACAAATACAAGGATATTTACAAATAATTACAAGAATATATTGTACTCTAATTAACATAATTACAGGACATATAATCTATCCTATTTACATTGTTACAACAATTACATAATTTCCAAACCAGAAGACTGGTGTCATCTGGTGTTTTTTGTTGTAATATGTTTGAGAAATGAGAGGGACTACCAACTATGGAAGCACTAGAATTCAAAATCCATGATTGGATGCACAAAGACAAACTGTAGAATTTACCAATGTCCGCTGTGATGGCTGAGGATAATGATTATTTGCTACATTAAGTCTAAGGTGGGTAGTCTTGGAATTCTGCATTTAACAAAATATCCTGATTGTCACTTTCAAATTCTGTTTTCAATTACATGAAGATTGAGAACATCATATTCATTGATTTTATGGAAGTCCAATCACAAAATAACGTCTATCTTGGGTAATGTCGACATGTTTACAATATGACCATTGAAGGCAATTACTTGTACTAGTATCATGGCCTCCTCTTTCACTACCCCAATCATGACCTTGGCCTCTGCAACTTGGCAATAGAGATATGGACTGTGGATTCTATGCCTTTTGGAAAACAATTCGTAGTGGTATCCTTAATTTTAGTAGAAAAAGGTGACTTTTCTTTAGGAGAGGGCGAGAAGACATGATGAATTCTGTGTCTATAGACCACAATGGAGCTATTTAATTTATAGGGGAGAGAACATGGTTAAAAAATACTTAGTTACCCTATTTTAGGCTAATAACATAACTATAGAATCAATCTAATTGATCCTAAAATCATCAATTGATCCTAATATCATAAGTTACTATATAGGATTCTAAGATGTACAAGATTTCAATAATTCCCCTCTAGTTGGAGCACATAGATCATATGCATCAATTGTTACATATATAGTTAATTTGGTGGACCCCTTAATGACTTAGTGAATATATTAATTTGTTGATCATGGGAATTGATCGAGATAGTAGAAACTCCAGACATGACTTTCTCTCTAGCAAAGTGACAATCAACTGCAATACCTTAGTTCTTTTATGGAATACTGGATTTGAGACAATATGCATGGCAACCTGATTATCACATAGAAGTGATGACTATGTAACCTCACTAAATGTTCATTCCTAAAGCAATTATTTGAGTCATTTAAGCTTTTGATTGGCTACAAACATAACTTTATATTCTGCATCCACATTGGACTTGACTACAACATTTTGCTTTTTGTTTTTCCAAGAGACAAGGTTTTCTTTGAAAATATGCCAAAACCAGGGTTGAACCTTCTATCAATGGGGGATGTTGCCCAGTCTGCAACAAATTACCCAACAACTCATTCTATGAATGGTGTGTCCTTTGTCTTCGTACAAAAGGCCCATTGTGGAGGCTGAATTTTGAGCTACAACACAAAGGGTGTTTGAATTGTTATAGTTAAAAGTTGTTTTAAATGATTTTAAAGTGAAATGTAAAGAACCCATGACTCTCTTTTGTGATAATGAATAAGCTATTAGTATTTCCCCTAATCCAATTCAGTATTTTTCCTAA
Organism: Lablab purpureus; assembly: GCA_030347555.1. Taxonomy (NCBI): domain Eukaryota; kingdom Viridiplantae; phylum Streptophyta; class Magnoliopsida; order Fabales; family Fabaceae; genus Lablab; species Lablab purpureus. The sequence continues at coordinate 22,922,679 of CM059255.1, read as the reverse complement.
TCCAAGTCAGCATGATCCAGCCAAACACGTAGAGATAGATAGATAGTTCATTAAAAAAAAGTGCATAATCCTGTACTGTAATGATACATAGAGTGTTTTTATTTTATAAATTACTCCTTTTATTTCTAGGGTGGTAGAGTTCTATATAATGTAATTGTAGTAATTAATTTAGAACCTATTCAATTGAATCAATTTTCTTCTCCTCAGTGTTAGAGTATTCTCAAATCTGATCTTCCTGTACTCTATTCTTCGTCTTACTGTTAGAGCCTCACTTGAGGTGGTACCTCTACATGAATAAGTAATATGCCTTTTTAATTTCCAAGATTGTAGAGTTGCTTTAACTTCCTCCATCAATAGTAAACTTCCATAAAAAAATTGTGTTGTCTACAAAATTTTCATAAACTCTTGGTTAAGAACTAAGAGGAACAACTTGGTGTGCGTCATCAACCATAACATCAATTTTTTTTAAACTAAGAACAACTTGGTTGAAATTATCAATATGTTTGTGATTGGACTCACCTTCATGCATTTGCATGGCATATAACTATTTCTTCAAGCTTACAACATTGCTTCTCCTTCCAATGCAAACTCACATTTGGGTTGCACAAGGGAGAGCGAGCATCTTGACTTGTCACAGATTGAATGAAATGTTAAAGGAGAGTCAAATCAGATTAAAATAGTCTGATCTCTATCTTAACTACCGAAATCTTCTAAAATAAAGAAGTATTAATCAAATCAGATTTGAAATTTTGATTTTGATCTTTTCTACCTAAATGTCCTTGTATCTATAATTGAAATTCAGAAATAAAAAGTACATATATAGTTGTCATCGATCTCTCAAAAAGAGAACTTGAAGGGTTGGGCAAGATATGAACTGACATTCAACTTATTTCTAACTGCCAGGGATAGCAAACACCGTATGGTTACTGAAAGAATTTTATATTTCAGGGATTATATTAACTATTTACACCTAGTACCTGGAATTTGTATAGTCGAAATATATACTGACAATCTAATTACAGCAGACAAAGAAATATGGTACTTTGGAAAAAGGAAAATGTCAACATTTATCCAACATGTATTTTTAGGTTAGATTTTGCGTTCTTTTTATCAATATCAATCAGTTTCTCAAATTGCAGAGGGTCATATTGATTGTGGGTCAAAGAACTCCTAAACTCAGTTATACTTTTATTGTTTATGATATTGTATTGTCCTTCCAGCTTTTGTCTTTGCTGTTATTTCTTTTGTGATTCTACTATAAAAAAATGTTGTAAAAAAGAAAAGCCTTCAAATTTTGTTAGATATTATACGTTGACTGTTTTCCCTTTGATTTGTTTTTACCAATTTTCACACTTTAATGTGTAAATTCATTTTTCTGTTGCAAATGCTTTCTTCCAACACAGATAACTGACTTACCTCCTGGAAGAATTCCTGTACAAACATTTACCATCGAAGGAAATGACAAAGGATATGAGGATGTCTACAAGGTGACAGTCCTTTCGAAATTGTACTTCTTTATATCTATCATTCTTTTTTCTGCAGTCTCTTACCTTTCTTTACTTTTTCTTAAAAGTAATTGATAATTTCACAATGTATTTGATGAAATCTAGATAATGGCTTTAATTAGGTTTTCTGAAAATGTTTTTTGAGACCACGCATACAGTGCTTTGTTTCTAGTCTGTAACAGTACAATTAAGGAAACAATCATGGATGTGTAGAGAAATATTTGCTCATTGAATTAATTCAAATAACAGAGGGTATAACTTGTATTTGTGCAGATCAAATCTGCTACAAATTAGGAAAATAAATCGCACATTAACTGGAAACAGATCTCATATAAATAAGGTGAAAAAAAAGGAAACAAAATAACAGAGATCTTTCTAAAAGTGAATCTGATTTGTTCTGACTCAGATCTATTCCCCATAACTTGATCGTACAAATCGGACAGATGTAATGTAACGTTCTTAATTTATCCATATCTCCTCCACAGTTGATTTTGAATCACAAAATCCTAATATTCCTAATGAATCCACACTTCCCTTCAAGTTTTCGTGCAAAGATATAAACCATGCCCTACTTTATGACTTGATTTTCAAAGGGCTGTCTCGGTAGACCCTTTGTTAAAATGTATCCAATATTCTGATTGGTTGGGAAAAAGGAATGCAAATTAATGCGTCAGGTTTGGTTCCCCACTATTCTTTGTATTTCCTTCTTTCTTTTGTGATATTTGGAGTTACTGGTGTATGGTTGATGTTGTTTGTGGTGCCAACTTAATTGGGATAACTAGCAACAAAATGATGTGTTGGCATCTCATTTCTATTAAAAAAATGCAACATAAAACAGTAGCTATGACTAATTAGTAACTCATGTATTTTATTGAGAAATGTTTTGTTCAGTGATTGCCTTGTTAGATGTTTTCTGTTTTAGAAAAGAATTTATTTTTTTCAATTTTTTTCCTATGATATGAATGTAAATAATGTTTTTATGATACAGATGATGTTGGATGAGTTAGAACATGGAGGAAAAGTTTATCTTGTCTACCCAATTATTGAACTTTCTGAGCAGTTGCCTCAGCTTCGTGCTGCCTCTGCAGATTTTGGAGTTATATCACACCGGTTTCAAGGATATAATTGCGGCTTATTACATGGAAAAATGAGAAGTGAAGAAAAAGAAGACACATTAAGAAAGTTTAAAAGTGGAGAAATACATATACTACTTGCCACTCAAGTAATTGAGATTGGTCTTGATGTTCCAGACGCATCTATGATGATTGTGTTGAACTCTGAGAGGTTTGGAATTGCCCAACTGCACCAACTCAGAGGACGAGTAGGACGTGGTACAAAGCAATCAAAATGTATACTAGTAACATCAACTTCCACTAGCCTAAATCGTTTGAAGGTACTAGAACAGTCATCAGATGGGTTTTATCTTGCTAATATGGACCTTCTCTTACGGGGACCTGGTGACTTGCTTGGAAAGAAACAATCTGGACATCTTCCTGAGTTTCCTATTGCCAGATTGGAAGTTGATGGAAATATTTTACAAGACGCGCATGTTGCTGCCCTGGTAATTGTTGTTGAATAACGCCCTCTGCTACTTATAGTTATTCTTGATATATCTAATTATTATTGTTTATGTGGTTATTTATTACTTTTAATGTCATGGCTGTCCAGATAGTAAATTAGTAATAGGCTAAAGTGCGTGTTTCATTCAACTTAATGTGAAGAAATAATCACTTATTGCTGATCTAAGAAATTCTTACTGCAAGTCTTTCAGTCAGTTAAGTACCACCAATTGATTCTTGATCAGTCATGGACAGCAGCTCATGTAGTTTGCATAGGCATTGAAACTATATTTTCTTTATTTACTCTGCACCTCCGTATGGTTTGTTTAGAATATCCTCCACTTCTTTAATTAAATTGGCTGAATATATCTTGTCCAAATGGGCAGAGGATAAGAAATAGAAAGTGCAGAAAAAGATAAGAGGCACTGGTAAAAGAGAGCAAAATATTCCCCAAAAGTCAAAGCATTATATGGACTTCCAATTCTATTTCCAAATTCTCAATAATCCCCAATCATCTCCTCCTTCCCCATATAATAGAAATATTTTGTTTCTCACTCCTCTAACTAACTTCCACTACCACATATCCATCTAGTCACTGGTCTTTTCTGGTTTGGGCCCACTGGAATTCACTTTATGGGACCTGCCCATTTAGAGGATGAATTTGTATCATTTTCCACCCTTGAGGGATGTTGTCTTTATCCTCTAGACAAAAGTCAAGAAATTGAAGTTGCTAGTTCCCTAGTAGACTCTTCCACAGGTTGAGGACACTTGAATTGTGGAAGGAAATAAAGAATTATTTTATTGATAACAATCATATCAACTACATTTTCGTCGCCTTTATTTGTAACAGACAAATCTTTTTAAAATAATGCAATAAAAAATAAGCTAAAATAAATAGAAAGATTCTAAAGATATTTTTTTTCTAATTACTGTGGAAATATTTAGGATATTTTTATCTTAATACTATATTGTTTACAACACTCCTCAAGTTGGTAAATGAATATCAATTATTCTCAAATTGCTTACAACATCTTGAAATTTGTCTTGCGGAAGCCCTTTAGTAGAAATGTATGTTATTTGAAGTCCTATAGAAACATAGGTTGACTTGAAAAAAATTTAATTGAAATAAGAGAAGATTTTATTCTATTGAGTTGATTTCAAATAGTACATCAGCTTCTATATATAGAGAAATCTAACCCTAAAGGAATAATTACAAAGAGATCTCTAGAATTTTCTAAAAACTTCTAACAACTTCTAACCACTTTTAACCGTACATTTAATATCCTACTATTAATATTCCCCTTCATTGGTGAATGGATATCTATCATGAAATCGTTTAGTGGGAAGACCTGCTATGAAGAGATTTGCTAACTGAGGCAGTGATAAGGCCACTATTTAATTTTTCTTTAGTAAAGTGTCGATATATCTCTATATGTTTGGTCCTATCATGTTAAACTGAATTGTGAGCAATGCTTATAGCTGATTTGTTATCACAATGAAGGGGCATAAACTCTTCACATGCCACTTTAAGATCATTTAGAATAATTCTCAGCCATAACAATTCACACACCCCATGTGCCATAGTTCAGAATTCAGCCTCTATAGTAGACCTTGTAACAACATTTTGTTTCTTTCTTCTTCAAGACACAAAATTTCCACCCAAGAACATGCAATATCTTGAGTTGGATTTCCTATCTATGATAGACCTTGCATAACATGCATCAGTATAAACTTCCATTTTTAACTTTTCATTCCTCTTGAACAACAATCCCTTTCCTGGACTTATCTTCAAATATTGAAGGATTTTGTTCATCGCTTGTAAATGTCTCCATGTTGGATCATACATGAACTGACTAACCACACTCACAACATAGGCTATGTCTAGTCTGGTGTGCGCTAACTAAATGAGCTTCCACACAAGTCTTTCACATTAACTCTTATTCACAATAGAACTGCATTTATTATTTCCAATTCTACGGTTTTGATCTATAGGAACTCTAGTAATCTTGCAATCATTGTTACCTGTTTCTTTGAGAAGATGAAGAACGTACTTTCTTTGAGTAAGCTACTTCTATCCCAAGGAAGTACTTTAATTTTTCTAGATTCTTCATCTCAAACTCAGGAGTAAGCTTTTCTTTCAAGATTTTTTTTTTCATGTTTATCGTTTCTTGCAACAATTATATTATCAACATAGATCAAGAGTAGAGTAAGTTTATCTTCTGGAGAATGTTTGAGAAACAGGGTATGGTCACCTTGACTTTGTAGATACCCCATGGAGATCATAACATTAGTGAGTCTACCAAACCGAGCACGGGATGACTGCTTGAGTCCGTAAAGGCTTTCTTCAACCATCACACTTTATTCCCTTTTTCAATAGACCTAAAACCTGAAGGAATTTCCATGTAGACTTCTTCTAAATGTCCATGCCGACGTGGTGGTTGGATTTCCAGAGATGCGGATTGCTACGAATTCCCGATCAACCTTGTTGAATCACAAGATCATGGGCCGTGTCATGAAGTCGCTCAAGTTGGAGGGGTGACAATGGCGAAAATTGTGACCTAGAGTTGAGCGGACCATGGACTTGGACGGCTGGGAGGCTGGCCGCGCCGTTAACCTGGGTAGAAGAAGACGACTTGTGTGTGTGGCTGTTGCTAGTTTGGCTTTGACGTACAAACCCTAATTCTTCTGCATGGATTAAGTTGGTGGTATGTTAACCCAAGAACTTTTGGGCCAAAAGACCCTAATAGCCCAATTATTTCTCTCATTCCCACTAAATAGTTTTTATTAGGATCTCTTAATTTTAACACAAAAATTTACTATGCTTTTTAACTTTAACACAAAATTTTACTGTGGGAATTTATCTTTAACAAAAAAAGTCTGTGTTCTTTTAATTTTAACACAAAAATTTATTGTATTTTAGTTTAAAATAAAAATTTACTGCATCCTTTTTACCTTAAAATAAAATTTTACTACACTCTATTCCTCTTGAAGATAAAATTTGGATGATAAATAATTTCAACTAAACTCTATTTCTCTTTAAGATAAAATTTTGCAGTACTCTATTTCTCTATGAATATAATTTTCATATATTTGTAACTCTTACGAGTCGAGTTACGATCCTTGAGTTACAATTTTTTATCCCCCTTTTTTTATCCTCTTAGGATCCTCGAGTTTGACAACAATGATTTGCATCCTACTGCCCTTTTATGTAGTGGTCTATCAACAATTTCCTATATATGGTTCATTTCTAGGACACTTATCTATTCATTCATTGCTTGAACCCAATGGTCATCCTTCAATGCTTCTTGAAATGGTTTAGGGACTCTAACTGCATCAATGGTGGAGAGGAAACGAGGATTGCAAAGAAAGGTGTTTAATGGTCACAAAATGAGAAATAGGATACTTGGTGCAAGATCGAGTTCTTTTTCTCTAAGAAATGGGTAGGTCATCAAGGCCAAGTTCACAATTATTGTTCAAGGAACTTTCCAAAAGTTCAAAGGTGTCAGAAATATGAACACTTACCTTTGGCTCAGACGATTGGAAGTGTTCTTGGACCAAGTTAGGTTGCTTTTGTCTCCTCTTATTTTGTATACGAAATAAACTCTCTGGACAACTAATTTCTGGAGCTAACCCACCTTTGGGAGCAACATTGCCCTCGTCAGGAGCAACTTTAGAGACATTCATATGAGATGAGCTAGTAGAAGTATTAGGAATACCAAGAGTAGTATCAGTATGATACAGTTCTAGTATGAAAGAGACTAAAGATGACTGAAGATATTCAAAAGACTTATATTCAATAAAACACTCCCCCTGAAGCTGAGGACGCAAGTAAAAGAACTGAGTTTCATAAAAAAGTGACATCCATGAATGTAAAAGACTTTCAACTTAGAGGATGGTAACTACAATATCCTTTTTTATTTGAAGCATAACTAATGAATATACATTTAATGGCTCTAGGATCTAACTTCCCACATAACTGATTATGAATATAGAAAAACACAACATATCCAAATTCTCAACTATGAAGACTAGAGAGAAAATAACATATCGAAAGAAGGAAGACATAGACTCAATGTGACTCGGGCCATCTAAAATCCAGGAGGGTAATCAATTGATAAGATAGGTAGCAGGAAGGACAATCTCATCCCAATAAGATTTAGGGACATACATTTGGAAGAGATGTGCCTGTGTCACTTTAAGAAGATGCCTATTTTTTTCTTTCCAGAATGTCATTTTGTTGTGGTGTATCCACACATGAATTTATGAATAATGCCATTTTGGGAAAAGAATTGAGACACGCAATGATTTACATATTCCCTCCTGTTATTAGAACGCAAATGTTTAATTAACTTTTCAAATTGTGTTCTTATCATATGGAAGAATTTGTCAATAAGGTAAAAACTTCAGATTTTTCTTTCATGAGGAAAATCCATGTGACACAAGTATAATCATCAATAAAAGTGACAAATCATTTCACACTAGATATACTAGTGTTTGATGCAAGCCCCCAAATGTCAGAATGAATCAAATCAAAAAGATGAATACTCTCTGTTATTACTAGGAGAATACGTGGCACGATGATGCTTTGCAAGTTAACATACATCACATTTAAATGACTTAGCAGACTCTTTGGAAATTAAAGAAAAAAACATAGACTTTAGAACAAACATCAATGGATGTTCTAAACAACGATGGAGAATCCAAATTTGAGAAGATCACTCAAAAGTAGTGCAAGACTAAAGACAAGAGGTAGCCGTGTTCGTATTGATAGTATCCTTAGTTCCCAATTTGTCAAGGTAATACAACTCGCCCTATTCCTTAACAGTTCCAATCGTCCTTCCTGTGACAAGATCCTCAAAAACAAAATGAGTGAGAAAAAAGGTTACAAAACAGGTCATGAGTAAGTTTTTTTAATAGAGATAAGGTTATTAGAAAGTTTTGGAACATAATGGACATCTTTAAGGTTAAGGGATGGGTAAAAGAGAGATATTCCCATGTTCAGTTATTGGGATATAGGTCCCATTGGCAGCAGTATTTTGGTTACCAAAAAGAGAAACATATGATGTTAAAAGAGATGAATGAGGGATCATATGGTCTATCGCACCAGAATCTAGAACAAGTACCTGAAGGTGGCTTACTGATAGACTCCATGAGAGATTTTAGACGTTCAATTTCAATACGTAATGCAAGCATTCCTTCTTCAATTGTAGAGGATGGAGGAGTCTTGGTAGAATTTTCAGAATTTGAAGTTGCCTGATAAGACTTTCTTGAAGGTTGTCCTATTAATGCTGCCAAACGATTGAGAGTTTCTCTTTTCCATGTATGATAAGGGTTCATTTTAATATTTAGCACATAAGGTGTTTGATGGAATGTCAATTAGGAGGAAAGCCTCAAGGAAGATTCCCACTGGACACGAAGATAATCCCGGAGGTTATCTAAGTGTGAAGGTTCACTTCACAAGGAGCTCAAGAGGAGAAGGGAATAACAAAACATAAAATCCAGCCAACACAAATTAAGACAAGGCTTGAATCATAAAGACATAAGAGTAAATGACATGAAAGTAAAGTACTGGAAATTAAAGAGCATGAAAGTAAAGAACATGAAACAATAATGGAGGAAGAGATTGAGAGAAGGGGAGGGGAATGGAGTGCTACACGCCACTTGGGGGATGGTCCAACCCAAGATGAGTGGTGTTAGCCGCCACTTGAGCCGAGGCTCAAGATAAGACTCCAAGAGGGGGAAGAACACCCAAGAACACAACACAAGCTCTAGGCTATGCAAGAATGCTCTCTATTTCATTAATGTTCAACCCTTTTACAAGAATGAGAGGCCTCCTTATATAGAGTTGGGGTGGGGACTTAGAGGGAATTACATTGGAAAAGATTCCTAAGCATATTCCACTCTTGGTGGCCAAGACTCACACATTCTAGAAGGTAGGGCACAAAAAACGGGTTGCCAATGATTGGGATGATGAGAGGACGTTTTCCAAGGGTTCTAGAAGGTCAAGATTGACTTCTTCACCCCCCCTTGGATGTCCCAAACTTGGGCCTCAAGCCCAAGTGCTCCTTTGCTCCAAACAAGGCTCTACTTGTAGAAAAAGGGGTGTCAAAAGCAATCCTGCAAAACCCAAAAAAAACATGAGTTTAGAAAATATTTAACAACTAATAGAAATGCTAAAAAGGCTAAATAAAAGGGGAGAGGAGGAAGTGTCCCTTCTCATCATGCTTCTAGTAATCCTCCTTGGACACTCCTCTTCTTTATTTGTGATCAGGGGCTCATCAATGTAGCTTGAAGAAAGTCTCCTATTTGTGGCCAAATTTCTTACAATGAGGGCACCAACCTAACAAAATTGGACAATCTAGTTAGGATAGGCTCTAATATCATATTCAGAAGTAGATTTTAACCTTAACCTCCCCAAAACATGCTTGTAAGGTGGGATTTACGCTCGCTTATATATTCTAATTTGACCATCGTTGTGGGATCTCCAACAGTGTTGTTAGTCTATTTATGCAAAATCCTTGTATTGATCATTTTGAATGCTATCATTTTCATCTTAAGATATCTCAAAAAGGCTCCAAGACAAGATTTGTTGTATGAAGATAAAGGGGATACCCAAATTTCTAGGTATTGTGACATTGATTGGACAAGATCTCCTATGGATAAACGCTCCACTACAAGTTATTGTATTTTCATTGGAGGCAAATTATTTCTTGGAAAAGCAAGAAACTAAATCTGGTTACTCGATCTAGTGCTAAAGTATGGTGTCTTTCACTTTAAAACTTGTGTGGGTTAAACAATTTCTTCTAAAATTAAAATGTTGTAATGTTTCAAGCTTGGAACATACAATACAATCTATATGTTCCAGCTTGTGGGGGAGTGTTACGATAATTTATCTTAGTTATATAACTTAGTTTGTTTAGATAAGTTAAGTAGTCTGTCCTAAAAAGTGTATATTGCTTATTAGCATTAATTACCTAGATATAGCTTTTCCCTTATACATTTTGGATATTCCTGATGTGATTTTCTTGTATAAATAACATGGATCAGCTAAGAGATAATTAATCTCTTAAGCCCATTTTATCATATTTTCGTTCTTAAGTTATATATATATCAACTAATTTGTATAAATTCTCTTGTATTAACTTCTCTAAAATATTTTTTTACTTATGAATAAACTAATTTAACTTGATGAAAAACTTGTTTTCTCTTATTTTCTTTATGTGAAAATTCTAATGGAAAAATTTATCCTAGGAGATACCCCGTCAGTAAACTTTTGATGGTCTTATGGTATTTGTTTTTTAAGTCTTTAGCTTTTATGTCGACATGGGTTTTAATTCATTGCAATTACTAAATTCCACTGTGCATTTTATGGTTTTACCAGCTGAAGTAGTTTATGCTATATTTCATTGGATCTAATATAGTGATATGCTTTTCTTTTACTATAACAAAAAAATAATTTCCATTTGTCCAAAACTGAGTGATTGCAGAAAATTTTAAGTGCGTCCCATGATTTGGAGCAATTTCCTTCACTTAAACTGGAGCTTAGCATGAGACAGCCACTTTGCCTCCTAGGTGATTGAATCTTGATGTGGTATGATATTCAGAAGTTACTGTGCTCATCAGATTATTTTGATAACTGTAATTAATTTCATTATTGGCCGTGTAAACATGATTTAGCTATGGCCATTTTGTCCTACATCGCAAATTGAATGAAATGAAACCTCTTTTCATTCCGGTATAAGTAATGCGGAATGTAATTTTCATAGATTAAAGGAGGTGTGGCTTGTCTATATAACCCTGTGTTGGCCTGCTTAAATGGCCATAACATGCCACAATGTAGCAATCTTTGTAATATTAAGATGAATCAAAGCAACTCATCTCCTAGAAGAAAAAGGAATTAAAAAGATCTTAGAAAGTTCACTCTTATTTCTTTGTACTTGCTTCCATCTTTCTTTTCATTTCATTTCTTGCTTTTCAACATTTTACAATTTCAATCTTGTTATTCTCGATGCAGTCAAGAATGTATTAACATTTATTATATGGACTACTCTGAAATAGTTTCACTTTGTTGCCTCTTTAAAGGCGTTGTACATGTAGAAGTTTGTCTAACGCCGGGAATATTGTAAGGTTAAGGAATGCAGTGATATTTGCACCTTTTTCTAAATTTCGTTTTGTGTGGAATACTTACTGAAATCTACTAAATAGTGCAAGACCTAATTTAGAGAGCTTCACATGAAATTTATCTAATAACGCAACATATTGATATTATCTAATCCCACCTCTAGCAAATCCAGCATTAAACCTCCTGTCACTTACAATGGCATCGAAAGAATTAACTTCCACAGTTTAACAGATAATTTTGACTTTTATATTATTAGTTTTTGGTTTGTAATTTAAAAGTCAAAATTACTTTTAAATTGTTTACATAAAGAGCATTTCAAGTAATAAATGAAAAGCATTTGAGGAAGGGGCGGCCATAAAGAGCATTTCAAGTAATAAATGCAGAAATTTTAAGGATTGGAGGCATCAGTGGTTGGTAGCATCGATGGTGGGTCTAGTGAGTATAACGGAAAATAAGCAGGGCATTCGGGTGCAGCAAATTTCATAAGACGGGTGCAACGGTTGAGTGAACAATGGTCATCACGAGAGAGAAGATGATTTAAAATTAGGTTTAAAGGCGTTTTGATCTTTTTTAGTTTTGATCTTATTTAATATCTGTGGGATGCAGCTCGAAGTCACGAAGGTAGAAAAAGAAAAATCCACCTTTGTATTTCCCACTTATGTGTATCCTCAACAATTAGTTTACATGGTAGGCTTGGACGAAATTAATTCATGAGATATGCTTCTAAAACTTCTAGAAACTCAACTAATTTTGAAGGAGAAACCATTGCAGAGTGTTTTTATGTACTTTTGTTGAGGCTTTTGCCGGTGAACTTCTTGATCATTGGCATTTGATAAGGATTTGGAGAGACCACTCTTGCAACCGTGAAGAATTAGTCTTGCTCATATATCAAACCATCTAATTCATGAAGATCATCAAGTAAAAGGTTTAGGTGGTAGACAGTCTCAACAAACTCTCTAGTATGGATAGACGGTCTAGTCCTGAGTATTTGGTGGTAGACAGTCTAGTAACTTTCAGAATTTTGTAAGTGATGTACGTTTCATGTATCATCGACTCTAATATAGATATGTTCGTTCTACGAGAGTCACTTGTAATTATCTAGGGTATTTAAGAGAATTTTGTATCGCAATTTATGTAATTTAGTTGTTAATACTCGAATTGTATTGAACGAGGGTTCATTGTGAGAGAAATTTTGAATTGTAATCTCAATATAATAGTAAATTTTGTCGTGAATACAGATTAGAGTTTGTTAACACTTTGGTCAAAACACATTATTTTTATGTGATTCTTTCGTGTTCCTTATACGATTGAACCTCACTAGTTCTTATTGAGGTTATCTATTCTGCTCTATTTTTTCTATTTGTTTATGTTGGTCAATATAGAGTAAATTTGAACTTTTTGAGTAAATTTCATAATAGTAACCTTTTATAATCTCATTATAAAGCAATAATTACTTTTTAGATATGTTGGAAAATATCATTTTTATATTATAATAGGTTAAATATGATTTTAGTCCATGAACTATTTGTCAAAATTGTGTTTCGTTTCTACGACAAATTTTGGACTTATTTTGTCCTTATACTTTTTAAACTTATGTAAACAATCTTTGATGATATGTGTTAAAATTTCATTTCATTTCCTCATTTTTTCTTTTTCGTAACTTCCTACTCGACTATCACCAGTCTCCTAAGTTTATTTCACTATTTTTTTCCTTTTCTTTCTCTCATTTTTCTTTCTTCAAAGACATTTTTATTTGTCATTAAGAATCATTTACACCAGTTTATAAAGTATAAAGATGAAATATATCAAAAGTCTCATAAACGAAATACAATTTTGACAAATAGATTAGGGACTAAAAACATATTTGAACTCTATTATAATATTTAAAAGATGTGTCATGTGTCATGGTTTGTAATTTCCACACCTTCCAATATTGCGGTTGTTATTTTTTACTGATATAATTGTATGATGAATTTTATATTTATTGTCATAATTATGCTTGATTATAAAAAAAATTTCATACATTGCATTTTCTTTTAATCACTATGATATACTTTTTTATAGCATTTACAATGTTGACAGCTTCTATGAAGCAAAGTGTTGAAATTAAGTAAATTTTCAACACAATTTGTGTAAGATGCAGTGGCCACCTCAAAATTGTTGTTTATGTTTGTGAAAAGGATTATTTTTTATTCAATTCTATATTTTAATATTCTACGTATAAAAATATAAGTGTTGGAATTCAACATCTTGAATATAGAATGTGATGACACACCCAAAATTTTATTTATTAATTATTTTTTATTTGAATTGTATTATTTAATATTTTTGGTATTTTAGTATTAGTTATTAATTATTAATTACTAATATTCATTTATTAATGTATTATACTTTATTTAATATTTATTTTTTAGGTTGTCTTTCCGGTTTTGAAAACTTTAAATTTAAATTTAAATATTTAAAAATTGAAATTAAAATTAGCTTTATATTATATAATATATTCTTCTATCATTACTATTTTTTCATAAGAAATTTTATATTTAGGGACAAGTATAAAAAAAATCTTACTTGAATGAGTAAACATCTTATAAATTTAGTATGAGTAATAATGAATAGTGCAATTTGACTAGATGAAAACAAAATTCTATTTTTGATATTGTTGAATTTATTTTGATTTTAATTAGAAATTCTTGTATTAATGGAGTATGGGTATAGGAATGCAAATGTATATATACCATAAAAATCTAAAGTAAGAATGGATGTCATAGTTAAGTAAGAAAGGAAGTAATAATTGAAAATCCGGAGTGTTTGGAGACTCTAAAGTCTTTTTCAAAAATTGTATTAGTTCAATTGACTTACTATTTTTATAGGATTTTCTTGTAAACCTTTTTCTTAGGTTCATTTTAATTGTTCCTCACTTCTTAGTTTTTCTTTCTTCAACTTTTCAAAGAAAAAACATCACACCCATCTCCAACAATATTTGAAGACTTTATCTAATAGTGTGCAATATGTCAATCCATTAATAATATTGTTTCTATGACATACACGTGTAATTCATTTGTTTGTCTCTCTTAATCTCTTTCCCTTGATCCTTAAGTTATTAACTCAGGTGTAACTTATCAAATATCTGGAAATCTCTATTTGCCTTTTATAAATATTGTAAATGGTTCACGAGCTCAAGCTTGTGACAATGCTATTACCCAGCCCTTTCATACCTTATTGTTGACCATGTTCTTTATGTTCTAATTTTCTTTTTAATTTATTTTTTTTTTGTTTGATTAACTAAATCCCATGATGTTGTTCTTATCTTCACTAAAATTATTGCTACTTTGCAAGATTGAATTAATCAAAACACAATTTAGTATATCCATATTTTTTTTGTAGTGAGAATGCCCATAAATATTTGTCTAACCAATTTTAGTAATTTATGAAATCCAATTATATCCTTATTCAAACTGTGTCCTCGTACTCCTTTACAAAATAGAGTATTTGAACACAAAAACAAACATTTTATTGAAACTACTCAGATATTTCTCCTTCATAGTCATCTTCCTCTCTATTTTTTGGGGTATGTTGTCCTTATAACATGTTATCTCATTAACTGGATGTCATCATTTGTCCTTAATGATTGGGTACCCCCACTCTATCATTTTCCTCATTCCCCTCTATATAGTCTTCATCCATGTGTTTTTGGTCCCATAAGTTTTGTACATAACCTCACACTTGATTGAGATGAATTTTCCCCTTAGTTATTCAAATGTGCCTTCATGGGATATCACCACTCTCAAAAAGGATATCTATATTTTTCTCTTAATCTTCTAGGTATTTTATGTGTATTAGTGTCTCTTTCTTTGAGTTTGTTCCATATTATACAATTATTCATTATAATGACAACATATGTAGTCAGTTTCCTCCATTGTCAATCTTCCTTCATCAGCTCTAGATAACTTTTCCATAACATAGGATGCTTCTCCAGCACCACTTTAGATATATCAACATTGTTCACAACCTATTCATATTTTAGTACGAGATCAATTTTCAATAAATAATGACATAAAGGAGGTCATGTTTGATCCTTCCTTGAAGCCATCTCATGTACCAGATTTGGTCTTATCTGAAAATGATTGTCATATTTCTAAAGGTACATATTCTACTCGTAACCTTTCTCCCCACTATAAAAAACCTTAGTTATCAAAGGTTTCCCTTGTAAATTATACTTATTTATCCTCGTTATCTTTTTTTCCCGATCTTATGTCTCAAAGTGAAGTTTTATCTTACCCAGAGTGACAACAAGTGATGACTGATGAGATGCGTGTCATTCAAAGTAGTGGTATTTGTGAATTAGTTCCTTTTCTAATTGGTAAATCAATTCATAGGTGTCAATGGTTATAGGACCTAATTGTAACATTGGTCACCATAAAGCTTGACTTATTTTCAAAGGATACACAAAAATCTATGATCAACACTTTCTCTCTTGTTACCAAAATGGTATTTATTTGAATTCTATTTTCCATTGCAACTATTTTACCAAAGGACTTTATTTTATCTTGACGTAAAAAATGCATTTCTACATGGTGACCTTGATGAAGAAGTCTACATGGAGCAGCCTCTTGGACTTTTTGCTTAGGGGGAGTCATCTAATATGGTAATGTTGCCTACACAGGTCCCTATATGGCCTCAAGAAATCATCTTATGCATGATTTAGGCATTTTTGAACTGTCATCCAATAGTTTGGAATGATAAGGAGTGATATTGATCATTTTTTGTTCTATCGTTATTCTCTCCAAGAATATCTCATTGTATATGTGGACGAATTGTTATTATAAATAGTGATAAGGAGGGTATTGTACAACTAAAATAATATCTTGCTCAAAAGTTCTAAACAAAAGATCTTGAACACTTGAGGTATGTCCTTGGTATATAAGTGCCACAATCCAAGTAAAAGTTGCACAATCCGAATATAGTTTGGTCATACCTCAAAGAAAATATGCTCTCAGCATTTTAAAAGAAATATGGAGATAAATGTTAAGCTTGTAAATAGACCAATGGATCCAAGTGTCAAACTTGTACCAGACCAAGGAGAATCCTATTATGATCCTGGGAGATAAAAGGTTGGTTTGTAAACTAAATTACCTTACTATGACATATCCTAACATCACTTTTATAGTGAGCATATTAAGTTGACTTTTAAAATCTCCTTATCAAGACCATTGAGATGTAGTCATACAAATCCTAAAATATATTGAGAAGGCTTCTAGAAAAGGTAAGATATGGAAAATACTCAAGTTGTTGGGTTTTTGACACTGATTGAGCAGAGTCACCAAGCATAAATGCTCCACTTCAGAGTATTGTGTTCCTGTAGGAGGTAATTTAATATTATGAAAAAGTAAGAAACAAACAAGGTCAAGAATAATACAAAGCAATGACATAGTCATTTGTGAGCTCATATGGCTAAAATAACTCCTCATAAAGCTTAAATTTGAAGAAAGTTCTCAAACACACTTTGTATGTTTCAACTAGGTAGCATTACACATTACCTCTAATTTTATATTTTGTGAGAGGACTAAACATATTGAGGTGGATTGTCATTTCATAAGAGAAAAAGTAAAGTATGGAGATATCATCACTAGATTTGTCAACTCTAATGAACAATTGGATAACATATTCACCAAATATCTAAGAGGACCAAGGATCAATAATATTTCCAACAAACTAGAAACATGTGACGTATGTGTTCCATCTTCAGGGGAGTGTTATAATTATACAAATAAGGAATTTATTCTATACAATTAGGAACATTTAGAAATTTCTTTTGTTTATTCTCGTATAATATATTTATTACTAAAGGATATCAAGTATTCTTTATTTATATTATTGACTTCTATTAGAAATAATGACAATGCAAAATTCAAGAGGGGGAGTGAATTGGGTTTTCAAAACTTTTAGGTATTAAAATAATTTTTCAGATTTTAATCTCAATTTCAATTTTAAGATAAAAACCAATATTCAGATTTTCCTTTAGCTATGATAAAACACGATTAAGATAACAATTTGTAAATATGATCTGAATGCAGTAAAATAAAGAGAGAGTGAAAAAGAAGATGAACATAGATGATTTATACTGGTTCAGATTTAGCCAATCCTACTTCCAGTGCCCGATCACCACAAACTGTGATGATTTACTCCACTATCTTTAAATGCAATTACAAACACCAATTCAATGACAACATGTACAAATAAATAAAGATGAACAGAAACACCTCCTTAGACACACTAAGGATGATCCCACCTCTTTTTACCCACAAGAGATGAACAAACACCTCCTTTAGAACTGATCCAAGGGATGAATTACATAAACCAGTAACCAAGAAAGAAATCACCTTATGTGTGATGGATATGAAAGCTTAAGCACAATACAATCACTACTTCCAAGAACTAAGATCAACCTTAAGAAAGCAAAAAAATGACTTTGAAAAGACTTGAGCGCAAAACACTATATTTTCGTGTTTGATATGTTGTGTGGGAACCGAAGACCTTACCATTCAATTTATAATTCAAAATTAGCTTAGGGTTTACGTTCTTAGGTTGATTCAGCATTTAATTATCAAAAACGTCATTTTTAATCGATTGTAAAAAAGACATAATCGATTATCCAGAGAGGAGTGAAAAACAGTTTGAGCCTTAAATAATCGATTGTATTATGAAATAATCAAATTATTTATAAACCCAGAAAATATAATCGATTATTTGATTCGTTAAAACAGTTCACTTGGTTTTTAAGTGATATAATTGATTCTATTACGATCCCTAATCGATTAAAAGTGTAGAAAGTATTTTTTACAAAAATATGACTTGTTCTCAAGGTTGAATAGGTTTTGGGGGAAAGTATGACTTACTCTTTTTATCCAATACTCAAAACTAACTTTTCTAAACAGGATTCTTCAAAGGCTAAGCAAATCTTCTAGATTTCCATCCTTGATTACTTTAAGTCTTTATGATCAAATATTTGATTTGCCTTTAATCTTCATGATGGAACCTTCCTTATTTAGATAAAATCAAGTCTTTAATATTGCAATATTCTCTGTATCTTCATCATCAAAACACCAATATTTAAGATTCATTTTGGATTTAATTCTTCAACAAATCTTCTAAGTAAATTTGTGTTCTGTCTTGAATTAAATCAACAATGTCTTTTCTCAATATAAATAAACTATTTGTATTGTCTTAGAAACGTACTGTTTTCATCTTAATATTGTTCTTTTCCTTAGAGTTTTACATGATATTAGAGTCCTTCATATCTTCTCCTAATTGAGTTTATTGATTTTTGTGTCACCCTCTATCACGTTTCTCATAGTCTCATGCTCGAGATGTTCAATCCTTGACACGAGGAGATGTGTTTGAGATCTCACATTAACTAGAGATATGACCAAAATATAATATATAGATGGATGCAAACCTCACCTTAGCAAGCTAAGGCTGAGTTAGGTTTAAATTCCATTATTTTAAGACATGAGCAAAGAGAAAATGTGACTAAATGTGAGTAAAAAGAGGAAGTCATAGTTGGAAATCTTAAGCATGAAGAATTCGTGAGTGAAGATAAACTTTGAGCAAAGAGAAATTGTTAGTTCAATACACTAGATTAAACAAGAAAGAAGGTGATGGAAAAACACTCATTCATAGTTTTTGCAGAATAAATATTAATAAGGCCTAAAGCCTTGGACTAGAGCATTCTAGAAGATTGGACTCAATTGATAGTGTGAAGGCCTAAATCAACCTTGGAAGAATCCAAGCTCTAGTAAATAAAGGTTGTTAATAGAAGAATTAGAGGTGTCAATAGTATTTTGTTTAGGCTTGTATTTTTGCCCATTAGCTTAAATGTCCAATAAAGACGTGTATATAGGAAAATAGAGGTGTGCATAGTAAGAAGTGTAAATAGGAAAGCATAGGTGTGCATAGCTATTTATTTGGACTTGTATTCTGGCCCAATAGTATAGGGGACAAAAACAAATGTGTGCTTAGATAAAAGGGGTGTGCATTGGAAAACCTAGTCCAACCACACTCCTCTTGGGCGACTAGGTTTAACGAATCACCCTAGGGAAGCATGTGGTGCGCCATTTGAGAAGCATGGGGAAGAGATTTCAACCCTTGGTGCAACTAAGGTTAATGAAAGCCTTTTAGAAGCTCTTAAATATGTCACCTGATGAAACCTTGGATGTGCTCTCTTAACTTGGCCGACCCTAGGTCTTAACCTGTGCCTATATATACACCTGTCCACTCCCTTGTATGATACTTTAAGATGAGAGTAATGAAATATTCCCAAATTATAGCCCTTTTCTCTCTTTCTTGAGTATTTTCTAGGGTTTTCTCCCTTGTTCTAGTCACACAAGACCTCTTCCTTGTGATTAGGGTTTCTCCTCTAGCTTTCCTAGAGACAAAGTCACACCATACGCCACCATAGCTTCATCACACGCAACCTTCTTCTCTCCATCGAACCATTCTTTTTTCTTTATCATATGGATCGAACAAAACCTTATTCTCTTTCATTTGAACTGAACAAACTTTATGCTTCCACCACCATTGTCATCTTTCGTGGAGGATTTACAGCTAGCCATGACCTAGCCTCCATCAAAGGAGAAACAGAAATTGTAAGAGATATTGAACATGAGGAAAGTAGAAAGAAATAAAACTACGTGTTGAGGATGAACCATAAAGAAGATGTTGATATAAAGGCATGAAAGTATTTTTTTGTGAGTTTGAATTGGAGCCAGATTGAAGAAACCTAAGTATTTTCTTTGAAACTTTGTAACTGCTTTCCACGAAGACAAATTGTTTGTAAAAATTCATGAACCAAAATTTTGGGATTAGTCAAACTTTTGTTACTACATTGAAAGAGATTTTTTTTTTTTTGAAAACTTTGTAAATCCACACTAACAAGGAGTTTGTGAAATTGCAGGAACCAAAACATTGTGTAGGTCTAATTTTTCTCTCATTATGTTTAGAGGTTATAATGTTTATGCCAATTCATTTGATTCAGTAAATTAAAGTGAAGGGAAATGCATCAAGTACAAATGACTTTATATCTATGACTTTTTATTAAAATCTTGAATGACTTTATGTTTCACCATTGTCATTTAAGAGCAAACTTATTTTAGTTATCTTAAGTGTTAGTTAGGATGGTAAATGATCCTTGTAGAATTATTTAAATATATAATGTAACTTTATTAAATAATACATTAACCCATATTAAGTGAAAAATGTGTGCCTTAATGTTTCTACTTTGATATCTTTAAACAACTTGTGACACTCGTTGATTTGTATCTTGATGTTCTTGTCTTCAATCATCTACCAGTGGTAATAGTTTCTAGCAACAAATCTTTGTCTGACTTCATCTTTAATAGTGCATTGAAAATAAGAGAATCCCAAATACCTTTGGCTTCCTTGTAAGAGCAATATACATCAAATAGATTGTAAGATCATTTGAGTAGTAGAAACACTATTTGACTTCTTTGAAGTTGAGTTGGTGTTGATGTCCATTGTGTCAGCCATAAGTCCTTAAGATTGTATTAAAAAATTGGTTGCGGATAAGAAGAAGGTGGTTTCCTGAGGCATGGATTAGCATTTCCCTTATGGACTTATCCGCGATATGTTGCGCAAGCCCCCTATGGTACAACAAGGATCACAAAACTAGCAAGCTCTAAAGAGTGAAGAACCTAAGATATGGGAAGAGCGAAGAGTGAATGAAGGTGTGTTTTGGAAGAGAGTAGAGACATCTATTGATAGGGAGTGAAACTTGACCTACATGGTAATTCCTTTTGACGATCCCTGTGGGTGACACAAATGAAGGATAAGTTACAAAAATGAAGTAAGAATGTTACAGAGAATAAGTAGACAACATTCATGATTATGGAAGCCAACCGTCCAATGTTTATGTAACGTGGAGGCCAAGGATCCCATAAACCATGACTCCAACATTCATAAGATAAAAAAGAAGGAAATTTGGATAAGGTTTAAGAATTTATTAACCAAAGGAAAAAAAGAAAAGAAAAGACAATAAATAAAGTGGTAAAAAGGATTTAGACCTCCTTGTTGCATGTGTAGGAGGGAGGGAAATCAGCTTAAGAGTGAACTTAAATGTTCTTAGGAAGCCCAATGAATTGAAACATGCATAAAAAGCCGAAATACACAGAAAATTCGTCTCCTTTGCTACCATCAACGAAGATATAAGGAGTGCATAGGTATATAAACACTCTAAAACTGTGAAAACTAAGAAATGTGGGACTATTGTCTTTTTTAATACCCATAAATCCCAACAATCCCTACACATTACAAAAGACAAGAAAAAGAAAAAAAAAGAAGAAAATGTTAGGTCTCATATAAGATCTAATGCATTAGAGCTAGAATAGTAAGTAATATGAATTAGTTCTAGATTGAGAAACTTAACACATATTAGAGTTGGTATAACAAGCTTTAGTGTGTGCCAACGGTTAGTCAATCACAATACCTGCCACAATTCTTATGAGTGTGTTGCATTTATTAGGCAATGTGTGTGATCGATATTCACAAGTACTCTAAAGATCTTGCCAAGATCTCATACAAGTGGATCCACTTGAAACACATATAGGAGATTTCACCTAGTGTATGTTGCAAATCATACATCATTGATATGAAAATCATTAAAAACTACATCAAAAGTTAAAATTCCTCATACCACATATAATTTAACTATAAAGTGTATCCTCACAATAATGTAGTACCTAACACATTGACACACCATAGGACGAGACAAAATTGATTTAAATCAATTTTAGTGCTAATAGAATTGAAAAATTACTTGTTTTTACCCATATATACCTTATTTATGGGATCTCCAATCACAAAGGTTGGGTTTCCATCACTTACTTGTTTACAATTGGCTTGAGTCACATTGCCCTTGATGTTTCTAAAATAATGTTTGTCTTTATTGGTTTTGTCAAAGGATCTACTAGATTTCATTCTAACTTAACATATTAAATGAAAATTGTTTCACCCTCTGATAACTACTTTATAATAATACATCTCAATTGTATATGTTTATTTTTTCCATTGTCAACTATAAATGTTGTCGAGTAGCAATCACAACACATTAACACTGATGGGGTTGGTTTCATTTCTAAAGAAATGTTCGCTAAGAAGTTTTTCAACCACCCAGCTTCACTTCCAACCATTTTAAAAGAAACAAACTCTTATTACATTGTTGATCTTGAAATAATTGTTTGGTTGATCTCCATGTAATCGACCACCCTCAACCACTTGTAGATTTTGTCTCATATGATTCAACGATCTAGTTAGCATCATTATACACTTTTAAAACATTGAAAAATTCATTATATTCAATAGTATAATCCATTTCACTTATTAAGTATTTCTTGAATCTTGTAAGCACGTTCCAATAATCCTAACTAGGACATTGAGTGTACCTACTCAATTATTTGCAACTTATACAATAAACTCTCGATTTAAAGTTATCATTGTAAAAAAAACTTATTATTTTAAAGTGAGAATAGCCAAACTATCTAAAAAAATTCTTAGTATATTCTTGGAATAGTAAGATATCATCTTCTTCTTTTATTATTTTAATTCTTAAAATTACATTTGATTGACTTGTACCTCTTATTTTAAACTTAAATCTTAAAATTAATTTTATTTTACAAACTATATAATTTTATGTAGCATAAATTTACATGAAATTAATACATAAACAATAATAATTATATATTTTGTATTCTTAGCTTAAACCAATCTTTACGTCGAATTATATAAATCTATTTTTCTAGTTTACTATTAAAAAAATCCTCTTAAAATCTTGGTGTTTATTAATGGAAGTAACACTTCAAGAGAGAAAATCCTGATTTATTATTTAATATGTGAGAGATGAAATTGGGTACGACCTTTTCTATATGTGATGCGTTATGCCTACCAATAAAATTAACTTAAATGTTCAATTATTTTTCTCACACTGTTTCATAATTGGCTGAGTTTTATGATAACAGTTTTCAATTTGAAATATAATTAAATAAAAAGTAAAACCAGTTTTCACTGCAACCAGTTTTCACTGCAGTTCTTTTTAAATTAAAGAGTTCAGAAAACTCTTACTAATTAAACCTAAATGAAACTCCTAATTATAGTTTTCTGGTGAGGGAAGTTACTGATCTAACTGTTCATAACTGACCCCACATCTTCCCTCGTTTTCATGGTTTAATATTCTCACACTTTTCCTCCATTCCCTCCCCCCCTGCTCTCTCTCTTCTCCATTTTCTCTCTCTACAAAGGTCGTAATGTCGACTCCACCGGCGGTCAGCTTTCCGATCTTGAAGATAGTTAGGGCGGTCGGCGTCGCCGTCACCCTTCTTGTCCTCGGATGGGCCCTTCATTTCCGGGTATTTTGATTTTGTTCTCGGAATTTGGATTCTGAAGGATAAACTGAAAAGAGTGGGGGGTTTTCAGGGTTTGATCGTGAATTTTGATGTTGTATTGTTGTTTCAGTGTTTTAGGTGTGTGATTTTTAGCTTTGTTGTTTCGAATGTAGGTCCATACAGTGATGGTGGTGTTTGGGCTTGTTCTAATCTTTGATGAAGGTAAAGTGTTTCTTTCTTTCTTTTCTTTTTTGACTCTTCTTATATACGGCAATGGCGAATCATTTTATGCATATTAGCATCTCTCACAAACTTTCTGTGGTCACTGTTATTGAGGAGTTGTCGTTAGATCTTTGTATTAAAATCAAATTAGGGTGTCCCCTGTGTGTTCAATGCCTCCATTGTTATCAGAAATTGTAATGGTTAGTGTAACAAGTCGTCTTCAATTACAGGATAACTACTGATATATAAAAGATGCATAAAGTGATTAATAATTTTTAATTTTTTATTATTTTCTTTTTTTAATTAAATTTTTCTAATATTATCTTTTCTTTTTATATTTTTATTTATTTGTTTACTTTTATTTGTGTAAGAGATGATAATGAAATGGTTTTCATTGTAATTATCTTAAAAGTAAATTGAGATTAAAATAAAAAGTAATCACACGATTTTCAAGAATAATGTGATAATTAGAAAGAATAAATTCTTTGTAATTATAATGAAAAAGAGAGGAGCAAAGGCAAAGTAGTAAATGTTAATTTGTTGTATGAATTTTTTAATAGTAGATGTCGATGTCAACTGGTTTTATTATGTATTGAGGGGTTAACATATCATTACATAACACAATTTAAAAAAAAAAATTAAAGTGTAGTGACATTTTGGTACTTACGAATAAAAGAAACATTTAATAATCCAATATATTACTTATATTTCTTTTATTTTATAATTTAAAGTATTAATATATATTATTATATTATTAAAATGAGTTTTAACGGGGTGTTATTTTAGGATGTCAGATATTTTTATTTTAAAAGCTGATCTTTATTTAATTATTTAATTAGTAATAACTATATATATATTTGTAGAAACAACTTGTCTGTTACTTTATTTAACCGTGATTAGTCACTTAGCCAATTATATATATATATATATAATATATATAATTGCTTAAAAAAATTTAACCGTGATTAGTAAGTTAACCAATTATAATAAAAGTTATGTGTTTATTAAATTTTAAAAGATCTACAAGTGCAGAAACCATTATTTTCCCTCCCATACAAGAAAGAGGGAGAGTGAATATATTTGAAATCCGTATATAAAAAGTAAAAGATAGTAAAAAAAATAAAAGATAACTTATATCTTTTTATGAAAGATATCTTTTTATATATTTTTATAAAAATTTAAATAATCTACAAATTTAAGCTATCTTCATCATATCTTTAATCTTTTAATCTTTATAAATAGAGAGAGTCTCGTATCTTAAATTCTTTTTATTAAAGGTAGAAGACATTTTTGTGAAGTATTCATAGTTGACTGTCAGCGATTCGAGTATTCAGGTTTTTTCTCTCGCTAGCTGTTATACAATTTATTATTTTTCTATTTTATTTAGCTTTTTCCTCTCTTATCTATCTTTTTATTCTTTATTATTTTCTTTAATAATCTTGTTACTGCTTTGCCTTTCTCCAAATCCTGGTTGCCTTTTCAACTTATCTCCTCTTTTTCATATTGCGATTAATTAAATAAAATCAAGAATTGGATTTTAGAATTAATTTGTGTTTTCGTTGGGATTAATTCAATATCGGTTGCTGTAGTGTATCTTGATTTTAAAAAGAAAACTTTTCCTACTTTTATGATGGAATAAAATGTATCTTTTTAAAATTCACGTGTTGTTTTGTTTAAAGTTTTATTTTTTTAATTTTGTGATGGTGTGACATTGGATAATGGAGGTTAAAAAGAAAGTTAACTGTGACAGGGTGCACCTTCTTGCAAAAGGTTTTAGAATAAGATTAATTTTCTTTTTAAATACAATAACATTTAATTTTTTAAAGAAAAGAAAATAGGCGGATAACTTTATAATTCTTTGTGCAAGACTTTATAATTCTTGCAGACTGTAATATTTGCTGGATAAAAATAGGTGTTTCAAGATTAAAGGAATTTTTGCTTATGCCGGAATTATAAAAATCTGGCTCGACTTAAAATAGCACTGTTCCATAGATATTTAGCTGTTTTTTTATATATTCCATGTACTTCTCTTCTCCTGCATTTCATGGCTATGCAATCATAATCTAAAATGGAAGCTGTTGATTAAAAACAAAAAAAAAACTTTTCTTTCGTCTGTAGGGGACTATCACTTCCCGTATATAAAAAGAGTTTGGAACTTTAAACAATTTTCTATTATAAATGCTAATAGTAATTTATGTTCCTAGAGGGTGATCCAAAATTTACATAATGATTTCAAATGCCTAATAGATTAGATAGTCATCTTTGATTTTAAAAATTTTAACATTTAATAATCCAATTTTGTGTCTAGTAGGTTGTCATGCCCTTTGATGGATGTTTTTGTTAAATTGTGACTTTTAGAATATTTTAATTGCTATTCACGTTGGCGTTTGTGTGTGAGTAAACTTGACTACTCTATGTATTGCAAGTTATTGTATCAAAAACATAGATTGTATTTTCTAACATTCGCTAATAATTACAGTGGCTTATAGTTCTTGCCGAGCAAATAGTTTTTGATAAAGCAAGATGACGCATGCTAAAGGTTCAAATATTGGGAATCCTCACAAATATACACCAGAATATTCTTCATCATTTGTCCCAGACCTTCTGCTGAATGGAGGTTTAGATTCAAGTCATCAATATAATATAAGGAATCAAGTTGGAATATTTTTCGACTGGCGTAAGCATCCTGAAATCAACCACTACCGCAATATGATTAGAAATTACATGTAAGTTTTTCAATTAACTTGTACTTGTGTAACTTTTATCCCTAAAGATGCTGATGTTATTAGTTCTGACATTTGCTTAATAAAATTGTCACTGACTTGAGACTAACTAAATTTTACTTGTAGTTTCGTCATTTTTATATCCAAAATGCATTGGGAGCAAAGGCAATCATATGATATTGCAAAAATTCTGGAAAATCAGCTATTTGACGATGCTGTTTCACAGGTATGTTTCGAAACTGTCTAAGCATGTTAATTTTTCATTTGTTAGCAAGGCAATCAGAGGATCAAATGCAAATTGTGCCTAAAATTCCTTATCTAAGCATCCCGGGATTTATTGATGAGTTTTCCTCTTACATGTTTGGCATAGCAGGAGGAATATGTGAACAGGGAGACATTGTTGCAGCGGTTGAAAACAAAACTCCACAAATTATGTGCAAATAAATGTTATCAAGTAGACAACTCTATTACTTGCACATCTAAGATTTTGCCCTCTGCTCGGTCATTGCATTCTTGGTCTAATGGGAGTGCACCAGGATATGCTTCTCAGAAAGTGGTCGGTCCTCACATTAGTGCAACTGATTATAGTGCAGTTGCTACAGATAATAAATATGAGTTCCCAAAAGCAGCGCTGTCATCGATCCCTAAATGCACTGAGTTGGATGTGCTTTCTCAGTTTCCTGCCACTTCTGTTGGGAGAAGTAATTTGGTAGCTAGCTCCAAGTCAGTTGGTTCGTATTTTCTATACATGTGTATTTTCCATTTTGTTTTCGCTACCATGTTTTGTTTTTGTTTTTCCTTTTCCAAAACTATTAATTTTACTATGGTTTGAATTTTCAGAAGGGTCCTATCATTTTCTTGGCTCCAACAGCCTTGGAAATATAAGGCAACGTGAATACCAGAAGCAGAATTTTGAACAGAATAACAAGAACTTCGAACATGGGTTCCTGTTAAAATGTTTTAGACTAAAGCTTTTCAATACTGTTCCACGGGACAAGATTATCAATTTTTTGCATTCAAAAGTTTGCCTTCTTAGGGAGACGTGTACTTGTGGATGGAATAGCGGATTGTTATTTCATTTTGAAAGTTGTAGAAATGATGATTGTGGTATATGTGAGCGCTGGAATGAAGAAGCTGGTATTTCTAGGAGTCATTCAGAATTTTTGAATAGAGGGGAACCGGTCAAAAGAAAAAATAAAGACATACTACCACTGGCCAAAAGAAGAAAAGTGGAGTCTAAAGCTGACTGCAAGGTGGAAGAAATTACAGACCCAGTGTTTGATTCTGAAAGCAATACTCAGATAAACGAAGATGATTTAATGAATGTTACACTTGGTCAGCCTCTCGAGAACGAAACAATTTTAAAGGGTTGTAGAAATGATGATTGTGGTATATTTGAGCGCTGGAATGAAGAAGCTGGTATTTCTAGGAGTCATTCAGAATTTTTGAATAGAGGGGAACCAGTCAAAAGAAAAAATGATGAAGACATACTACCACTGGCCAAAAGAAGAAAAGTGGAGTCTAAAGCTGACTGCAAGGTGGAAGAAATTACAGACCCAGTGTTTGATTCTGAAAGCAATACTCAGATAAACGAAGATGATTTAATGAATGTTACACTTGGTCAGCCTCTCGAGAACGAAACAATTTTAAAGGGTTGTACAAATAACATGTTAGATTCAGAGGAACCAACAAAAAACCATGATGTGATAGCCAACGGTAACTTAGAGGATGCTGTCACTGTATCTGATTCTGATTCTAATATGGAAGTGATGCTACCACTGGCCAAAAGAAGAAAAGTGGAGTCTAAAGCTGACTGCAAGGTGGAAGAAATTACAGACCCAGTGTTTGATTCTGAAAGCAATACTCAGATAAACGAAGATGATTTAATGAATGTTACACTTGGTCAGCCTCTCGAGAACGAAACAATTTTAAATGGTTGTACAAATAACATGTTAGATTCAGAGGAACCAACAAAAAACCATGTTGTGATAGCCAACGGTAACTTACAGGATGCTATCACTGTATCTGATTCTGATTCTAATATGGAAGTGGTTTGCGAAGAATATATGGCTTCAAATACAGAGGACATACAAGGCGGAAGCGGATTCAACCAAGATGAGTTCCATGCTCCAGAGAAAGTCATTGAGCCCAAAGCTCAAGAGAAGGAAATGGAGTCCACAAATTCAACAGCCAATACTATTTCCTTAACTGAGTCAAGGAGTGGAATAAAGGAGCATATTAGAAGTCTCAGAAAGCAATATAATAAGGTCAGTATAGAAAGCAATATAGAGTCTGTATACCATCTTCTATTTTTTTTCATTGCCTTGATCTGTTTCAATACACTTACAAGTATCCTCTGCTTAAATATCTTCATTGCATGATATTTTTTTCTCTCTCAAATATGCTATTAAGATTTAAATTATGTAATACTCTTACAACTTTTTATGCCAATTCTATAAAAGCATGCCTACTGGATTTTAACTGCACCAGTGTATTTTTTTGTATATATGCATTTTACAAGTGTTGAGATTATAGGGTATTTGGTATTTAAATTATAAGAGAAACACTCTAGTATTCTATTATGTTTTTTTGGTTTTAGTATTATTCTATTACCTTTATAACAAATTATAAATTTGGTCTCTCAGTCCCAAAGTCGCCATAAATTTAAAAGTCTCTGTCTCCATTTTGAAGTAGCATGCTTAGATGGATGTCATCTCATAGTAAAGTGGTGATGCAGAAATTTAGAACTTTAAAATTTACCTGGACTGAAAAAAAAAAAAAAAACTTAAGTCAAGTTTAACTATACTTGAGACTAAAAGTATATTTTACTCTAAATTAAATGTCATGGACTAAAAACATGTGAATTTCTTCTATATTTGGCAAGTTTGCTTTTGAATTTTTTCAAGCATACTAGCTGCTGATGCTTCTTTTAATAGGATGTAATGGCGGGAGAATCAGGAAGTCATGTTTTCAAATGCCAATTATGTTCAATGGGAACGCTTTACTTTGCCCCCCAGCCAATTTATTGCTTTTGTTGTGGCATCAGTGTCCGGCGGAATGCATATTATTACTACAGAAGAGAAGAGGATACACATAATTGCTTTTGCACTACATGCTATAAGAATGCCCGAGATGGGAACATCACATTCAATGGGATAACTGTTTCCAAGACAGATCTTGACAAAAAGCAGAATAATAGAGAATGTGAAGAAGCGGTAAGTTTAATGTCTTTGTACTATACTTCATCTGTATGTAGATAAGTTCAAACTCACTTTTTATTACCATTGTTTCTTACAGTGGGTTGAATGTAGTAAATGCAAAAGTTGGCAGCATCAAATATGCGCACTCTATAACGATAAAAGAGATTTGGACTACAGTGCTGAATATATATGTCTTTTATGCTGCCTGAACGAAAACAGAAATGATGTGCATGTTCCCTTTGATGGTAAAGGCTTGCCGAGGACCATGCTTAGTGACCACATAGAGGGGAGACTTTTGAAGAGTCTTGGTAAAATTGGGCTAAAAGTCAAAAGAAATGAGAATCCTGGTGAGGAGGAGGTAAGACTACAAGTAAAGATTTTAGATTAACTATGTTCGAGCATTAGCATGCATGTGCGCAATTTTTTCAGTCTTTTAACATTTTCTTACTCTTATGTAAACAAGTAAACTGTAAAAACCTTAAAAGAACTCTTGTGCAGTTTATATTAAAATAGCTATGCTTTAGCCCCAAAAGGTTGCAGTTTGGGTTTTTTTACACATAAAGTTGTTATTATTGATCTTTATCAATTTCTTATTCTGTTATATATCTTTTAGATAAAGATTAGTTAAAGATTACTAACTGTAATTAGTTTTTTGTTATCTTGTTTTATCTTATTAAAAGATAAAGATAGACTTGATTGTCAAGGAATAAGGGTATAAATATGACCCTAGTGTAATAAAAAAGAATCATCAGAATACAATCATATTCTTGTGTTCTTCTATTCTCGTGTGAGATTTGTGAGAAGGAGTGTGTTGAAGGTAGGGGTGGCGGGCTGGCGGGCTGGCCCGCCTATATTTTTTATTTTTCATTTTTTTGAAAAATCTATTTTTTGGATTTTTTATTTTATTTTTTTATCTTTAATTTTAAATTGGACTTTTTTTTTCTTTGCAACTATTTTGTTTGTGTCCAATTTAAATGAATTTTTGTAATTACAACAATATATTAAAGATGTATATGGTGACATGACATTTAAAAAGTGCAAGCTAAAAGACATAATGTTTATTACAAAAGAAATTACAATCAGTGAGGTGTTGAAGGAACCCTAGATATAGCTACTTTCCCAAATTTAAAGAGAATGAGTGAGAGTAAATGAGGTGTTATATTTTTTTCGCGGGCCAGTGGGCTGGCCCGCCCCGCCCCTGGCTCGACGGGTTGGCGGGCTAGACGGGGCGGGCTGATACGGGTTGGCGGGTTGAAAATGCTAGCCCGCCCAGCCTATATGCTGGCGGGCCCAACCCACTTTGCCACCCCTAGTTGAAGGTGTGAGTTTCCACCTTTAACAATTTTTTCACATTTAACAATTGGTATCAGTTGTCTTGGCAATGATGGTGACCACCAAGGAAGTTGACAGCCGTGTGGAAATTTTGGAGAAGCTTGTCGCAGATTCGCAAGCAGAGATGTAGCAATCCATCGCCAATTTGCATAAATTGGTTTCCGACTTCATTAAGGGAAATCCTCTAAAGAAAACGTATGATAAACATGATTCTGAAAGTGAAACATCAGAAAATTTCACTGCTGTGATTTCGCGACTCAAACGGGATGGAGGTTTGGGGGAATACTTAAAAAGATTTGATGATCTTCTTGCTCGTGTTACTGTTGCAGAAGAGATGGTTATCAGCTTTTTCCTTGCAGGATTGCAACCTCACTTGGAAAAAGCAGTACTTCTCCATAAACCAAAAACTCTTCAAGAAGCTGTGAGGTTGGCTAGATTGCAAGAGGATCTCTTGTGCGCGATGGAGAAGATGACATTGGGAAAACAGGTTGCTTCAAATTCAAGAAATCGCAGTTACCGTTCTTGGATACCACCAACAGTATCTCAAAGATCATAACCCATTACAAGCTTGAATCAACATTCAAGTCAGACAGTAAGTGAAGCTGGAAGCAAATCTGATTCAACGCTTAGCACAGCCACTTCTGCTAATAGAAAATTTGCAAGTGAGCGGATATCTAAGGGCTTGTGTAGATTTTGTGGTGAGAATTGGGATAAAAAGCACAAGCAACATTGTAAAGTCTGGGGTCAATTAAATGCTATTTTCACTATGCAAGAAACCCTCGATGATACGATAAAAAGTATGGAAGCAGATATGGATGATGAAGAGGTCACAGATCAAAGGGATCGCTGGAGGCCAAACGTTCCTTTTCTAATGGATACCGGGAGTACTCACAATTTCTTGAGTGAAAAGTGGGGGAAAACCTTGGGGTTAAAAACTCAATACATCAAGACATTTCCAGTTGTTGTGGCTGATGAGAAGCAGGTTTTGATTACCAAGAAGTGTGAGCGGGTGGAATGGTCCATCCCAGATTTTTTGGTTTTACTATGATCAACCATCCCAGATGATAACTGAATTGGAAGGCAAATTGAAGGCTATCAGTTGTCAGACAATGTTGATATCTTGGACTGCACCAAGTTGCTTTTCTATGATAGTAGGGGAAAATGTAGTTGGTTTGAATGATAGTCAAACTCAGGACTTACATAAGTTGCTGGATGAGCATCAGCAATTGTGTGTGACACCTACCGCAATACCTCCAAAGAGAAGATATGATCATCAAATTGTCCTTACTAATGGCGAACCTTTCTGTTTAAAGCCTTATAGATACCCTAAAGTGCAAAAAGCAAAAATTGAAAGGCAGATTCAGGATATGTTGTCTACTGGGTTTATTCGGGAAAGTAGTAGCGCATATGCTTCTCCAGTGGTGTTAATCAAGAAAAAAGACGGCACTTGGAGATTTTGTACCGACTTTAGAAGGTTGAACGCACTAACAGTAAAGAACAAGTTTCCTATACCTTTAATTAAGGACCTTTTGGATGAGCTTCATGGTGCAAAATACTTCACCAAACTGGATTTGAGGAGTGGTTACAACCAAGTAAGGATGGTTGAGGCTGATATACATAAGACAGCCTTTCGAACACGTTCAGGACATTACGAATGAGTTGTTCTTCCTTTTGGCCTAAGAAATGCACCAACAACCTTCCAAAATTTGATGAATGACATATTCAGAGAATACTTGAGGAAATTTATCTTGGTCTTCTTTGATGATATTTTAGTATACACAGAAACATGGGAAGCTCATCTGGATTGCTTGAAGAAAACTTTTCAGTTGCTGCAACAACATTCTTTAGCTTTGAAATTGAAGAAGTGCAACTTTGGGAAGACAAGGGTAGACTATCTGGGACATGTGATCTATGCAGAAGGTGTTGAGCCTGACCCACATAAGATAGAAGCAGTCAAGAATTGGCCTAGGCCAAAGTTAGTACGGGAACTGAGAGGTTTTCTTGGGCTTTCAAGCTACTATAGACGATTTATTGCCAATTATGGCAAAATAGCATTGCCTTTAACTTGCTTGCTACAAAAGGAAGCCACATTTCAGAGGGATGACGGAACAGAAGCATCATTTCAGAAATTGAAGAAGGCACTCACATCCGCACCTGTTCTGGAACTTCTAGATTTTTCATTACCTTTCATTATAGAGACAGATGCATCTGGTCAAGGCATTGGTGTTGTTCTCTTGCAGAGAAATCATCCTATTGCTTATGTCAGTAAAGCCATGGGAAAGAAATTTCAGCTAATGTCAGCATACGAAAAAGAGTTCTATGCCATCCTGTTTGCTGTAAAGAAGTGGCAACACTACTTTCTGGGGCATCATTTCACCATCAGAACAGATCAACAAGCTTTGAAACATCTTCTACAGTAGCCACCAACTACAATGATGCAAAGTTGGGGATTAGAAAAATTAATGGGCTTGGATTTCCACATTGAGTATAAAAAGGGTAAGGAGAATGTGGTGGCATATTGTTTGTCAAGAAAAGCAGAAGGAGGAAGCATAGTAGCAGTATTTCAAGTAGCATCCTTGTTAATTGATGAAGTCAAACAGACTTGGACACAAGACATGAAACTTCAAAAGATCATTGATAGAATCCAACTTCTACAAAAGCCTTATAAACATTATACATGGGATGGAGAATTGTTGAAGCGAAAAGGGAAGCTGGTTGTAGGAACATCTGATCAAGTAAGAAGTAAGATTCTGAATTATTTCCATAACTCTGTAGTGGGTGGTCATTCGGGCATGAACCAGACATATAAGCTAGTCAAGGAATATTTTTACTGGAAGGGTTTGTAGAAGGCTGTGAAGCAATGGGTACATGAATGCTCTATATGTCAAAGATTCAAGTCTATTCCTCAGCCACCAGCAGGCTTGTTACAACCCTTGCCAATTCTTGAGAAAGTGTGGCAATCCATCACAATGGATTTCATCTGTGGCTTGCCTAAATCACAAGATTTTACTGTTATATTGGTGGTTGTGGATCGATTCACAAAATATGGTCATTTCATGCCATTAGGTCATCCGTATGGCGCAGCAAAGGTAGCTCAACTTTTCATGGATACAGTGGTGAAGTTGCATGGTTGGCCAGTTCAGATAGTCTCTAATAGAGATCCAATCTTTCTCAGTAATTTTTAGACAGAATTATTTAAGCAACATGGTGTGCAGCTGCTGAGATCAACAGCTTTTCACCCTCAGACAGATGGTCAAAGTGAAGCATTGAATAAGTCCTTGGAAGCTTACTTGAGATGTACTACAGGTGACAGGCCGAAAGATTGGTGTACTTACTTGCCCCTTGCTGAGCTTTGGTACAATACCAAATTTCAAGCGTCAGTCAGGATGACACCATTTGAAGCTTTATATGGATATCCACCACCAAGTCCTAGTTGTGTTATGCCATCTGATTCTTTGGTCGAAGTCGTGGATTATACCATCAAGTCAATGGAAGAAATAAGTTCCATACTAAAGGCAAATATGGTCAAAGCGCAACAATGGATGAAGTTCTACGCTGATTTAAAAAGGATTGACAAAGTATTTCAGGCAGGTGACTTGGTCTGTCTAAAAATCCAGCCATATAAACAACACTCCTTATCAAATTCAGCTTTCCACAAGCTTTCAGTTAGATATTATGGCCCCTATAAAGTTTTGGAACCTATAGGTCAGGTAGCTTATAGATTGGAATTACCTCCTGAAAGCAAATTGCATGATGTGTTCCACGTTTCTTTGTTAAAACGGCATCGGGGCAATCATATAGTATGTCAGCACTTGCCTGAGTACAATAAAGATGGGAAGCTTGCTGTCAAGCCAATAGCGGTTTTAGACAGAAGAATGAAACGGAAGGGCAACCAGGTAGTAACAGAAGTCTTAGTACAGTGAGAACACACAAGTCCTGAGAATGCAGTTTGGCAGGAACTACACCCTCTTAAAAGCGAATTTCCGGACTTTCAGTGGGGTGCACCTTTGCATGGCCTCGTGGACTAGGCCATCTTTTAAGGGGGGGAAAGCTGTTATATATCTTTAGATAAAGATTAGTTAAAGATTACTAACTATAATTAGTTTTTTGTTATCTTGTTTTTTGTCAAGGAATAAGGGTATAAATATGACCCTAGTGTAATAAAAAAATATCATCAAAATACAATCATATTCCTGCGTTCTTCTTCTATTCTCGTATGAGATTTGTGAGAAGGAGTGTGTTGAAGGTGTGAGTTTCCACCTTTAACATCTTCCTATTTCTTTTTAATTTTTTTAGATATTAATTTTAGAAGTTCATAATTCTAATTTGCCTCGTCTGACTCAAATTGCTAGGTTTTTGTAGCAGACAATCTTTTTGTTAGGGTTGTGTTATCTGTTGACAAACAAATTGAAGTGAAGAAACAATTTCTCGACATCTTTGAGGGGGAGAATTATCCTGCAGAGTTTTCTTATACATCAAAAGTAAGTAGACAGGTTAATCAATGAATAAATTTACTTTTAATTACACTTGTCTATTCCAAAGTGACAGTAGTTACTTCTGTTTCAGGTTATTCTTCTGTTTCAGAAGATTGATGGAGTGGATGTATGCCTGTTTGTAATGTATGTTCAAGAGTTTGGCTCAGAATGTGGCTATCCAAATCAGCGTTCTGTATATATTTCATACATAGATTCAGTCAAGTACTTTACTCCGGAAATACGGACTGCGGCTAGAGAATCTCTCCGTACCTTCGTTTACCATGAGATATTGGTATGTGTTTTCACAGTTTTGTTTCTAATTACTGGCTTTGTATCTTTGTAAGGCCACATTTTATTATATCAATTAACATACATGGTAAGCACTTAAAACAGTACACTTTTCTCTTTTTCTTTTTGTCCTCAGGTTGGATATCTTGATTTTTGCAAGAAACGAGGTTTCACAACTTGTTACATATGGTCCTGTCCACCTAATAAGGGAGAAGATTATATATTATATTGTCATCCTGAAACTCAAAAAACTCCAAAGAAAGATCAACTACGACATTGGTATGTCTTTCTTTCTCCTTTGCGTGTTTAGTTTTCGTGTGGGTACTGTACTACTATAGAACTGTCATGTTATATGATTTTATTAATTTTATCATCCTTTTAAAAATTAGCTGTGCCATGTAACCATTGAGTAATTTATATATTAATATGTTTGTTTAATTCATGCAGGTATCATTCAGCACTAAGAAAGGCTGCTGAAGAAGATATTGTTGTTGGTTTAACTAACATATATGATCATTTCTTTCTTTCTACTGGAAAATGTGGATCCAAGGTAACGGCTGCTCGTTTGCCTTGCTTTGATGGGGACTTTTGGTCTAGTGCTGCAATGGATAAAGCCAGACAGATTGAACAACAAACTGGAGGCGACCGTGGAAAGATGTTGAAATTAATACCAAATAGATCTTTAAAGTCGATGGGATATGTTAACCTTTCAAAAAGAACTGCCAAAGACTTTCTGGTGATGCAGAAGGTATGTTTCTAAACTTCATCCATTTGTTATGTTAGCTCTTTATAATTGAACCTTCTTTGGTAGTTTAACTTGTCGATGAAAGATTGAACTGGTTATTAAATAGAGACACTCAAGTTTGACTTCTAATAATTAAAGAAAAATAGTGCAGTAATGAGGGGATTAAATTGTTTAACATTTTTGGATTTATATAAAGCAGGAAGTTGTTCTTCATGAACATAGATAGATATCATGTCACACTATTAATTTTTTACCTAGTTTGTTACTAAAACAAAGATACACCTTTACTCCTGCATTATTACATTTAAATTACCCCTTGCCATCATCATGCTACTACTTTGTCTATAAATTTGACTCTTTCAACTTTTCTTCTGTGACTCTTTTTATTAGTTAATCCTATGCAGTTTCCTTATTATAGTGTTCTATATTTGCATAAATGAACCCATCCTGCGGAATATATGCTTCTATCCATGTTTGAATGAAATGTTACTCCATATTTATTAGCTGTTATTTGACCTTTTTTCCTTTTCTTTTTACCACCTTATACATAGCTGGGACAAACCATATCACCTTTCAAGGAAGATTTTATGGTAGTTCAACTTCAGTATGTTTGTATACACTGCCATAAAGTGATAGAGCGTGGGAAGCGATGGTTTTGCACCGAGTGCAAGATATTTCAGGAGTGTGAAAGGTGAAGATAACTTAAACCTCAAATATTTTAACTTCTTGTATATGATTGAATTAGAAATTATAGAAAAACACTGTTCTTCTCTGATACAGATTATTTTCTTCTTTTATGTCAACTATTTTCTTGTAAATAAGAATTCTAGTGTTACTGCTTCATTCTCTCATTGAACAGCTTGCTCAAGTCATAAATATAAACGT
Organism: Lablab purpureus; assembly: GCA_030347555.1. Lineage (NCBI taxonomy): Eukaryota > Viridiplantae > Streptophyta > Magnoliopsida > Fabales > Fabaceae > Lablab > Lablab purpureus. The sequence goes on along the minus strand of CM059255.1, from coordinate 22,885,231 downwards.
TGTCCTCCACAAATATACTTTTAGACTTATTGTTATCATTCTCTTCGTACTGTTATCTTTTCCCTTTTTTAACCTGTAACTCACATACTATTCCTATTATTTGTCAGATTTTTTCAATCGTTTCAAACTACATTTCTTGTATGCTTATTTGAATACAATATACAAACTAAGTACTGCTTCCACAACTTGAATTATATTACTTATTATACCTTTATTGTTCAGCGTCTTCTCTCTTATTTGTGCTATCTTCTCTTTTCCACATCTTCTTTCCTTCTACATTTTATATGTTACATCCTACTGCTAAGCTCTCTGGCTTTATACATTTTGGTAGCGGGATAAGAAACAAAAGTGGCTTATGTCATTTCTTTTTCATGTTAATATTTCAGATGTCACACTGCTGATTCACACACTTCTGTGAAAGGCGAGAAGCACAGACTTTGTCAGGTATTTCCTAAACTTTAAGCTAAATTTCGTATGATTTTCTCATAAGCCTTGGGGATTTTTTGAAACACCGTACATCTTTGAATTGTGTCTCTGCTTCCAGGTCCTTATGGAACACATCCTTTGTGATACAACTAAAGAGAAAGATATCATCTTTGATAATGGGTTATTCAATACCAGATATAACTTTCTTAGCTTTTGCCAAAGGAATATGTTTCAGTTTGATTCACTCCGTCGAGCCAAGTATTCCTCAATGATGATCCTCTATTTTTTGAGCAACCCTACTCATATGACCTTTAGAACAACATGCCGCGTCTGCTGTAAACGCATTGTTAGTCAGAGTTACTGGAAATGTGAGAATTGTCCCGAGTTCACTGTCTGTTCTGCATGCCATATCACCAGAGGTGCTAAATGCCATGCACACGCGTTGACTGAAACTTGTTCAGCGGCACAATCTCCTTTAGGGAGTCTAGAGTTACAGCAGAACACAGCAATGGTATGACCCTTAATTTTATTTTCCATTCTTATGATATAATATGCGTACATGCATGCTTGCTGACCAGCCTTACCATGCAGTTGCAGGAACTGCTGGATGTTATAAAGCACGCATCCCAGTGTTATTCAACTCAAACTCAACCGTGCACTTACCCCTACTGCCTTAAAATCAGAAAGTTGTTTGCTCATGCCAGTAGGTGTACTGTTCGAGTTTCTGGAGGATGCCAATATTGTAAGAAGGTCTGGCAGAGCCTGACTTTACACTCAAGGAATTGTACAGACTCAGCATGTCGCGTTCCCCGTTGCATGTCAGTTACTTTTACATCTCACAATCTACACTCCGTTTTCTCTCTAAATTTTGCATAAATATTTATTATTTGGTATATATTTTTCTCCAATTTGCAGGGATATGAAGAAGCAAGCAGAATGGCTTGCATCGAAAGCTGAATCACGACGTAGAGCTGCAATTTTGGAAGACTACAAAGAACTCGCTGCTGATTGAAACCTTTGATGTATTTTGATCAAATGAAGTGTATATAAATTATATAGAATTTAGATTTCTTCTAGTTTGATACTTTACTCTTGTTATAAAACATTTTGGAGTTTAGATTTTGTTAGTCTTGTGTTATTCTTTGTGGCATAGGTTTGGTTTGGTCCCCCTATGTCTACTTGTTCTTTTATGCTGATTGAAGTTTTGACATCCCAACCACAGTCTAACATGATTTAATAAAAAAAAGTATGAATTACATGTAGTTTGTAATTTTTTAATCATAATTTTAAACTTGAATTTTTGAGGTTTTAATGAAAATGACTTGATATTTTTTTAATCCTCTTGTCAATTTTGTTCCTTTAGTTACATTCATAATTTTTTATAATACAATGGTGTTTTAACTTAGCACGACTTTAAATTATAGTTAATGTAATTATTAAATCTTCAATGATTTTATTTTTCCCCTCAATTGTTTTTTCGTCATTCTGAAGTTCAAATCCAAGATTCTTTTTAAGAAGACTAAATTTAATATCACTCTGACCAATTAATTACCTATTTATAAATTTTGCTAGAATGTTTTAATTTTTTAGAAGTTCAAATTCTAGGCTCTTTTTATTGGAATAATCTACTATCAAAATTGAATATTTTCCACTTTTAGTTTAGAGTGATTTCACTTTGTAACGTAGGCTTAGTGTTTTAAACTTCCAATCATGACAATGGTGTTTTGAAGGTGTTTCAAATATAATGGGGGTAATTCTTTTTTTTGGGTGATAATAACTACGGTAATCTTAGTATATTATTTAAATTTATTGAATAAAGTAGTAAAACAATCAATCCATTATGTTATTTTTTTAAAATTTTAAATATTTAAATATTTTTAAATTACAATTTTTAAAGTATAATTTTTTAAAAATTGTTTTTGGTTTCTAATATTTATTTTATTGTAAATGACTAAGCTTTATTTTGTTTTTTAAATAAAAAAATAACACTATTAATTTTGTAACATTAATAAAATAAAGTAAAATTTTTGTTAAACTCAGTTAAGAATTTATACTTAAATTGAAAAAAGTAAAAATAAATAATATGTAGAAATGAATTTCATTTAACAAGTTAAAAAATACGTTAAAGATGATGTTAGTGATTTCACTTTGTAGCGTAGGTTTAGTGTTATACTTCCAATCATAACAATGTTAGATATTATTGGGAATGATCATAGAGTAGTTCTTTTTTCTTTTGGATGATAGTAAGTACGGTAATCTAAGTATTTAAATTTATAGAAGATAGTAGTAAAAAAATCAATCTATAATGTTATTTTTTTTAAATATTATATAATTTTTGAATATTTTTAAATTAAAATTTTTAAAGTATAATTTTTAAAAAAAATTATGTGTAAAATTTAAAATTACTGTTTTTGGTTTCTAATATTTATTTTATGATGGATAATTAACCTTTATTTTAACAAGCATTCATAGTTGTCACCTAAAATTGTCAGTCTTTTGTCCAACACAAACAATTAGCAAAACAGGAATCAAAACCATTATCTCTAATTTAATATGAAAAAGCGATTTTTAATAGAACCAAATTCTAAACTTACCCATTCTACAAAATTTCAAAATATACTTAAGCCTATTTAAAAAAAACAATTTTTTAAAAAATATAAACACGACCAAACTCAAAAGTGGTTTTTTAAAAAAAATGCTTACTTTAAAAACATTTATTTTAAGCTTCAACAAAATGGTTCAAAAGTTGTGTAGAAGTCCAGGGAACTAAGCAATAACATTCTTACTATCTGCATCGTTGTGCTGCTAATGATCTTCAAACAAGTCCTCTGGAGGGTCGTAGATGATCATATCTGGGAAAATTTCTAAGAAGTCATCTTTTACTTTCTCTCTTAATTCTGGATAAGGAATGAGCCCTTTTAGTATCACACGAAAAGGCAATGAAAGAGGAGGCTCAGGTGATTGTCTCATTTCTTCATATATCTCCATTGCCTCTGAGGGCAACCCGTTATCAAGAAAAGCTCTGATAATATCCCCAAATGTATGCTGATCAAATAAAACTTGTTCCTCCTTCAAATCATCCCAAACTCTCTTAGCTTCTTCTACCTTTCTGTTTCGTGCAAGCATCATCAGCATGTCCCTATAAAAAAACATGTCCGGCCTGTACCATATTTCTTTCCGGACTATTTCATACAGCTGAGAAACGAATGAAGGATTTGTCACTAAAAAGTTGATAAAAACACCAAGTTAAGTACTATAAGTAATGAAATGTTAGATAAAATTCTAGCTTTTGCAGTCCTTTCATATTGGTTTTTCTTGGGGGTTCAATCTTACATTCTGTGTTTACCACACATTATGATTAAACAGGTAAGTTTCAGTCATAAAGTACAGTAACGTAAGGGCATGAAACAAAGCAATTCAAGAGTATATAGATTAATGTATCCCGGTGTTGAAGGCTCTTCACTATGCAAAAATTATGGAGAGGGTCATTGAACATAGTCTTACATTTGCAAATACAAAGGAGCTGTTTCCATATTTGAATTCATGACCTCATATGACACAATTTTACTGCTACGTCAAGGTTCCCCCACAGTAGAGGTGCATATATTGCTCAAAGGATCGTTTTTCTTTTTCAGAAGATGGCGCAAAAATAACTACCAAAAAATTTAGTTGAACAGATGATCCTCATAATTTCAACAATGAAAGTTTTTTTTTAATGCAGGTAGGGTCAGCCATCCACCCCAATGCTTAAGCGTTTACATCTGCAGCAGTTTGTCTTCTTGTGATACTTAGCCACACCCATGTACACTTGATAAACTAATCCTAAACTTGAGTTAGTAAAACTATATACTTCATAAACATTATTTAAAAATCATATTCTGGTGTATAAACATAAATTTCTCTATAATAAGTATTCAACATTCCAACTACAAGTAAAACTATTAGGAACCAAGAATTGAAAAGAAAAGAAATTCTTGTACGGATGAAATAGGATGAAAAGAACAAGAAATAGAGAGAAATCTCTCTTCCAAGGCTTTTCCCTTCACAAAAGATTTCTCCTTTCTCAAAGAGTCAGTGCTATATATACAATAACTACAAATCTGCATCTCTCCTATTCTTCTTCCTGGCCCCTCTAATCAACTAACTAATCCATTATTATTATATCTTAATAAATTTCTCCTTCTCCTCAAAGCATAACAAATATCGTAAAACCTAATAGACATTGCATTACATACAGTACTTTCTTGACCCAACTGTTAATATATACAATGATGATTAAAACACAAAGTTAGCTTTATATATATATATATATATAACAGAATTCAACGTTAATAACCCATATTTGCAGGACATACCACCCAAGCACTCCATATGACCTAATGACCTGGGCAATCTCCTCCCTTGATCTAACTTCTAGGGATGAATTAGACTCAACTCATTCTCCGTTTTAATACCAGAACCTATCCTCAAAATACAATGGAGAGACAACTAAATAGTGAAATATTATATGGGATAACTTTGCATTGGATAACTATAGGATTCTTTTCCTAGCTTATTTCTTGATGAACCAAACTTAAAAACTGTATTTTTCAATAAAAATGACCAAATGACAATTTACATAAAGCCTTCTATGTTAGGCTTGTTTTATAATTGTTTCTCTTGGTTTTTTGGATTATTTTTCAATGAGAATGATCAATAATTTACATAAAGGTTTCTCTTATTAGACTTTCTTTTATAATTATTGAAGTATGATTAGTACTTTTTACTAGACTTATCCCTACTATAATTTTTTTAATTTAACCTTATCCGTATCCATGCTTCTTAAATACTTGTTCAAATTGGATGGTAGATAAGAACAGCTTGAAAGTTTTCTCAAATTATACTCATATTTCATTTCTTTTATAATTTCATACAAACTTTTTTTTTATTTTAAAAATATTACATTGTCTTTTAATATTACACATGTATTTTCCTTTAGCTTTGAACACATCACACCACTCTTGATACAAGATATCAATCTAATGTTAAAAAGAAAAGCAAGGAACATAAATGCAATTTCAGACAACATCTGGCCTTGTAATTTACTCTTTAAAAGTAGCAGAATAGCTTATTTTTAATTTTTCATAATTCTATGAACAATACGATAGGGATTTGAAGTTTATATTTGATTAGCCATTGTAAAGAGTAAAAGGAAGAGAAAGAACCTTGACGCAGAGGAAGACTTGGTTCTGCCTCTGGAACTCAGCGAGGACGGCCACAAGGTCGGACTTGAGCAGGCGGGAGACGCTGGACCGGATGAAGCGGTCAAGGCGGACCGGGTCGGACCGGAGCCTCTTGAGCTCTTTGGCCACGAGCAGCCCTTCTTTGCCAATCTCCTTCTTCCGCCGCCATATCGAAAGGCTCGGGCTGGAGGCCCCACCGGAAACCCACCGGGCCCAATTACGGGTGCCCGCTCGCACCACTGCACCAACTGCAACACGCAGCAGCAGCGGCATTAACAACAAACACTGAAAGAGGAACACACAAGTGATGCTATTGCACTGCCACGCTCAAATCAAAAGAAAATTGGCTAAACTCGTTCTTGACTAAAAAAAAGCAAAAAAGCGACAGTGGAATTGTTTGTATGCAGAAGAAGGCACCTGGGTAAGAGTTCGTGCTTCGGTAGTTCTCTCTTACAAGTTTGTGCCCATTTTGGGCGTTTGATGTTGCTGAATCTCTCTCCCTTTTCCTTTGTCTTGTGTGACAGTTTCACAGACTACAGACTAATGGGTTTGATCAAATTAGAGTTTTAGGGCAGTTTCTGTCTGCACCCCATTTTTTCTATCTACACCTCAATGAGTGTGTAAAGGATACGTGTGTCTTATCCCCCTGACAGTCACCGTCTCCCACCATTTCTGATTGAGAATGAAGGAGAACAAGAAAAGGGTGATGGTGTGACAGTTTCACAAACACGGTAAAGGAATTCTACAATCAACAGAAAAAAGAGAAAAATAAAAAATGCTCGAAAGAGAACGAAACGATTCTCTTGTTGATAAACTTTGCACACTTAATTAGTATGAGAAAAATGTTTCTTTTATGTCACAAACAGTCTAAAGCTAAGTAAGTCTTGTCCATTATGTGAAAATAGACTTGGCCCAATGGACTGACATGCATAATTTATGATGAGCGCTTCTTCCTGCACATCCATACATTTCCTCCTGTACCCCAAGCATACAGTAAAATGACAAAAATGCCCTCAAATCCTAAATGAGATGCATCTCTTTTCCTTCTCTTTTTCCTTCTGCACGTGAATTCTTCCTCCCGCATTAGGCTCTCTTCCGGCGCAGCACTCCTTCCTTCCAGCTTTTTCCTTCCAGTGTTCCGGTGGTCCCTCTCCATCTCTTTCTTCTTGCATTAAGTCTCTCTCGTCAACATTGTTGTTGCATTTGGTGGTGAGAAGTGGCGCCGGCACAGGTGAGGGAGTTTATTTCATGGTTTTTGCGTTTTCCGGTTTTAAAAAATGACTTTCAGCTTGTACAAACCGGAAGTCATTTCCGGATAGAGTTAAAATTGGCTTTCGGTCTGTACAAGCCGGAAGCCAAAAAATTAATTGACTTCCGGATTGTAGAAATCGGAAGTCAAAAAATGACTTCCAGGTTGTAGAAACCAGAATTCAAAAAGTGACTTCCGGATTCTACAAACCGGAAGCCAAAAATAAGGGCAATTTTGGAATTTTAATATTTTTGGGGGTGCAGGAAGAATAGCCCGTCTATGATTCAGGTCAGGTTATGCTGAAAAAATTGTGGCCTAGATAATAATAGGCCTTCTTTTAGCTTAGTCCATTTGATCTGATGCCTACATGGGTCAAGGTCAGGCTGACCCGTAGACTAATGGGCTGGCCGTTTATTTTTTATATTAAATTTATGTTCTTAATTGTTATGTTGGCATACTAAAGAAAGAAACCCTAGTGTCTCAGATTCTCTGTTCATTTCTTCGTCTCTTCTTTTCTCACAAGCTCTTTCATCTTCTCTACTGCATTACTCCTCCTCTTTCCTTGTATCACTTTCACCACCACAGTTTTCACGCTTCCGCCACTGTTTCACATTAGGTTATGTTCTTCCTTATTTTTTGTTAATTTATATTATCATTTTTTGCATTTCTAATCAAAACTTTATATATGCTTTTGTTACAAAAGGATTTTTTTTTAGTGAATGCGTCACAGTTAATTACTCCTTTTTCTTGTAAAGACGAAGAAACAATTTCTATTTTCTCTACTATTTAGTACGACGACAAAGAATCAAATTATCAGTATATTTCTTCCTTTTTCTACTTCTTCTTCCAAGTGCCGAAAAATCCCAAGGAGTTGCGGGTTTTTTTCTACCAATTAGGGTCCTCCCTTCACCACCCCATGCGGATGGTCTACAGGGTTCATAACTACTCCTCTTACTATAGGACATTTACCTAGCCAATATTTAGATCCGACTCTACCTAAATTTTTCTGGTTTATCCCAACATTTCCCACTTGTCCAACTGTTGCCGAGCAGTTTTAATATTTGTTGAATTATATAAAGTAAAATTATTATAAGTATTAAATAGGTTTTTATGTTTTTTATCTCTTACATTGCAAAGTTCTTGTTCCTTATGACAACTTCAAAAAGTTACTCCTCCAATTAGTGATCCATCTGATGATAACAAAAGAAATAACTTTGAACAAAGTTGTGTAGAAACTAAGAAAGCAAAAGAAATATTGTAATATTTTGCAATTTTTAATTAGGCTAAAAATGGCCCGTTGACCTAACATAGGATCAGACGAAACTAAAAATTGTGGCCCGTTTTAAAATATAGGCCAGGATAGGCTATCAGATTTTTTGAATTCGACCTATAGGATCAGGCCAGACTAGGCCGGGCCGCCCGTTTTGACAGTTCTAGTCTATACACTAATAGCTCCTCACACTCAATGAGGTTGAAAATTAGAAAAGAGTTTCAACAATATTGAGTTTGGAATGTAAGAACAAAAAATAGTAGGAGAAAGAGGTTTAGTAATAGCATTGGCCCATTGATATGCAGCAGGAATATGATAAACATGAATTTTATTAGATAAGACTTTCTTTCTCATAAATAAAATATCAATCTATATGTATTTAGTTTTGGAATGAATAACCAGATTGTGAGAGACTACAACAAGACTTTGATTATTACATAACAATGTTGGAACCAGGAACTAATAGTCCAGTTAAAAGTGTTTGAATCTAGGAAAATTCAACAGTAGCATAAGCTAGACAACGAAACTCAACTTCTGTGGAAGATCTAGCAAAGAGTTTGCTTCTTAGACCACCAAGAAACCAAGTTTGGATAAAAATAAATCACTGCATCTGAGGTGGAGCGTCTATTATCAGGATCAGAAGCCCAATTAGAATCATAAAAAGCCTTGATAAAAAAAGGTTGTGAAAAAGGAACAGCTTGAAGACGTAAGCCATGATGAACAGATCTCTTTAAATATATCAAAATACGCCTAACAATTATCCAATAAGAATGCATAGGATTGATCATAAACTGACAAACTTTATTCACAACATAACTAAGCTCTTGACGTTTAATAGTTATATATTGAAGAGCACCAACAACTGATTTGTAAAGAGTAGGGTTACCAAAATCATCTAAACCACTTTTAGAGAGTTTACAATGAATTATCATAAGAGATGACACAAATTGAGCTTGATCCATTTTAGTCTTCTATAAGAAATCTATAATATATTTACTTTGAGTTAAAAGAAGAGAGTCATCATTCATAGACTTAGATTTCTATACCAAGAAAATAGTCTAATTTCCTCAACTGTTTGAGAGAAAAATTAGAATGAATTTGAGAAATGTGTTGTTGGATTAAAAGCACAGAACTGCCAGTAATTATAATATCATCCACCTAAAGCAAGCATAAAACCCTAGTTGAAGAAGAGTTGCTTTTAGTCTCTCAAACCATTGTTGTGGAGCTTGTTTAATCCAGTAAATGGCCTTGTTAAGTTTGCATACAAGATTTTTTATATCATCTTCAAATCTGTTGCATGTAGATAGTTTCATGAAGATACCAATTTAAAAAGGCATTGTTTACATCTAGCTGAAAGAGTTCCCATTTATTTGTAAGAGAAAGAGTAATAACCAACCGTATAGTAACTGGCTCTATCACAAGAGAAAAAGTCTCATTAAAATCATAATCGGCAACTTGGCTAAATCCCTTAGCCACAATCGTGTTTTGTACCTATTAATAGAGCCATCAACATTCTATTTAATTCGAAACACCCATTTATAGCCCACTAATTGTCTACCATGGGGAAGAGGAACAAGATCCCAAGTATTGTTATGAATAAGAGCCTCAAATTCTTGTTTTCATAACAGTAAACCATTGCGGATCAGAAAGAGCATGGTTGACAATTTTGGGTTTACAATATGCCAAAAGAAGTGAATGACGAAGTTTAGGTTTATAAATGCTAGACTTAGACCGAGTTTGCATAGGATGAACATTTTGTGGCGACCTACAAGGAGAAGAATCATGAGAAGGAGATACAAAAACATGTTCACCAGAAGGAGATGAAGATTTAGAATTATGTTGAGTAGACAAAACAATATCAACAGTGTTGTTATCAGCAGTAGGTAAAATAAACTATGATGCAATGTTGTTATCAACAGTAGGTAAAATAAATTGGGATACAATAAGGTTACCAGAATTGCTAGGAGAAAAAATAGGAATACTAGTAGAAGTCAAACAGTTAACAACAGATGAAGAAATAGGCTCGGTAACGATGGAAAACATGTCACTAAAGGGATATTTTAGCTCATTAAATACTACATCTTTAGATATATACAATCGACCACTAGATGACAAATACTTATAACCTTTGTTAGAACATGAATAGCCAAGAAACAAACATTCATGAGACCATAACTCCAGTTTGTGTTTATTGTAAGGTCTAAGAAAAGGATACAAGAGCAGCCAAAATTTCTCAGAAAATCATAATATGGAGATTTATTAAATAAAACAATAAATCAAACTTTGAACTGCAGCGATGAAGTAGGTAGTCTATTTATTAGATAAACAAATGTTTCGAAAGCAAAATCCCAAAACCTTAAGGGAAGAAAAGCTTGTTTAGGAAGAGTAAGTCCTAACTCAACAATATGTCTATGTTTCCTTTCCACAACTCCATTCTAATGATGTGTGTGAGGACAAATCAACCTATGAATAATACCATGAGTCTAAAAAAATTTAGTGAAAGGTCAAAATTTACATCCCCAATTTGTTTGAACACTTTTGATTTTAGAATTAAATTGCAATTCAACCATGGCTTTAAATTGTTGAAAAACAGTAGACGTTTCTTATTTGCTCTTCAAAAAAATATATCCAAGTAAACTTTGAGAAAGTTGTTAACAATCTTTGAGAAAGCTGCGCAAAACTCAAACACATTTCTATTAAGTATGGGAATATTACACTGATTAAGAACAATCTTAAATACATTAGCATTCGGATGCCCTAGTCTAAGGTGCCATAGTGTTTGAGAACTATTACTAGGAGCAATAAGCTCTTTAGACATTGGATTTACAATGGGAGAATGATGTGCGTTAGAATCAACAACATTTGTGTTACAAGTGTTTTGAGAAACTAAACAGCTAAGGAAGACAAAGTAGTAGCAGATTCATGGGGTTGGAGTTGTGGAAAGACATAGAGATCATCAAAGTTGACTGAGCCTTGAAGTAAAACTTCATTGGTTTCTTGTGATTTCACTACACAATAATCATGATGAAACTAAAAAAAAGACATGATTATTTTTAGAGAATTTGCTGACACTAATTAAATTTTTAGTGATAGAAGGTACGTGCAACAATTTTTTAAAAACAAGAGAGACTTGAGGATTCAAAGGAGTGAAAATCTCAGTGGAACCTGAGGATTGAATAGGAAGACCTTGATCATTGCCTATGTAAATTTGATCAGGTCCTTCAAATAGTTCTAATTGTTGAATATTTTGAGATTCTCCTATGACATGAAAGGATGCACTAGAATTAGGAATCCATGTAGTGAGATTCAAATTCAGATTTTCAGAGTTAAGTAACATGGCACTTGGATAGTGATTCTTGTTCTATGAGACATTCAACTGTGCATTAGAGGTGTTTGATGCATTGTTGCAAAACACAAGTTCTTGAAGACTAAGAGACGAATTAGGTTGATAATCATAATCATATCGATAATTGCTTTTAGTCTTTGAATTATTTGTCAAAATTGTGTTTCGTCCCTGAGGCAAACTTTTTGGATTTATTTCGTTCTTATACTTTATAAACTCATGTAAATGATCCTTGATGATGTGTCTAAATTCTTTTTTATCTCTTTATTTTTCTTCGTCATAGTTTCCTACTTCATTATCACCTATCTCTTAAATTTCTTTCACTATTTTCCTTTCCATTTTCTCTCTTTAAAGATGTTTTTATTTGCCATCGATGATCATTTATACCTGTTTATAAAGTATAAGGATGAAATAGGTCCAAAGTTTGCCCCAAGGATAAAACATAATTTTGACAAATAGTTTAGGACTAAACATATTTAACCTTATAATATATTATAAACTATTTTAGTAACACCCATACTTATGTAAATTTTTAATTGGGTTAAATATGTTTTTAGTCCCTGAATTATTTTGTCAAAATTTTGTTTCATAATTGGACAAACTTTGGACCTATTTCATCCTTATACTTTATAAACTGGTTTCAAAATTGTGTTTTGTCCCTCTTCTCAAAGGCATTTTTATTCGTCATCAAGAATCATTTACACTCATTTATAAAGTATAAGGATGAAATAAGTCCATAGTTTGTCTTAGGAACGAAACACAATTTTAACAAATAGTTCAGGAACTTAAAACATATTTAACCCTTTTTAATTTATACACAAAAATTCAGTTTCAAACTTTTATTCATATAATTCATTTATTAGTGCAATATGGTATTTTAGCTAAACGATTGAGATTTTTAAATAATAAAATATATACTTTATCTAAAACTTTTAATAATTTTAAGTTTGTATTGCATTATCTAACTATACATATAATAATATATGTTCTTATATCTAAGTAGTTATAATAAACATATAAATACTAAGATGAGTGAATTTGAATAAATTATAATATTTATACAGCAGATGTAAATATAATATCATTTTAACTATACACGTTTTCTTGTACATAAAATTCTAAAGAATTGTACAAATAACAATCTAACAAAAGATTAAGGAGTTTATATGAATTACAATTCAAATGACTAAGGAACTACATGAAACATAACTCATTTATTATCTTAACAAAGAATCAAGAAACTACAATACATTTCACATCATTGATACTAAACAAGAAATTAATAGTTATGCATAATTAAAGTTTCCATAATATCTATAATTACTCATATGTAAACATGATAATTTTTAAAATACTTAACAAAGTTATATAAAAGAATCTCCTGCAACTTCTTACCATCTTAATTTATGTAATTTAGATTATTAGTAAAATTTAAGTATCTCTTTTGAATAACTACTTCAATACACAATCTTAAAACTCACATAAATTTAATCATAATATTACTCTTAGATAACAATTATTTTCACATAAATCTAATCATAATATTACTATTAGATAACAATTACTTTTATATAATCATTATGTTTCACACAATATCTTTAAGTCAAATATATATGTGTATGTATATATGTATATATATATATGTGTGTATATATATCAAAATCCTTTATCAACAACTTAACTTTAAAATTCATTAAATTGTACATCAAAGAAATATTTATTGAGAGATATTTTTTCACTTCTGCAATAATCCTTCACAAGAGAGAACCAATGTGTATTCTCCCGTGCTTAAGATGTGAAACATCACTTAAGCTATGAAATTCCTCGTTTTAACGGACAATTTTAATTCTTAAATTATATACTTCTTAAAGAGAGAGAATTGGTACTTAATCTCTCATTTAAACACCCAAATGGTTGATTGAGTGACTAAAATCCCAGAGGAGAAAAAATAGTTAGAAATTCTCTCTCACTCAAATTCTTATTCCATGGCCTAAGTGTTGGATACCATAACTTGAGTGATCTAAATTCGCTTGAGCAATGAGTTTCTAGCATAACACTAAATGTCACTCCTTCGATATTGCTTAAGTGGATAAATTATCACTTGAGCAATATTCATATTATGCACATGTTTTTATCGAATAGAATCAACAACCTAGAAAATTTTAGATTTTCAAAAATGTTTCTTATCATTTTCTTACAATTGACTATCTAATACTCAAGTCTTACATTAACAACATCATAATGATAGTTCATAAACAACAACAATAATCAAACCATACTAAATAATATAATAATATAAGTAACCACAAATTCAATATTTCTAAAGTCATGGTTATTTAGATAAATTCAACGATACACCTACCAATAATTTAAACTAATATTTGAAATCTTTAGCTAAAAATCATTTCTCAATCCAAGTCAAATCCAATTATCTTTATATTATAGAATTGTGTCTAACCTAGGTTTTAATTCATAAATCAACATAATTCCTTCTCAAAACTCAACTTATTAATTATATAGTTCAAGAACTTCTCTTATCTTAAAACTCATGTTTTCCTAAAGAATTACTTTAAAGAGAGAAAAGTTAGGGACGACCTATCTTACTTCTAGAAAACTTGATTCAAAAATAAAAAAGATCACTAGAAACCTATATATTTCATCTTTTCTAGTCATATCACATATGTGATCATAAAACTCAATCCATGTATGCAAGATAAAAGCATATAACTTGAGATCTAAGGAAAAAAGAAAAACTTAGATAATTTTTTTTATCAAATAAGATTTATTTAAACTCTTATGTCCTCTAAATTGTATGTCTTGAAAGAGGAAAGGAAAAAAAAATCCACTTTAAAATCTGAGAGTAGTAAAAGAAAATATAATTTTATAGAGGTGGATATTTATGATAAAAGAAGAATGAAATGTTTTGTTTAGGGTTTATAACTTAATGATTAATATATTCTTTCTTCATCATTTTATGATACTTTAGAAAGATCCATTACTAAAAAAATAAACATCTAATTATATTTGTATGTTAGTGTAGGGTCATTTTATAGAGAAATGACAAACCTTAAATATTATCCACATTATAAAACTGAGTTTGTTTCTTATTGTGAGACTACTCACATGATGTATTGTTGAAAATTTTTATATTTGAACTTAAAGTCGTGAATTCTATTTTTATACCATTGAAAATTGTATTATGAACACTCAATTGAGAGCTAAGAATAATAAAAGTGACAATAAATGTTTTTACATTAAATACTTAGACACAAAAGAATGATGATTGATACTTTAATTAAAATCATGGTATTAAAGAATTTTAAGAATTATGTAGTACAAACAAATTTTGATTCTATGACATAAATTTAATTTATTGTGTATACATTTATGACTTCAATTAAATTCTTATTTAATTGATGTTTTTTCATATGGTTTGTGCACATTTTTGTTTAAGAAATATCATTAGGATTGGTTTAAAATAAAAAACTAATATATTGAGATATATAGAAGATAATACTCCTTATTATAGGATTTATTATCATAATTCATATATTTTGTTACTTGTTATAATTGTAGGCTGCATAAATTCTTTTGAAACAAAAATTAGGTGGGACATGTCACAATAAAATTGTATCACTTGAACTACACTCTTATGTACAAATTTTATGGTAGTGGTGTTTCTTAAGTAGAAGGTTGTGGTGGAACTATTTCAATGAAAGCTTATAAAGAGGTAGCTTTTATTATTGTTATTGGTGAGGGATCATTTGGTGGTGGTAAAAGAGGAGGTTGAGTGTTTTGAGCTTGAGCTTTATTCGAAAAAGAGACCTTGATGAGTGCATGAATGAGGTAGAAAAAAAATAAGCAAAAATACATAATTCCTAGAAAAGTCATTACAAGCATTACAAGACAAGATGTTCTTACTTAACGAAAGAGTCATCTTTTTCTTTATTTTGTATTCTTTGAATTTTTATTTCTTATGATTTAATTCTTCTAAATTAGGTCCAAATATTAATTATTAGAGTAAGCTTAGTTGAACTTTCTCAACCCCAAATAGAAGCATATGGAACAACCAATACAAGAAAAAGGAATGCAAGAAGAAAATAATAAAGAGCATTATTTGAACCCAAATTGAAGTCTGATTGGAGACAACCAATCTAGGCTAAGGACTAGGCTAAAGAGAAACATAAAAATCTATTTATACAAAAGGCAAGAAAAGCATATGAAAACATAGGAGACACTTCTCCAAATTCGGCCAACAAAGGAACATTCTAAAATTCTTTTTAAATGTTGAATTTCAAATATTTCCTCATTTTCCATCTTTTAATTTTTGGTCAAAGGCTAGTTAAACATTGGAATTTCATTTTATGTACATTTTATTATAATTAGGGATGAGAAATTTCATATCGTAAAACGTATAAATAACATCTCCTTCACTTGTCATAACATTTTTTAATATACGAGAATTATAAAATTTGTGAGACACTTGTGGGAGTATGTCGAGAGTCTTTGAGAAATTTGTTTCTAAAAGAAAAAAATCCACTTCTTTGGCTCTTTCTTTTAAGGAGTGACATGATCCCCTCAATTTCTACACTTGACTTTGTAAAGCATATCTCTTCTTGAACAACGTATACAACCTCCTTTTCAACTGATTGTGATCTGTGTATCTCCATCCTTCTTTACTTGGGAGATCTCTAAGTCTTGCTCCATTCATAACCTTCTATAATTTCTCTTGAGATGACCTTTAATCCTACAATGGTAACATCTTGGTTTCCACCCTTTGACCAAACTACCTCTTTTATCTATTGACTTACTCATGTTTTTGCTCCTACTTCTCCATTTTTCTTGACTTTCTTAGTTGTCTCTTCTACCTTCTATGACAAAGGCTTTCTCATTATTTATACCATTGTCCTTTCATCTAGAATTTAACAAACATCAAGTAAACTGTTTTCACCAACCAAATATAAAGACCAAGGATAATTTTTTTTTTACTTAACCTCCCTCAAATTGAAATATAAGTCACGTGATCTTTTTTCCTTTTCAAATTATGGAGTTTTAGAATAAGCTATGAGTGCATAAAGGTATAATGGATCATAAAGGAACAACCAAAATTTAATGGGATACGAAAAGAAATACATAGAATATGGGGTTTTCCTTTCTACACTTTTATATCTTCAACTTGTACCCATATAGAATCTCGAAGAAGTAAAAAACAAATATCCTTAACCTTATTTTTAAACCATTTATGTCATGGTCTCCATTCCACCTGCATTTTGTTCACCCCTTTTACACCCACCTATACTCAGGTCTGCCATCATTCCACCATTGTGACCATTGTTGTCCTTTATTGTCGTCCCCCGCCACCACCATGGTCTACCAACATTGTTGAAAGGTACATTAACTAAACTTTTACACTTTTGCAACCTACATGTTTGAAAATACTTTTGAATTGTATAATTTGAAAACAACTTGTGAAAGTGACTTCTACATTACACAATCTAGTAGTCATTTACAAATGACTTCTAGATTGTGTAATTTAGAAGCCTTTCTGGATTAAAATGACTTCTAGATTGTCCAATCTAGAAGTCATTTAAAAATTGAAAATGACTTTTAAATTATGCAATTTAAAAATCCAGAAATACTTTTAGATTACATAATTTGAAAATTATTTATAAATACAATATAATATAAAAGTAATTTTTACATTTACAAATGACTTATAAATTATGTCATCCAAAATTCACTGTAGAGTTCAAAAATCATTTTAGTCTACTGTGCGGATCGAGAAAGAAAAACCTAGAACTTGTTATCAGTTACCAAGAAACCCAATGCCAAAGCCCAAACCAAAAGTAGGTAAAAGTGTAATAGGGCCTGTTAGTTTTCCTGCCTGTGGCGATTCTTCCTATACCCCCAAATTTTCTTCCTGCACCTCCCAAAAAATTAAAATTCCAACATTGCCCTTGTTATTGACTTCCAATTTATAGAATTTGGAAGTCACTTTTTGGCTTCCGGTTTGTAGAATCCAGAAGTCACTTTTTGACTTCCGGTTTCTACAACCCGGAAGTCATTTTTTGACTTCCGGTTTCTACAATCCGAAAGTCAACTATTTTTTTGGCTTCTGGCTTGTAGAGACCGGAAGTCATTCCTGCATCTAGAAATGACTTCCTGTCTGTACAAGCCGGAAGCATAAAAATTAAATTTTTTTGGCTTTCGGCTTGTACAAACTGGAAGTCATTTCCGGATGTGGAAATGACTTCCGGTCTGTACACGCCGGAAGCACTTCGAAAATTTTTGGCTTCTGGCTTGTACAGACCGGAAGCCAATTTCTACTCCGCATCCGAATTGACTTCTGGTCTATACACGCCGGAATTCATTCTCTCAAACCGAAAAAACGTTAAAATGAGAAAACGAAGCAACTTACCTGTGTTGATGCCAGTGTGCAGTCGTGTGTGCTTGCTTCTCACCACCAAATACAAGAACAAGGAGAACAAAAGGGACGGAATGCAAGAACAAGAAGAACGAGAGGGAGCATGCCGGAAGAGAAAAGAGATCGGAAGGAAGATGTGGAAAAGAAAGAAAGACGACATGAAAGAGAAAGGAAGAGGGAATACATATGATTTAGGTTTAGAAGATATTTTAATAATTACTCTGTGTTATTGGGGGTGCAAGGGAGAAATATTTGGGTTGCAGGGAGAAGGTGCCTCCTGCCTGTTGTATAGAAACATATTGCCATGGCATACCCCACATTACATGCTTTGAAGAGGTTGTCTCTGAAACAAAGCAATGATGGTGGAATGCATGTATATCATACATCCTGAATTCTCACTCAGTGCACAACAGCCAGATATTCAAATAATTGAGCATATGAGAAATCAATTGAACCACACTCTTTCATTATTTAGCATGCAATTTTCTTCAAAATCTTCATTTATGTATTACATTGAATTTGAATTATCAAGTAGAGAGAGGAATTTTTTGAGCAATGTTTGGTTGTTTAAAAAATAGGTGAAAAAGATAAGTATGTTTTGGTGTTGTCATTGTTCATAAGATCTAATTTGGGCATGAAAAGGGGACAAAATATGAAGCAATTCAAAACCATTGAAAAGCCGTGAAGTGTAGCCACATGGCCAAGGCGTGTACTTTACCTAATCATAAAATGCGACAAACCATTTATGCTTCACTGATTTCTATACATAACACTCACCAAACTATGTGTCTCTCTGGTGGGGACCAATATAATCATCTTTCAAAAACACTACTTTTTCTTATATTAAGAGCACAAGTAGAATTTTGGGCCTAATAGTTACAATATCTTAAGTGAAGCTATAAACTAAAACCCATTTAAAGAAATAATGCATGATGCTTTTATCCATTTTCAATTCATCTATGGAACTTTCCTTTTTTTTTCTGTTTAAATACTTTGAATTAGCTTATATGCATAATTGGTTGGTGTAGTTAAGATCATTTTTCAAATTAAAATTAGTGTCGCCAATTCAATTTTTAACGAGACAAATATTAAAAAGGGAATTGTTATAGGACGCATACCTTGTCTTATCCTATAAGATAAAGAAACATAATCAAATAATAGGATTTTGGAATATTTTATCTTTAGCCAGAAAGAGTTACATTTTTATTATAAATATATATTTTTTAACTTATTAGTAAACGTTGGATAAACACAAACGTTATTAAATTATATTATTAGTAAATGTTGGGTAAATACAATGGTTACTAAAGTATATCATTCATTTAAAAATTATTTATTATTAGATCAAATTACAATTAGGACAATAAAAGAAATTAGTTTTAAATCTAGTTAACTTAAAAAACTTTACTATGCAAATCATAATTCTTAAATTAAAAAAAAGTAAATATAAAATTTTAAAAGTTATATATAACGATAAAATTTACAAAAAAGTGAATTAAAACTTTAGTTATAACTCATCTTAACACTAGTTTCTCTCAGACAGATTATAATAATTATATTTAAAAAAATAAACATTTAAATGAAGGTGTGGCTATGATGTTGCATGAGGGTTCATTAATTTTTTTGCATAGAAATGTAGCATTTTGAGGCGAGTTTTGACTTTTGGGTGTTGAAATGTAGAAATGTTGGCGTTCTTAAATGTGGTGAGAATTTACCTGGACAATTGTTTTGGTCTTGTGAATGTTTGGTTGGGGGAAGAGGCATGAAGAAAATGAAGGGAGGGGAACAGAAGAAGAAAGAAATTCTAAAGAGGATTTAATACAAACACCTTCTCTACCGAACAAGTAGAATAAATTCAGCAAAAGGAACCTAAACAACGTCACATGGGCCTCACACCGCCCTCAGCTTTATTCCCAATGGATGGCCACACACATATCTGTAAACGAGGCATCATCACAAGGTTTTTCTTTTCACTCCCAATTCATGTCCAAACATATATCAAACATGTCTACAAGACCCATTAACTGTGTTCCCAATTTCTATGCCCTAATCATTCAACAGAATGGAGCTAGAGCTAGCTAGCAAATCCAAATAGGTCGCCACATTGTGGAACAATGCCTTAGCTGTATTTTAGAACTTGCTACTTCTTTTCGAGTTCAAAAGCTGAAAATACAAAAAGATGGGATATGCCAAGTTTTCATGATGGAAAGGAGTGGGGAATGAGAGTCCATAACCACCATCTATCAACTTTCAACATGTTTAGCTAATCTTGTGTAAACAAAACTCTAATGTACCAAGCTTAATCAATGCATCCTTTGAAAATCTAATCTCCTTTCTAACCATCTCCTCATTCAATGCACAATAACTTAACAAGAGTTGAAGTTGCAATCCTTATTTTCATATTAATGCTAATATCAAGTATTTTTCTATTTTTTATCACTAATTATATGAAGTTAAGATAAAAAAAACATATTTTTTTCTCCAATTACAAGTTATCATTCAAATATTCACTTATGAGTGAAAGACATGAGTATATTAAGAACATTTAATTTTAAGAGACTATGTGTTCTAATTTAGGATTTAAATGTACTTATACATATTTTGTTTGTCTTCTTTTAAATTCTTTTTCTCAATAAAAAAGAATATATAAATGGAAAGTACTTGGAGCACCCCAATCCATTACATAAAAAACAAATACTCAAGTCTTTATACATTAATATGTCCCTTATCACTATATAGAATCATAACAGCCAAAACATATCAGGAGACATCCACAACATTGCCAGGTCATGAGGCAAGCACAAGTCTCCAAAACATATAAAAACATGAGGTAAGCATAAGCCTACAAAAACCAAACTGCTAATGGCACAAAGGAAAAGCTATTGATATTTTGAAATATGTAGAAAAACAGTCTATAACATAAAATATTTCGGCTTTTGTTCTAGTGTTAGTTGATATCCAAAACACCTGACAATTTGTTGATCGCCATGCATCCTAAGAACACCACCATACTTCCGCGAACCTTCATGAACTCAATCTAGCTTCCTTACATTATAGATGTCGATACCTAGCTGGCTTGTGTGGTGATTGTGCGTACACCTACAACAATTTTGTAATTCATGCCCCCATTTTGCAACAACCTTACCTAAACCTCACATTATCTCACTTAAAAGCTTATTTCGTGTCTTAGCTACAACAAAAGTCATACTCCACTATTATATATTCTAGATTATTTACATTCTAAATAGGACCAAAAACGCTTGGATAGGTGTTTAAGCTTCACCAAAAAAACCTCACTATGCATCTTCCCACACTAATACACATGTTATCTATCAGATCCTCACTTTCCTAACCTAAAATTATCCCACACTCACAACTAACTCTATTTGTAGAGTTTATTTATGCGGATAGCTTAAGCTACCTACTTGGCTTGAACACACCAACACCAAACAGATAATACAACACTTTTAAAGGAGTGACAACCTAAAATCAATCATGATTATCGGATTGATCTCAAGCATTCTTTTGGGCACAAACACCAATTTATTATCTCAAACTTGAAACTTCCTCGTATTCATGCAATTATATAATAATTATTCTAACATCATGTTTACTAAATTTGTTAGGATCATCACATGACCTGCTAGATAAATAACTAAATATCTTATCTCATGTCTTAGGAGAAAAACAACTACCTCAAGCATTACATTATTTCTTCATGAGTCCATGCATAACCATTGCACATAAGATTTATAAATGTGAGTATAATACATGCAACAAATTGGAAGGAACAACAAGTAATTAACCACCAGTGTACACATGGCTTTTGAAAGGGAGTAAGTTTTGAACGAAGTTAACTAGAACGATTGTCTTACTTATATAGGGATAAGAGTGTAATTCTTTCTACTTAAGAGTGTAACAATCCAAATGTTATGATTTGATTGTAACTTAGCTCACATGACCTTTGGTCCATCTGACCTTTGCCATGAGAAAATTTATGTCATTGCAACATACATTTCACACATGAATATATCAAGAAACCAGTTACCCAAAAATCATGTTGACTACAACTTCATGAGAAGTAGAGCTGGGTATACAGACATGTTCACTTTTTAAGTCTGCACTTGCATAAACTTACACTATTAAACATCGACCCATATAACTCACATTTTAAATAGTCTTTATTTTTTCAAATTCTACCCGCACTGCAAAATCTATAAGTTAAACGAGTTAGTCTGCATCCGAAAAAATACATTGATATTTTTTAGCATTCATTTGTATAAAAACAATTTATTCAATCCATTAAACAATGCACAACTAATAAAAAAATATTTTGGGTTGAATTGGGATTGGTGACAAAAGTATTAGATTTTGGATTAAATTAGACTTGGTGATAACTAATAGAAGAAAAAAGTATTGGATTTTGGGTTGAATTAGGCTTAGTGATGTAGGTAGCCCACAAAATCTGTGGGTGAAACTTGTTTAACTTGTAGGTTACACAGGCCAAGTATAAGAAATCCACACTAAAAATTTACTAAAAAATGTAGACTCACACCCACGTGAGTCGCGGATTACATGGGTGGTGCATGGACTTTTACCCAATTACACCACTCTATTGAGAAGGAACATTTGAACTTTTTCGTCCATTGAGAATAAAGCCTTTTTGATAAAATATGAGTGAGTAGCAAAAAAAAATCCATTTATAAATGATATTTTGATGCTCAAATCAATAAGAAAATAATATGAGTGGTAATTAATACAGAAGAACATATATGAATTCAAATGATACTCTTTGTAGTGGAGATGTTATTGTGTTATGTTTTATCTTTTGTGTGATTAACAATTGATTTGTGAATAAAACTCATTTATAATATATTTGAGTTATATTAGTGTGTAAAATAGAAAAATGCAAGAAGGGAGGGATGAATTTGTGTTGAGTTTTTTTTGCGAACTTTGAAGTATCATTTGATTGATAGATCTTATCAGACTATCGCTTGTCATGAAATAGATCTTGAAAGAAAATAGAAGTTAATTTATAAAACTCCCTTTTAAAGTTAATCAACAATATTATGTGATTGAAAGAGTTAAGGGAAAGAAACACTTAAGACATATTTTTATATTGGTTCGTCTGAAATTCATATACTACTTCTAGTTCCCAACCAGTTTAGTTCAACTATTAAACTAACACTACAAGTTACAAGTATTCTTTTGGCTCGTAGTCACTCCTGACTAACTCGTTCTAGTATTCTTTTTATAAGTCACTTCTAGCTTAACCAAGTATTCTTTCAACAAGTCACTCTTAACTCAACCAAGTATTCTTTCAACAAGTCACTCTTGACTCAACAAGTATTCTTTGGAAACGTGGTCACTCATGGCTAACCCCTTACAAGGATACAAGAGTATGATCAAGGATCACAACAAGAGTAACTAATCTAAAATAGTAGTCTCTTAGAGACGTATACAAGATTTTGGATTGCTTCTAGAGATAGTTAAGAAACACAAGTTCTTCTAAAGTTTAAGGTTAGAGAAGAAAAGAACAGAATTTTTACACTTGATTCAAAGTTCGCTTCTTGCTTTCTTCTTCAAGATCCTTATATAGTGTTGTGAAACAACTAGTCTTAGACTTTCGTTCTAACAAACATCAGTTTTATGTTTCTAATGAGATCCTTATATAGTACTTAATACTTTGTTGTACATTCATAATATAATATATGAACTATATAATTAAATATATAACTAATGTTACATGTGACACACACATTATATGAACTATTGCATGATAAGAAAAAGAGTGTTTCAATTTTAATAACATTAACAATTCTGAAGCAATAACAGTTGATGCATAATTACTCCATAATTTATAATTCTATTAACTACATCAAGTATCAAACCATAAAATTAAATTGAAGATTAGGACATCCATCATTCTTTTAAGAAATTTGGATCATGCTTAGAATTTGTGTAATGAAAGTATATTAATAGTATTAAGGCTAACAAATCAAGTTATTGGTGCAAAAAATACTATAGGAATCAAAAGTGGAAATAAAATATATATTTCACAAATGTCTATGTTACCCTCACAATTACCATGGCCTTTTAAGTTGTTAGAAGATGATTTTCCACCATTCTTTCCTATGTCATGATAATAAAAAAATCACAAATTCAATCTTTATTTATTGTTTTAGCAGGATTATACTTTACCAACATCAATTTCTAGTCATAGTCAATGGTATGTTATAATTTCTCAATATGTATAAATTTAGTGTGAAGATCTTTATTCCTGACAACTAAAAAAGACCTTTAAATTCTATAACCAATGTAATTTTTATAGAAGTTTTCTAGAATCTATAACAAGTAAACACTAAATAGACATTCAATTAATTATGTATATTTTAACAATACATTTAACTTCATAAAAAAGTTTTTTTTTATATGTAAGTTTGTATATATGATAAAGATATACCATGGAGTACCACTAAACAATCATTAACATCTGAATACTAATGTGCTTATTTGCTTTTTTTTTTAAATATAGGATTGTAGGTTTATTTAAGTTTGTAGGTTTGTTTATCGAAAATAGTATAATTTTTTCTCAAATTTATTAAAATGAATAAATTTTTAAAAAATTATCTAAATTGATAAATTTTCAAAGAATACAACTTCAAAATCGTATTTTGGAAATATAACTTCTATATATAAAAAAAATAAAAGTCCTATTATAAAAATATAACTTCATTTTTTAAATTATATTTTCAAAATACGACTTATCTATTTACGTAATTTTTAAAAAATTTATTTATTTTAGTATGTTTGGAAACAAATTATATTAATTTTGTAAAAAAATTATGTTTGTATTTCTTGCACTATTTTAAACATTAAGAATTCTTTTAAAAAAATTATTTTGTTTCAATTTTATCTCCTAGTTACACATCTAATATTCTATTTTTTTACTAATATGTTTCCTACATCTAAAGACAGATTGACAAAAAATAATTATATTATGTGTTTCATGCATTATTTAGTAGTTATGTGATTAGATATTTTGTCATAAAAAAATATTTTTATTTTAATTTGATTTCATAAATGCATTCTGTATAATTCTTCTTGCATTTACTTGGAGTATGATAATTTCATTATATTAACCTACTTATATTTATTTGCAAAGAATCTCTTTTAACAGTTTTTAATCTACTTCTAATTATTTTTAGGGTGATAATATACATCTATTCAACTTTTTTATTTTTATTCAACATCTATCACATCATATAATTTATTTTTTATGAGATAATTAAAATAATTGAGAATTAAAAAATGAAAAATAAATTAAAAGTATTGTTTGAAAGTTAGTAAGGGATACATCAAACTTTTTTCTTTATTTTTAGATAATCATAGCACAAATATAGAATATTAAGATGCACAAAAATCATGTTTTCAAGATGTTACAATATCAATTCTAAACCGTAGTAGGAAATAATCTATATAATAACTTTGTTCAATATGTTATCATTTCTATTGACAGCTACTTCTTAAAAAAATAAATTATAAAATCACATTAAACTACGAAATAACAGTACAAACATATCAACTATAGAAGACAAGAAAATAATAACGAAGAACAATGTAAATTAATCAATTAATTAAAGCACCATATATTCCTTTCTACACTCCATTATTTAGTAATGTCAAAAATATACATTCATAAGCTTTCTGATAAATATTCTGAAAATGTGTTATGGATTTTATAATTATTATTTAAATATTTTTATTTAAATCATCAAATAAAACTATATTTTTTTAATATCCAACAGATAGAAAGAGTATATTTTTAAAAATAAAACTTAACTATTCATAATACACTTATATTCAATATATATAATACATAGCTCGATTAAAATTATTTTTTAAAGACTACATACAAATTTAAGTAATAATTTTTAATTTTTATTAAGTTTTTATTTAAATAATAATTCTAATATTTATATTAATTTTTTTATTGTACAAATACATCGTTTATTAAAATATAATAATAAATTAAAATAATATTTTAAATAAAAATTAATATTTTAAAAAAATTCGTGCGTAAGCACGGATCCAAAACTAGTTTGAATGAATAAAAGTAATCGCATATAAAAATAATTAATTATAGTGATTCATTCAATTGGTACTGATTTTATTTTTACAAATTGATTCCAAATTTTTGTAAAATTAAGTAGTGCAAAGTTGGCTTTAGAAAATTTTCCCTATATAGTCTATTATTCATTTATCTATTTTATTTTATTTTACAATTTGTAAAATTAACGATTCGATACATTATAGTATTTTAAGAACTGAGGAGGAACTTCAATATTTTATTTATAGAAAGACTAAATTAAATATAATTAGTAAATAAGAGTTAAGAAGATAATTAAAAATTTCTTTTAATATTTAATTATATGAAAGAGTGTAGATTTTATTTTCATTTAATTGATATTTTTTGTTTGTTTAATATAATAAGTTAGAATTTCAAAATTCAAATTGCGCAATTAAATCCAAAATATAAAAGAAACATAGAAATAAGTTTTATTTTAAATTCATCTACAGAATCATAAGTAAATAATCATAAAAATGAAAATTTTATCTCTAAAAATAAACATAAACTAGATATAATGTTTAACTAAATGATCCAAAAATGAAAAAATAGTATTATATATATATATATAATCTTGCATAAAAATTAAAATAAATATAGTTGTAAAAATCTCAGATAAGTAGTCAAAGTATGATAATTTTAATATAGAAGCAAAATTATCACAAATTCATTTTTAGATAAAATAACGTTTTTTATTAGTTAAAAATTGTAGAATAGTGTAAAATAATTATGTGAAAATTTTAAAACAGTTACGATAATGTTAATGCTTCATAAGAAAATTTTGTTTAATGGGATTAAAAGTGAAAATGATAAGATTTATTTATTTTGGCTAAAATTTCATTAATTAGTGAATAGATTATTTTTATTAAGAAAATTGAAACAAAAATTGTTGTTTGGAGCTAGACCTGCACCAAACTTTGGGCTGGACCAGAAGGAAAAGATTTTTGAAGCCCATCTTATTAAAGTTGAGGAGAATAAAAAAGGAAGGAGAAAACAATATCATCAATTTAGGTGGTATAATTTATTTTTAACTGTTTTTACAACTAACAGGTGTTGTTAAAAAATTTTATTTCCACCAATATGATACTCCGCCAACTTAAAGGAATTTTAAAAAATTATTATATTATAAAATAAATGATAAAAGAAATAAAATAAAATATTTAATATTAGTTGCTCAAAAGGTTTCAATTTAGTATTTATCTATTAGTTTGATAACTCGTCGTTCATTTAGAAAATAAATAATAAAATCTTGTTTAAAATTGAATTTTTTTATCAATATAATTATTTTATGACCAATTTAATGATATGTATGTATTTATTATTTGTTATGTGAAACATGTTATTAAAAATATAGTTCTTAAAATAAATATATATATATATATATGTTCAATAGCAATAAAATATTCATCTATATATAAAAGAGATTATTGTTAACAAAATTAAAAGATTATTTAATAATATTTTTAATAAATAATACAAATTGAAACATGATCATTAAAATGTTAGAATTTTCAGTCATATTTTAATACATAATATAATTTTTATATGATCTTTTCTAGAAGACTCATATCTATTAAGTATGTCTTACTAAAAACTAACATCTACTATTCAATCAAGGTAGTTCATGTAATACCCAAAACTATTATATAGGGTATAGGTAATAAAGTATCTTAACCTCTATTTTCAAATGTCTTTAGATCTTCTGTTTTCTCTCAACAAAATTATACATAAAACGAATTTGGAAGTTCTTCTAAATAATTCCCTTAGTTCTTTCCAAAGTGTTAAACCCTTTAAATTCACTTAGTCGTTTTTAATTCGTTCAATCATTTAATTCACTTAGTCTTTTCAAATCTACTCACCCTTTTGGAATCTTGCACCTAAAATATTTGTTTTTGTCTATAGAACTAATATGCTCAATGCTTTGAGTTTCCCTAAGTGGATATGGCTTATTAAATTTCCTAATTAACAACCTTGATTTTGGGAGTGAATCCGCTTAATAGTTGAGGATATGCTAAGTGAAATTAAGGCAATGACAATGTTACTTTTAATAATCTAATTGGGTTTGGGATCCATTTAGCATGTTAACTTTCACGAGTTGGATATAAATAGAATTAAGTTTTTTTTTCTCATTTGACACATAATGGAACTGAGAACTAAGAGAGAGAAAAGTTTCTTTGCCACCCAAGGCATGAGGATCACAAGAGTCTTCAATTCATCCCATTCAGCTTTTTGACCTTTTCTCTTCCTCCACTTCAAGTTCTACTGAGGAGATGAGGTCAACCTATTTCCACCTTTTCCATTCTTTCGTGGTATGGGACATGACTTGGGAGAAATACTCGCAAAATCATAACCTTGGAATCACTTTCTAAAGATATATATTGTCTTTTGAACCTTTCTTATGAGATATTTCTAAAATCATTATCTTTTTAAACATAAATTTTTTCTATAAAGATCTTTGAGTATATTACTATGTTTTATGAGAGTTGTTGAAAATTATAATTCCTTTTAATTTGAAATACTTTCTAATAAGTGTGGTTTATGTTTTTTATGAGTTGTTTGAGAAAATAAATTGTAAAGTATGCTTGTTTGAAACTATATCACTCAATTCAAATCTTCGTCACTAAATGGATTTAAGAGGATATAAGAGCTCATTAGGTTTGAATTCCCTAAGAGGATATAAATATTGAGATTCATGACATAGAGCAGGGGGACACATCTTAGAATATTTGAGCTCCACATTAAGCCAATAAGACAAAAAAAGATAAGTTGGAGTTGCATACTTCATTGTTTATATTTGAATCCTTGCATTACTTTTAATCAACTGTATAATTACCTTTATTTAGTGTAATATATTTTAGTTGGCTTGTATAATTTAACTTGAACATATGACACTTACTCATCTTATATAAATGTCTCTTCATTATAAATTTTGTTATCCATATTTGTTATTATATATTGTATGCCTATATCCTCTCTAGGGTGTTACAATTCATGCACATACTTATCCACGTTTGAAGCAAAAATCTCCTTTAACTTCTTATCACCCAATGTCTTAATATACGTGATCAAGTCATGAGTGAAGTCATGATATCTCCATTACTTAGGAATAGGAGTGGCAAAGTTGGCCCGTGGGCCGACCAAAATTTGGCGGGCTAGGTTGAGATTTTCAACCTGTCAGCTCGCTTTGGCCCACCCATCTTGGCCTCCAGTTTGACGAGTCAAAGGTGAGGTGAGGTAGGCTAGCCCACCAAACTTTTTTTTTAATTTAAAAGATTAGTTTTTTTATTATATTATTCGAGGAATAAAAATATACAATAATAATATAACTTAAATCATTAACACTTACAAAATAAGTTTCAATTATAAATTATAATAGAGTTATTTATCTCCTAAAGGTAATAATCATTTTAATTTATTTAATTAGAGACATTAATTCATCAATTTGAAGTCTTAGAAAATATTTATATGATTAAGTATGGTTTAAAATTATATTAATATATATATATTAAAATTAAAAAATTAAAAAAGAATTAAAAATACAAAATTAAAAAGGTAGCGGGCTAGCCCTCCGACCCGCCAGCCCTCCCTTTGGCGGGTCAGCCTATCTCACTCCATTTTTGGTGGGCCATTGGCAGGCTAGGCCACAATGGTCCGAACTGACCCGTTTCACCACCCTTACTTAGGGAGCTCCCTATTTAATATTTCCTCCTAAGACACGATATCATCCTAGGTATCAAACATAACACACATCTATAACGGACAACACACCCATAAAGGTCCACATATCATAAAGATATTGCATTATATATATATATATATATATATATATCTCACCTCATATATATGTCACATATCCACAAATGATGTCACACCCTTAAGGGTAGGGATGACAATTAAACCCGCGTCCGTGGGGACCGAATCGTACCTGCCCCGAGTTTGACGGGGAAAAACCGAGTTGACTGGGTTCGGGTTTTCCCGTTTAAAGAAATCGGGGTCGGGGTTGGGGATGGGTAATGCAATCCCCATCCCGCCCCCGTACTCATCCCCGCCCCATCTTTAAATTTAAACCTAAACCCTAAAACTAACCATATTCTTTCTTAATGTTCTTTTTATTTTTCATATATAAAGGGTTACGATGTTTTCACTGTAACCCTATTCTTAGTGTCTGTTCCACACTTTTCTCTTTTCTTCTACCAGTCACTCACTCCTTCAACTTCCTCAATCTCTTTAACCAATTCAATATACTCTTTTCTTTCTCCCATCCTCCACGCATAAGACTAGTTCTTTGTTTCTTTATAAATTTCTAAATATTGTGCATTGATCTTAATAATATCTATTTCTATTTTATTATCTGAAATTTTTGCTTAGGACTTCATTGGAGGGATTTGTTGAGTTATTTTTTGTAATCTCTTTGTGTCTAATCTACTATATTTATTGTTAGATACATAAACTTTTACATGATTGTTCACAAATATTTTACATTTGTATACTGGTTTGAGTATGCCTATTTCTATTTTATTTTCATTTTCTAGTATTGTTTTATTTCTATTTTGTGTTTTTTTTCATCTTCTTTACCTTTGTGATTTTCTTCGTACCTAAATTTTAGAAGTGTATTCGTTGTAAACTGTATAATTGTTATGATTTTTTATTAATTTTCTAGTCTATCTTTACCATATTTTATTTGTAATCTCTTCGTGATTAATCTATTACATTTATTATTAGATACATAATGTACAATTTTGCATAAATTTGTTATTTTTATGTATTGGTTTGAGTATGTCTATTTTTATTTTTATTTTATTTTTATTTTCTAGTATGATTTTATTTCTATTTTAATTGTTTTCATTTTCATCTTTTTAAGTTTGATTTCCTTCATAATTAAATCTTAAAATTGTCTTCTTTGTAAACTTGGTGTGATTTTTTTTATTAATTTTGTAGTCTATCTTTATCAGTTTTTGTTTGTAATCTCTTTGTGACTAATCTATTACATTTATGATTAGATACTTAAATTTTTGTACAATTTTACACATATTTGTTATCTTTATATTTGATTCTCTTCAAAATATTAAATTTTAAAAGTGTCTTCTTTGCAAAATGTATAATTGTTGAGATTTTTTATTAGTTTTGTAATTTATCTTTATTAGGATTTTTTATAATTTGTAATCTCTTTGTGACTAATCTATTACATTTATGATTAGATATATAACATTTTGTATAATTTTGCACATATTTGGTATATAATGTGTTTCGAAGGATTAATAGTTGGAAATTATTTATTTATTAGTATTTTTAAATATGTATTTGATATTCATTTTAAAATATTTTAGACTTTATATTATGTGTTTTGAAAATTGATAAATTAAACTTGATAAGTATAAAAAAAGCATTATCATTACATACATATTATAATATAAAAATAATAAACTAAAATATACTTCATCGGTAAAATAATTTAAAATTTGTAACATTATAATATTAATTTATGTATAAGAAAATAATATATAAAAAAGATATTTAATATTAAAAAAAATTGTCTCTATAAATTTATCTATAGTAGTTTATTTATATACATATATATATATATATATGTTATAGTTATGCTTAAACTTTTAGATTTATTTAAAATATTTTAAAATTATATTTTAAAAAAATAAAATGAGACGGGGATGGGGCAGGATGGGGAAACCCGACCCCGATGGAAATAAGTGTGGGGACTAAATTATTGTCCCCGGCGAGGAGCAGGGGCGAGAGCAAGGATAATTAAGTGAGTCGGGGATGGGGAGCGGGGAGGCAAAACCCACCCCCGTCCCGCCCCGTTGCCATGCCTATTAAGGGTCACCCATACAATGTAAAATCACACAAATATAATTATATATATACATCACAACAATGATCTCATCATTGTTATGTTTATCATATATATATCATCATACATATCACTTATTAATCATATATCTTAACACATATATGATTAATTACATAATTCATATATCAAACATCACAACTAAACATCATTTGAGTGAGATCTTCTTGTTTGAATGACCTTACTTTCCTCTTATGAGAAAAAGCTTCCTCACTTAAACGATATTATGTTGCTAGAGTGAGACACCTTCAAAGAACAAAATTAGGTTTCGTCTCTTTCTTGCAGAAGCGCCAATCTCCAAGCTTGAGCGTCCATTACTTGAGCATTCTCACAATGTTTGAGCGATATACATATGTTGGATTTTTCCAACAACTTCTAAAGCTTCAACCACTGCTATATTAGCACTTTAGTGACCCTTTTTATTGGTTGCCCTGATATATTTGCATGATTCTCGAAGATTCCAAAACTCTTGCACACTACCACCAATGTTGCTTGAGTTACCATCATGTTACTTGCGCGAAACTCTTTTAAAGGATAGAGAGTTGCCTTGGTCTCTCTCTTGTCAAGCTATAAGCTCTCGCTTAAGCTAACCACTTTTTGGTTTACGCATCTAGATTGTTGCTTGAGTGATGGTGAGTAGCGAAATAGTGATTACACACTACTTGGGTATGGCTTGAGTGGTGAGACATTGCTTGAGTGATATCTAACCTGAGAGCACCCATTCATCATATTTAAATGAAAACCTCCACAAAAACCGCACCCAACAACACTCTAACATCATTTAAATCACCATATATATTGAAAGTCAACTCCAAATAACTTACTAGAATCATGCATAGTTCAAATTATACCTATTGTTAAACATATCCATTCCAACACACACACACATATTATAACAATCCAAAACACCACATACTTGACCCATCTAAATAATAAATACATTGAATACATATAAATATTAAC
Organism: Lablab purpureus; assembly: GCA_030347555.1. Lineage (NCBI taxonomy): Eukaryota > Viridiplantae > Streptophyta > Magnoliopsida > Fabales > Fabaceae > Lablab > Lablab purpureus. Next base: position 22,852,343 of record CM059255.1, on the reverse strand, counting down.
TCTCTTTACTTAGGTGTAGCCTGCCTACTAGCCTAACCCTTTCAGAAATCAATTAATCTCAAGATAAACTATCCAAACTATCAATCCCTATACCAAGAACATTTCTCCTTAACAAACCACTTGGAAAGTGTTAGCATTTACAGTATGTTGATGAGATTGTTAATGCTATAGTGATTATAGTTACATTTTTTATAATGACTACACCTTCAAGATGATGACTACATCTGTAACTATCTTAGAGTGATTAAATATAAAGAACTAATCATTATCTAAGATAATCTTGAGCAAATTCATATTGAAAAATGATTTTTCTTTATGAACATAATAATTGATTATGTTAAGTTTATATTCGATAATATAATTGATTATCTAAAATAATAACCAATTATGTTAATAAAAAATAATTTTCACAAGTTTCACAAACAATAATCACTTATGTTAGCAAATTTAAAATATGATACTTTCACAAATAATCAATTATAAATAGTGAATAATTGATTATACTAATTCAAAAAAATTTCTGGATTACATGAAAAATATAATAACATATTACAATTGAATACAATCAATTATATCAGTTAGTAACCATAAAAATATTTTAAATTATTTTAAAAAGAAAATCTACAAGTTTTTTTATTAGAACGTCTTTTAATATTTTAGAAAAGAACTCAAATTTTTTTTTAAGAAGAGCTTTCTTGGATAATCATCTCTAAATTTAGGATGAATTTTTTCCCGTAAATCATCCTAAGAGATGGAATAAGCTATATGATTCATACTATAAATTATGTGTAGAGATATTTGTTAGTTTAGGTGATATGTTTCCTTTCTTGTAATTTTCCTAGTTGTTTTACACTAATGTGTGGTAGCTTGTAGGTAATTGATTGTTTTAATTACCTTATTCTTCTTGAATAATGTTTTAATAAGTCTTGTATAATTCTTGTATTAATTACATAGATGTTCTTAGAATTGAATAATTCAAGAATACAATGAAAAATTAAACTAAGATTACTTAAATTAAACTAGATATACATTCGTATTAAATCAAATTACTATAGAAATATGTTTATCTCTTTTTTTTCATCTCAATTATATATTTTTTTCTAGTTTCATTGTAACTATTGTCATGGTTTATTTTTACACTCTTCAACAAAGTTTTAAGTAGAAACTTTTTTAATAACAAAAGTATTTTATTCAATCAATTCACTCTCTCTTGATTCTGATTTTAACCATACTTCCTTTACATAAAAAAAGAGTAAAAAAGTACATTTTTATTAAGAATTGAATTATTTACAAGTACACACAACTCTCCTCAGTCAACAATACGTAATTCTCTCTTTAGTACTATAATCTAATAGTGCAACATTAATAATATTTTTCTCTAAACTCAAAAGAGTTCAGAAAAATAAAAATAAATTATAAGAGGATAAAATTTTGAATAAAAAAAATAAAAGTTTAAATATATTTATAAATTTTCTATTATTTATTGAATATTTATATTTAAATGAAATTTAATTCTTATGCTAGACTTCCCACCTTTTAAGTTTAAATAAAAACGTATAAATGTATTTTATGACAACTTTAAAAATTTGATTAAATAAATTGCTTCTATTAGGGGCATAGCTTAATACGAGTCGGTGGGGGCCACGACCCCTCAAACATTTTTATTATACATATAAATTTATTATATAGGCTCACACAATTTAATAAAATAATTTTTTACAATTAATAGATTTTTTAAGAGGTATACTTTTTAGAGTTTTCATAAAAATTTATAGATAACAGCTATTTACATTTACTATTTTGCTTTAAATATAAACTCTTAGTATCTTCTTCTCTTTATGTTAAAGATATAATGAGTTCTTTTCTTTTTTATGGTTTTCCTCTACGTCACTTATCTTCTATTCTACTTCTATAAAACTTCTCCATTCCATTCTAGGTACCTACTATAACTTTTTTTATTTAATATCATTTATTTTCTATGCTTTTATGTGACTATTGTAAGTAGATTACATTAGATAGTATATTATATTTTTAGGAGATCTGTTACTCTATAGATTAGATTGTAAATTATCATTTATTATAATTTTATATATTTTGAAATTAAATAATTATTTTTTAATAGGTACAATACTATGGTTAAAAACAAGACAATTGATGTTTTTTTTAAGAGGAAGATTATTGATAAAAATGAAAATGATATTTCTTCAACTTAGCAAATAGTTACATTGAGCAAAAAAAACGTTTTAATTTTTATTTTCAGAAGTGGAAAGATTTTAATTTTTAATTATTTTTATTAGGCTTAAAAAAATTAAAAATTGTTTAAGGTTTAAAAAGGTAAAAACAATATTCAGATTTACATGTTAAAATAACCTCTAAAAAATTGTTCAACTCTTAAATTAGTAGGAACAATATTACTAAACATTAAAAAATATTTAAAACCTATAAAAAATTAAAAAATGTTCAACTTCTAAATTAGTGGAATCAATCAATGTTAAACAATTCAAAATTATTGAAAAAGTTAAAAAGTATCCTAGATAAGTGGAATATAGAACAGTGCTCAATATTAAAGAAATTAAAACCAATAAAAGAAATTAAAACCCATTAAAATGAAATTAAAACTCATTCACTGTCTGCATTTATTAAAACGTTAAAATTTTTTATTCTACGATTTCACGGATTACATTATATTACGATTATAAGTATACTCTAACACGTAATTGAAATAAAAATCGTATAATCTCAATTTTGACTATATTGTAAACAAGTATATTGAATTAATGTTTATAAGTAAATTGAATGTTATATTTAATGTTAATTTTGTTTATTAAGTTAATTTTTTTAAATATTATATTATTTTATTTATAATTTTTTATATTATTAAAATATTAAATTTATTTAATATATAGTGATTCCTCTTAGTAATTTTTACATATAAGGTTCAATTATAATAATTTAGTGGTTATTATTAATTTAATTTATAAAACCTTTCTAATATATAGTTTTTTTTGTTTTTTTAAATTTATATAAAAGAATTTTATTTTATGAATCTCTATATACTTTAAACGTAAGATTAGAAGGAACTCACTGAATGATACGATGCCTAACAAATTTGACTAAAATAAATAAATAAATAATAATTCTGATATCATAGTTAAATTTAAATTTAACTCAATCTATTAAATTAAGTTCAAAAAAATATTAGATGTCCAACAATTATATTTATAATAATATTTAAAAATAATCTCACTTAATAATGTGGAAGGTCCAAATCATAACACCTATGATTATAGTTATATATAAAACAGTATTTTAAATATTATCAGAAAGTAAAACGTGGGTTAAGAATTATTTTAGTATAAATTGTTTTACAGAAAATGAGTTATTTATTTACTAAGTAAATAATTATTATTAGATATTAATTACTTTTTTTTTCATTGATAAAATGAACTAAAATCTTTGTAAAGAAAAAAAATATGAAATAAGCGCTGTTATAAAACTGTGTTTCTCTATAATCAAAACTCGTCTCCAAAAAAATACCATAATGTGTGTAATGAATAGTTTGCATCAAGCACTGATTAAAATTATATGTGAGAATCATGCAATGATTTTTTGTACGAGAGAAAATTATAATTTCGTAAATTATTATGACGAAATCTTAATATATATATATAACAAATTATACCCGTTTAACTTTCATAAAATAATTCAATAATTTTTTTTGAATGATATTTTTTAAAATTTATTATTAGATTGAAAATTAATTTCATCTAAATCATATATAAAAAATTTAAAAATATCACTGTTTATAAAAAAATATTTACAAAATATTATGTTAATTTTAAATTATTGATAACTCATTTATATAGATTAAAACTAACGTAATATATATTTTTCAAAATATACTAAAATATAAATTATTTTAATTTTAACAAAATTTAAAATAAATAAAGATAATATATAAAATTATAATTAATAAATTCATAAAATATGTTTTTATACAAAATTAATAATGTGTAACATGTAGTAAAAGTTACAATGATTAAATTTTTAAAGTTTTTATATAAAGTTCAAGTGAATATATTTTTTTTAGATAAATACTTTGATTACATAATTTGACTTTTTTTTAAAGATAAATAAGAAAGTATCATGATGTTAAGAAAAAAATAAAAAAAGACATTTTCAATTGACACAAGGTAATAAGAGTTTCTTTTTCAATTTCATCCAACTTTTGAAGGTTAATAATTTACTACAAATCAAATTGAAGAATAAACACAATATTATATTTTTGTGCAAATTTTTACAAGTAGACAAAAATAGTAATTTTTGCATCATGACATGATAATCATGAGACTTTAGGTTATCCTGCATAGATACAATACTCTTAACATTTGAAGAATATCCTTGTGGTATCCTAACACCTTTAAAACGTAAGCAAAACCTTCTTCTCTCTTTTTTGGATAAGGTGTAACATGTTAGGGGCCAATATGTACTATTACCTACCTTTCTCAGTGTCAACTTTTTTGATATATTCATTTCAATCAAATCCAAATGAACATTCACATCATTCTTCACCCTTCCTTCACTAGAACTATCAAAACGGGCGACTTAACTCAGCTTGGCCTAGTCCTATGGGTCATGTTCAAAAACTTTGACAGTTTAACTTGATCTATATTTTGAAATAGACTATAATTTTTAGTTTAGTCTGATCCTATGTCAGACCCATGGGCCAATGGGTCATATTTTTACCTAATTAAAAATTAGAAAAGATTACAACTATGTGCATATATAAAAAATCATGATATATAGTTGTCTAAAATTTAAAGTTTAATATCCAACATTTAGATGCATTATACAAAAACACCACACATTTTGGTCTAGTATTACTTTTCTTTGCCAACAAAATGCATGTATACACACACACCAAAAATCAAATGGTTGTGCAAAACTGATCATAACTAAACAAAGCAAATTGAAACCAGAAACTACCTAAAACACCTTTACAAAGGAAAGGTTAAAAGATATACCTTATCCAAAACGAACGAAATTAAAAAAAAAAACTTTATTCCACCAATATTAATAGTGTAACCTATCATTGGGTCCAAACTTATCTTTCTCTATTACACCATCCAACTTGACTTTCTATAAGTATTTGTAGCCTCCTTTCTCACAATTTTGTTAAACAAAGTCTAAACTTAAAGCAACAATGTAAAAACATGGGACAATTGATTTTTTCCTCACTCATGTACCATCCTATATATGCAAAAGAATAGGTTGAATAATCTCCTCTTTAAACATCTTATTTTCTTCCATGACACATTTATTCTTTGTCTTCCACACACACAACCATAACCACTACTTATAACATATTTTTTTTGTCTAATATTACTTGAAATAATTCTATTAATGTATACCACATCCATAACATAACATGTGTAATTAAAATAAAATAAAGATTAAGAACAAAAAAATTAATAAAAGAAAAAAATGGTCAACCCATTAGCCTCTGGGTCAACTTGACATCGACTCATATGGGTCTCAGACAGTGGCGGATCTTGACTAAATTTCTAGGGGGAGCCACTGTATATTAAATCAATTTAATATTTTAATAATAATTAAATAATATAAAAAAATTATAAATAAAATAATATAATATGTAAAAAAATCAACTTAATAAACAAAATTAACATTAAATATAACATTCAATTTACTTACAAACATCAATTCAATATACTTGTTCATAATGTAATAAAAATCGTAAGATTATACGATTTTTATTTCAATTCCGTGTTAGAGTATATTTATAATCGTAATACACTGTAATTGGTGAAATCATAGAGAAAAATCGAAAAAAATCATAGAATCGAACAAATTTAACGTTTTAACAAATGCGAGCACTCGAATGAGTTTTAATTTCATTTTAATGGGTTTAATTTCTTTTATTAGTTTTAATTTTTTTAATATTGAGCACTATTCTATATTCCAGTTATCTATAATATTTTTTAACTCTTTCAATAATTTTGAATTATTTAATTTAGAAGTTGAACAGTTTTTAATTTTTTAATGATTTTTAATATTTTTTAATATTTAGTAATATTGTTTCTACTAATTTAAGAGTTGAACAATTTTTTTAGAGGTTATTTTAACATGTCAGTCTGAAGATTGTTTTTACTTTTTTAAACGTTAAACAATTTTTAAATTTTTAAGCCTAATAAAAATAATTAAAAATTAAATCTTTCCACTTACGAAAATAAAAGTTAAAACGTTCTTTGTTCAATGTAACTATTTGCTCATTTGAAGTTGAAGAAATATCATTTTCATTTTTATCAATAATCTTCCTCTTAAAAAAACATCAATTGTCTTGTTCTTAACCATGAGTATTGTACCTATTAAAAAATAATTATTTAATTTCAAAATATATAAAATTATAATAAATGATAATTTACAATCTAATCTACATAGTAGTAGACCTCCTAAAAATATAATCTACAATATAATGTAATTTACTTACAATAGTCACATAAAAGCATAAAAAATAAATAATATTAAATAAAAAAAGTTATACTAGGTACCTGGAATGGAAGAAGTTTTATAGAAGTATATTAGAAGATAAGTGACGTAGAGAAGAAACCTAAAAGAGAAAAAACTCATTATATCTTAACATAAAGAGAAGAAGAAGAATACTAAGAGTCTATATTTAAAGCAAAAAAGTAAATGTAAATTGTTGTTATCTATAAATTTTTATGGAAACTCTAAAAAATATACCTCTTAAAAGAATTTATTAATTGTAAAAATTTATTTTATTAAATTGTGGGGGCCCGTATAATAAATTTATATGTACAATAAAAATGTTTGGGGGGTCGTGGCCCCTACCGGCTCCTATTAAGCTCCGCCCCTGGTCTCAGATCAAACGGATCAGGCTAAAAAGTCCTACTTTTAGTAAGACCACTATTTTTGAAGTCTAACCTAACCTGAATCATAAGACATGCACATTAGTCCATCATACCATACCTATTTTGAAAGTTCTACCTTTGATGTTGAGAAGTGTTTTAATATCACACATTATTCTTCACATTATTATATTTATATAGTGTCTAACATCTAACTTTAAGAATATGGAAGATCAAAGAAGATGGATCTCTTCTCCCACATCTCAATCACATTTTCCTTCTTTGGTTTTTCAAGAACAACATTAATATGTTTCACCTTTTCATAAATCTCAACACTAGTGTCCATTTCTTTTTTCTCAATCTACAATATGAATGAAACTATTTCCTTAAAATCTTTTATATTGAAAATATACTATTTTCAATCCATGTGTCAACTTCTCATACGATGTCTTTCACACACAAAACATGCTTCATGAATCTTGACATTTTAACTTGACAAGGTCCCATATGTAAAAAAATAATTAATTGTACAAAATAACATGAGAGTCATATGGAAAGACTCATTAACAAATCCATCAAACACTTCAATCCTCTCATCCCACAACAATTTTAAATCTTTAATCAAAGGATTAAAATGAAAGTCTATATCATTTCCTATTTGTCTTGGACCAGAGATCATCATAAACAACATCTTGTATTTATGCTTCATACACAATCCTAGAGGTAAGTAGTAAATAATCAACAAAAAGACCATCAACTATGATTTGTACTTAATTTACCAAACAAATTTATTCAATTTATAGCTAGTATAAGCCTTATATTTCTTGATTAATTTTCAAACTGGAGAAATTAATCATCAATGTTCTTCTATTAGAAGGAATCAACTAGATGATATAGAAATTCATCACATTTCCTCCCATTTACATGACGTTAAGGTTTTTAGCATCATTTGGATTCATGAAAAATGTTTAAACCCTTGAAATAATTGGAAGATACTAAACAACTTTCATATGAGGATCGTCCTTTGACACCTCCAAATGACTATCTTGACTATTACCCTTGACCTTGTAATATAACAATATGCAATTGAACAAATTTAAATCTTAAAACTATTTTCTTCATAAAATAAATCATTAGAACATGCATGTATTTTTATACTCCATACTTATTGGCAAAATATTTTCTTTGCCACATAGTTTTGATAGGGTAATGTATTTCCTTCTTGAAACATGTTCTTTAACAATTGAAACAATTATATGAAGTTTTTACCCATCCACCAATTGATTGTTTTCAAATTTATCAACCTTAACACTATTAACAAAAGTGTGAAGTTGGATAAATTAGGATACATTAGGAGTCTCTACATTGTAAAACATATCTTTACACACATGCGCATACGCAAATGATTCAGCTTAAACATCTTGAATCATATACTCCATTATTCGAACATGGTTGAATTAATAACTTGGAAAATAAAAAAATTCACCACTGTTATGTCCATGTTTTATAATTATTAAGTAAGACATCACACAAAATATGGTCCCTGGTTTTTGTAACATATAGTCATTTTCCATTGAAACAATTCACACAAGGATGTTTAGTCATCTCTCCATCATCATTATCTCAACATTATGTTGCACAAATTGTATACATTCTTTGACTCCTCTCTGGTAATCATTACTTTTTGTGTTGAATTAATTCAACTATTATCCACATCTATGTTTTATACGTTCGTATTGGATTTAAGTTTTTCTGCAATCCAAGCAAAACTTACTTTTTTTAATCAAATGTGTGACCCTATCCCATTTAGGAAGATTAATTTTGTTTATAGTTTATTATAACAAAAAGTTTAATTAGAATTCCTTATATTTCAAAAAAATTTCGCAACATTTCACATTAGTCTTCAAGTGACAAAAATGAAAACGATGACATGAAATCAACCATAATAAAATATGTCTTTGAATATCAACATGAAATAAAATCAACCAAAATTTAATGAAATATAGATTAAAATATATGTACTAACGAATTATTTAAAATGGTTAGTCTCCTCAAATTGTTCAATTGGACAATTCAAGATTTAATGTAATAACTATTAATACTTTTTTGTGTTGTTTTTATATAAAGCAAATCATATGAACAATTCAAATTGAAGATAGTATATAAATCTTTGTATTAAATTTGAAATGGAAAACTAAGATTCAATCAGTACTAAATATGTGACACAAATATTTTAAAATTTTGGCAACATAAAAATTTAAATACAAATTATAAAAATATAAAAAGTACAATTTTTCAGGGGTAGAACACCCCAATATCAACACATTCAACACACCACATATCACTTAACAAGTCATATTAATTAAGGGTTCTAAATTTCTAACTTAACAACTAAACTTAAAATTAATATATAATTCATTCCTAAATTTAACTAAGTTATACGCATTGTATCAATTAAATCTAAATTTATTTATAATAATAAATTAAATATCAAACCTACATGATATCTATCATGTAAATGATAAAGTAAATTGTAACTAAAATGTTATGTATAACAAAATAAAATACATAAAAAAATAATTCTAGTCTATACTAGTATGGAGGTGGAGTGGTAGCGAAAGAGTGGTGAGAGAGAAGTCTCAAAGAGTGCTTCAATGGGTTATTGGCATGAATAAGGAAGAAGCACGAGTTGTTGGTGCAAATGGAGAATAAGAAGAGCTTGGGAGAGTGGGAGGGTATCCCGACACATAATGTAGTCGGTGGCATAAGCATGGAATGAAGGGGAACAATAGTTCACAAGAGAATAAGGAGGAGAAATTGCTTGGATACCAACTTAAGAAACACATATGACGATGATTATACTCAAAACTATTCTCCTAAGACACTCCTAAACACTTAAGACGATGATGACAATGGTGAAAATGTTGACAATATAATGATGGAAAGGATGGTGGTTCCCATAACAATCTTAGTGACAATAATAAAGATGATAATATGTGGTGGTAATAATTATTATAGTGATTATGAGATAAATGAGGTGGTGACGACAATAATATTGGTGGGAGTGACAATGATAATGTCAAGGGATAATGATAGTATAAGTGGTGGTAAGATAGTGATTGTTATGAGTAGGATGAAAGAGTAAGAGAGACGTCGACTATCATATCCTACTATCTTCAAATTTAACTCCCCACTTAGAAATAAAAAATGCATAATACGTGTAGGAAAAAAAATAAAGAAATTATATCCTATTGATATACCAAACAACTAATTAGAATGTGATAGGATAAATTTTATCATAGTAGAACCAAAGGAACATTTTAAATAAACATACTAGAGATCGCATTACCTTTATCCAAAAGATCCATGTTTCACTCTTATAATAGGTTAGTTCTTACATTCACATGTAAGGCTAAATTAATTTATTTTATGAAGAAATATTATATGAAAAGTATTTAAATTAATTTAATTTAAATTTCTTTTAATTCTAATAAAATTAATTTGATAAAATATAATTAATTTAATTTGAGTCAAAAATAGGAACGACACATTGAAAAATTATAATAATTAATATATGTTATCAATAAAGATAAAATCTTAGATTGATTTCTTCTTTTAGAAACACTAGTCTTTCTACTCGTGTGATGTAGGAGATTTTTTTCTAAATTATTATATATTTTGAAATTAATATAAATATAAATATTTTGATGTTTGAAGAGAACATAGATAATAATTTTGAATAATGTATATATAAGTTTATAAAAATTTATATTATTATGTCTTTTTTTAAAGTAATGTGAAAGACAATTTTACACAATTTATGTATAACAAAGTCTTATTATTCATTTGAATAATAATGTCAGATATTTTTTTTTTACTTGTGTGATTACATATATATAAAATAAGAAGTTATGGATTTGTTTAAAACATCAAAAGAAGAAACATATTAGAAAGAAATCAACCTATAATTTAAAAATAAAAAAAAATTAGTAAGCAATGAGTTTAGAGTATCATTCATCAAGAGATGTATTTGATAAAAATTAAATGAGACTTTAAATTAGTAATTTGAATTTATCTTTAAGATTATGTATATGCATTTGATTGAATATGAAGTTAATAGTTAATTATGATAAGCAATAAGAGCTAAATATATTAAGTTTTATACCTGAGCATAAAATGGAATGTTACACATGTTTTTTAAAGATTTAAAAAAAAAAATATTTGATAAAGCACAATTTTAGAAAATAATTATTCTTGACTTTTATTGATTATCATTGCAAACCAAAGAGATGTGGGAAATTGTTGTCTTATTTAAGACTTCAAAGGAAATTCGAAATAAGATTTAGTATTGACTAAATTTTCTATTAACTAAATTTTATAACTCTAAATAATTTATACTATTAAATTTTTTTATATTTTATGAGAATTTTTTTATAAATTTATTAAAAATTATAAAAAATAATAAAAAAGATTTTTCTTACAAATTTTTATAATAAATTTATAGAAATTTTTTTATAAATATAAAAACTTTAGTAGTATTATTTTACCTAAATTAAATTGTTGAAATAATGAAAAAAAATATTAAAGGGAAATGATTTTCTATTTGATCAATTAATACTAAGCCTGTTTTTGTAAGATTTTGAATCTAAATTGAAATTATGTTAAGTAGTATGAGTTTAGTAATAAATAGTTACTAGTTGTGCTATATAGTATGAGTTTATAAAATATTAAAAAAATATCTTTGAATTGAAGTTGTTTTATAACACAACTATATTATAAAACAGAAAAGTATATATATAATTTTTTAAAATTCAATCCAAATACATAAATTTTAAATTTTTTTATCCTAATCTATAGCAAATATGTCGTCAAGATCATAAAAATTCATTTAAGTTTTTTTAGAATTCTAATGTCTTTTTATAGGTTTTTATGTTTTGTTTTTGTTATTTTTTAGATTTTACATGATGTCCTTTCAAGGAATCAAGTTGGCCTACTATCTTTCTATTCTCGCTTACTCTTCTATCCTTGTTCTTCCTCGGGACACTTATTTCTTCGATAGTCCTCATGGCGGGTGGGTGCATATGCGAGTGCACTCCGCTCAAGTTAGTAATATGTCAGAATAATTATCAAGCAATTAATGATATTCACTTACATTAGAAGTCGCACTTATTTATACTATTTTTAGATGAACTTTCTTACCATTATGGGTCCTTCCATCATGGATCTGACCTTGTTGATGTAGTCTTCAAGATTAGGTTGTGATTTTCCTTCTTAGAAGATTAATTACACTGATAAGTTCGCGGTAAGACCATGTTAGTTTTTGTCGTGTTTGACAACCGACGAATAGATCCTCCGGATACACCATATTCGATACAACCATTTCGACGTGTTAGCTTCAACTTTCCGACTTTATAAGTCAGACTTTTCGGTCTCTACTGTACACATAATTTTTTTGAATATTATTTAATTAGTAGTAATATTTTGAATTGATTTTTTAAATAATTATTCTAATAGATGAGTAAAGCAAGATTTTGAGAAAGTAAAGTTTAAAGTGTAAAAGATGTTTTAAATAAAAAATGAGATTAAGTATGAATACACTAAGCCCTGAAACCTGAATCTAAAAGACACACATAATTATAAACTATCATATATTCCTTTCTAATTAGAGACCATATATAGTAGATAAATAAGATTGTTGGTGTTGATGATAACCTTTTCACAAAAACATGGTGTGCAAAGGAGATTGGTGAATTTCCAATTGTATCCCGGGCTGATTTAAGAAAATTGTAATGCATAAATTAAAGTACACATACCCATGTTCAATAACACCAAAGTGGCCCCTCCCTACCCCTTCCCAAAAAATAATACTACAAAAGAAAATAAATACTCATCCATACACATAATACCATCCCATGCCCTATATATACTCTCTGCAACCATCCCCTTTCTCCTCTGTCAATCAATTCACCCTTTCTCTCTCCCCTTTCTCTCACACTCCTTCATTCAATTCAATACATTCACCCTCTCTCATCACCACACTCATACACACTGCATACCTGGGATCCTTCAAACTCAACTCTCACTCTTTAGCTAAAAACCACACACTTCAAACTCCGAATCACTTCTTCATCATTCACGTCAACTCCACTTCTAACGTCAAACCAAACACGGCAAGAACAGAACACCAACAAAAACATGATATCATGGAAAGACCTTTACACCGTGCTCACGGCAGTGGTGCCTCTCTACGTCGCCATGATCCTCGCCTACGGTTCCGTGCGGTGGTGGAAGATATTCTCGCCGGACCAGTGCTCGGGCATAAACCGCTTCGTCGCGATCTTTGCTGTGCCCCTCCTCTCCTTTCACTTCATCTCCACCAATAACCCCTACGCCATGAACTTCCGCTTCATCGCCGCCGACACTCTCCAGAAAATCATGATGCTTTTTGCCTTGACGCTCTGGACCAACCTCACCAAAACTGGTTCGCTGGAATGGATGATCACCATCTTCTCCCTCTCCACGCTCCCCAACACGCTCGTCATGGGCATCCCCCTCCTCATCGCCATGTACGGCGACTACTCCGGCTCCCTCATGGTGCAGGTCGTCGTGCTCCAGTGCATCATCTGGTACACCCTACTCCTCTTCCTCTTCGAATACCGCGCCGCCAAAATCCTCATCATGGAACAGTTCCCCGAAACCGCCGCCTCCATCGTCTCCTTCAAGGTCGACTCCGACGTCGTTTCGCTCGACGGCAGGGACTTTCTCGAAACCGACGCCGAGGTCGGCGACGACGGCAAGCTCCATGTCACCGTCAGGAAATCCAACGCCTCGCGACGGTCCTTCATGATGACGCCGCGGCCCTCTAACCTCACCGGCGCTGAGATTTACAGCCTCAGCTCCTCGCGTAACCCCACCCCACGTGGCTCCAACTTCAACCACGCGGATTTCTTCTCCATGATGGGGTACCAACCGCGCCACTCCAATTTCACCGCCAATGATTTGTTCTCTTCCCGTGGACCCACTCCTCGACCTTCCAATTTCGAAGAAACCTCCATGCCTCAGCCCGTCACCGTCGCTTCACCACGCTTCGGGTTTTACCCCACCCAGACCGTGCCCGCTGCGTACCCGCCGCCAAACGCCGAGTTCTCCTCCGCTCCTACTAAACCCACCGTTACCAAGAGCCAGAACCAGCAGACTCCCACCAAGGGTGCCCACGATGCGAAGGAGCTACACATGTTTGTGTGGAGCTCCAGCGCGTCGCCGGTGTCAGAAAACGCCGCGCTCAACGTGTTTGGAGGCACCGACCTTGGAACCTCCGAACAACCCGACCAGGGTGCCAAGGAGATTAGGATGTTGGTGGCTGATAATGCGCACGTACAAAATGGTGAAGCAAACCACAAAGGTACTGCGTGAACTTTTTTTCTTTTCCTTTTCAGGGTTAAATTGTTCTTTGTTTCTCTAATTGCAACGCCAACACCATAATTGATCAAAATTTCGTTTTAGACATTTATCTTTTAGCTAGTTCAAGTAGAACTGAAGTCTAATTTTACTTCAATATACGTTCGATTTTAGTTTTAAAAATGACACTAAAAACAATTTATGAAATGATTTTGTATTTTTTTATCCTTGTTGTGTTATATAATATAATTTCAACTTCTGCCTCTTAAAAAACTTCAATAAACTAATGTTCAAATATTAGAATGAAAAGAAAAGAGAGTTATATATAATTTAGGCAGAACCATTATTCATCTGAAATTCTTTTCTCGCACTTTTCGATGAATAAAGTTATTAAATTTACTAATTTTTTGTGTTATTCTAACTCTAAACTAATAGTTAAATAAATTCCTAAAAAGGGCAAGGTTAACTCTGAAATAATGAACTTTTGTTCTTATTGTAACCAAGACATTTTTATTTTTTGTAAGCAACATTGTTACCATAATTGTAATTTGAAATGTGCGTTCGCGATTTTAAAACTTTTTAAATTGAAGGTGGTTCGGAGGCGGAACTTGGTGGGGAAGAGTTCAAGTTTCCGGTGAACGGCGGGGAACAGGTGGAGGAAGAGAAGGACAGGGAGAAAGAAAAAGAGGGACTGAATGGGCTGAACAAGTTGGGGTCGAGCTCCACGGCGGAGCTCCAGCCGAAAGTTGGCGGAGGCGGAGAGTCCTCGGGCGGTGGAAAACACATGCCTCCGGCGAGTGTGATGACTCGTCTCATACTGATCATGGTGTGGAGGAAGCTTATCCGCAACCCCAACACGTACTCCAGCCTGATTGGTGTGGTATGGTCCCTCATTGCCTTCAGGTAGGTGAATCAAAGTCAACACCATTGGAAAACTTTTGACTATGAAAGCATCTTAGGAAAAAAAATGAACAACTTTGAACTGTGTTCTAATTTCTACCATTTCATTATTAAAATTGAGAGTTGCAAAAACAAAATTAGGGCAAGAAAAGGAGGCATGAGTAGCTACTCTCTCTTTCTCTCTCACTCTTTGTTACTTGATTGGAGTAATGTTGTACTAATTATTAATGGTTAGTGACACATGGTGTTGTTGATGGTTAATGATGACGTACAGGTGGCACGTGCACATGCCCAAAATAATAGAGAAATCAATTTCCATACTGTCTGATGCTGGTCTTGGAATGGCTATGTTCAGCTTAGGTGAGTGGTCGCAAATCCATTCTCCAAATCCATATTCCCCAGCAATAATTTCATTCTTCTATCCACAACAACACAATTTGCTTCCACTTTTTCATCCACACCATTATTTTATCAGTATTGCCTCCACTTTTTAGTGTGAGTGTGAATTTTCCTTATACTAAATATAGATATCAGTACTCCATCAACAACATTATTTTATTTTTTCTACTACACTTTTTCATTTCATCAAAAGTAAACTCAGATATTAATACAATAATTCCTGTTATTTACATGTAATCCAGTAATGGGGGTATGTATGTATGTATGCATGAATCAATGAAAAAGGCATGGATTTGGGACAAAGAAAGTAGTAAACAATTCGTAGCCGTCCATGCTGGTGATGTTTGTTAGCAACAAAGTAATGATGTTGTTCACTTGTTGAGCATAATGTTCCGACACGTGGGGTCGGGTCATAAACCAGACCACTTTTCTGAGGACAAGGGGTACCATTTTTGATGATCAAGCAATGGTGGTTGAATTAGACTAATTACCACCATCTTTCATCTAGGGTTATATCTATATAATAATAATAATAATAATAATAAGATCTTATTTTAGAAGATGGAAAACAATTGTTTTTTCTGAAATAGAATATTGGGAACATGGATGTGCTTTGTTTGATGTGTTTCATGGTTAAGATGGGGTTTTGAATGATGTTTTATAGGTCTGTTTATGGCACTTCAACCAAAGATAATAGCATGTGGGAACTCTGTGGCTACATTTGCTATGGCTATTAGATTTCTCACTGGTCCAGCCGTTATGGCTGCAGCTTCCATTGCAGTTGGCCTTCGTGGCACTCTCCTACACGTAGCTATTGTTCAGGTTCCTAACTTCAACTTTTTCTCATGCATTTATGTCTTCACAAAATTGGTGAAACAAAGTGAAATAATGTGTGAGTTTAAAACTTTAAGGAGATCATCTTTACATTTATGTCACACTGCAGTAACAGTGTTGGAAAGAGTGTTACAAAGAACCTCGATAACACTTCTCTTTATGAATGTCTGAAAATTTAGAGCAGAAGTCCACCTTTTATCTTTGTTTTGTTTATGTATTTTTAATTTAGTTTTTACACACACACACATATATATAGATTTTTTAAAAATTTTTATTCATAAAAATAAAATCGAATTAAGAATACATTTTACTTTTAACAGAGATTAAATCAATAACATATGCATGTCTAAAAATGAATTTAATAACTTTTTATTTACAGTGACTAAATTGAAATTGTTTTACACACGTGCGTGGGAACTTTATTATTTATTCATTATTTTTTTAAATAATATTTTCAACAACTATTTCCTTAATTGTCATAAACATTAGATTCTCATTAATTACCAAAAATATTTAAGAATGGTTGAAATTGAAAATGACAACAAAAAAATATATACAGATCCAGAGATGGATAGGATGATGCCCACAACATTTATTATCCTCTTGCCGGAAACTAATGACTGAAAAAACAATTTTTGAATATAATTTTTTTATGTACTTCTATTTTATTTAATGGTATTTTTCTAATTTTTTACTGAATCTTTATTAATTCTAATTTTTTTCTTTCACAGAAGGGCATTATAAAAATCATATTTGCAGTGTGAAGTTTTTTTTATATAAATAATAACAGGGATTAAATTGTTAAATTTTGGAAATGTTGTGGTTTCATTAGGCTGCACTTCCTCAAGGGATTGTTCCATTTGTGTTTGCTAAGGAATACAACGTTCATCCAGCCATTCTTAGCACAGCGTAAGCAATAGAATCTCTTTATTTTCTCCATCACATTAATCTTGTTGCCATGAACAAACAAATTTAACCTTTTCTTTTTATCTTCTCTGATAAATTAATTCAATTGCAGGGTTATATTTGGGATGTTGATAGCTCTTCCTATTACTCTGGTCTACTACATTCTCCTTGGTTTATAATATTCCTATGCCAAAGTAACCAAGATTGAAGGAAAAAAGTGAATTTCAACCTTTGATGCTTTCAGAAATTGGACGAAACTATCACTAACTTAGTAATTTCACAACTGAGAGGATGTGATTCAAAGTTTTCAAGAGATTGTGAATTGAGAAACTATGAGAGTTTGGGAGTCCAAGATGATGATGATGATGAATAATTTTGAAGAACCTCAAAGAGGAAGGAATAATAGAGACATAACAGAGGAAAACTAGAGTAAGCAAAGTCAATGATAACTATAAATATAGTTCCCGATTTATCTTTAACAGTTTTTGTAAATTTTATGAGAAAATCCCATTTGGGTAATCAAATTAAGAACAAGGTTTAGTGAGTGGAGGAAACCAAATGAATGAATGAGATGAGACTGAGAAAGTGTTTCCTTTTATTTTTTTTGCACTTTTTTGCATTATTATTATTATTTAACTGAAATAAACTATTTACACATTAAGTATTATTTAATGTTAATTTTTATATTAATTATTAGAAAATAACCTTAAAAATAATTGGTGATTTAGTAGATTACATAAAAAAAGTTTATGCACAAAGCATGATTAAACTTATTATTTGCCGTTATTTTTTACTACATGCGTTCCTTACAATTTCATAGTGTGCTTGGATGAAGAGGACTTCTTCTCCTTTTAAACAAAAAATAAAAGAAACTAGTGACAGTGTCATATTAGGAGGAAATGATTACTTTTCATCATTTTTAATAAATGTTTTGAAAAAGTTATTGTAATTTAATAAATAAAAAGTCAAGTAGATGACAAATATTGAGCATATTGGACAAATGAAAAAGACATGTCATATAAGGGTTGTAACTTTCATATCATATTTATTTTCTTATCTAAAACAAAGTTGAGGATGTGAGATGAGTAAAACATTGATTTTTTTTGTTTGAAAAAATATATGCAGTGCTTTTAATTAAAAAGAATATAGGTCATTCTTGTTTCATTTCAGTTTGGACTTCATATCAATGCATGCTTATATTTCTATTTTATAGTATATAGATCAAACACAAAATTCAAAAGTAATGTTACGATATTTTGCCTTTTAAATCATGACTGTCAACAGGTAAAGTGCACAAAAGATATTTTATTATTAGGAAACATATAATAGTATTAAGATCAGTTAGATGGTCTATTATCTTAGTAGTACATTATTTTGTTTTGTTTAACTAGTCTTTTAAGATTACGTTTTGTTTTAATTATTTAACGATTTTCTTTTAGTCCCTTTTATTAGTTTTACATACGGAGAGTAGACGGGAAGTATATGAAGTTTTTTTTTATACTTTTTGTATATAAAACTTTCTACTAATACAATGCCTTCCATTTTTGTTTTTATTGTTATTGTTGTACCAAACTCAATAATTAACTTCGTCTATCGAAACAAAGAGAAAGAAAAAAAAATTGCAAGGTTGAAGACATAGTTATCAAGTTTGACATCAAGAAGTTTTCCAATGATAACGACTTTAAGTTATGCAGGATCGTGATGGAGACAATCTTGACATAATAGGAATATGCTTATGCGATAAAGGGTGAGTGGGTGAGACAAACATGTTAGTGTTTCTATCTTTAAAGGAGAAAATTGACATGATAAAAAAAGTCATAAGCGCCATAATCTTGTGTCTTAGGTATTAGACATTGAGGGAAGTCGTGAAGGAGAAGATTATTACATCGATGTGGATGAAACTTGAGTTATTGTATATGACTAATTCTTTAGCACATAGACTGTATTTGGAACAACAATTGTATTCATTCAGGATTACAAAATAAAAAACGATGGTGGAGTAGCTAGCAAATTTCAACAAGATTTTGGATGATATAGAGAATATTGAAGTGAAGCTCAAGGATGAGGATAAGACTTTGCTTCTTATCAACACCTTGCCTAAGACATTTGAACATTTTAAGACACTTTGTTGTTCTGGAAGGAAACAAACCATTACCTTGGAGGAGATGTAGACCTCAATTTAGACTAAGGAATTACAGAAGCTTCAAGATTCTAAGGGAGATGATAATGGGTTGAGTATGAATGTTTCAAAGTCAAAGAGAAAGAAGAAAAAGAAGGTAAATGGGAATAAGTTAAAGTACTCATCAAATAGGACAAATAAAAAGTGTTACAATTATCACAAGAAATGTCACTTTAAGACAAATTGTCTAGAGACAGAGAAGAAAGAGAGGGGTAGAAACTCACATTTCGAAAGGGAATTTGTTGATATTGCGGAATCGTTTGACAGTTATGAGTCTGCTAGAGTGTCGGTGGCGCCGACATCAATATACAAAAAAGCTACATTATGAACTCAAGATGCACTTATCACATGTGTTCAGTGAGAAAAGTTCTTTGAGACCCTAGAAATGAAAGGAGGTGTAGTTCTCTTGAGGAACAACAAAGTCTGTAAAGTGTTAGGCATGGGGTCAATCAGATTGAATATGTTTGATAATTGGGAGATGTTGTTGCAAGATGTGAGGTATATTTCTAGGCTCAAGAGGAATCTTTTGTCAATCATTATGTTTAAGATATACTTGGTTTGACAACCAAGGTTGAACAAGGTGTGATAGAGACTTTAAGGGAGTGTCTATAGTTGCTTAGGAGGTGAAGAAGAATGGTTTGTACATCCTAGACGGTTCAACAATGATCATGCATTCATCTATGGCTAGTCATGCCATGCAAGATAGGACAATGTTGTGGCATCTGAGGATGAGACACAAGAATGAAAGAGGTTTAGTGAAGTTGGGAAAGTAGAAGCTGTTAGGAGATAATAAGATAGAGGAGTGGAGTTTTTTTAGCAATGCATACTGGAAAAGTCTCATAGATTGAAGTTTGAGACTAGTACGCATGTATCTAGTAGACTGTTTAAGTATGCTCATGCAGACCAGTGAGATCCAACACAAGCAAAGACTCATGGTGAAATGTCTTATTTCCTTTCTATCATGTATGATTACTCGCATGGGGTGTAGACTTATATCTTGAAAAGGATGAAACTTTTCATACATTTAAGAAGTGACACACCATGATAGGTAATCAACAGGGAACCAAACTTAAGTTGCTTAGAACTGACACTAAATTGGAGTTTATTTCAAGAAAGTTTAATAAGTTTTACATAACAATATGTATAATGAGAAAAAAGATAGTCGCAAGTACATTACAACAATAAGACTTGCTGAAATGATGAACAAACCCATTTTAGAGAGGGTGATGTGTGTGTTACTAGGGGTTGGGTTACCTAAGTCCTTTTGGGGGAAGTTGCAAATATTGTAGTTTATGTGATAAACACGAGTCCATCGTCTACTTTCAATTTCAAGACTCCCATGAAGGTGTGGAGTGGAAGGCCAACAAATTATAATAATTTGAGGGTGTTTGGAACCTTGGCATTTGCACATGTCAAGAAGGACAACTTGCACGGTTTGCGAGATGTATTTTCATTGAATACGTTGAAGGAGGAAAATGTATAAGTTTTGGAGATTGGAACCTGAGGAAGATAGATGCTTTGTTAGCAAGAACGTCGCATTTAATGAGACTCAGATGATGATAATGTGCAAAGATCCTAACAAAAGCAAAGAAAAAACTCATGTTGAAGTTGACTCTTCTGAAGTTGGATCAAACCGTCTACATGGATCAGATTATCTAGAAAAATCATATAGTCTCTAAGAGGGAGTCAGACAATGAGGCATCAGACAATAAAGACTTTAAGAAAGCCAAGACGTTGGGATCCAAACTTAGGCTAAAAACTTATGCGATATAGGGGAGGAAAATAATTAAACCTACATTAGAGATTTGGGTATCCTGATTTAATTTGCTATGCTTTGGTTGCAACTGATAAGGTAGAAGATTTAGAGCCTAGAGGCTTCAAGGAGGCAATATGAAGTGTAGAAGGTCAATAATGGTAGGTTCTCATGGAGGAAGAGCTCAGAATGGTTGAAGAAAAACCACCCATGGATGTTTGTTGATCTACCACATAATCAGAAGATGATCGAGTGCAAGAGGGTGTTCAAGAAAAAGGAAGGGGTACTAGTGTCGCGAAAGAAAGATTCAAAGCGAGACTAGTTGCGAAAGGTTTTAGACAAGTGGAAGGGATAAATTATCTTGAAATCTTCTCAACCATGATAAAACATTGTTCAATAAAGATATTAATGTCAATTGTTAACTAGTGCAATCTAGTGTTGGAACAATTGGATGTGAAAACAACTTTTTGGCATAGCAACCTAGAGAAGACCGTCTATATGTAGTAACCAGAGGGTTTATTAAAGATAAGGGGAAAATATCTCTTGAAGAAATCTTTGTATGGCTTGAAATAGAGTATCAAATAGTAATACAAGATATTTGATTATTTCCTTAGATGAACAAGGTTTCAATGGAGCAACTATGACAACTATATCTACATATTGGAAAGAGAAGAAAGATTAGTGTCGTTCTTGCTCTTATATGTAGATTATATCCTTAGAGCTAGCTGTTGGAATAAATGGTTGAGTTTAAGAGGGGGGTGAATTAAACTCTTAAAAGATTTTCGAAATCCAAGGCTAATTTCTAAAAAACAGATTCAAAATGAAGATGAAAATCAATTCTTTAAAGATTCTTGAAATGCTTATACCAATGTATCATATATCCAATTCAATTAGCAATTCAAATATCAATTACAAAATTTAAAGAAGCAGGGAAAGAAGATCAACACAAGAGATTTATACTGGTTCACCTTCCAATGAAGGCTACATCCAGTTTCCTAAACACCCAAATCAAAGCAATTCACTAAATTTCAGTTTTTACATGAACCCTACATGAAAAACTAAAACCAGAAAAATACGCTTGATCTTGAACCCTACAAGATCTATATACCCTTCTAAAACCCTATTACAAGAACACCTTAATCACCCTGATTAAGAAGAAACAAACCCAGTACAAGATTACACAAGAATTTGGAACAAATTCACCTGAAAATCACTTTCAGAAACTGAAACAGGACCAAAAACAGGGGATGACTTTCTATGAAAGATTCTCAATTCAATTTGATCTTGGACTCCTTGATTGATTTCGCAAATTGATTTAGAACACTTGAAAATTCTCCTTGAACAATGGGTTTCTCTGTAATTGATTCGTTGTCCAGTTCTTTAAAACTCAAAAGTATTTAAAACAGAACTGGTCCAGTGATTTAAAGTTGTTTCTTATAAAATCAGTTAGTTGAAACGCGATTTAGCTAGTTGTTTTCATTAAAATGAATTTTCCAGAAAGCACCCCAATTCTGAAAACTAAAAACAGTCAGTTGAAAACGCGATTAAACTGGTGGAAATCATTAAAGGAAAATCCTTAAGTGATTTTAGCCTATTTAAATGTGAATCAACCAGATTTTCCAGAGAGCTTGGATTTCTTAAAAATAGCTCCATAATTTTAACTGATTTAAATTCTGAAAAATAGCTAGTTGAAATCAGCCAAAACAAAACTTTAAAACACCAATTGGTTAAAATGTTTAAGAATGACTTGGCCATCAAACTAAGAACATTTTAACTAATTGAAAACACATTTTTAATGAGTTGAAAAACAGTTAAGACTTTTAAAAAACATTTCAAAACATTTTAAAACACAAGATTAAGTCCAAGATTAAATGAAATGCATCTTACCCCACATCCTAAGACACTTTAATCCTAAGATAAAATCTTCATTCTTCAAGCACCATCATTTTCATCATCAAAGTGGTTGGAGACATCAAATTAACTTGAAACCAAGTCTTCAAGTCCAACACTAGCTAGTATAAAAATGAAATTAAACAATGAAAAATTAAGCTTAAAGTTTGAAATGAAGGATCTTGGTCCCGCGAGTTGAATAATGAGGATGGACATATATAGGGATTAGAAAATTGAGATATTATGTCTATCTTAGTAGGGGTACTTGAAGAAGGTGGTTGAAAGGTTTAGAATGCATAAAGTTAAACATGTGGCTACACCTTTGTAACATCACACAAAGCTCTTAATTGCCCAAGCTCCTAGTTCTTAGGAAGGTAGGAGGGAGATTAAGACTATTGGGAGCATCATGTATGAGATGATGTATAGTAGACCAGATCTGGTACACATTGTTATTGTGGTTAGCAGGTTCATGACAGATCATGGACATGCTCATTAGGAGAATTTGAAGTGATGATGAAATATATAAATGGAACAATATCGTTTGGTTGTTAGTATAGTGTATAGACATTCTACCCATAACGAAGTTGCTATAGAAGAGTTTGTGGATGCAAACTGTGCAAGGAATGTTGATACCAGAACGTCACCTTCTATGCATGTTTTCACGTTGTTTGGAATTGTAGTTTGTTGGAAAGCTAGTTCACAACCTGTTGTGACTTTATGTACTATCCAAGAAAAGTATATCGCACTCACAAAGGGAGTGAATGATACTTTTGTTAGGATACAAGTATGAAGTTGGAGTCCCACATAAGGTAGGATTGGGAAAGTTGAACACCATATAAGTGACCCATAAACTCATTGCCTTAAGGTTTTGGGTTAAAGGTAGTGTGATAGACACTTGTGTAATTGTGCTTGTAACTCATTCTCCTCCTTAGAATCTTCCAACAAGTGGTATCAGAGCCTAGGTTCGGGTTGAGTACCTAGGTGAAGTATCCCATAACAGGGTCACTAGTGAGGTGGAGTATCCTAGGTTAGGGATCCCAGATTAGGGCCGCCAGTGAGGAGATATCCCAAAATAGGGTCACCAGGAAGGTATTCATGGTTTAAAAAAGGGGAGTGTACCAATGTGGATGGACTCACACTTGAGGGGGAAATTGTTAGGATACTTGGGTCACTAGGAAGGTACTTAAGGTTTTGGGTTAGAGGTGGTATCATAAACACTTATGTGGTATCATAAACACTTATGTGATTGTGCTTGTAGCCCATTCTCCTCCCTAGAATCTCCCAACAACTTTATGGTTGAAGGGGGTGGTAATAGAGTTGAGCATTGTGCAAGACCATGTGACTATTCAATGTGATAGTCAAAGTGTCATACATCTAGTTGATCATCTGATTTACTATAAGAGAACCAAACTCATTGATATGAGACTGCATTTCGAGAGAAATGTCATTGAGTCTGGGGAGGTTAGCATTGAAAAGATAGCTTTAGAAGAGAATCCTACATATGCGTTTACAAAGTTCTTGCCAAGATCGATGTTCAAATGTTACTTAGAGTGGATTAATTTTTTATTTGGGGATAAAAGAAGATGTTGGAGATGTTCTTCCATGATTTGAAGTCAAAGTGAAAAATTGTGATGTATTATTGCCTCTTAAATTATGACCATCTAATGAAAAGCACAAAAAATTGTCTATGAAAAAACATCTAGTAGTGTTAAGAACAATTAGAATATTTATCATTAACCAGTACATTAAATCTATTACATAGTATTTTAAATGATATTTTATTTTAATTGTGTAACAATTTTGTGTTTAAACGTTAGTTCTATATATAAAGAGAATACATGAGAAGTACATGAAAGTTAATACAATACAATTTTTTTCATTTTTATTATTGTATTTTTTGTCATTGAAACACTAAATCCAATAAATATTTTTCTGTTACTTTCTTATTTAGACATATAAACTTCATAGTTAGTAGAAACCACGGATGCATGGAAATAAAAAGCATATAAAGCTAACTAAGTTCTAAACATTAACTTATTAACTTACGGATATGGTTTAGACTAGATTTTCTATAAAATAATTTAGAAAATAATAAAATTTTTGTTGTTTATCAAGATGGATTATAGGCTCGACAATCGTATAGAGGAAAAAAGCTCAAACAATAAAAATTATATTTATTTTTTAATTGTATATATGAATTTACAACTTAGAATCTCATAATACACATAGATAATTTGTAACTATTATAATAAAATAAATAAAAAATATTTACAGTAATATATATATATATATATGCATTTAAATTTATAAGTATGTCTTCATGTTGGAAGTTTTCTTCTTGCTTTTCCATTAACAGGCTAGTTTCTCTTCTTTCTTTTTTCTTACTCTATGATTTAATACATTTCTTATTATTTTGCAATGCTTATTTTATAATATTGTTTGGATTGTGAGAGAATATCGAATAAAAGGATTAACGTGGGATTATAGATTTATGGGTGGTCCAATAGCGGCCCGATAGCGGGTGACCTAACAACCTTGCTAGGATGAACTTATATGGGTCTGATACCATAAGAAGTGGACTTTAAGTCTAACTCAACCCCACAAAACCGGCTTATAAGATGAGGATTACACCCACTTATATAGACTAAATTGACTTCATCTCTAGTCGATGTGGGATTTCTAACAGAAACAACAAACTGAGTTATTTTTTAATACATTTTGTTTTTTACCGTTCACTTTTGTTTCATTCAAACTCATTTCACGATAGTTTTTTCACAAAACTACACGTGAATTCAGAAAAAAAAAAAAAAACATTTTATGTGTTTTTAAATAAAATTATCTAAAAATTACTCTTAAAAATATAAGAGGCTACCCGATTGCAATATCTTTTTGTTTTAAACAAGATAATAATAAGACGAAAGTCTGCTGATTGAGTGGAGTGACAAATCTCATTCCATAGGTATTAAATTATTTGCAAAGATGAAACTAAAAACTAAGAACAAGATGTTAGTATGGGTATACGTTGACATCACATAACTAAAATAATTCAATTTTCTATAAAAGTATCTTTTCAAACAACATAACTGAAACAACATTCAAGAGAGATTAAACCAATTCAAAAGAATATTCATTTACAAAAAAAACGACTTATAAGATATATTCTACAAAATTACTATGTGTTTTAAAGTCATAGTAAATGATGAATAAAATGATATTATGTTAATCAAAATCATCTATTTTGGTTTAAAAAAAATTATATGATATTAACTAAAGTCATCTATTTTGGTTTAAAAAAAATTATATGATATTAACTAAAATCATCTATTTTGATTGAGATGACGACGTAGTATTAGTTAAACTCACATACTTTAACTTGAAAGGATCATATGATGTTAATTGAACTCGTTTCAACTAAAAAATAATATATATATATATATATATATATATATATTAGATGAGTTCATCTATCTCAACTTGAAAAAATGATATTACATTAACTGAGTTCACCTATGTTGACTTGGAAGGAATGACATCATGTTAATTAAGTTTATATATTTAGATTCGAAAAATATGATATGACATTAGTTGAGTTTACCTATCTTGACTCAAAAAAATGATGTGGTGTTAACTAAGCTCACCTATCACGAATAGGAAAGGATAAAAAGTGATTTTATGTTGATGGAATTCTCTTATCTTAACCTGAAATAATGTGATGTTTATTCAACTCACACATCTTAACTTAAAAAGAATTATATAATTTTAACCCAATCACCTATTCGACTTAAAAGATAACTAAAAAATGATACTCCCTCCGTTTCAAATTATAAGGCGTACTTGACAAATTCTCACATACCAATAAAAACATTTAATTTGTTCAATTTTTTATAAATCTTCCATCTTTACCCTTATTAATTACTATTAATTAAATTAACTGAAATTGACTCATAAGTTTTATAAAATAAATTAATTTTTTAATAAAACAATATATTAATTGAGATTGATTGAGATTAGAATTTCAAAAGTTTTGAATTTATCTCAGAATTATTTTTAAATCATTTAAAATCAGAACTACTAACTTTTTTAATTAAATATTTTAATTAAAATTTTAATTCAAATCAATCTGCAAATGATTATACTAAAATTTCAATCAAAATCTTTAGTTCCCACCAAATTGTAAATAACTATGCTCAAAATTTATTTTAAAATTTCACTCAAAATAAAAAGAATTTGATTACTTACCTTGAAAGATATGAATTTCACTCAAATTTGATTATTCAAAATAAAAATTTCACTCAGAATAAATTTAGATATGATATTTGATTACATGTATCTTGAAAGATAAACAGTCTATTGAATGAATGAACAAAGATGATATTAGTAAATGATAATGAAATAGGAAGAGTCTTGAAACAACTTTTCTCTCCAAAGTATGCCTTATAATTTGAAACGGAAGGAGTATGATTTTAATTGAGTTCATCTATCTCGACTTAGAAGGATGATATGATGTATCAAAGTTCATCTATAATAATTCAAAAAGGATAATATATATATTGACTCTTGAAAGAATGATTTGATCTTACTTATTTTAACTAAAAAAGAATTATATTGTATTAGTTGGACTCACATATTTTAATATAAAAAAATAATATGATATTAATTAAGAAAATCTATATATCAACTTCAAAAAAAAAATTACAATGGTAATTAAATTATCAAAATTTAAGTTAAATTTATGTATTGAGTATATAGAGAATCCTTAAAAGATTTAATATGCTACCCAAACTCTTCCAACTTCAATTAATAACTTGTTTCATTGGCAGGGAACACACGCACAGCAAAGTAGCTTCGAAGTTTTCGGTTGATCATCTCCATAAATTGAGAACAAAACTCGTTCCTTTTCCCAGGAAAAAATAACTTCAATCCAACATCATCACATTCATTTCGCTTTGTTTATTGTATGTGAAAATATTTTAATGGCTTTTGATCCATTTCTTCTACCAAATACGCATGCAACAAGTGTTATTCGATGAGGGGTTCAAGGGTTTTGGGAACTTGTGGTTTCTCCAATATTAATTAGGGTTAGACAAGAGGCACAAAATCATGCAAAGACCGACATGCTCAACCATGAAAACGATGGCTGCTTCTTCCTTACGACACCCCCAAACCGCTCTGGTAGGCTAAGATAACTCGCATGCCTTTCTTTCGAGGACATAAAAAGCAATTATTTAGTAAATTTTATAATTTTTAATAAATTTTTAAATTTTTTATAATACTGTTCTTTAAAAATTAAATACACTTTATTGGTGGATAAAAAAAACTATCCATTTAAAATTTTATAAAAAAATTATTTAATTATTTTTTTATATTTTAAAATAACAGTATAATTAATACCATTAATTTACAAATAAATTTTTCTCCTAAAACAAAAGAATGGTGACTTATTTAAAAAGCTAAAAGTATTACATGTTAACTTATTTAATATTTTAGTTAAAAAACTAAAATAAACCATTTAGAAAATATAGAATGGTGATTCCAACTTTTGAATTGTTGTTAATATAACATTTAGGGTTTATATTAACATTTTAGTTTTTAAGTAAAATAAATTGAGAATTACTTTTAAAAGATAAAGTATTATGTTAAGATTTTTTAAATTTAATAAAAGAAATAAATATGTATTAATTGACCTAAATTTGTCTGATTAATGATGGATGATAGGGAAATAGCTAGAATATAATTCTGAATAATATTTAATTTTTAATATCAAGTTTAACATGTGTATGTATTAAAGTTATCAAAATAGACAATTCAATTTAATTTGACCAGTTAAAAATTTGATAACTCATTTTAATGTATTAAAATGAATTGTAATTGTTTGTGTAATATCTATTCTAATATTAACTTGTCAGTTAATGTATTATTTTTTTCTAACTAAAAATTAAAAAATCATAATATATTATATATCATTATTCATTAAAAACAAATAGAGATCAAATTAAATACATTATAAAGATATAGACATCAAATTATAATATTAAACAATAAGTGAATACGACATATTTGAACTCATACATGTCTTCATTGTTTAATTAAAAATAATATTTAATTTTTTATTGCAAGAGAATGAAATTTAATGGCATGCCCTCCCCTTAAATTTTGGACATGGTTGGACCAACCACACGCATGAGAAACTATATGAATTTCTTTCTATTTGTAGCATTCATTCTGAAAATGACCTGCATTTTGTAATCCATTGACATATTCTTAGCAGTTGTGACCATTGATTAACTACTAATTAGAATAATTAGGAATATTTATTTCAATTATATGAGTGTGCAATGTTTACTTTTCTTTTAATTAGTTTATAAATATATTTGTCATTGGCTCACGGAGATTCCTGAAGACTTATCAACCGTTGTGAGAATCTTTCACAGGTATATACAAAAAAGATAAGGATGGGTCATCATTGGCCATTGTTTTTTAATTTCAATAAAGGGAGTATTTTAAATTAATCAAAATATATTATTTTAAGTTATTTTTTAAATAAAATAAAGAAAA
This sequence comes from Lablab purpureus, assembly GCA_030347555.1. Taxonomy (NCBI): domain Eukaryota; kingdom Viridiplantae; phylum Streptophyta; class Magnoliopsida; order Fabales; family Fabaceae; genus Lablab; species Lablab purpureus. The sequence goes on along the minus strand of CM059255.1, from coordinate 22,822,642 downwards.
ATACATTATTTAGTTTTAATTAAATTTTAATCTCAATCTTTTATTGTGTTTAGTCTTAATCTAATAACTAAATTTATCTATTCTCATTGTACTTGAAATCTATGTATATGAATACCTTATGGTGTTATATTGCATCAAAAATAAGAATCTCCACATCTAAAAGTTAAAAACTTAACTATTATTTCAAGCACTTTGATTGTAAAAGCACCAACGAAAAAAAGTTTAGCAATTATGGTAATAGTAATTATCTCAAAAATTTTAATTGTATTTATTTTATTATTATAAAAATGTTAACATAAAGTGAAATAGCACCTATATTTCCTTTTTATAATGAATGTATAACATTTTATAAAGACACTAAGTACTTTTTATATAACCTACATCTACCATTATGAAATTCTAACAGCTATTATATTTATTTCTGTTGTTTCATCATAATTTTACATGTTAACATCTGTTCACAAACAAATTTTTATCTTTCAATAGCTGATTATCGCTTTCTTTGAAGAAAGTGTGGTGTCAAAAATACACTTTTTCATGTAATTTTTATTAAATTATTTTCATGTAATTTTTCGTATATACAGCTCAACTTTATTATTTTTACTTGATGTAAAATGTTATTCTTATTCTCACAATTAAATTCCTAATAGTCTCTTTCTGAATTGTGAGACTACTCTAACTATTGTTGGATTTACTACAACGATCCCTTTCCACATTGGTACATTTTCCTCAAAGGGATTCTCAAATAACCTTAACTATTGTTAGACTTTAATAAAATAGGACACGTTTTCCCTCGTTTGAACCAATCACCAAGACAACTAGATGTTATTGTTAAAAAAATTTCTTAGGGAGTGAGTATATAAAAAAGATGACACCACTTTCAACATAAAATCTTAAGGCTGAATGTCTATGAGTCTTCATATAATACAACTCAATTTTATCATTTCTAACATAATCTTTATTGAGTAATTTAATTTGATCTTTTATTCTTTTCACTCATAACTTAAGTTACATTTATTATAAAGTTTTTTAAATTTCAGATTAAAACAAAAAAACTCATCAATTAAGCAAGTTAATTTGTAAGTCTTTCCATATCAGTTAAGGTTAATGTAAATGATCCTGTTTAAAAGTAAGGATAATGATACATTTATACCATAAAATGTTCATACACTATTTTTGACACTATCTTATTAGTATTTTATAATTAATTTATTATGCATTTAATGAAGTAACATAAATTCATTTGATATGATTAAAGAGTAGATATGATGTATATCATCTTAGGTGATACATTTATCATTTTCCTTAAAAACAATTTAGGGTATGTTACCAGTGAAGACATGTTTAGAAGTAGTAAAGGTGAATATATAAGTAGTTTCTATCCACTTGAATTAAAAATGTATTATATATCAGAGTTGAATATTATTATTTTTATTGTTGAAATTTATAGGAAAACTAATTTTTCTATAAAGATATGTGATTTCCCTTCTATGTTAGAATTTTCAGAATTCATCACTTATTATGCCTTGGTTTTTTCAATCTTTAGTTAGAGTATCTCATATTTTTTAAAATAAGTGCAGTGATCTACTTCTACTTTCTTATATTATATTGTTGTGGTGATTAATAAATTAGATTTATTATGGTTTTATACTTAATTCCATGCTGTAAGGTTGGAATTTTTTAGGAATTATTATAACCTAGATATTGTTATCTATCTAGATCTGGATTGGTGTTGTTTTCTTTAGGATAGGTTTAATTTAGTCCACTATATTTGTCTCATTTTTCTTCTTCTTTTTATGGATGTTCATGGTAAGGTAGATGATGGTTGAAATTTTTGAGTGTCAACTTGATTAGAATGTCAAAACTTCAAAGATGTCTAACATGTTAAATAAAAGATTATTATTATTATTTTTATTTTAATATTATATAAACTATATTTTAGAAATTATTTTTTATTGTGACATTAATTCTATCAAAACTTTAATTATAATATTTTTTTATTATAAAAATGTTAACATAAAGCACAATAGCACCTATATTTCCATTCTATAATGAATTTGTAGCATTTTATAAAGACAGAGCACTTCTTATAACTTGTTTGTGCTGTTTCATCATAATTTTACATGTTAACACCTGTTGAGAACCACTTTCTTTTAAGAATTTTTTTATCTGAAAGACACCTTTTCATGTAATCTTCATTGCATCATCTTCCTGTAATCTTCATTGAGTAATTTAATTCTAATAGGTCCATTTAGAAAATACTCTTTCTTCTTGGATTTGATCTTTCACCCATTTCACTTTATAACATGACTCGCATCGATCATAGCAACCCCATGTTCCTTCGATCATTGAAAAATCAATACTTAAATTTAACACCTGTCTAAAGAATCTGAGTCTAGTTTCACTATAGCATAGACTTATTGGTAGGAAAGTTCATACAAGAAGCACACAATGCAATAGTTATGGAGCAAATCTAGCTTGAGAATAGTTTGAACAAATAAAAGCTAGAGTAGAAAAGTGCAATGATCATGTCGTGGTGGTGTACAAATTGGAAAAAGCAATATATGGGGTCCATGCTCATGAGGAAACCCATATTGGGTTCACGTGAGTGCTGGGGTACGTTGTGTAAGAGTGTTGGATCCATGCCAGAGATGAAGTGGTTTCTATTATTGCATGGAAGCCAAAGAGAATTGGTGAAAGAGAAAGAAAGCAAAAAAGAGAAGCTTGGAGAGGATTAGGTTACAACTAAGGTAGGGACTCCGAAGAACCAAGTTTTCAGGACCTAGAACATATCCTAATACACCTTTATAATAGAAAAGGAATCAATGGACCCAATTTTTTGGTTGAATATCAAAACTAATTCTTCAAAGTATATATGATATACATTTAAATAGTTTATTTCTCAAACGTAAGTTTTTCTACATACATAGAATTTTTTCATCATAACACATTTAAGGAACAAATTTATCTATCTATAAACTATGTTAGATCACTACAAGAAAAGCTTCAAATAGTGTCGATCAAAAGTTCATGCAAAAGAGAAAAAATGGACATTTTTTTGTTATTATTGTCGGTAGTGCGTCGATCCAGCAATGAACGTTAAAATGCTCAAAGCTACATGACTAGCGTTAAGAAGGTTAAGAGAATGCTAATGTGAAATGGAAAACTTCAACAAAGTTCAAACCTTCAGAGAATGTTTAAGGGATCTAGGTGGATCTGTAAGAGGTTTCCATGTTGGTGGAATGACACTCACTACAAGAATCATAACATTCATCATAACATGGATGATTATTCTTAGGGGGAGCAATCACGCTACTTTAAATGAAGGAGATTTGGTACTTCTTTATGGATTTATGAAATTTGTCAAGATTAATTGGATTTATGTAATCAAAGATCACATGATCGAGTCAAAAAGGTTGACAAATTATAAGTTATCCTATGTTCTTCTCACCTTCAAAAGGCTACTGTTAGAAAAGCTCATTAGTTGGATAACACATTTCTATATAAGTTTGGATTTACAAAGAGTGATGGGGCATGGACTACTAGAGTTGCTGGACAAAATGATGCAGTTGGACCAAACGATACTGCTGAGGAGTTTTCAATGATGGGAGACATTGTGTCATATGTTCCTCCAGTTGACTATGGTACTCCTTTGTCTCAATTTGAGCAAATGGTGTTTCAACGGTTTGATACTTTGCAAACACGTCAACAGTATCACCATTCTTATTGTGTTGATTGTTTTAGGCGTATTGATCAAAGTATTGAGGATTTGCATGCTTAAATGGCCCAAATCAATGTTAGTTATGGTACTGTAGCTGATGATGGTGATGGAGAGGATGATAACTAAGTTATTTTTGTTGGTGACAATGAAGAACTACTACTGCTATTGAATTGTTACTGCTACTAATGCTAAATTTCATATGTGTTTTTGCATCTTCTTTTGTTTTTTTTTTTGCTGCATTTTTTTTTTTTTTGTGTTGTTACTGGTTTAATTGGGTTTCATACCCAAATTTGTTGGACAATTTATATTTTCTGCATTTGCAATATTAGCTTTTATCTTTCCCATGCTATTTGATGATTATAAAGGGAGAGAAATAAGTGAAAATGCTAGATATACATATATATGTACTTTGTTTTTGCACTGCATTGTTTTTGTCTTAAATTTCAAGTTTGCCACATTCTTCAAATACATTGGATATTTCAAGTGGTTGTCATCACCAAATAGGGAGAGTTTGTTGGACTTGAAGATTTTAGCTTGGTGTGAGCTGCATGTGATTTGATATCTTCAACTACCTGTTGGTGATCGTGAATGAAGATTTTAAAGCTTGAAGAATGTGAAGATTGAAAAACTTAGTTTTAGTGCTAGTGTGTCTTAAGTTTTATGGGTAAGATACTTTTCACTTAATCTTGGACTTAATTTGGTTTATAAAATGTTTTACAAATGTTTTAAAAAGTTTTAAATGAAGTTAAGTATTTTCAGCTAATTGAAAATATCTTTTCAGCTAGTTAAATGTTCATTGCTTGATGATTAAATCAGGTATAAACAATTTAACCTACTGATCAGATGTTTCAGTTAGCTAAAATTTGAGAGCTGCTGATTTGAGAAAATTGCTCTCAACTGATTTCAACAGTTGTTTTGAAAAATAAACCAACTAAAATACCGAAGCTGTTATTTCTTGAAAAATCATGCTCTCTGGAAAATCTAGTTGAATCTCAAATTTAACATGTTAAAATCATTTAAAGTTTATCTTTAATGATTTACACCAGTTAAAATGCGTTTTCAACTAGCTAAATCCAACTTTCAGGATTTTGATGCTCTCTGGAACAACCAATTGAATCGCAAAGCAAACCAGCTGAAATTACTTAAAATCCATCTTTAAGTGAAATAAGTCAGTTAAATCGCGTTTTTAACCAGTTGTTTATATCAGTAAATGTTTTAAAAAAACATTGGAGCAGTTTGTTTAAATACTTTGAGATTTACAAAACTACATAGAAGTTCTTTTACAAGAAAATCCGTGATTGAAAAGAATTTTGAAGTGTTCTAAATTGGTTTTTGAAATCAATACTCTAAGAAGTCCAAGATCTAGACAAATTGAATCTTGTCTTGTAAAAAAATCACATTGGATCATACTCTATTTTTGAACAGCTGTTGTGCGATATTTGTCCAGGTGATTTTGTTCCATTTTACTGTGTAATTGTTTTTGAATCTGTGTCTTCTTGATCAGGGTGATTAAGAGGATCTTGGAATAGGATTTTGCAAGGTGTTTGAGATCTTATAGGATTCAAGATCAATTGCTTTTGTTCTTTTTTTCGGTTTTCATGTAGGATTCATGTAAAAACTGAAAAATTAGTATATTGTTTCAAGGTGATTGGAAAACTAGATGTAGCCTTCATGAGAAGGTGAACTAGTATAAATTTCTGGTGTTGATCTTCTTTTTTCTACTCTTTTAATATTTTGCAATTAGTAATTGAATTGTTAAAAGAGATGGATATATGATACATTGATAAAAGCATTTTCAATAATCTTTAAAGAATTGTTTTAGCTGCAGCAATAAACAAAAATCTTATTAGTTTTTAAAATTGGCCAAGATTTTCAAAAATCTTTTGAGAGTTTAATTCACCCCTCCTCTTAAACTCAGCCCTTTATTTTAATAGGTATAACCCTAGACAAACCAAAAATTCTAATAGCAATGATGAGTCTTCCTCCATTTCATCTCTATCATTCACCTCGAGCGTTCTCCTCTGTTGCATCTCAACACAAACATTAGAAAAAAAAACTTAAACACATTTGTCATGGTTTTTCTTCTTCTTCTTATTAACCTTATCATTCTCATCTCTTTCGTTCATCTCTGTCATTTGTCTCTATTGTTCGCCTCTGCCACATCTCAATCCTAACATTGTTATAATGAGTATTTTTCTTCACATCAACCTTTCCTTACCTTTGTCGTTCTCCTCTATTGTTCACCTTTGTTAGTTGCCTCTACCTTTCACCTCTATTGTTTACCTTTGTGATGTTTCTCTTTCCCATTTGTCTCTATGGTTCAACTCCGTTGTTCGTCTTTGTCTCCTTTGTTCCAACACAATCTTGTCATCGACCTCTATTTCAAATGATACTTGAAAATTACAACTTTTAACAAAATAAAATTAAAGGTTTTAAATTCTTGACACAATTAACTCAACTCAATCTACCTTGCTCAAGACTAGGTTGAATTAAATTGAGTTTAACACAAAAAAAATGTAAAAACTCAACTCAATTCAACCCAATATCTTTTTAGTAGATGGGATAATGGATTTACCTAAATTCTATCCAATCCAACTTAGAAACATCCTGAAAACATCCCTAATTAATGGGTCTCCGTTTTTTTAATATATTTACGAATTTTACCTTTAAATATTTGTTGACGGCAAAATTTTTCTAAATAAACCAATTATTATGAATGATATTTTGAAACAAGTATACAAATAAGAACCTTCATGTATGTAGTAAAAGTAAAAAAGATAAAATTTACATATTATAGGAAAAACTATATTGATTGAAAATATATATATATATATATATATATATTATTAAAAAAATTTATATTTCATGAAAATTTATAAGAAAATTTGTAAAAAAATTCTTATGAAATATAAAAAATTCTATATATGATATATATATATATATATATAATATTGAAAAATTCAGAAAAATCATAATAAAATGAGATTTCCGATTTAGGCCTAATATTTGCTATGGTAGTTAGATTGTTTAGTTAAATGAGGGATTCTTTCTTAATCTGTTAATATTATTTCAAAATTATATATGAATTATATCCTTACTAGACTATTGAAATTGAAAATTATTTATATTATTTGTGGGATTTAATTGATTTAATATGTGTACTTAAGTCTAATTAAAGAGTTTCAATCAGCATAAACATAATACACATATAAAAAGGATGAATCACGTTCCTTCTGGTCTTAATCCTTCATTCTTTTTATCTGGTGTGATAAAGTTTATCTGACCATTAAAACTCTCTTGGGTGCATTCTAGAGTAACTTCACCCCTTCTCTTCTTCGTTAGATTGCAGCAAGTGTTTGTAAGTTGAGATTGTTGCAACTATACAGACCATAATCTGTTACTTTTTTCTTTTGTTTGTGATGGCATTTTATTATCTTCTACTTCATCAACTATGATTGTAAGTAGCCTTGTCATGTCAGCAGCCATAGAAAACAGAAGCTAAACTCCAAGAAGAACATAGTTGATATATATTTAGCACTGTCACTTGAAGTAGACTTAAGATCACATTGTCGATTCTTTCTTGAAGTTTTTGGGTACACATAAAGGACATAACGTTGTCGATTCTAGTCTCTAGCTATCGTGCGTGCTAGTGGTTAAATATAATCATGACTCATTCATGCATGCACCTACAATTAACATAGCTAGCTAGCAAAATGTTTTTTCAACCACCGAAAAAGTTGATGGTGAAAACCTAACGATTGATTGAAACTGTTATATTAGAAATACATATGCATTGCATTTATGTGCTAACATTAATTATTGGTGGTCCTTAGAAATGGTAGGGTAATGCAAGATCTACACATGGTGTTTCACTCGTGTGCGTGGCCTTATCTTCGAACATCTATCGAGGGGCCAACCTTCTCATCATCTCATCTACTCAAATCAAAGTACACTAAGAATTTGCATTTCTGATGCCAAATACAACGTTAGTAGTATGCTTACACTGATAAGAAGAGTGGAAGGACTTCACAGTGAGGTTGGCAGTGGTGTTACAAGAAGAGTTTTTGTGAGAGAGACAACATGAACAGTTTTAACAAGGTGGACTAAAAAGATTTTTCAAGAAAGAAAATGAGGGGAAGAACACATTGCCACTCTAACTAATTCTATTCTACATTAATTATTCTTATAACCGATATATATAGATAACAAATACTGCATTAGTTGAAAAAGAAACTTATGTACTATATTTTTCTATATAAACTATAAGAACAATTTGGAAAATGTGAGTTTAGTATTTACAAAATTGTCATTATATTTTAGTATAAGGATAACTTTTCTAAATGAGACAATAAACATTTAACAAATTCTCTAAGTTAGACAAGATAATAAACATCAAATAAATGAATAATGCAATACCTTAAAAATTTCGCCAATTTATCCTATTTTAATTATATGCACTCTCATCAACTATCCAATATGATGTTAATCTGGATTAAGACTTCAACAACTAATAACTTCTTAATTGGGTTAGTGATTTTGATTGCAGGATGTACTAGGTTTCCGAAACAGAGATGTATCCATCTAGTTTAGGACATCTGAGGCATGTGTTGTAAAAAAAATTATTAATATGAAAGAAAAATAAATAAATAATGTATTTTTTATTAAGAAGTAGACTTTAAGTCTAATTCAACTCCACGAAACCAGTTTGTAAGGTAAAGTTTGCATGTACATTAAATCTCCAACACACTCTCTCACGTCAAGGACTGAACATCTCGAACGTGGAATTATAGATTTATCAGGTGGTCCAACAACTTTACTAAGATGGACTTATATGGTTCTGATATCATATTAAGAAGTAAACTTTAAGTCTAATTTAATTCCATCAAAACTAGTTTGTAAGATAAAATTTACACCTATTTATATATACTAGATTAATCTCATCTCTAATCAATGTGAAATCTTCAATTTTTCGTGAAGCATAGTCTTCGATAATATATTGGGAGTACATAAAGTTTTTTGCAAAAGTGGAATTTTAACTATAAAAATATTTGAAGTCATGGTTCATATGAGAGTAGATACATGTGAACAAAAACCAATCAAAGCAGGGAGAGAAAGGTCATTATCTTTGTAGGACGAACCACGGACATGAGCCAGATGGTGTGGGGGCAGTAAAGCTTGACAAGGTAGTTGAGTTTGACAAAGGACAATTAAAAAGATTTAAAGGGAAGAAGTTCCTTTTATACAGAGTACACTTCTCTCTCTTCTTATATATTTTTTTGTGCTTGAATTAGCGTTGTTTTGCGGTAAAATTTAGTTTAGTTTTTTTACTAAAAATACATTTTAATGAAATATAAAAATTATACGAGGGAGGGTTGTTTTCTGGTACAATTTAGTTCAGTTTTTTTTTATTAAAAATAGATTCTAATCAAATATAAAATTTATATGTGCTTCGATTTGAAATAAAAAAATTTAAATTAAATTAAATTAATGTGTGTTACTTGATTTGGATTAATTTATGTGATTTTTTAATTTTTTATTAAATAAAACCTTTTTTATCTTTTATAAATGTAATATACATATAAATTTGTTCATAATTGAAAAAGAAAAATATACAAATATATTCTATTATAGTTATTTCATGTATATAATATTTATCTAGATCTATAAATTATTTAGCACCTATCAAACTTGGTTGATATTATTTTGTGTAACAGTTAGTTTTTGTTTTTATTTTTACTAGTCAATCCATATTAGAAGCAAAAGTGAACACATTAATAAAATTAAAGAGAGAGAAAGAGTGAAGTTGATGATATTATCCTAAAGAAAAGTTGTTGATAAAAAAAACCCTTAAGAAAAGTTGGCAAAGTTGTAGACTCTGAAGAAAAATAAAGAAACTCAGAAGTCAAATATGTAAACTAGACCAAACAACTATACATGGAGATTTAAATTAAAATGCATAACTTATTATTATTATTATTATTATTATTATATTATTAATAATAAAAATATACATATTGAAGGTATACTATTCAGTTTGGTATGGATCGGTTTTGAAAATTCAAATCGCAAACCGAATCACGAACCGCGTGATTCATAAAAAAAATTAAAGCAACTCAACAACTTTAGGTATTTTTTGTTATCAGATATTTGGATTGGTTTTCAATTTCTTTTATTAGTTTTGGTTTTGAATATCCTTAAATGGGACTAATATGTGTTTACGAGAAGTTAAAAAAAATCTTGCAACCTAACCTGGCCTATATTTTAGAACGAGTCATAATATTTTTTGCTTAATCTAATCCTATATTAAGCTCACAATCCAACAAGTCATTTTTTATCTAATTAAAAATTAAAAATATTACATGTTCTTACAAAAAAATTATGATATAACATTGTCCAAAAATCTAAAATTTAACATTTAACAACTAAATATGTTTTACAACTACATTTTCATCTTGGTCTAATATTACTTAAAATATTAATGTCTCTCACGTAAATATCATAACATATATAATTAAAATAAATAAAACCTAAAATTAAAAAAATTTAACATAAAAAAAATAGGTTAATCCATTAATCTTAAACTAGTTTGACTTTAACTTGTATGGACCTCATATTAAAATGGTAAGAAAAAGATGTATCCTATTTATACTATATTTTTAAAATATGATCTAACCTAAATCATAAATGATGCAACTGAACCATTTTTATTATATGTTTAATGAGTAAGAAAATTATAGGTATGATTCTAATATGAAAGATGGATACAACAAAATGAGCTAAATGTATGAATATTTTATTTTTTATGTGTATTTGAATATATTACTACACTAAAACTTGGTAATAACTATTAATAACGATTAATAAGGGATGGAGAGTAATGTGATATGAAATAAAATCAAACAATTGATATATTGATGAGAAGATTCATAATCTTAATGTTCAAGTCTTGAGTTAAATATAATCTCAAATTTATTTATGACTCATCTTTCATGTGTTTTACTCCATCAGATTACTAGAACAAGAATTAGCAAGTAGTTTTATGCACCATATAAATATTTTAAAATCATAATAAAAATATTATACTAAAGAGAGAGAGAAAGTAGAGAGTTAAAACTTTTGAAATGGAAATGGAAATGAAAATAAAAAAAATAAAATATTTGAATCATAATGTTATATATATATATATATAATAAATTTATATGAATATTGAATAAGATTATAGTCATCTTAATTTTTTATATTAAAATTATATATACCTCGAATTTAGTATATCAAAATTTTAAATTAAAATTAAGAAATAAAAGTTAATAAATAAAAAATAAAATAAAATGTTCTTGAAAGAATAAGTTTTGTGACTAAATAAGATTGACCAAAAAGACTATTACATAGTTGGTTACATAAATGAATTCACAAATGGTAGGTCCACTAGCTACACAAATACTAATAAGTGCCTATCAATTTGCATGTTCTCTTCTGGTCCCCTATTTCGGAATTAAATTTGCCACTTCACTATCATTTTGTTTGTACGTGTGCATGTCCTCTCTACTTATCTTTATCTTAATATTTTTTATTTTTTTATCCAATAATTCTAACTTATGCTAGAATATTCATCATGCCATAATAATATTCTCAATAATTGGATAATTTCATAAAAATTAATTTTTAAAACAATGTAACGTAAATTAATACTAAACAACTACAACTATCAGAAAATGAAGACATATTTTGCTTTGTTGTTAATGTGGCAAAAATGAATTAAAATATGATGTGAACTTGTCAAAGTTTAGAAGATCTAATAACTTATATTTAACTAAATATTTCTACGATGGACATGTTCGTCCTAATCAAATAACCAATGGAAATAAAAAAAAATATTCAAACTATGAAGAACAAAATAAAAAAAAAACTCAATTTCATCCTATTTTATTTTTCAATAAATGATGAAAGTATTAATGTTGATCGTCTAATTTTAGATATATATACTTTGATTCAGTCAATAAATGATGAAAGTATTAATGTTAATAGTCTAATTTTAGATATATATATACTTTGATTCAAGTGTGAAGGAGAAAAAATTTGTAGATATTTTTTAAACAGATAACTAATGAATAATTAAATGGATTGTGAATACTAGTTTTTCTTTATAAGAGTAGAATTCAACGTAATCTAAAAATACACATGAGATGTATATTTCATATAACTTATCTCAACATCAATTATATATATATTTAATATATATGTAATTAATTTCATATTTTATATATTATAAACATATTCATGTATAAAAACATGCATCACATCATCAATCATATCACAATCAACTCTCAACACATTGTCACTTAAGTATTATCATCCATGCTTGAGCGACGATATAATTTAAGCATTTAATCGTAAGTTTGAGCAATGTCAGAATTTGAGGGTTCGAAATTTACATATCATATTTTGAAATACTTTTAGGACACATATGTTTCCCTAACTTCACTCAAGTGAGTTTTTGGTCATTTGAACAATTAAACATATTGCTTTAACACCCAAACCAATGCTTAAGCGATACTAAAGGAGAAAGAATTGTCTCGGCATCTCTCTCACTCAAGTTGCAAATTAACACGTTGCTTGAGCGATGTAACACGTTGCTTGAGAAATCAACGCGACCTAAGGCGATGAGTGTAATTATTACACGTTGTCTAGGCCAAACTTGAGCAATCATACATCTCTTGAGCAATATTCAATTTGAGAGCAACCCAAAACAACATCCATATATCATTTTCATTGATTTCCCAACACTTTCTTCCTTCCCAAACTCATTCACAAGGTAAAAAACTTCTACTAGTAACAACACATAGAACAATGGAACCAACCATCATACAATAAAAAATCACATATCAATCATTTTCATACATTTTATACAATCAAATCACTATCTCTATTGCAGAAAGGTGTTATTAACTTTACTTACGTAGATTGAATTGACTTAATCTAATAAATTCTTATAAACAGTCCCAATAATCCAGGTAAGCTCTAAAAACTAATTCTTATATGGGCAACTAAGGGTGCTTGTGGTGTGAATTGATTTGATTTTTATTTAAAAATACATCCAAACCCAACATAAAAATTAGATGTGGTTCGGTTTGATTTGAACATTAAAAAAATATGAACTATGGTTTGGTTTAAATCGATTATGTGATTTTATTGTATACTTTTTTATTAATATATGTATTATATTTATATATTGTGGTATAAATATTAAATAACTCATGAAATTTATTTCTCATAAGTCTAATAAATCTTCTGCATAAATCATTTACACATATGTACAATATTGTACAAAATTAAAAAATATAAACATAAAAAATAGTTCTTATGTATTATTTCCTTTTGGTAATACTTTATTTTGTTTTAACATTTTTTTTACTAAGACTTATAATCTAGCGTTTATATTAATAGAATAACTTTTCTTCTACCTTATTAATATGTTAAACATATTGAGTTACTTCTTTACCACATATTTATAGGCATTAATTAAGTTAGTCTCTCACATACCACTAGTGCACTGCAGAGTGTTTACGTATGTTATTTAGGTCCTTTCACTTTCGGCGCTCATCCGACGTCATTTCTGTAGACGTAAATTTATGACAGTACAAATAACACACGTAAATTTACGTCGGAGACATAAAAACAGACGTAAGACATAAAAAACATACGTAAATTTGCATCAGGCTCACAAGCACTGACGCAGCATACTACATTTCCTAGTTTAAAAAAAAGGCAAAATTTACGTTGGATTTGACACTGTTCAACGTAAATTTATGTCGGAAGGTACAATTTCTAACGTAAATTTATGTCAGACTGTGCCAGATCCGATGTAAATTTTGCCCACTTTTTTAAAAAATGGGAGCAGGTTTTGGATCTTAACCAAAACTTGCAATTACATAAACCTGGACAAAACAGAAATATCCCAGACAATCCAAATTACAAATTTAAATTATCATCTATATAATTAAACAACTAAAATTAAATCCTATACAACATATACAAAACCTAACTAAAATTAATCACATATAAACCTAATTAAGTAATTTTCCTAGAAACTAAACATTATATGTGTTGAATGATTTGAGATTTGATGATGTTTGTTAACTTGTTAATTGTGTTTAATTCTGTGTTGGATGCGTGGTTAATGTTTGGTTAAATGTTTTTAAGATTGTTCAAGATGATAGATTACTTGTATAGATTAATCATATGAATAATGATAAATTGTTGTTTTTGTTATTCATCAGTTAGTCTACTAATTCTTCTTGTCTAGTCGACTATTTTCATTAAATGTACCAGGTATACAGGTTTAATGAAAATAACACACTGATCTGAGTCTTCAGTCGACTATTCTGTTCTTCGCACATTTGTTATGCAGTAAAACGCACTGTACGCGTCTCAGCTTCTTCAAAAGACAAAGACCCATTACGTTTCGTTTTGCCTATAAATATTATCTTCGAGGACGCTCCAAGGTGTGAAAGAATTGAAGAGAAAAACTCTCAAGAAGCTACAACTTTTCACGAGCAAGAAGATCACTGCATAGAGTTTTCATTTTCACTGTTTTGTCAAGAATTTTCTTTCTGTCACTGTACTGTTGTATTCTTTGATCTCGGGTTAGAGATTGTAAGTGGGTTTTAGAACCCTGCGACTGTGATTGGGGTAATCACAGAGACTCTGGTTGAGTCTGTGGGTGTAAGTCTATTCTATAGTGTTTAGGATAGATTCTTTTGTTTTCTTGTAGAGTTCAAGAAAGGATTTTTTGTGTAAAGAATACAATCTTTAATAGTGATTAGGATCTGCGGTGTTGCGGATCATAGACTGGACGTAGTTCTTTTACAAAGAACGAACCAGTATAAATTTTGGTGTCATATTCTCTCTTCCCTTATCATCTGATATATTGTGTAGTAAGAACTAACCTACTATTTCGCGTTTATCAGTCGACTAATTTTCTGTAAAATAAACCAATTTTCTGTAAAATAAACCAGTAGATTTTCTTTTACAAAAAAGTTTCTATTCAAGCCTAATATCACCCCCCCCCCTTCTTGATATTATTCCGTTGCTAACAATATGCTTTGAAAGAAGAAGCCTGCCCATTGCTCCCTTATGTTTGTTATTTCATTTTCGGCCAATGGAGATTGATCTTGGAAGTACTGAAACATGAATGTTGTTGTTGTTAAAATTGAAGATTCATAAAAATAAGCAATTATAAAAAGATGTTTAATTGAATTACTTGCATCCAATTATCAGTAATACCTGCACAAACTATGACTCTCATCCAATACATGATGTAGTACCCACATGAGAACGAGTCTACTTGCATATTGTACTAAACTAAGAAAGAAATCACAATATTATTTTCACTACTTTACATTGCATAATAATTATCAAATGATTTTTTAACCTTAGGGTAGACGTAAGAGAGTGTCTTTGTTCTACCTCTTCCACATAAAATATTTGTTCCTGACACAACTCTACTTAAAAAAACAAACATGTTAGACTATATACCAACACTTTCTAAATACAATGAAAAATGATAAAGTTACCCTTGTAAGAGGCTTTTCATCTCTTGGCTTGGTTTTCGACGCAATGAACAAAATCAAACCACAATGTAATCCCTTGGAAGGATTACGAACAGTTGTCAATGGGAACTGCATTGTAAGACAAACAAATTAGTTAAAAAATGAATATGAATAAAAAAAATTTATTGAACTAACCCTTCAATGTATGGAGCCAAGTATACTTGTCTTTGAGATTCACTCATCCATGTTTGCATATATTGCTAGATCTGGACCTTTGTATTCCCATATCTTTGGATGGACTTAGGCTCAAGAAATCCATAAACTTCTGATCTTTTTTGCTTCATACTTAATTTGTCCATGTGCCTGAGGGAATGAATTATTTGTTAAAATAGATAGTAATGTTAGACACGTAAACGAAAATATCGTTTCAAATATGACTTACATGGGTCATAGCTGTATAATAAAAATATTTAAGACGAAGTTTCCCCCAATAATCTCCAATGCATTGGGCATAGAGATATACAATGGAATAACAAAGTTATCAACTCTAAAAGCTCTGTTGTTCCATCTTATTTGAACTGGTCTCTTCTTCAACCGTGATAGTACGGACAGAAGCATAATTAGTACATCGTTCCCACCTTCTGTCATATCCTCAAACACATATATAGTATACTAGTGAAATAATAGATAATATAATAATATTTAAATGATTAATTTCGGTTTAAATCGATTTTAAAATTTCAAATCATAATATGATACAAACTGTTTCATACTGGGGAAAAAATATCCAAACTGGTCCAAAATTTTTGGTTTCAATTAGTTATCAATTTTTTGGATTGGTTTAGTTCTAAACACTTCTATGGAAGCATCCTTTCTTAAACCACCCAAATCAATAAAGGGAAAGAAAGACTTAAAACACCAGCAGAAAAAAAAGTCACTTACTAAAATTAAATCTTAATCTATCTATCTTGTTGTATTTTTCATCAATTTTATAAGATTCTAATCTAATAAGAATCTTACAATAATAAATTCATTCTGTTAAAAAAGAATTAACAAAAAAAAACTAAACATTTTAAAATGAACTAAAAAATAAATATTCAACTTCTATTTATTAATATTATATCTAATTTATTTTAAAACCTATTGATAAAATAATATGAGATCTTATACATCAAACCAAATATGTTCATTGTTGCATTTGTGTTGTAGTCTATTTATAAACCCATCGTGATCTAATAGTTAATTAACCATCTAACGTTCAATAAATTGTTTTCTTTACAAGGCTAGAAACTAAAATCAGATATTTTAATTTTAAAATATATACTACAATAATAAGTTATAGAATGCATTGTTTTATATAGAAAACATGCGTAAATAATTTTATTGGAGTCAGTAAATTTTTAAAATAATCATTTTATTACTTTATTAGACTTATTTACATTTATATATACAATTGTTCAATAATAATATTTTGAAGTAATAATTAAATGTTTCGCTACATTCAATATTCTTATATTATTTAAGAATTAAAGTTAAGTATAATTTATATATTTTTTTCTTAATTTTTTAATATATTTTTTAAGAACAAAATTTTAATGTATTTTTTTATAATAACTTTTTCTAAAATTATACAACACATATGTGCGAAATTATTAAATTTGCTAAGTGTGAATCAAAATCAAAACTTTGTTGATTCAACATAAATGACCAATTGAGGAAAACCGATTAGAGAAGATAATTTACGATGTTGGAGCACAATTTTTTAATATAAAGTTTTACAGGTAGTTGAAACATGCATTATATAATATAAAGTTTTAAAGTTGATATCTATTATGTCACTTTTGAAACATCTTGCATCGTGGTACAATTATTTAAATTAATTATTAAAATAGTATTATTAAATGTACATTAATTATTTGAAAGTTTGAAATTAACTAACTTTTTTACTTATAAGAAATTGAGGGTTTCCTATCTTAATTTTTTCCTAATTTAATTAAATCTTAAATCCTTTTTAGAATTACATATAAGTTCTTAAAAAATTAATTTCAATTTGATCTCTAAAAGTTTTATATTATTAACTAAAACATACTCTGTTTCACATATCAATAAAAGCAATTAATTTGTTCAAATTTTTATAAATTTTTTTTTTTACCCTTATTAATTACTATTAAATGAATTAATTGACATTTAATCAGAAATTTTTATAAATGAATTAATTTATTAACAAAATTGCAAATTGATTGAGATTATAATTATAATTTCAAGTTTGAAATCATTTTAAAATTATTTCTAAATAATTTAAAATAAAAACTATTAATTATTTTAAATAAATATTTCAATCAAAATTTTTAATTCTCACCCAATTGCAAATGACTGTACTCAAATTTTATTTTAAAATTTCAATCAAAATTTTTAATTTCCCCTAAACTGCAAGTGACGATATTTAAATGTTATTTTAAAATTTCAATCCAAATTTTCAATTCCCTCCAAATTAGAAATAGAAATACTAAATTAAAATTACTTGCTAGTGCAACTTTAATAAAAAATTAAAACATAATATTAATAGATGATATTAAAATATGAAGAGTCAGACTAATAAAAGAAAATTAATTCTTAGATCCTGATATTTAATTTTTCTTTCTACTATTTAATCTTAATGCAAATAAGAATGTGATTAATAGGAGTATATAAGGGAAAAAAACAAAATAAAGTTATTAAAATTTTAAAACGTCTTATATGGTGAAACAAGAGATTTTTTTGAAAAGTACGTTTTATAATTTGAAACGGAGAGTATCTCTTAATTGATTTTTATTATCTGTAACTTAATTCCTAAATACTTTCAATAATTGTGGTTTAGTCTGTAACTAACTGTTAATATTTGTAATTGTAATTAGGTTCATGGTGAACCAATTAAGTTAATTTTTATAAACATCCTAGATTTTTTATGTAAATTAATTCTTTGATTTAAAATAACTAAATTTAAAAAGAAATCTAAAATTTTAGAAAAATGAAATCAAGATAAAACAACAATAGTTTCATAAAAATAGATATTAGAATAAATAAAAGTTGTTTAAAAATTTATTGAATTGACAATTGAAGGTGAAATCAGCAAAATTTTGTATAAAAAAAGTGGTAAACCCAAGCCTGTGACACCCTGGATTTTGATAAGAATTGTATTTATAAAACAGTGAATTATCAACTTTAATATAATTAAATTTACAAAGGTCTATAAATTCAATTATTTTCTGCCAAGTGTGAAAATAAGTGATTTTTTACAAAACTTTAAATTTAATTATGATGAGTAATTTGAGTAAATTAACATGTAAGTGAGATAATTCATGTGTAAATGTATCAAGGTTAAGATAAAAATATTAATTTACATAGTGTTGCCAATTAATTTAATTAGGGCCAAATTAGTAGATGGAATGTGAAAATTAAATTACCAAATTTTGGGCCATGTTTCTTTATAGAGCAAAACTACGAGAAATTCTTTCTTCACCCCATGAGTTTACACCCGCAACCCATGAGTGAGTAAACAAATAAAAACTACCATTCATACTTGATTCATTTTATGTAAAAAAGTTTCGAACAGTGTAATCTGATTTTTTTTTTATATAAAAAATAATTTTTGAATTTTACAATTTAAAAATAATTTTTAGATTACACAATTTAAAAAGTATTTTTAAATTTTAAAATTCGAAAGTTAAAAAACAATTTCAGAATGTATAATCATAAGTTTTTTTTAATGATAAAGAAATAATTTTTTGATTGAGTAATCTGAAACACAATTTTAATATTAAGATTATATAATCTAAAATTTAAAAAGTGGAAATCTTTATATTTGTAAAATGCCAATATTTTCTTACGAAGGTGTAGAAAAAAAATATGGAGATGCATAAAGAAATTTTCCAAATACAACAAAAGCATTTTGGGTGAAGCCCAATTCTTTTTTCACTGACGGCAGCTGCAGCAAACAAAAGTGGAAGAATATTTTCTTACCAACTCAACCTCCTCTCATTTTACCTTTATTTTGTATTTCAAAACAGAAATTTATAATTCCTGAGAATTTTAAATTAATATCATTTTCAAATCTTTTATTTGAATAAAATAACTAAAATTCTCTATTAAAATCAATCCACATTAATATAATATATATATATATATATATATATATATATATATATATTATAAAGACAATATCATCATTTATTTAGTATCCAATTTTTAAGATATTTTTATTCTTATTTTATAATTGCATAATTCTACAGTTAAAAATAAAAACAGTATAGTACCTTTTAGAACGATATTTAATCTTTTATTATTTAGAGAGATAAATAGAAAATGATCACTTATCATTTTATTTATTTTTATCTACTATTTTTTTAATATTATATTTACTTTTAGGATTGCAAAACACATGATTAAAGTAGTTTGACTTGACTACAGATCAAGTTAAATTTAACGATATAATCTTATTTATATTTTAAAATGAATTTGTTTATTCCGGTTTTAAAATAGGTTCATAAGTGACAATTTTTTCTTAATTAAAAAATAAAAGATTATTATATGTTTATACATAAAATTATAATATATTATTATTTAAAAATTTAAAATTTAAAAATGAAATGTATTCTACGATGAAAATGACATTGGAAAAGAAACCAAACAAAAAAAATATGAAAAAATGAAAATAGATGTAGAACTAGTTTCTTTTATATTCAACATAATAATTAACAATAAAAATTATATATAAAAAAATGACCAGTTCGTGATTAGTTTAGTCTTAATCCATCAAATGAACTAGATTAAAATATTTTTTTATTTAAATTATTATTTTTAAAATATAACTGAAAATAAAAAAGCACATGAACCAACCATCTACTCTTTCTTTTATATATATATACTAGTATTATATATACTAGTATCCGAGCTCGTGCAACGCACGAGCATATAATTTAAAATAATAAAAAAAAATGTAAATACTATTTCTTTAACAGATATATAATGTATCATGTATTATCAAAGTTAATAATATATATATTTTGATTTTTAATAGTCACAATATGATTTCGTATATAAAAATAGTATATCATCAATATATGAGTCATACAAAATATTGACAAAAATTATGTGTACTGACATGAACATTTGTATTTAAATATACTTGTTATACACTTTTTTTGAATGAAGAATTTCGGTACAACATGTGAATCTTAATGCACTTAATATTCCTATAATTATTAAGAAGTACAAATGAAAATTTGAAAATGTAAACTGGAATATAATGATATTGTTATTAAATGAAAGAATGTATAACTGGTATGAATAAGTGAATCCATTACTTGTATGATTTAAAGATTTTCAAATATTTCTTTGTAGACAACATTTTTTGTAGAAGTGCATATACTTCCATCCTCATCCAATATAAGAATTTTCAAACTTTTTTTTATTTTTACTCTTGATATAGCAACATATAATTGACCATGCATAAATACAGTAGGAGAAAGTGTCCAACTTTATTTAATGTTTATCCTTGACTCTTATTTATAGTCATTGCAAAACATAATGATAAAGGAAATTGTCTTCTTTGAAATTTGAAGGGAAAACCTAGATCTGAAGGGATCAAATCCATTCTGGGTATAAATACTTTATCACCAATGTTTGTCCCAGTAATAACTGTAGCTGAAATGACGTGTTCTCCCAAAATATTAACTTACAATCTTGTTCCATTACATAGGTCATTTGCTTGATCTATATTTCTCAAGAGCATTACAGGAATACCAACTTTTAATGTAAGAGAATGATTTGGAATCCCTGAACATTTAAACTCATTTAGGAATTCTTGTGTAAGCCATTCACTTTGAATTTCTTCATTTTGATCAGATTGGCAAGCTGAATCTGTACTCAAGTATGTTTTTTGTTCTCCAGGAATCAGAGATAGAATGAAATCATTTACCTCTTCTACAGATTCATTTGTTGGACAAAGGATCACAGCATCATTAAAAAATCCAGAAGACATCATGTTACATAGAAAACCAGGATAAACAAACTCAACTAATGAAAGTAGGCATGACAACGGCGGGGCAGGGCGGGGGCGGGTTTCACCTCCACGCCCCCGTCCCCGATTCACTTAACCATCCCCGTCCCCGCCCGATCCTCGTCGGGGATAACAATTTAGACCCCACACCCATCCCCATCGGGGATCGGGTTTCCCCGCCCCGCCCTCATCCCCGTTCCATTTTATTTTTTTAAAATATAATTTTAAAATATTTTAAATAAATCTAAAAATTTAAGCATAACTATAATATATATATATATGTAGCGTATCACATAAATAGACTATTAAAGATAAATTTATAGAAATAAAGTCCTCACAAAAAATTTCAGAGAATAAAATAATAATAGATGTTATTATCAATGCACAATATTTAGAAAATTGATAAAGAAACAAAGAACTAACCTTATGTTATAAGAAAAGTAAATGTGTAGAGGATGAGAGAAAGAGAAGAGTATATTGAAACTGGTTGAAGAGATTGAGAAAGTTGAAGGAATGAGTGAAAGGTAGAAGAAAAGAGAAAAATGTGGAATAGAGAATAGGGTTTCAGAGAAGACACTGTAGCCCTTTATGTATGAAAAATAAAAAGAAACACTAAGAAAGAATATGAATAATTTTAGGGTTTATGTTTAAATTTAAAGACGGGGCGGGGAAGGGTACGGGGGCAGGGCGGGGATTGCATTACCCATCCCCAACCCCGAACCCGATTGATTTAAACGGGGAAAACCCGAACCCGACCCTGAACCCGGTCAACTCGGTTTTTCCCCGTCAAACTCGGGACGGGAGCGGTTCGGTCCCCATGGATGCGGGTCTAATTGCCATCCCTAAATGAAAGTAAAGGTTTATCATTGTTATCAAGTAAGAGATGTTGTGGTACGTCAATATAACCTTCGCCATTCTCATTCAAAGTCATATGTCCATCACCAATGTGTAGTATCCAATCAGCAAATTCTTGAATTTCTGTAGCACTTTCATGTGTTTTTGCAGTACTTAACCTCATATTTTCAGTAAGCTTAAGAACTTTACAATACTTCCATGTTTCTGAGTAGTTTATTGCTGCCTTAATAACATCATGCTTAGTACCCTTCCTCACAACAGGCAAAATTTGGCGAAAATCACCTCTACAGTTTTACCACCAAATGGTTTGTCACTTTTCATGATGTCTTTCAAGGTTCGATCAAAAGCTTCAAAACATAATCAATTCATCATCGGTGCTTCATCCCATATAATCAATTTACTTTCTTGCAAAAGTTTGGCTTTAAGGCTTCCTTTAGGAATATTGCAGGTTGATTCCTTATTTATTGTTAAGGGAATGCAAAACGTAGAGTGTGTTGTCCTTCCTCCAGGAAGTAATAGAGAAGCAATTCCACTCGAAGCAACATTTAGAACAATCATTCCCTTACATTTAAGAGCAGCTGATAAAGTTTTCCAAAGAAATGTCTTTCATGTGCCCCCATAACCATATAAAAAGAAGAAACCTCTTTGATCTAATAAAGTTGTTGTCAATATATTTTCATACACTTGAAGTTGTTGGGTGGTCAATAATGGAAATAAAGATTCATGGAGTTCAGTCACTTGTTTTCTATCATAATTCAACTCATCAACAATGAACCTATTTTCAAATTAGTAAGAATTTGATAAATCAAGTTGTGGTAAAGAAGTATAATTCTTCAAAGACCTACCATTTGTCATTAACAACTTCTCTATCTATAGAAGACATAGGTTATGTAATTCTGCTTCATCAATTTGGAGACCTGCATAAAACAATTATGGTTATTAGCATATCATGGTGTTAAGTAAATAACCTAATATAAACATTGAATACCTGGTAAACGAAACTCCTTTCTTTTCTGGTATAAAATACCATATGATAGTAAATTCCAAGTAGATTTCCACACAACATCTGGTTTTGACATTGTATTCATTATCAACAATGTAACAAATAATTTTCTGAGTTCATTCCTAGAGGCAATACTACTTGTCTCAATTATGGCATCTATGAATTCTTTGTCATCTGTCAAAAGACCCAAAGCATAATAGGCTTCTTGATAACTTTTATAGTCTTTATATAATTGTGGTCTGTGCATCCTCTTTGCATTGTTAACAAAATTCTCATATAATACAATTCACCAGAGGTAGGAGGAATATAAGTAAGTCTTCCAATATTATAACCCTGCTTCCTTGGCTTCCATTTTCTTTCTTAAGGAATCCACACAAATTTACTTGGAAATTCAGCATAAGTGAGTTCTTTTCCCTCAACATACTCTTGATTCGCCTGAAACCAAGCAAGAAACATTGTTTGGGCATGTTGTTGTTTATTCAAAATGGAGTCAAGATCATCATCATCGTTAAATATAACTGGTTGTTTTGATAGTAGATGAAATGTCAACCTTTGCACAGGTGGCCATTTGTGATGAATATCAAACCCAAATATTCTCCAAACAGCCTCACATGGAGATAAGTATCTACAATCATAGTATCTTTTTATTTCATTAACAACTGTGGTAGAATCTTCAGAACTTTTTGTAATATTTAGTGTAGCTCTGTCTGGGCCCTTATTCACATATTTGAACAAATACTTGATAGAATTAGACTTATTGCAATACTCAATATTGACATGTGCTTGATATCGCATAAGAAGAATGGGACTATACGGAACAACACTTCTATTATCTACTTCTACTCCATTTTTCACAATGTTTATACCATCATCTCTTCGTCTATAACATGGATAACCGTCTTATCAATGGTAGTTGAAAGTTTAAATTTCTTAGGATAGTATTTAGAACACCTACCCTCTTTCATGCAAGGTGAATTCCTTCTAACAGCTCCACATGGACCATGAATCATATACCTTTCAACAATCTTAGAATGTTTAGGATACAAATCTGGATGAGGTAGTTCAGCATAGATGACTTCATCAATGTCGCTTGGATTTTACAATTTGTGTTCACCATCTAACCACAATAATATATGAGCATGTGGAAGTCCCTTTTTTCGAAATTCTACAGTGTACATTCCTATTAACAAAAATGAAATTACATTAAAAACAATTATATTTCACAATATACAACAAACAATTTTACTAACCTGCATTAACTTTCCCAAACAAATTATTCTTCTTAAAATTAGTCATCATTTCATCTAGTTTCATTTTGAAAACCCTGCAAACAATATCTGGTCTATCTGACGCTGCTAACCCTCTTTCAAGAAGGAAGTCTTGTATTTCATCCCACCTTACATTGCATGTAATTGTTATAAACAGGTCAGGATATCCAAATCTCTTACAAATTGTCATAGCATCTTGACAATTATTAAACATGTAATGCATACTACCAGTAAATGAGGCAGGTAGTACAACGCATTTGCCAATTGATGAAGGATCATTTTCTCCTCTATTAACCTCCTTTTGTATTCTATTTATAATATCACAACGTATTAACTTTTGATTAGCTCTTATGAAAGACATTCTTTGAGCCTCAATCATTGTATAACAATCAACGACAAATTGTTGGAATAACCTATGTGCATTTACAACATTACCAAACTCAATAGCTCGTTCTTGAATTCGGAAAGCAACAAACTCCCTTATAGAAATTCGAACTCTTTTATGATTTGCATTAAGATTATGAGATTGGCTAATTGGAATATCTTCCTGATAGTCATCCTCTCCATATGGAAACAGTAGGGGATATTGTAGAGGAATGAATGCAGTGTGAGTTTCATGTAATCTTGAAAGTTCACTAGAATTCTTTTTCACAATTATGTCTCTTCCTGCATGCAGGTTATCAAAGTCACCAACTATTAATGCAGCTACCTCCTCAGATGAAGGTGTATTGTAAACTCTAGCATCCTTTCCACGATGACGAAAAAGTCGTAGAGTTATATCTGATGTTGAATCAATGTCTAAAAAATTTCTAACTCTTCTAAATGACTGAGCCAATACATTGAAATTATCAATCATTTTTGTCACATCAACGACCAAGGAAGCATCAATTGATGGAATGTTTGTTGTGGACCTAAATGGAGAAATCGTAATATTTAAAATGGTTGCAATGAAATTTATGTCAATTAATAGCAAAGATCATTAATAATAAAGATAAATTTTGTACTTACCCAAAGTGCGAAGTTCGGTTTGCTACTTCATTTTGAGTATCGTAAATGTACAGTTGTGCAAACTTTGGAACTGATCCATCATTTGGTAACAAACTTCCAATGCGGTGATAATTCTGACCGTTAAGAATGAATTGAGGAGGTCCATTTCCATCATTAATTGAAGATTCAATCTTACCATCAATGGAAGTAAAAGAAAACATATTGTTGTATGTTCTGATATTATTTAAAAACTGAGTACTTCTACTATCTTGACCATGTAATAAACTTTGAAGTAACTGTGCAGGCTTTGCTAAAAAAGGAAGTTGCACTTTATCCTTTTGACAACATATAGAGAAGTCAACTTTTTGGTTCTTTTTTATTTCTCATCTCTTTCCTCATACCACACTTGAGCCAAACAGTATGCACATTCAATAGATGGTATTCCAAAATTCACATTATCTAGATTTAAAACAAAATTAATAAATAATTCATTGATGTTTAGCTTTAGAGTACAAATTGTAGCCAAAAGTAGATTCTATGTTGTCTGTTGTATTATTGTCTGTAATTTTAAAAAACTAATGGTTATAATAAATAAATGTGAAATAAATGAAACGTGTAGTAGGAATAAGAAAAGATAGAGCAATGTGATTTCCCATCATTAGGTTGTTCTTCAAATATTTCTTCAAATTGTAAAGTCTTTTGAATTGAACTACTGATATTCAAAGGATAGTGTGTATTTTTCTGATTACAAACAAAAGAAGATGAGTTTACAACTGCTAGAAATGTATAACACGTAATTGCACTTGAGTTTGGATCATCTTGAAACAAAGGTTGACCTATTTATCAAAGAGAAATTTTAGGCAGTTATACATAAAAAAACAATACCAATTTAACAGATGAACAATGATCATTTTAGACAGTGATGCCATTTTACATGAGTCAAGAAATATGTCAATGTGGAATATAAGGAAATGCAGTTTGCAAATTGTACTGCTCACCATAAGGACAATTTATGGATTTCTGTCCATTTTGAGGAGTGTTGTAGGCATTTTTCAAAAACTGATTGTGAGCTGAAAAAATGCATACAAATTTTGAGGATAATATATTGTTATTGTTATTATGATTATGATAAATTTACAAATTCCACATACCTATAAAGTTATGAGTATTATTACTATTTGAGTAATTAGAAGATAAAGTTAATATGGATGGACATGAAGAAAGATTACTTTGACTTGGACTTGAAACACATTGAAGAGATTGTATCTCAGTACCTGTCAATTAATTTGAGATTCTTACAATATATTGTTATATTCATGCATAACAAAGAAATAAACAGTGAACTCAATAATAGAAATCAAATGAGCTTTGGAGACTGGAACTATATTTTAAGGCTTTTAACCTGTTTATGTAGGAATCATCTGACTCTTAACATTTTCATTGTTTGAATATTGAGAACATGCAGTGCGTGTTGATTTTATTGAGGAAGCAACACCTTCAACTACTGGTGAAACTGAATGAAGACTTTTTATGCTCATATCTACGAAGAAATACAGGATTGTAAGAAATAAAGTTAAACCAAATTTAATTTGTTTTGCTCTGTATTCAATCATACTATATGTAATATCTGTTAATGGTCTTCTATATTGATTTTCAGCTATCGCACTGGCACTGTAACTAATACATTTTTGCAAAACAATCACTTACCATAACTAATATCAGTCAACGATCTCACATTTTGATTGTTACTTGGTGCAGTTTCACTGAAGTCATGTGCTTCTAATGTGCAAAATATACATTGTTTATGGGTTAATTAGTTAATGTTAGTTAATGATTAAATATCTGAAATGAAAAAGCATGAGAAACCGTATGAAATTACCTACAGTGTTCATATTCTTTTGTCGCAAGTTCTGAGAAATAATCATCTTCCTTCTTTTTCTTGCATCTGCACAATAATTTCGATCCATACATACTGAAATGATTCTTCATGAAGCTTCAGTCAAGAGAGCTTGGTATGCACTGGTTTATCAAAGTTTCTGCAGTTAAGAATGGTTGCAGAATATGTTGTTGACATTATGCAGTTCATGGTCTTCTAAAAACGCTTGCAGTAAGCGTTTCTTTTCTCCTTTCGCTACAATAATATAAGCAAAGTAATATATATATTATTATTATTTATGTTATAACATTTTGTAATCAAAGCATGTGTAAACATCGAAAGCATAACCTGTCCTTGGAGGTACCCTTGCAGAGTTGTTTGTATTTAAGGGGATTTGCAGTGAAAAGTGCTTTTTGAATAGTTTTAACAGTTGTTTTTTCTTTGCAAACCAGTAATGATACACAGTAATATTTGTTGGCATACTCACTGCAATAGTGCATGTTGACCTGTCTAAAACAAAGTAATTAGATATTGCCTAACAAAATAGGGCCATATTGTTGTACTTGCTTTGAATTGATAAAATGGTTTCTTTTACTATTTAGCTTGTTTACCGTATATGAGCACCAAAAAGCATATGAATTGAACAGAGCAATGCAGGGGGCACAAATAGGCATAGGACAAATAGGGCTGCGTAAAGCATTTCCTATCAGCAAAACACTGTGCCACCCTTTGTTCAACAAAACCAATGCTTTTTTTTTGTTTTTTAATACCTTGTGCCTACACTATGTCCTTCTTGCATAAATATGGGTAAAAATATGCAAACATTTCTTAAAATTCATATTGAACAACGATTGTAATCCTCTGGTGCTATGCACTGATATTTCTTATGCAACAAAAACTCATTCTCCTTAACAAACATAAGGATAAAAAAAATCTCAACATATAATATTTCTATATTATCTATGTATATCTATAATATAATATTTGTATATATTGATATATATTTATGTGAATTAATTAGATTTTTATGTTATTAACTTACATAATATTTCATACTTATACTTATATTTCATACATAGAATTGATAGTTATATAATTCATTATTATAAATTTTTTGGATATCTTTATTTACATATTTTGTTATTGTTATGTAAACAGATAAAAAACAAAGTATACATGACAAAACATAAACAAAAGCAATACTTTTAACATAATTAACTTAAAAGCTTGGGCTATCATTGTTCTTACTTCTTCATAAGCAATACCTCAAAAAAAAAAATTAAAAGAGAAAAATTAATACATTTAAATACTACAAGAAGTTCAACCTAATTAAAATTCACAAAAATTGTTACATGGTCTTTGTTCTTCTCATTATCAAATTGGAATTCTACTCTATCTCCTTCATGCAATTGATTTGCGAAGCAGAATTACTTCCAACCTTTCCTAATTTTTGTTGACTTGTTTTTGCCTTTTTTCACTAACAATTTGCATTTTACATAAGTAATCAGTCCGTGCAGACAAACAGATTTCAATTTCTCTTGGCGAATGTGGTAACCAATATCAACAGGCAAATCCTGACAAAAGACGAACAAAATATTAACAAAAAAAATTTGGTAATTTTATTTTGGAGACGTACTTTTGTTTCACAAAAAATATATTTTTTGTAGTTTTGAAATTCGTATTTTATTTTGGAGACGTACTTTTGTTTTACAAAAAAAAATTATTTTTCGTGATTTCGAGATTCGTATTTTATTTTGGAGACATACTTTTGTTTCACAAAAAAAAATATTTTTCGCAATTTTAAAATTCGTATTTTATTTTGGAGATGTACTTTTGTTTCACAAAAAAAAATATTTTTTGTAATTTGGAAATTCGTATTTCATTTCGGATTTGTACTTTTATTTTAAAAAAAATAAATATTTTTTACAATTTCGAAATTCATATTTTATTTTGAAGACATACTTTTGTTAAAAAAAATTAAATTATTTTTTGTAATTTCGAAATTCGTATTTTATTTTAAAGACGTACTTTTATTTCACAAAAAAATATTTTTCGTAATTTTGAAATTCGTATTTTATTTTGGAAACGTACTTTTGTTTAAAAAAAAATTAAATATTTCTCATAGACATAATTTGAAAATTCGTATTTTATCAATTTTTCATAAATATTTTATTTTCTTTTATCAGAAAAATAAATATTGTGAGTAAAAAAATTGAAAAGAAAAATTGTGTATAGAAAGAGAGAGAAGAGAGAGAAAAAAATATTAAAAAATAAATTTCAATTTTATATATTAATATATATATATATATATATTTCAATTTTATCCTAAATTATATTTTAAAATTAAAAAATTTAAATATTAAAAATAAATAAGTGTTCCATACACTTGAATAAGAAACCTATTATGAAATAAACTTATCTTTTAACAACACAAGAATATTTTATATAACATTATTATTAATTTTATGTTATAAAACAATATCGAAACAAAAAATGTCACGTACTACTATTTATATATAAAAGGAATACACTATTTTATAGTGTACATATTTTTGTATATTTTACTTTATAACTATCATTATTATTTCTCTTTCATAATTTTATTTACATTTTTAAATCAGTAACATCCTCCAATAGCAAAACATACCACAAATCATTCATTATTATTTATTATGAAACCACCTCACTTTTGTATTTTAAATAAATATGAAAGTGCATAAAGGGATTTACTTTAATTGGTGTGCCCATTTCTTATTCTAAAATTACCCCCAAACTACTATTTTTTTTTACTTGCAAAACTAGATAGAATTTCAAGTGTCACTCTCTTTAACTTTTATTGTAACTTTTATTGTAGCAAATTATTCTCTACTTCTTAATAAAACAAGAGTTAAAATGTAAATAGAGATATTGTGGCAACACTTCAAAGATGTAAAAAAAAAGACAATTGAGTTCCAAAAAATAATTAATTATAAATAAAATTTAGGTTTAATAGGCATTTTGGTCTTAATATTTTATGAAAATTTGCAATGTTTTTCCTCGTTTATTTTTTTTTTTTTCTGAATTGAGTTCCAAATTTTATTAAAATCTATCAATGTGATCTTTTACATTAATTACGTCAACGACGTTAAGTGTGAAGACATGGCACACACGTGTCATTTTGTAATTGGTTGTATATTTTTTTGTTTTACTAGTGAGCCCGCCTCTCTCTCCTCCTTTCCCTCCTTCTCTCTCTCCTCCTTTCCCTCCTCTTTTCCCTCCTCCTCTGCCTCCTTTCCTTACAAACTGCACAGTGTGAATCAGATTGGAGGTGTTCATTTGTGATCTTAATGGTTGACATTGCATCAATTGAAGAGCGTGAAGCAGAGGGTGGACCAAACCGGTCATTGGTTATGTGTTGTTCAATGAGTCCTTCTAGTCTAGGACCAAGAAAGTAGTCACCAAAATCAACATGTCTAGGACCACTTCTTTGCCACTGTTAGAGAGAGTGAACCCGGGAAGTTGAGGTTTGAGAGGAAGGATGCGGGACAGAAGAGAGGATTGGGAGAGAGAGGAAGAGGGAAAGGAGGAGAGAGAGAAGGAGGAGAGGAGGAGGGAGAGGAGAAGGGAAAGGAGGAGAGAGAGGTGGACTCACTGTTAAAACAAAAAAATATATCCATCAAAATGACACGTGTGTGCCATGTCTTCTCAGTTAAAGTCGTTAATTTAACGGAAATGATCACATTAAAGATTTTAATAAAATTTGGAACTCAATTGAGAAAAAAAAAATTAGAAAAAACATTGCAAATTTCTACAAAATATTAAGATCAAAATGCCTATTAAACCTAAAATTTAATATTATTTTATAATTTATTTAAATAAATATCATATTATGCAAACAAAATAAGGGAAAACATTTTAGTTGGGGTACATATTTCTTTTTCCAAAATGATTTCACAATTCTTATTTTTGCCTACCTTACATGATTGCACACCATTTTTAATTCTGGAATATATTTTCAAAAAATAATTAATTAAAATAAAACTTAGTATTAAATTACAATTTAGTATCATGATTGAAATAAAATGTGTGATTTAAACCATTTTGGGCACCACCAAACACAACCTAACTGTCCTCATGATTCTCCACAAAACTCATCCACATTCTCCCTTCATCTTCTCCAATTCCAAAACCAACCCACTTCGCATCTCTCTCCAACCCCTTTGCCCTTCTTTTCTCTCACTCAAACCCCCACCCTTTCTCTCTTCCAATCTTCTCAGGGTTTCAAAAGCTGGAGTTTCTGTTTGTAGAACCGAATACCATGAAGAAGAAGAAAAGAACAAGGGGGTTTCGTTGGAACTTCATGACTTATCGCCAAATGGAGCAGTGTATCAGAAAACGCTGCAGTTGGTTGAGTGTTCAATGTTTGCTGCACTCACCGGTCTGGTCTATTTCCTGAGCAATTCTCTTGCCATTGAGGTCTGTTAATGTGGATAAAAAATGAATCTTTGTTTGTTTGTGGAACTTTTTTGACAAAGGAGAGTAATGGGTCTGTGTTTTTTGGTTGGAAATTGACTGGTTTTGATGAAATTGAATCTCTGTTTGTATTTGAGGTCTGGCAAAGAAAACAGAGTAATGGGTTTCTTTTAATCTATTTATTTGGGGCGGGGTTGAACTTTGGTTAATGTTAACTTTATGCTGCTATAAAAGTTTCAATTAACATATTTGGATGTTTATTGATTGTTTTTACTCTCACTGTTTGGCTTTTGTTTCTGATTGCAGAATTACTTTAGTTGTTTCTTCTCATTGCCAATAGTTATATCTTCAATGAGATGGGGTATTGACGCTGGAAGGAAAACTCTGGTTAGACTTGCTAGTTGCTTCATGTAGTGTATCTTTTTTTACTGACATCCAATTTGAAATTACCTTATTCTCTTTCATGTCACATCATGTTAATGAATTGGATGGCATCATGAAGTGATAAAATCTTATTGGATGTCTGTAAAATATTCTAAACAGAAAGTGCATGTATTTTTTTTATACATAAGATAGTGTATATCTGAGTATGTAGATTAAACTTAATTTTGAAGTATTCTTTAATTGCTATTCTGATTGAATTATCAGATTTTTATTGTTGCATTTTGTAGGTGGCAACAACTATACTTTTGCTTGTCTTGTCTGGTCCCGTAAAAGCTCTAACTTATCTGGTGAGCTTGTTTTAATTTTATGAACTTACTGAGTTAGGCAATAGGACTATGGACTCTGCCTTTGTGTTTTCATCGCTGTTGCTTAGTGTTCTGTTTACAGAAGAACAGACTGTTGTAGTTGTGGGCCAAAAATGTCATTTGATGAGAAATGAGTAATTTTATATCTTAGGAGGAAAAAAGTTGTTTACAAATTAGTTTTAGGATACATTTCTTATCAAATATGTATAATTGTAAATGTTGTGTAAACTTGAGTATGTGCCAACATAAAGTGTATTCTGAGGTGAATATCTGACCTGGGTTATATTTTCTTCCTCTAGAGATGGATGGTAAGTCAATTGTTTACTATAGCCTCGACGTAACAACGTGTCAATTTTTATTTGCATATGAATTAAAAACCTATATACCACAGTCCATTTTTTGAACTGCAGGCATTATCATTCAGAAATTTTATATTTTTGCAGTTTTGGATTTGGAACAAAGATTTGCCTCCTTTTTTTTTCTTTTTCACAAATATTTTATGTGGGTTTATCTATTGGTTGCATACTGTAGTATGAAACTGAATAAAAAAGACATGATTTCTGAATAATTCTTTCTTGCAGCTTAAGCATGGTATAGTCGGTTACACAATGGGTACTTTGTGGAGGTAAGTCATGCTCCATTTTATGTTCTTCTAAACTTTGTAACCAATCTCTTCTTTAAATTGAAGTTACTGCTCTGGTTGTATAATTGTATAATGCAGTGTATTGGTCACGATAGTTAAGTTGAATTGGGTTGACCTCACTTTTACATGAAATTCTTAAATTTGAATTTCGTAGCATCTTCTAAGAAGATTGGCACAACTAAGATATAATGTTGTTTCAAGGCTCAATTTCCTTTTTGGTTCCTATTATTTATTTATTTTGTTCAATTTTGTCCTTCTATTAATAAAAGTTTCAATCAAGTCTCTCAATTTAAAAGAATTTGACATTTTTAATGTTCAACTATGTCCCTCAATTTTAGAAAATATGCAAGGTGACTTTTTTGTCATTTGAAACTGATGTCATTAGTTGTATAAATGGTTACCTTGTGTTGGTTAGAAATGCATTATGCATAAATTAAATCTGATAACATTTATTTGTTAACTACATTACTACTATCACACTGTTGTGTTTTTAAAAATTGAAGGACTTAACTGAATTTTTTATTAATGGTGAGATCAAATTGAATAAAATAAATAAATAGTAGAACTAAAAGTGTCATGAAGTCCATTTTCAAGGTGGGCAACCAATTTATATTTGTTTTTAGATGTTACTTTGTTGAATGTAGATATTGTTTTATTTCTACTATTATCCTCTTAGAAAGAGCTACAAAACCAACTTGTAAAGTGAGAATTGTCCTGGTTTGTATATTGTCCCTCTCATGTGCAATACTATTGGGCTTGGTACATGTACAAACATTGTGAGTGACTCTTTTGATGAATTTAAGATAGACTCTAATACCATATTACAAAGTAGATGTAGTCCTAACTATACCTTAGAAAGCTGACTTGTAAGGTAAAAATTATTCCCACTTTTATAATATATTTAGGCTCTTTCTAGTTGATGTGAAATTTGGGTTTTTCTCAAATGTGGCTAATATGATTGTACTTGATCAGTTATAGAAGTAAAATAGACAACATAGTTAGATATACCCTCCTGCTTGCCAGTATTAGTGAGTATAAAATACCCAAATCAAGATGTACCAAACAGAAATATACTGGTAAGTGAAAGCATCTTGAAAGTGACTCCCTCGAAACTTTCAGTCACATGGTTGTCACTCTTTTTTCCATCACTTCTGTTGCGTTGATGATACTTCAAAATTGGCAACCTATTTGTATCATACCTATACTATATATCAACTTTCAAAACACAATATTTGGCTTGTATGTTGACCTCATGTTTTTTCTTTGTAGAAAATATTATCATAACTTGAATTATAGCATTTTTATTTAAATTTGGTTAGAGGATAAGCATAACTTGATTTGCTTTCTTCGTTTTGTATCTTGTCAGGTCAGGAGCTAGTTGGAATCTGTCAATTCTCTTGTGCACAATTGTAATGTTTGTTACATTTTACTTCATACATTTTATACTGATTTGAAATTATGGTTTTATTTAGTTCTTTTAGTGTTTTGATAATGTGTGCAGGTCCGTGCACTGGGTGCTGTTGGCTTTGTCTTGATTTCGTCTTTCTTGATAAGGGAAAACATACTAGCTTTGGTAATCAATTATAGAATTCTTGCTACTCATTTTATCTTGTAAATAACTGCTACTGACTCGTGTTTTTTTCTTCCTCTTATCTTGGGGAAAATGTGGCTTGTAGATAACCATTAACATCCATGCTTCTCTCACGTTTGTTCTCACTGCTTCTGGTGTTAATTCTGTTCCTTCAATGAACATGATATATACCCTATTTGGCATTTTGGTATGTTCTTTCTCTACAGACTTAGTATTGAATCTGTTCTTGAAGCATTAAAATACTGACGCGGTTCTTTCTTTCAGGTTTTGATCAATAGTGGATGTTTCATGTTCTTGCTCCACCTATTGTATTCTGTTTTCCTTACTAGAATAGGGATGAAGTCTTCACTAAGATTGCCAAGATGGCTGGAGAAAGCCATCTAATGCCATATGTCCTCCAAGGTGTTGCATAATTTTCAATTAAAACATTATTTTCCACTTTTGGGGTTTGAGAAAGGGATAGATTGGTCTGGTTGTATACTATTTATAATGGCATAACCACTCATCATTTTATAAAGATAAATGATAGGATCTGATTAGATTGTAGACAAAAATCATTTTTATTTATGGAAAATAGTGTTACACTCCAAGTATTCAAGAGATCTAGTGCTCTCCCAAATAGTTTCCAAATCAAAAGACAACTCTCCCCTTAAATCCCTGGCAACCTCTAAGTGGCTATAAGTCTTAACTTCAATCCCGTGACTAACTACAACTCTCTTGACTATCATAAAATGATGAATACTTGAATACTAACAGTGAAGTTGTTAGACTTGATTTCTTTCGTATCACCATTTTTTTATATTTTGAGCTATAGATTTAGGTTCTGTGTGGAGTGAATGACAATTTATTAATTAAGATTTTAATACGATTAGATAATCTGTGGAAGAAAACCTGATGTCTAATGGTATATTTCAGTTATATATATATATATGTAATAGATTGACAAAGTATAAAGAGTTCACATTAAATAGAGATAAATTCAAATTATAGTATAAGTTGGTTTAAATCTCACTAAGTCGAGAAGAAAGAACTTAATAAAATAATGATTTCTAGGAATAACATGACTTAATTAATTTTCTAGGCTAAGACCAACAAAAGTTTTGTATGATATCCAAAGACAAATTTGGAACAAGAATGAATTAATTTGGCTAAAAACTTGATAATTTTGTAAGGAAATCTTCATAAATATTGTAGGCTGATAAAACTAAAGAGAAATGTACTACCAACATTAATGAAGCAATTGATGCATACAAAACTTTTTGATGACATACTGAAAGTTAAATCAAGTTAAAAAATTATGAAGATGTGCATTGTTGATTTCATTTTGGAGATGTAATTATTGTCCAATTCATTATGGTTATGTAGTTGTTGTTCACTACATTTAGGATATTAAATATTGTCTCTTAATGATCTCCTTTAGAACTCAAATTTTATTATGTTGTCTATTTAGGAACTATTTCTAAACCCTTATTATTAATGTTATTTGTACCTATATTTTTGCAATTCATTGATGTTATTGAGTCTTTATTTTTTAAGACTTCTTCTAGGCCGGGGATTGGTGCTAGTAATTGTCATGAACAATTAAAGGAAAATATTTGATTTTTTTTATTAAAATAGGAAAAACACAAATTGTTTTTTACAATTGAAATTAAATTGGAAAAATGGAATATGAATTTCAAAGTTACTTTTTCAATTGACCATTTTAACTCAACCATTGTTAATTTGGTCCAAAATATTAGATATGAACTAGTTTACCAATTGACCATGTTAACCATTATTATGACATTGGATACATATTATAATATTACTCCTAAAACACTGTAATAAACTTCCCATTTGGAAAACTACATATAAACAAAATAAACAAACTTAAAATATTAAACCAAACCCAAAAAAAAAATCGACAAATTTTCCTTTTTTTCACTTTTTATTCAACATTTTATGTAACTTGATTATATTATACTTTTGTTCTTGAATCACTATACACATTTAATTAGTAACATCAGCAAAAATAATCACAATTCACATCTTCTTTTCATAATATTATCAGTAAAAAAAAATCAAAATCAAATAAGCAATAAAAAATGATGATTTAAATATTTAAAGCCCTTCAACCTAGCTTCCAATTCGGCCAACCCCTTTTCCATAAGGACAATTTGTTTTTGTTCCTTCACTCTACAAATCCTAGGCAGATTCTTCCTGCACCTCTATATATTTCTCCTTGCATCCCAAGCGCACAATGGAATTGCTAAAATACCTTCCAACCCTAAATCATATGCACCGCGGCTTTCATTCTTACCTTCCGCATTCTTTTTCGGTTTCCACGTGTTCCCACTCCATCTCCTTCTTCTTGCATTTTGTCCCTCTCCTCTTCCTTGTTGTTGTATTTGGTGTTGAGAAGCAAGCCCTTCCGACTGCACACCGGCGCCGGCACAGGTAAGTTGGTTCGTTTTGTGCTTTTTGCGTTTTTCCGATTTGAGAGAATGACTTCCAGCGTGTACAGATCGGAAGTCAAATCGGATAGGAGTAGAAATTGGCTTCCGGTCTGTACAAGCAGGAAGCAAAAAAATTTAAAGTGCTTTCGGTTTGTACAGACCAAAAGTCATTTCCGGTACAGACCGGAAGTCATTTCCGAATACGGGAATGACTTCCGATCTGTACAAATTGGAAGTCAAAAAATTAGTTGACTTTCGGATTGTAGAAACTGGAAGTCAAAAAGTGACTTTCAGATTGTAGAAACGGGAAGTCAAAAAATGACTTCTGAATTGTAGAAATCGGAAGTCAAAAAATGACTTCCGGGTTCTACAAACCGGAAGTCAAAAAATGACTTCCCGGGTTCTACAAACCGGAAGTCAAAAAGTGACTTTCAAATTTTACAAACCAAAAATAAAAAGTGACTTCCAGATTCTACAAACTAAAAGTCAATAATAAAGATAATGTTGAAATTTTAATATTTTTGAAAATGGAGGAAGAATCTCCCCAAATTCTATTGAACACATGCCTTTAATATGTGAAATTTAATAACATATGTACATGCACATTCAACAAAAACCTTTTATAAAATTGAAAAAAACTAACAAAATTACATTTATTATATTAAAATGGTTTTTTTTCTTATTATATTAAAACATGTTCCCATACTTATGAAACTGGAAACATATTTTAGCTTATGTATTTATATTAAATAATAAAATGTTATCTAATTGAATTATTCATTAAAATAATTTAATTATGTTAATTAAAATAATTTTTATCTCTTTATTATTTAAATTAATATTTTAATTTGTATCATTAAATTAGGGTAAAAGTTTAAACTAATTAAAATATTTTTTATTTCTTTATTATTTTAATTAATATTTTAATTTCTATCATTAAATTATGTTAAAAGATTGAAAAATATAAGAATTTAAAAATGCCAGTTTAAAAAAACTAAATAATGAATATAATCATATTTAAAAAGATTATATATATATATATAATATGAATAAAAAAATAAAAAATGTATATATATATATATATGGAATATTTTTCCTATTGATTGTTGTAAATTATACAAAAATGTCACAAACTATTACTTATTAGTTATATATCAGTTTAATGTTTTAAATTATTTTATTATATTCAACCTTGTACATGTTAATTGAATATGATAGTGGTGTATGAAATAAATTGTATTAATTTATTTTGGTTCCTTTTCAAATTCTGCCTGTTCTTAATTCTTTCCAACAAAACTCACAACAAAATAAAAAGTGTAATATTTTTTAAAAAAGGACAAGTGTGCATGGTGGCAAAAATTTGATTTTCTAGTTGACTCAATCTAAATATCCTATTTTACTAATATTTGTTTGGCAAATTAAAAATTAAAAACTGGTGGTAATATTATCTTTTGTTGGTTTAATTCAAGAAGTCAGATAAAAAGTTATTTTAAATTATTTATTTTAGTTGAACAAACTTTAACTTTTCAGTTGCTACTCAAGTTTTTTTTTTGAAATTTTTACATATAGCTTTTTAGTTTCTGTTTGTCCTTGTAATTTTAAATTACAAAAATTAAAGAAGATAAAAAATAATATGTATAAAACTAAAATATTATTAGTAGAAAATGGTATAGAAGGTATTGGGAGAAAACATAAAGATTATATGGTTATTAGATTAAATAAAATTGTATAGTTTAATATCATTCCTCCTAACAAAATCATTTTTTTTTCTTTTTGTTTTATTAAGTTTTTCTTCTATTTTTATTTGATACTAAAAGGCTAAATTTCATTGAGATGAACAAAATATTCTCTCTTTAAAATAAATGAAAGTTGTGTATATATTAAATTTTCTTATTAAACTAAAATTTTAGTTTTATATATATTTTAAATAAAAAGTTAAATATTAATATATAATATTTCATTTCATAACTTTTATTTGACTTGTTAAATATAAATTTCGACAATTGGATTTAAAATAATTAAAGACATTAAATTTATAATTATAAATTTAAATGATTTTTTTTATTAAAAGTATTAAGATAGTCATTACTTAATTTTAATTAATGTATTATTTGTACAAATATAAAAAATTAATTTCATTATTATTTGTTATAATTAATTATATTATTCCTCTATTTTGCAAATCTCTTCATAGTTAGAATATATTTAAACATAAGGATGAGTATAATGCATTGCATATAATACTTAACAAGTCAAATTAATAACCTAATATATATATATATACACATATATATTAAAAAATATATACATTATTTTTTTATTCCATTACTTTGAAGTTATAATGAAAAATAATAAAAATCGGGTGGAACTGGTTGAAAACAACTTGTGTATTGTTCAGTGTGAGCCATCTTCATTAAAACCCTATGCAACTGCACCAATTTTGCTTTCAGTTCAAACCTTTCATTTTCTCTCTCACCGCTCAATTTCTCTGTTCTTCTGTGTTATAAGTTCATCACAATGTCCACCTTCGGAGCTGCAAATACTAATCCCAACAAATCCTTCGAGGTAATGATAGTAATCATATAATAATGATAATAATATTTCCATTCTTCAATGTTGAATCTGCCACATTCTTTGTTCAGTGTTTTTGTTTCCTCAAAAACGAAAATTTCAGGTAGCCCAACCACCCTCTGATTCAATTTCCAGTCTTTCGTTCAGTCCCAAGGCCAATTTCCTCGTTGCTACATCATGGGATAATCAGGTTTTCCTTCTCTCAATTGTTTGTTTATTATCAAATCTAAATACATAACAAGAAACCCTAAGTGCTAAACCTTTCTACTTTGATAGGTTCGGTGTTGGGAGATAACAAGGAATGGGACTGTTGTCTCCAGTACTCCCAAGGCTTCCATTTCTCATGACCAACCGGTAATGAATTTGAACTCCACATTCCATTATGTTGTTAGAAAAAAATGGATTATTGTAAAGTATTGTTGTTTGGATCTGAAGAGGCATTAGCCATTGGGGCACTTTTTGAATTTGTTGTTTGTCTTGTTTGTGAAGGTTTTGTGCTCTGCTTGGAAGGATGATGGAACAACAGTTTTTTCTGGGGGCTGCGACAAGCAGGTTAAGATGTGGCCACTTACGTCTGGTGGACAACCTATGACTGTTGCGATGCACGATGCTCCTGTGAAAGATCTTGCGTGGATACCGGAGATGAATCTTTTAGCTACTGGAAGCTGGGACAAGACCCTGAAGTATGTATGCATCTTGGTTATTTTGCTGCATGTTGAACGTAAGAGGGTTTCTAGTGATGTTGGGTTATTGTAGAAGGATGGTATGTCTTAGTAAGTTGGTATGAAAGAGCAATTGATTTTGTCAAATAAGGTGAACTAAACACGCACTAAGAGAGGCTCTAGATTGAGTTGGCTGAGGTGGCAGGTAGTTTGTATTGTAGGCTGGCAGGGGATTAGGAGGCTTATGTCTGCATGGGAGATGGTAGAAATAAGCATTTCAGTTCGTTAGGTTTGGTGTCTAAATGTGCTAAAGAATATTTTTTCTTGAGGAGAGTAGGCCCTTGGTCACATTAAAAGTATAGGCTTTTTAATTGAATAACATTTCTCTCAGCTATTATCCTATTATGTGTTGCTATGCCCAAATTCAGATGAACATTATTCTAGCTAGTAGAGAGACACTTTTTTTTTTTAAATTGTAAAACAACACAACACATATTGTTTTTATAAATTGCACATGTAAAATGTAACACATGATATGATCATTTGAAAAATTCCTAATTTTCTTTGGGATCACATAAACTACATCTGTTTAGGATACAATTTTTGTTTATGTTTTTGGTGAGGTGGCCATTTATTGCATACACGATTAGGATATATTGAAGCAGTGTATGTTCATTTGGAACAGCTAGTTTTCTCTTTCAGTCTTCTCATGAACTGCTAAAAGAGAAGTTTCAATGTAAAAACCATTTTATAAATCATTACTACATACTAGGTTCTTGGTGGAATGACCATTTTTCCTTTTGTTTTATCTTTAAGAAGTGTATGATTGTTTATTTGTGGAACATTGTGACACTTGTATTGAAAACTTCTAGTAGTAAAAAATGACATTTTTTGTACTAATCTCTTTTCTTGTTGTCTGTCTGACAGATTATGTTGAAGTTTACTTAGTGAATTATTTTACACTTTACTTTCTTTATTTTAGGTATTGGGATACAAGGCAATCAAATCCAGTTCATACGCAACAACTTCCTGATCGCTGTTATGCAATAACAGTCAAACATCCTCTTATGGTAGTGGGAACTGCAGATCGAAATCTGATTGTCTTCAACTTGCAAAATCCTCAGGTAATCTTTCATTCATCTTTATAAATTAATTTTCAGTGTTGTTGCTTTAGGTTTGTATGAAACTGGATGCCATCATAATGTAAATTTTGATTTTTATGTTTAGGAGATTAAATTTCAACTAGGAATTCTATTGCCATTGTCTTATTTGTGTACATGAGTGCTAGTGATAGGTTCAGAAATTCAAGCTTCACTGCATGATACTGTAATTGATATTTTAGAACAATAAAATAACAAGAAATGAAAGATAATCTGATATTGGTGTCTTTTCAGCCCAAGCCCACAGATTCCCCTCACCAGAGAATATTCTCGGTGATCTCACTCTCTCTGTAACTGAATCCCCTGCCCACCTCTCCACTACATCCCCTTATTATTTATAACTAACTGATTACAAGTCAAGCCCTGCCTCCCGTGCTGGCTCACTACCCTTAATTTTGTTGCTAAGTTTCCTATAGTAGACCCTTCAAATTTTTGGCCTATTTTCCGCATTAGGCATGAGCTGGCCCAAGTCTTTCTCTCTATTTCCATTGGCCAGTGTGTGATTTTGTCGCACCATGTGAAATGTGTATTTTTGGCAGTTTTGCTCCTTGCAAGTGTAATTAGTGGTTTATATTTCTACAAAATACAAGAACGTGGACAACACAATATCGCCTTGTTACTATTCTTTTGATTCTCAAGAATTAGCACCTGCACTGCTGAAGTGGATGATGCACTTTACAGGAGCTGGATCCTGATCATCTGAACATTACTCAGTATTATCACACCTTGGAAAAACACTAAAATTAGTTAAATTGTTCTGTACACAATGTGTTAAATTTTACTTATTGTTCTTACTGTCTTGATAACCAAGTAACCAACACCATAGGGGTATCTCTTTTAGGAGTCACGATGTCTCAGTGATTGAAGGAAGCGTAAAAAAAATATAAAATAAACTCAATGAAGTGCAACTCATTTGATTATGAATGCCCGTAACTAACCACCTTTTTTGTTTTCCTTTTTGTGTGTTTTTGAGTATACATATGTTATGTAAATATGTAAGGAAATGTTATCGGAAGAGGACCTTTTATTTGTAATGAGAAGAATAGGTATTGACCATTAGATCTTATAATGTATCCCCTCACTTGATATGGCCCCTATATGTATATGTAGTTATTCTTCCGACTCTACTTTTCATTTTCACATGATTTGTTTGTATTCACTTGTTCTATTCTTTTTGGTTTTACATGAATTTAACGAGAAATTAAGAAGCACTGATTTCATATTAATATTTGAGGGCTATTGATTTCAATAAATATCAATAATATACGTTAATATTCTAATTTATATTGAAATCCCAACAGACTGAATACAAGAGAATTGTATCTCCCCTAAAATATCAGACAAGATGTGTTGCGGCTTTTCCAGATCAACAAGGTTTTTTGGTATGTATTCAACTCTCACTTACATTTAAATACACTGGCATAAGTCTTATTGTTTCCTTCCTCATAACTGCTGTATGAGATGGTGCAATTTTGCACATGGTTTTGTTAATGTTTTGAAGATCCTCTACAACTCGAGGATGCTCAAACCTATGTTGTGCAGTATGGAAAA
The DNA here is from genome assembly GCA_030347555.1 of Lablab purpureus. Classification (NCBI taxonomy): domain Eukaryota; kingdom Viridiplantae; phylum Streptophyta; class Magnoliopsida; order Fabales; family Fabaceae; genus Lablab; species Lablab purpureus. The sequence continues at coordinate 22,779,532 of CM059255.1, read as the reverse complement.
CATCAAATATCTAGGATATAAAATTTACAAAATATCCATATGTAAGAAAATATGATTTATACAAACATGACCAAATTTTAGGAATGACAAAGAATACAAAAGGGGCACAACTTATAAAATTGAGTATCTATTACTTTTTTGAATTTTTTGTGGTACCATACATACCCTTGACTACTGGACTTGTACTATGTTTGAGAGCGTGATCAATGTGTTAGAATTTTTTTTGCTGTACCTGTCAATCATTAGTGTCCTAGTGTGTAAATATTTCTTATACACCTTTAGTATTTCAAATTGTATATTTTTCTATATTAATAGATCAGTTGAGGGTGATCTCTCAAGTTTCAGTTTTCTCCGAAACTCCTTATTCTGTACAGGGTATCAAAGCGGGTCCAATCCCATTCCCCTGTCACTTCTTGCCACTGTTCATTGCCATCTGCTGCTATTGGCTGTGATTGTCTACTGATGCCGACCATCATTAGTATCTGGTGACCACTGAATTTGGTGCACCTTGTTGAGAAATGCAAAACCTTGGTGGTTGCTAAGGTAGAAGCCTTTGCAGACAATCCCATTCACCACATCTTTGTTTCTCCATCTAGCATATGAAGTCCATGCGCTGCCCTCTGGTGTTCAGAACAACAATTTCGTACTCCATCGATCTAATTGGCACTTCTTCTTTTGTTTCAATCCTTATTTAGGGTTTCCAACCTTGTCTTGGTGGTGGGTTGGTGTTCAGCCTCCTTTTTTCTCTTGTTGAATATCCTGCCTTTTGTTCTCCATATACCATGGCATTTGGACTAATATTCTTCTTTAAAACTCCCACAATAACTTTAGAAAAGCATAATAGAAAAAGGACATAACTTGGTTTGCATCTGTTGAACTTTGGTTCCTTAGCTGAAGGATTTCATGATCACCTTCTACTAGTTGAATCTTTTGTAATGGTATCCATTTAAGGAAGAGGAAGTTGTAGCAATAGAGGAGGACGTGGTGGTAGAGGTGGACATCCTCAATGCTCCTTTTGTAAGAGAATGAGTCATACTTAAGAGAATTGCTATTCCTTGAATGTTTTCCTCAACAAAGAAGCAAATATCTGCAAATTTGAGAAAGTTGAACCAGGTTTTTTTTATGAAGAATTTCATGAATATTTGAGATTAAAATGCAACAGCCTAGCACAATCTTACAAAGCTCCTAGTGTTTCAACAACTTGCATTTCTCAATCCACGAAAAGTCAGGAAACGTGGATAATTGATTTAGATGCTTTTGACCATATCTTCATTATTAATTCCTTATACTTTTGACCATAACTGTTGTTATAGATAAATTACACCGAAGACAACATTCATTCCAGCTTCCCATGTGATCTAATATACAAGATCTCAACAATTCTTGCAAAGATTGGATTTCCTTCTTTGACTGTCCATTTGTTTGATGATGATAAGTAGAACTAAGTGTCAGTTTAGTCCCCATGGCTCTCTTTAAGGTCCTCATAACCTGGAAGTGAGCCTAGGATCTCAATCAGAAACAATTACTATATAGGTCAATTTCTCCATGGACTTCCTTAGACTAATTGTCAGGAAATGAACATTCTTTGTCAACATGTATACTATCACCCAGACTACATTGTGTCCCCTAACTGAATGTGGCAAATGAGTAATTAAGTTTGTTGAATAATTATTAGTTATCTATTTCCTAGGAGGGTTGTTTCTATCTTGACCTAGTTAGACTCAATCCTTTTATCTTCTCTAGGGTTATTTATTTTCCTCTCTTAATTGTATCTTTGAATATGTGTACTTCTCTATTATAAATAAGAGAACTCAAGAGAGGAAATTGACACACTCAAAAATCATTCTTTCATATCTCATTTTTTTATCTCAAGTAAGTTCATGACAATGCTATCCCATTTCCATTTTGGCACCTCCATTTTTTGCTACAATCTACCTTGTCTGTTGTGCTTTACCTTGGCTTTCTAAATGTCAAACAGGCTGCCTCAAATTAAGTTACATTGCTTTTCACTTTAGATCATCAAGAAGATCTCTTTAAGTCTTGATTCATTTTAGTCACGCCAAGATCCACACTAAGTCTACTCTTGGGACCTTTCTCTAGAATCATCTTCTTGATATTGACATCATTGGGGACACAACTAGGGTATTATGGGAAGCCTAAGTCTCACCTCTAATAGTATGGGATGCTCCTTGGAGTATTTAAGTGCTTGGTTCCCCTCCTTAGTAGCTTGCTTTTGAGTGACCCCCAAGTACTTAGGTACTTATCATTTTGTAACTGCACTGATTATGTTGCAACAGTCTCCTTTTTAGTTCCTATATATATTCTGCGCATGTACAGTGATTAGAAATCGTGATTCAGTTTTGTATCTTGGTAATTAGAACAATTTGAGACTTGTGATTTTCTCTTCACTTTTCCCTTTTTCTTCCACTTCCCCTCAGTTTGTGTTCTCTTGAACATGTCCTTGTTTTCCTTCAACTATATTTGACTTGTAAGTCTTGTATTACATAATTCAAACATTAATACTGTTTCGTTGAGTTTAACCCTTCTCCACTTCCCATCTATGCTTTTGTTGTGTTCCTGCAGTTATTCTTGTCAAATCCTTGCTGTATATTTGCTGAAAATTATTTTTTTTGCTTCAAAAGTTTGAACTGCTGGCATTACGGAGTATTGACTATACACTCACTTTCTCTGTAGGTTGGCTCAATAGAAGGAAGGGTTGGAGTACATCACCTCGATGATGCACAACAAAGCAAGAATTTTACTTTTAAATGCCATAGAGAGAACAATGAGATATATTCGGTCAACTCCTTAAATTTCCATCCGGTAGTACACTATATTAACATTGAAATTAATTAAATATATTTTCAAGCTGTGGATTTAATATTCTTCTATGTAAGATCTGATTTTATGTCTTGGCTTTCAGGTACATCACACTTTTGCAACTGCCGGATCTGATGGTGCTTTTAATTTCTGGGACAAGGACAGTAAACAGAGGCTCAAGGTTCCTACTTTTCTTTAATACTCTTTCTCACCTGTCCTTTCATTCTGAAACTGATCTCTGGAATTTCCAGAACATACTTGTGTTGTTTATTTCTGGATAAAGTAATATTTTTTTGCTCCTGTTTCATAGTAGGACCTATCTGTTATGTATGCCTGAACACCTGGTAACCAAGATATTACTGTTACTCTCCTTTCTAGCCATTAATTTTCTTTTTCAGGGTGGGGCCGTGGGGCACTTAGTCTCTAATTTGCCTGGTATCACATAGAGGAAAATTGAAGGATGAATTCCTTTCAATATCCCATTTGGATGTTTGTTGTTTCTTTTTTGGGTTCTTTAAGCCCTGATTACTGTGTTGATATTGTATGAAGATCTTGAAAGTACTATGTTGTCTTCTATACCATCAATCCTTTTGAAGTATTTGTTGTTATTGTCATTTGCTTACAAGACTTTAATACGTTTGGCAGGCTATGCAAAGGTGTAGTCAACCCATACCTTGCAGTGCATTCAATAATGATGGTTCCATATATGCTTATGCGGTATGTTCCATTTTCTGTTTTCACAAACCATACTTGTTTACTTATAAATTATATCTTTATCCTTCATTTCTCGTGACCTTCCACTCGAACAATGTGAGAAAATAAAGAAATATTTTATTGATTACAATTATGTTAATAATCCCCATATGACAACACTTTCATAAATAAGGAAACCTACATTTGTTGGCGTTATGATATGCACGAGATGCATGTTTTGGCTGTATAATTGAAGTTTTTCTCTTGTTTGCTCTCTCTCGTGGCGCACATCACATTACAAGTTTCATTCTTCAACTTCATGAACTTGCTTGGAAAATGAGTATAAAGTTAGCTTGTTTTTTGTTGACATACCGAAGTTACCCATCCGTATAATTACCGGTTATTTGGTTATGAAACCTTCATTCATTTCCTTAGGTTTGTTATGATTGGAGCAAGGGTGCAGAAAATCACAATCCAGCTGCAGCGAAGAACTACATTTATTTGCACTTACCACAGGTAGGCCTGTGCATACACGTCTACATGCGTGCTTATGTTGTATAGTCTTTCTATGAACATATTTAACAACTCAATGGATGGATGAGACTGAATGAATATAAACAGTGAAACAGAATGGAAACAATTGTTTTTCTCTCATTTTGAATATGATTGAATAATGATTTATATGCTTGATCATACAATTTTACTGTAGTTTTTCCATCTCTTAATCAACTCGCTTTTAAGAGGGTACCCCAATTAAGTTGAGGAGCTTCATTCGTGTTTATTCCCTTTTTTTTCCCATTCTACTAGCATGAGAATTTAAGACCAACCTTGTTTCTCATTTGAACAGGAAACTGAGGTTAAAGGCAAGCCACGAGCTGGAGCCACGGGAAGAAAGTGAAATTTCATGCTAAAGGTCCATTCTCTTTTGGTGCTGACGGAGATTTAGTAGAACCAGCTAAAATTAGAAAATTCATACTTTGATTTTTTTTTTATCCTAAAATTTTCCTAGGATGGCCCATTTTTCTACCCTAATGGTGTACTTTATCATGATTTAGGTTAGGCTATTTCCCTTTTATCTCATGGACAGTTTCAGATGAAGCTGATATGTGTTGCAGTTTGTGGATGGATTCTTCTTTAGTGCAGTAGAGAGGTTTTGTAGGAGGTTCATTTCTCCATCCCTTTGTCTTCATCCTCTATGATAACTATATTTTAAACTGTACTTTGACATGTGCATAGCACATATTTTTTTTTAATTATTAGTAATTTAATTTATTTTTTTATAATTCAACTAAGGAAGATGCCGATAAAAAAGCCCCAAGGACCGTAGATGTTGAAAATAACATATTGATAAAGATAAGATGTTAATTTACCTTTTTATATTATAATTTTACTTCGAAAAACTTATTTAATGTTTTAATTCCAATTAAGTATTTAATGGGGTCCGCTTTTCTTTTATCAACATGGTAGATAATGAAGTAAATATGATGGGTTGAACAAGGCTTAATTTAAATTGTGTTGATTAATTTACAACATTCAATTTATATTTATTTTGAAATTCTTTTGTAAATTTGACCTTTTATTACTATCTAAAAATAAATATATTAATATGATTTTAATTCATTATGCAAAATTAATGTAATAATATTAGCAAAAAATAATATATATTTTCTTAAATATAAATATTAGGAAAGCTTTGACCTAGTTTCATTTTTTTAAAGAAGTACCATTTTGTATAGGTCGTTACTTCCTACACCTCCATGAACTCATTGTGCTTGGCAAATAGTCAATTTACCTTTTCTAATATTTGGAAAAGGTGTTTTAGAAAAATTTTATTCTAGAAAAAAGATTTTAGAATAAAAGTTTTACAATTTTATTCTAAAAAAATCTTTTTAAAAGAAATTGTACAATATCTTATATATATTTTGGATTCATTAATATTCTGAAACACACAATTGAGAAATATTTGAGAATATCCCAGTCTAAAAAAGTTTTGTATGAGATGTTTTTATAAATTTAGCAGGTACGGGAGAGCATTATAGAGGTAGGTGAAGGAAGTAAAGGCCTTTTGTATATATAAACGAGGTTACTTGATCTATTTCTAATTATTAGAATGGTTCAAGTTTGTTCGTATTATTTGATTAGATGTATAAAGATAAACTTGTTAGAAAAATTTCTTTTTGAAATTAAATGCTATACGTTGTAATTAAGTAAATTATTGTCTTATTTTAATAGATCTATTATATGATAATTACATATTATGTGTATATTTTATAATAGAATGAATCATACAAAATATATATTTACTGAATACAACAACAATATTTCTCATTAATCATATATAGAAACTTTTTTTTCTTTCTCTTTTGCAAGTTTAAAAGTTGTGTTACGATGTAACATCTGGGATATAGGTCTAGGAGCTTTTGTCTTCACATCAAATGCTCTCACACAAACAAAACCTGCATATAATTCACAAAAGTTACATATATATATATATATATATACTTTTAACAACAAAATTATTTTATATTTATATTTGAACAAATCAATAACTAAATTATTTCTTACCATTCCAGAAACAATTCTGAATTTGAACCCTAGACAAACCTATATTTAAATTAAAAAAAAAAGTTATACTTTAGCATAAACCATCAATAAACATATTATATTATATTATATATAATCTATCTTCATTTACCTCTCATAATTGATGATACAGTGGTTCCAATATACACTATTCGATTCTCTAGGTTCCATAACCATCTCCTAGGTACATTAATGGGATGTAACATTGAAGCATAATCAACGAAAACCTGCACCATAATCTCCATAATTAAACACTATCAATGTTATAATAAATATAATATATAAATTACTTATTACCTCATTAACTTGGAAATATGTTCCATTAAGTGGAAAACGACCCCTCATTGCACTTCGACATGGTATCTGTGTTATAAATTATTATTAAATACGAAGTTCTAATCTTTAAAATTTTTTTTTTTTAAATCTTAGATTCAGTTACCATAAGAGTTCCAGGCACTGTAAGTCTCTTCTCTTCTTCATGCAAGATGTTTGATTCACATGAATCTTCTAATTCACCTTCAACAAAAAAATGAGAACAATTAATATTTTAATATACAAATATTGGTATTTATTTTTTTAATATACAAAAATAATTTCATACATACCTCTGTCCCATAATAACAGAAGATAAGGGGAAGGATCATCTACTTCTCGTGGAATACACTGTACCAAAAAATTGTTTAAATTAAAATTTATTATAAAATGTATTTTATTTTTTAAAATTAAAAAAAAAAAAAAGACAAACCTCCGACAGCAGCAGCAAAGGATGATTATCAGGAAGCACGTAACTACATATCCATAGCAAAAACAATTATTAGATAATAATTTTCTAAATTATAATTATAATTATAAATAGTAAAATATTTAGATTAGAAAACTTACGCTAGACGCTCTGTCTTTAGACGACTAACATCTTTAATTTTTGGCATAGGAATATTATTTGCATGAGATTCAACTATAGCAGTAGATACACTGATTTCTTCCACAGATTCTGCAGAAAAATCTTGTGTTTCTTCTTCCTTGTTGAAGATGATAGTTGAAAAGTCTTCAATGTCGATACAATCATTCACATATTCATCTTCTTTTGGTGATGCTGGTAACTCAATGATTGGTTCACATATCTTTGGCTCATAAACAAAAGTTGTTGATTCAGGTAAGGCAAGTTTGGATGTTATTTCTGGTTTATTCAACTCTTCTGCAGGTAATGCTAATTTTGCTCTGCAAAACAAGGAATTAGAATAAGATAATCTGCACTTATGTTATCTAAAATTTATATTTAATGTAATACATACCTCAAAACAGCACTTGCAAAATATTTGCATTCACCCTTCAATGGACAAGCATTGCAATTTGGTTTTTGTTTTGTACAAAAGATCTGAAAATAATTTTAAATGATTTAAAAAGAGTCTTATACATAAATATATAGTTGAACAAATGTAAAATAATAATAATAATAATATATACCTTTCCAAAAGTTATAAGTTGATAATGCAATTCATACCTGTTATAGAGAAAAGGAAAATTAGATCATTTTTTTTTTTTGTGAATTGCTTATGAAAAATAAATAAGATAGATAATGTATTATTACAATTGACGCGGATCAAGAGTGCATAATCGTGGCCAAAGGTACTGTTGAATTTTATTGGCATCAGGAAACCTATTTATTAAAATTAAAAAAAAAGTTAAATTAATATAATTAATAAGTAATTATTATATAGTAATAAAAATTGAATGGTAATGACTTACATCTCTAAATTATGTATTTGAATAGATTCTGGCAATGGTTGAATGGGAACCCATCCCAAACGTACCACAATTCTTGCAACATTTATGTCCACCTTAAAAGTAAAAAAAATAATTATGTTATAATAACAAAAAAAATTCATTTTTATATAGATATAATGAATTTTTTTAATATTTTTTGAATTTGTTTATGATATATTGTAATATTAATTCAATTAAAAGGAAGATTCAAGTGAAAAAAATTCTATAATACCTTTTTATATATTAAAAGTAATTAAGTTATATATTATAAAGAAGTTACCGGAAAAGCACTGTGACGAAGAGCTAAAAGTCGAATGCATTCGACACTTTTCAATCCCAATCCATGTATTGTCAATAGATATTCCCTGTTATGATAAGAAAGATTATTATTACAAAAACCTAATTATTTTTATAATTAATAAAATAAGTAAGTGTTTTAAACTTACTTTACTTCTTTTGGTGGAGCATATCTTAACCACTCCAAGTCTAGGCTTCCATTGGACTCCATCAAACTATTCAGTAAATGCTGTATAAACAAATCATAACAAAAATATTACTTCCTCTATTTTTTTATTTTTTAATAAGTATCGTTTTAAAAGAAAAAGTTTATTTCATATTATATATCGTTTACAAATATTAATACTGTATTAATTATTTTTTTACCAACTTATACTCTTATTTTAAAAAATATAAAAATAATTAAATAAATATTTTTGTGAGACTTTAATGGACCAGCTTGTATTAACTAATTATTTTTTATCTTTTCATCTACTTTTTCGTTAATCAATAAATCACATATAATTTTTTAAAAATATTATTAAAAAAGCTTTTAAAAATTTATAATAAATTATAAAAATTACTACTATTTTTATTAATTTGTGTAAAAAAATCTTAAATTATTTTTGTTTAAAAAGAAGTATCGTCTTAAAATAAAACATTTTTTATAATTAAAATATTTATAATGAGAAAGTAAGTTGATGATGCCTGTATTCTTCCTCCAATGATGTTATGTTGACCACGAGCTGAGATGGTTTCAGCAACTTCACTTGCTTTTGCAACTCTCACTGCTTCCCAATCCACAGAATCCATCGTATCATCACTTCCAAACTCTTTAGTATACATTTTTCTTAATGAATCCCAATGTTTTCGTTTTTCTTCCATCAACTTCTCCTTTTCCTCTTCATTTCTATTCTTCTTTCCATTTGATTTTTTCCCATCAACACAACCTTTTCTTCTTCTTTCCTTCTCATCAACTTTCACAGACTCTGACTCATCAACCTTTTTACCTTCATTTTCTTTCTTTTCTTCCCTTTCTTTCTCAGATTTCTCATCAGAAACAACACTGTTCCTCATTGGTTCTTCTTTTTCCAGAGGAAACTTTGAAGCAAGTGTCATGTACGCTGAGCTATGAGAACAACGAAGACAAGCCATTTAACAAAGCACTAGTGTGTTAAAAAAAATTATAAAAAATCACTTGATTAAAACTTACCTTGACAAATAATCAGCCACATTCTGAGTTAAGAAGACTCCAACCACAGAATCCAAAACTGAACCTTTCCATGGTAAAAAACGTCTATCTCCTACAAAGTTTATCACCAAAAACCATCAAACATAGGTTTTTAAAAAACAATATATATATATATAAAGAAACATGAACAATTAGTGTGCGAAAAAATAAAAGAAAAAAATGCATATATTATAAAAAATATGATTAATACTATGATTTCTATAACAAATATGATTATACTCATGTAACAATGAAATAGGAAAACGACATTATTAATACTATATATTGAACTTGGGACTGCGTAAAACGACTCACTTAAAAAATGGACATGCATTGTAGCTTCTTCATATATATATATATATATATATAGTCCTAAGAAATAACAAATTAAAATTGTAAATGTAAATTATGAATAAAAAAAAGTAAACAAAATTTATCAATTAATGCTTTACAAATATAGTCATAACCATAGATAACCTTTATTAAACTTAAAACTTAATTTATATTTTAGAGATATATCATTTTGGGACATGTATATATACTGAAAATATATGATAGTTGTCGTAAATATATAAATATAAATATATTTTGGAAATTAGGTAGCAAGGTTCTATTCCTAAAAAAAGTACATCTTTAATGACAATAAATAGTTAAAACCTATGGAAAAGTGTGTAGTTCCTTATGAAGGTTTGTTAAATAACATGTTTAGTTTCTTCTTTTAGGTTAGCTTTTAAAAAACTCAATTTGACATAGATGGCCTCTTTTCTAGCTTTCACTAATTGTAAAAATGGTATTTTTAGTTTTCTATGAAAACAAAACACATGTGAATTGATATCTAATTAATTAAGATTAAAGAGATTGTCTTAGATTTGTATTTGATTTTGAAATGATTAAAAATTATTAATACGATGAAATATGAAACCAAAGAACATAGAGAAAACATACCTTGGATAACATGCATGTGATCTATGAATGATTCAACCTTGAATTGATATATTTTTCGGATGTTCTCCCAATATTTTTTCTTCATCTCGTCATTCTCGTAATGCCCTTTTTCCTCCTTTAGCAAGTTCCAAACTCTTGATGTCTCTTCGTCGAGTAAAAGATCAACACTTAGGGAAGATCTTTTGTAAGGAACCAATTCTCGTGATCCTTCGAACACAATAACCTCATTGCTCTTTCCACCTTTGTTCATCAAAGAACGAATTTTCTTGATTCTAGATATCAACTTTTTGCTCTTGAAAGTGCTACCTTCTACTCTGAAATCTATCGAATGTCTTCTCTTTCTAGTGAAAATCTTTGTTCTCATTCTTCTCTCAAAAGGGAGTAAGAATTTTCGCAAGCACACTCTTTCTCTGACAACTCTTCTTTTCTTGAACATCAATGGAAAGTTCGGTCCAATTTGCTTCTCTTGGAGTAGACATAAACTTGACAAGGATGACACTTTGTGATAGCTTTGCACTGAATTATATTGAAACCCTAATTCATTGCTAGCAGTTGAAGAAGAACTTTCATCGAACAACTCTTTCATGCATGAAGCATTCCTTCTTATACGAGTTTTTCTTTGCTTTGGAGTTGAAGGTTTTGGAGTGTTTCCTTTGGCCTGAGATTTGTTTGTTCTGTTAGGTATTTGAGAGAACACTTTAGGCCTATATATCTTCTTTCGAACTTTCCTACGCAATTGATCATCAATCTCTTCTTCCCTGTTCTTTCTTTTCTTTGAAGTAGACGCTAAATCAAATTCAACTTCATCATCTGCATAGACAAAAAAGATTAAAACATTACAAATAAATATTTTAAAGTGTTTTTTTGAAGATAAAACCATTTCAATGAACATGGGTTGTGTTCATGCAATCAGATAATCTCCATAAACATGTCTCATTCATCCAGAAAAGACATTGTAAATGTGCAAAATGAAATAATTGGATTCACATAAAGTGTACAAAAGCTATTAAAAATGCAGTTCATTGCAAATTGAGCTCAATATGCAGTTGATTACAAAAGCTATCAAAATCAGTGTAAAATTAGGCCTACATTTCTCAACTTCCATCTTTAGAAAAGATAGCAAAATTTAAAGATTAAACTATCATAATTAAAAGTTGAAGAACAGTATAAGAAACCAATTTCCATCAGTTCCTCTCTCTCTCTCTCCAAATATGATAAAAAGTAAAGTAAGAAGAATATTGAATTTAACCAGAACAATTCATAAATCACTCTAAAAAATTTGATTTTTTTTTTATTGAATTCATCAGAAAACAAAACATAAAGTAAAATACCTCTAACTGTACCTTCCCTAGTGAGTTTAGACTTTGCAGGGGTCTCTGGCCTGCATGCATGGTTGTTGTCTTCAATATTGTTCATCATTTTCTTCTGTTCTTCAGGTTTTGTCCTTTGTTTATTTCCAGTGATAGCATCACCAGATGAACTCAAACAGATGAACAAATGTTAACCTAGAAATGTAACGTTTGATATCCGTTAGTTTGTTTAACAGAGAATGTGAGTTGGTTATGATTATACTTCTAATATTATAATAATATTGTTATTATTATTAATTTGTGACTTTTTCTAATATTATAATAATAATAATAATCTTTTCCAATATTATAATAATTATTAATTATTAATTTAAATATATTTTCAAATTTAAGTAATATATCAGTTTAAATTATGTACGAAGTGTTATTATCCAATTTGTTTATGTCAAACAATTAATAGTTTTATTTTGTTTAATAGAGATAAATGAGAGAATTTAAAAAAATCATATATAATAATATTTCAGTTTAAAGTTTAATATTTAATATAACAATAATTTTTTATATCTTTTCAAGTATAATAATTATTATGAATTATTATTAATATATTTTTAAAATTCTTATTTTTTTAATAACATTAATAAAAATTAATTATGTTTATTTTATATTTAAAGTGATATCATTGATCCCATAAAAATTTAATTAGGAGACACTGAAATTCTTGAAATTGATTGAGTTTAACAATTTAACATTATATTAGTGGAGTAAATTTAATGTTTGAATTTGACTTATTATTAAACTAATTACAAGTTTTTGTTTTTGGTATCTTACCTATATGTCTGTTACAATCTTTGTTTTTTAATGCTCCTTTCATTAATCATTAATAAAATTAGTAAATTAATGAGTAAATTTTTATATTGGTACCATTTTGTTAAATAAGTCATTTTTCACGGTAAATTATCTAAATCTTCTTTTAAAAAAATAAAAAGCCAATATAAGAGTACATTAACGTAGTTAAGTAAATAAAAATTGTTTTTAGTCTCGTAAGAATAGCAAAATTTTCTTGTGGTGTAATTTCTTTAAAAGAAATATTATATTTTAAAAAATGAATTTGATAAGACTAAATTTAAATATTTAAATTATTGTATTAAATTAGTAAATATTAAAACGTTAGATATATTACATGGGATCTCTCTTTTAGGATCAGAAAATGATTTTTTTATATTAAATGATATTTTATGGATATTACTAGAGAGATTTTCTATTATATCAAATCTAATATTTCTTTTATCTGGAAATTTTAATTTGATGAGTTCTAATAAAAGATTTTTATTTTAAAAATTGTGAATTAAAAATAATATCAACGTTGTTTTCTTTTTCTACCATAATATAGTTTGGTACTGACCGTATGTTATTAAAAAATAACACAAAATAAATAATACTAACCATATATATTATTGAAAAATTAACGTCAAAATGTCAATTATAATATATATATATATATAAAGTTTTTTTCTAATGATTATATTTATAAAATTGATGTTAAAAACATATAATAATATCGGAGTATATTTTAAGTGTTTCCTTCATTATGAATGTTGTACTGTAAAGATAAAGTAAGAAAATAAGTTGTTTCAGTAAAATGTGAATCTTATAACATATTCTTATAAATAAAAGAAAAAAAATATCTCTAATTACATATTTCAGTTAAATGTATAAAATTGGTTTCTTTAGAGTTAAAATTCTATTTTAAATAAATACAATTTTTATTTTTAAGCAAAAACAAAATCTTAATTCATTAAAAAGAAATAAGAACTTGACTATTTTTTATATAAATATTAAATTAATAATAGGTGAACTACTCCTTAACTATTCATATTTTACTTATATGTATAGTTATTTTTTGTAGTGAAATTTAAAATTACTTTGAGTTGGGTAAGATTTGTTATAATTTTTATATTTTTAATTTTAAAATTTTTCACTTTTCTCGTTATTGTTAAAATGAGAATGATGTTTCCATTGCTATTTTTGTTCCTTCTTCTTCACTAAAACCTGTGGAAACTCTTGGAGATTAAGTTTTTGGCATATAAATTAATTAGATTAGTACTTTGTGAAGCCTGGAGGTAAGTAACACTTTGAATAAGCCTATTAATGTTTTTTTTTTTAGTTTTTGAATATATTTGAGTTTCTAGTTTGAAAATCTTACCCCAAAAAAATGTCACAAACTATTATTTAGTTTATCTTCTAATGTAAAGTTTAAAATTATTTTATTATATTCAAACCATGATTTCTATATGTTAACTGAGCATTATAACAATGTATGAAATAAAATAAATAGTATTCATTTAATTTTGTTCCTTTTCAAAGTGAACCTGTTCTAAATTCTTTACCATAAAAGTTACAATTAACAAGTATGCATGATTGATAAAAAAAATTGACTTTATGGATGACTCAATTAAATAATCAATCTTGATTGATTTATTTTTGTTTATTTTTATTATTTTATTTGTTTGGCTAATTAAAAATTAAAAACTTACAGTAATATTATTTTTTCTCAATTCAAAGTTTATATTTTCTTCTCCTTTACCTTCTATTTAAATAAAAGATTATTTTAAATATATATTTTTAATTTCTTTTTGTTCATAAAAATTAAAAATAACAAAATATGAGTAGAAAATGAATTATCTGATATTAAGAGAAAACGTAAAAGATGGTATGATGATTACAAGTATTAAATAAGATTATTATTAAAGATTAAATAAGAAATTATGATTATAATATTAAATAAAAAATATATTTATGAAAAAAATTATGTAATTTAATAAATATACGTATAATTTTCATATTCATTTTATGTTGATAAAGAATAATAATAATAATAATAACTATGTATAATAAAAATTATAAATATATGTATAATTTCATATTCATTATATAATTTAATAAATGAAAATATAAAAGTTATAAATTATTTAACTTTGATGAGAAAAATATCATAACATATAATTTATTTAAAATAAATGTGCGTATAGTTTATTATTTCTTTCATATTTCATATAAGTATGCATTAAGAATTTATTATTTCTTAAATTTTAGTTTATAAATAAAAAAATTAAGTGTATGTTAATATATAATATTTTATTTCATACTTTTCATTTAACTTAATTAATTTTCTATCACTGAATTTAAAAATATTAAACATATTAATAATGTATTACGTACAATAAACAAAATGTCATATTAATAACTTAACATATATATATATATATACACACACTATATTCTAAATTTTGTAACAAATTAAATTATACAAACAAAAATTTTAGTGAAGAAGGAACAAAAATAGCAATGGAAAGGAATATTTTAGTAATTTGATATTTAATATTTATATCTAAACAACTCACTAATTTTAGTAAATAATTTGATATATTTAATATTTATATTTGAACAACTCACTAATTTAATATTTTATACTTCAGGAAAGCGAGGAAAGGAATCCACATATTCCAAATTTAAAGAGACTGATAATATTCTTAATATTATAATAATAATGCTTATTATTAATTTATCCCATTTTATAACAATAATAATTGTAAATAGTAATTGTTTATAACAATAATAATTGTCAATTTGTGTATTCCTCTTTTATAATAATAATTTTTATATAATTCTAATATCAATATACTACTATTTTTTATGTTACACTCCCATATATTAAACAGACAAATAGACTTAAATTTTAGTGGTGACAAATCTTAGCTTTATACTCTATTATTCATGTCAGTTTAACTAATATTTTTGATGTGGGACTTTGTTAAACATGCAATATTATCAGCATTGAGTGCTTGGTTTAAACAAGGAAGAATTAGATTATACTGAAAGTAGTAAGTATTTGCCTTGAAGATCAGCGCTTCGTTAACATAGTACAAGTAGAATCTATGTTAAATTTTTTTTAATTTCACACCAATTAAATTAATGAATTGAGAGTTCCAAAAGAAACATGAGAATTGCATAGTAGTTGAGTTCTCTTCTATTACAAGACCTTATATTGTCATACAAGGCAGATTTCTTTATGGTTTTCTCCAACTTTTATTCATTCTTACCTGAAATATATAACTAGACAGAATAGAAATTTAGAAAATGCATACAAAATTGTGTAAACAACAGTATGAAATAGACACACACCTTCAACTTTCTTCACTCAAAATACTCTCCATTCAAGCTCATAATAATTTAGAACATATTTTATTTCTCTGTAGCACATAGCAGGAAACAAATCCAGCAAATTTGTGGTTCAATTAATATTCAAACTATCTGCAATGAGCTAGAGACATGAGCATATCCTTGAAGATCCATACTTTTGAGTTTTCCTCCTGTAATATATAGCTCACACAAACTTGTGATATCTTGTCACGCTTCAACCATTCTGGAATATGGAAAACCTTCAAGATGTTATTTTTTTTCAACTTTGGAGGCAAACTAACCTGAATCTCACAGTACCTTGAGTTAAACACACACATGATATTTTTAGTTTCTCAAGTTCTGACACTACCTCCCAAGCTTTCAGAAGCTATATCTTGGATCACAGCCCCACTCCCTACATGTATGATGAGTTGCTCTAGTTTTAACAAATGTGCAAGATCTGATATTTTGCAAGGAGTTTTATTAGAATTACCAATTTCAAGTCCCTTGAGTATTTCAAGCTTAGTCAACTCTTCAATCTCCTTTGGCATTCTGTCAAACAAGTAGCATTGATTCAAATGTTTGAGGTTTCTCAATTATGCAATATCATCTGGTAATGTTTCTAGATTGTCACAGGCCTTGCGATAAAGAGTCTCAATACTCTGAAGTTGAAAATGGGGTCTGGCAACTCAGATATTCTGGATATTTCACAAAGGCTAAGATATGTCCAATCCTTTTGATCCCTTAACTACTCCTCGCTGTTCACTTTAACATGACGTTTTGGTGGAGCGTGCAGCCAACTCGACCCAGTTGAAGCACCTGCCAAATGCTTCATTTTTTGCCATCCATTTGGATCCGATTTAAGATACCTATCAAATGCTTAGATTTAAAACCAAACTCGTCACTTAGTTCAACTTTTTGCTTGTCAAGTACAGCGTATCATTGTGATGAGATGAGGTTACTATTTGTGAATAAATTCCAAGACTTCTCATCAAACAATGGTCCACTTAGACATATGAATATGGTTGACCAAAGAATTAATTTATTCACAAAGGCATACTTATGTGGTACAATTAGTTTATGATCCATATGCTTCTCAAACACGTTCTGACCGGTCTCTTTTGCTGTTACTAAACCCACTTCAACCAATCTAAGAATTATATTCCTTTTCTTTATAGTAGAATTCTGAGAACTTGTAAGAGAGACAGCAAGCATAGCTTTTCAAGATGATGAAAGGTTGTCACAATTTTTCTCGATCACTTGCAACTCGTCAGGTTGTAGGGTCCAAGGGATGTGTTCACTTCCTCTCTTCTACTGATCTTCAAATCGTGAACTGTTATTCCTGGTGATTTAGCGGCTTCTTTATTTGCACTTGGGATTTATTAGGTGGCAGCAACTTGTAAATGTTTTCCTTCTCTTTCATCAACTTAGATATGTTGTTGGAAAGATAGTCATCCACCATTGTGAACAGGTCAAGTAGTTCTTGTTCACTTTTACTTAACAGGTCTTTTATCCTGCTCAGCTCATTCTACAGTCACCAAGAGTTTCATCACCGTAGGCACAGCTTTCATGGATTTGTTCTAACACATCTTGTGGGAGATTTTGACCTTTGTACAAAAATAAACTACTAAAGAAAGTATCTTATGTCATAACCAATTTTGCTCTGGCACACTAAGAAACCCCTATTGAAAAATTTGACATCATGCTTCTTTCTCATAATAACAGCAGAAGCTAGAATAAAATTGACATTAACTTCCACTAAGATTTGAGAGTAAAGTATATTGATATATCATAAATCCAAATTATTACACAATATAAAAGCAAATTATGAAACAACATAGTAATTTACAACAGAAACTTAAATTTAATATTTAAATGTAAATTATCATTAACCTATTGTAAATTAAATTGATATATCATAAAATCACATTATTTCACAAGATAGCAATTTATAATAAAGAAATATTTAATCCTGAAACGGAGAGGGCCGCGCGAACGCACGCCCCCACTGCAACAAATTATGACGTAGGCTCTGTCACTTGGACAGACCTTAGAGAAGCACCCCTTCAAAGTGCAATGAAAGTCACTTCCCTAGGCCATGGACCTTCATGATCATCCATTGACCCCGTCCAGGTAAGTATGTTGTATAGGGTGACACATCTTAAATTTGTAGTCTATTCTTCCTGTTATTGTATCTACTATTTTCGATGTGGGATTCGGCCAAAGTTTTTTACCTTCAATATCACACCAACTAAGGAACTGACTAGTCCACACTCCAAAAAAAAAACTGTCATAATGAAAAATTAATCTTCTTTAGGAGTTGAGTTCTTTTCGCCAAAATGATCTTTGAACACGGATCCTGCTCCATTCTGCAAAATTTTGTAGCTGCAAACTGCCATCACAAAAATATATTAGAATCATTATCTCAATTTCATTTTATCTATTCAAAATATTTTTTGTTCTTTGTACTTATACCACAATAACTCAATAAGCCTGTGTTCTGGAATTCAGGGCTGAGAATCCGCAGTAAAGGAGTGTAGACGAACAGGTAGCAAAGGTAGGGAGCTAAACAAGAAAATAAAAATGAAAACAAGAAGTAGAACCAAAACAAAGTTTTCTAAATCTTAGCAAATTTAGAAAGAAAATTATTGTCACAGTTGAAAATATAAATTGTTTTAACAAACCAAACACCTCCTTGAAGCATAAAAAACTGCATGTGTTGCAACGCTCAAACATAAATGCTAACATTAGATAAAAAGTTAGTATTTACTAATGATAGGGCTATGTGATGTGACTATCACATCTCATTGTTAGTAGTAAGTAATGATTGACCTCTAACCCCTCTAATACATCAGACAAAGTTTAAATGCTTTCTCATTTTGCATTAACTTAATAGAAATGCAAAAGGGTAGAGATTGATGAAGCTTCAGTGAGAAGATATTTCTCAGTTACGTCTTGAACTTGATAGAAGGAAGGCATAGTCATTTTGGTTAAAAGATCAGTAGCTTGACCAGATCATCCAGTACATGTCCAGTGTCAATATAGGCTCAACACAGGAGAAAATGCAACACAGAAATGATTACTTTCGTCATATGATATGAGTGTTGTTTAGTTTGGAGTTTAGAGTTTCAACATGAAAAATGGAATAACAGGTGATTTTTTAGCGGCTGTTTTTCATCAGTAATGTGTGCAGCAATTTTGCCATTATCTGCAAGACTGATATGATACTCTACTTTTTTATTCGTCTGGAGTTAGAGGGTGAATTTAACCCATAATTTGCAACTTCTTTCTTTACACTACTCTAATTCTACACCTAAATTTTCTTTAAATATGTACTTTTATATATAACATGATAAAATTAAATATATAAAATATTAAAAATCAGAGTGGCGCAGCGGAAGCGTGGTGGGCCCATAACCCACAGGTCCCTGGATCGAAACCAGGCTCTGATATTTTGTTTGTTTTTCTCGTATTCACACATCTTTTTTTGTTCAGGCTCAAGTTGGGCAACAGCGATTGAAGCTGTTAGGTTGTTAATTATTACTGTTGTATGCTTGTGCATGTGGCGATGCTGTACAAGTTCTTACTCTCATCATTGGTAGTTTAGTAAGATTGTTCATGTCCTTTGCTTTTATCATTTTTTTAAATTCATGCATGCATGCTTCAATTTTTAGGTTAAGATTGGAATTCTGTAACATTTTTTAAATAAATAATTTAGATTGGACTTGCAATGATTTTAATGTGACCAAATTTGTCTCTCTCTGCCCAGTTTAAGTCACCAATGACTCATTTCTATCTTGCTAAAAAAATATGCCCTTATTATTTTTCTCTACTAGTAGTTTACAGCTACTAAGGAATGTGATATTTGTTGATTGGAAATTTTAAACTTCTGCTACTGTTACCCATTATGCTAGTGCATTACTAGAATGTGTTCTTGGAGTCACTATAGATTTATTGAGAGCAATTTTAATCACAATTTTCTTCTATAAAGATTAAAAGGTGATTTGGGTTGGAATTGCTATGATGAATAAATGTTTAAATCTGTCTTATCTTTAACCAATAAAATACCTTACAAACAAGTATCACTGAGACAAGATTGTAACGGGATGATGTACATTATAAAAGGATTAGGCCTCTGATCCAAGTATTAGTATCATGGACTCTTACCATTTACATTGTGATCAGATAATACATAGACAATGCTAAGACACATGTCAACTCATCTTGCAGCATCTGCTGGAAAATATATAGAAGTTCATTCACTTCCCATCCAATCTTTACTATTATGTGTTGTTGGTTTGTAATCTTGAATCAATCAATATACAAAAACAATCTCTTACAATGTCATCAAATTTAAAAAGCATAAACTTAGAGTAATATACCAGTACTACCTGGAACATTCCTTCTATCTACAATACTTATCACCTACTGAACCCATCCTGTCTGCTATTTGTCAAACTTCAAGATTGAGACATACTTTGTTTGGTTAAAATTTGAAAATAAGACCTTATAAAGGTGCCTCATTAACCAAGTAGTGTATTTATCTGCAGCAGGTATATATATTATATAGGTATATATACATATATATAAAAGGAAAATAAGTTAGTAGACTTTGTGACGATTGTTTAGTTAGATGAAGATTGTCTAACATTGGTAAAAGGATTTTATTTTCTTCTCAACTCTTGGAGTAAGTTTAAGCCTAATGTACAAAGCCAACAAAACCATCAAAATACTGAAAACTCTGTAGAAATGGTGTGACACTAGTTTATTACACATCAAATTTTCTGTCTGTGCTTTAGTTTCTCTCTGTAGTAACAGATTTCAAGAGTTTCTCTAGATTACTTGTGTAAATATTCAGTTCAAACAGTACAACTTGATTGAGTACCTATTATATTCAAACTGTCATTTCCTTTTCTTGTTCTTCTATTGACTTTCCTTGTGTATAGTAATTTAAAAATCCAGTTCTGGAAGACAGGTTTTTATTTCTAAAAGAAGCATCAATAGCAACATCTGTACCATCATAGCCATTACATACATATGAACCAAATATAACCTTAGCTTACCTATAATGAAATGGACATCAAAACATGCATAAGATCAAAATATTCAGACTTAACTGAAGGAGCCGCGCGTACGCAGGCTCCACTACCACAAATTACGACAATATTCAGACTTAACAAATTACAACAATATTCAGACTTAACTGAAGGAGCCGCGCGTACACAGGCTCCACTACCACAAATTACGACATAGGCTCTGTCACTTAGACAGACCTTAGAGAAGCACCCCTTCCAAGTGCAATAAAGATCACTTCTCTAGGCCATGGACCTTTATGATCAGCCATTGACCCTGCCCAGGTAAGTGAGTTATTCATCTGACACATCTCACTTTTGTAGTCTATTTGTGCTGTTAGCATAACTAGTATTTTTGATGTGGGATTTCACCATAGTAGAATAAAGGTCCTAAATTAATGTCTTGATACTTATATTATTTTTTGTGTGTTTACAGTGGTTACATTTAACCACTTGTTTTTCTTTTTCATTTTGAAGTGCTTCTCATAATATATTAAAAAAACTTAATTACCTTAGATTTTCTTACATGTGAGAAACTTGATTGCATTGAAGATGAAGACTAAAGCACATATTTCATATGGTCATATCATTGAAGGTTCGAAAGTTTTAAGGATCGACAATAATAAGAGTAGATAGTAAGAAATTTGTTTTTCATCGAGAAGTCTAGATTTTTTTTAATTTATTAACATATTTTCTTATGTTTAAATTTTATAATATTTTTAACTTTTGAAAATGTAAGTTTTTAATTCTTAATTATGGGTATATGTTAAATAAATTTTATTTTTATCACATGTTTTAATATAACTTGATATTATCGAATTATATTTAATTAAATATTTTTAATTTTCTAAAAATTATTACTGAACAATAATATATAAGTTTTTTAAATTTTTTTCTTTTTTAATTAATAGTTAAATTTATAAATTAATAGTTTTAAAAAGTATTAACATTTAAATATATTTTTAATGCTAGTAAAATTAACAAGTTTTTGTTTTGTCTACAAAATTGCTTTGTTCCTTAAAAATTTAATAAAGGATCATGTTACCATCCATGAAATATTAGGCTTTGTTCCTAGATTTGAGAAAAAGAAAAAAAATTGAAGAAAAAGAGAAAGAGAAAAGCTCTTGTTAGTTTTATGGAGAAGAAAAGAGAGAAAAAATTGTTAAACAAAAAAAATTAAAAAAAGAGAAAATAAAAAGTTGAAAATGCTAAAAACTAAAAAAATAATTCTTAATAAATTTTATCTGGAATTATGAGAAGATTGGCATTAATTGAGATATATTTATATTATAATAATTATATTTTAATTTAATTAATTTCTTTAATATAATTAATTATTATTAATTATAAAATTAATTTTAAATTATTACATCAATCAAATTTTTTAGAAATTTTATTTTCACCTTTTACTATTTTTTTAAAAAAACTTTATTTTTTACTCTCTTCTTGTTTAAATTTATATTTTTCTCTCTCTTAAGACTTTGTTTCTTTCAAATTATGATTTGATAGAGAGAAAAAATGATGAATTTGAAAAGAAAAAATAAAAATAAATTTACTTTTTTAAGAGACAGATAATAGAGAATAAAGAAAAATGAAGAAAAAGTTTGTTAATAATTTAATTATTATGATAGTTAAAGATTAACTTTATAATTAATAAAATTGCATGATTACTATTTTACACTTAAGTAAAAATAAATTTAAAATAAATATTAATAATTTATTTAAATTTATTTCGCACATTTTATTTGAAGTATTATTCTAATTCTACATTTAAGATACTAGATTAAAAACTTATCAAATGAAAAAATATTGAAAAGGTATTTTATGAGAATTAAATTAAAAATGTCATGAAATTTTAATAAACAAATTATAAAAAAATTAAAACAATATTTGATATTTAGAGTTCAAATAATATAATATAATTATGTTTAATACACATTTAATTATATAATTAAAATTAAAAATATATATATTACAATAATTAAATTAAATATATGTACATTACAAACACACATTTTATTATTATTTTTTAAAATTTATTATTATTAATATGATTTTGTATATGTTTGGTGTATGTTTTTTTAGTTTTTTCTTTAATTTTATTTACAAGTTATTGTATAGAAATAAGAGTAATGCTAATTTTTTTTTCTTTCATCTGGGGAGAATTATAATAACTATACTTTTTTTTTTTTCGTAATCACTATAAATAACTACTTTCAAATTCACATGTGTAGATAATATATATTTTAAAACAAATAGAATGTAAAGGATGATAAGTAGAAAGTGAAAAAAAAATTATAAAAACAGTGAATGATTTGATTGATATAATAAATAAAAATTATTTTTAATTAAAAATTTTATAAAATAATTTTATTTTCAAAATGTTAATTTTTTAATAATATTTTTATTTATTATTATTATTAAATAAATTTATTTTATTATTATTATTATTAATTTTTGTTTAATATTATTATTTAATTTTTTATTTTATTATTAATATTATTATATGAATTTATTTATGTTAATAATACTATTTCTTTAATATTTATTATGATATAAATCTATTTTTACTATTAAATTTTTTATTTAAAATAAATTTTAAAATATTTGTTGTTTCTATTTTATTATATAATGTATTATAATTAATTATTTATAATATAAGATTATATATGTTATAAAATTTATAATCTTATATTATAATATAATTAATTTTAAAATTTATTTTTTATTTTAATTATTTATATTATAATATATCATATATTTATTTATTTTATAATATATTATTCTTTTAAATTTTATTTAATTGTAATAATTTTTTTTTATTATTATTTCATAAATTGATTAATATTATTATTATTATAATAATATAAATTTTTATCATTATTTTTGTTATAATATATTATATTTAATTTTTTATTTATTTTATTATATAAAAATATAAATATTAATTCATTAATAACAGTTGATTAATTATATAATCATAATTTTTATCGTCACAGTGTTTTATTATTGGATTTTTATAAAAATCTTATAAACATAATCGATTATGATTTAATTGTATTATAATTTATTATATTTAAAACATAATCGAATCGATTATGACTAATTTTATTCGCATATTTTTCTGATTTTGCGAGAAAAGTCCAATACATAAAATACATTAAATTTAATTTTAAAGATGTAAAATTTGTGTTTTTAAACTCTTATTTAAGCTTTACTTGACCAAAGAAAAATTGGTTGAAGAATAAAAAAATGAGCAAAGCAAAAGGTGAGTGGAAGAGTTCAATATGATATTTACTATGCCTTTGCATCTTTTTTTCTCCCAAAGATGGTTCAACAAAATACCACCATCATTGAAAAGAATAATTGTTTGAAATTCTTCAACTGTTCACCACATTTACAGCACTTTTTTCAGACACATTTGGAATACGTTGCTATCACCTCTTAAATATTACTTCACAGCACCAGTGAGGTATAGATATTCCTACCTAATCACCATCACATTATTTGTTCTTTTCTATAAATAATTGAAAATTCAAATTAAAAAAGATACTTTTAAATTGATTTTCATTAAAATATAATTTGGATCTCATCACAGTACAATTCACTCCAAAGCATGACGCCTTTCACAATCTCTCTTTTGTTCCATTCAACCCATGAATTTTGGACCTTATTTTTTTATTTTATAAACAAGTATGAATTTATACACAAATAAAAATAATTATGGATAACAAGAAAAGAAAGAGAAAAAGAAGAAAATCAAACTTTAAAATTTAAAATTTATAGAAAAAAATTGAAAAAGTAAAAGAAATTTCACCATAACATATAATCGAAAATAATTTCTATCTGTCTAAATAGATATAATAAAATTTGTTCTAAACATAAAGCATAATTTTAACAATTCTTTCATAAAGTACAAGTATTTAACCCATTATTTTAAATATCAATCAATTTTTAATAATTTAAAAATATCAGGTCAAATAATATAATCATTCATATTTTATCATAGTTTTATATAAAAGTAAATTACTCCATTAAGATCTGTCTTTGATGAGACCTTAAATTTAAATTCTGATCTTTAGTGTGAAACCCTTTCCTTTTTTTTGTTAACCAAATAAGAGAATATTTAAAAGGATATTTAATTCAGGAGCTGGCTGGTCAAATACGTGTCTTATAAAATCCAAAACATTGTTCTTTACTGCTCAAGAAACGAGCGACACGATGCAAACTCATCGTCCATTCATCGAATCCAACTATCAAATTGTCACAAGTTGAAGGTAAAAAACAAGCTTCAATCAATCCAAAATATAAAAACAACTTTTATTGATGCAAGAATTCAGAAGTGCATCTGGCTAGGGTGAGCAATAATAACAATAACACAGAGATACAAAACATATTAGCAAATGCCGAAAGGAAATAATGATAATAATGACGATGAAGGTGAAAAAAAAAAGATTGCAAAAATTGTTGACAACTTGAATTTGATTGAATTAATTAATGGGAAGAGATCTTGAGGTTGAGGGACTTGTTGAACCAAGACCTCCAAGTGCCACTTCCCCTCCGCGGAAGTGCAGCACTGGCTCCACTTCCATCATCAACTCCTCCCTCATTCGCATTCTCTGCCTTCTTGCAAAGTGTGAAATTCCTCGCTCCATGTACTCCAATTCTATCCCACGGACTCAGAGCTGCATCACCATCAAAACCAAAATCAAACATTTGTCACCATCAAAACCAAAATCAAAGAGTTTTACCTATTTCCACCACAATTCAGGATATTCATCACCATTCTTACAACATTATTTCCTTGGCCTTCCAAAAAAACACTCTCATAGCTTTTTATTTTAAATAAATTTCACCATCTTTGATCATTTTCAAACATTTTTTGTAAGAACTCACACCGTTGCATTAAAATATCTACACCACACTTTCTCCTCTAAAATGACGTTCTAGAGATATCATTATAATCAAAATTTCTCATAAACCCAATAATATCAAAAGATATTCTGATCCAACATTAAAGGAATCAAATTACCTACCTTAAACCGTTGAGATTCTACAAGTAATTTCATATAGTTTTCTCACGATCGATTGAAACCATTTGATCTCCAAAACAAAACGCATACTCACAATAATGAGAACCCAGATAATCACTAGTATAACAAATTATCAAAATGTATTCCAAGAGTCAAATCCAGAATTCATCAATATCCCATTTGATTGTATGTATGCGTTAATCATAAACTAGGCTTCTGAAGGTGCTAGAAGCTGTAAATTGTCAGCTTTCATAACCTAATTCAGCGTTAACCATACAAAAATCAAATTTTGACAGAAGACAAGAATAATCTAGACACACGAAGACCGAAAAAACCCCCCAAAATAGTCAATAAACGTGAAAAAAAAGCAGGTTGAAGTGACAAGATTTTCGGAATTGAAAACAAGAAATTTACCATCAGGTCCAAGATGGGGGCAGTAGAGGGAGAATCCAGCGTTGTGAGTCCCAAGCAGAGGAAGGCGCCCCTCCCGCGCGTAACTCTTGAGCGCGGTCTCGATAACCGCTGCGACGAGGTCGTCCTCGTTCACCACGAAGCGAATGGGCCCTGCACTCCCCAGCACGTTGATGCTGACGAGGAACCTCTTGACGTTGTGGTTCTTCTTCTGCTTGATCAACAACATCGTGTCCCAAACTCAACAAATAAACAAAGAAAGAAACAACAGGAAAAGAAGGATGATAAATGCCGAGATCTGAAAATCGATTTCGTTTTGAATGAAAACGTGAATCGGTTTGGGGGTGTGGGGGGTTCAGGGGTCGACGCCGAGGCAGCGGTAGTACCAGCCTTGTTTGCAGGAGCCAAAGAGGGATGAATGAGAGGGAGCGCTCGCCCTTGATGGGGAAAGGGAGCGCATGAAACCGAAGGAGGACGAGGTTTCTACCATTCACAACGAGGGAACGATCTGAAAGGGAATTGGAGCGATTGGTGTAGGTTTTGGGGACTAGGGTGAGGAAGAGGAAGATGAAGAAAAGGGGTATTTAAAGAGAACAACAACCACAAGAAGAAGCCTTGGGATTCAAATCTGCATCATTTGGGTTAGGTGAGGCTAGGGTTGGGTTCGATCTGTTTCAGAACCGAAACTGTTGCAAACGTACGTACGGATATAAGGTCGCATCAAACTTTTATCTCCTTTTTTTTTCAAGTTTTTGAATGTCTGTTATTATAAAATTCAAATTTTAAATTAACGTCTAATCATTTATTAATTTTTTATACGAGAAATGCATATTACTATTTTTCTTTTATTTCATTTTTAGTTATATTTTAAAATAAAATAAAACATTATTTAAATATTAAAAGTAATATTAATTATATAAGTAATTATAATTCTTTAAAAAATAATTACTTTATTTTTAAGTGTTATTATTAATTTTTTAAAATATATATTTATAATGTGAAGTGTCTCTTTTTCATTGATAACAGTAATATTTAACGCGTGGGTCGTAAAATGGATGAAAAGGAAAGTTCAGTGATAAAATTTGTGATATAATAATAGTTTAGTACCAAAATATATGATTTAATCTAAAATAAATATATATGTATTATATGATTAAACTTTAAAATATATAACTATATTTTGAATTTTTACTAGAGAAAAGAGATATTTGACTTTGCTAAATTGAAAAGGTATATAGAATGGAAAATTCTTTATTTTAACTTACATATAAGAGTTTATTACTTTAATGAAAAATAATTAAAGTGTTTGGATGTTTGTTATTTACATGTTTTATGTATATGTTAGACAACTGTGATACTCAGTTCACAATTCTAAAAAATTAATATAATAAAAATAAAAAAATAATAAATTAAATGTAATTGTTAAAATAGTGGTATATTTAAAAGTAAATACCAAAATATAATTATCTGATTTTGTTTTATTTTTGTAATTTACAAGTTTTGTGTACATGTTAGACAATTGTTATACTCAATTGACAATTTAAAAAAATTATAAAACATAAATAAAAAATAATAGTAAATTAAATGTAATTGTTAAAGTAATGATATATTTAAAAGTGAATATCAAATTATTATTATTCATAATAAATGTATTAATTGTGTTTTGTTTTTGTTATTTACAATTTTTTGTATATGTTAGACAACTGTTATAGTCAGTTGATAATTCTAAAAAAAATTAATATAATAAATATAAAAAAATAATAAATAAAATATAATTATTAAAGTAATTATGTATTTAAAAATGAATATAAAACTATTATTATTTACAATAAATGTATTGATTATATTCTCTCTTTATTATTTACGTGAATATAGTAAACAACTTTAATACTTCGATGCTAATATTTAAAGTTAATATAATAATAAAAGTAGAAAATGAAAAATTAAATATAATTATTAAATCAATGATATATTTAAAAGTGAGCATAAAAATATTATTTGTGATAATATAATGATTTTTTAATTTTATATTATATATTTTTACTTTACTTTTAATTATATTTTAAAATAAAAATAAATTTATATTAATATATAATAAAATTCTATTTTTATAGATATATTTAATATTTTATTTTATTTTTAATTATATTTTAAAATAAAAAAATTATTCAAATACTAAAAATAATTAAATGTAATATTTAATATTATAATTATCAGTTTTTTTATGTGATCATCATTTTCAAAAAGAATTAATAAATTTAAAAATATTTATTACCTTTTTTCCCCTAGATATTTATACAAATATATTAATTATGTTTTATCTTTACCCATTGGTGGATCCAATGTAAAACAACTTACTTTTAAATTTGTATAAATATTATATAGATTTATGCATGTACTTTTATAGAAAAAATAAATATAATTATTTATAATATATTAATTTAATGAATGAATCAAACTTATCATATCCTCTATTAGTAGTAATAAATATGTATTAATTAATTACTATTTTAATTATATTTAAAATTACTAAAACTTATAACTAATAATTATAATTTAATCATTACTTTTTATTAATTATTAAAATATTTATTAATTAAGTACTGCAGTTTAATAATGTACTGCTTATAACTTTAATAAAATAAATTCATTTAATAAATATCATTTATATGCTTACAAAATAATTTAATTTATTTTTTAAAGTATAAATTCAAAAAGAGTAAAAAAACAAAAGATTATACCTTTGTGAATTTTAGTTTATTCAGAAACGAAAATTAAACTTAATAAAAAATTAATAACGGATTAAAATTAAATATTTTTATTAATTTAAATTTCTTTTAATCAAATGATTCTATCTAAATTAAATCAAACTAAAATTAATTATCTAAATATTATAATATTATTTATTATTTTATTAATACATAATAAATGTGTAGGTGATAAAAAGATCTAATATATCAAACCTGATTTATATTTATCATAGAAAAGAAACATATAACACATTTAACATATTAATACGATGGAAGAAGAATTATTTTAATAATTAAACATTGTATTATTAATCTTTTAAAGTATTAAAATAAAATAAAATATTTAAAAAAATAATAAGGAAAATATGTAGAATCGAGATGAGGGGAAGAGAAATTCTTTAACTAAAAAAGAGCTATTTGACTGCTTCTAATTGAGAAAATATGTAGAATGAAATTTTATATTTTAATTTTTAATAGTAGATTTGATTAATTTTAAATTAAGTATATTTTTATTTTTTCCTAATATTTTTTTAAAATCTGTTTTCTTTTTCATCAAGGTTAGGTATGGTTCGTATATTTTTCGGTGACAAGACTAAACTGGAAACCATTCCTACTTTTTACTTTAATTTGATGTGACACATTTTAATAAATAAAAATTAAAAACAATTTATTTAAGAAATAAAATATCATACCCAAAGAATTAGATATTTTATCTTTCTCTTTCATTATTAAAAGTGTATTTCACATTATATATTTGACGTTAGTCAAAATAGTGTTCTCTCAATCATCTTAGATTACCATAATATGTTTGATCTCGATTTAATCCCTCTTCTTTCCATTTATTATATTTTATATCAATATTTAAATTCAATTTTGATGATCTGATGTAAATTTTCAAAAGTTACAAATAGTCTTGTATTACAATTTAATTTTTATGTTATATTTTTAAAATATAATTTGTGAGACTCGGTCTTAGGTCATTGAAAAAGTTTAATTTAAGAAAATAAAAAATTTAAAATTAAAATTTTAACTATTTAATTATTCATTTTTAAAACTTTTATTATGTTTTTAAAATCTCTTTTAATTTGGCTATAAAATTTTGGAGTTCATTTTATTATTTTTTTCTATTAAATAGTATTTGTTACATATTAAAAATGTTTTATAACTGGTTAAAAATTTTGATAAAGTAAATTCATTTTCATTTTATAATTTTTTTAAGAAATCTTTCATGAT
This sequence comes from Lablab purpureus, assembly GCA_030347555.1. Taxonomy (NCBI): domain Eukaryota; kingdom Viridiplantae; phylum Streptophyta; class Magnoliopsida; order Fabales; family Fabaceae; genus Lablab; species Lablab purpureus. Next base: position 22,749,232 of record CM059255.1, on the reverse strand, counting down.
ATTAGGTTCAAGTTTAATAAGTTTTTTTTATATGAGAGATGATGTCTCATCAAAATTATCTATGATTTTAGTGTTTGTTCTTTTTGATGATTTTTAGGTGTTTAGAGCTCTTAAAAGTAGTTTTTTTTTTTACCTTAATTTATTTTTGAAATTATATAAATTGAAAGACAGGTGTCAAACAAAACAAGTATAGTGTAGGGAGCTTATAAAATTGATTTAATTGATTTGAAAATTGGTATGGATTAAGATTTTGAGTTGAAAATTAAATGTTTTAAAGTAATTTGAGATTGTACCAAGTTGAGTTGGATTTTGGAATTCGTTAAGTAGCCTGAATGAAAAAATAATATACTATTAAATGTATAACTTGGTTATGTAATGATTTCAGGATATGAAAACTTATGATTTTCTAATTTTAGTTATATATGGTACTAGTGATCATTGACTTGAGTTCTATACAATTGAATTATTTTGGATTATGCTTTTGTTATGTTCTCTTTGAAATAGTAATTTTGGACTAGTACAGTGATACATAAGTTTTGAATTGTTGTATTATCAGTAAGGTTTTAAATTTGTTTAGATTATTTGAATGAATAGGATAGGTTTTGGTTAACTTTGGTATTACTTTTTAGTTGCTATACAATTTTATTTTTGATATATTTTTTTAAATAAAGTATTCTTATTTAAGTAAAACTGAGAAAAAAAAGAATAAATTTTTTTTTGTGTTTTCTCGTTTAAGTAACAACTTGTTATTTATGTGAAAATATTATCGCTTAAGATATAATAAAGTAGAGAATAAATCATTTTTGCTACATAAATCTCACTTAAACGAGATTGTGTTGCTCAAGTGAATTTTATATGATAAAATTTAGATGTTTTAAGTGGTTAAATGTGTATAAGTACATGGTAAGAGTAACAATGTTATTTGATGAGTGATGATAGATATGATGCATTTTAAATTATGATAACCAGTGAGGTACTATTTAGATGTGGTGTAATTATTGAGCTAGGAGATTGATGTAGATATCGAGACCTCAATGATACACTGAGTTAAATAGATAAATGTATCATGTGATGAAAAGTCAACCAAGGTTTCATATACTAAGTTGAGGGTGTAAATAATCAATACTCAAAAAGATTGTATAAAGGATTTATATTAGAGTAAGGTAGATTGTTGATCTTAAGGAAAAGTCCAACAGCCTCAAGTTTTGATTAGGTGCTCAAAGACAATAAAGTACAAAATGTAAAAGAGTTTGCGTATGATAAATGATTGTTTGTCTTATAGACAATAGCCAATCTGAAAGATAAACGAGTCCTTTTATGAAAAGAAAGTCAAGTTATGTATGTATTATTTGAGAGAAGATACTCTCTAACATCATCTGATAAGATGAAAATCCAATCAAATGATAAACACACATAAAACATAAGACTAAACAAATATTTGTTTATGTGCAAGGAACATTCTTCATTTTGTTTTGAGTTCAAAGTACAAAGGTTCTCTTACATCCCTTTCAGCATGCCTTGGGAGCTGAGCTAAAGTTGTCTTAATCTACCAAATTCTTGGTGCACCTCAATTTGTTAATTCTTGAAGCACAATTGTCACGTACGAAAGTCAGCTTTCACAAAAAGAGAAACAAATATCAGTGTCTAATGGAGATAAGTGTTATAAGCTATCATGAATAGTGTTAAAGAATGTCATGAATTTTATGCAGGCAAAGTTGCATTTAATGCACTTTACATGAAGCCTCATCAAACAATCAAGAGGAAGATCTTTGAAGAAAACCCAAAGTTAAATTGTGTTAGAATGAGACTCTAACAACTAGTTCTTTTACAATAGCATATAAGAGTCTCGTCAAAAGAAGAAAGCAAGAAGCGAATTCAAAATCAAGTGTTGAAACTTTGTTGAATTCTTCCCTTTGATGCTAAGCTTTAGAAGAACATTAATTGTGTTTCTTAGCTATTTTTATAAGCAAGATAAACCTTGTATATGTCTTTAAGATGTTACCCTTCTAGATTAAAAACCTTGTTGTGATTTTTTATCACACTCTTTCATATACTTTTGTAAAGGGCTGGCTAGGAGTGACTACATTCCCAAAGAATACTTAGTTAAGTTAGAAGTGACTTGTTGAAATAATATTTGAACGGGTTAATCATGAGTTTGCTAGTGAAACTCAACTAGTTGGTTGAGAACTGGATGTAGTATGTGAATTTCAAATAAACCAGTATAAAAATATTTGTGTTAAGTAATTCATTCCCTTACTTCTTTCAATTACATATTATTGTGTTTGATTAACCTTAAAAGAAACAATTCATATCTTGACTCGTTTTATTCGAAAGTGTTTTGAACATCTTGTTTTTGTGCGTCTTATACGAGTCATTCATTAGTCAATACATAAAAACTTCATAAAAAGTTTTTAAAACACAATTCAATTTTTTTTCTATCTTTCACATAGAGACTTCTGTCAACACTCCATTTCGTCCGAAAAATGATAAAGATATGAAACTAATGAAATAGACTTAACTTAAAAAATATAAGGAAAAATTAAAATATTAAATAAAAGTAAAGATGAGTAAACAAATAATAATAAAATAGAAATATTTTTATAATAAGAAAATATGCCTTTTATAATAAAAATATTTTTTTATTTATTTAACATATATGTATATAATAAAATAATATGATAATTTAAAATAAAAAAGGAGAGAGTTTGTAATTTAAATCTATCATAAATTCTTTTTTTTTTATTCTTTTTTTATATTATTTTTCTGTTTTTCTTTTTCTCCTCCTTTTTAGGTGATTTTTATTCTCCCACAACTTCCACTTTCTCACAACCTCTACTCTTTCTAGAAGACTTATTCTCCTTATATTTCTCCACTACTTATATCCCACTAACTTTCAAATATTCAGTTTTTTATTTTTTATTTATTTTATTTTATTTCTCTCTCTTCACCCAACTCATATAAATAGGGGTACAAGAGTAGAGAGAAGGGGATTTTTCAGATTTTTTTGAGAAAGAAGGAGAAAAAATCTAGAGTATAGAAAAGGAGATTTTGATTCTTTTGATAAAGAAGGAGAAAAAATCTAGAGTAGAGAGAAGGAGATTTTGATTCTTTTGAGAAAGAAGGAGAAAAAACCTAGAGTAGAGAGGGGAGATTTTGATTTTTTTTTTAGAAAGAGAAAAAACCTAGAATTGAGAGAGGGAGATAAAAGTTTTCTTAAAGGGGAGAACATGAAAGAAAGAGAGAACACAATTTCTTTTCTTCTTTCTAAGGAGAACAAAAGACTCAAAAAAAGGAGATAGGAGAATATTGAAACATTAAGAGAAGCCTTGTTCAAGAAAGGAAGTCCTTATAGGCAAGGTAGTTAAAATCGAGATTTTATTTAAAATCGTGAAGGGTTCACAAAATCGTAAATCGTGAAATCGTAACACGGATCGTAGATTTTACTTTTTACAAATTTTGTTAAAATGACATCTAACTTATCAATGAACTGAACGTGCAAAGCAAAGTTATGAAAAAAAAACGAGTTTTAATTTTATTTTTAGAAAAGGAAAGATTTTAATTTTTAATTATTTTTATTAGACTTAAAAAGTTTTAAAATTATTTAAGGTTTAAAAAAGTGAAAACAATCTTCTGAATTAAATATTAAAATAATCTTTCAAAAAAAACTGTTCAGCTCCATTGAAAGAAGTAGGAACAATGCTCAATGTTAAAGAAATTAAAATCCATTAAAAAAAATTAAAATCCATTAAAATGAAATTAAAACACATCCATCACCTATATTTGTGAAAAATTTAAAATCTACGATTCTACGTTTTTTCCGATTTTACTCTACGATCTCACCGATTACACTGTATTACGATTATAAGTATACTCTAACACGGAATTGAACTAAAAATCGTACGATCTTACGATTTTATGAGTAAAATCTCGATTTTAACTACATTGCTTATAGGTATTTTTCTCATTTCATATATTTAACATATTATATATACATATATCCAATTGTTATTATGGGTACAAAGGGGTACTTGTTTTTGCAATGATTATATTTTCATTAATGAGTAGATTGCATTAAATAAGAGTTATTTTCCTAGCTTTTAGTATATTAATGGTTGGTTTGAATTCAAAATTCTTGATAGTTAGTACTATATAGGAGGATAAGTTTAGTTCTTTCCTTCCTAATTTTGCATCTATAACTTAAGGATTCTTCTCTTGATGAAAAATATATAATGTATTGAGTTTTTTTTTATCTTACTAATTATGATGTGATAATAAATTATAAAAATTCCGTATTAATATTTAATTAATTCTTGATAGTAGATTTGATATATAGGTGTATTTTGCTTCATCTTGATATATGAAATTATTAATTAAATATATTATCATGTGTATTTTTTCTTAATGTAATTGTGTACCTTATAATATATATGACTATACACATCATCTTATATCTAGTGTCGATTAATTAAATATGTATTTTATACTTTAACATGATAAAAATAGAGTTTTTCTTTATTAATTTTTTTTATTATTTCTACACTAATATAATAAATTAAGGCAAATCATTTAGATATATGTATGATCATACGCATCATCTTATATCTTGTATTTTTATATGTATAAATAAACTTTCAAAAAATCATTATTTAAAATTTAGAAATAATTTAAATATAATAAATTAAAGTAATCATTTAGATATATGTATGATCATACGCATCATCTTATATCTTGTATTTTTTATATAAGTAAACCTTAAAAAATAATCATTTAAAGTTTAGAAATAATTTAAACATAATAAATTAAAATAAACCATTTAAAATATATGTATGACCATATACGTCATCTTATATGTAATAGTTAATGTTGTTTAAAAAATATATACTTAAATGAATTTTAGATATAGGTATGACCGCTCGTGACATCTTATATTCTACTATTAAAAAAAATCACTTTTACAAATAAATTAAATATCTTAAGATATATGTATGATTGTGTGCATCATCTTATATCCCATGTTTAATTTTTTTAATATAATTTAAATATAATAAGTCTTACAAAAGTTAAATCTTCTCTCCAAAGAAAATTCATGAAATATAGTCTACAATATGGATGTATAGTTTATACTATCTTCACTCATTGTATGATTAGTAAGTGTATTTAGTTTGGTTATCCACTTCAATACACACATTCTTTTTACAAAAAGAACTACGTAAACCTTATTTTTCATAACAAATGGAAATACGTAGGAGCAAGGTCAATCCTTGTCATGTCCAAAATAAATAATTTCACAAATATTTTCTTACTTTAAAAATAATAAATAATAAAAGTTTTACACATGTCTTTGTTTGACTTTTGGGAAAAAATAAATATTTTAAGAATTATACTAGTTTTGTACATTTAATTAAAGGTTGTCTTAAGACGGACGTCGTAGGGTGCTGACACCTTCCCTATGCGTAACCGACTCCCGAACCCGAATTTGGTTCCAAAGACCTAATTGTTTTAAAAAAGGAGTTTTCTGTAGTTTTCCTAAATAAACTATGGTGGCGACTCCTCTGTTTATCAAAAAAAAATTTTTTCGTTGTCCCGTCGTGACTCTGTTACGACAACTTCCAAAAAATTTAACAAATATTAGTCATTATATTTAAATTTAATACTAATCTTATCAATCAGATCTAATGTAACTTGTGATAGATAATTATTGACAAAATTTATATTATATATGTTTAATTGAATATTAATTTTTTATAGTTATATTGTGTTTGAGGTTTTGTTATAATTGTAATTTTGACACAAAAGCTTATATCTCATCTTAATAAAGAAGGAATATATTAAACTTTATATACATATATATAGAAGTTTTGTAATAATTTTAAATAATTAAAATGAATGATTTATCTCTATGGTAGTTAACTTCACATAATTGGTATATTTAAAGATATTTATATATTATGATTCTTAACTATAATATAATTTATATATTTAAAAATATTATTTGCTAAGATTTTAATTACATAAAATTAAAAAATTATCATGAATGCACAAAGTAAAATGATGTTTTAATGAATAAAGTTAAAATGTACAACAAATATTATAAAAAAAAAATCCAAAGTTTAAGCATGGAATAAGGGGGGAAATTACGACATATTTTTGAAAATTAGTATTTTAATTTCTCATAATTGAATCTAATATGTAAATTTGATTTATCATTAATTATCTTTAAAATATGGCTATACATTCCTATCGTATAATAAAAAATTTAAGAATAATTTCATTGATGTTTAAAGGTGCAATAAATGTGGATATGAATGTATATGTATTGTTTAATCATAATAATTTTTTTAATTAGAGATCAAATGGAGATTTTTTTTCCATTTGGATATATGTTATATCATGTTAAAAGTTTGTAATCTAAATTTGATAAGAGTGAAACACTTAAAAAGTTTCTTCATTTAACAAGAAGGGAAAATAATTTAAGAGTTATTCATATTAATATAAAAATTATTTTCCTCTACTTTTCAATTACACTTCTAACTTATCTATTCTATCAAATCTTTAAGTTTTTTTTAAAGACTATTTTAAATTTTTATTTAGTATTGAATACATAATCTATTAAAGTGTCTACTCATTAATATATTTTTTCAAAAGCATTTACAAAATAATTTACAAACTTTATTCAATGCCCCTTCTCTAATTAGCATATTATTTTAAAATTACGCATATATTTCAATTATATATAAATGTAATTTTTTATAAAGATAATAGTTTTGAAAACAAAGCGTTTATATAAATTAAAATGATATAATGCAAGTATAAATATAACATTGTTTGTATATATCGATGTCTAAACATGTGCATAACCCTTGGTTGTAGGGTGACGAGAGGCTTGTGTTGAAGCAGGAGAATGGATCGCACGTTGAATTACCTGTCAAAACAAAACTCGTATTTATTTACCTTTCGCTTTTCCTTTCTCTCATTTGTTTTGAAATAACATGAAAAGCAACATTGTGGCTGTCAAAACACTAAACAGCGTACTTAGATAGCACCATTAAAATGTGTGGTTTGTGGTTGGTTGTTTCCAGATTTGTTACATCATAATATCAAACACTATCTTTTGTTTAATTCGGAGGAAAAGTGTGTGTTATTGTGTTTCAATGGACAATAGTATTCTGGGTCTTCTCAAGCTGCGAATTAAAAGAGGCACTAATCTTGCAATTCGTGATGCCATCAAAGGACGTGCCAGTGACCCTTATGTCGTCGTCAACATGGGCGATCAGGTTCCAATCTTGCAATTTCTGTACTCATGAGCAAAACATGTTTTCATTTCAAGATCAAAACATGTTTTGAATAGAACAGTTTTTGGATCGTGTGATAATTCTGGTGTGAAGATTAATGTGGTATTTATGCAGAAGGTGAAGACTTGTACTATAAAAAACAACTGCAATCCTGAGTGGAATGAAGAAAGGACCCTTTCTGTAAAGGACGTTAAAACCCCAATACATCTAGTAAGTTCTCATGCAATTAGCTATAACACAAAACCACAAATTCATATAACATCACAAAAGTTATTAGCATTAGGCTTATCTATATTCATATATGTTTTCATTGCAAATTTTTTATATAAACACTGATGAAAACAGTAAATAATGTGATAAAAATCAAGTGTGTCTTATATATAATAAGTTACAATCAACGTAAGCATTTTCTCAGGCTATAAGTGTACTGTTGCAGCAGAAAGGATTGTTGATGGCTTCTGCATTTTGTTTTGTTTTGCAGTCAGTGTATGACAAAGACACATTCTCAGGAGATGATAAAATGGGAGATGCAGATATTGACCTGAAACCATATGTTCAGTGTGTGCAAATGGGGTTGAGTAATCTCCCAAATGGTTCTGTACTCACCACCATTCAACCAGATGAAACTAATTGCCTTGCTAAAGAAAGCACCTGCATTTGGCAAAATGAAAATATCATCCAAGAAATGATTTTGAGATTGAAAAATGTTGAGAGTGGGGAAGTGGTTGTGGAAATTGAGTGGGTTGATGTTATTGGTTGCAAGGGCTTATCACATGTACAACTTTAAGTGTTCTTCTTCCACCATCTTAAACTTGTATGAACCATTCAAACCTTGCATGGAACAACAACAAACATGATGTATGCTAAATGTATTGTCATGTTCTGTGGATTATGAAATTTGTCATATTTTGAAGCTATTAGAATAATGATAATAGTGTGTTGAAAGGTATGCTTTGCACTGCAGTTCTTCAACAAAGTATCTTCAATGAAGCAAAATAAAATCATTTGAACATGCTTTTGTTAAAGAAAAAACAAAAAAAAAAACAAGAATTTATGGAAAGAATAAAAAAAATAAAATTAATATACATATAATTGGGGTTTAGATTTTTCGTTGGATTAACATTTTTACCATTTTAATAATTAAGTAATAAAATTAATTTAAAAACCATATCCACCTACAAAATCAATAGCCTCTTGAAAGCTCTGCCTCTATGTAGAATATAATTTTTGGTCAAAATAGTTGAGTTACAAAATTTTATAATTAAGAAATCGAACTCCTCCCACTTAATCTCAATTAATAGGATTACTTGCAACAAAAAATACAAGACTCGTTAGTAAATTGCATAAAGTGCAAAATAGAATTAAGAATATATAATTGTGACTAACTTCTAGCAATTAGAATAGTTATAACTGATTGATATGAAACAAGTAAAATAAATAGGAGATTGATTTAAAAAAGAAAATTTTCAATAGAGCTAATAAAATAGTGTTTGCAATGGCGTATCAAATGTAAGAAAAGTTTGTTAGATGGTTTATAAAATAATTTTATTAAGTTTTTTAAAAGGATATTCAAGATATAATTTATGTGTAATATAAGGTTAAGTAATACCATAATTTTTCATTGGTTCATTCTAATTTAAATTAGTTCTATCTTTTAAAATTAATGACAAATTATTTTGTAATTAATATAGTTGTTTGTAAATTTTGTACTATTTTGTATAGAGGGAAATGACTAAAACAAAAAAAAAATGTTAAAAAAACAACTTTCTCTATTGGTTATATTGTTAAGTGAATATTTTGTAATTCAACATTATTTTTATAGCTTTCTATGATAATTTTAGCTTTAATTGAGATAAAAGTAAACTTTGTGATGAGTGGACGAATCATGTATAAGAGAAAAAATAATTAGGAAGAACACATTATTCCTAAAATAATCACTAGAGAAATGTTAAGAGAAAACAAATTTTCTTCCTTAACAAAAGAGTAATTTTTGTCTTTATTTTATATTCTTTGAAATAATATTTCTTAGGATTTAATTATTGTAAATTTAGGTGAAAATAGTAATGTTTAGAATAGTTTTAGTTGAGTTTTCTCATGCCCAAATAGAGAGCATATGGAGTGGCTAGTACAAAGTAAAGGAGTGCAAGAAGAAAGGAACATCATTTAAAGTCCATATTGAAGCCCATTGGAAACAACAAATATCACTCAAAGGACTCATTCTTCTTGCACCCCAAAAAATTCATTCTGCACCCAAAGACAAGAGTGAATTGATGAAAGTACCCTTAAACCTAATTAAAGTAAATGCATCCCCTCTCTTCCTCTTCTACGTTTGAGGTTGTTTCTTCTTCTTCATTGTGGTGCTTCTTCTTCTTCTTGTCGTGTTGTTTCACTTCTTCATCGCATCTACCGAGTTTGTAAATGTGTTCCAACCAGAAAGGATTGCACCGCACCAGCACGAGTAAGGTCTTCCTCTTTGTTTTCGTTGAAATCGCTTTTGCTAGATTTCTCAGTTTGAAGAAATTGTTTATGGCTTGTACAGACCGAAAGTCAATTCTGGATGTGGAATGACTACCGGTACAAATTGAATTCCGATTTGTACAAGCTAGAAGCCAAAAAATCCAACTTTCATGCTTCCGGCTCGTACAGACTGAAAGTCAACTCCCGATGCGAAAATGACTTCCGGTCTGTACAAGTTGGAAGGCAAAAACTTATTTATGGGGCGTAGTAACCGGAAGTCAACTCTGGATGCAAAAATGACTTCCGATCTGTACATGTTAGAAGGAAAAAACTTATTTCTGGGGTGTAGTAACCGGAAGTCAAAGTAGAAACAAAAATTGACTTCCAGATTATAGAAACCGAAAGTGAAAAAGTGATTTCTAGGTTATAGAAATTGGAAGTGACTTTTTAACTTTCGGTTTCTACAACCCAGAAGTCACTTTTTGACTTTCGATTTATACAATTCGGAAGTTAATTTTTGACTTCTGATTTCTAAAAGAATTCAATTTTTTGTCTTCCGGCTTGTATAGACCAGAAGTCATTTCCGCATATGGAGTTGACTTTCGTTGTATAGGCCAAAAGCAATTTTTTCAAACTAGGAAATTCAGTAAAATCGATTTAAACAAAAACAAAGGAGAAAACCTTACTCGTGTTGGTGTGATGTAGTCCTTTCTTATTAGAACACATTCACAAACTTAGCAGACGGCAATGAAGAAGTGAAATACACGAGAGGAAGAAAAAGAACCACCACGATAAAGAAGAAGAAACAACCTATAGAAGAGAAAGAGAGGGAGTGCATTTATTTTAATTAGGTTTAAGGATACTTTCGTCAATTCACTCTTGTCTTTGGGGTGCAGAATGAAATGTTTGGGGTTGAAGGAAGAATCAACCCACCCAAAGAGTGAATTAAGGAAGACATGAAAAACATATTTATATGAAAACAAGGACATCAAGTCCAAGCATGGTCACCGAAAGAACATATTCTAAATTTCTTTTTAAATTTTGAAATTAAAATATTTCTTCCTTTTCTTTCTTTTAGTTCAGCCAAAACTAGGTATGTTCTAGAACTACCATTTTGAATTTCATTTTTGAAGCATTCCATTATAATTAGCGTTCACATTTTTTGGATGATCAATACTATAAATAATCATCTCATTCTTTTATATTTTTTATAAATACATGAGAAATTAGAGAATTTGTGACACACTTATGAGAATAATCTTCTATTGAGTCTTATCTTAAATTTCTAGGACACAACTGAAAATTCTTCCTTATAGCTATGCTTCTTCAACCTCAAATAATTTACCTTCTCTCTTCATATGTTTTTTTTTTCTTTTTGTTCTTCTTTTATCTTGACTTTGTAAATTTCTGCAACTTTACTTTCATATTTTGGGTGATAGTTTTCCAATTCCATTCATAATTTTTCTTATCTTTTTATAATAATTTATATAGTTGCCTTGCTAATACAATCATTGATTCAAAGTTTTCTTACACTACAATATGTTGAGTTTGATTATACTTCTTAACATTCTTAAACTTCTCAGTTGTTATTTAATTTTTATATGTCGATTATTTGATTGACATAAAAATGTTAGTGGTATAATTCACATAGAAAATTCTATTTAAAAGTTATAGAAAATTCTATTTAAAAGTTATAGAAAAATGCAATGAATATTACACCAATATAATATACATTATAAAATATTATTTTTAGCAACTATATTATTTATTTATAAAATAATAAAATTAGTCATGAATTAAATTAAAAATTAATTTAAAACAGAAAAATAACTCTCAAAAGATTGATATTAAATCATATTAAATCAAATTAAAATGCAAAGAAAAGAGTAAATAAGTCATGTAATTAATAAAAAAAGTTAGTATGCATATTAAAAGTAATTGAAGAGGAAAAGAACTTGAGCGACGGAGCATCCTTGTAGGAGCTGGAAACAGGAGGAACAGACATTGAATGGTTAGGCAAAACTGTTAAAATATAAAATGAAATATACGTAAATATAGTTATATTTGTAACGAATTATCTGGAAAATCCAAAATTTGGAGGTGTTGAATATTGAGTTTATACATAAAAGTGTTTGTTTTAGTTTTGGTTGGAGGAAGAAGAAGAAGTTTTGTTTCAATGGACAACACTGTGTTAGGTATTCTGAAACTTAGAATTAAAAGAGGCATTAATCTTGCAATTCGCGATGCTCGTGCCAGTGATCCTTATGTCGTCGTCAAGCTGGGTGATCAGGTTTAGATCTTCCAATTTCTAACCCCATATTTTCCTTTCAGCCATCATTTCATCAATACTTTTTCTTTCTTTCTTTCTTTTTCTGTGTTCATCTTCAACAATTTGGAAATCACAATATAACCCTTTCATACAGTTTTGTTAGAAATTTTTTAAACTAAAGTTAAAAGCATTATACAATACAAAATTACATCATAAAATCTAGAAATGTAATTTAAGCTACACTGGCATTAATTTTTTCACTACTAAATCAGTTAATTCCAATAAATTTTTTCACTTCTAGATTATTAATCAATCCATAACTTTTTTTTATAGAAATTCTGATCCCTAACTTGTTTTATAATTTGGAAGTGAAACGATAAACATCATATTTATGATTTTGATTTTTGTGGGAACCAATTAGGTTAAAGTTTTAAATTACATCATTTAGAATATAATTTTGATTCTTTTTTTACTTTTAAATGATACAATATGAAATTTAAAATTATAATCTCAATCATATATTTAAAGTTAATTTTAAAATATGGGTTAAATATCTTTTTAATTCTTGAATTATTTATCAAAATTGTATTTCGTCCATAAGATAAACTTTAGATTTTGTTTTTATGCTTTATAAACTTGTGAAAACGATTCTTTATATCTTTTATAAAATTTGTGTAAACAATCTTTGATGATATGTTAGAATTTTTTTTTATCTCTTTATTTTTCTTTTTTATAGTTTTCTACTTAACTATCATCTGTTTTTAAGCTTATTTCACTCTTTTTTTTAGAGATATTTTTATTTGTCATCAATAATCATTTATACATGTTTATAACATATAAAGAAGAAATAGTTCCAAAACTTATTAAAAAAAAATACAATTTTGATAAATATTTGAGAGACTAAAATCATATTTAATTCTTAAAAAATTATTATTTTAAATGGTATGATCTCAAAGTTAAAATTATATCTTAGATAAGATAATTCTTAAGTCAATTTTTAATATTAAATTAATATTTAAATTATATAATTTAAAACCTGTTTTTAATGTTTCAGATTTCATGATTTGAAATACAATTTAAACAAATTTAAAATTTATGAGATGCAAAATAACATATAGAGATGAAAAACAATTCGCAAGATTCATATACATTTTCCCCGACAAACTATCATGTCCACAATTAACCCTTGTTTTATAAAGAAATACGTTTTTCAATAAAAAAAATTGTTAATAAAACACTTTTTGAATAATAAGAATATACTTGGACAACTTTTATTTTCCTATAAGTATTTAAAAATAAATAAATTTTCCATAAATTAAAATGAATGTATATATAAATTAAAAGAAATTATAAGTTATTCATAATTTACTTTTAATTTATAAAAAAAATAATATAGTTTTTTCTTTTTTCTTTTTATTTTTTATTTAAAAATATTTATAAAAAAGTTTGTCAACTTTTATATAAGTAAGTCTAAATATTTATCTCATAACTGATGCAGAAGCTGAAGACTAGTGTTATAAAAAACAACTGCAATCCTACATGGAATGAAGAAATGACCCTTTTTGTAAAGGACGTTAACTCCCCAGTACATTTGGTAAGTTCTGATGTAAAATAAAAATAATAAGAGAGTTTTTTAATTAAAATTAACATAGTTTAACTTAATCGAAGTTCTTATTTAACTTCTGTAAAAGTTAAGGAGATTGTTTGATTTTATCTTATAAAAATATTAATTCAATTTTTTTATATTTAATAAATGTGTAGTGATAAATCATTACTGTAAACATTCTGCATCTGCATTATTCTGCATCTGCATTACCATGCATTGATTATACATATCAATTTCTACTACAAAACTCATAGGATTTCTGAGTATATATGAATATTTCGAAGTTCATTCTTATCTCTGTGATTTTTTTCCCTTTCCATTAAATTGATAGAATCATCTAATATTGATAGTCCATGATTGATGATGGCTTATGCATTTTGTGTTGTTTCAGACAGTTTACGACAAAGACACTTTCACTGTAGATGATAAAATGGGAGAGGCAGAGATAGACTTTGTACCATTTATCAAGAGTAAGAAAATGGGATTGAAAAACCTCCCAAACGGTTGTGCAGTGAAGAGGATCCAACCAAATAGAAGTAACTACCTTTCTGAAGAGAGCAGCTGCATTTGGAAAGATGGTGATATTGTCCAAGAAATGATTTTGAGATTGAAAAATGTTGAGAGGGGGGAACTGGTTGTGGAAATTGCTTGGGTTGATGTTGTTGGTTTTCTGGGCTTATCGCATGTAAAAGTTTGAGCATGTGTTTTCGTATACCAAACATTAAAAAACCTGGGATGCCAACTCCATAGCTTCATGGAGTGTTTGTATTTTGATGTAACCTTTGTCACACTATTGTTGAATTTTTAATCCTATCTTGGCGCCACTAACATGTAAAAAAATTGTATATATTTTAAAAGTAAATAAACTAATATAATTTTTTTTCTTATTTTTCTTATTTCATACTTTTTTTCTAGTAGGGTAATGTGTATGTGTTTGTAAAAAAGTCTAAAACTTGCATGTTCATACAATTCAACTTTTTTTTTATTTTGTTTGGTTGGAAGTTGTTAATCTTAGAAGGTAGAAATGAAAAGAACAAAGTTTTTTCTAATTAGTACATTAATTGAAGTTGAACTTTCATTGTTACGCGAAAGATAAATAATCTTCTACCAAATTGTTGTTATTGAAATAATCATTAGTGAATATTATTTGAAGAAGAGATATAGTGGAAATAGGTAAACCATATTTATGCTTCAATGGTATCTCTTTCTGATTAAATTTAAACTCCCACCACCATCAGATTCGTTGAAAATTATATTGATGACACCTCTAATATCTTGAGGGTTTTATTACACCTAATCAACATGTTGGTTCACTTTTATATCTTGGCTGTGAGTCTATTATTTTATTGGTTTCCTTGTCTTTTGTCTTAGTGACTTCCACGATTTTCTCAGTTGTGACCTATTTTTCCTCCCTATCCTCAACCTTTACTTGTGTTATCGATTTACACAAAGTGAGTAAGAGTGGAAAAACTATAAAGCCTTCAATTATATCTCTCACCCTCGTGCATTCTTCAGTGTTATGACTGATGATTTTGTGGTATCTACACCATTTCATGGGATCGACATGACAAGTGAAAGGGAGAGGTGGTGTTGTCCCCAGTTTCTCCTATTCTTATGCTATCCAGTGTCATAAAGTTAACCACCATTGGTTTACTAACAACAAATTGTGTTCTGAACTTTGTAGAAAGCATCTTAAAAGAATCTATCGAGTTTCATGTAACTTATAATACCACTAGAAAGTTGGTCCCTTTAGTGTGTACAAGCAAATTTTGTAATGAATGGCAAGGTCTCTGAGAAAAGATGGGCCTAAGTCATAAGTTTTAAGGGTTCATCTAAGTTGAATGATATGTTGTGTCTCTTGATGTTTGGACACATCCACCTAGGGAGGGGATTGTTGACAATCATGATCTCGGAAGTGAAAGGATTGTATCCATTGATCTTTTGCGTGTGATGGCATTTTGTTGAGCTTCCATGTTGCTTTTAGGTTTTTATATTAATCTCTATGTATGAGTACTTGTGTGGATTTTTTTGGCATGCTTAGTATTTTGTTTTTGGGTGTGAGCTTCTTCTTGGACCTATGATTCAATGACATGCTCAAAGTGTCAAGGACCATGGGTTTGCTAATCGTCCTTAGCATTTCGTGGTTGTTGGTCACAAACTGATATGTCCAACTGATCATCTAGAACTTGAAATTCATTATGATATTGTTAGAGTTTAGATTGATGTTGATGCCAAATGAGCTCTAGGTCTTTGGCAAACTAAACTTGAATTTTCTGTTCACTCTGTTGTTGCATGATTGTAATTTGATTTTGCATTGTTTCTTTGTTCTTCTGAAATAGGTTCTCCATGTGTGTTTTGAGATTATTTACATGTGTAGAAGGATTTATCACGTCATTTGAAAAAACAGGAAATGATATTTTGGCTTCTAGTAAGAATAATAAACATGAGTGATTTGGGAAAGATTTACTTGAGCTCCATGATGAAGACCAAATGTTGCTACCAAAAGATAAAATGTCTTGGATGAATTATAGAAAGAGTAAAGTCTTTTCTTTGAGTTAGTAAACTCTCCAAAACAAGCTTTCATTATTATGTCATATACGATGAAAATTCATCTCAATAAAACTTTCGCATTCGTATCAATAAAAAAATTAAATAAATATAAAAAAATTACTTAAATAAGTATTTCTTTGATTAATACTTATATTTATAAATTTTTGAATCTCTTATGTACATTTTATGTGTGTTAATTAATCAAACACATAAAATTGACTTTAAAATTGACTTCCGTTTGATAACAAAAAGACTTTATTACCAGATATCTTAAAAATATAGTAAAGATATAACTTAATGAAAAATTTGTATAGTGCATTATATTAAATATATTATATTTGAAGTAAATGCAAGATATATAAGTTTACAAATGGAAAGAAAACTAAATAACAAATAATAGATTTGATCGTAATTAATTATTATTATTATTTATTTTGGTCATTTAAATTACTTTCCAATGTGAACAATTAGTCTACCTTATATTGTTTTATACTTACATAAAATAAATAAACGAAATTCTTTTGGGTGAACTCAAAGTATTCTCTAACTAAAAACCAAATATTCACCCTCACAGGAATTTACACCATCATGAGCATAAAGCTTTGCAAATTTCATTATAAAATCTTGGAAGCTCCTTTTATTCATACATGAACAATACACACTTTTGACACATCATTATTAGATAAATGGCTTAAATAAGTTATTTAAGCCTGGATAAACTACATTATCGTGGCCATTGGATCAAAGGATAAAATAAACATGCTGAAAAGAGTATATATTACTAATATACTTTAAAATCTATATTGCATGATTAGAAACTAAAAATCCACATCAAAGGTAACTAACCTTTGACTAAATTTGCATCAATGTCTCTCACAATATTAATGATAAATTGTTGGTATTTCTTTGGTGGAGGGATATGGTCATTCAACTTCTCATATTCTATTCTTAGTTTCAATATTCCATTCTCAATCTTCAAAATGGCCTTGTAGCTTTTGTACAACTCCAAAGCATTTCCTCCAACAGCAACATAAGTTATTATCTTGTTCACTTCATCCATTATAACCTTTTCCTTGAATATTTCCTCTTTTCCCTCTGAGTCAACATCAACAACATCATGAACCTTATTAAGACCCATGATGAAGGACAAGTTTATCACAGTTACAATTTCAAATTATTCTAAATCTCATCACTGATATTCATAATATATATATCTATATACACTATTTTTAATCTCTTGTAGTCTGTAATGTTTTAAAAAAAATAATAATATGTATAAACTAAAATGGATTAAAATAATATTTGTTGACACTAAAATGGATAATTTTAAATATTGAAACCAAAAAATAAAGTTAGAAAACCATAGAAACTAAATGGGTAATTAAATCCATTGAAAATAAATAAACATACAACAAATAAGAAATGCATCATTCATAATTTTTAGATACAGTGTAAATGTTTATGGAAAGAAATATTTTGGTAATTGATTTTAGTACAAAATTACAAATGACCACATATTATTTAAATGAAAATATTACGATCAAGATAAATATAATAATAAAACATTAAATTTAAAAAATGAAGGAAATAACTAAATAATGACAGTTTAAGCAGTATAAAGTAAGTATTTTACCTAATGATAATAATAATAATAATACCTATGATATACTTCCAAAGCTTGACAGAGCCAGGAGTGTGCCAGTCTCCTTGGTGGATCTCAACAGCATGCAGCTTTTCACTGTGTACGTTGTTTGGAATTTGCTGGTTTTGGCTCTTCAGAAAGTTGTAGAACTTGTCAGCACTCGACTTCAGTTGCACTCTTTCCTCAAGCACACACATTTGGGCCATACTCATACCCTTTCAGATCACAATTCCCACTCAACTTCACCACTATACTTTTACTTCTTATGTTGCCTCTATCATGTTATATATATAAAGAGAAAAGATTCAATGAGATGTTAATAACCACACTAAGACAAGTTGACGAATATGTCACCACTTTCCAATCAGAATCAATTCACATCAAATTTTAAATTCTCAACATATATATATATATATATCACAAAAGAAACTAATAACTATATGCATACAATGCATTAACTCATATTTAATTATATAATACGTCATGATTAAATATGAAAAAAAATTTATAATAAAAATTATGATATCTCATTAAAGACTAAAGTTTGACGTATCCTGAACTCATTGGAATGTTTTGATGTTTGAGAGTCAAGTCAGATGTACATATGTCAATGTTTATGTGATTAGACAATAATGAATTCAAGACACATTTGTTAATACGAGTTTCAAGTTTATCACTATCATCCAAGGCTCGATAACATCTAGGGTATCCTTACATCATCCGTTAAAGACATGATAAATGAGTATGGGCAGGATTGGGTCAGGCCCAGGTCAAGCCAAGGAAGATTGGGTTCACATGCTGAGATGAGTCAATCTACGTTGGGTCAAGTCGAGTTGGATTCATCAGGTCGAGTTGGACTCACATCAAGTTGAGTTGAGTCAGACCCACCTTAAGTTGGGTTGAGTAGAGCCAACCTCAGGTTAAGTCAAGTCGAGCTCACATTAGGTCAAGCCAAATCAGGCCTATATCCAGTCGAGTTGAGTCGGACACTAATGACACATATTTTTAGCACACTTTTATAGTTTTATTGTACATTGAAAATACTTTCACAAAGTTTTATTTTAGTTTTTAAGTCATTTCCTATTAATAATAATAAATTGAGTTCCTGTACTGTGCTTAATGTTGTGTTTTTTTAGCTAATATGACATTTCCTTATTATATTAGCCATAACTTTTTCTTTATATGTTATTTTTTGTTTGATTCCAAGTGCATTGAATTCTATATTTTTAGAGTTTCAAAATAGACAGATCATTTGCTAGATTAAGTTCTCTTATATTTTCTATGATTTTTAGAAGTTGAGAAATATTTACTGATTTTTTGTAAAGAAACCAATACATTGCATTAATAAATATATATATATATATATATATATATATATATATAAAGTCCTCCTAAAATATATATCACAAAAGAAACTAATAACTCTATGGATACAATGCATTAATTCATATTTAATCATATAATACATCTTGATTAAATATGAAAAGTTTTTTATGATAAAAAATTATGATACCTCATTAAAGACAATAATGAACTCATCGAAGTGTTTCGATATATTAATGTTTATGTAATTAGACAATAATAAATTCAAGACACATTTGTTAATATAAGTTTCAAGTTTATCATTTGTATTTTTTTAATTTTGTTTTATATAAAAAACCTCAAAATTAATTTCTATAAAAACAACAACAAATATTGAATACAATATAAATATGTTCTATGAGAATCGATCTAAGTTGTATCCTATATTATAAAAATTAATTATAATTTGATTTCAATAACAACAATTGAAAATCAAACTCATCTCAAACTAATTTAAATTGAAACCAAGTTTAGATCAAATCATAATACGTCAAGTTAATATAATGCTGACCAAGGTTAAACCCACATTGGATAATGTCAAATTAAACCTATATCAAATCAAATTAAATTGAATCTAAATTGGATTAAGTTAACTTATTCGATTGGATGCTCAAATTAAATTGTTAATAATAAAATATGATTATATATCTATTTATTGTTAATGTAAAATGTTTAATGATGAATTTGTAATTTAGAATATTTTAAAAACTTATATAATTTTAAAAGCATTTAAAAATTGATTGAAATGAGGTGAAATGTAAATTGACCATAGATAAAAACTTTAAAATAATGTAGTAAATCAATAAAAGGGTTATTTAAATTGTGTTAAATGGACAGTTGTAATTAATTACCCATACGCATAAAGACTCCAGATTTGAATAAATAATACAAAAGTGTACCACAACACCTCTTATTCCTTTCTTCACTGCACCTTTCGCCTACATTAGCTGCAACAAGAACCTCCATCATAACATTGCATGTTATACTCATTATAATTGTGTAGGATGCTATGAACATGGTACCCCATCTTCAAACAAACCTAGATCAGGTGGTTAGTGCTGTCACTTTACCAATTACACCACATATCCATCAAGCCTCAACCAATAAACCAAATACTTCTCATCCGAGAACAAACATACAAAACAACCCATTAGTCACATTGTTTTCAGCTCCATACAATAACATGTGCCCCCAAACACCTCCATCTTCAACTATTATAGGTTTCCAAATTTTTATCACTTTCTTTTATTAAAATTCTATCTATATTTTTAAGATTAAATATGATTTTAATTTTTTCATTATTTGTCAAAATTGTATTTCGTTTTTAAGATAATATTTAAATTTATTTCATTTTTATATTTTATAAACTGGTATAAATAATCTTTGATGATATATCAAAATTCTTTTATATCCATTGCTTTTTCTAATAACTTCACAATTCATCATCATTTCTTCCCCAAACTTATCCTGCTTCTTTTTCTTCTCATTTCTTTCATTTTCCTCTTTTCAAAAGATACTTTTATTTATCATCAATAATCATTTATATTAGTTTAAAAAATATAAGAAAAAAATTTAAAATTTGTTTCAAGAATAAAATAAAATTTTAATAAATAATTCAAAAGTTAAAATATATTTAACCTTTATTTTTAAATATAAAAAATAACCTAATTATCATAATTAAAAGAGGATCTCCAAAAAATGTATGACCAACTACTTCACAAAGGACACTCATACATTATATATATATATATATATATATATATATATATATATATATATATATATACTTATACATATATTATATTACATAAAGAAAAACATATATGATAATTTATTACTTTATTTGATTACTAATTTTGAACTCGTTTGTTTCCCAATTTTTTTTACAATTTACTTAGTTTTGTAATCATGTCTATTATGATAAAAGAAAATTGATTAAAATATTCCCCAAAAAATTTGGAACTAATAATTCAAACTATTATTTAAAGTTAATCAATATTTTTCACTAGTATTTCAACTATTGAACTGCCTAATACACGAAGTGGTTATATATATTGAACATCTTGTAACCCTATTTTACTTTCTCTGAAGTGATTTTGTTTTTCAGCTGTTCATGCAACCCATGCTAAGCTTCTCTATTTCTGCATTTAGAGTTTGAGTTAATTGAACGGGCAATTTGGTAAAGAAAGAGGAGAAAAAACCTATAAGAAAAGAAAAATTGAAGGTAAACTAAAAATTATGATTTAAACATAGTTTATTGATTAGTTGTTAATGGAATATATGCTTGAAGATGTAGTGTACACCACTAATATAGAAGCATTTTTCATTTTGGAATTCTCACTAGGCTTGGAATATATGTTTGGAGATGTAGTGTACACCACTAATTTTATTATTTTAAGGTAACATCGTTATGTTAATCACTGCATTTGAGGTATTATATGTTTTAAAGTTCGGAATTTTATTACGGTTTTGTCTTTAAAAAACGTTTTGGAGAGTTAAGAAAAAAAGAAATATATTTTCTAATCGATGTGAAACTATGGTAAACGATGTGGGACTATTGAGTGTATTCAAAAAATAGTTTAATTTAAATATATTATTTTAGATGATCAAAATTAGAATTTTTTTTTTATATAAAATTTAACTGAAATATGTGTAGTGATTAAAAAATTAGAATGAACTTAATGATTGGTACAATTAGTTGAATAGATAATAATTGGTCCTTTTTTATTTTCATATGCAACTTAATTGCGTTATGAGCCTCAGTGCACTAAAAGAGATTCTTGTGTTTGCACTACCAATTATATGTAGCATCTAAAATATACATTAAAAAATTTAGAAAAGATTGAAATGACGTAAACCGAACCCATAGACAGATAAATGCACGCGAGGATAAATTATGAGCAAATTTGATTAAATTTAAAATGTATCTTTTAAAATATATCATTTTAAAAAAATAATCATTTATTTGATAAATACTAAAATATAATATACATAAAGAGAATAAAGTGAGTTGAGAGAAAAGTGGATTATCCTCGCGTGAATGGGAAAATGCAAAAGTGAAGAATATGATAACTCCATCAAGGAAGAAGGGAAAAGAAATTCAAATCCACAAAGGAGGATTCTAATAAGAATGACCATACACATGACAATGGAAAATATTCTTACTCATTAAAATACTACTTTATTTTTTTTTATTTTCTATTTTTGTACTTGGATAGAATTTATTTTTTTAATTCTTTTGTAATTATAAATATAAATAGTAACTGTAGTTCAATTAAGAAAAGGAAAAAGTATAACAAGTAAGACACCAAGTATGAAATATATGACATAAACATCAAAATTATGAGATTAATCTTCACTATCAATCTAAATCTAAGAAATTTAAACTTAAATTCTTGAATTTTTTTTCTTTTTTATAGAACATATTTTGATATAGGAAAATTTAATTGACTATCTATACTCATTCTTTTTATTATTAATAACTTTTTTTTGAGAAAATTTGAAATATTTTCATGATGGTTTTCTTTTATATGTAAATATTATGTACCACATTACATACAATAATAATAGTATAGTCTCATCTACCGTGAATAAGACTTTTCATAAATCTCACATATTCAACTCAATATGAAATGTTTATTGTGACAATGTCTCGTTTTTACTAAGACATCACTCATGTCCACCTATAGCACATAATGTAGAATTGTCCCACAATAGGTACATGAAGCAATAAAAAGACATCATCGAGGGAGATTATTGTCTTACTAATAGAAAGGTGGAAATTGTTAGTATTTATGCTACCTCTCAACAAATACAAAGACCAACCTCTTGTTGGTAATCTCATAACTAATATTGTAGAGTGACAATAACCTATAATTTTAAACTAATTGAATCCGCTAGTGTGAAATCTCAAATTTATTTAGCTTATAACCTTGAGAGAGCAATTCCAACCCCCCATGATTCTACAAAAACAATGTTCAATTTGTTTATACGTAGAATATCACTTCTTAGGACATAATTAACATGACAATTAGATAAATTTTGTTTCTTACCTCACCGTCCAACAAACCATAGCAATGTGATCAATATAGCTTGCTAAAAGGGATGTAACCACGAGTCCCATCAAGAAATCCTTCTTGACCAACAAGTCCTTATGTAGATGTATCCACTCTCCCTCAACACCACAAGCATAAATGGTTGGAACAATATCTCTCCTACAAATTAAGCTTGTAGGTCTCTGTCAATCACCAACTTCAGAGATACCACCTCTTATCCTAGTCATATATACCCAAATTAAAATAAATCATAAATTATTGTTGAGACCCTAGACGATTTGACCCCAACATAGACTCTTAAAGAGATTGTTAATGATAACAAACACTTAGTCTTATATATATATATGTGTGTGTGTGTGTGTGTGTATTATTATTATTATATGAATATGTTAACGTGTGTTTTGTGCTAGTTGAAGTATAATCGACCATCTAGTGCATACAAGGAGTGAAAAATGGTCTAATACAGGTTATCTTAATTATGAACAATTTGTTTATTATGTAATAGAGTCATAACAACAAATTTTGTTTTCTACAAGATATAATATGAATTAATTGCTTTAAACATAAAGGCTTATATCTTAACATTAAATTCACAATGCATGCTTAAATACCATTCAGTTAATTGTTTTCTTTCAAGAGAGAAGACAAAAAGCTCATGCAAATTAATACTTTCCTTAACAAGCTTCCACACACCAAGAAAATACTCTTCCTGAATCAACATATTTGACAAAGTCTTTTTAAAGAAAATTATATCTCAACCTTAATCACAAAGCAATAATCATTTTTGTAACTTCAAGATAAAAGAGAACACAACAATTCACAGAAGTTTTGTACAGTAAATAAAAACCTTTGTAATTCTTCACTACGTGTGAAGTTATCTAGTGAGCTAAAATTGTCATTTCTTAGAGAGTTTGTTATTTCTATGTTTTGTGAGGTATTAGTTCCAATGGAAGGTTAATATATAATAATAAAAAATGGTTTGTATATATGTGATATCAAGAAATGTTTTGGTACTCATTGTAACAATTCATTTAATTAGTGATATCTCTTAAGCATTTGTCTTAAAAGAGAATTAAATGTAACCCGTAAGTTTGGGTGAATCAATATAAATATATGTTGTGTTGTTTGTTTTACTTGTTCATTAGTCAGACTCGTCCAGTCTTTTATGAAAAGGGTCTAAGACTATGTTTAACCCCCTCCTTTTAGAGTCATATGTTCTAACAATTATTCGACAATAATTATAAACCAAATCACATAATATATATTTCATAAATAAATAATGTTCTAAATTGTGTATTTTAAAATTTTTACAATTCAAAATGTATTTCAATGCAAAATACATTCTAGATCTATAAGTATATTTTGGATTGTATAATTCAAATCATAATTTTCATAAATGAAATAGATTCTAGATGTGTAATTCAGAATACATTTATACATTTAAAAATACATTTTAAATTACATAATTTAAAATGTATCCATTTATAAAAAAATATTCATGGATTACTTAACAAGAAATTATAAGATGCTGAAAAAAATTGTCTAAATTTGACATGAAAGTCAACCCAAAAAAACTTGCAAAATAGACTAAAATAAATCATGTAAAATAGTTATACCCAAACTAATTAAAATAAACCTTATTGAACTGAACCTTTAACTCACAAGAACTTAGATGGGACTAGTATATGTAAGCATATGGATCAAATTATTTTTTGAAATAATAATTATATTTAAAAATAAATAAAAATATTGAAAAAAATACTTTGTTAAACTATATACATGTATTATAACTTATACATCAAATTAATTTAAATAGATTTTTTAGTCTCATTCTCCATCCAACAATCAAATCAAACTAAGATAGGTAGAAAGAGATTGTGACATAACTTGATACATTTAGTTGATGACTAAAAATATTTAGGTTAGACTGGTCTAGAGCAGATGAACGAGCTATTTTATAAAATAATTAATACAATATCAACAGTTTTTAAATAAAAAAAATCACAAGAGTTGAAAATTAATGTTAATTTCTATTATTTTACATTCATCAACTATTACAATAAATAACTCTACCAATCAGAACTAACTTTTTAATTTTCTTTCTAGTTTCTTAACTAATTTTCAACTTTCGGATGATTCGGCAGTAATGTGAGTGTAACTATTCATCACAGAAATAAATTTATAATTTTTTTTATAAAATATAAGAAATTCTAACTGTGAATCAATCATCATATTTAATTATATTATATTTAAATTTTAAAAAAAAATATAATTAAAAAAAAGGCAAAATATAAATGTATTATAGAAACTACCTTCCTGTATCATTTTCTAAAATTAAAATATTATATTATATAATAATTAAGTTAAATTATTAAGCTTTTAATATTTAATTATGACATACGTTTACATAGTGTAAAATTATATCCTAGTCATATATTTTATTACTTTTATAAATTATTATTAAATTCTTAATATTGACAAAAAATAGATTATAATTTTCTTTAAATAATAGAATTGGCTGGATGAAAGTTCCAAATAGGTTCCATTTTCACAAGAGAAACAATTAAAAATAAAATTGATTTCATCTAATTTCTCCTGTTTATAAAGGACTTATATGAATTGATACATCGAAACTTCATCTATTCAACCTTTAAATTATACACATTATGATAGATACTTAAGCAAAATTTATCAAAATTAAGCCACAATAAAAGAGTTGGTATTTTAGTAAATTTTAAAATGAATATATTAAGTCAGTTTTGATTTATACGAACGAAATATTAAATTATTTTAAATTTATATAGAATTTTTAATATATAATCTATAGAAACAAACCTCCTATCTAACTAAATTTTTAAAACATAGTTACATTATAATTCAGATAAAATTGGCATTTCTACTAAGGTCAACCCAACTTGGTAAAAAACAAAGTAAGTAATTAAGGTTGAACTAAGTGAAATTAAAAGATATAATGATTTTTATTCAACCATAACACATGTGTTGTTAATATCATTAGAATGTCTTCAAATAACACCACCATAACATATATTGGATGGTTGAGTTAAGTTTGCATACATAATTTTACACTCAACAATATAATTTTTATCTATAAATTATACTTAATTCATTCTATTAAAGAAACCTTTGAAGAACCAAAATACATTTTTAAATTTAACAAACAAATATTTTTACTAGCTATTACATTGTTTTTAAAAAAAAGTAATTATAAATTACTATATTTATATAATATTTTTTATAATTTTACCTTCTAATAATTATTAAATATAAAAAAAAAATTATCCTCACTACAATTTATTTTTCTAATTTTTTTAAATCAATGTTAACTTTATTAATTAATACTTGTTTCATTTAATACTTTTAATTATTTATTAAATAGTTTATGAATATTCTCATTTTTTAAAAAAAACAAAAACTTATTTATTAAGAAATCAAATTCTGACTAGTATTAGGACATTCTTGGCCACAACTACATAATTTAATTTTTAGAAAACCGAATTCTAAACGTGAAATAAGAATTAATGAGAAGATTGTGCTATCTAAGAAAAAAAATGTGCTACAATGGTAAAAAAAATCGCATATAACACCTAAGTTAACAACGCTACAAACAAAGTTTATGACATTTTGATAAAGATAAAGCCAGACAAAGTAAAGAACAATCCATCCTCAATCACACTTTAACGTTCTATTCTTGGCAGAAATGAGAACATCCTAACCGAGACCAAGTTCACAACATTCCTAAAAAACACAAAACATGGAGACAAGATGTATAAATATGAGAGAAAGAAGTGTACTGAATTTCATTTTTATTAGGTAAAATTTGACATTTTATACTTCTACTTAATTAAATTGGTCTAATAAATTAATACAATTTTCATTTGTTTTAAAATTCTCTTTATTCTCAATTCAAATAACATGACTTATATGACTTCTCTTTAGGAATATGACAAATAAACTCGTTTTCCTGAGTATTATCTTAATTCATTCTGATTTTGATGGAGAATCTCCATATTGATTGAATATGAGTATAGATATAAGTAATATCCGATTTTTTAAATTGGATATAGAGATAGAGATGGGATGAGAATGTACATACTCGTCCCATCCCTGTTCTCATACTCATCTTAATGTCCAATATTTATCGTTTTAAATTACTAAAAATATATTTAATTTATTAAATAATTTTAAAAACTTATATTAATTTTTCTTTAACTTTTAGTTTTATAATTTATTTCTATAGCTTTGATTTTTTTTTACTCTTTTTATTTATTTAATTATTATTTGATAATACTTTAATTTTATATTTATACAATTATAATTTTTTAGATGATATTTATTATTGAGAAAAACAAGATATGTAATATTTTGACTTTGATTAATTTATAATATCATATTTTCTTTATCATAATTTTTATTTTTTTTATAAAATAATTATTTAATTAATGTTTAAAGTAACAAAATATGAATATAATTATATTCATTATCCACTAGGAATAATCCGTACCCAATGAGAATGACGATGTGACAAAATTTTCATAAGATTAAGAATAAATTTTTACTTGAGAAATGTACTGTCCCATTGCCATCCCTTTATCCTGTATCATTTTAATTTTCTATTAAAACAAATTTACCATTTTTTCATAGATTTTTTTCGAAACCAATAAATATGTAATGAAAATTTTAAATTCTTCTCTTTAAAAGCCTAATCTACCGTCTTGTGGGGCAAAAAAATGTCAAATCCGCCACATGGTCATCACACGGGATAGGGGAGGAAATTTATCTGCAAAATTTAACAAATATATGTATAATGGATTTTATGTACCCATTTTCTACCTACCCAATCCTACATAGATATAGTTAGCTAATTATAGTACCCACTTTTAGGAGGCCATGCTTTTAATTTTAATCTTTTATTTCATTTTAAATAGATGTTTCAGATTTATTAAATAATAGGTGTATTTAATTCTTAATTCTTAATGAATCATTAATATTTTTCTTATAAATTCTCTTTTGTATTCATTAATATATATTTAATATTTATTTTAATATAAAAAATACATAAAAAATTCTTTACTGATGTATAGATAACATAGACAATCTTTTTTATAAAAAAACTTAACTTCTTTATAAAATATATACATTTTAATTAATTATTTTATGATTAAATATAAAAATTGATATGATATTATGATTTTATTAAAATTATTAATGTTTGTAACATTTATTAATATTTTAAATAATTTTTAATAAAATCTTATTTTTTATTAATATAAATTTAATTCTTTCAATATGAATTAATTTTTATACATAATTATATAATAAACAATAATATATATATTTTTGAATAATTAATTCTT
Organism: Lablab purpureus; assembly: GCA_030347555.1. Taxonomy (NCBI): domain Eukaryota; kingdom Viridiplantae; phylum Streptophyta; class Magnoliopsida; order Fabales; family Fabaceae; genus Lablab; species Lablab purpureus. The sequence continues at coordinate 22,720,624 of CM059255.1, read as the reverse complement.
TTTAAATACAATATATTTTAAATAATATAATTATATTTGAATATTTATTTAAAATAACACAAATATATGTAAATATTCATTTAAAATAACATAAATATATTTAAATATTTATTTAAAAATATTTTCAGTAAAAATATATATTTGTTTAGTATTTCTTTATAGGATGAAAACAATTTTCTATTATTTAGAAATATAATTATTTTTTATTGATTATAATGGAAAATATAAAATATTTTTATTCATAATTTTTGTAAATAATTATTATACTTGTAAAATAATTAAATAAATAAAATTATAACTATATTTTATTATTTATTATGTAATTATTTATAAAAAATAATATCTTAAAATAATTAATTCAAATGTATATATTTTTATAAAAAAGGTAATATGTTTTATAAATATTTATTTTCTAGAGTTTCATCAATCAGTAAAGAAGATTTTAGTGTTATTTTTTATATTAATATAAATATTAAATACATATTAATGAGAAAAAATGAAAAAGAATTTACAAAAAAAATATTAATGATCTGTTAAAAAAAATTAAATGCACCTATTATCTAATTGATTTATACTATTTATTTAAAATAAAATAAAATGTTAAGATAAAGAGTGAGTCTTTTCACTAATTATTGAAGTGGATCCATAGTTATATATATATATATAATCTTTACCTAGGTCTTTTACACTGTCTTCTATAATCAGCGTTAAAAACTAGAACATTACATCTAAGAATAATTATATAATTATGTTAAATGATTATATTTCTAATGTTACTAGCTAAGGTCATGATTGAATGATTCAAGTCAACAAAAAAATATATAGATTAAAGTGATGAAGGATGCTACTTCAAAAAATCAGAGACATTAGTCCTGGATCTAACTATTACCGTGGATGTAGACAACCCGTTATTTTTGTCAGAAATCATTAGGTTGTCATCATTCTTACTTCCTTTCTCTTCTTCGTCGGAAACACTTGAGCTTCCAAATATCTGCACTGCCAAGCTTCCCCCTACAAAAAAATATTTAATATAAAATTAAAAAAACAAAACAACGCAGGCATGCATATGGGGAATTGTCACCCTGTGGCCACAATGTTGCTGCAATAGCATACTAATTCACGAGAGTAAAAAGTATATGATTCAATAGTGTAAAGACTTTATAAAATCTCCGATTACACTAAAGTCATACATACCTAGCCTAGCATTAACAGATGTACGCATTCATAATATTGAACAGAAATATTGGGAAACTTTGATGAGTAAATTATTAGTATTTTGAGGGGTTAAGAGTGTCAATTCTCATGGGCATTTATGAAAAGAATTGAACATAAACAAGTTACAAGTTTCATGTGCTGAGTTCACAGAATAAAGATCTGTTGGATTTAGTTTCAATCATATGGGCAATGAGGGGATATAGCGCTGACTTGCTAGTAAAAGAAGAAAGATCGAACACTTGGCACTTTGTTATAGCTCATAATCAAAATACAACTTTTTCTACTAAAATATGTAACAACTCAACTGCTATAATTTGATGTAATTAGATCTGCCTAATCTCCACCAGGGACAATTGATACAACCTACAAAACAAAAGGTCCTTAAAGTGGTCCAAATTTGGATCATGTGCAATCTCTTCATGTAGCTTAGGAAAATCCAACCAATACGGATGTAATGATAATTCACCTCATCCACTGAATCTCTTCTAGACAAGGCATTAGCAACCCCTTTTTAGGTGCAGACTTGTACTAAACCTGAAATTGGCACCCTATTAATTTGGCAATCCAACACTGCCAGTCCATCATAGTGATACGTTGTTGGAGCACGTGTTTGAAGCTCTCATGGTTAATGAATACAGTGAAACTTTTCTCAGATAGACAATGGCACCAATGTTGGGCAACCAAAGCAAATTCTATGATCTCCTTCTCATAAGCTGACTTACATAGAGTTATCAACAACAATGCTTTATTGATATAGGCAATTGGCTGGTTGTTTTGCATCTAAAACACTTCAATTCCATGACTAGATGCATCAGGCTCTATGACTAGAGCTATCAAACGGGCTGCTTGGGCCACTGGACCATTTTGTCCACTAAAGATTAAAAGATAATAAAAATCAAATATTTTTAAAATTGAAGTCATATTATTGACTTTTAATTTTAATTTTAGGTCCAATTATTTGATATATAAATAAATATAAACATAAATTATAGTACATGTATGTGTTCTAAAAAAATAATATTACTTTTTTTAAATATAATTATTATTTTATAAAACAAACTGACCCATAAGCCTATGACTCGCAGACCTAAGCGCATTTAGGTCATGCGAAAAATAGGCAGGGCCAAAAAAAGGTCCGATGTTTTAGGTTATAAGTGTTTTTTAGCATGGTCAGTTTTGTAAACTTTTAAAGGCCATTCCATTTCTACAAACTACTCACAAGTTCCATAGCTTTGGGTCCACTAGCCCGATCATGATTTTCCTACCCCCAGAGGGAAAAATCCTTCCCTTTTTTGGCCGGTTGTGGGCGAGGAGGGATTCGAACCCCCGACACCGTGGTTCGTAGCCACGTGCTCTAATCCTCTGAGCTACAGGCCCCACCCCGTCATCTCCACTGGATATCTGTTCCCCGGAGTATCCTAAAAAATGGTAACCTTTCCTCTCCCCAGCCTAAGAAGATGTGAAAGCGTCTCTCGCTCTATAAGAACGGTGTGTTTACCTTTATATGAAAAACTCTTTGGAAAAGTGTCAAAACCTCAAATGAATAAGGCAAGACAACTTTTAAGACATAGGAGAGCCTATTGAGTCTCATCATCCCAAAAGTCGTTTTTCTTAGTCAAATAATGTGAGGGTCTAAGCCATCTTCCCATAGTCTTTCATGAAATTCCTACAATAACCAATAAGCCTTAGAAAAACCCCACACATTTGTAACATCCTCAGGTGGCCAACCAAAAGCTGTTTGGATCTTGGAAGGATCCATTGCCACACCCAAAACAGAAATTATATGCCCAAGATACTCAACCAACGTCTCTTCAAATAAACATTTCTTTTAGCAACGAATTGATTTTGGAACAAGATGGATAATACCACGTGTAGGTGAAAGAGATGAGATTGTCAAGAAGGTTATAAATTAAAATGTCATTGAAGAACACCAATTCGTGCCTTTTGTGATAAAGGGTGAAAAATTGAACTCATAGTAGACTAAAAACTAGGAGCAGCATTTGTCAACCCAAAAGGGCATGACAAGGCCCTCATAATGACCCTCAAGAGTCCTAAAGCTAGTTTTGTTGGTGTCATCCTCCCGTATTCTTATTTGATGGAACCCAAACATAGACCAACTTTAGAAAAATAACATGAGCCACATAACTAATCAAACAACTCATGAATAGTAGGAATAGGAAACTTGTAAGGCACAATTTTTTTTGTTCAAAGCCCTATAATCCATGCAGATCCTCCAAGATCCGTCTTTCTTCTTTACTACCATCACTAGACTAGAGAATGGCTATTGCTATGCTAGTTTTGTTGGTGTCTTCGTCCCGTATTCTTATTTGATGGAACCCAAACTTAAACCAACTTTAGAAAAATAACATGAGCCACGTAACTAATCAAACAACTCATGAATAGTAGGAATAGGAAACTTGAAAGGCACAATTTTTTTTTCAAAGCCCTATAATCCATGCATATCCTCCAAGACCCGTCTTTCTTCTTTACTACCATCACTAGACTAGAGAATGACTATTGCTATGCTTGGTAATTCTATTAGCCATCACTTCCCCACTTGTCTCTTGATTTCAATTTTATGGTGATTAGCACAGCGATAAGGGCGAACACTGATTAGTTTCAAGTTCAAAGATGATTGCATGGCCTTGGGTTTGATATGGAAGGCAACCGGTTTGTTTCCTTGAAAACTATGTCATGCTGCTCTAAAACATATTGCAACTCAGTAAGGCATTAAGTGTCCCTCGTGCCCACTCCAAATTGTACTTCCTCTTGTCCATTGACATTTTGCAAGATAATTTCAAGGATAACACCACATGCTTGCAAAACTCCTTGCAGAGATTGAGTATTATGGTTATCTTGTATATGATATCCTTTGAGTTTGATACACCAATTGTTCTCCTCAAAGCTTAGTATCTTTTTCTGCCAATCTATGGTGATTTTGCCATAACTTTCCAACCACTCTACTCCCAACATTATGTTTACGCCTTCCAAATCCAAGACATAAGCATTTATCAGAAAAGTATAATGCCTGACACTTACCTTCAAGGCTCTATAGAGGCCACTAGATGAACATTCAATACCATTTCCCAAACACACTCTAAATTCTTTTATTTTGGTCACCTCCAATCCCAAGGAATCAACCCCTAGGAAAATTGGACAACATCCCTTCTAATTTAGCATCTTAAATTGAGATAGCTAGTGAGGAGTGTCAGACACATGTCAAAAGCATGTCCAACAAATGTCGTGTCCAAAACGTGTCAAACACAACGACAAATTATTCTACAGAGGTCATGGTGTTTAATAGCTCTTAGTGCATCCCTTTATGTCAAACCTTAAAGACTCACTAAAATATACGGTCAATGAGGTATTGATATCGTAAGAGAATCAGAAAGTAGTAAATAATACAACTGGGAAATTCAAGTTATTATACCTAGAACAAGGGCAGCACCAACCCATCCTGTGGGACCCCACCTTTCACCAAGAAGAAACCAAGCAAAACCAGCACCCCAGACTGGCTCCAGACCATAAATTATAGCAGTTTCTGTAGCTGATACATCACGCATTGCAGACATCTGTGATTGAATCCAAGAAATCTATATCAGAAAAATGAATCTTCTCAAATGAAAAAATAGTCATAAGGAACATGGAAAAAGAATTGACAACTAGATGATAAATAAAATATATATATTTTGGAAAAAGAATTACTGAGAGAATGAAGCCAAATGCATAGAAAGGAGGATAAGAAAATTTCATACAATATTTTAAGCTAGAAAACAAAGGTGGAAAATAGTGAATATAGGATAATAGTAGTAACATTCAAAAAATTTAAGTTCTAGGATTCATGCTCAAATATCTATAACAATATATTGTTATAAAGGAAATTCTCCTATTTGGTGTATACAATTTCTTACTATTTTACTCGTTAAGTTTTTAAGTTTTGTAACTACTTTTCTTTTAAATTCAATTAACTATCCTTTTTTCAAATTTAAATTAAAAAATCACATACACAATAAAAAAGTATGTTTATTCAAATTTAATTAATTAGTCACAATAAAAAACCACATATACAGTAAAAAAAACTTCTTATAATAAAATTAAAAAAATTATATTTTTTATTTAATAATTAACTTTTTATTTTTTATTATTACAATAAAAAGTGGACACGTGTGCATAAATGCATGTGTTTCCACTAGTATTCATAGAAAGGATTGACTTTTTAAATAGCATTTCAAATTATGGGAGCAATTTATAAAATATATACTGTATTAAAAAAATTAATAAACTTGTGGGGGAAATTTACCCCAACATGGATCCGTCATTGTATAGCAATCAATCTCAAATAATAGGAGAGTAGCCAACCCCGAATAAGTTGTAATGGGAAAGTTGGATGACCACTAATTGTTGTTGAAATACTTTCCTCAAGAAGACAGAATCGTAGAACAAGGAACTGTGGAAAATCAATCCTAAGTTCAAAACTGAGATATCCATTTGAGATCATAGAGACAGAAGAATTCTTCAAAGGAAAAACCAAGAGGATATTTGGTTTGGGTTTTCTTTTCGTTAATTCCTTTTAGGTTTGTGTTTCTAATAAATACCCCAAGCATTTAGCGAACCCACTCTAAAAGCTAGCTATTAAGAGAAAAGGAACCAAACTTTTAAATACTCCACCTCATACTACTCGAAATATGACTTGGGAACCCCACAACACCGAAGTTCCTATCATAGCACTTTTTGAGACATGATACCAACTAATAAATACCCAAGTACTTGGGAAACCCACCCACAAAAGCTAGCTATTAAGGTGTAGAACCAAATACTTAAAATACTTTACCAAACATCCCATACTACTCGATAGGGTACTTGCTACTTGCACACCTTATAATACCCAAATTCCTATTAGTTTCCTTCAATTATTAAAAAAATCCTACTTATTTATTATTCTTGTTTCTAGAAACAAATAATGAAATGGAGAAAAGTATTTTCACTTTAAAAATAAACAAAAAAATAATCATAAACACCCACTAAGTAAGGCAAGAATGATAACTTTACCTCGACCCACAAGCATAAACCAGTTGAAAATATCCCTGTATAAATTGCTGGTATCCATGGAAAACCAATCATCCCGTCTCTAAGAATTTTCCACGTCCAAGATGATGACAAGGGATGCTCGGAACCATTAATGTAGCCTCCAAGAAGATACCATATTGCAGAAAACAAAGCAACGATGCACATCTGCATTTAAAACTTCAAAAAATGTCAATATTGCAAAACGTTAACCAAAAAAGGACTTGTTTTGATATATTCATACCTAGGTAGTCAAAATCGAAATATTACTCAAGATAGAAAAGGGAAACATGAATAGTAAATTGGGAGATCATAATGCAGATCATAAGATCCTACAAATTTATGAAATTTATATATGCATAGACAAAATCATTGTATTCCACTCAAAATTCATAATTAAACTTCAATTCAAAATGAGAAACAAAAAATAGGAGTAACTCCTTCCTAGTTAAAAAATAGGAGTACTCCATTCTATTTCCAGATAGGAATTCTATCCTAGTAACAAAACAACAATCTTTCTAAAGCAAATAATCTTGTTAAATTCATAATCTCAATACAAACCTTCAACTCCATCATTTCCATCTCTTCACCATTCAAATTAGTAATGTCTAAATCATGTTGTTGTAAAGTTTCATCCTCCTCAACTTGGACTGGAACTAAGTTTTCATCCAAATCCAGGTTGTCTTCATCCAAAACTAATGCTTCATTATGCTCATATTCATCTTCCATAATCCATTCTTCATTGGATGAACAATCATCAATATTAATTTGAGTTGGTTTTCTTATTTGTTTCTTAGCTAATTTTGAATTAGCCATAACAAAAACAACATCATTCATTGTATTTTGCTTTAGCCTATTTCTTCTCTTTGTGTGGATCTAAACAAATGCAAAGATAAATATCTCAAGCAAGTAGTAGACTAGTAATTCTATTCTAGAGATATATTTTACTATCAATTTATCATCTCAAAGGAACTCTAGTAATGCTCACATCTGGAAGAGCTACATGTCAAGCTCAATACACGAGTGGCAAATTTTGAATTTTGGATACTCATCACCATAAGACTCCCACCAATCTGCTGGAGTCTTTAAATTAATTGACCTCCTAGCCAAGGGACAACCAAAATATTCAGCTCATCTTTTGAAATCATCAATTTGAACATCAATTAAAGTTTGATCATCCTGATCTCCACCATCCTAGTTAAACATTCCATTAAACCTCGTTTCACTTCCAGATTTGCTTTAATCCAAAATGTTAATGCATTTGAGGGTTAAGGAAATAACTTGCAACATGCAAAGGCCTATGAAGTTATTTGTCCCATCTTTCATCAATTATATTCCACAAAGACAAATAACTAACCAAAATATTATATTCCACAAAGGCAAATAACTAACCAAAATATATGACATTGAGTTAGTTTTTTGTTTTCAGTTTCAAAATCACTAACTAAACAAATATATAGACAACTAGATTGAATACCTTTTTTTGACATCATTGAAAGCCTTTTGTATCTTCTCCTTAGCTTGGTCCATTGCTTCATAAATGAACACCATGGTTGGCTTTTGACCGAAATCAACCAATCGAAGCACTTCAATTAGAGGCAATGCACCATTCAAACAAGTTACGATATTCTCCCAAAAATCCTTATCTAAAACCACATCTTCAACTATTTTCCATCATTTGCTTTTGCAAACTTACTAGACTTTCACTACTAGCAAACATTCTAAGTAAAACTCCCTTGTTCTCATGAAGGCACCCTAATGTCAAGTAAGATGTAGCAAAGCGAGTAATACCAAGCATCACCAAATCTCTTTCTTTTGTGAAATGTTGGAGTAGATAAATTAGAGAACTTCTTGAATAAATAAAGGTAGTAATTTTTCTACCTTTTGGAATTGTCTCCTTATGAATTGGGATCTTCTTCTCATAATCCTCCAATATTAAGTCAACACAATGTATTGCACAAGGTGTCCAAAATAGCCTTTTCCTCTTTGCCATCAACATTTAACCAATAACTTTGTAGTTTGTTGCATTATTTGTCATAATTTGAACAACATTCTCTTCCCCAACTCTTCAACAATGCTATCCATCATCTCAAAACTTTCTCAACTGTTTTAGAAATGGCAGAAGCATCTATGGACTTCAGAAACACAGTTTCCCTTGGGTTGTTCACCAAGAAGTTTATCATTGTCCTTCTTTTCTTATCAGTCCAACCATAAGCCATAATCGTACATCCTGTTTTCTTCCATTCATCCCTATATGTTTGTAAAGCAAGTGATGAATTTTTAACTTCCTCCTTCAAATATTTAACTCTAATCTCATGATAGGATGGAGGTTTAAATCCAAGGCCATGCCTTCAAACCAAATCAAGCATAGTAATGAATTCTTCACTCTTTGCCACATTGAAAGGTATAGCATTGTTGTAGAAGAACCTAGCAATTGCTTGACATGCTTCCTCTCCCGCACCTTTCTTAAACATGTTAGTGGTGACCTGTGCACTAATTACTCTTTGCTCAAACTATTGCTCGATGCTTCACTATTTTTACTTTTCTCACCAACTTTTGTTGTTTTCTCCTCCATATTAAGGCTTGATTTCTTGATCAAATTTTGTTGCAAACCAACAAAAATTTCCTACATTTCCTTCTTCACTTCATCACCAACAACCTTCCAAGCTCCAACATCCTTTTGAGTACCAGCCAAGCGATGCTTCAACCAATGAACTCTCCCTATTATTATCTTTTGACATTATTTGCATAGAAGTTTCCAAGTATCTCCAGCAACTGAAACACAATGCTTCCAAGCTACATCACTCTTATTTCCTAGAGCATTTTTTGGAAGCATGAGTATACAAGAGTTTGAAGTTGGATTTGAAGCCATTTTAATGATTGGAAAAAAAACTAAATGGGATAATAATTGATAATTTGGGCGTAGTGGAGTTTGGCTTACTATAAAGGAAGAACATAATAGTGCAGTGTGGTGCAATGAAAAAAAAAAAGAGAGAAAGATGGATTGGGTGCAATAAAAACAAAAAAGGGGAGAAAGATGGATTGGAATGAGAGTAATTGGAGTGTGGAAGTGAATTAAATAGGCAAAGGAGGAGCAAAAGTTTTTGAATCTCTGGAGAAGGAAGAACGGCAGTTGAGACATTTTTACCAAAAGAGAGCATGCAGCGACATGTTTTTCATGTGTGGAAGAGAGGCAGTCTCGAAGAGTTGAGTGCAAGCAATGGTAGTTTTTCATAATAAGGAAGAGGGGCAATGGTTTCATGAAATTTGATTGGGTTGAAAAGCAGTGGCAGTTTTCATGAGGAAGAGAGGCAATTGGGCTCAAAGAAATGGGCTTACGTTTCAAGTTCCAAGTTATAAAATAACCTACAATCCTTAAACATAACTTACCCAAGTGAGAGAGCTGTCAAGAGGCGTTGTCGAGGCACCATCAAGGAATGTTGAGAGGCGCCATCGAGGAACGTCAAGAGCCACTATGAAGTACATCGACAACCACTACGAGGTACGTCGACAGCCACCGCAAGTTACATCTACAGCCACCGCGAGGTACATCGACAGCCATCGGTTACGTCAACAGCCATCAAGAGTTACATCGACAACCATCGAGGTACATCTACAACCACCGTGGGAGCCGCCACCACAAGAGCTGCCACAAGAGGAAAGTCATCGCAAGGATCACCCTTGTGAGGAAAACTGCCGTAAGAGGTGTCGTTGCATTGTAAGACATGTCGCTTCCACACGATCTACGATGTATCCTGACGATCTTAGGCGATTCATCAAAACCGTAACTTTTGGCCGACTCGAGATCGAAGAGCCAACATTGTAAAAACATCTTATCTTATGTGGCAGCACGCGGCAGCACGCGTTTTTAACAACCATGATTCATACACTCATATACAAGAAAGAGAAAGTGACATTGCATGGACAAGTAACTAACGAACCTCATATCCGAGGAGGGGCAGAAACTTCTCCTTACTTATGCTTCTTGATACATGTTCAGTTCTTAACATATGAATGCCAAAAAACACTGCACTTAAAAAGTTCAAAAGATCTCCAACCTGTATTCAGCATAACATGTAAACAAGTTAGAGGAAACAAAAATGACTATCAAGAAAGCTAAGCATTCAGGTAATGTTTACCACATTCTTTAGCCACATATACTGTTATGATAGGTTTTGAATTAAAACTGAAAAATACAGGGAAAGAACTAGGAGCAAGCTCCCATAATTATTAACTGAAGCTATAAAAATAGTAAAGCAAAAGAAAAATATCAGGTACGGGAAATGCTACCTCTGCCCTACAGCTTCATTCACCCTAGTCAATCCACATGATCCAATCCCCAGCACCCCACCCCACCCCACCCCAACCACTCCCCAATCCATTCCCTTCATATTAAGGTTGTGTTCCACGATTCTAACACCCTCTAAAATAAGTCTTACCTACTAAGTATCCATTAGGTTAGAGCCACTTTGTTTTTTTGCATACAGCCTAGTCCGCTATACACCATCATTACCCAATCTATCCCTATTTTTACTCTCCTTTCTACTAACATGAAGCGGAGGATAATGATTTAAAGGCTTATTGTATCATAAACCTTATCATAAACGGGAATAAAAGATGAGAAGAAAACATGGAAATGAAGATCAAACTTACACATGGAGATGAACCACTGGATTCCAGCATTCCAACTCCTACAATCGACATTAGGGCTCCAAACCAGGTTCTAGTTGGAACTGCTGCTCCAAGCAGGCCATCAAGTAACGGAACCACAATAACCTGTTATTTCACCCTAATATTCATGATGTACTTGTTTAAAACACTCTCATGAAGGAAAGGTCACTCGCATAATATATAAAATTCATTTATCTCACAGTGAACATTGATAAAAATGATGCACGACCAGCATCAGAGGTTTGTAGTCCAAGTGCCTGCATAAGATATCCCAGACTAACCCAAATACCCAACTCTATGCCAAAATTTCTGGTAGAAGAATCTCTCCATCCTCGCACTACAAATGGGATGAAAGGAATGGCAGAAAGAGCAAACCGCACAAAAGTGAAAGCTGCTGGATTCATTATTGCCTGAACCTCTTTGACAACTGGAATGCTACTAGCTAAAAATACATTGACAAGGAAATAGTAAGATCATAAGATGTACAAGAACACCTAGATCATCTAAAAAATTACATGTTTCTGCACTCAAAATATCTACTGATAGCAATTTCCCCCAAAGCAATAAACGTAATTGCAAATATACAGATCTGCATGATGCTTTACTTAGCAGTCCAAGGACAAGTTATGGTCTGTGACAATAAATCTGTTAAAGAGAGAATAACAGATGCAAGAAATTCTGAAACCCTGTAAAAAACTACACAAGAGAACTCATTTTACTAATTATAATAAATATAAATAATTGTAGAAATACAAGATATAATAAGTCTACAAATAAGATTCTAAAAAATCTTATTTCAATAAGATATCGCTATAATTACAAAGATCCTAATTAGAGAAGGAAACAGATCATAAAATAAAAGATTAAATCCTATGAGATCTGTGAAATCCTAATCCTAACCAGAAAATATATGAAATATGGAAACAAGAACTAAAAGATCATCTAATTTAATATATTCTAAACTAAAATTTGTTAGATGCAATATTTTCTAGATACAGTAACCCAATGCTTGTAATTTCTAATATGCAACGCATGCTCAAAACTCAAAATGTACTAAAGTCATTAGACTCGTTTAGTATTAATTCTCAAAAGTCATAGCTTAAAGAAAATCATCACGGGTAAAAGAAACATTTAAGTCTCTATTATACCATAGAAAGAAATGAGAGTTATAAAATATGTTATGTAAATGAAAGTTAAATAGGAAATGTGCATCCGAACTCCCTAAACTTTGGCCTTTTTGTAAGTATGCCAGAAAACAGGGTGGTTTGCTTAATAATAGGATGATCTTGCTATCTTGGCCAGAGAATGTGTCACCGGCTTGACCGTAATCTGACCAAAAATGTGCCACCTGCTTGACCAGAAATTGACCAAAAATGGGTGGTTGACGTATGAAAGGGTGTAATGGATACTATACTACTCCCCCCTCCTGCAGTTGTAGTGGCAACTCACCTCCTATAACAAAAATAGTTAACACGAGCGTGATAGGCATAGTGGTATACACAATTCAGAACTTCTCAATATTATACAACAAAATATCCTTAAGGAAAATCAAATACATGATTCAGAAGGATGTCGAGAAAATCCAATAACTATTAAAGTTATTCAGAATCCCACATTGAGTAGAATAAACTACTTGTGTTACTGGATCCCTTACGAAACAGGAATTGTGGCTGCACAATTGTCAGTCACAACGTCAAGGTTTAAATAACTTTCCCAACCACAACTCAGGATGAAATGACCACATTTGTCCACAATATTATGGACCAAGACAAGATCACAATCTGTTGAGTATTGAGATCACAATCTGCTGACTACGTTTTTTTTATCAACAAAACTCGAAATTAGACATCTAAAAAATGAACTAAATCGCTTGTTATCTAAGCTTAGAGCAACATGACATTTAAATAAATGCACTAAATCGCTTCATGTTCGTAGCTGATAACACAGCCCACTCTGCACATCCCCATAAAGCAGATAAAAGCATTAATCATTCAATGATACAACATCTTCATCTACAGAAAATTTCCCAGTTAATTTTCGTCAACCTTTCCAAAAACAGAGAGGAATTAGGTGAGAGAAGGAAACAAAAGAAGGTTACCGTAAATAAAAGTGATGACATTCAGCAAAATGATGTTTCTCACTTTCCTGGATGGGAACAGAATCCTCCGCCACAGATACCGCTTTCGGAATCCAAACACGGAGTTGCAACTTCGAGTTTCGCCCAAGCGGTCTGGGTTTTGAGCCGAACTGGCATTCTCATTCTCCGGTGAGGGATCCGAATTCAAGTCTAGAATAACGGGCTTGCTCGACCCGTGACATGAAGTGGATGTAACTGAGGAAGAATAGTGGCGCGGGCTCTGGCCGTGCGAAGAGCAAGAGGCGAAACGGTGCCGTTTGGCACGGGAAGGGTAGAGAAATGAGGAATTGTGCGGAGAAGGTGTTCTAGAAGGGTCGAGATAGAAGGGTACGGTTCTACAGTGCGAGTGCAAAGCCATGGTTGGCTTCTGTCACCAGGATGATCGAGAAGTGAAGAAACATAAAAAAAAAAAAAAAAAAAAGAAATGCATGACTTGTAACAGTGTCATGTGATCATGATGTCACTGTCAATCATCAATTTCGCACCAAGAAGCAGTCCGATCTCCTCCTGTGATCATGTATGAATATCAGCTAATTGACATTTTCAAAACAGAAAATTTATTTTAGGATCCACCTATTGAGTAATTTATTTTTTTAATTATTTTGAATAATAATTCAAACTTATTAAATAAAAAAATATTTAATTCTATCTTAAAAACTAATTAACATTTTTTACAAATGTTTTTCTTCTCTTTATTAATATAAATATTATAAAAATTTCTGAAAAATCACACTTTAAATAAAATATTATTTTTACGATAAATTTATTTCATTTAATTAAATATAATTATTTTAAAATTTAATTATAATTAAATAATTTTTATATACATATTTATAATATCGACACCATAATTAATATTATTTAAAATGATTAAGTATAAAAACTTAATATAATTTATGAATTTATTAAAATTATTAATATTTGCATTATTTATTTATATTTTAATTAATTTTTAAAAATTTAAAATTTAAATTTGTAATAATATAAATTTTAGTTCTTTAAAATATTAATTAATTTATTTATAAATAATTATATAATAAATATTAAAATATATATTTATAAAATTAATTTTTTAAATACATATATATTCTAAATAATATAATCATATTTATTTTATTCAATTAGAATAAATAAAAAGATTAAGTTCTTCTATTGTAATTTTAATCCTATAAAAAGATATTAAACAAATCTATATTTTACTAAAAATATATTTTAACCAAAATATATTTTAAATAATATCTAAATATAGTTATGTTATGGTTAATAGAAATTAAAATTATATGCTTTAAGAAATTAATTATATGAATATATTTTTGTTATTTATTACATAATTATTTGTGAAAAGTTAATTAATATTTTAAAAATTAATATTAATGTTATTAAAAATTTTGAATTTATAATATTCAAAAATTAATTAAAATTGTAAACAGAAGTAATGTTAATATAAATTATAGTAAATTTTTATATTTAATTATTATAAATAATATCAATTATAATATTAATATTATAAAATACATCTAAACATATTTAATTATAATTTTATTATAATTAATATTTAAAATAATTATAATGTAATTATATTTAATTAAAATGTATACTTTTTCAAAATAAAAAAATAAAGATAAACTCTTTTCATGAATGTAATTTCATAAGAGTTTTATAATACTCTTTTATATTAAAATAAGTATTAAATATATATTAATTAAGAGATAAAAGAGAAAAATTAAAAAAAAATTCTAAGAATTAAATGCATCCTTTGTATAATAATTTTTGTTCACTTGGTCAAAATAAATAAATATATTTTATAATTTTCAAATTTTAAGTAAATTTTTTTTCTAAAATTATTAATTAATAAGTTTGTAATTTTTAAATTTTGAAGATCTTACTATCCATCTTTGTTAGATAACAGTAATGTCTTTTAGTCTAAATGATACAACTTTATGATGATAGATGTTGTTTTCTTTGTAAATGCAAATTTTTTCTTATGGTAGGAGTGTATTTAAATTTAGTTGTATTTGGAATATGCATTAACAAGACGAATGTGTTTGACATAGGATATGCATCTTTCAAGCATATTTTATTGAAGCGTGTGTAAGTGATGCATATCTTCCATTTGTTGTTTTCTTTTTTAACTAAAATGATGTTGGCTCATTACGTTATATAATAGGTTTCTCATATAAACTTAATAAACACTTAATCATTTATTCACTTGTTCATTAGTAAGTTTTCTTCTTTCTTCTCTTAACTTTTTCTTTTTCTAGGATATTATCTGAGTCTCTTTGTATATTAAAAGCTTCTGACACATAACTTGCAAGTTTATGCCAAACATATGGATCATTGTCCATGCAAACAACTACGCATTCTCCAAGAGGATAACATTAAAGATTTCTTGTTCTTGTTTGACAATGATGATCCTAAACTTGTGTTTTGACCCAGTTCTCTAATCTGGAATGAAGTTGTCTCCTTTCTAGCTCTACATGTATGTTGTCATTAATGCGAGGATTTGGTATGTGTTCAACAGACGCATAACATATTGTGTATGTATATCTTTGTTTTATAAGCAAATGCTTGGACAAATGATAATGATAAGTAGCCTTAAACATTTCATGATACAACTCAAATCTTATAAATGTTTATCATATGTATGCAAAGAATGTACATTTCTTCATTTCTTAAAAAAGATCTTGCAAAGATTTATATACATCAAAGATCTCTTGAAGAACGTACCAAAGTTGTTCACACCAATAACTTCTCTGATTTTATAGTATGTTAACTTTGCAAAGACAATTAGTTGTACATGACTCTGCACTTTACTTTAGTTTGGATGAAAGTTATCTAAACTAAGTTTGATAAGTGATACCATATATTAGAGTGTTGCTTGAAGAAGATATGTGCATTTAATGCTACATGAAAAACATTTAATGCATCTCCAAGCTTGAATCTAAACAGAAACAAGAAGATTAAGAAAACCTTCTTAGAAGATCTCAATTCCTATAAAATATTCTCAACGACTCTTTCTTATAAGCCTTTATATATAAAAGTTATGTTGAAAAAAACCTATTAACAAAACTTGTTATGCTTTAATGCTCTTGCAATCTTAAAAATCCTTGTGTCCTAATTATAAAGAATAACATTATTTGTGTTCGTTAGCTTATATACAAGAGTGAATTCTTTGTATGTGTGTAAAGGTGTAAACCCTCTTTCAGAGAGCAAACATGTGATCTTTTATATCACTTTTATAATATTAGTTTTACCAATAGTGACTACGTTCTAAAGAATATTTGTGTGTGTTTAGCCAAAAGTGGTTGTTGTAAAAACCCAAATCGGGGTTTCACAATTGTTTCCAAATAATACTTGGTTACCAAGAGTGGTTGAGGTCTAAATAATACTTGATTGTTGCAGCAGTAGTTTGTTTAGTGAAACTTAATTGTGTTGATAAAGAAATGGACGTAATCTTCGTTAACAGATGAACCAATATAGAAATACCAGAGTGTGACTCCTTCTTCACGTTTATCTCTTTTTTATTGCATGTTATTCAATTGTGCTTAACAAAAAGAAGGAAAGTATTTCAAAAATAAGATTTGCAAAAATCTTCTAATAATTCATTTATCCAACTTAAGATTGTGTCTGATGATATACCTTTAGATGTTGAATTGCAAAAACACTTAAGAGTTTTAAATATATAATTCAATCATCCCTTCTTATGTATTTTTCTTGTTTTCACAATATGTCACAGTGACCATCTTACTTTTCTTGATTGATGGTGGATCTTGTCGGTTAGGCAAAAGGGTCATGTTCAAACTAGTGGCATAACATTCTTTAGTTATCCATTGGTTAACATGCACTCTTACTATGTCCCTTGTTGTCAACAGGAACTTTATAGCAAGGTGTGCATGTGAAAACAATTGTGCCAAGAGCATTCAAGGAAGGTTTGCAAAGTATGATGCTATACAAGGTATTAAAATTGACGATGAGATGTTAGTACTCCCTTCCTTGAGCTTCGTCTCAAGCCTATATCCATGTGTATCAAATTTTTGTTTGGAGAAGTCAACTACTTGATCATTATATGGTTGTATTTCACTTTTTGGTAACTCCAAGCACTGAGAGGTTTTCCACCATAGGATGTTAATCAATCTCCCTTAGTCGACTAACATCTTTATAATAGAAAATTTTCCACTTCCACTATGATGACCATGAGATCTCATGTAGTAGATCTCTTTGAAATTGGAGTCGTTGAAGGTAATGAGATATCTTTCCTTTTGGATTCGAAAATATGACATTAATTGACTACACTACGTGCAAGTATTTTCTCCAAGCTAAGATAATGAAGCCTTTTGTAAGGGTTTGATCGCAGTTTTGAGTTCCTTTCTCATTAGGAGGAGGATCTTGTCGATGTTCCTCTTGATGATGATTTTTTTCTTTGTTTTGATTGGTAGCTTCTCTCCCTCTAGTCATGGTCTCTATGGATGAACTTTTGCAAGTGGTCTACATGAATTAGTTCTTTAATTTTGTTTTTTAAAGCCAAACAGTCTTCCAAACATCCTTTCCCTAGTGTATGGATCAATCTTGTATAGAAAACTTCTTCCAAGATACATGTTATGTTAGCATTAATTGGGTGTAGTACGTAAATCATAAGCCTTAAGGCTCACAAATCTTAAGTATAAGTTGTGATTGATGATTGCTTTTTTTTGTAAGTTTTCTTCTTGGCGAGAGTTGTTTCGACCCCAATATTTGTTGAAGAAGACTTTAACTTCATCTAGGTATATGAACTTGATGTATCTTCATCTTAATCATCTAAGTCGGATGTCAATTTTTTACATAAAGTGTATGCGAAGGACTTATGTTTAAGAGTCGTGACCATATGGTGCAAAACTACTAATTACTCCAAAAAAGACATTTTACATCGGTAATTTATAAGTATTTACATCGGTTTTGATATGATGAGGATAAAATATATGTAATAAGTTCAATAGTTTTTATATCAGTTGTGGAACCAATGCAAAATTGATAAATATTATAATGGGTAAAACTAAAATTGATATAGTATGTACTCTGTAAATGAAATTAAAAACTTGTTCAAAGACATATTACATTGATTTTTTAGAGAAATTGATGTAATATGAGTTTGACCATAATCAATATAATATATCATACCAAAACTTTCAATGTGACACATATTACATCAAATTGTGTCTTAATTGGTGTAATATTTATTGTTTTTTTAAAGAACAAAAGATTTTATGCACATGTCAACCTATAATTACAAATAATCGTAGGAAGCTATACTAGATTGATAAAAATTAAACTAGCATTGTTTTAAACAAAGAAATACCAAAATTCTACTTAAACATAACATTTACTAAAGTACATCAAAATTAAGCATAGGTATTAATAAAAGCTAAATTAGTACACCAAAAAACATTGTCTAAATAATATTATTCTAAATATATCAAAATTCTTATTTCTATTCCGTTTAAAATATCTTGCATATTCTTGACAAATTTCTTCAATTGTGGTTGTACTCAATGATTTGTCATTCACAAAATGTTATAGTATGGAATAAATATTAATTTTTTATAATATCATATATCAAACCAAAATATGAGCTATTTTAGAATACTTAAAGTAGCTCATTACCTATTCATAAGAATCAACAATACTGACACAAGTTATGGCCCCATCCAATGCATGATGTAGTATCCTAACTCAGTTTCCTTGATTCCCATTACACTATTATATGAAATTTAGCTAAGTTAATTTATGAAAACTAATAAGAATGATTGTAATGGTTTCAATGATAAACTAAATACCTTAGGATAAATTGAACGAAGATTATGTGCAGATGAAGTAAATTTACCATCTAAAACATTGCCTACGTTAATAACATTAAAAAAATATTAGTAATTTATAATATATTAGATGATCTAAAGAAACATATTATTTCGTACTTAAAACATACCCTTGTACTACAACTTTCAAGTTTGAGTTATGTGAGACAAATAATCATCAATTGCTAATGAAACCTAAAATAAAAAATGCCATTAGTGATGTTGAATTAATTATGTAGGAGCTAAAGTGAGTGAGTTGTACTTATACATTGATACCATTGATAGGATCAATTATTTTTCCACAAATACCATTGAAGAATATGCAAAGACAAGTGATGTCTGGTCTGACATTTTTCGGTAAGATGCCAAAAATAGTCACTGGGAGAAGCTGTTGTATATGAACATGACAATCATGAGATTTTAATCTTACAAGTTTCAAATACTCAATTGCCACAAAACTCTTGATATTTGAAGAGTATCCTTATGGTACTTTGATTCCTTATAGACACCCACAAAAAATTTTCTTCTCATTTTTTGACTAAGTATGACATGTTGGAGGCAAATATCCATTTACCATACGCTTGTGATTGTAACTCCAAACGAACACTTACCTCAATTAGATCTATACAAGCATTTACACCATCTTTTGCATTCCCTTTAATGTTTAGCAATGTCCCAATTATACTATCACAAACATACTTTTTCACATGCATTACAATTATCCAATGTCTAACCTCTAATTTGGACCAATGTAGGAGTTTAAAGACGATTGATTTCTTCTCGTATTGATTGAGTTTTATGTATTGCAATCTTTGAACCTTAATCATAGTGTATAAATCAACTAAAAATTGTTGAAACAATACTTTTTACCTAACAATAGCACTAAATTTATATTTCCTATCTTCAATTCTTTAAGCAATGAATTTCCTTAATGTAATTGACATCCTCTTTTGGTTTAGCTTGCATCCTCTTTTGGTTTTTTAATTATATCACGAGATTCTCTTAATGAAATGTTTTCTTTATATCTTTTTTGTCATAACAAAATAAACAATATATACTACAATGGTAGAAAAGCACTTTGTGTTTTATGAATTATAGTTAATTTTCCAAAAATTTTTATTACCATTATATCTCTTCCCGCTTACTATACGTCCAACAATCTCATCTGCAATTACAATATAGTAAATTCTTGGGTCTTTATCCCTATTCCTACATTACCTTAACCTAAAAATTGAACACAGATTTTTCATACCTTGATTCAAAATTTGAACACAGATCTTTCGTGATCTCTGATTTTTCTGAAAAATTTAACAAGAATATTGTGTTCATCGATAGTGTATTTCAAACTTAATTTTTATGTTTTTTTATTAGTTATAGTATACAGTAAATTATTAATTTTTACGTTTCTTTTTTTATACGTTAAATCTTTATTTTTGTATTATATTTAAATTTGAAATTACAAAATTACAAAAAAGCTTTATATATATATATATATATATATATTTAAATATATGCGGACTCCCTTGTAGACCTAAAAGATGTAGTATGTAGTCGGGCTAAACTCTGTTATTTCTATTAGAGGGAGTCACTTGCTATTTGTAATTATGGATGGATATTCATGTTTGGCGTTGTATAAAAATACAGATTGAAAGTTATAATAATAACAAACTTTGTGGACTGTATACAGTATAACTAATATCTGTATGTTACGTGTTATCACACCAATTTTAATTATATGCATTTTTTTATAAAATCCTATTTACGGTATAATTACGAAGTTGCGAAATGCCAAGTCATATTGCAGACCTAATAATTTGACTTGTTGGAGTAAGAACAAGGAGAAAACACTGGGAACAGACAAGGACGAATACTCACAAATCAAAATAGAGTACAAAAATGGAAGACAAAGATGAAGAGTGGTTGTTGTTGAATGGGTAAATTTGGGTTTTCCAGTGCGAAAAATTGGAAACGAAAGCGAATATGCGTGGAGGGAAATAGGAAGATTCTTGCGTAAGCAGCATCTTCCTCTCTCTTATTCTATTCCCTTATTTTATTTTTGTTTCTTATATCTCAAAATTCAAAAAACCCATCAACTGAAAAATCAAGCACCACCTTCTCCTCCTTCTCCTTTATAAATACCATACGCGCTTCTGCATTGCTACTACCTATTCATTCTCAGGTTTTTTTTTCTCTCTCTCTCGCTCGCTCGCTCGCACACACGTATTGTGAACTTTTATTTTCTTCTTTGTGGTTTTTAGTTGAGGCTAAATCAAGGTTTTGCTGTTGTTGGAGTTTAATTCAATGGAAACTTGGTATAGTAATTAGCAGGTTATACTGTTTCTTCTTGAGAAACGCTGCTGAGAAACGTTGTAGAGTAATTTGGCAGGTTATATTGTTGATGCATTGAGACTCGCGAGGTTTTTCCGAGTTAATCCAAGAATGAAGGAATCAGGATGGAGATTAGCTTTATGAGAATTGAATTGAGTACATAAAAAGTAAAAATACCTAGTAACATTGTAGATTATCTCTTCGTATTCATGATTTGTTTCCCTATAATTAGGATTGAGAGTTTATGGTTATAGGTATATAAATAGGATTATGGGAATAGGATTTTGAGTTTGATTTCGGTGCATTAATGATGTGCATAATTTGCTAGAATCAACTAAACGTACCTTGCATATCGGATTGATCTTGGATTGGTTCTTTGTCTTTTATAACACTTTCTCACAGTACATCGTGTATCTCATTGTATCAAGTGGATACACATTGCAAACGATGATATTCTTCTATCCTTATCTACCTGAATTCAATGCTACAGTGAATGTGGGATTTCGTCATATCGTAGTGTGCATTGGGTTCTCATTTGAGGAATTTTGTTATATCGTAATGCATTAGATTTTTTCGTAAGAGGATTTTTGTCACCAACGGCCGCCGCTGTATTCACCTGTCTTGTTCTGTTCACCAATGAATTAAAAGTACTTGCGTGCTTATGATACATATCTACTAGGAGATTCTATTTAGGTTATCTTAATTGTGACAATCTGAACAAAGACGATTTGGGAAAGATCGCGTTTCAGCTATCTGAAGTTCTGAATTGGAAATTCTTACGAAATCTAGGATATTCATCTCATGATAATATATATATATATATATATATATATATATATATATATATATATATATATATATATATATATATATATATATATATATATATATATATATATATATATATATATATATATATATATATATAGAGTAAGAGGTTCATGCCAAACGAATTTTATATTAGGACATATCAAATAATTTCTTACGAATTCAGGGATATTCATCTCATCTAATTTTTAAAGTTTGAAGTCAACCGAATTTTTATCATGGCCAATTAATTACGATTTACAATAAAAAGTGGAAGGTCAACTGAGTTAATTCTTGGATGATTTGTTAATTGTTATATAATCACTGCAATTAGCAGTTCTTCCACTATTTTAATCATAATAAATAGTGGAAGGGTCGCCTGCGTGTTCTGGCATCATTTGTTATATAATCACTGTCATTAGCAGTTCTTCATGATTGTATGTTCAAATTTGATTGTGGTTGAAAGTTAAAACTATATACACTGGTTCCCAATTTTATGAAGTAATACCAATATTCTATTTTTAATACAGCATTGGTGGCTAGACTCAACACTCTCTCCAACCAACCAGTGCCAGCAACTTCTTGCTGGTACTCAAGTTGACCAGCATCTTCTGTGGGGGAGGACATGACTCAAAACAGCATACTGAATCACAGTAGAGCCCTTGATGGTGTCCATGGAGTTCAAGTGGTACCTCACTCACCGTTTGATTTGACAGAAACTAATCAAAGTGGGGACTTTCATACTTCAACAGGCCAAGTGTCAACTAGTGGAGCAAATCAGCAGCTGCTAATGCAGTGAGTGAAATATGTACCCATCAGAAATGTCATACAATTTTTACTTGACTGTAATTTTTTAACATTGAAAAGAATTGAAAATTTACAAAGCCATGCACACTACTAACCTACTTCTTATGTGTACCAGAAGACTGTGGCAACAGAGACCAGCATGCCTGAGACCCATCCATTGTACTATTAGTTGTCATGGTAATATTGAGAATTATTCTTTCCATTTGATGTTTTGTTAATTTGTTTCCCATGAATGATCCAATCTTGTGTAAATAATTGTTATTACTGCATCCCTTTATCAGGTGATCAGAATCTTGCTGAAAGGTTTGCTAATGTGCTTACTTCAATTCCTTTTATAGCTCTTGGAATCCATGCTCCCAGGTAATATTTTTCTCCTAGCATCATAAATTATTTTGGCTAGAAAAATAGCTTATGTAATCCTATAAATAACTGTGTAATGTAGGAAGAATGTCAGTTCAAAGTTGTATGCTAATTCTCTAATTGGAGTTGGAGTGGCCTCAAGCATGTATCATTCTTCAAGAGGAAGGTTGAGGAAATTTTTGAGATGGGTTGACTACACAATGATAGCCACAACAACTGTTGTGAGTAACATACAGATAAATATAATCATTGACTATTCAATAACATGCAAAAACCTGATTATATTTGCTATATTCTGCACTAGGAAGCATTTATCAATATTGTCTAGACCTAATAATTGGAAATCATGCCACTACTGCAGTCAGTGAATTAGACACTGGTTAGGAGAACTAAGTTTTTTCTGCAGCTATACTGGTCATCAGCACATCAGCAGATCCACTCAATTTAGAAATGTCATTTTTCTCTAGCTTTGTTTGAAATGGCAAATTTCTTGTATATGTTTTACAATAATTAAAGTGAATCTTCATGCCAACTATTGTTTTTCCAGCATCTGGATTGAGTAAGTATATCTATTTTTTTTAGAGAGAAAGGTTTATTATATATTGACGGTTTCTATAGATTACTTTTTCATATTTCTTTAATATCAACAATAATGCCGAGTCACTGAATATGGAGAAAGGGATTGTTTTAATCAGGACCATTCAATAAAGGAGAGGTTTGATTATCATTATGCTATATTCTGAATAACCAAGTTTCAATGTTTTAGCATCTTACAACAATATTGCTCAAGTTGTATATAGATTATATTGACAATATTGTAGTCAATGTGTTATTTCAACACACCCTTTAATGCCCAAGATTGACATCTGGAGCATCGACAAACGTGGGTGGCCCAATAATAACACCTTCTCACACCTATGAATAGGCATATAGAGTATAGACAAACACAAGTATCCAATAATAGATAAAAAGTAGGCTTTTATAATCTTAGAATTTGGAATATGAAGTCTATTTCAACCCCACAAATCCGTTGAGAAGCCTTATGAAGATTACATTGATTATATTTCTAGTTAATGCGTGAACAAAAATAACGTCTTGTTGGCTTTTCCATGGTTTAATTCATCCTCTATGCATTTTTTTTTTCTTTTTCGGTTTGGAGCTTAAGTATGACAACAAAACAAAGAAGCATTACTTGCGTATTTGGACATGTTTTGTGTATGTGTTACATTTTTCTTTACTGTCTAGCATGACATTGTTATATTCTTTTCTATGGGTAAATCAATTTGATATCATATTTGAATATAAAAATCATTCTGCAGTGTCTGTCAATGGCCCTCAGAAATGAGAATCCCAAGTTACTGATGGCAGCGTCTGCAATATTTCTTCCAGTTAATCCGATGATGGTTTCAGTTATTCACACTGGGATGATGGAGGTAAGTTTTACAACTATAAATTTTGACGATTTGCGTTTTATTTGTAAAGCCTGGTTACCATGTTAACCATTAACATCACTGATGTAGAACTCTACAATATTGTATCACTATTTGTCTATTACTTATCAAATCGATCTTAGGTCTAACTAACGAAACTGTTGATGCTTCTCTAAGTAATTTCGGTTCCATCTTTTTGCAGCCTTACAATTTTCTGGAGCGTATTCCGAATAGGACTTTCCAAAACTTATTTTACAGTTTGGAAAGCCCATTCCGAAATACATGCAAATGTCACAGAAAATTGCGGGGTTGCGGCTTTAAGGAGGGATGATTAAAGTGGGCGAGGGGGGGCCATGATGCTCAATTTGTTCACAAAGAAAAAAAGAAATATGAACCTTCGCTTTTTATATAAATTAAAATATTGAACTGTGTAGTCTTGGATAATTTACCAATTAACTTCTATATATTAATTTTGGCTACACCTTTCTCAATTTAACTTTATTCAATGCGTCACATGACTTGCACCACAGGCATTCTATCCTTTTTTTTTCTTCAAATATTCTTAAATACAGTCATTAATTTATCCTGCATGTAGCAATTTAAAAAGTTTATTTTAATTTATATAATAAAATAAAAATCTCTTTTTTTGACAATAATGAAAATATCTCCTAATCGTACTTTATTTCTTCATCAAAATAAGATTTCATTATTGTTTTGTAATGATAATATCCTTTTTCTGTTTATATATTTTTATTTTTTTTAATTTCTATATTTGAGAGAAACCACATTTGATTCTTTACTGTTGCTTTTAGTAAATAATTTTTTTGGTACCTTGGAATCATGATTTATGGAACTTATAGGTTATGGAAATGATTAAATTTTGTTTGTTTGGTAAAAAATATTGCTAAAACTATTTATATTATGACTTAAGTTTCT
The DNA here is from genome assembly GCA_030347555.1 of Lablab purpureus. Lineage (NCBI taxonomy): Eukaryota > Viridiplantae > Streptophyta > Magnoliopsida > Fabales > Fabaceae > Lablab > Lablab purpureus. Next base: position 22,695,041 of record CM059255.1, on the reverse strand, counting down.
AGAAATAAAAATTAATGTGTTATTTTTTCTTAAATCTTTAATTTTTTTTTCATATTAAAATTATTTCATATGATTAATTTTTAAAGCCACATATCTTGTAAGAATATTTATGTGAGAAACTTTGTCAAAAACTATTCCCAGGAAACATTATTTCTTGAAAATGTTATTTCTAAAAGATAAACCAAATAAGGAAAATCTACTATCCCGATTTTAGATTTTCAGAAAATTAAAAATATTTCTTGGTTAGCAAAACAAAATTTAGAAGCATTCATGCAATGTATGAAAATATTGTTACTTTGGCCTTTAAAATGCTTTATAGATCTGTCACTTAATTTGAGGATATGATAGAAACAAAGTTAAAAACTGAAAAATAAGTAAACGATAAATGTTTCGAGTAAAATAATTAGAATATAAAAGTATATCTAGCTACAATATTTTATAGTTTGTTTTCTGGGTGTGAAAAGTGTAATGCTATAGTTAATACCTCTCTTCATCCTGGGAATTTGTTCTTTAAAAAAGGTGTTTTTCGCACTGGCACAGCTCTTGTACCAAGTGTAGTAACAAGATATGATGTTGTAAAAATTAGAAGTAAACATTTTATAATTAAGCTTTTCTAACACTATTTTTGTAATTCAGGTAGCATTTGCTAGAAGGGCATTGAAGGATCCAGACTTGAGGATGGCTCACACAGTGCATAAGATGTCGTCATTACTTGGTGGTATGCTTTTTGTAGCTGATGATTTATTTCCCAAAACTCCTTACCTTCATGCTGCATGGCATCTTGCCGCTGCTGTTGGTGTAGGCACCTGCAATAAGCTTCTTGAGTAAGTGTGCGCTGGAAACAATGCATTCTGAATAAGAATAGCATCAGCATAATCTGTCGACTTAATTTGTAAAAACAGTGATTGAGACCATGAGGTAGTCATTGTATGTTCTTGTATTAGGTTCATGATGTAGACGAGTTCAGTGAAAATTAAGTTCCCAATTATTTACCTTATTCAATTTTTAATTTTACGTTCATTGGTTAAATTAATTGGAGAAAGGGATTCATGCAGGAAAAAACTTGCGTCTATTCTTCTTATTTGATGAGCATGCAGTTATAAAACATCTTGCATTATAATTTCTACCTGAACGTGTATGTTGAGTAATTGCTTCTATGGAACTTATTTGTTTGAAGTATGTGTTGGATTTTCTGAAAATTGGAAATATATGATTTGATGACTTTTACTCATTTCCGAACCAACTGTTTAAACGAAAACCGCATCAGATGAAAAACAAGAAAAGATTTGACGTAGATGGGCTAAGGTTATGATAAGGAAAAATAATAATTAAATAAGTAGGTTGTATATTTAATTTGAAAACCAGACTTTGATTGAAATGGCACTTAACCAACAAAAGAAAAAAAGAGGGAGAACTGGTATAAAAAAAGGAAAAGAACAAAACTCAGAATACTTTTAGAATCTAATTTAAGTTTACTACGGTGATTTGGCATTTTGTTAGCAATAGTAGGAAAGGCCTTTGAAAGAAGTAAACAATCCGTTAACTAAAACAGAAGACGACTTTGAAATGTCCCAGGTTGACAATTTTTCATCTTACTCTTTAAAAATATTAAAATTATTAAAGTAATTTATAAAACTAAAAATATAAAACCCAATCAATCAGTACTCCGATCATTTTGGCACAGATAATGCAACACTTGCGACGTCGAATCTCTAATCTATTTTATGTGCTAATGTGGTGTCCACATTTAAGAAGCTCACATGGGTTGGTGGGTTATGGATGCTCTTAAGCATACAAATGGTGAGAACTGACAACTACGTACACCGCTACAAGTCATGCATGATGTTTCAATAAACCTCTTCCAGGTGTGCTACCAAAACAAAATATCATTTTGCATAGAATCCAACATCATCATCACACATGATTAAGCTGATGACATAATTTTACACTTCCAATGGCTTCGATTTGTTGTCACAGATGTACTTACTCTGGAACCTTGGTTAACCCAGTCCTGTAAATTGAATAACAATCGTCAGTTTCACAAGTAATAATCGAATTAAGAGATTTAAAGAACATAACCAGCACGACCACCAGACACAAGAGATAATAATCTAACAATGCCTTTGACAGCTGTACAACGTACTCAGCAAATGCAGGAATCACAATCCATACCTAAGGGCCAAATTTTGAAATAACTAACCTTGATTTCTCCAACTTTCCAACCACATCTTGAATAGCAAATACTGTCATTTTCTTTACCTGTTTCAAAATCAGCAATCGAGGGGGAAAGTTACATAAAATCACAGTGCAAACTGTTCATATGACAATATTATGCATATTGCCAGGTAGGTCCTATTTCGATAAATTAATTCTAGAACAAATCAAGTTTGTTACTTAATTTTTCAGATGTCAGACTATCCAATGAGAAACCACATCCATGAGAAGCAGAAGACAATATAAAACAATTTGGATGCTTCTAATCACAAGCCTAAAGGTAAGTGAAATCCCATTTCTGTTCCCCGAGACAGTCCTTCAAGACTAATTGAGGTAAAAAGGACATTGAATTTGATGTTGCCAAAACGATTAGTGACAACACAGGTCACAGGATGATTATGCTCTAGTACCATGTTGAGAAGAGAGAAACCGAGAAAGAATTTAACAAAAGTACATATATGAGTATTCTTGTTGATAATGAAGAAAGTCATCCAAAACGTCTCTTCCATATACAATACAAGAGGAGACAACAAAAACCTAACTTAGTGCAAGAACAACTCCAACCCCACCTGAACCAGAGATAAGTATTAATACTTTAGAACCTCGAAAAAATTACTTGAATAACAATTGTAAGCCTAACCTTGATGTTGCCAAAAGGATTAGTGACAACACATGTCACTTATTAGAATGATTATGCACTAGTACCACGTTAAGAGAGAAACCGAGAAAAATTTAACAAAAGTACATATATGAGTATTCTTGTTGATAATGAAGAAAGACATCCAAAAAGTCTCTTCCATATACAACATAAGAGACAATAGAAACCTAATCTAGTGCAAGAACTCCAATTGCGCATGAACTAGAGATAAGTGTTAATACTTTTGAACCTCGAGAAAATTACTTGAATAATAATTGTAAGCCTAACCTTGATGACCTACCTATTGTCTTGAGAAAAGTCTTGAACTAAGTATACCCTTTCTCAATTTGTGTATGCTAAACACGTTTCTATGCTGCACTAGAGTTTTCTCTCTACTATTGATATAGTTAGAATCTCAACATCAGATCAGGAGGCATTAAAGGATAAGAATTAAATTCAAGGCATGAATGAAGAGATGGGTGACATGGAAAGAAAAATCAGACTTGGGGGGGTTGTTGACCGGCCACAAGATAAAAAGGTTGTGCAATGTAGGTGGATTTACATAGTGAACATTGAATTGTTACAAAACAAGGTTAGTTGCAAAAGGATATACTTAGACTTATAGTATTGATTATGAGGAGACATTAGCTCCAATTACAAAGATGAATATTGTGAAAATCATTCCAACAATAGCACCACATTTTGGTTGAGAGTTGCAATAGTTTGATGTGAAAAATGTCTACAACCCCGTGCTTACTTTGAGAGACCTACTCAGGGTATGATGTCCTTAGGGAATGCCAAAGTCAAGGTGACCATACCCCCATTTCTCAAGCACTCCTTAGAAGGTAAACTTACTCCTTTTTTTTGTGTGTATGCAAATGACATGATTGTTGCACGAGATTCTAAATATGAGAAATTGATCATGAAAGAGAAGTTTGTTGCTCAATACGAAGGATCTCAAAAAATTAAGGTCATTCCTTGGAATATGTAAGGGTGTTCAGAACCGAATCGATAAAAAAAATAACCAAAAACCGATAACCAATTAAAATCAAAAGTTTTTGGATCGACCCGCTCTGATACCAAGTTAAAAGCTGGAAACAAATGATAAAAGAGCTCAAGAGTATTTTAGTCTCTTGGCTGTTCCATTAATTTATAGGAGATATTACAATGATTACAGAATATGAAAAGACAAACTCTATACTCCTAGGGAGTAGGAGCTAATGAGAAGCACAACTTTTAATTAATACCTCAACAACTAACTACCATAATAATAACTTATTCTAACAAGATATTGTTGAGTTCTGAGAAGATATTATGAATCTTTGTAAATAATACATCTAAGTCTAAGATATTGTACATACTAAAGCCATATATATAACTTTTAACAAATTATTTGTATGTGAGTAAAGCATAATTTCCAAACCCATTAAAGACTAACAAGAAAATAAGAGATGCTTTATCTCAACAACGGAGAAGCAAAGAAATGCCAAAATCAAATCATGAAAATTAGCTTGGCATACCGGCATACCTCCAATTTGTCCTCTGTGGACTTGTGATTTATTGGAAGTGTGCGAAATTCCTCTGTCAAACGAAAGCACTCACCAACATTTTCAGGGGAAACAAAATCCATCGCAACCTTGATACATGACTACAAAAGGGAAACATATATTGTGGATTGGAGTTCATTTTGAAGATTAAATAAAATCAATCAAGCCACAAAAGGTTAGCTAGCAGCTAGGGACTTGAGTAGTATATAAGAAATAGGAGATTAAAACGTCCATGTTGCATTGTACAATAAAAATAAAAAAGTAATCAAATTTAATGTATCAAAGAACACCCAAGGGATGAAAAACTAGCAGTTTTCGCTTCCCAAAAAGGCTTGCTTTACTGATGAAAGACCTAGTCTTAATTTTAGGTAATAAACGAAGATACTACCATTGTGTGTTAGAACCATACCTAAAATAATAACATACCTAGCATTTATACACTTATAGGAAAACAAGGATACATTAATCCTACAATAAACACTTTACCTTCAGATTTCTGACTTGGTGAGGACAACCAGCAGGAATAAAAACAGCATCTCCTAACTTTTGAACAAAAGTCCAGGGCTCAATTCCTACAAGAAAATACAGAACTTTCAATATAGAACCACTTGAACAACTCTCCCAATCAAAATACTAAAAATTACGTGTTACTAACCATACTCCTCCTTAAGCTTCCTCTTATGCTCCATGGTCAGATAGAAAGTCTGGTCATGAATGGGGTGAATAACCTACATTTCCAATGATATTGCCATTCAAGAGAAAATAAAGCCGAATGAGCGAGGGACTCATGGACTGATAGGTTATCTATATACAATAGTTATGTTCTGCCAAAGTCAAGTAAATAAAATATAATTATTTGAAAAATTAATAAGCATTTCAGACCGGTTATTACATTATAATTTTATTCCCTGCCTGGTACCAACTAAGAATTGAAATGAGAAAGAAAAGAACATTTTGTGAATTGGGGGAAAAAGAACAATGAATTGGAGAGAAATTCTCCTCCAAGGGTTTTCCCATCAGACAAAGACCCAATTCTCCATTTACAGTAACAAATCTTCCTCTATCTTATCCTTCCTCCCCTATTTATATCAAAATAATCTCTCTGACTAACTCATTGATATTCTAACTATCTGAATTTCCTTATATCCTAACAATGTTCACCCCTCATAAAAATCAACCTTGTCAACAAAACGGAATTTAAACCTAATCAACCTTACAAATCCAGTTTGTAAAGTGAGGTTTGCACTAATTTATATATTATAATTTGGTCAAATTTTTAGTCGATGTAAGATCTCCAACACACTCACTCACACTTTTCTTTGAAAAAGGATTTTGTTGCTTGTCAAGTGCGTTAGAAATCTCACATCAACAGAGTTAAGACAAAATTATAGTATATAATTATATGTAAATCTCATCTTATAAGCCAGTTTTGAAAGGTTGAATTAGGCTTCAATTCCACTTTCTTAAGATGGTATCAAAGCCTTTTCAAAACCGTGTTGACTCGGTATATCCATTGTCTATGGAGGATTTTCTTTTGTCAACATTTCTGGCAGATTCACTTTCACTATTCCAACACCCTCTTCTAAGGTTGTTTTCCTCCAGCTTTTCAGAAAAAAAAAGTCTTCCAACACTACATCAACCTCCAAAATAGATTCTCCCATCTTTTCTAACCATATTGTTAGTATTGAGAAAAGATGGATGGGTTTAACTATTCCACTTTCATTGTTGAATCACCTATTGCTCTTATATTCTGGACTGATCCATCTACATTAACATTTGAAGACTTCATCAAATGGTGTGTGACACACCAATCGACTAGTAACACTGCTTTAGTGACACACATTGGTAATTCATATGCTCATCTCTCTTAATTACCTTCTCTTGGCTTCTGGCTTATTGACTGTGGTGCAATTGATAACATATCTGGTGATCATTTTTCTCTTCTTTTACTAAAATTGTCAATTTACCTTCTATATACCTACTACCAAAGTTTCCCAAATACAAGCTTGCAGAATTGGTACTACTCAACCACTCTCATCGCTTACTATTTACTTTGTTCTTTATGTCCCTAATTGCCCTTTTATTTTCCTATTTGTTGCCTGATTGACCCAATCCCATCATATTAACCTCATCTTCACTAAAAATAGTGTTACCTTGCAGGATCATATGATTTGCATCAAATGGGAGTCACGTTGCCTTTACTATCTCTATCCAACACCATCAGCATGTGCATCAACAGTCTCTTCAACAAAGATTCATGCTCAAAAGTTTTAGTAGGAGTCAGGGAAAAAGAGGTTGTGGGTCCCGAAGACATGTTGAAATAATGTAGAGGCAAGATCGAAGATAAACAGTCCTGTGAAGGGAAAGAAGAATATGCAGGAGAGAAAGTGTGGGCTGCAGGAGAGAGAAAGAGGGAACCCCAAACCAAACAGTACCGGAACAGAGAAATAAGGACGAAAATGGCTTCAGACAGCATTGACGAGTCAAATGTCGGTGGTCTGAATGCAATCCGACCACAGGAATTGTGAGCAACACGTGCCTAGGTAGGATTCTGAGTAGATTGGAGTAGGACGGCACAACAGAAGGAGTTTGGACATGCAACCACCAAGATTAGGTCGCATTCCTCAAGGTACATCAAACCCTGACTTCAGCAAAAGACACAACAACTGTGACCAATGACAGACAGATGTTGGATAGCATTTTCTTCACTGGACAACACAGACAAGCAAACTGATACCAATTTAAGAGAAAATGTAATTGGGGCTTGAATCCCTTCTCTTAGGTTCTCATATTCATAATGGAAGTTCACATATACAATAAGTAGAGGGAAAATGAAAAGGCATATTCTAGAAACTAGTACATACATAGATACTGCTTATTTAATACCTATCTAACGAATTACAATATCCTATTGTAGCTTATCAAAAATGTTTTCTTCTGAATCAACAACAAATATAACCCAGCAGTAAAAGTATTGGGTAAAAACTAAGTTTATAAATGACTCAAGTTGACATTAACTTAGAGGGATAACTAGAAAACATTTCACTGATTTACCTGCTTTAAAGGACAACAATGGACATGCCTAAACTCCCGGAAATGCATCTTCAAATATTCTTGCAATTTAGATACATCTTGCCTTCGAAAAATATCCCAGAGAGCACCTTCTGAAGCATCGGCCCCAAACAACAAATCATTTTCTGGTTTTGTTTCTACTTTCTCAACCTCTTTTACTTTTGATTCACATAAAAGACCATCCTCCTTAGCAGCTGCAATCTCATTATAACCAGATTGATTAAATTGGTTGACTTCTTTCCCATCACATAATCTACCTTCATGTTCCATAACTTGAACACTATTCTGGTCGTCCAAAGTATTTATGGTAGAAGAGGAATTATTAAGCATGTCAGCATTGGTTTCTCCATCATGATCATCACCAAATAACTCCCTTTTGTCTTGCTCAAAATGCTTTTGTTTCAACTTCTCAATGGCAGTTAGTTGCTCAGAATTCAATTTCACTTCAGCAATATGAGTCAACACATTTACCTAAAACAGCGAATTATTAAAAGGATATGTCAATTCTTTCATTGATAAGCATGCACGCTTACAGCAATAAATACAAACACTAACAAATCTTTGATCAGGAAAAGCTACGCAACTGCCAGAAGTATATACACCAAAATAACAGCTTTTCAATTATTAAGAAGACTAATATGAATGTCTGATGATTCCGCCAATTATAAAAACAGTACTTCTAATTATCAATCAATCATCAAACCAACCAGAGAAATAACTCATCAAGTATAGAATCAAATGAGAGTTTAAGCAATGAAGACAATGCACAGAACAGAGAAACTGACATGGAATTGAAGCCACAATCAACTTAAAAGAAACAACAGAGAAACGCAGTGGCTTATCAAAGACAACCATTTATATATCCTACAAACCATACACTTCCCAGTATGAACAATTTAAAATAATTACTGAAAAGTTCAAATGTCAGAATATAATTTTAAAAATAACAGGCCAGCAAAAAAATAAGTAAATAGGGCATACTGCATCAGACATATCACAGTGGATCTTAGTCACTGAATCACCACGCCCAAGCTCCGAAGGAAATCCATAAGCAATATAAGACTTTGGCCCCATGTCTGGCTTTATAGATTTGTCAGGCAACTTCACAGCAAGGTTAAGAGCACCTCTGATAGGATCAGTATATTCCTTGAAGGGTAAGGACGATATGAACTCAGCACAATGACGAGGCAACTGTTCCTCAAATAAATTAGAAGGAGGCCAATCTTTTAATTTCAATATCTGAGGCCAACCAAGCCAATCCATACGACCTTCTGTATACCCAGTAAAGAATTGGTGGATATTAATTCCCCCCTGCATTTAACCAACAACTCAGATGAAAAATGCAGAAATTGGCAGCAACAGAATAATTTTCAACAGATGTAATATTTTCAACAAAAGCATGCATATATGATTTACTCTAGTCCGTTTACAAAATAGAAATACAGAAAAGTTGAAAATAACACTTTCAACAATAGCAAGAAAACTAACAGGTACATTTTGTTGAGTGTGAGGACACAGTTTGGTGAATGATACCATCAGATGATGCCATGAATTGTTGGAATTGGTGAGACATACATTCACAGGCATTGCCACTACAAAAGCCACATATGGATATACCAAATTGTGTTTTGATTTCATTAAGAAAAGTTTGAAATATAGAAAACACTTATGATTGATTTATTCATTAAGCCAATCCATGTGCATCTAGAATAATCATTAAATCTATCAGAGTGAATTAAATAAACAGGAGACACATTTATTACGACTATCAAGAAAAGACCAACAAATATGCTTTCATAATTGACACAACTTAATTCAAAGTAGACAAATGTTTTAAATTTGGCACCAATTTCTACCACTTTGTCAACCCAGATGTCCTACTTGTGCATGAATCATCTTGGAGAGATCATCTATGCACATACCAATGGTAATGAAAAGAGATAGTAAAGGTCATGTGACTCACATCCAACGTCAATTGTTCAACCCAATATCCAATCCTATAAGGTAACATTATTCTTAGTGAGAGTGAGGATGATATCATAGGATTGGGTCAACTGAGAGACAAAGAGTAAATTAAAAGGGCGATTAAGAACATGAAGAACAATTTCAACAGTAAGGAATGGAAGGGGTTGGGTAGTACCAATGTCATAAGCTTGTGTTTGTGAACCACTAGCAACAATTATAAAAGGCAAATTGGAGAAAAGGAGGAGAAAAGAAAATGTTTACTAGACATGATTAGTTGCAATAAAGTCAATGACCCAAGGACCAAGGGAAGGAGATTGAGAGAGACAAGCATATGAATTAGTAGTGTGTGCCATCAAAGCCATTTATAAGTGGTTTGGTGTGTCGTACACCATTTGATAAAGTTTTTATATGTTGTTGGAGATAGATCATCCAGAAGTATAGGAGTAACAAGTGATTCAGTGTAATCTTGGCTACTTTCATGGCATAGAAATGCATCCTCGATCTAATGGGTCTCTCTTTGTATGACTCAAACAAAATATATTAAAGATCTTCTTGCTAAAGGCAACATGCATGAAGTTAGGCCTATATCGTCTCCCATGATTTCAGGCTGCAAACTATCCAAACAAGGCTCAGATCTGTTGCCTAATCCTTCCTTTACCAAATCAATTGTTTGTGCTCTTCAATATCTTACTGTTACCAAGCTGAATTTTGTTTTTCAATAAATAAAGTTTGTCAGTTAATGGAAAATGCTCAAGTCTCATAGGGTTGCTGTCAAAAGGATACTTAGATACTCAAATGGTACACAGCATTGTGGTATTCATATTCATCCAGCTAATCTTCATACACCTTTAACAATTCAAGCTTATTGTGATGCAAATTGGGCTTGCCTCTAATACTACTACTAAACTTCTTTGGATACAAACTCTACTCACGAACTTGCTATGCCTCATTGCTCTCCTGTGGTTTACTGTGATAATCTTAGTGCTATTAAACTTTCTCCCAATCCTATTCTACATGCCAGGACAAAACACATGGAACTATATCTTTTCTTTTTTAACAAAAGATTCAAGCAAAGCAACTAATAGATAAGATCAGAGTGTGGATACTCTCACTAAAGCTTAATCTCCTACCAGATTTCTCTCCTGAGACTGACCTACCTGTTGTGCCTCAGTTGCGAGGTGTTAGAGATATTTCTCTTTGGATTTTTCTGTTAGTTATTAGAGATATTTCTTTGTATATTTCTGTTAAGTGTATCTTCTAGTTTATTGTTCAGTTTGTTAAGTTGTAACTGACAGGTGCAGTCAGTTACAACTAACTCTTCTCTGCTGCTTATATATAGGTCTTCTTTAACAGAGAATAGTCAAGCTGAGACAATGTAATTCTTCATGCAAAGATTCAATAAGAGTTTTCTTTGCATTCTAATAAGCTAGCTGTAAGTCTAAGAAGTGTGACAAAAATACCCAAAAAAAAAGAGAAAATTTGGGCAAGGACAATAGACAGCTAAAATTTGAGATATATTTTTAAGATAAGGAACAAGACCTGGGATTAAGAAGAGGAATACGATGATGATAACAGGAAAATTGATAACACAATACTCATTTCTTGACAATGTTGGGAGAGACAGCATAAAGCAAGCTACAAGGGCTTAAAGTTTGTGAGTAATACACAAACCACACTCACAATTTTTAATTACGACTGCACCACCCTATTGTGTGTGTTCTGTTCTGTTGACCAACATTCCACCTTTGACTGGTATCTCTTTATGACCCAGACAGCAGAACATAGGGATGGCAATTAGACCCGCACCCGCCCCGAGTTTGACGGAGAAAAACCAAGTTGACCGGGTTTGGATTCGGGTTCGGGTTTTCCTCGTTTAAATAAATCGGGTTCGGGGTCGGGGATGGGTAATACAATCCCCGCCCCGCCCCCGTACCCATTCCCGTCTCGTCTTTAAATTTAAACCTAAACCCTAAAACTAACCTTATTTCTTCTTAGTGTTTCTTTTTTATTTTTCATACATAAAGGGTTACAATGTCTTCTCTAAAACCCTATTCTCTCTTCTACACTTTTCTCTTTTCTTCTACCTTTCACTCATTCTTTCAATTTCCTCAATCTCTTCAACTAGTTCAATATACTCTTCTCTTTCTCTCATCCTCTACACATTTAGATTATCTGATATTTGTTTGTTTGGAATCTATTTCTTTTATATAGTGTGTTTTGAACAATTAATAGTTTGGAAATTATTTATTTACTAGTGCTTTTAAATATGTATTTGATATTCATTTTGAAAGATTTTAAACTTTATATTATGTGTTTTGAAGCTTGATAAATTAAACTTGATAGATATAAAACAAAAAACAAATTATCAAATATTTTTTTACATACAAATTATAATATAAAAATAATAAACTAAAATATACTTCATCAAGAAAATAATTTAAAATTTGTAATATTATAATATTAATTTATGTATAAGAAAATAATATATAAAAGAAAAAAATATTTAATATTAAAATACTTAGTCTCTATAAATTTATCTTTAATAGTCTATTTTTGTGATATATATATATATATAAAAATATTATAGTTATGCTTAAATTTTTAGATTTATTTAAAACATTTTAAAATTATATTTTAAGAAAATAAAATGGGATGGGGATGGGAATGGGGCGGGAAAACCCGACTCCCGATGGGGATGGATGTGGGGACTAAATTGTTATCCCCGGCGAGAATCGGGGGCGGGAACGGGGATAATTAAATGAGTCGGGGACGGGGGGCGGGGAGGCGAAACCCGCCCCCGCCCCACCCCGTTGCCATGCCTAGCAGAACATATACAAACTGTTTCTTGTAGTGGAACCATCCACCAAAAAATTATAATTTTTCAGTGCTTTCTAAATTATTTCTAGGACACTTGGCACTGATAACAATGGAATTCAGGAAACATGTAGGATATTCAACAGCATAAAAATTGGGACAATTACTATTCTATATATGCCATTTCCAACTGTAGTGGTTCTAGTTTAAATAAGTACCATCATTAAATTAAATACTTAAGCATAAGCTTCATTCATGAGACTGACGATGAACAATGAAATTTGTGTAAAAAGCTCTCCAAGGTCTAGAAAGTTAAAGATTGAGAAATTAAACAGACCTCACACCAATCTAAGCAATCAATTGTTTCCACATCCAAATGTTGACCACGCTTGGTAGCAGTAGTTACATGACGTAATGCACGCCACATGACAAGTGGTTCCCAGCTTAAACCAGAAGTGCATTCAAGCACATTGCTGACAATGACAGGCTCCCCCTTTTCCCAATGCCACTGAAAATGCTTTAAATCCTTGTCCTGTAGATCAACAGCCTTAGGACAGTATAAATAGTTGTCAGCCAAATTATCACGAGAAGCAGCCTTCCTCATATTATTATATCTAACATCTGTGTTTCTATCAAGCCCCAAACATGAACAGAATCTGTCAGGGGTCTTAAATACATTCTGGATCTTGTATGCTTGTACTAGTTCTTTCCCTTTACAAACTAACTCAGAGATAAAATGTTGACCCAATATGCTTCTCAGTTCAAGAAAACCATGGTTGCATTGATCATTGACTTTTGGACAAGGAATGCTACCATTACTATGTGAATGCCACCCACATCTTGACCATTCGTGAACCTCAGGAGGCTTAGCATCAGCATTTGATGCAGTTTGTTTTACCTTTTCAATTGCTTTTTCAGCATGCAAGTAACCACGACCTTGCCAAACAAACTCCAACTCAATTGGATCTGCACCACCTACAAGCTGCCCACTACGAAGCTCACGGCAACAGATGAGACAAAGGTCAAAAGAGCATTTTGTGCAGCTTCTGTGGTAATCAAATATTGACGTTTTGCAGTTGTCACTACATGAGAGTGTTAAGTTAACAACTAAGGAATATGGGATAACCGAGGAAAAAAATGTAAGAAATCAGAAAAATCCCAACCAGTACACACGCTCTTCTAAAGAGAAATCTGCCTTAACTATATTTAGCTCGGAGACTGTGAGCCCTGTAGTGCACATCCCAAAAGCAAATTATACAATGAAATAATATGGAATTTGTACTGAACTGAGTGGGGTATGAGATGAGATATAAACTCAAGCTATGCTGCTAACGTGAATACAAGAAAAACAGTTCAAAATATGTAACTGATCGAAATGCGAGAGAGAGAATTAATTCTAAAATAAAGAACCAAAAACCATGAAATACTAGCTACAATAACAAACTATAGAGGGGAAACTAGGAAAATAGGTTGCAACAAGTAACTGTCAGGCAGTTCAAAAGCTATGAGTTTATCCAAGACTGTAAAACAGACAATTCTCTCTTTCTACAGTCAGACTTCAATGCAAAGAGAACCGTGGCTTCAGGCATCACTTCAAAACAATGATTTAGTTGTATGTAGCCTAAGGTGTGTTAGAATTTAGAAAAACATACACTAATCAAACCTAGCTCTGCTTCAGCATTAAGTTAATCTCTTTAAAGAGTAACATTGATCCACACAAGAATAAGCCCAACCAAGTCTCCTACAGGAAAACATAATACCTTGTATCTTAGCTTCTGCCTCATTCTCAATCATCTGTTCTTCATCCAGCTGCCTTAAAAACGGAAGAAGTACTTGCAGCAAATACAAAGAGAGCTCAACCTTCTCGTCCTTATCATCCGTTGCTTTTTTCTTCATTTGCTACAGTAAATCAAACAGTAGCCTTTCAATGCAGCATAAAAAAACACAGGAAAAAGTCAATGTATAAAAGGGGGGAGAAGACCTAACATTAATAAGTCCAACAGAGCTCAGGCATGCTTTGCAATTGCAATTACCACGGCACACAGGACATGCCTTAGCAATATCCTCCTCTTTCAAATGAGGATACCTAAACAAGATCCCACAATGAAAACATTGGTCAGGTAATCATCATTCATGACCAAATCTAGCAACTGTCTTTATCATTTAAGCCCAACAATAAGAAACAGTAGCTAGCGGCCGATGCAGTATGATAAACTTGACAAGGAAAGAAGAGAAACAAAGAAATGCTAAGTTATACCAAGCTCGTAAACAGAATAGGCAAAATCTTCTCTTGTCACAGGCCAAGCAACTCACAACACGACCTTTATCGTTTCTCTTACATTGGTGGCATGTTGTTGAGGGCTCCTCTTCACCACACTGTTGATTGAGAAACAGAAACAAGACCTCAAATACAATGTTGTGTGCAAACACAAACTCAAACATGCATCCACATTTGAATGATAAAGTATGTCACCTTAGCCCTTTTCTTGACGACTTTTTGCATCATCTCTTGTTTACGACCCCTAAGACCATACGGTTTCTCAGCGCCAGACATTTCAAGCTCACCATTTCCACCATCGTTCTTCCTTTTTCTACTTGGTCTCTGCTCGGAAACCCCACCCTCCTCGGCACTAGCATCTAACGTTTTCTTCTTTTCCATCTCCTCCTTGTCCCTTTTACTTTTTCTGCCGCGCTTCTTTTTCAATCCCTGAACACTGCCAGAATCCAAACACTGTGTTTCTTCGTTACCGGGATTTGGATTTGCATGCACACGAGTCTCTGATTTCCCTTGCTCCATTGGAAAGAGACAAACGAGTTTCAAATTGTGAACCCTAGCTTTGTCTACTTCGGTTCAGTTCGTTTTCATCTCAACAATTTTGTTGCACCATGTGGACCCAACCCTTCACCCACACGTGCCTATTTTCTTTTCCAAGGTATCTTTTTATCCCTTTTTTATTTTATGAAATCATCATATTTCAATCCAACCCTCCTTAAATATTTTAAGCTGAATCTCATATGACGTTGTGCAATCCACCCAAAAAGATACGCACCTTTTACTTGGTTTTTATGAAATATTTAATAAAAAAATATAAAGCCTAAAAATAATGACAAAAGCATACACTTGTAAGCTGTACTTTTTCTTAGTTTCTAGAAATTTTTTAATGTGAATATTTTTTATGAAAATGTTATTTTGACAACTTGCGCCCGTTTACAAATGTGACGTGACAATTTTTTTAAAAGATAAAATAAGACAGAGAACATTTAATAAGTGAAATAAAAAATTACTTTTAAGGGTATTAATGTAATATTAATTTAAATTTTGAAAAACTACTTTAGATTTTAAAAGATAAGCTAAAGGAATACCAGAGCATTGAGGAAAAGAAGAATTGAGAAGGAAAGAAAAATTAGGGCAGTCGTGTGTGGGGCGAGAGGGTTGGTGCTCATAGCGATGCGGTTTGGACGTGAGGAGTGTCGTTGTTGGCGGCGGCAGCGACTCTGGGTTGTACAAAACAACGACGGTGGTGTTCGGCGGTGGCAGTGTTATTCGGCGGCAGTGGTGGTTTTGTTTGTCCTGTGCGGGTGTTGGTTCTGTGAAGGGGTGGCGACGGTGGTCTTGGGTGACGACGGTGGGTCTCTGTGTTGTCCACGACGTGGTGGTTATGGGTTCTGTCTTCGGCGGCGACAGCGGTGGTTCTGTGTAGGTGTGTTGTGCGCGGCGTGCTGGTTCGGCTGTTGTGGTTCAGCGACGACAATGGTAAGTAAAGTTTGATAAACCCAATAGAATCCACATATGTCTTTTGTGTCTGAAAAGATACAGTTTATTTGAAGAGGAGTAACCAATTATCTGTAATTAGTTATTTCAAGTAACAATTACTCTTTGTATAACTTTGAACCTGTGCTAAATTGTGTAGGTATAAGCAAAAGTCCAGCTCCCTAAATTTAAACTAATATAAACTTATCAGGTTGATGTTCATTGTGTTGTTGTACATGTTGATTTTGTTTGTGTATTTTTGTTTAGAATTGATTGTGTGTTGTTTGAAAAAGTTTGTAATGAATTCAGAATTTTAATAATCTTTTGTTGTCATCCATTTTTGAAGACGTATGGAAAAATGAAATGAGTTCATTGGTTATCGATGGTAGAGAGCATTTGTGTATAAAAATTTGGAAAACAATTTGGAATGAATGGTTATGTTGTATAATTGATGTTGTTACTTTGATGTGGTTTATTGAAAGAAAAGTTACAAATTATATTGGTGAAGTTCTTTTACAATGAAAAATGAAGGATGAATGAATTTTTGCAGGAACAAATGAGAATGGATGGAAGCGAAGTTGAAACATCTGTCAATCCAAAAAAGGTTGTTGTTATATTATAATATAATATGGTTGTAGTTATGGACAATAATATATTACTTTCTTGCTGAGTACTGAAGTTAATTGTTTTCATATGTAGGTGTTTATGCGGCATTTTTGTAAGACCAAGTATTTGGTTGTTGTCAATAACATATTAACAGATGAGCAGAAATCTTGCATTGCAGCAACACCATTTGGGTGGCTTATGTTCTTAAATAGGAATGTTAAAATTAGTAGAACATTACTTAGTCAATTAAGTTTTAGGTGGGTTGAGAGTAGAGGAGCATTTAAAATAAGGTCTGTATTTGTACCATTTTCATTGTTGGATCTGTGTCTAGGATTAGGACTTAGAGTTGGAGAAAAAGTAGATTTGGAAGACAATTATGTTGGATCTCATTGTAGGGCACTATTTAGTACCAAACATGTGTATTTGAATATGGTTTGGGATGAACTTCTTAAATGTCACAACGATAGTAGTGTTGAAGACTTTTGTAGGTTGTACATACTCCTAGGCTTGAGAGAGTTTTTACTCCCTACTAGAATGTGCATTGTACATAGTGGTTGTTTAAGATAGTCGATGATTTATCTGAACTGCATAAGTTTAATTGGGGGAGTCTTGTTTATGGCTTTTTAGTTAGTAGTCTATGTCGAGCATCAAGGTTTATAAGGAGTGAAGGAAATCATTCAGAGGTGCCTATTGTAGGTTGTGTATTTTTACTTGCAGGTATTTTTGAAACTTTCATATATTTGTTTTTATGAAATGTTATTTAATGTTATAGTAATGTATTTTGAGTGTGATGAAATTTACAAACGTAAAATGGTAATGATATAGATTTGGGCTTTGGAGCACATAGTTATTGAGAACAAAAGGAAGTTAGACAGTACGGGAAGTCAATTTCCTCAAATTCTACGTTGGCTGGATGTTAAGGCCAGTTACATCTGCTTTCAATCAGAATGTAGTGAGTTGAATTTATGATTTACAATTTTTGGGATATATATAATTTCATGACAGACAACTCACTTGATGTTATTTTTGGGTTAACACTATCATGAGCAGGTTATTACAGACTTATCTGTGTCAAATGAAGAGCTTTGTAACGACATTGTGAAGGAAGCATTGAAACAAGATAGATATGCCTTTGAAGATAATAAGTGAACAAATTTTGATTTATCGGTGATTATTGCAGAGAAGGAAAGTTTAGTTGAACATGTAAAACAACAACAAACCAACATTAACAATCTTCAATCAGTGGTGTCTGACTTACAAGCTGTGTTAGGAAAAAGAACCAAATGTATGGGTGATTGCATTCCTCCTCCATCTCCATTATGCCCATCGGTTAGAGTAGATTTTGCCCAACATAGTACAGCTTGACAAAGGTGACAATGAAAAAGTACCGGGTGACTTGAATGTAGAAATTGGAGAATCTAACATGTATTGTAGACTGAAGCATCAACCCAGGAAACATGTTAAGAGCGTTGCTATGCGAACCCCTTGGACTAGAACCAAATGTATGAGTGATTGCATTCCTCCTCCATCTCCATTACGTCCATCGGTTAGAGTAGATTTTCCCCAACATTGATGAGCCCCTGATCACAAATAAAGAAGAGGAGTGTCCAAGGAGGATTACTAGAAGCATGATGAGAAGGGACACTTCCTCCTCTCCCCTTTTATTTAGCCTTTTTAGCATTTCTATTAGTTGTTAAATATTTTCTAAACTCATGTTTTTTTTGGGTTTTGCAGGATTGCTTTTGACACCCCTTTTTCTACAAGTAGAGCCTTGTTTGGAGCAAAGGAGCACTTGGGCTTGAGGCCCAAGTTTGGGACATCCAAGGGGGGGTGAAGAAGTCAATCTTGACCTTCTAGAACCCTTGGAAAACGTCCTCTCATCATCCCAATCATTGGCAACCCGTTTTTTGTGCCCTACCTTCTAGAATGTGTGAGTCTTGGCCACCAAGAGTGGAATATGCTTAGGAATCTTTTCCAATGTAATTTCCTCTAAGTCCCCACCCCAACTCTATATAAGGAGGCCTCTCATTCTTGTAAAAGGGTTGAACATTAATGAAATAGAGAGCATTCTTGCATAGCCTAGAGCTTGTGTTGTGTTCTTGGGTGTTCTTCCCCCTCTTGGAGTCTTATCTTGAGCCTTGGCTCAAGTGGCGGCTAACACCACTCATCTTGGGTTGGACCATCCCCCAAGTGGCGTGTAGCACTCCATTCCCCTCCCTTCTCTCAATCTCTTCCTCCATTATTGTTTCATGTTCTTTACTTTCATGCTCTTTAATTTCCAGCACTTTACTTTCATGTCATTTACTCTTATGTCTTTATGATTCAAGCCTTGTCTTAATTTGTGTTGGCTGGATTTTATGTTTTGTTATTCCCTTCTCCTCTTGAGCTCCTTGTGAAGTGAACCTTCACACTTAGATAACCTTCGGGATTATCTTCGTGTCCAGTGGGAATCTTCCTTGAGGCTTTCCTCCTAATTGACATTCCATCAAACACCTTATGTGCTAAATATTAAAATGAACCCTTATCAAACATAGTACAGCTGACAAAGATGACAATGAAGAAGTACCGGGTGACTTGAATGTAGAAATTGGAGAATCTAACATGTATTGTAGACTGAAGCATCAACCCAGGAAACGTGTTAAGAGCGTTGTTATGCGAACCCCTTGGACTAGAACCAAATGTATGAGTGATTGCATTCCTCCTCCATCTCCATTATGTCCATTGATTAGAGTAGATTTTGCCCAACATAGTACAGCTGACAAAGATGACAATGAAGAAGTACCGAGTGACTTGAATGTAGAAATTGGAGAATCTAACATGTATTGTAGACTGAAGCATGAACCCAGGAAATGTGTTAAGAGCATTGCTATGCGAACCCCTTGGACTGGGTATTCAAGGAGAACGAAGAAGACCTGATTACTTTTTGAGGTAAAGTATGTAATCCTTCAAATGTTGTTTAGGCAGCACTTGTGACCTTTTATGTTCACTAATTTGATTTTACCATGCTTGGTAATTGATTTTCGATTATTTTGCAGGGTGCAATCAATGAACTCGACGCTTGAATGAATTGTAATGGAACAAATTGATGAAAAGACTGTTATGGAGGTCATATGCAATATCACAATGTCGTCTCGTTAGTTTGGTGAATTAATTGTGAGCAATTTGTCGTTGTAATTTCTGTAAATGAGTGGAAAGCCCTTTGTACATAACATTTTAATTTCATGTTTTCAATTGTTATAAGGTTTTGTTGTGAGAGTTCATGATGGAATTAAGTCATTCCATGCTGAGAACACAATGGTTGAAAAATTGTTTGCAATTGTACTTTAATGGTGAAATGTTGTTTACTATTAATGATTAATGATGTTAGTAAACATTGTTAACTAGTAATAACATTCTATTGAAAAGTTGATAAATATATAAATGGTGTCTATGGATGAGCATTTGTTCATATTTGTCATAAACTGGGTTTCAAATTTCACAAATAAGAATGTCAGCCCATAACTCTTGCAACTGTGGAGATAATTTATTATTTTTAAAAATAATGGATTATGTATGACAACATCCATTTTTCATTTCACCTTGACTCAGAAAAATAATCTAATATGTATTGATAATTACTAATTGATTACAATACCTCTATGCACTTTATGCTTACTCATGATGTTTATGTGGTTACCCTAGACGTAGATTTCAGACATACATGAAAACCTTGGGATCTTGTAAACATGTCCTTATGTTAATCTGAGAATGATGACATTCAAGGTTGGAAAGCACCATGTCAACCCTTGATAGGTTTTTAAGTACTGCAAGAATGATTTATTGCAAAGTGTGCATTTTCCACCATCTCTCTCACTTGTCTTCTCTCTATTGTGAAAAGTTTAATTTATTGTGAAAATATAATTCGTAGAGCTTTTTAAATAATTTGAAAGATAATAATATATTTCTATATCTCTCCTTTGCACACATCTGTTGTTACTCTCCCAACAGGCCTGTTAATTATTCTATTACATGTCATGTACTTCTGTAGTTTGCAACTTCGAAAGTTTTTGTTGAACTCACTATTGTTTGCATAGCATTACATGACATGATGTTTCAAACTTTCAATAGTTTTATCTGGTACATTATTTTTTCTACCTTTCTTGCAAGTTATTGGGAGATGATCAAGTGAAGACCTTGATACAACAACCCCTAAAGCATCTTCCTAAAACCAAACATGGTTACTCTCTTGTCATACTTTAGTATTGGGAGGACTGTTTGAAGTAGAGGTATGTGTAATAACACTTAGTTGGTTTTCACATTATCATTTTAAATCATTTTATATGATTTGACTTGGTTACAAATTTCCAAAATAATTGTGTGTTTTGCTTGGTAAATTTGGATGCTTTTTTAAGATTTAAATCATTTGCTCCACTATTATTAGAGTAGTTTAATTCTAATGCCCATTTATTCACAATAAATGATATTTTGCTTGAGGAGTCATACTATTGTCTTGGAAGAATAAGACAAATGACTTAGGCTTACTAATAGTTGTAGCACGGAGTCAAAAACTTTGTTGCATCACTTTACAACAAGAGCATGGACCAAAAGTGATGAAACGTCTTATAGATTTATATTTTTGCACTATATAAGGTATTGGTTTTGTCCTCCTTAAGCTTACTTCATCTGAAATATTATGATGATGTGTGGTATGTTTATACAAGTTAAAAAGTAGTTAAACATGGAAAATATTCACTGTTGGACATGTTGAGGTTTTATCAAAATGACATGTGGAGTTGAACTCTCAGTTTTCATCAGTTGTCCTAACTGTAAATATGATAATAATATTGCTTAATGATTGTGAATATTTATGTTAAATTTAGTTGTAATCTGTGCTTTCATTTGGTATTGTCATAGGGCGTGAATAGAAAATTTCCTTATGAGGTGGCAATGAAGCTGATGACATGTATACATGCAACGCAAGAAACCTTGGGTGTAGCCAAGCTAATTAAAATGTACATTAAAATGGCATCAGACATTTACCTCCTACTGCATTGGACTTTTTGGTACTCCCACACTTCACATTGATTGAAACCTGTTCAAAGTCTAACCTCCACTGCAGCTCAGTTTTACAGAGTTCTTGGTTACCCTTGGCAAAATAACTGGTTACCTAAGTGTTATGTTTCGGGCACTGAACACTAGTGTGGATTGGGTGCAGCCAAAATAATTAGAAAGTACATTCAAATGACATCAGACATTTACCTCCTACTGCATTGGACATTTTGGTAGTCCCAGACTTCCCATTGATTGAAACGTGTTAAAATTCTAACCTCCACTGTAGCTCAATTTTATAGTTTCTGGTTACCCTTGGTAAAATAACTGGTTACCTAAGTGTTAGGTTTCGGGCACTGAACGCTGTTGTGGATTGGGTGCACCAAAGCTAATTAAAATGTACATTCACATGGCATCACACATTTACGTCCTGATGCATGGTAGTTTTTGGTATTTCCACACTTCACATTGATTGAAACATGTTCAAAGTCTAACCTCCACGGCAGCTCAGTTTTACAGACTTCTTGGTTACCCTTGGCAAAATAACTGGTTACCTAGGTGTTAGGTTTCGGGCACTGAACACTGGTGTGGATTGGGTGCACCAAATCTAATTAAAATGTACATTCACATGGCATCACATATTTACCTCCTATTGCATGGGAGTTTTTGGTACTCGCATAATTCACATTGATTGAAACCTGGTCAAAGTCTAACCTCCACTGTTGCTTAGTTTTACAATATTCCAGGTTACCCTTGGCAAAATTACTGGTTATCTAGGTGTTATGTTTCGGGTACTGAACACTGGTGTGGATTGGGTGCACCGGGTCTAATTAAAAGGTAGATTGATATGGCATCACACATTTACGTCCTGCTTCATGGAAGTTTTTCGTACTCACACACTTCACATAACATTGTTTTTCAAAGTTAGTGGTTAGACTTGCTCAAATAAGTGGTTACCTAACAATTAGTTTTCGAGGAGTCAACGCTATTGCAGATTCAGTGTACGAAATCTAAGGAAGAAGTTTAACATGCCATCATTCACAAATTTGTCTTGACAGAAATATGTTTTTTTCGTATCATGAAATCAAAATAGGTTCATGATAACATTCTTTGTACCAATTGTTTTCAACCACAAGTAAAATACACCACAATATAACATCATCGATCAAAATTTCTCAAAATTGTCTTATGAATACAAAAAATGAACACTAATTTACATCAACATACATAAGTTGTCTTCAATTAGATAAACCTATATCCCACTAAGGTTCAACATTGCATCCCGATGGATGTTTTGTGCATGGAGCACCCACTTGCACTCATATTCCTGCCGAAACGTTTGTATTTCATCCTGTCAAACAAAGTATGATAAAATCAATACCACTGCAAAACATGAATAATATAATGAATGTAATAATTACCGAGGTATAATCCAGCATGGTCTTGCCATCATATTTTGCCACACCATCCCACGTCTCTATATATTTGAGGACCAATAACCCACAATCATACCTACAAACATACAACAAATTATATACCAAATACATAGCAATATGGTTCAACATAAGAAGTCATTAACAACATTCATGTTCATGCTCACGTGTTCAGTTGGAGTGGCAAGTCCACCTCGATGACCTTTACAGGAGGAGCCATTTTCTCATTATCATTATACAATAAAGAAAACAAGTGACGAAGATGTTGGCCCTACAAATCATATAATTTGTTAACATTGCATGAAAAAGGTTAATAACATAGTTACTAACTTATGAAACATGAATTAAAAAATTTACCATAGCCTTATTGATTCGTTTTTGTGCCACCCTTTTGTGTCATAGGGAATCCAAAACAAACAACTCCCTAGTCTCACAATTAACGACATAACATCACCAATGGTCATTGTATACCGTTGGAGAAAATAACTACACAACAAAAATAAATTTGTAAGTCACTGCAACCTCTTAACATGATATACATGTTACTAATAAGAGCACTCACAAATTGACAACTCAAGACACTATCCAAGGGACAAATGTTATTGGGGTAAAAAACTTTGTAATCCTTCTTTGTCCAAGTCATGCCTTTTAATGTAGACTTGCCCATTTGTTCAATAACGTGACTCTACTAAAATGAAATGCCTTATATGTCAATCAATGATAATAATATAACAACTGAACATAATTAATGGAATATCTTAAAGTTTAACACATCGCAAATGACGGATTAAAACAAAACCATTCAAGCACTCCTGCACTATTGATTTGATCATACATGATGATGCTTGTCCCAAATAACATAACCTACAACAATGTTATTTTAATATTATATGCAATGTCAAGGTAACATTAATATCATACTTGTCCAACGCATTTTTACCATATTATCTATTTTGCCCCTAGGCCTTAACGTGTGCAAGTCTTCCTGGGTCAATATTGAGCCATACACCTCAACTAGAACCCTACAAAAAGCACAAATACTTTAAATATTTATACTAAAGGTTTAATAGGCATTTTGGTCCCAATATTTTTTGAGAATTTGCAATGTTTTCCCACATTTAATTTTTTTTCTCAATTAACTCCTAAATTTTATTAAAATCTTCAATATGATTTCTTCTGTTAGATTAATGTTAACGGTGTTAACTATATGAGACATAACACATTCAAGTTAACTCGTGGCACGTGAATAATGAAAAAAGGGTATGAATATAAACATGAATATGAACATTACAATATGTGGATTTTTGACAAAAAGGATCACATTGACAGATTTAATAAAATTTGAGACTCAATTGAGAAAAAAAATGAAATTTGAGACTCAATTAAGAAAAAAAATAAAATTTGGGACTCAATTGAGAAAAAAAATAAACATGGGAAAACATTGCAAATTCTCATAAAATAGTGAGACCAAAATGTCTATTAAACCTATACTAAAAGAGTAAAGTGCAAAATAGTTTTAATTTATACCAATCGATTTTGTTGTTTATGAGCCCAAGACGTGCACATCCTGTATATGTCCGAATGAAGAGGGCTTCTCGTACTAGTGTTGAATCTAGGGATCACTCCATGTTCCGCATTCATGTTGGATGGCCCCTCATAATCTTTCCCTGACCAATTCCTCTCTTGTTGAACTTGTTCTTGGAGAAATTTAACTTTTAATTGAAGTTCAATAATGCATTGGTCATTTTGAACAATTTTTTCTTTGCAGATTCTAACCTCATCAAGGATCTCTTCATAATGCCTTGATGAGGGGGGGACACTAGAATTTTTCCTTTTATTTTGACAAATTTCTAAAGCTTCACTAATAATTTTGAAGGCCTTTTGTTCTTCCATCACGGCCCATTCCCATACAATCTGCAAAATAAAACAATTTGTACAATTACAACATACATACAACCTAACACATATATTCAAAGAAAAGACATAATTATTGACAATAGAATTACTTCATTTGATGAGAATGTTATATGTATTTTGGAAGAACGAATGTTCACAAAAGGCCATTCCAAAAATCGGGGAAAGCATAATGTACTATTACCACCAATTAAAGCAATGTGTTCCACAACCCAAATCTGTTCTAGAAAAACCAAATATTAAGCATGCACATTCGACAAAGAAATTCGTACTCAAGAAGGTACGACATCAACAACAAGTTATACTAACCTGTAACACTGCAACACATCCACCTACGTGAAGTTGAGCAGAATTTTTTTGTTTATTCAAGATGATGGATGCTCGAGATAAACTATCAACTATTAAACTATGTACAGCGCATCCCCAGTTGTAAAGATGCAAGTCATCTAAATTATCTAACAAACTAAAAGGAACACTATTAACAACTTTCGATGTCCGAGGAAAGTAAAAAACAGCAAATGCTAAGACAATGTAAAGCCTACAAAAATCATCAACATTTTTTTTATTTATAATTTTACTATCATTCAATTTCTTAATTATATTACTTGTTGTAATATCCTCCCCCCTAAAAAATTTGTTAACTATTCTGCCCACATCCTGATCCAGCTTAACGACTTCACCAATTATACCCAATCCTAGTGCAAAACATACATCATTTGGACTAAATGGGACTAGATGTTCTCTAATCCTAAAGGAATTTTGATGAACTATCCATCTACTCACTAACTCATGCACAAGTGAGCAGGAAATGTCAACTGCCTCATTTAGTTCAACCATCCACTTAAATGGTGTTTGTTGTTGTATTCTTTGACGTTGAAACCAAGTTAGCTTCTGATTTATTTCAACGATCACATGCGTGTCAACCATGTGCCTCACTCTAATCTACAAAACATAATCCAACACAAATTATTAAATCAAATATATATATATATACACATTACCAATAACTAAAATAAGTAAACTCAATATTCACTAACTTCTTTTCCTTCAGCACTCATGATTGTGTATTGCACGCTGTAAAAAAACATAATTATCATAAAAAAATGAATAACATAATACAAATCAAACTCATATAATGGTTGAAATAATAAATAACATTAATACATTGAATTGGTTATTATTATCACAACTTTTGACACATATTCTTTTCATCATTGTAATATGCACACAAAACATGTCACAAACAAAACAAACATGACTGTGTATCGTGAACACCTACAATGAAGCAATTAAATAGAATGTTAACTATTTTTACACTTTAAGTATTTTGACACAATTGACCATATAAATTCTTACTATTAATCAAGGATATGTTCGCATCACCAAAACAACACAAAGACAACCAATAGGAGAATCCAAAATTGAGACCAACCAAAAATTAAATTGTTGCCAATTTCAACAGTAATGGAAGGGTTTAAGAATGAGTATATATTTTGCTGCCTTACAAGGATAGTATGAGATTCTAATTCACCATTACATTTAGGTGCCCTCATTCCAACTATGTTTCATGTTGTATTTTATAGAAGTATACAATGTGATTGATTATATTTCCTTTTCAAGAATGTAAGAGCAATTTCATCTTTCCATATGTCTTCAAAAATAGATGACAACAAAAGATTATTAAAATCTGAAGTCATTACAAACTTTTTCAAACAATCCACAATCAATTCTAAACCAAAATACACAAACAAAATCAACATGCACAACACCACAATAAACATCAACCCAGTTTAAATAATAAAATTATATTAGTTTAAATTTAGGAGGTTGGACTTGTGCTTATACCTACACAATTTAGCATAGGTTCAAAGTTATACAAAGAGTAATAGCTACTTGAAATAACTAATTACATGTAATTGGTTACTCATGTTCAAATAAGTGATTACTTCTTATATCTTTTCGGACACAAAAGACATGTGGATTTTAATCCTTGGGTTCATCAAACTTTACTTACCACTTGTCGCCGCTGAACCACAACAGCCAAACCAGGACGCCGCGCACAACACAGCTACACAGAACCGCCGCCGCCGAAGACAGAACCCACAACCACCCCACAGACAACACAACGAGACCCACCATCGTCACCACTGCTTCACAGAACCAACACCCACCCACCCACCACGTCGCACACAGGACAGACAAAACCACTACCACCGCCGAACACCACTGTCGCTACCGAACACCATCGTCGTTGGTTCACACAACCCAGATTGTCCGTCGCTGCCAAACAATGACAATCTTCGCGTCCAAATCTCGTCGCCAATGAGCACCTCCCACTCTCGCGTCCTCTCGTCCAAACCACGTCACCGGTGAGATGTATTGACTCCACACACGGTTGCCCTAAATTTTCTTTCCTTCTGAACTTTTCCTTTCGTCGGTGATTTGGTTTGCCGCTTATCTCTTAAATCTGAAATAGCTTCTAAAAATTTAAATTAATATTAAATTAAAAAATAAATTTTAATTAATATTACATTAATATCCTTAAAAGTAACTTTTTATTTCACACGCTTTATCTCATTTTATCTCTTAAAATAATTGTCACGTCACAGTTGTCAACAGGCGCAGGTTGTTAACGTATCACGACTCTATTTTTTAACAGTTCAAATTCTCTCACATGAATCCTCTAACATGGTTAGTAGTGCACCTACTAATATTTTGGACTCAATACAATTAGTAGTCGAAGAGGAACGAAGAGAAAATCAAGCATACATACTTCAGATGGAATTGCAACACAACGTAAAAATTGACATGGTCATCATCACCTTTGTCACCCAATTACAAGACACCATGACTTAAATCCATAAAGTTATCACAACCCAACCTTCCAGTCCACCGCCATCCCAACCTCTTAACTAACCTCATACTGATCAAACACCACCTTTTAAATTATATACAATATTTTTATTCCATATTTTATGTATAGACTATTTTGTTGGATTTTGGATGTTATATTTTTAATTAATTAACTAATAAAATGAATAAAACAAATATAATAAAAAAATTGAAAATTTTCAATGGAATTTGACATTAAAAATTTTTAACTTCTCGATTATCGAAAAGTCATAATACTATGTTATTACCTCCAAAAAAAGCAAATATCAGAAAGCAAATCAAATTTTTTGGTAAAAAAAATAGAAAATCAATAATCAAGGTCAATTTGGTTAATTGTCAAGAATTGAGGATTGAAACGTGATCTTTTTAATTGTCAAGAATTTAGGATTGAAACGTGATCTTCTTAATTTTGAAAAGATTAAGAATCTTAAGTCTTTTGATTGTTGAGAAACCACGAGTTGCCTTCTCTACCATAAAAGATTGAGATAAACCTTTTGAACTCAAACTCTTATTCTCAATAACCATATTCGATGAAGGATGAATGAACATTCAGACACCGAAAGATAAAAGATGGTGTTTGATACTCAATTAAAAACTTAAGATGGATTCTCGATGGAATTTTATGGGATATTCAATCTAGGAAATACTCAATCAAGAATTAGTTGGATTCCTGGTGAAAGTAATAGAGTAGAACCTAACATCGATCAAGACTTAGTTAACTCTTAATGGAAGTACTTGATTAAAATTCTTGGTACTCAACCATAATTAAACTCTGGATTAGAAGAGTTGAACTAGCAATTGGGGGAGCTTAATTGAAGAATTCAATGGACTCTTGATGAAGGCACTGTAGAAGAAGTATTCAATCAGAAACAAATACTTTTATCATCAAGTTCTCGATGGAGATGCTCGATTATTTAAAAGGAAGAATCGAGTAATTTAAACACAAACACTAAATTTAATCAATGAAAAATATTGAAATAAGAATGAAAGAGATAATAATAAAACATTAAATTTTCAATAAAGAATAATAAAACATAAAAAAGGGAGACACAAGCATGTAAACCAAAAGAGTTATCTATCGAAAAATCTAGAAAATTGAATTAAGAATGAGTAACCCCATATATATTGTATCAAGAAAATGATTCAATAAGTAAAAGAATACTCAGAGATTACACTACACATCAACATTCAAATTCTTTACAATTAGAATGTTTTGATTAAGGCAAATATAAACTAAATTAAATTTTATCCTAACATCATAACCTTATAAGATAAACCTTATCTTGTTACATTAAATGTACTTGAACTTCATCTTATATGAAAATCAATGTGTAATTATCAAATAACCCAAAAGAAAAAGTTTATCCTAATAGTAATCATAAAAAAAATTACTATAAATAGAAGTAAAAATAGAAGTAAAAGAAATTCAACTAACCATAACAGAAAGAGAGAAATATAGAAAGAATGGAAACATATATACAAAAATCACAAGTATTTCTACATCTTTCAAAAATTTTCATGTTAAAAGAAGAAAATAAATCACTATACGAAATATCTTTAACTTTATAATAATTATGTATTTATCTCATATTTATCACATGCGATATTTTTTTTCTGAAACATTAGTCAACACACATATATGTACATATATTAAATCTAATTTTTAAAAAATAAATTTAAATAAAAATTTTATAATTAAAAGTTAGACTAAATATTTGAAAGTAAATATTATTCAAAATAGAATAATCTTATAACATGCTAATATCTATGATAAATATAATGATTAGTGGCTATAATTAAAATGTTATAGTTAATTTTTTATGATATATATATATTCTGATGTAAAATGCGATGGTGGGTGGATTCTTTGTTTCGTGCGATGTCGGTTTCGCATCAAGTAAACATAGCTCTTCCTCATCCATTGGCCCATTTTTAAAAAGATAAAAAGACTTGAGAAAAAGAACAACTCACTGTCTCATTCTCTTTCCTCTCGTCACTCTCCTTCAATTCCCAGCACATTAGTCTACACTTAATACTTACATTTCAAATTTATATTTAATTTAACAAAAAAGAATAATTAATAACTAATGGATAACTCTTTTAATGTTTCCTCCAAAATTTTCAACGCGTGTAATTACAGATAATAATAAAAAAAAGATATTAGCAAAATGTACTAATATGATATTAAATAAATTACACACTAAAAATTTGTGACTTTTAATTACCATAAATTAAATTAATAATAAGCTAGTAAAATAAATTACTAGATATTTTATTAGTTTTATTAAATATATTTTAATATTTATTATTTATTTTCAAATACTTGATGTTATTACTAGTTTATAATGTTCTATTAATTGTTTTTCTTTTATAATTTATTCTCACCTAAATTACTCAATATTGAGGAATAAGTATAGCAATAGTAATAGTAATACAATACATTCATAAAACAGTAGGATTGTTTTAATAATCATGTTCTAAAATTAAGACTATTTTAATGATTATGTTTAAAAATGGATTGAACTAGTAAAAATACCAAAACTGATTTTAAATTACAATTAAATAATATATAGATACGATTAAAGAAATATAATATGATAATAACTAATAATATTATAAAGTTTAAATAACATATTTTATAAATTTTTAACATTCAAAATACACATGAAATCAAATATATAATCATATTTAAATTTAAATTTAAGGTTTAATAATTTATACCTATAAAGATGATATAATTTTTTATAACTATTTTTAGTGTTATTTTTAACTACATATTTTTATCCTTTATTAAATTAAAATAATTTCATTATTTAATAAATGCACAGCCATATAATTTCTTTAACCAAAAGTGCTTAATCTCACGTCTGAAAAATAGCAACACAACACCTTAATTTATCTTTACAAAATTATTTATATATCACTTTTTATATATATAAAATGCGGACACAGGCGTTTCCACAAGTAATATTTTTTTCAAAATAACAAGTTTATTTAAAAAGAAAAGTTTTAACAATTTTATAATTTCTATTAAAAGATGAAATTATATTTAAAAAGTTTAATTCTTTTTACTCATTTGAAATTATTGATTTAAGGATTATTGGACAGGTTGACTTGGAAGCCGATTTTGTGGTCCTTATAACAAAAGCATTAATTAATATATTACTTCTTTTTGTTCCCTCTTGATTATCGGTTTAAGAAAAACTTGTTCTTTTTTATTGTTAACTTCTAAATTTCAAGATAACATTACCCTAAACCCTAATTAATATAAAAAGAAAAATTATTTAGGATAACATATAGAAAAAAAATATAATAACACAAAATGTATATTAAAATAAACAAACTGAAATATGTATATTAAATAATTTACTTAATTGTATTAAAATAGAAAAACTAAATATTCTTTTTGGTTTGGGTGATAAAACCTTTAACAACGAAAAATAACTAATAAAGTTGTGTTTTTTTGTACATGTCCTTTTTATTGATTTTATTCTTATAAAACACAACCAACTTTATTGATTATATGATATGTATATGTAAGAAACTACCCATGCATGGGAATTATTTTGATGAAAAATTATAACGACTCCGATTATGTAATTATAGTACTATAAAAATTAACCAAAAAATTTATTTTTGTGACTTTTTTTATGTAGACTTTTCTCATAATTTCAATATAAATTTTAGTAATATTTTTTATTTTAATTATTATTTTTTAATTATTATAAAAAGTGAACATAAAAAGTGAACATATACTATTTAATATTCTTTAAAAAAAAACTAATCAATATAATGTTTTTATTAAATTTTGTTGTGAGTATAACTTCATTCACATATGACATCTATTATTTGTACAGATAATAAATGAATTCATCTGTTTAAATATTAATTGAATTTGTTTTAATTTTGATAAAGAAACTTTATATTAACTAACTATATAAGTATAAATAATATTATATTTTTTAAATCAAATATAAGAATCTAGATATGAATAGGGATGCATATATTTTTTCCATCCTGATCTCATCTATCTATGTTCTAAATCACTAAAATATAATTAATTTATTAAACAATTCAAAAATTTATACTAATTCTTTTGATTTAGAGAATACATGTGATATTTTTTATTTTTTTTATAATTTATTTATTTAATTATTATTTAGTAATATTTTAATTTAAGATTTATACAATTATAATTATTTTATATTGATATTTGTTATTAAATAAAGAATGTATATATCATTATGACATTAAATTTTTTATAATATTTTTTTTTATAATTTTTATATAAAAATTATTTAATTAATATTTAAAATAATAAGAGACTAATATTAATATGATTATACTTGTATGTTATCTAATAGATAAAAGTAATAAAAAAATTATATATATTTATAAAGACGAAAATAAAGATAAATATTTACTTCTTGTTAATAGAGATGAGAAAATAAAATTCATTTTCACTTCACTCTTTATCATTACTAATTGCTTATGTTAAACATTACTTTCATCCACTAATCTAATTGATGATATTTCTTATGTTACAATCAATTTCACTGAATAACTTATATATTGACTGGGTTGTTTAAATTAGATTAAATCAAAATCATTTAAAAATATTAAAACAAACTTCAAAAGTTATTGTAATAATAAAATAAGAAAACTATTAAACTTCTCTTAAAATTACATTTTGAATCTAAAAAATAACATTATGTTACATCTATAACAATAAAAAAAACATAATGGAGATAACTATTCATTCACCAAAGTGATTGCATATACACTACTACTCCACTTTCGTTTTTTTTTCTTATTCATGCAAATTAGCTATATAATCTATATGGCTTGTTGTTTTCTTATTTTATTTTTAATTATATTTTGAAATTACAATATTTTGAAGACCAAAACTACCCTTCTATGCAATAAATAAAAATGGATAATGGAGATAAACTACAATATACTAAAAACAATTACATACACCGAATGTACACTTACACTTCTTCTTTCTTTTCTTTTTTTTCATGCAAATCGAATATGTAATCTATATAGTTTCATGAACGTTCATTCAAATTATAAATTACGCTCTAAAATATTTATAACATCAAAGACACATATACTAATGCATCTATATGTCTACATTTTTATCATGTTATTTCATTGAGTTAAAATTTAATTGTTGTAATAATTTTTACTATTTTGTATATTCATTTTAAATTCAGCGTATTTTTAATATATATTTGTTTAATTTTATTTTACTTTTTTAAATTTAAGATATTTTTTAGAGATATTTAAATTTAAGATATTTTTTTTAAATTATAGGTTATAGATATAACAAATAACATGTGAGAGAGTACACGAACTTGAAAGTTAAAAAAATGTGAGGAGATAATAAGTTTTGAGGGTTATTTGAAAGGGAATAAGATAGAATAAAATAAAAGATTAAATATATTTTTAATTTTTGAACTATTTGTTAAAATTGTGTTTTGTTTTTGGAACAAACTTTGAACCTATTTCGTCCTTATACTTTATAAATAAGTGTAAATGATCCTTATAATGATAAATAAATACATCTTTAATGAGAAAAAATGAAAAAAAAAAGTGAAAAAAGCTTAAAACACAGATGATAGTAAAATAAGAAACTATAAAAAAAGAAAATAAAAAGATAAAAATGAATTTTCACACATCATCAAGGATTAATTAAACAAATTTATAAAATATTAAAACGAAGTAAGTCCAAAGTTTGCCTCAAAGACGAAACGTAATGACAAATAATTGAAAGATTAAAAACATATTTAATCCTAAAATAAATAATGTGATTTAATGTAAAATAAATAGATAATATTGATACCATATAATATTTTAGGTTCATATTTTACCCCTGATTATATTTAAAAATTATATTTTGAATTTCAAAATTATTATTTTATTATATTATGATTATGAGTATGTATATAATACCAAAGAAAAAAAATCAAGATAAACTACCACCCAACGACAATAACTCACATTATTATTCTTTTTGTTTTCATTCAAATTATAAATTATACATGAAATATCTATACCAATATTAATAATTCATATTTTATGTTCGTATTTTATCTAAAATTATATTTTAAAACTAATATTTTAAACCTCAACATGATTTATATATACAACTATGAGTAAACAAATAGTGGAGATAAACTAATAAATAGAAGTAATTGCAGACACCAGTCTCCTTCTTGATATACTTACTTTTTTTTCTTTCTCTTTCCTATAAATATAATCGCCGGTAATATGATTTATTTTTCTAATATTATTTTCATTCAAAATATAAATTATATGCCAAATATAAAAAATTATAATACATATATTTTTATTTAAATAAATATAGAAAATTAAAATTAATACAAATATTAAAATTTTAGGCCAATGTGTTTTCTTTGGCATATATAAAAAGGACAAAACATATAATTTTGGTTCTCCATTTAGGAGGCTTTCCCCTTTTGTCACTTTCCCCATGAACCATACACTTCCTTCTTTTAAACTTCTCTTTCTCTCTCTTCCACACACACTCTTCCTCTAAATTCTGTTACACAGGACCTTGTGCAGGTGAGTCCCTCTCCCTCTATTTCTTCTTTCTTCCAGTTACACTTCTATGGCTTCACTTTTAGGCTCACGCAATTTCTAACCGTGTAATTCCAAAACCTCCAAATTTGTAGTGATAACTTCCGACACTGGATTTCTGGTCACAAAGGTGTGGAAAATGATCGACTTGCAAATGTTTCACATTCCTCATCAAAATTCCAAAATGAGTTTAGCATGTAAACTATAGGCGCAAATATGTAATTTAACTAACCGCTGTTTTCTCGTGTTCATGTCTCTGATCTGAGAATTTTGGTTTTCTATCAGTCATTCTTGCCACAATGTGTGGAACACTCAGTTCAATTTTGCATTCTCTGGTAGTGAATTTTGTGGCTGCAGGGCTGCATAATTCTATAAAAAGTAAAATTGTATCTGTAATGAGATTCTAGAGTTAACATGGTAAAGCCAGTGATGTAAATCATTGCATTATTTTTCAGGTTTGAGCAAGGGGCCGAGTGTAATCTAAAAGACCAAAACTAATAAAATTGAAATTAGGTAGTTACATTCAGATTGCCATTGTATTCACTCTGTCCAGGAACACTTTGAAAATTATTCTACGTTCCACTTTTTTTTTTGGCATTGTATTTCTGTAATTTTTATTTTGTTTTTGATTTTTAATGAGTGCTATTTTTGTCATTTGCTTTAGAAAAAATGCCAGAAGATCGGTTGAATAGACATACGATTAGATCACATGGAGCTAAAGTTGCAAGGACACATATGCATGACTGGTTGATTCTTTTGCTTCTTGTTGTCATTGATGGTATCTTGAATATGATAGAGCCATTTCACCGTTTTGTTGGAGAGGGGATGATGACCGACCTGAGATACCCATTGAAAGATAATACTATACCCTTTTGGGCTGTACCAGTACGTTTTTTGCTTCTAAGAACTATGCATCCTTGTTAAAATTGACCTCAATTGACATTCGAGATATGAATTCTAGAATTTCAAATTTTGGGACAGATAGTAGCAATATTGTTGCCAATAGCTATCATTCTTGTTTACTATTTCTTCCGAAAGGATGTTTATGACTTCCACCATGCTATCTTGGGTACTTTTCTCACCTTCAGAAATCTTTTGCTGTCCTTATTTTAATATTACTCTGTTATAACCTAACCTATGCATTGTCAAATGCTCTTCAGGCCTTTTATTCTCTGTACTCATTACTGCGGTGATAACGGATGCTATCAAAGATGGTGTTGGACGGCCACGCCCAGACTTCTTCTGGCGTTGTTTCCCTGATGGGAAAGGGGTGGGTTCTCAATTTTATAAACTGCCCAGATTTTAATACCTTTACTAAGTGATACATAGTTGGTTTTACTTAGTGATCTGCTCAAGAAACATGGTATCGATTCGTGATATGTTCAGGTGTTTGATCCAGTAACAAAAGATGTTAGATGTACGGGAGATAAGACTGTTATTAGAGAAGGGCACAAAAGTTTTCCAAGTGGACATACCTCTTGTAAGTACTCAGGACAACCTCGGGTTCTGTTAGGACAATGGAAAGGAGGGAGTTACAAATAACTAATGCTCAATTTACAAATTAGAATACGTCTGAATCTTCTTCTCCCCTTGTATCCTCCTAGTTATTTGACACATTAATCCCCTGACTTACTAATTAGTATCGTAACTGTTGCAAATAACTCTTTCTTAACCGGGTCTCTGCGACCTTAGTGTTTCTTTTGATGTATGGTACGTGTTCTGCATTGCATTTGAAACAGTGGTGTTATTGCCTGTTAGTCAGCAAATTGATAAATTGGTAATCTTAAGCTTCATTTCAGAAAGCATACCATGTTTTACTAGAAACAGGGTTCCAAGTTGAAGGGAGAATTGAATATTCACTGATCAAAGTTCACTCCATAGTATGGTAGATTTTTTGAAGAACTGATAATTAAATGATAATAAAAACTGAGTTCCATTCTACAAGTCTATATTTTGAAGGATAAAGTTTTTCTATGTAAATAAATATAATAGGAATTACGTTGCCAGAAATTATCATCGGGCATTTAGGGCGTGTAAACCAAACCTATTTATATTGTTTGTTCTCCTTTTATAGTAGTATATGCTAAAAAAATCCAACTATTGGTATGCAGGGTCCTTTGCTGGTCTTGGTTTTCTTGCATGGTATCTATCTGGGAAAATTAAGGTGTTTGACCGTAGGGGTCATGTTGCAAAGCTTTGTATTGTGTTCTTTCCCCTTCTTGTGGCAGCTATGATTGCCGTTTCTCGTGTTGATGATTATTGGCATCACTGGCAAGATGTTTGTACTGGAGGGCTTATAGGTCTGTTGAAGACTGGATTTTCTTTGTTTGATTTATTAACATATAAATATACCTTTCTCCAGACATTTTTATACAAGCTTTTATGCAGGTTTGACAATCGCTTCCTTTTGTTACTTACAATTCTTTCCACCTCCGTATGACAAAGATGGTATGTCCTGGAATTTATTCTTTTAAAATTTTATTATTTGTTGGTATTGTGGGCTACAATGTGCTTTTTCTTACGTGCGTGTGTGTAATAGTGAGATTATTGTTACCGTTTATTATTAAATAGTCACCATAGCAGTTTTGAATAAATCCGTTAATTGTTCATCATAACTGTTTTGCTGAGAATATTATTTGCTGCTTACAAATCATTCTCCAGGTCTAAGATTATATAAATAGATTTTAGCACTATCACGGAACTTAGTTGTTTATGAATTAATCTAAAGGGCAAAAAGAGTGAGCAGCAGTAGTCTGTCATAATTTTTTTTATCGGCCAAGAATAAATTAAATTAAAAGAAGCACAAAGGAGCTCAAACCCGATTACAAAGATACTAAAAATAGAGAGACCTTCCATATCTAATATTCCCTACTCAAGACCATCTATACGAAGTCAAGTACGAGGTCCTAAGCAAAACACATACATGCCTACGTAGATATCAGTGAAATGGATCAAAAGCCAAATAGAAATGAATCTTATTCTCAGGGTATACAATAAAAACCTCTGGTAAAATACCCACTCGTAGCCCAGCGGGCGGATAAAGTACATTAAATAGTTCGTTTTAGGGATTGGCGACTTACCCATTCAATGACTTTGGCACCGGACGTTCCCAAAATGGATAGTGTACTTTCGGGTCGGGTGAATTCAAAATATAGACGCCTGTTGGCATTCCAACCTTTCTTCTCCTTTCAGGGCCTATCCGAAAAAAAAAAAAAAAGAAAATTCAATACTTCTTGGTTGTGAATATCTGAATAGGACAAACCGCCCCGTGGATCTCTTTGCTTCGGAACAAAACAATTCGAATTAGGCTCGGTCAACTGGAATGTGTATTATCGATATAGGGGATCTTTCAATTGAGAAGATCCATCGACCTGAGACGAAGAGAAAGAAAGGTCTATCTATTTTTTTTTTTTTTTAGTTATTCAGTTAAACCAATGATTCGTTATTGGAGCAGATAGCAACAACTATCTCATCTGGGAAAAGCCATCTTTTTCTCAACAATGTCTTTGTCATTTGATCCAATAGCGCTTCGTTAGATAGGAACAGATTTGATAAATATTGATAACTCTCAGATAGAGTATTAGAACGGAAAAATCCTTTAGATGATGAACTATTGATTCTAAGCCATCTCTGGCAATGAATCAACAATTCAAAATGCTTTTCTTGCGTATTCTTGATAAACCAGTGTTTATATATAGATGTAGGAAGATCTGTTTGGGAAGTAAGAAGTTCCCTTGACATCTCTTCATCTGTAAAGAATTGTCGATGTGAAAACACAGAGACAAAAGGCTGATCTTTGAATAGGAAAAAGAGTGGATCCGCGGGGTCCCAAATGAATTGGCTTATTCGAAAAAAGCCCTGTTCTTTGGAAGATCTATCTCGTGTCTGGTACTGCATGGTTCCACCCTGCAAGAACTCTGAATCATTCTCTTGAAGCTCATCCTCTTCATCATAAATGATCCGCTTGTCCCGAAATGACCTGGCCCAATAGGGAAATCCCAATTCATTGGGCCTTTCAATACAATCAAATAGAAAGCCCCAAGGGCGCCATATTCTAGGAGCCCAAACGATGTGATTGAAAAAATCCTCCTCTATCTGTTGCGGGTCGAGGACTCCTCCCCCTTCTTCAAACTCCGATTCATATTTTTCATAGAGAAATCTCTGATCAACGATAGAATAAGATCCTTTTTGAATCCTATTTAAGGGATTCCTTGGTTCGGACCGAAGAAGCAATGTCACTCGATCCTTATCAAACTGACTGTAATCTTTTTCTGTACGTGAGGATCCCACCAGAGCGCCTTCTACTTCTAATAGGCCATGAACTAGATCAGAATTATTCTCAACGAGTCCATAAGATGTGATCCCATTTTTTTCATCAGGTCCGGGTAGAGACCAAAGGTCTTGAGCGACCGATCCGGCAGAACAACTCAAAAGGTAAAGAAGTATCGTTAATTTCTTCATACTCGTTCCAAGTTCGAAGTACCATTTGTACAAATAAGAATCCCCCCCGTCACATGATTTCTTCTTCATATAGATAGATATAGGATCTATGGAGCAATTACTTAGAAGTACATTTTGTGAAACAGCCCTTCCTATCTGATAGAAAAGGATCCCATGATCCTGAACCGATCTTACCTGAGATCGGAAATCCCAAGTTTGTCTATGAAGAACAGAGCTAATTATATTAGTGTCTATGATGGATTTTTTTTGTATAATACTAATCGATAGGGCCTCATTGTTAAGTGCTACAAGATCTCGTACATTTGAACCCATCGTTGTGGACCCGAATCCATTAGTATGGGACATTTTCTTTTCCAAGTGAAATCCCCTAGTATATGAAAGAGTGAAAAAGTGTTTTCGTTGTTGTGGAATAAGAAGCCTTCGTATCTTAATGCATGTATTGAATTTCTTCGGAGCTATTAGAGCTGGATCTACTTTTTGGGGAATATGAGTCGAAGCAATAACAAGAATATTTCTAGTGGAACATCTTTCACAATCCCTGGAGAGATAGTTCACTAAAAGACCGAGGGATAAGTAATTCGACTCATTCACATCCAGATCATGAATGTTAGGAATCCATATTATGCAAGGAGACATTGCTTTTGCTAATTCGAAGTGAAAGGTGATATAAAATCGGTCTATTTCTGGCATCATATCCATAGTTAGCGTATTCATCATAGTTAGAAGCTCCAGCTCCATATCAAGGTCACGGTCGATATCGTCACTATCGTCACTATCATCAATATCGTCACTATCATCAATATCGTCACTATCATCAATAAGAAAACCCTTAGGCTTGTCATCCAGGAACTTGTTCAGAAATACTGTAATGAAAGGAACATAGGAGTTTGTCGCTAGGTATTTGACCAAATAGGATCGTCCAGTTCCTATAGAACCTATCACTAAAATACCCCTACTAGGGGGAGGTAGGGCTAAGCGGAGCGAAAAGGGTTTTCCATGAGATGGGAAATGAAAACTATTAGCCCCCCACAAGGTTTGTGAATAAGTAATTGTCTGATAATTAGCAAGGAATATACGTCTTTCTACTAAACAGGATGTATTGAATTCATCAGCTAATATATTTCCAAAAAGTAGAAAACTAAGGGATAAGGGTTTTGTGAAATCTTCTAATATGTTAATCGGTAAAAGGATTGGAGTTGGTTGGATGTATTTACTAAAATAAGCTAATCCTTTTTTTGAAAGACCCGCATAGAAATATGCGACTGATGTAAGTAAAGCTAAAACAATGGTAATATTTATATCATTTGTGGGTGCAGCTAACTCC
This sequence comes from Lablab purpureus, assembly GCA_030347555.1. NCBI lineage: Eukaryota > Viridiplantae > Streptophyta > Magnoliopsida > Fabales > Fabaceae > Lablab > Lablab purpureus. Next base: position 22,654,777 of record CM059255.1, on the reverse strand, counting down.
CCATGAGGTAATTGTATGATTTTCCAAGGTAAAAGAGCCCCTGACCAATTAGAAACAAAAATAAATAGATAATGGAGTAATTTTTTTAATGAGCTAAAACTAGAGATGTTGAAAGTCATGTGATCAGTTGCACCCGTGTCCAGGAGCCACTGATCATAATGTTTACCTGTGTTGGACAAGGATTCAGTGGTTAAGGCTGTGGTATGAGCAAGATTGGAAGAGTGTGAGGTAGTTGGAGCCCCTTGATTAGACTGTTGTAAGAGTGCCAATATGCCTTGATATTGTTCCTGAGTGAAGTTAACACTGGATTGTTGGCTCTCGACCTACGTTGGAAACCCTTGGTCATTGTAATCATCGACTATGCTTGTTGTATTTGCATGTCTGGCCCTTGGCTTGTAGCCTGGTGGGAACCCGTGTTTGAAATAGCATGTGTCAATGGTGTGATTGCTTCTGCCACAGTGAGTGCACAATTTATTGCCAACATTTTGTCCTCTTCCTACACCGCCTCGTCCTCTTCCCCTTCCAAAAGCACCTCTCCTAGCAGTACCAACAGTTAGAATGGCATTAGTATCAACAACAAAGGCCTTATAGTCAGCATTAGTATCCGCGATTACTGTCGAGTTTATGTGCCTTTCCTGTTGAATAACTAGCGAGAACACCTTATTGATGGGGGGCAGAGGATCGATGAGCATGATTTGAGATTTGACATGGGTGAATTGATCATTTAGACCTTTAAGAAAACGGATTACATAATCCTGATCCCTATATATTTTGAACGATTAAATGGCACCACAAGTACAAGAAATGGAGCATTTACAATTGACAACGGGTCTGAAATTTTCAAGTTCATCCCACAAACTTTTTAATTGGGTGAAATATTGACTTACAGACAAAGTCCCTTGGTGCATGCGATAGATCTCTTCTTGGAGATCTGAGATGCGAAAGATGTCACCCTGTGAGAACTTGTCCCGTAGATCATTCCATGCGTTAGAGGCTTGATCAATCCATAAAATAGATTGCAGAATGGAGTCATCTATTGATCTGTGTATCCAGGCCAATACCATAGTGTTGCACCGTTCCCATACTCCATACAATGGGTCCGTCATCAAGGGAGGGGTGAGGTTTCCATCTACTAGCTTCAACTTATTCTTGGATAGTAGAGCCAGCCTCATCGCTCTTGCCCACGCATGATAATTTTGACCATTTAAAGGAGGGGAAACCAGTGCTTGAGAAGGGCTTTCATTGGCGTGGAGAAAAAAAAGGATTAGAGGGATTGGTCAAATAGTCAGCATAGGAGCTCTGGTTTGCCATCATTCACAAATTCAGAAAAGAATATGAATGCAACAGAAAGAAAAGAGATGTCTCAGAAAATGAAAAAACCATTGGCAACTAGAGCTCCTTTCGGAGCTCTAGTACCATCTTGTAAATTGAATAGTCGCATTTTCTTGATATCATGTAAAAATTATCAAGGCTCTTGTTTGGCACGTACTCATAAATGTGTATCTTTTCATCTTCTTCTAAGCAAAATCCTAGTAATCTCACTAAATTTCTATGTTGAAGTTTGGCTATAACTTGAACCTTATTTTTAAACTCTACTGCACCTTGCTGAGAGCTTCCAGTAAGCCTCTTCATAGCTATTTCTTGTCCATCTGAAAGAATACCCCTATAGACCTCTCCAAATTCGCCTTTGCCTATCATGTTTTCTTTAGCAAATCTATTTGTTGCAGCTTCAATTTTGGCTAATTCAAATCTCAAGAAATACAAATGCATCTCATTCTTAGGGTATGCAAGATGGCAGTGCAGTCCGCATATATTAAGTGTATGTCATCTAGCATGTGTACAATCAGTCCACACGTCCTTTCAAGCCCACTAATCCTGCATAGTACCCTTCAAGGGTGTTACAGATAGGCCTAACCTCACGTCTTAGTGCATTATTATCATTCATTCTCTACCACCATCACTCTTTCTGCCAGCGTCTTGTTGCAGCTGCTGTTGTTTTTATGGTCTCTTTCAGCCATAAACAGGCTATAATGACCTTGTGAGTATCTCCGCAACCTGCAATCATCTTTATGCTTACATATTAAAAAGAACACTGCAACTTTGAAAACTATCAAGGTTGTTCAAGCCTGATCTCATGATACGCAAATAAGCTATACCATGATGCATAAAAGGAATATCAACAATCTCATCAGTTAAGGGACAACCACCTACAAACCATAATTCATCACCGACACAAAAGTAAAAAAAGATAAAAAAAGCCATAATGTTTACGTTATACCACGTTAAGGCCTTGCTATACACCCAAGAACCCACCAAAATTTTACACTGCTCATAATATTTTCAAAAAATTTTCATCATGGCATTGTGTTAGTTGCCAGGTCTTTGTTGACTTTAACATCCACTTTGGGAAGCTCTAATACAAAGGATAGGGTTCAAATGCCATTCGTTATAGGAAAACATAATTTTTGGAAAGCGATTCCGGATCCACACCCACATCTTTACTTTAAATTCAGTAAAAATCTCTTCCTCATCTATATGCGCTCCTCGAAAAAGGATAATATTCCTTTGTTTTCATATGGTCCACACGATTGCTATCCACACCATTTTCCATATATGATTTCCTTTATTGTTTAGTAGTAAAGTGTGGAATTGTTCAAAATGTCTATCGACATGGCAATATGAGACCATTGTATTTTCAATCCATTTGTAACATTTCAACCAAACCTTATGGGCAACCTAGGAAAAATACATGATTTGTTGTTTTCACTTCATCTAAACACAGAATACACATGTTATTTCCATTCAGAGATCTTCTTTATAGATTTTCCTTGGTTGCAATCTTATTCAACATGACTCTCCGTGCAAATACCTAGGTGGAAGGTAGAGCTTTTATCTTCCATAGATACTTGTATACGCTTATAGGTTCTAAATCATCTTTGTATGTGTATTTTTTGTAAGCTAATTTTACTATGTAAAGTTGGTGTTCACAATCTTTCTAGGACCATTTATCCTCTACTAACCTATCGGGGTATATCCCTTCCAACTTACGCATGAGATAAATAGGAGTTTCTTCCATTCAAATGAACTTTTTCTCCATTCAAATGAACTTTTTCTCCATTCCAAACCCCAGATCCAACAATTAATGTATCAATATCCAACTTCCATTAAAGTTCTATTCAAAGACAAAGTATTATTAAACAATTTAGAATAACTTTGAGATAATGATTCCTTTCCCAACCATCTATCTTTCTAGAATCTAATTTTATCCCCTTTTCCTACACTTCAAACTATGTTCTCTTCAACCAATTCCCATTGTTTGAATCCCTACAATTTTTCTTAAGGTCTTTCCACCAATATGAGTTCATTTTAGTTGCACTTCTCGTGTTCAAGGTTGCGTTATCTCTATACTTTGATTCCAATATTGTTTTCTATAAACTGGTTTGGCCAGGTCCCATTCTCCAAATCCACTTTGCAAGTAGCGCTTTGTTGAATATTTTTAGATATTTTATGTTGAAACCTCCTTCCTCCTTCGGTTTACACACATATTTCCATTTCCAATTTTTATTTTCACATAATTTGCGTTGAAAAGTAATTAATTATTTTATGTTTTAAGATTAAATTTTAATTTGATTGAGATTTGTGTTAGGTTGGGATCCATTTCTTCTTTGGAAAAAAAATTCTTGGGGGTAAGGCTGCCCAAGCCTGGGTAAAATGTGAATTTTTTTTTCTTGTTGGGTCTTTCAAGGAAGGATACGTCGAGAGAGATGACACTAATGAGCCACAAGTCAATCCACATAAAGGAATTGACATCACCTTCAACCCAAAACCTTTAGACAACGAGTTTATGAGTTTTCTTGTATGTTGCTCAATGTGCTCATTTTACCTAATGTGAGACTTAAACTCATACTGGATTCTCGACATTTCTAGATTTGATATCTTTTTTCCTATACCATAAGTAAATTTCATATAATTATTCTGATTGGGCAATGATACATACACATTTATTTGATGTACATTTATTCAAATACTTATTCTTTTTTTTATCTTTCACCTCTTATCACACCATATATTCTATAAACTTATAATTTTTCTTCTTTCTTTCTAAGAATATATTAATATATTAAGTAGAGAAAATGAAAATTTTTAGTATTCATAAATTATTTTTTCTGATATGTTGATGTTTCTATATTATCATATTTGAAATTTAATTTGTACTTATTCTAGAAAATATATTCAGAAATAATGTAAAGTTACTTTTCGAAATAATATTTTTGTTCTTGTTGAGCTATCTTCCCTCTTAATCCTTCTTTCCCTCTCCATATTTAATGGATTTCTCAAGAGAGGAAAGAGATCTCTTTATCAACCTCAAAATTTTGATCTCCCAAGGAATCTTGTATGTATGGATGTGTCTCACTTATTTTGAACTTTGAGAGCTAAAAATTATTTTTATGATCTATTTTATTATAGTTCTAACTCATGCACCTTACTAGTTTTTTTTTACATACTCAACAAGTCTCTAAATATTCTTAATATTGGTTATTTGTGATAGTGAATTTCTTGACAAACATATCAAAATTTTGTTAAGGATTATAATTGTTAAAATGTTTGCTCTTAATTTAAGTTTATTTAGTATGGTTTGAAGGTTGTATGTTTTTTTTCTATACTAAATAGTTAATATTGAAAAGTATGTAAATTGAGTTTATTTTCTTTGACTTTCTTAAATTTGTGGACAAAATATTCCTTTTTAGATGAAGTGCACATAAGAGAGTTCTTTGTTTTACAATTGAGTATGTATTTATTTATGCTCTTTCGTCCAAATAATTATTAACAAGGTTCCTCGTGATAATTTATTGGAATACAATTTTTACTTTTGAGCACGTTCATCATATTTGTATGATAAAACTTAAAAAGAAAAACAATAATTGATTGTTTTAATTAATCAAATTTCTCTCTATTGAATAAGACAGATATCTTCACTACTTGTAATTGAATGTCCAAAAGTTTAGGATATATTCCTCTTTATTTTAAAAAGAACTAACCTTAAGTTGAGATATTAAATCTAATACCATTTAGAAAGAAAAGTTAACTCTAAAAATTAGGGAGAAGAGACTAAATAGAATGAATAAAACACTGTGAAAAACTCTTACAAATAAGTTAGATTTAAATATTTGAATATTTTTTATGTCTAGGAAAAACAATAACAATAGTTTTTGGTCAAGTCATTTGAATATGCTTTCAATGTCACTATTATTTTGGTAGGTTGTTAAAGTAAAACATAAGTTAGGTATATATAATATATAAAAATATATAATGGGATTTCTCATTGTGTAAATACTTTTTTTTTCTATTTTATTTTTAATAATATTTTAAATTTACAATCCAAGATTTATATTGAAGGATACAAATATAAACAAACAAAATAAATTAAAACACAATGAAGTAAAAAAAGGAAAACAGAAAAAATTAACAAATAATGAGAAGTAACTCCATGTAAATAAAAAAACAACTGTCAATATTACATGTACAATAAAATTAGAAGTGTTTAAAATATTTATTTTTTTATGATCAAATTTTATTATTACGATATGACTATGTAAAATACATAATATATATATTTTATTTTTATATAATAAATAAAATCACATCAAATAAAAATAATGATTTTTATAACGACATAAAGAAAAATACAAACACGTAAAAGCAAATATTTTTTCTAGTGATGATAATGCATTTAAATCATCCTTTATAATATATATATATATATATATATATTTATATTTATATTTTGTCATATTAGTCGAACAATTCTCTCATCTCAACTGCAAAGTTTGCATCAACTTGAGTGTGGTTTTTCTGAGTATGATGTGTACAAGTATACTTAAGAACTACACGTAACCTTGTGCTTCTCCTTGTAATCTTTTAACTATCATCTGTAGCTCGTTGATTTTGAAATTAAAGTTAGTTAATTTTGATTATTTTTTAGATTTTGAAGTAGAATTGTTTTTTCACAGCCTCCCAATGCTTTACGTTTTTATATCAATTTCTTTTGTAGGATGGGGACCTCATGCATATTTTCAAATAATGGCTGATTTTAATACTTCTTCGGACAACAATGAGAATCTTTATGCACAACATACTGAGGTTCAGATTGTATCTGTGTGTATCCCACCCCAAAATGATGGCGATAATGCAGTAGTTAATAGATTGGACTCCAACTCCACCTTAGATGGATCACAAATTGCAAGTGTACACTGACTGACTCTACATTAATAATGTAAGAAATATTACTACTTGTGCATATATGTAATACATACAAGGTTAAATTAAAATTCTTTTACGGATAAAACAGATTGACGGTTACAAAATACACAACATCAATTACTTAGCCATTAATATTTTTTTGGTTGGATTAAGAATATTTTGTTATTTGTTTTTTTATCTCTTATTTTTTTCTCCTCTTAGGCCTTATGATAATTAGTGTCCCTTATGGTACATAAGTACTTAAAGTCATATGTATTCGCTTAAGATTACGTTAGAAATTGTATTTATCACTACAAGAAAATGAAGATGTAGCGTCGGCCAAACATCTACGCAAAAGTTGAAAAGTCGACGCTAAATTGTTGTTAGCGTCGGCTTTGCGTTGAATGTAGGGTCGTTACTAAAAGTATGGAAGCTACACATATAACATCAAAGAGAATAGGTGATGCTAATAGTGTCGGTCTAGTGAAGACAAAAATCGACACAATGATTTTCAAAATATAAAAATTAAAGTTGATAGCGTCGGCTCAACAGACGTAAATCTAACAATAAGAAATTACGTAACGTCGGTCAAACCCACACTATTATTTTTAATAATAAAATAAAATGATAACGTCGGCTTGATCCAGGCTACGCTGGAATAAAGAAAATATACAGCTAGCGTCGGCCAAGCCTACACTATGACTTTTTAAATAAATAGGTAGTGTCGGCCTAGTCCACGCTATGCTTTTTTAAAAAAAAATACGGAGGTAGCGTCGGCTGCCGACTCTAAGATTTAAAAAATAAAAATAAAAATTGTAGAGTCGGTTTACCCGACACTAGTGGCTGACGCTACCTATTTAAAAAATAGAAAAAAATGTAGCATCGACTTGGCCAACGCTATTATTTTTTTAAATAAATTTAAAAAGTAGCATCGACCAAGCCAACACTACTTTGCAGTTAAGTTTTAATTAAAATTGTTTTTTCGAATGCCATGGCTTTGCAGAATTCATTTGCAATAAAATGAAATAAATGAAAATATGAAATATAAAATTATACTAAAATAAAATAAAATTTAGACACTTATAATTAATTAAAACAAAATTTAAATTGTGCATATAGTTATTATATTAATTAATTAAAAGAAAATTTAAATTGTGCATATAGTTATTACATTAAATGTAATTGGTTTAAGAAAACTAAATTTAGTCTATGGGTTGGTCATCAAATCCTTGAGCATAATGGGGGTGAACCTGACTCGTACTGGTTGAAGAATCATGAATTTGTCGATCTATTACCATGGCCAATTGTTCCTGCATCAACCTCAGTCTCTCCTCCAATTGTGCACATCTATTATCTATTTCCGTGGCTCTTTGTTAAGTTGCTACGGCTCTTTCTTCAGTTGTAGTAGCCCTTACATTAGCTGCACTAGCACTTGCATTAGCTTGTGTAATTTCTTCACGCATCGCTTGACTATCTACAAGATCATCAGTGGTAGTAGCTAATCCTGAAGGTTTAGTGAGGGATGAAACTCTATGACGGATGTTGGCAGCCAAGTCTGCAGTGCCATAACATCTACCTCTACTCTTCCCTCCGACAACATATTTCCAGCATTGAACCTTGGTTGCTGGATCTATTTGTTGGAGGTTGGAAGTTGATCCTTGAAAACTTTGAGATTGGATGACCTTCAACCGCTCATGATAGGTTTCCTAATCAATTATAAAGAGTTGTAAATGTCATGAATTTGAATTACAAATTTCAATTATATTAAAAACTTGAAATCAATAACTTACATAGGTATCTCAAGCACGACCATCTACCCAAGTACCATTTTTTTTTGTATGAGTGGCGATGAATAACTCATCTGGTTGAACAGGTCGACCATATTTACGTTCCTGGTTACAAATATTGTATCTTCCATTACTAAATTTCATTAATATGTAACAAAATATACAAAAGTTATAAATAATACTTACCAGGCCCAATGCAATGTCCAAGTGTGATTTGCGGCCACTAGAGTGAAATGCCCCACCTTGAGGTAAAGATCAATTGGCTTTGTTTCGGGATGATAGTTCTTTTGAACTTTTCACTATCCCAATACTTTTGAAGATCATTCCATGCTTGTTCACCAATCGAAATAGGTCTACCCACCCTAGCCCTAGCTTTTGTCAGCATATCACTTAGGCGTTTCCTGACCTTTGACTCATAAATTCTTCTAATTTCCCACTCATGATGTGGTGCCCAAGTGACTCTAGTCTATAAAAAGAAATAACAATTCATAGTTAAATGCATTTTTAATTCATTCCACCATTCATATTAATAGGGAAACACACCTTAAATTCATTCCACCATTTAAGTTGGTCTTCCTCGGTCATAGCCTCGTAGTGGTGGTAGGGACCCATAAACTAGGACCTAATTGCATGTCCAATCGCATCCATAGCATAACGGACAGGTGCCCAACTGCAAAATATTTAAAAGAAATGTTAAGCATGAAATTTTTATCATAAAAACATATTTGAATAAATATGTGAAACTTACCCTTTACCCACTAGTCGTATGATGACCCGCTCATTACCATCACGACACACCTCCTCTTCAGGGACATCATGGGTCGATGTAGAAGGGGTGGCCTCATCTTCCATTGGTGAGGTGGTATGGACTACATCATCTGGGAGAGCTGTCATGGACTGTGTAGGGGCACTTTGCATTATAGGATCATGACATGGTTTTGGTGGTGGCATCGGAGGTGAGGAAGATGGAACTGGCATAAATCGAAAATCATTATGACTAGATGGGGTGGAGGTAGATGAGGGCCTAGAGGAAGAGGGTGTACTGGAAGAAGGGGTGGAGGTATCAGAATGGTGGGATTGTGTGCCTATATGATAAGGGATATTACCCAACTCTATGGCAAGACGACCATGCTGTCTTGTGGAAACTCCATGCCTACCATGGGTATGCCTAACGATAGAACCATCACTACCTCTAGTCCTAACCATTTTTCCTACAAAAAAATTAGTTATGTACAATTAAGTTTCAATGTTATCATGTTAAATGCAACATCATATACAAAATTATTATACATGATTCAAGATTGTTATCAAAGTCCCAATAGTCTCCGTCAGTGTCATGGCTTCCTTCGTCATCTTCATTTGATTCGTGGGCTTCGCCATCGTGAACAACAATTTCTTGTACAATAGAATCATCAATTAATTGAACAACTGAGGAGTCAGCTAAGCTTGCTACTTGTTCAATTGTTGTAACTGGTAAGACATTGCTACTTGTTCAATTGTTGTAACTGGTAAGACATTGTGTGTTTCATCAGCTTGATATGCATCATGTTGGATATTGTCAACTTCAACGTGACCTCGGGATTTTGTTATGATCGGCACGCACCAACCACGTAAGTTCTTACATGTATTTGGATACGAGACATAATAAACTTGTCTTGCCTTCTGTGGAAGGATGAATGGATCATAATGTATGTATCTTCTAGTCATCTTGATTTCTATGATGTTATATTCTGCATGAACTCTTGTACCAGTATTAATTGTTGGATTGAACCTTGAAAAATAGAAAAGGGGGATCTTCTTAGTCATTCCGAGATATTCCAATTCATAAATATGTTCAATGATGCCAAAAAAGTCATCTTCTCCTCCTTTGGCCACACTTTTGACATGCACCCTAGAATTTGTGGTTTTCTTACCATCACTCCATCTCTTTGTATGAAACTTATACCCATTGACAAAGTACGTGTTCCATGAGGTCACACGCGAATTAGGTCCCCAGGCTAATGCCTTCATGTTTGGGTCGATCACCCCATTCCTCTCATCAAGAACCTATGTATTATGAATATGCATACATTAGTTGTAAACTGATTATATTAATGAAATTCAACTACGTAGAATGACATAACACTTACATAGTTCTTAAACCATTCCGAAAAAGTGTTGTGTATACTACTCGAGGCTTCTTCGTCGTTGATGGAATGAAGTTGTAGAAACAAACTTCAAATAGGAAGATAAAGTCAGTCACACAAGTATCCTATATGAAATGATGGATACAAATTAGGAGGTACTTAACTTACTCAAGTATCGGTTTAACCTCATTGCAATTGATGAGAATATGGACATGAGCAGAACGAAATTCATCATCACTTAGCCAATAATCTTTGCACGATCCACCAGGGCGCCCAGATTTGTTCAAAATTGACAATGTTAAGTGGGCTCCCTCATTGAAGCAATGCGAGGATCATTTCTCAAATTTGTATTGGACAACAAACTTAAAGATTTAAAATAGTGAGAACAAAAATATGTTATCTCACGATGTAAGTAAAATGCACATATTGATCCTTCTATTCTTGCCAAATTACCCACCGCACGCTTTGCATCCCCTATCATCCTACAACACATAATAACTTTTAGGTATTGTAGAATGGTTATGAACATTGAAATTAATAAGAGGGTCATTACCTTTCGAATGGATACATCCATTGGTATTGAACAGGACCACCCAGTATTGCCTCTGTAGGAAGATGAACCACAAGGTGTTCCATTGAATCAAAGAAACTTGGTGGGAAGGTTCTTTCCAACTTGCATATTACGATTGGTATATTTTCTTGCATTATAACTAAATCATCTAGCCTCAATGTATTAAAACATAGATATCCAAAGAATCGACTTAATTCAGCAATGACATTCCAAACAAAATTTGGCAATGAATGGAATGCAATTGGTAGTAAACACTCCATGAAAACATGACAATCGTGACTTTTCATGCCATGCATACTACTTTTATCAACATTTGCACACCTTGCAATGTTAGAGGCATAACCATCTGGCTTTTTTAACTCAGTTATCCATTTATAAACTGATTTTGCTTCCTTTGTTGTCAAAGTGTACTTCGCCTTTGGCTTTGCTAACTTCCCATTTAGTAACCGAACTAGTTCCAAATCTCCACGTACACAATATTCAGCGACATCCATTCTTACTTTTTCATTGTCCTTTGTTTTACCCTTAACATCTATCACAGTATTGAAGACATTGTCAAAAAAGTTTTTTTCAATGTGCATGACATCAAAGTTGTGTCTTAACAGGTTGTCTTTCCAATATGGAAGATCCCAGAATATTGATCTTTTTGTCCAATTATGATACTGACCATACCCGGGTAGGATATCAAATGGACCATCAGTTATCTTTGGAAAGATGTGAAGAAATCCTTCCAATTCCTCCCCATTGAACAAATGAGGAGGACCATCCAATTCAACTCTATTTTTCATAAATCTCCTTTGACTTCTTCTAAAAGAGTGATCAATTGGAAAGAACTGTCGATGACAATCAAACCATGAACTTTTATCCCCATGTCGTAACATGAAAGCTTTTGTATTCTGCATACAATGAGGACATGCTAATTTCCCTTTAGTCCCCCACCCAGACAACATGCCATAAGCTGGGAAATCGTTGATTGTCCACATCAAGCAAGCTCGCATGACAAAGTTCTCTTTTCTTGAGATATCATATGTGAACACACCATCATTCCATAACACTTGGAGGTCATCAATAAGAGGTTGTAAGTATACATATATTTTTTTGGTTGGATTTGTTGGACTAGGTACTAGACAACTTAAAAACATGTACGGTTTCGTCATGCACATTTTAGGGGGTAGGTTATAAGGAGTAACAAATACAGGCCAACAAGAGTACGGGGACGATGAAGCTTGGACGTAAGGAGTGAACCCATCCGAACATAAACCAAGCCTAACATGTCTTGGGTCTGCAGCAAAATCTGGATAAACATTGTCAAAGTGTTTCCAAGCTTTTCCATCAGATGGGTGTCGCAAAACATCATCTCTTTTGTTTTCATAATGCCATGTCATTTGACTTGCAGACTCCCTTGATGCATACAATCGTTGTAATCTTGGAATGATTGGCAAATAAAACATTTTTTTACTGCAACATTCTTGTATCTTCCCACATGACCCTTAGGAGGTAAATACCTTGGACGATGAAAAAATTTGCATTCTGTTAAATGTAGGTCGTCCTTATAATACAACATGCAACCAGCTTCACAACAATCAATCTTTTGAGCCTTCAACCCAAGGCTCGATACTACTTTTTTGGATTCGTAGTAGTTCTTCGGGATGCAACTATTTTTAGGAGCTACATCAACTAACAATTGTGCAAAATAGTCTAAGCATTTTTCAGTAGCATGACAATTTGGTCTAGCTGCTAGAAGCCTAATGGCTATTGATAATGTTGACTCAGTTGCTCCTTCATAAATTGGTTCATTCGCAGATTCTGACATATCATAAAACCTTTAGGCTTCTGCATTAGGAAACTCTCCTTGAGACATAATATGGTTCTTTATGTTCTCATATTGAGTTGTTATATCAGCTACTTGCATGTACGCATCAAATACCATTTCAGTCACTGAGCCAAAGTGATCAACAGAATTCATATTTGTCGACCTACTGCATGCATAATTCAAGCTACCCTCATTTGATCCTTCTTCTCCATGTTCAACCCATACAGTGTAGTTAGGTTTAAAGCCATATTGTAGCAAGTGAGCCCTAACATTTGATGGTCTAAGAATTTTCTCACAGTTACACTTCACGCAAGGATACCTTATCCCCCCGTCTAAAGTAGAGCAAGGTTGGTCCATTGCCTTTGAAACAAATTCGTTGACTCCATTGATAAACTCCCGTCTAAGTCTCCTTGAAGGATCAAGCATATTATACATCCAACTACACTCCATAACTTTGCATGTTCATTATTACATTATCAAACTAAACTGGTTTTGAACATATTTTCATAGTTCAATGTCATTTCTACACTCTAATATATATAAAAAGTTAATAATTTAGAAAAAATAATTTAAACATACAACTTAACTATAACTTCATATAAAGCCACGAGTGGAGGCCATTTCCTACACTCTAATATTTATTAAACATAATATATAAATATATAAAACAGTATACATATATATATATATATTGAATTGAAATGAAAAAATAGTATACATATATTTATATTTAATTTAAATATAAAAAATAAGAATTATATATGTATATATATATATATTTAATACAAATATTAAAAATAATAAACATAAACATAAATTTAAATATAAATATTAAATTTAAATAAAAATACAGTAATCATATATTTTAATATATATTTATATTTTATTTAAATATAAAAAAACTAAAATATATTTAAATATATATGTATATTTAATATAACTATAAAAAACAGTGTACATATATTTGTGTGTATATATATATATATTTAATTTAAATATATTATATAATATAAATCTAAAAATTAAATATTAAAACAACAACATTTTCTTATCACTTAAAGTATATTAAATATATTAAGGGTTTCAACAACAAAATTTAAATATATTAAAAATTTATAGTATATTAACACTTAAAGTATTGTATATTAATAACATTTATTTTCAAAATTTTAAAGGTATTAAAAACAAAGAATTATGAATAAATATTTTACCAAAGATTATAATAAAATACTATTTATATTGAATATTATATTTTCCTATCATGATTTTGGTGTTTTGATTAACAATATACTTCAAACTTCAAAGATTGACAAACTTTCTCATTGTTATTTTAAAAGTAACTATATACTTTAATACTTTAATATATTTAAATTTTTAATATACAAAACTTTAAGGGTTCCAACAAGTCTTAAACCTTAAAAGCTTAATGCCAGAAATTGTGTTTGGTGCATCATCCTCAACTTATCAAGTTCTTCTTTTATTCTCACTCTTGCTCATTCTTCCTTACATGTATCACCACCATTCACCATTCACTATATGAAAGGTGCCCACATAAAGGTTCTAAGGTTCTGTATTTTTTCTAGAGCAAACAAGGTTGATTGTTTGTCTCCAGAGCTAAATCTATTTTCTCAACCAATTCAAACAAACTCTATTTTCTCAACCAATTCAAACAAACGTCAACAAACAATTCAATCAAAATACAATTAAAAATCAAGAAACCAATTTAATCAAAAAAACGTAGGCGCAATTAACAATCAAATAACAAATTCAAAAGCCCAATTAACCATCAACAACCAATTCGTTCAAACAATTCATTCAAATCAAGAAGCAGTTCGTTCAAGAACCACTTCGTCTTCAAGAACCAGTTCGTTCAAAAAACCCTAAACAATTGAAACTAAATAGGGTAACAAATTAAATATTGAAAAATTGACCTACGCGTATGAACAAGGAACCCTTCATTCACTGTTCTTCACCAAGAATCCCACCAAGCACAGAGAATCACTGTAAAACATTAACTTCAATTCCAAATCAAACACGAAACACAGCTAATCTTTCCAAATCAAAACCCTAAATCAAAACCAACCACAACAATTTCTTACCTTCGAGGAGCGCGAGAGACGCAAACGGAGTACATGGAGGCACACACGAATACCACCGCACCACCGATCACCAAATCTAGACGATGGAGGCAGACGAAGAGAGAGGAAGAGAGAAATAAAAGATGGAAGCAGACGAAGAGAGAGGAAGAGAGAAATGGAGGCACAGTGAAGAGAGAAACGGAGGAAGGCGCGAGAGAGAAGACACGAAAATGAGAGAAATTAGGTCTGGATTTCCTTTTAAGGTTCTAAATTAAAACTAGCATCGGCTAGGCCGACGCAAATAATTTCAGCTAGCATCAGCCATGCGTCGGTCAGGCCGACGCAAATTATTTCATTTAGCATCAGCTAGGCTGACGCAAATTATTTCATTTAGCGTCTGCTAGGTCGACGCAAATTATTTCATTTAGCGTCGGCTAGGCCGACACAAATAATTTCAGCTAACGTCCGCCATGCGTCGGTCAGGCTGACGCAAATAATTTCATTTAGTGTCGGCCCGGCTGACGCTACCTTCTGCCTCACACTTGCGTCGGCTTGGCCGACGCTACCCCAATTATTAAATTTTTAATAAATTTAGCATCCCCTACGCCGACGCAACGTTAATAACTTTAAATTTTTAATTTAATTTTTGCGTCGGCATGACCAACACTAACTTATATTTTTATTTTAATTTATTTCTTTTTCAACTAAGCGTCGGCCTAGAGTCGTTGTGACCGACTCTAACTTTTTTTCTTTCCTTAGCGTCGGTGTAGAGTCTCATTGGTTGACGCTAGTAGCGTCGGTTGCTGGCCGACGCTACTTTTTGGCAACTATACCCAGGATTTCTTGTAGTGTATGGATGGAATTCAGACTTTTGCGTGATTTTAACCAATTCTTAAGCTAATATTAACTGTTTTTTTTTTCAAAAAACTCGAAATATGTCTTTTTGTGTTTGTTTTTCCTATTTTAGTAGTTATTATGAAGTTTGGTAGAATGTGTGAAAGATGTGTTTTTTTTTTAGTTGGTATGATAGCTTATCTATTGGAATAAGTTCTTTAGGACCACAAGAATATATTTTAAGTATAATAGAAAATGAAAGTAGTATGAAAAACTTATTTCCTTTATTTAAAGGTTTAAACTTAAATTATTAGAAGGAGAAAATGATCACATTTTTTGAGACCTATCATATAAACATGATTATAAATATGATGAACTTCATTCAATATGACAACCCTATACCAAAAGAAAGATACCTATTGAATGTAAAAACATACAATGCTATATTATGCTCCCTAGTCGAAGAAGAATACTCAAATGTGTTAAAACCTAGACGATCTAATTTACCTATGACCACATGACCATCTCTAAAGTGTTTTTGATGATGACAAATATTGAATGTGACTTATATGTGTTATATTTTATGAATCTTATAATGTGTGTTTTGTACAAGTTGTAGCTCACTAGACCTTTTAATAATCATCAAAGATGATTAGAAGACCTTTAAAATTTTAGTCTTTGAATATAATGTTGCATTTTGTTATGCAACAATCTTGTACAAGATTCTCTTTGACACCTAGCATGCAAGAATCCACTGGAAGCTCAAGAAGATAATGAAACTTAATAGATGAGATAGGTTCGATGCATGTCCTTTTAATGCATATTTTATTGCCTTTTGTGTCTGTTTCTTCATTTGTTGGGCCCTCTTTTGCTCTTCTATTTTAGGTATGTTGACTCTTTTTTACTCTCTTTCTTGGTAAGAATCCATTTTCTATGAGTTATTTTTGGTGTTTCCTTCCTTGAATTTAGAATATATATCCATGAGTTAATCACACTAATATTTAGAGATGTTAAAACAAGGCTTCTATTTTCTCTTTCTTCCACATAGCCTAGTCCACCTTTGTTAGAAGGTCTTTTAGATGATTTAATCAATAGATTCATAGATTTATGCAATTTAACTGTTGCTTCATCTTCAAGACTTGATATGATATTGTTAGAAATAACGACAGTATCAAAATCAAGAGGGGGGGTGAATTGGATTTTTAGAAAACTTTTTCCCTTTAAAATAGTTTTCCAGATTTTAAATAAATGTTTAAAAACAAGATTCAGATTTTCCTTAACCTGTGATAAGCGCAGTTTGAATTTCAATTGTTAATATGATCCACAATTAAATAAAGAGATAGGGAAAGAGAGAAATAACACAGAGATTTATACTGATTTGGATTTAGCCAATCCTACGTCTAGTTCCCAACCACCACAAACACGTGATGATCACCTCACTATCTTTAATTGAAATTACAAACACCAATTCATGGAATAAAAAATAAAGATAAATGGAAACACCTCCTTAGACACATTAAGGATGAACACACCTCCTCAGACACACTGAGTATGATTCCCACCTCTCTTGACACACAAGAGATGAACACACCTCCCTTAGAATAGATCCAAGGGATGAATTTCACCAATTCAATAAAACAGTAAAGAAAACACCTGATGAGTGCTGGATTCAAAGCTTAAGCACAATGATCACCACTTCCAAGAACTTAGATCAGCCTTGAGAGAGCAAGAAAGCGGTTTTGAAAAACTTTAGCACAAGAACACTTTGAATATAGTGTTTGATAAGATGTATTGAACCTAAGACGTTGCCTTTCATTTTATAATTCGAAAATAGCTTAAAGTTTCCATTCTTAGGTTGATTCAGCATTGAATTTGTAAAAATGTCGTATTTAATCAATTATCTAAAAGGTATAATCGATTATATCAGAGTAAAAACTGGAAAACACATTTTGACTGATATAATCGATTAGATTAAGGCCATAATCGATTATATGAACCCAGAATCAATATAATCGATTATTTTGTTTGTTAAACTCTTTTGATTCAAATTTTAAGTGAAATAATCGATTAGATTTCGTAACTTAATCAATTAAAAGTGTAGAAAAACATTTTTGTGAGAAAACGACTTGCTCTGAAGTTTGAAATGGTCTTGAATGTGATTTATGACTTACTCTTTTTATCCTTCACTCAAAACAGAAACTTGTAAACTTGAAACTCCAGCTCTTGAGAAAATCTTCATCAATCTTCTCTCTTGAAAGCATTTAATAACCTTTATGTCTTGCCTTTTCTATGAAGCAACCTTCCTTTGTGAGATGACACAAGTCTTTAATGTTGTTTAGAGAACTTAAAAATCTTCATCATCAAAACTTTAATCTTCATGACTTATTGAGAGAACTTCATCAACACTTAAACTTGAAATATGTCAACAGATATTCCTTCAATTGTACTTTTATCAATCAAAGTTTGCTGCCATCTTGATTTGGCTTGAATGAAATGTTTCCATGATTTATCTCAATGTTCAAAATATAAGTCAAAAGAGGAAACAAAATATTTTACAATACGTGCATAAAACAAATGCGCACATCGGAGAATATTTTGTTTTCTCTTTTGACTTATATTTTGAACATTAAGATAAAAGAGAGTTTATATAAAGAAGTCTTTCAATGTTAACTCGAGTTTTTCCTATAAAATGATTTTGTGATGTATTCAACATGTAATGATTTTATTTAAACATCCATATTATGTAGAAAACTCTTTTTGTTACAACTTTGATTATACAACACAATGTATATAAACAATATGGAATATTGGGTTAGACTATCTGCTAGTGTAAATGCATTATCCATTAGATGGTCTAGTATATTGTAGTTCTCACATTACACACATTAGAAGGCTCATATAAAAAACAACTTATGTACTAACATAAGAAGTTAAGATAAAACATAGTGTTTTTTATCATTGAAACACTTTTAAAGAGTCTTCAAGAATTAGACTGTCTCAAGAGAATCTTCACCAGCCAGGTAAAAGCTTGTTTTTTCACTGCTCTCACTTGTATTTGAAGATGTAGTTGATGCATTATCTCCCCAAGCAACATGGTCTTTCTTCTTCCCTTTTTGCCTTCTTTTTTTCTCCTTCTATTCAATTCATGTTTTGACACTTAATAATGGAAAATCATATTTAATGTGTCCAAGCTTACCACATTCAAAGCATGTTGGAGTTGTTCTTATGTATTGATATGAATTCCTTTTGTTTTTTTCAAGGAATCTTTAGTTTTGTCCATTAAACTTAGTTTTTCATTTTCTGTGTTATGGGATTCCTTATGATCTTTCTTTGATGTTGCAATCTTGAGAGCTATACTTTTTTCTTTAATCTCTCCAATTCAAGCTCATGCTCATTTAACTTTCCAAACAACATTGTCATATTCATAGATGTGAGATTCTTTAGTCCTAAGATGGTCATTACTTTAGGTTGTTGTGTTTTATCCAAAGACTTTAAAATCTTGATGTTGATGTCTTATGTCAAACATTTTCCTAAGGTCAAAAAGATGATTCACTGCGTGAGTGAATCTTTTCTGCATATCATATATACTTTCTCTCTAAAGCATCCTGGATATCTCATTCTTGTATGAGAGTGTTTTTTCTCACTCTTTTGAATCTTTTGTGTTTTTATGTGAAACTTCTTATAGAGCATAAATTGGAAATGAGTAGACTTTCCAAATAAAAAGTGAATGATAAGAAAAAGAAATGTTTGAAACTAAAATCAACTACCCAATTCAAATTATTTTAATTGACTAAAATCAAGAACATTTTAAATGATTTTAACTTTAATTGGGTAAAATTTTGTTTTAATTGGGTAAAATTTGGTGGAACTTGATAAAATTCTAATTTAAGTGGTTAAAACAATTTTTAATTGGCTAAAATTGTCAAACTTGCAAAACTATGGTTCTTACTATTTTTAAATATAAATTAACTCAAGTTTAGCTATGATGAAACCTTTCAAAATACTTTGAGAGAGTTTTTCTTTCTATAAATCATTTTCTTGAAACTTTTCTACAAGGATCATTCATTGAATTAAGATCGTAGATTGATTAAATTACCTTGAAGATCACCGTTCTTTCTTTTCTTTTTGGTTTGAGCTAAAATTTTATAGGTGAACTTATTCTATAAAAATTTTCTTTTTTGAATTGTGTTATTCTTAACTAGGGTTGTCAATAAAATTTTCTTGTGATAGAGTTTTACAAGAGATGTTAGAAGGTTCAAAATCTTGTGATACGTAATATTTCTTTTTTTTAAGGTATTTGTAAAATCTTAAATTAGTATATTATCTTAATAAGAGTGATCGAATAACCGAAAGTAACTCTCTTGTAATAAATTAGTACTATTCTTGATTTTATTTTTTTCCCTTATTTCTTATCACACATGGAATTCATATTTCAAAGAAGATTAAAGAATATTTAAAATAGTATTTTTTGCAATTGAAATTGATTTTCTTTAAAATATTAATTGATTTAAGGCTAATTATTCAGTTAAGAAATTTTAAACTTTTTAAAATTTTAATTCACCCATTCTGAACTCAATTTATTTTTCTTAACAATTATTAATATAGTTTATTGGTATTATTATATGTAGTTTGTGAAAAGGTTTTACAGAGTCCAAGATAAACATCAAAGCACCTACAGTTATTGCTCAAACACTTTGACCTTCACGAAGGTGTTTACTTTCCTTCTTATACCGACGAATGAAAATACTTATGAAAATAATTTGATGGTCAATTTATTTATAAAATTATATAATTAATGTAATTATTAATTATTAATGAAATACAAAATTAATACTTTAATATAAATGAGAGAGTTTATCTCAATTTTGATGAGATATTATAAATAAAATTTTATATATATATTTTTTATCTTTTTATGTCATGTAATAATCATAATTATTAATAAAATATTTATGTTAGAATATCCGAATTTTAATTTAATAATACATCTGATAATTAAAATCATGATATATTTGAACTAATCATTAACTTTTATAATGATTAAAATCTCGGTCAAAGACAATAATTAATCTATCCCAAGTGGGGTAATATACATTGAGATGCTTAGATAAAATATTTGAATTTATTAATATTTAATTTGAAGAAATTTTTTATCGGGTCTGAAACATATTTAAGAAGAAAAAAGAAGGATGCAATGGGTACCACAGAAGCCTTAATTCATTGGATGGTTTAGAGACGAACCTTCATGTTATGAACAAACTAAAACTAGAATGATAGAAGCACTAGAAGAAGAAGAAGAGAGTCCAAGAAAAGAAGTTTCTGATATTATTCAAGAATGAGAAGAAGAAGAAGAATTACAAGAGAGAAGATGAATTGTATTTTTCAGCACCCCTGAACTCTGAAATTGTTCCCTTTTATAACAACTAACTATTAACAGAATCAATTAGTTGTTTTAACAATTTTCAAACTCAGCCACGCTTCTAATATTTCATAACAATGCTCCCCTCTTTACAACATCCTTGTCCTCAAGGATTAAAGTGCGGATATTTCTTCTTAAGATCATAATAGAATTCCCAAGTCGCCTCCTCTGGTAATTGATGTTTCCACTTTACCAAGACTTGAGTTGTAGCAGCTCCCTTTCTTTTGACTGTCCTCCTCTCAATGATGTAATCTGGTTCCTTTTCTTCCATAATGGCTTCTGCTTGATAAGGAAGGTTACTGGCGGTGATTGAATCTCCTACATGTTTCTTGAGTTGAGAAACATGAAAAACATTGTGCACTTAGACTGATGTGGCAGATCCAGATTATAAGCTACAACCCCTATTTTGTCCAAGACCTTATAGGGACCAAAGTATTTAGGACTGAGCTTCATGTTGGCCCTTCTTGCAATCGATACTTGTCTCGTATGGGTGGAGCTTTACATAGACAAAATCTCCTATTTGGAACTGTTTGTCCGACCTCTTCTTATCTCGCTAACTGTTTCATTCTATCTTTAGATCTTCGCAGGTGGAACTTGATCAGTTTAAGCATTTCTTCTCTCTTTACTAAGCTTCTGTCAACTAATTCAACCTTGGACTCATTATGTAGATATGGTAGATGAATGGGAGGTGCCTGTCCATAAACAATCTCATAGGGAGTAGCCTTAGAAGCCGTGTGATAGGTAGAATTATACCACCATTCAGCCAAAGAAAGCCACTTACTCCATTGATGAGGTGTATCAGCACACATGCACCTAAGGTAGGTTTCCAAACATCTATTGACCACTTCGGTTTGGCCATCGATCCGTGGGTGATAAGCGGTAGAAAGTTGGATCTCGAACTCCTTGGATGGACATGAACTCCTGCCAAAAATTGCTGACAAAAACCGGGTCCCTATCACTAGTGATTGTGCTTGGGAAACCATGTAATTTAAATACATTATCCAGAAAGGCTTGAGCCACTTCCGCAGCTGTATAGGGATGAGATAAAGCTATGAAGTGTGCAGCCTTACTAAGTCTGTCCACCACTACATAGATAACTTGCTTTCCAAAGGAGTTAGGTAACCCCTCAATAAAATCCATAGTCAAGTGTTGCCATACTTGATCAGGAATGGGAAGTGGTTGTAAGAGACCTGGGCTAGCTGTAGTTTCATACTTGTTCTGTTGGCATACTGGACAGTGAAGCACATATTTCTTAACATCCGTAGACATTCCCTTCCAATAAACTACTGCTTTAATTCGCTGCAGAGTTGCATTGATTCCTGAATGACCTCCCACGCCTGAATTATGTAACCACCTTAAAAGGTCTTGTTTTAATTTCACATTACTACCCACTACTAACCTTCCCTTCCTTCTAAGCTCCTGATTATGCCAAGTATAATGTTTATGAGATGCAGTATTCTGTTCTACCTCCCCAACCAATTTTTGTAAATTAGCATCAGAGGTCCAACTATCTTTAATTCTTTCTACCAATTCAGATTGTAACTGATAAGTGTTCATAGTGCAGCATTCCAATTGTTCAATTCTAGAAAGAGCATCTGCTGCTACATTTTCCTGGCCTTGTTTATACTCAATTGAAAAATCGAACTCCATTAACTTCGCTAACCATTTTTGCTGAAAAACTGTAGTGAGCCGCTGGTCCAATAGGTACTTCAAGTCGTAATGGTCGGTTTTACTGATGAAATGTCTATTTATCGGTAATGTCTCCACTTTTGTACTCGCAAATACCACAACAAGTAACTCTTTTTCATAAGTAGATAGAGCCTGTTGTTGCTGGTTAAGTACCCTACTTATATATGCTATAGGGTGATGAGATTGCATTAGTACTGCTCCAATACTATGACCTGAAGCATCCACCTCGACTACAAACTCCTTTGAAAAATCTGGTAATGCTAGCACAGGTGCACTAGATAGCAGAATTTTCAGTTTTGAGAATGCCTCCTTCGCCTGTTCAGTCCATTCAAATCCATCCTTTTTTAGCATGTTGGTTAAGGGTCTAGCTACCGCTCCAAATCCTTTTATAAAACGTCTGTAATAACCTGCCAAGCCTAGGAATCCTCTTAACTGTTTGATGTTCTGAGGTAGGGCCCAATTTTTCATAGCTGCTACCTTATCGGGATCTGTGGATACCCCCTCTGCTGAGATGAAGTGTCCAAGATACTCCACTTTACTAACTGCAAAAAAAACATTTAGATTCCTTGGCAAATAAGTGGTTAGCTCTTAGAGTCTGTAATACTTCCCTTAATTGTTTAACATGATCTTGCAAGTTGGGGCTGTATACCAAGATATCATCAAAGAAGACCAACAAAAATTTCCTCAGATATTGTTCAAAGACTGAGTTCATAAGCCCTTGAAAAGTAGCTGGGGCATTGGTCAACCCAAAGGGCATGACCACATATTCATAGTGCCCACCATGAGTCCTAAATGCAGTTTTATGTACATCTTCCTGATTCATTCTCACCTGATTATAGCCAGCTCTAAGATCAATCTTAGAAAAAACAGTTGATCCATGCAACTCATCCATCAAATCCTCCACCAGAGGTATAGGAAATTTATTCTTGACCGTGTTTCGGTTTAATTCCCTATAATCAACACAAAGCCTCCAAGATCCATCCTTCTTTCCTACTAGTACTACAGGACTAGCATAGGGACTGGAACTGTTCTGAATTACACCAGAATTCAAGTATTCTTTCACAATTTTGTCAATTTCATCCTTCTGGTTCTTAGCATATCTATAAGGCCTTTTGTTAACAGGATTTTCTCCCTGCACTAGAGGAATTTTATGATCAAATCCAGGCCTAAAAGGAGGTAATCCATTAGGTTCTTCAAACACATCCGCAAATTCAACCAATAGTTCCCTAATACAGTTAGGCATTGCTTGTTGACCAGCATGAGTAGTTAAGGATTGCAGCAATCCTTCCCCATCCCGCTCACAAAGCTGTAACATAGAAAAATGGACACCCTCACGCAATGTTTTACCTATCTGTTGTTTTCTTACAGAATGTATGGCAGCCAGTTGAGAACCCTTTAACACTACTCTGTTTTTATTGATAATAAACTCCATCTGCAACTTATTAAAATTCCACTTAATATCACCCAATGTCACCAACCATTCAATGCCCAAAACTAAATCACAGCAGCCCAAAGGAATTAATAGCATATCTGAGTGGAAGATAGTATTATGTACGGTCCAAGCAAAACCGTAAGTGGGTCAATATTTTCTATCGTACAACCAAATCTTCTCGCTGCCTCAATGTCCAAGAAATTGTGTGTACTACCACTATCAATCAATATATGTAATGAGTGTTTTCTAACATGACCAGTTACACGCATGGTGTTAAAACTAGTAATACCTGTTAGAGCATTTACAGAAATTTGTGGGTCCTCCAAATCATTCCGAGCACATTCTTCAACTGATGCACCTTGTTCCTCGTCCTCATCATCCAAGACTTCTAACACATGAATCTGAAGTTTTTTATGTGTCAAGCCATGTTCAAAACTATAGGGTTCATCACAAAAATAACACAACCCTTTAGCCCTCCTTTCACTGATGTATGCTGGTGTTAAAGTCGTTGTAGACTTGGCCGTAAGCTTGGAAGAATCTTTGTGAGATTGAATCACTGATGGTGTTTTATCAAGCACAGCTGGTTTAGTACCCAAAATTCCTTTATAGGCCCTGGGAACTGCAGTGCTATTAGCAACTGTAGAATGTTGTTTGGACAACGTTAAATTGACAGGGGAATTTGCGGCTTCGTACATCCTTGCCAATGTAAATGCTCTTTGCACTGAATTGGGTTGAAACATGCGCACTAGCATTTGAACATCTTTTTTAAGGCCACCCAGAAAACAACTCAAACTGTATTCTGCCGATAGATCTAAACGGTTTATCAGCGCCTCAAATTCTTCGTGATATTCAGCTACTGTTTTCTTTTGTCTTAGCTTCATAAGATCTGCCATGGGATCCTGCCAAACCTTTCCAGAACTAGCTGCTGATATTCATCCCATGATAATAAAGAACAATTCTTGGTTTTAGATAGTGCGGTTTGCCATTGTAATGCACGACCTTCCAAATGTACAATTGCCAATTGGACTTTTACATTATCAGGTGTACGATCAATTTGAAAGAAATTGGTGCATTGGTAGAGCCACTGATTCACATTTTCACCATTGAAACGGGGAAAATCAATTCGAGCTAACCTTGTGCCGCAAATGTAAGAAGACGATCCTGGAGCATTTGCATGGAACGAGTTTGTAGTATTGGTTCTGTTTGAAGATTGACTCAGTAACCCCGCTCGGATCTCTGTGCGCAAAGAATCGGCTAGCGTTCGTTGGATTTGCCCTGCGAAACTAGCCAAACGAACCTCCAAAGTTGCATCGAACGTTTGTGTCTAATCCGCAAATCGTACTTTCAATTTTTCTTCAAGAACACGAGCCTCTTCAGCCAAACGTCCCTCTAAACGAGTTTCCAATCTTGTTTCCAGTTCCTTGATCAATTGAACTGTTCGCGTTGATTCTGCCATTGAAATTGCCCAAAGAATCGTGCAGGCTGATACCACTTGTTATGAAAAAACTAAAGCTAGGATGATAGAAGCACTAGAAGAAGAAGAAGAGAGTCCAAGAAAAGAAGTTTCTGATATTATTCAAGAATGAGAAGAAGAAGAAGAATTACAAGAGAGAAGATGAATTGTATTTTTCGGCACCCCTGAACTTTGAAATTGTTCCCTTTTATAACAACTAACTATTAACAGAATCAGTTAGTTGTTTTAACAATTTTCAAACTCAGCCACGCTTCTAATATTTCATAACACTTCAAAGGTGTATGTTTGGAATATACGAAAGTTTATCCTTCATTTCAGAGGTGTCCCTCTTAGAAGGACGCAATGTCATGTGTAACAAGGACAATATGACGTGTAGATGCTAAGGCCAACAATGAAGTCAATTATTCATGTATAGAAAGGGACCATTGCTGCATGGAAAATTTGTGCTAGCACACGTGAACCATGCCACTTGGAAATTGATGGAAGACACAAGGAGGTTCAGAAGAAAAACAGAAAATGTTTCAGTTTTATATATCAGTTCATCATTTTGTGAAGATTTAAGTAAAAAAGGAAAATGTTTTGGTAATAATTTATATGTTGGTACATCATTTTGTCAATATTGTTCAGGTCAAATCAATTCAAGGGTCCTAAACTATTTAGTTTAGTAGAAGATCAATCTTTTATATGACAACTGTAAAAAACTAATATATTTTGTTGTGATGTATATATGATAACTGTAAAAAGCTAATATATAACTGTAAAAAGCTTCATCTATTGGATTAAGTTTTAGGTTAAAATCTAAAAGAGATACTAATATATTTTGTTGCGATGTATATCTCATCTCTCTTTCTGATTCTTTTGTCTCTCTATGGACCCTTTGAGTTCTTGGTTATGCTTTCTTTCTGCCATGTTTTTTATTTTGGTTATATGACAAGACAATCTTACTTATTTAGGATGGTTTCCATTGAAAAATGAGTGTTGTTAGCTTACTGATTCACATCCTTCCCTTGCATTTCATTGAGTTCATTACATCAAGCAAATACAGCTAAGTAAAGCAGGATATGGAGTTCTATTTCCCTTACATGACATATCATAGAAGCCCCAATGAGAATTTCTCTATAAGCAAATTCGCAATCCAAATACGAAGAAACATGAATAACAAGTATGACAAATCACAGAGAGAGGAGGAAGTAAACAACCATAAAAACCGATTTTCTTTTCCCAAATAACTTCTGCAGCTCAACCGATGAAGCTTCGTGTTTTTTAGTGTCTAACACATTCTTCAGGACACAATTTTTCTTATTTTGTAAGATTTATTTGAAATTACAAATCATGAGTTGTGTGACTCATTGAAAGAAGAGTCAGAACCACATGAATTTGTGATTTCTGATAAATTCAGAGTACTAATATTGTGTAGTTAAAAGAATGTTTTAGACAATTAATGAAGAGTGTTGCTTGTGTTTCTCTTGTGCAGTATTGTTTTCCATGGCATATAGGCTAGAGCTTAACGATCTCAGGAATGTGAACTGGGTAGCGATCAATACAATCACTCCAAGGCCCATCGAGGGGTGTGTCAATGGTTCTATTACACTTCCAAACAGCACTGTTGCACTTAAACCCACTTCCGAATGCAATCTGCCAAACCCTATTTCCTCTCTTCATTCTCCCCTTGGACTCAATGTAGTTGAGTTCGTACCAGAGTGAGGAAGAAGAGGTGTTCCCAAAGCGGTGCAGGGTCATCCTGGAAGCCTCGACATGCTCAGCAGAAAGTTGAAGATTCTTCTGCAACTCATCAATCACAGCACGGCCACCAGCGTGGATGCAGAAGTGCTCAAACGCTTGTTTGAAGTCAGGGATGTAAGGCTTCCATCTGGGGTTGAAGATCTTCCTTCCAATTAGCGTGAAAAGGAAAAGTAACTGCTCCGAAGCAGGAAGAACGAGGGGACCCATGGTTGTTATGTTTGACTTCAATGCTTCTCCGGCTATGGCCATAAGGTCCTTGGAAAGTGAAATCCCCACTTTTCCTTCTTTGTCCTCCTCTTCAAACACACAACGGAAGGCTTTGTCGTCAGAACCCTTGTGGGTTCTAACCACGTGGACCAATCTGTACTTAGCCCTCTTGCGTTCAGATTTTCTGTTGGACAAGAGAATGGCAGCACCACCCATTCTGAACAAGCAGTTTGGAAGAAGCATGGCTCTCTCATTGCCCTGGTAGTAGTTAGGGGTAATGATCTCCGTGCTCACAACGACAGCGTTAGAGTTGGGGTGGATTTGGAGAAGGTCACGCGCCAAGTCGATGGAAATAAGGCCTGCACTGCACCCCATTCCTGAGAGGTTGAAGCTCTTGATGTTGCTTCTGAGTTTGTACTTGTTGATCACCATGGCGGACAAAGATGGTGTGGGGGAGAAGAGGCTGCAGTTGACTATGAGAATGTCTATGTCCTTAGGCCTGAGACCCGTCTTCTTGAACAAAGAGTCCATGGCTGAGAAGATCACAAGTTCAGCTTCACCTCTGGCAGCTTCCATGGTGGGTTTGGGTGGGATGTAATGAATCGCAGGGGGAAGACACGTTTCTTCTCCAAGGCCAGATCTTTCTAGAATCCTCATCTGGAACTCCACGCTTTTGGGGTTGTTTTTGAGTATGAGCCTGGAGTGTTCCATGAAGGTGGCAAAAGGGACACGGCACGTGACTGGTGGCTTGAAGCAGGCGTAGTCCACTAGGAAGATGGTGCGTGGCTTGGACATGAAGTAGATGGTGGCGATGATGATGAGGAGGAAGGCAGAGGAGAGGATTTGGACGAGGTCAAGGTGAAGAGAGTTCCAAAGTTTGAGGATTTCATCTGGGCCTAAGAGAAGTACCTCAATGAAGACTCCAAGCGTGAGGGGTATGAGGATGAGGGATATGAAGTAGTTGACAAGGTATTGGTAGCCAAGTTTCACATACTTGAGCTTCACTGAGTTTGAGAAATGAGGCATGATGATGGGAGTGAGTTGAGCAGTTTGAGGTTGGTGCAAGGTAGCTAGGGTTATTTGAGAAATGTGATGAGAATGGAAGTGATTTGATGGTATTAAGTGAGGGAATGGGGTGGTGAGGTTTTAAAGGCAAGAGGGACCCTATGCAATGAAAGGGGCAGATGAAGGGATTAAATGAAAGAGTCTACATCACCCAACGCTCATCTAAGTTGGCATTCATTTTCATAACTCCCCCTTCCACTTCTAACTAAACCTTGAAGCACTTTTTCACCGCTAAAACTTCATCACTTTTCTTTTATACACACTTGTCCTTGCCTACTACATTATTTGTGGTCATCTTTACATCCACTTAAATGTGGCTACAAATGCTCATAGCACATATGTTTGCAACCAATGGACACCAGAAACACACACACACACGCACCAGAAATTGCTTCAACTCCTACATATCCATCTCAGTAAATACCAAAGCAAAGAAATGAAAAATAAATGCATGTGTGAAAAGGTTTAATTACAAGGATTTGCGTATGTATATATGGTAGTTTTATTAGTCTCAAAGAGGGGAAGCAACATAAATCCAAATAAAAGAGCATTTTAGGTTTCTAGAACATGTAGAAAATGGTTTTGTTAGTTGATAGGATATGAATTTATTAAGGTACAAATGGCATGGATGAGTGGAATTTGGTTGGATTTGATCTCTTGGCAAATGGGCCCTTACTATTTATCATTAGGTTTTCAAAATCATTCCAAAGCATTGACTCATAATTTGTCAATTCTTGCAAGCAGAATGATTACGTATCTCTAGCTATCATTTGCTGCCACGATCAAACTGAGAAGTATAATCTAAAGCAATTGCACGTGTCCTCTATACACAACACATTGAGTCCTCCATATCTGCTACACTTTGCCTCTAAAGATTATTACGGGGACTGAAGATTATTCTTTGCCATTTAGAGCTCTGTTAAAATAATAACAAATTTATAAATAAAGGAAAAAAATAATATATTTATCACTCCAAAGATTTTTATAATATTTTTTTTTCTAAATTTAAGTGTAATTTTAAATTTTATATTCAATAAAAATAAATAAATTGAATAAGATATCATATATATATATATATATATAAAATACTTACAAATTTATTATGTTAAAATTTTGTGTTATAAGTCATAGTAATATTTTGTGTATGTTCATTCATGATTTATTAGTATTAAATTTTTTACTGTTACAAAAAAAATCTATCAACATTTATAAGATTTACATAATTTTATTAAAAGTGGAAATGAGAATATTTATAAATCATTATTAATTTGTACTCTAAAAGTGTATGAGACTTTTATTTTTATTGATATTCTAATGGTAGATAATGTAAATGAATTTAATAAAGTTTTGTTTATTCTAAAGTTAAGATTCAGTTTGTTTTGGTATATTTAATAGTTTTAGATTACTTACTAGTCGAGGTAAAAAATAATTTATACATCCTTTCTTTCTTTAACTCTTCAAGACATCTTTTAAAGACAATACATCCAATATGGTGATTTACTCTACTTGAAATATTGATGTTGTAGTTAACACATAATATTAATTATATACAAAAATATTTTATTTATTTTTTAATATTTATTTAATCGTAACAAGGGTTAGAATTATGTTTGAAAGAAATTCTTTTTAAGAGTCCTGATTTCTAATAAATATTTTTATGTTTTTTCTTTTATCAAAATCGTTATTATTGCTTTAAAAAGTCTCACATCAATATTCTCTTTAAATCTTGAAATACATTAGACCAACCCTATTATTTGATTTGGCTAAATCTTGAGAAGCCCGATCTCTGGCTTCTATAATTTATATTTCCTTCTCTTCTCTTTCACTTAATTATGATCCAAACAAAACTGCTTATTTTCATACAAATTTTCGTACACAGTGAAGAAAACATATAATAAAAATGAAATAAACTCAATAAAATATAAAAATATTTAATATTTACTTTATTTAGCATTAATTAGGAGAATTGTTATAAAGAATAAGCTGGATAATATAAATTATGAAAAAGTAGAAGTTAACAGGGTGTGTCTCGCAATGGCACTACAACGTTATTTTCTGAGAAGGGTAACTCCAACAACATTGATTTCTATTCTTTTCCTTGTCTTTTATTGTGTCATGTTTTATAGAAAGAGTTCTAATTATTAATTTAATAGTAAATATTTTATTTAATAATTAATATCACAGTCAAAGTCATTATTACTATACTTTAAAAGAATAATTATTATAAAATTATAATTATAATTTAAATTTATTATTTCTAAATTTTATGTATCACTAAGAACTTAAATAAATGTAAGATGAAATTATATCTTCTTCACAATTTTTTTTCTAAACTAATAACATTAATTAATAATTAGGCAATATCACCTATTTTAAAATTATTCACTTAAAAATAAAAAAAATTTAGAAAAATAAATTTTGTGAGTGATCTGACAAGTCAAAGGATAAATATTTCTAACAAGATTAAATATTTATAGATAGTCTAATAAAAATCCAAAATACAATAATCTCAATAAATTTTGTTAGTATAAATTTAATATCATGTTAGTAAATTAATTTATGTTTAATTTAATTTTATAAAATCTATTTATATAAAAGATAACACTTTTAATATGCTTTAATTTATATTTACAGTTTAATACGATAAAGTATGTAGTTATAAGAAATCAGTAAATGTTTTGACTGTTGGCATGGATCAAATCCTCTTTCACATATGGAGTATTTGATTTTCTTGCAAGTTTTAAATAAAATAAAGAGTGCTTTCAAGTTAAAAATAATCTTAACAAATATTTATTTATAACTAATTATTAAATAATTGAACTTTTATGAAGAGAATAAGCTGAAGAAAACTCAATTTAAAGTAAATCAGTATAAAAATAAATTATTTATTTTATGTATAATCATATAGTTTTTACAAAATTAGAGGTGGTTTAAGTTGTTTTCTTTCCAAATTAGTTCTAATTTTCAATGTTTAATAAACCATTTAATTATTTTTTTTAAAGTATTTCTAATGATGATATATTTAGAGTTGTTTCAAACAATTTTATTATTAGAAGATACATGGTAATAAAATTTGTTTAAATAAATTTGAGTTAATTAAGAAATCATTACTTATAAATAAAAATATTATATTTTAATAAATATTACTATATATTATAATTAAATATAACTAAAATAAATGGATAAAATAATAATTTGTTGAAGTTAATTAAGACTTTTTCACTCAAAATAAAATTGAAAATAAGTTAATAAAAATAATATGATGTTATAGGATTTACGTTTCACATTTTATAATGTAGGAAGTTACTCATGCCAGTTATTTCTGTTATCTTAATAGCTACGACATCACCTTTCTTACAAACCCTAATTATTCTCCCTCCCTTATCAACAACGACATCAAACCTTGAACAATTTTTGGAGAATTTTAAAAGCTTTAGAATAATTTTTCATATATTGATTTTTATATATAATATTTTAAATTTAGAAAAAAGAAACGCAGTTATTTTAAAATTCATCTTAAAAAATAAGTAAAACAAAGAAACATTAAATTAAAAGACAAGTTATAAAATCAAGTATTCTAAAAAACTGTGGATAAATAATAATCATAAAAGTACAAAATACTTAAATTTAAGAATAATTTTATAGACAAATTAAGAATTAAATATAAAAATAATCCCCATAATATACTATTTTATTATTGAAAAAAACTCATAAATCACTTAAAACCAATACTACACTTATATCACACTAAGAAGATTAACATGATTGCATTTTAAATTTAAATTAAAATAATTAATTACATTATTATAAAGTAATACATATAAAATTTTTAAATAAAAAGAAAATATTCATCAAATTTAGATGTCTATGTATCAGTCTTTTATATTATTTGGTTTCATATTTTGTTGTCTTCTTTGTTTAATGATTTGAAAATTTTATTCTTTTACTTTCAGTGGGATGTAAACTGCGTCTATGATAGATAAGTTGACTTTTAATAATTATTAAAGTGTCTATTACAAGCATTAAATTAAATGTGTTATTGAAATAATTATTTTTAAAAATTATACTTCATTTATAAATCAAATTATATATCTATTTAATCTCTATATCTTATCAAAATCATATAAAACATAATCATCAATAAATAATATTAAAATACTTTTCATTTGGTCAATAAAACTTTTATATTTAAATACAAACATATTACAACAATTTTTAGTAGAATATAAAACAAAACATAAACGAGATAACTAAAAAATTATTTTACATTATAAACATTTTAATTGTTTGTTTTCAAATATATTTTCCATAATTTTAATAAAATGTAAGGAGAAATAGGTATATAATATAACAAACATGTATATACATATATGTATATATATGATTTTATTTACTGGATGAATGATAGAGTTAAGTGGTCTTGAATTCATGAGCATAAGCTTTAGAAATGTTATGTTGAGATTTCCCACACGTAAAGAATTAAGAGTTCACCTACACTGTCCAAATGTTACCTACTAATTTATCAGTTCCATTCCTGAATAGTATTTATGAGAATGGTAATTGAAGGGTATTATTTAGGACAAGTTAAACAACTGGCCAACAACCTTAGCCTCACTCTGCTAAATCAAACCATACACACGTAACCATTTATGTAGTTCTGCCTGGTGGACAACTAAAACTGGAGACTTTCCAAATTAGGTATGCCTGTAATATTAAGTAGGTACCAGGATCAAGACTTCTAAAACTGAAGCTGCTGTTTACAATTTCAATCGCACATAACAACGATTTGCTTTTACTGCCACCAATTTTAAGAACTGCACAACTTCTTAATATACTAAATTTAGGGTTAAATTTATTTATACATCTGAGTTGGTTAATATTTCTGAGTAAACATAGAATGTGTTCTTGTATAATGTTGGATACTTTCAAACTTCAATTTTGGTTCGTAATTTGGAAAGCTAAGATGTCCGCAAACATATCATAAGTCTGTACACAAAACCAACAAATGAAATGTCATCAATTTTACTTTTAAAGAAATAATAACGTATAAAAATTGACATATCACTCTATTCAAAGATAGAATTTTTATAATCTGTCACTTTTATCACCCAAACATTTCATTCTCTAAAAATGCGAAAGCAACAGAACTTTAAAGAAATAATAACGTATAAAAATTGACATATCACTCTATTCAAAGATAGAATTTTTATAATCTGTCACTTTTATCACCCAAACATTTCATTCTCTAAAAATGCGAAAGCAACAGAACTTTAAAAAAATAAAATAAAAGATATTTACGTGATCTAATAGGAAAGAGACATTTTCATTTGTGATTAGAATTCACATAAAATATTTCTTTCAATTGTTATTATGATTGATAAATAATTTAAATTCTACAGCATATTAAAAGATGCATATATATATATATATATAATTTGTTCCTTTTTATCATAGATAAATTTATATTATGATTATAGTAATATTATCTCACAATAAGAGTGAACTACCAATAAGAATGATCTATCAGCAAATAAAACACACATTTAGTAAATCACCACCTATAAGGGTTTCAACATGAATATAACATATTGTCCCAACTAGGTAACGAAAAAATAAAAACAAAGGAATGTCTCCAACATTTTTATTATGGAAATCAGAGGAAAAAATCATACAAAAGTATTGGTATACGAAATTAGATTTTTAAATTCTACAACGTTTATTATAAAAATAGTTATTCATAATTAATTAATTAAGCATATTATTTATATATTTTTTTAAATATTTATTTCACTTTAAAAATAATTAAAAAATATTAATTTAAATAAAGATTAATTAATAGTTTATTATTTTAAAAAATAATTATTATTGTTATTATCATATGAGTTGTACTTCTATTCCTAGATATCTCTAAATATAATGAATGATCAAAGTTACATCATTCTAGTTTAAAAATAAAAAATAAATTCCAATATATTTAAATTGTATATGCTAAAAAGAATTGAAATGAATACACTAAAACTAGTTTATTAAAATATTTTCTCACTTTATGAAAAAATTAGAGAAAAATTTTAAAATTTCATATTGCAACAACATACATTTTCAGATTTTAAAATTAAAAGGATGTCACATTAATTAACTCTTTCTCTATTTTTGTTTATCATAAATTTTAAAAATTTATAACATTAAAAATTATTTGTAATTACATTAAGTAAAACAAATATACAAATAAAATTTTAAATAAATTTTATAAGATAAAAAAGAGAGCTACAATCTTTTAAACTACAAAATCAAGAGAATATATCCAATTAATTTTCCTAAAAAAATTATAAATTTTTAAAACATATTTTATTTAACTATCATCTTATTCATATTTATAAATAATTTTAATGTTATACCTTATTATGGTATCATAAAAATATTATATAATTTAATATATATATATATATATATATATATATATATATATATATATATATATATATATATATATATATATATATATATATATATATATGATGTCTAGTAAAAAACCATTAACCATCATTAATTTACTAAGTCTAGCTAAGAATAAATGGGTGATCCAACTTATCAAATTTAGTAAATTAGAAATTGTAAGGAAAATGAGATTAAGTGACCTATGTTGAAGGAGGAAAAGTGAGAGGACTCATGTGCAAATGCAATAAATGTTTTTTTATTTACAATAAAAAGTATTGAAAAGGGCTTTCATATATTTGCATGGTAACATTTCAAAAGCTTCACTGATTTCACTCTCACATCTAAGCTTCCTCACTTCTCACATCTACATTTAGAGGGCTAAAAAACAACAAATGGAGTAAGAAAAAAAAATGAGGAAGAGAAACATGAGAGAGTTGTTAAGAACTCACGAATCTTGATCCTTGCAGTGTGGTAACAGTGGCAATCAAGCGATTGATTGAAGAAAAGCTGGATGCAATCCCTAAGCAGTTCCTTTTGTGCCCGCGATACTTGAATCTTCTTCCAATTCCTTCTTTCTTTTTTTCTCTATTCTTTCTTTTCCTTATTCGATGTACATGTATTTATAGTGTAAGATGTTAGCACGTAATCACTTTTTATACTGGAGGAAAATGAGAGATAAGAAGTTATCCCACATTATGTGTAAGTGGTCCATTATTCAAGCCACTATCAAGCAGTTACCATAAATCTGGGTACCACGTTTTTGGAGTTATGTGATGGACAAAGCCCTATAAATACCACATATGCTCTGTGCTTCAAGGTCACTAAATCTGTTCTCTTCTATAACATTCACACCATCTACGTTTTTTAAAGAGAAAAGGTTTTGGAACCGTAGGCACTCTGAGAGAATTTCAATGGCTGGAGGTTAGTAATTTTCGCTTTTGCTTTCCTATATTACATTTGGTATCAGAGCGTGTTTTTTTTTTCTCTGCCTTGTTTTGGGTTTTTGTGATTCATGCATTTGATTGTTTTTTCTTTCAATTCATGATTCTATCTCTCATTTATGTCTGGCTGGAGATATGGAGGTTTCATGTTCGCTACTGGGTTGTATTCGGCGTGAGGTTGAAGATGAATAAAATACAGTCGTTTTGTTTGGTTAACATAATAAAGAACCTATATTATATGTAGTTTAAGTGTGGTTAAACATAGTCATGCAAATAGCTCCTACCACTAATCTATATGTTACATTCATTTATTTAAAACGCACATTTATCTTTTGTATGAATGATTTTATTAATGTTGAATAATGAATATAATTTTAATAAATTAGAGAATAGCCACAACATTTTTAATTAATTAAATTATAGCCCTAAATATTAATTGTAATTAATTACATATATTGTAATAAAATATACCTGCAAAAATTTTCTTTCATTTATGTGATTAATTAGGATAAAATATTACATTATATTTCTTAATTTACCCACAAGAATTAAGAAAAGGAACATAATCTAATAGTTTTATCATAAAGATACGTGAGTTTAATTAAATAGGACTTTAGCCCACAAGCAAGTTTTATATTACTAGATTCATTTATAAAGACATGATTTACATTAGTAAAACATGACATTTATTATATAGTCTCAATTTATGATGATGAGCATGTATTTTTAAAACTTTGCAGTTTCTCAACCTGTGACTTTTTCTGATATTAAATGTGGTATTCCCGAATTGAGAGGTAACAATTATAAGGTTTGGAAGGAGAGAGTTCTTCTCCATTTAGGCTGGATGGACATTGATTATGCCATTAGGAAACCAGAACCACCGGCTATCATTGAGACCAACACTCCAGATGATGTTGATCTTTATGAAAAGTGGGAGAGATCAAACCGTCTCTCTGTAAACCAACATTTCTGCTGGAATCCGGGGTTCTGTTGACCATCATAACAATGTTAGAGATTTACTAAAGGCCATTGATGAGCAATTTACCACGTCTGATAAATCTCTTGCCAACACCCTTATATTGCAATTTTCGTCCTTAAAGCTCACTGGGATTAAAGGGATGCGTGATCATATCATGCACATAAGGGACATTGTGGCTCAACTAAAGGCCCTGGAGGTTACCATGTATGATTCTTTTCTGGTACATTATATTTTGTGTACTTTACCTCATGAGTATGCCCCTTTCAAAATCTCTTATAACACACATAAGGATAAATGATCTATTAATGAATTATTGACCATGTGTGTCCAAGAGGAGGAGAGGTTACTGATGGAAGAAGGTGAAATGGTAAACTTGACTACTTCTATTAAGAAAAAGAAGAATCAAGCTAACCAAAAGGGAAAGATTCCTGCTCAGCCAGTATAAAGAAGGAGTCCAAGTGTTTCTTCTGTAAAAGGAAAGGACACATGAAGAAGGATTGTCAAAAATTTAAGGATTGGTTAGAGAAGAAAGGTAATTCTTTTACTTTTTTCTGTTATGAAGCTAATATGACTAGTATTAATCATAACACATGGTGGATTGATTCTGGATCTACAATCCATGTTTGCAACACCTTGCAGGGTATGCAAAACCTAAGGAGACCAATGGGAAGTGAGAAATACATCTATTCAGGAAGCAAGATGAGCTCACATGTGGAGGCTGTTGGCACATGCAATTTAGTTTTAAGTAGTGGTTTTATTTTGTGTTTAGAGAAGACCTTTTATGTTCCCAGTTTCAGTAAAAACTTGATTTCCGTTTCACAACTTGTACCTTTGGGTTTTTCATTTAATTTTATGAATTCTGGTTTTACCTTATTAAATAATTCAAATGTTATTGATTTTGGTGAACTGTGTGATGGTCTTTACTCCATTAATTTACAAAACAACACTGCTTTTAATTTTATGCATGTTTCTTCTGGGTAAAACGATGTGTTGTGAATGAGAATTCCTCTATGTTGTGGCACCGGAGATTGAGACATATCTCCATTGAGAGAATTAAACGATTGGTAAATGATGGAGTACTTAGTACTTTAGATTTTGCTGATTTTGAGACTTGTGTGGATTGCATTAAGGGTAAGCAAACTAACAAGTTTAAAAAGGGTGCTAAGAGAAG
Source organism: Lablab purpureus (assembly GCA_030347555.1). Lineage (NCBI taxonomy): Eukaryota > Viridiplantae > Streptophyta > Magnoliopsida > Fabales > Fabaceae > Lablab > Lablab purpureus. The sequence goes on along the minus strand of CM059255.1, from coordinate 22,616,773 downwards.
TTCAAGCTTATTAGAAATCATTCATACAGATATTTGTTGTCTAGATATGGATGCAAGTAGTCCGAGATACTTCATCACTTTTATTGATGATTACTCACGATACATGTATTTCTACTTACTTCATTCTAAAGACGAAACTTTGGATGCTTTTAAAGTTTTTAAGGCTGAAGTGGAGTTACAATGTGGAAAACAAATTAAAATTGTGAGATCGGATATAGGTGGCGAGTATTATGGTAGATACACAGGGAATGGACAAGCACCTGGTCCATTTGCGAGATTTCTTCAAGAGCATGGGATTATTGCCCAATACACTATGTCTGGTTCTCCGGATCAGAATGATGTGGAAGAAAGAAGAAATCGAACCTTGATGGATATGGTGAGAAGCATGAGGAGTAACACAAAACTTCCTCAATTCTTGTGGATTGAAGCACTTAAGACAGCTGTGTATATAGTAAACTGAGTTCCAACTAAGGCTGTTTTAAAGACACCTTTCGAGTTATTCAAAGGTTGGAAACCCAGTTTGCGACATATATGCGTTTGGGGATGTCCGTCTGAAGTGAGGATTTATAGCCCACAAGAGAAGAAATTAGACCCTAGGACTATTAGTGGGTATTTCATTAGATATGCTGAAAAGTCTAAAGGGTATAGATTCTATTGTCCATCACATAGCACTAGAATTGTGGAATCAAGAAATGCAAAATTTCTTGAAAATGACTTGATTAGTGGGAGTGATTTAATTCAAGATATTGATTTTGAAAAGGATCACTATGAAGTACAACCCACTGAATCAAATGATAGATTGCTAGTCATACATGCTCCTTCGGTTCAAGAGCATGCTAGACAACCAGTCATTCAAGTTCCACAAGTTGTTGAAAATGATAATGTAGATCAAGTTGTTTATGAGGAACAACAAGTAAATGCTGAGCAACCTGTTGTACAACCTCTTGAACAATTAGTTTCTCATCAAGATAATAAGACAACATTAAGAAGATCTACAAGAATCAAAAGATATGCAATTTCTAGTGATTATGAAGTGTATTTACAAGAATCAGATTATAACATTGGAGCTGAAAATGATCTGGAAACGTTTTCACAAGCCATGAATTCTTAGGATTCAAATTTGTGGTATAATACTATGAAAGATAAGATGAATTCTATGACATCTAATCAAGTTTAGGATCTTGTTAAGTTACCTAATGGTATAAAAACCATTGGATGTAAATGGGTCTTTAAAACTAAGAAAGACTTACGAGGTAACATTGAGAGACATAAAGCAAGACTGGTTGCCAAAGGATTCACTCAAAGAGAAGGAATCGATTACAAGGAGACACTTTCTCCTGTATCTAAGAAAGATTCTTTCTGTGTAATCATGGCATTAGTAGCTCATTTTGATTTTGAGTTACATCAGATGGATGTGAAAACGACCTTTCTTAATGGGTGATCTAGAAGAACAGGTTTATATGAAGCAACCTGAAGGATTCTTCTCTAGTGATGGTGAGCACTTAGTATGCAAGCTTAATAAATCCATTTATGGATTGAAACAAGCTTCACACCAATGGTATTTAAAATTCCATGAAGTTATCTCTTCCTTTGGTTTTGAAGAAAACATCATGGATCAATGTATATACCAAAAGGTTAGTGGGAGCAAAATTTGCTTTCTTGTTTTATATGTGGATGACATTTTGCTTGCAACTAATGACAAGGGAATGCTATATGAGGTGAAACAATTTCTCTTAAAGAACTTTGATACGAAAGATATGGGTGAGGCATCTTATGTTATAGGCATTAAGATCCATAGAGAAAGGTCTCGAGGGGTTTTGGGTTTGTCTGAAGAGACCTATATCAATAAGGTTTTATAGAGGTTTAACATGAAAAATTGTTCACCAAGTGTGGCTCCTATTGTGAAGGGTGATAAACTTGAACTAAGTCAATGCCCGAAAAATGATTTTGAGCGGGAATGAAAAATATCCCATATGCTTCAGCTGTTGGAAGTCTTATGTATGCTCAGGTTTGCACCAGACCTGACATTGCATTTGTAGTTGGAGTTTTGGGAAGATATTAGAGTAATCCAAGTGTTGACCATTGGAAAGCTGCAAAGAAGGTAATGAGATACCTTCAAGGAACAAAGGATTTCATGCTCATATACAGAAGGACTGATATCTTGGAGGTGATAGGTTATTCTGTTCAGACTTCGCTGGCTGCATTGATACCAGAAAATCAACATCTGGTTATGTTTTTATGCTAGCTTGTTGAGCTGTATCTTGGAGCAGTAAAAAACAAACCTTGACTGCCACTTCCACTATGGAGGCTGAGTTCGTTTCTTTTTTAGGCTACCTCACATGGTGTATGGTTGAAGAGTTTTATATCTGGGCTTAGAGTTGTAGACTCAATTGCTAGGCCATTAAAGTTATACTGTGATAACTCTGTTGCGGTATTTATGGCTAAGAATAACAAGAGTGGAAGTCGAAGTAAGCACATCGACATTAAGTATCTAGCCATAAGAGAACGTGTTAAGGAAAATAAAGTGGTCATTGAACACGTTAAAACTGATTTGATGATTGCTGATCCTTTGACTAAAGGCATGCCACCAAAGAATTTCAAAGATCATACGAATGGGACTTAGTTCCATGATGTGACAATCAATATTGTTATTAAACTCTTATTCAGTTTAATGATTTCTCATTTATTTGTGCACATACTTGTTTATCTTAGAGAAATGTCATTTAAATTTGACCTAAGGTTTATTCATTAATGTTAAGAGCATTTGATAAGAGAAATGATATATTGTAATACATGGGAGATAATACTCATTATTAGAGGAACTACCACCATGATTCATATATTCAGTCTCTTGTTTTGGTTGATAATGGAATCAATGGACCAAGTGGGAGAATGTTAGCACGTAATCACTTTCTATACTGGAGGAAAGTGAGAGATAAATGTGGGTATCCAGAAACCCACGTTATAAGAAGTTATCCCACATTATGTGTAAGTGGTCCATTATTCAAGCCACTATCAAGCAGTTACCATAAATTTGGGTACCACGTTTTTGGAGTTCTGTGATGGACAGAATCCTATAAATACCACATATGCTCTATGCTTCAAGGTCACCAAACCTGCTCTCTTCTATAGCATTCACACCATCTATGTTTTTAGAGAGAAAAGGTTTTGGAACCGTAGACACTCTAAGAGAATTTCAATGGTTGGAGGTTAGTAATTTTTGCTTCCACTTTCCTATATTACATAAAATGTTTATGAAACACTTGAGTTTATATTTAAAGATTTTGTTAAGTGTAATAGTACAAAATTATCAGCTTTAATTAAGAAAATTGTATATTGAAAAAGCAACAAGGGATGGGTGAAATGAAAATGGCTGAGAGTTGGTGTGATTGAACATTTGAATGAGGAGGTATCGAAAACGTGCTCTAGAGAAGTAAAGAAAAAACATATAACAAAGAAACTAAAAAAGGGAGTTAATATTAAAATAAAAGTATTATAACTTTTTATTACCCTTTTTTATAGGTTAAAAGATTAATAAAATAAGAAAAAAAATAACTATTTAAGACCAAATTTTACGTAATTTTTTTAAATAAACTAATGTTTAGTCTTAGTTTGATTTTGATTATTATTGTTATTATTTAAAAATTTAAAAAAAAATTCAATTTGAAAAAGAAAAAAGATATAATGTTAATTTAAATTATTTATGTATTATAAAATAAAAGATAAATTTGAGTGTTCACACATATCATGCATCATATGCATATATTTTAGATTCACCTTATATACATCATAAAATTAACAACTCATGTATGTAAGTGATTATTCATAACATCATCACATGTATAGATCCCTTCAAAGTTCAACAATACTTCCATCTCCAATACTGTGTAACTTGAGTGACATCCCTCACTTTGACGACTTCAATATTTCACAATGAACCATCTTCATACCACTTGGGTGATACCTGTCACTTGAGCGATATCAAGGTCGACAAAAACCAAAGTTCTGGGCCTTTCCTCTCTTGAGTGATCATCTCATCGCCTAAGCGATATTAGGTCGAGAGCAACCCATTCTCAAACCTCAAGTATCACTTGAGAGATCACTTTGTTGCTTGAGCGACGTACCTCCAATGGAGAGAGAGTAGCTTGGACCTATCCCTTATTTGAGTTACAACTATCATCTAAGCGATGCAAGTTGTTGCTTGAGCAACCATTTTGTCGCTTGAGCAACATAAGGCGATGAAGGTAATGATCATCCACTAATCGATCATCACTTGAGTGACCTACATCGCTTGAGCAATATTACGACCGGGAGCTATCCTCCATCAATCCAACAAAGATCAGTTTCCAAGTTTCTACCTCCATGCACAGGTTGTACACATCTATGGTCTCCTAACAATGTATTTATCAGCTTACAACAACCTATGGTAGCATACAAATGCACTATCCAACTCATACGTCCCAATATTCACCAATTTCATACATCTTTCTCAAAACTCTCAAACAATCATCAACTAATTTAAAAAAATTTGCTAGTTCCCTTTATCTAAATTAAAGCACTACAACCTCCAACTCTTGTTTTATGCTCCAATTTACTCAAGTAAGCCTCCAAACTATATTTTAAATTGTCAGAGCAACAACTTAAAACTCTTGATTGAAAGGAGTAGAAAGGAAATTTAAAACACCAAAAAGATTTCAAACCACTTACCAAAATAATACTCAAATTGGTTTGTTAGATTTCACTCTTCACCAACTCCTTAACACTCTAATCTAGTAAAATTTTTGTGTTTGAAAATTCAATTATCTTAGAGAGAAAGTATTTAAATTGGTAAATTTTAGAATAAATTAGTAATAAACGTCCAACTCCTATTTATTATTAAAATCATTAGGTCTTACATTCTCTCTAACAACAAAAATTCTCAATCTAAAAAATTCACTTACTAGAGAATAGATATGGATAAGCTTCCCTCGTCTTACTCTCTAATTCCCATGTAGAGTCACTAGTTTTCTAATCCCACAACACCTTCACCATATTTATGCTTCTACCTCTAAGTTGCTTTCCTCGTGACCTTTTATCCTCACCAACGGAGCATCATAAAACCTTCCTTGATCTAAACATCATTAAGCTCTTACACATAAAATGAATCAAGAATATATTTTCTCAGCTGAAACATATAAAATATATTATGAAACCTAGCAAGATGAGACAACATACTATCTCACAAACCACCGAACCTAACAATATCTAAATGGTTTGATTTAAAATTTGAAAATTTAACAAATTTATAATAAATTTATTTTCTACATGAAAATTACAATAAATTTCATAAATTACCTAAATTACCTAAAACTATAGAATAGTAATTTACATGATAAATGTTATAAAATATATAATGAATTGTGAAAGTTTATAACAATTTATATATTAAAATTTAGAAAATAAAAAATATATAAGTTAGAAAATTATAAATTAAAAATAGAAATAATATAATAATATAAAATTAGATAAAAATCAAAGTACAAAATTATAATTATAAGTTGAAATTCCAATTTTTAGAAGATCGATGACAGCACTTAAGTATAACGTACAATTATTTGTATTAATATATATGAAAATGTAGTTTGTTCACTTTTTAATTGACACAAGTGGTAATAATTGTGTCTTACTGGAGTGGTTCAAGATTAAAATCTAAGTAATGTCATATTCATAAATAAACTATTTTAGAGAAAAATATTTATATGTTCAAGTCAGATTACACATATTATAAATTAACTTTCATAATAATATAAGTATTAATCAATTTAAACAAGTTTCTTAAAGAAATTTAGCAATATCTTACTTAACTCTTCTCTATAATCTCTACACGGATTTTGTATATATTAAAATATGAAGTAAATATTAAATTTAAAATTATGTTGAGAAATATCAATTTTACATTTTGTAAACATTAGTGTTTGTGTCAAATTATTTTGTTAAAAACTCAGTGAAACTTCATAAAAGGAATACTCGTTTAGTTATTTATTTATGTTATGAAGTGAGAATAATCCTAAACAATATTAGACAAACCAAGGTAAAAACACATATTTAATATTCATATGTTTTAAAATATAAAGCATAATACATTGCCTATTCACATATCAGAAATTGAATATGATTCTTTCTTACATTAACATTTACATAGAGGACAATTTTGAAGTTAAAAAAAAGTTTCAATTTAATAGTCTTTTCTTTTTCTTTTTTACAAAGTTGTTGATAACATTATAGCATAAAAGAGTGAGAAGGTGTTGTAATAATAATAATAATATGGTATACAATTTACATGAAATAAAAAGTGATGGTTTGTAATCAAAAGAAATAATAAAAAACAAGCTTTGTTGTTTCAGTATATCTCTCTCTGATTACTTTAATTTGACTTTCATTCCCACTAAAACAACATTTACATATATAAAATTGAAAACATTATCTTGGGAATCAAGCGAATCATGTGGTCCACCGAACATGGAGTATGCATTTCACATGACTCTCCTGTGTTCCACCAAACATAGGATAAACATTTGACACGACTCTCTTGTGTTATCAGGTTTTGAGTTTTGTGATTCATTCCCAGTGAGTGAAGAGAGGTAAATAAGAGAGTCCTACATCAGGCCAGTATACAACTTTAGACATAGAAACTGAGGACCTAAAGATAAAATAGTTAGAGATGCCTGAGTTTTGCGTGACAGGAGGCACTGGGTTCATCGCATCTTATCTGGTTAAGACCTTATTAGAAAAGGGTCATACGGTGAGGGCCACGGTGAGAAACCCAGGTATGCCATTTTTTTATGAGATAAACCTTCATGGTTTACATTCATTAGTTTCTCCATAGATTATTCTTATTTTTTTATTTCAATTGTGATTTGAAGATTTATAATCTTTAACTAATATATATTTTATTTATAATTTATTGGTCAAAATTTCAACCTTTGATTCTCTACAAGGCTTATCATAATTGATAGTGACTTTGAATTTTATTGAATAAAAATGAGTAAGTAGGATGATATATAAAAGAAAATTCATAAAATTATTATTTTAAGATTTTAAATTCAAAGTAGTGTCTTACTTTCTTGTATGAGTTGACTATAGTTCATTGATACTAAATCTTCCCGTTATATCTTTTCATAAAAATTAACATGGGTATCAGAACGGATGATTAATCACCATAGTTGAGATTAGTAATATTGGTTAGAAAGTTTAAGTCAATATAAATTTACGTAATATATAAAAAAGAAAACCTTAAAAGTCATTGTAATATAATTGCTTAATTTTAATTCTTCAATGTGAAATCTCTCTGAGATATTCCTTTGTAAGATCGATGCAAGAGTAGTATATTATGAGAGCTTATGGTTTCGAACACTTATGTGGTCTATTATTAATGTTTCTGTTCCCTGATACATGTCTAAATTTTATTATTTTTTGAACAGGGGATGTGGAGAAGGTTGGTTTTCTCACAAAACTAAGTGGAGCCAAAGAGAGACTGAAGATTTTGAAAGCAGATCTGTTAGTGGAAGGAAGCTTTGACGAGGCAGTGACAGGAGTTGATGGTGTCTTTCATACTGCGTCTCCTGTGTTTGTTCCATTGGATGACAACGTTCAGGTATCTTTCCCTTTATAGGTACTGTTAGCTATTTTCTTTAGAGATCTATAGAGACAAGTGAACCCTTAAACCTTGTTTTCTACACTTTATCTGACTCTACTATGATTCATATATTGGAACATGACTACTAAAAATATTTCATTCCTGAATCCAAACAAAAATTCATAAGAAAATTACTGTGTATATAGTTTGCAGGATAAATAATCTCTGTGATACTCTTTTCAGCAGTGAAATCTGTACTGCGATTTCCAGGAAATTTTAGTGTTGGTCATTCTAGTTTTACATTTTGAAAAAAATAAACAAAATTGATTTCATCCAATGTTAAAAACACTCAAAATTGTTTGAATTTAATATTAATTTCGGATTTAGAATCAATATCCTTCACTGTAGATCTAAATCTATAAAAAATTTATCTAAAATTACTCTAAATTATAGTGTTTTATTATTTTAAAGAATCTGACATAAAATTGAACATACCTAAATTTTAGTAAAATTGACTATTAAGATGTGCAGAGAGGTATTTACATTTTTAAGTTGTACTTTTTTTCTCTATCATTTGCTTTTTACACTGAAATTTCTTATAATTTAACTTATATCACAGGCGAATTTGATTGATCCCTGCGTAAAAGGGACCTTGAACGTGCTTAACTCCTGCTTAAAGGCAAACGTGAAACGTTTTGTGCTCACTTCTTCTTGCTCTTCCATAAGATACAGTGATGATGTTCAACAACTCTGTCCTCTCAATGAATCTCATTGGACAGATCTAGAGTACTGCAAACGCTATAACGTATGATTACACATGAAATATATATTATCATCTTCAAATAGAATATCATATTTGAGTTATGGTTAAATATCAGTTTCATTTCTTTATATTTTATTGTTTTTTCTTTGTCATATATAACATTTTAAAGGTCTTAATATAGAATTTATGAAAGATGTTAGCTTGTGTAGTTGGCATTGCACTAATGTATTAGAAATATATGCAGTTGTGGTATGCATATGCAAAGACAGTAGCAGAGAGAGAGGTTTGGAGGATTGCAGAAGAAAATGGGAATGGGATGGATATAGTTGTGGTTAATCCCTCTTTCGTTGTTGGTCCATTGCTTGCACCTCAACCAACAAGCACGTTACTCTTGATTCTTAGCATTGTCAAAGGTTAGTTTGGGATATATTCAGATCTTATACTATATATAGTGCTGCATTTTTTAATTTAATTTTAATTTGGGGGTAATTTATGATTTAATTTGTACATGGGATTAGTTATTTATACTATTCATTTCTTTTTCTCTTTATTATTTGTAAGAGTGAAAATTTCTTTTGTTGGTGGGAATTATTTAATACTTGAGTAAAAAAGGGAAAAATTGATATATTGAAAACTCATGTTTAAATAAAATTTTATAAACTTTGACTGAAAAAATAAAATAACATTCTTTTGTTTGAATAAATATTTTCATGTTAGCTTCTTCAAAATATGATCAATCTTACTTTAGGATAGAATTGTTTTATTTTATTTTTTTATTTTCTTTTTGCATAAATGTTTATAAAGAAATTCCATAACACCTCAATTGAAATGTTGATTTTGACAAGAAAAGATCAACCTTGTGGTTAACGTGAGAACTCGTAATTTAATTATTATTTGTTGAGTGTTGATTTGGTTAACATTTTTTCAAATGAAAATGGAGACAAGAATAGATGGTTTGAACATAGGTCAAACGCAAATCTTATTGTCATATTTTGCAAAAAATTATGATTAAGATTAGGTGGTGGCTAGATTGAAGAACTTCCATAAGGGCACAAGAATAAAAAGATAAAATTGACTTCTTTCATAAATTAAAATTGATTTATACATAAACATGTAAAAATTATCTTATATAACATCTCAAAAATCTTTTAGCTAATATATAGGTTAATTTTAAGTTATGAAGATAATTTTCTTAATCGCAAAAAAAGTCTAAATAAATTAGATAAATTTCTTAATAATATTTTTAGGTAAGAAAAATTAATTATTAATGAAATAACTTTTTGCATAAATAAACTAAAACCAATTTATACATACATTAATTTCAAAAAGCTTTTATATATTATTTTCTTTAAATACTATTTTTTAACATGTGTGTAATGGAGTTTTAGTTTATATTTTTATTTTATTTATAGGATAAATGATGAAAGTAAATGATTATGATGTTATATTAAGTGAATTTTTAAGTCTAATCTTTAATTAATGTGAGTTTTTTAACAAATATTTAGGACTAATCAAATAATCTCAACTTCAGATAAGATATTAGATTTCAATAACAAAACCATCATTAATATGTGAAGTTGTCTGTTTATACATAAGTTATATTGAAAATACTTTTTTTTTAATGTAAGACTATTTTTCTTTTTCTTAACAACTTACTTAACCTCTAATTCAATATTTTAAAATTTCTACTATAATACATGTGAAGATTCTGCATGTACTTCTTCTAAAAATTTTACATGATTCACTTTTTAGAGTTTAGGGTTTTTAAGATTTGAGTTGTATATGTTTTATCAGGCATGAGAGGAGAATATCCTAATACAACAGTGGGGTTCGTACACATAAAGGATGTGGTAGCTGCTCACTTGTTGGCTATGGAGGATACCAAGGCATCTGGGAGACTTATTTGTTCAAGCACAGTAGCTCACTGGTCACAAATCATTGAAATGCTTCGTTCCAAATATCCTTCTTATCCATATGAAAACCAGTGAGTCAAACCATGCTATTACTAATCAAAGAAAAATATATATAAACAACTTTCCAAAACTTTTTCTCTATTCTTTTTTATCTTATTATCTCTCCCACCATTCTTCCTATATTCATGTTTTATTTTCTTTTTTATTTTCTTTTCTCACTTCTAATAGTATAATTAATTAATCAATTTTTCATGAAAAAATGGTTTAAGATGTCCCTATAACAAGTACATGACAAGATATTTTGATTTTGTTTTCTAACCATCAAATTGTTCTTTCTTTTCAAATTATTAATGTTGAGCTTGTTTAAATAAAGAATATTTGCATAGAGAAATAAATAAATTTATTTTCAAATTACTAAAACTAAAAATGTTGCAAAGTTAAAGTACAAAAAAAGGACAAGTTTATTTTAAATTTAGAAATTAAAAATACATTAAAAAAAATAACATATCACTAGTTTACTAGACATTTAGTGACGCACACCTTCTGCTACAAAATCACCAACATTATTTTATGATTGGATCACTGTTACAGGTGCAGCAGCAGCCATGAGGGAGATAATAACCCACACAGCATGGACACCACCAAAATTATTCAGTTGGGGTTTGCTCCATTCATAACCCTTGAACAAATGTTTGATGACTGCATCAAAAGTTTTCAAGAGAAGGGTTTTCTATAAAAGTTGTTGTTATGTTTGGGATAAGGTGTATGAAGACACAACATCAAATAAAACAATTTATATATTATTTATAATTTCTGTATTATTTCTTTGTTTCTTGGTTCAAGATCTTGTATTTGGTTCATATTATAACACAATTAGTAAACTTATATCTTTTGATTTTAATAGACAATGAACAATTACAACAAAAGATAAACAATTGCTTTATAGGCAGGAAGTTTTTAATCTCAATTAAATATGTATACTTGACTATTTCAATACTAAAATTTCACATTATAAACTATCATTAAAATTATTTAACTTGGTGTAATTACCTTCAAATTAATTTTAAAATATTTACATTTAATATCTAACCACTGTTGTAACTGCTAACAAAATTAAATAATTTTTCCTAATTGTCTACCCATTAATATTTTTAACTGTTATATCATATTCATTGTCATATTTTAAAAAAATCTTATAACAAGGAAAGTTAATATATGTGTAATGAATATATATGATCTAATTACTCATATTAATATGTTTAACACCATCAATGATTTTGATTATATTAAGGCAGCATTTTTTGTTTGCAAAAAGGGCCATTTAATGTTTTAGATTTGTATACTTTTAATTGTTTATGTGATATATGTTTTAAAAATAAAAGGTATTGTTTTGTTTCTTTAATAATTAGAAAGATAATCGACTTAACACTACAAAAAAAATTGTATTTAACTAGAGTTATGATTAGTATTTTCGACAGTTTTAACCTTCACTAAGTGCGTTACCTGCGGTTTGACTTTTCTCGAGAAAAACCAGCGTCGCTAACGGATTATCGGCGGTTTGAGGCAACTCCTGGAATACCAAAACTTAGAAGCGGTTTTGAAAACTGTAGTGACTTTCTAGAGGTTCTACTCCCCTGCTATTCTCTGCGGTTTATTTCTCGGCGGTTTGGAAATCCCTTGTATTTCTCGGCGGTTTGGTAACCCCAATTATTTCTGAGCGGTTTCAAACCCCCATTATTTCTGAGCGGTTTCAAACCCCCATTAATTTTCGACGATTTTGGCCCATTATGTTTCAGATTTTTAGCACTCGTAACTCGCCACAATTTATAACTCCCATAATCGTAAAATTTTAAATTTTTAGTAGTTTCCCCTTGGTTTTGAAATCCTGATCTATTTCATGATTTGAGTATTTTTTATGTATTGCACATATATTAAAATAAATGAAAACAAACTATAAAAAGAAAAAAATTGTCATTCATTAAAAGAAAAAGGTCTACAATTTACTAGTAAAAGTAATATAAACCACAAGTTTACAAAATTTAAAGTTTAGTAACATTTCAATGTCTTAAAATTAGACAAAACACAAACTTAAATAATAGTCTTCAATCATAGTTGTTGATGCTGATAATTTGTTTCATCATTAGGAACACTCCCTTGATCAGATACCTAAAATATAAAATAACTACAATAATTAGTAATAGTGAAATTATAAATATATATGTATATATTAATTTATTCAAATTTTAAATATTACCGGTGATGCATGAAAGTTAGAAAAGTGATGAGGCAATTCACCATGATAGTTTTGTACGAAGAATGTCATCATTGCCTTCATTTCATTGACTTGCGATGTCAATGTAGAAACCTATATACGAAAACAAAATTAATTAAAATAGTCATACCCAACTACGGCTTATATAAAGGAATTGAGTTCGGAGTATAAGAGTATCCAAAAAGTAGCACCTATACCTACACAGTAGCACTTTTTGTGAAATGAATCAATGCATTAAAAACCTTTGATTTAATTTGTACTATGTACATAACATTCAAATATGCAAGTGTAATCCTAATAAAAAAAAACCCACAAAACCAAACGTAGCAGCAACTTAATTAAAAATCTTGAACAAACAAATAAAATTGGTCAATGCATGGTGAACCAATCATTCACTACATTAAAACAAAAAATTAATTTATCTACCTGATTTTGTAACTGTGTGTAAGAAGGTAAAGTTGAAGATGGCGTACTATACGAATGAGCATTGAGTCCAAACACTTTAGATGGGCAAGGACCCAAACCTAAACCCCGAACACGTCCACAATGTTCTTGGCTTCCTAAAGCATAAGCTAAGGAATCAGTACTTGATATTTCTTTTGAAATAGATGATGATGAACTTGATTTATGTGCTTGAATTTTTTCCTAAAAAGAACACAAAAAAAACTAAGATAACATGAAATGTGATTGACAATTATAAACTTTATTGAAATTTAACTTACACCAATTTCCCTCGCTTCATCACTTACAAATGCCCCATTAGCATGTTTATGTGTAGCTATCCATACCTCTCCTCTACTAACCTTATGGCCACACTCTTTTTCCTATAAAATTGAAGAAAAATTACATGACACATAAAAAGAGAAATAAAAACAGAAATTAGACATGAAAAATGTAGTATTGTCACCATTTCATCTCTTTTCCTTGCAATGCTCTTAGATCCACCTGTGTGAGCAATGGTTTGCTTTGTCCTATTCTCTTTATTTTTTAGGGCATTGTCCTAATCATCAATATATAAAAAGTAACAAATATGAACGATGTTGATGAAAAAGAAATTAGTTATACCTTTTTTTTTGAACTTAGACGATAATCAACAAAAGAAGCCCAATGATCTCTATCTATTCCTTCTGGAGCCATTGTGGTCAATTCATCTCTTGTACGTGTTCCATCATTCCTTTGTTGCCACAATTCTTGTCGATGGTCTCTCCATTTTGTATTAAGTGATTTGAGAACATGATTTATATGAAAATCAGAGTGGACATCAAACTTGGCCTTCAAAACATAGAACAATTAAAATTAACAACAATTATAGTAGAATTAAATTACAAATTCAAATTTTACATTTCTTACTTGAACAGTGTTCTTTAGTATGTCTTCTTTATAATCTTTAGGAATTTTCCTCCAACTAGAATAGCTAATAGGAAATGCATTAAAGTTTCTAGCAATACTACCTAAGAACCTATTCAATAAGGCTCCACCATCTGCAATTGGTTGACCCTCATTATTGCCAAACATCATTGGTTTTTAACTGTTTTGTACTTTTATTGCCTTCTTCATCTGTAAAATGTTAAAAGCATGTCATGTTTAAGGGATACAATATTAAACCAACAAATAATATTGAATAAGTATATAACATTATATGCTCTTAACAATTTGATAAGAACTATTGTTTTTAATGAATGAGGGTTTTCCATAAAGCTAAATTAAAGTTTCTTACCAATCACATCAACAATCCATGCTCTCTTTCGGGTTGCAGACCATTGTTGATGTACTTGGTCATTAATTTCCCTATTTTCTTCCTCTTCATTTTCAGAATGTGAATTTGGTGTACAAGGTATTGACGACACATATAAGGGTGTAGATTGATGTGGTGACTGACAATTAGATTGAGGTGCAATTGGGGGCTGAACAATGAATGTAGGATCAGAGCTAGTCTGACTAGTTGAAGATATCCTCACTTTCAAGTTTCCTGAAAATAAATTAAATGAATAAAAAAATAGTTATGTCTAATGATGTTGGATTGTTCAATTTGAAAAGAAAGTGAACACGTCTTACTTGCTTGAGGTGCAGATAGAAGGGGATGTGGAACATGTTGATTATTTGCTAAAGATGGAGGTGGAGGAGGAGCATATTGATTACTTGTTACAAGCTCAAATGGAGATGGAGGAACATGTTGATTACTTGCCTGAGCTACAGTTGGAGGTGGAGTTTGTACTAGAAATATTGAGAATCAATCACATATATCCAAATGAATTACAAAGGAATCAATATAGTGAATAAAGCTAATGCAATTTATGGATGGGTATGCAAGTTGAGACATCTAACTAGGTTGACATGTACGGTGAAGATGTGGAGGATGAGTGTACTTAGGTGTAGGTAAGGGTAAAAGAGGTTGACTATTATGTTGTGAAGGATGAGTACTGACTTGATTTTCTGACTTTGACATACTTGAGGTTGCAAATTTCATCTTCAAGATTCCTAACAAGTAACACCTTATTTATTAGTAAAGTCATCTCTTTAAGTGTCTCATCCACATTTGAGCATGTTTAACATAAGGATGATACAAATTTAAAGCAATAGGGATGTCTTCTCTATTTGTGAGACAATAATGAACCTTAAAATACCATATTAATGAACAATAAAACTCTAAACTTTTAATTGAACATACTACCTAAATGAGACGGATGATGAACTGCATGTGAAGACGTCTTCTTATGATCTACTACATGTCCCCATGTAGAAGATGCATTATGTGCAGTCTGTATCTTTGAACTACTCTTCTTTGTCAAGATTTTCTTCATCTTCAGGTGGTCTACCAACAATAAGATCAACATGAGTTAGATCAGTAATTTATAAAATAATAATTAAATATTACATTAGATCTAGTAATGAACGCTACAAGTTTAAAATAAAATAGTAAAACCTTGTTAATTGTATATTTCCTCCCTCATCTGGAAATAACATTTCTAAGTTTTGTTGTTCAAATGGCTCACATTCATGAAAATTGTCAACATCATCTTCACCCATGTTGTACAAGTCTCTAGGCTTTATATGTACAGGTATGCACCAATTTTTATCCAACTCATCCTCTACATAGTAGACCATTTGAGCCTCTGATGCCTGAATGTATGGCTCATCATCATCATTATCACCAGTGTGGATCAAACGTCCAAAGTTTACTAATGTAAATCCCAACTCATTAGTCACAATCCCCCTAGAAGTAGTTGTATTAGCCCACATACATTTTAATAAAACAATTGAGAATCGACCATTGTAGTTTATCTCAATTATGTCTACCAATCGACCATAATAAGGTACACCTCCAAACCGCATTTGATTATCACTACTACTTGCATAACTTCTTGTCCCAAATGTACCAAACACTCCACTGTTTTGTGTTTTAAGCCAAAGGTCATGCTCCAATATTTGAAACTAGAACCCATTAACGTTGTAGGCACTATATCGCTTTGCACAATCAATCGGACCCATAGCTAAGAATTTCAAATCATCTGAATGGACTTCAATTGATTCATTCCTTATCTAAAAGGAAAAAAATGCTCATATTAAGTATAAAGTATAATATATAGAGAAATCAAAGTTTACTGGTCTAAATATACATACACGACGTGAAAACCACTCTACAAATTCCCTATGCACCCTCTTGCCTATAACAGAGGATGATCGTGTGCGACTTCTTAGTTGTCTTCGTAAAGTGTCTCTAAATTCCCTATGTGAAATATATAAAGTATATACAATTAATGTCCAAGAAAAAACCAATTATACAAAAATGAAAGTTAAAATACTTACTGCAGAAATGGGTCAACTATGGTGCTATTGGTTAGCACATGACGGTGTGCTTGCAATTTTTCCTTTGCAGATAGAGTGAAATAAGTAAAACCCCCAACAGGTTTTCCAACTGGTGAGAACAAAGTACTTACATTAGAAGGCACAATATTAGGTTCATCGTTAACATGATGCATTCGGTTGAACACTGTCTCAATTCCATCTAAATATCTAGAACAAAAAGTTAAAGCCTCCTCAGCCATGTATCCTTCAGCTATTGAGCCTTCTGCTTGTGCCTTATTACGAACATAAGACTTTAATTTTCCTAGGTACCTCTCAATGGGATACATCCATCGATATTGGACAGGTCCTCCAAGCTTGGCATCTTCTACTAAATGCACAATTAAATGAACCATGACTGTAAAAAAAGAAGGAGGAAACAACATCTCCATGTGACACAATGTCAACACAACTCTACTTTGTAATTGGGAGAGTTCATCCACTTTTAAAACTTTATTACACAATTGTCTAAAAAACAAACACAGATCAATCAAAATAGAGCATACTTCCTTAGGGAGTGTCTTTCTCATTGCCAAAGATAGTAGTTGCTCCATCAAAACATGTGAGTCATGACTTTTTAATCCCCAAGCTTACGTTGTTTAACATCAACACATCTACTAATATTACTTGAGTAACCATCTAGAACAGTTATGTTCTTCAAAGTTTTGAGAAAGATATCCTTATTTACATTTGTCAATGTATATATTGCAGGAAGATATCTACCATTCTCATCAGGCCAAAGATCCAGTCTAATACCCCAAAGTTGTAAATCCTTTCGTGCCTTCAGATTGTCTTTACATTTATTTGAACTATTGTTCAACAATGTAAACACCACATTATCACATACATTTTTTTCAATGTGCATAACATCTAAATTGTGGTGCAATAAGTTGTCTACCCAATAAGGAAGTTCAAAAAATATACTCTTTTTTCGCCATTGTTGAGTGTCTACCTTAGAATGATTAACTCCCCGTTGTCTTTTTACCCGTTCCTCAACTACTGGTTCTTTCCCAAATTCAACATTAAGATTCTGAACTTGTTGTAAGACATCATATCCTGAGATTGTTAAGGGAGGATTTCTATTTTCTATAGTTCCATCAAATCTCATGCGAGCTAGTCTAAATCTATGCCTTCCATCTAACCAACGACGATGACTCATGAAACAAAATTTACCACCTTTAAGAAGCTTCCTAGGACTTGTGTCAAAATTACATCTAGGACATGCCGACCCAAGTATGTGTGTTCCATCCGGATAGGGTTCCAAGACCTGGAAAATCACTAATAGTCCACAGTATGGCTGCATGCATATCAAACACTTCATTTGCATATGAATCAAAAGTTTTGATGCCAGTGTTCCATAACTCTTTCAACTCTTCTATTAATGGTTGTAAATATACATCAATATCATTTCCTGGAGCTCGCTTTCCAGGAATGATCATGGAGAGAATGAATGAACTCTGTTTCATACACATCCAAGGAGGAA
Organism: Lablab purpureus; assembly: GCA_030347555.1. Classification (NCBI taxonomy): domain Eukaryota; kingdom Viridiplantae; phylum Streptophyta; class Magnoliopsida; order Fabales; family Fabaceae; genus Lablab; species Lablab purpureus. Next base: position 22,598,884 of record CM059255.1, on the reverse strand, counting down.
GGTTATATGGTATGAGTACAACTGGCCAAATACTATGACTAGTGCTTAGATTTCCATATGGATTAAACCCATCAGTAGCCAAACCTAGTCGCACATTTCGAGGGTCTGAGGCAAATTGAGGATGTTTAAAGTCGAATCTCTTCCATGCTTCAGAATCTCTTGGATGCCTTAAGATTCCTTCATCTATACTTTCAGATGCATGCCACCGCATATGTTCAGCTATTTTAGAGGACATAAACATCCTCTGTAAACGTGGCTTCAAAGGAAAATACCTTAAAACCTTTGTAGGAATCTTCTTTCGTTTGTTACCTGTAGCACTACTAACTGTACTCTTTTTTTTTTCCTTCCATCTAGATGTTTTACATTTCTTACAAAAATCTCTATTTATATCTTCTCCCAAGTACAACATGCAATCATTCGGACAAGCATCAATTTTGGTGTAAGTAAGACCAAGCTTGTTAATGATTTTCTTAGCCTCATAGAATGAGCGTGGAATTTTAGCATGTTCAAAGGCATCTACTAACAACTCTAGTATCATGGACATTGCCTTGTCACTTATTTTGCATAGACATTTGATGTGATACAACTTGATCAAAAAGGAAAGTTTAGAATATTTATGACACCCTTCATATAAACTCTCTTGACCATCTTGCATTAACTAAAAAAAATCTCCAATATCATCATTCATAGTATGACTTGACTCTGGACCTGTTGCCCTATCATCCACCATGTCATTGCCATATTGATTATACCCAAATGCATCATTAACCATGTCACACATAGGATTATTAACATGAATTCTTTCATTGTCTCTTTGCATCATTACATATGTTTCATCTGTGGCATTTATTCCTGTTCTCTCCCCATGTAGAAGCCACACTGTATATCCTCTTGGGAAAGGTTTAATAATCAAGTGCTCATACATTGCTTCACGACATTGCCATTTGTTAAAGTTGCATTTCTAACATGGACATATTATCTTTCCCCTAACACCATTATTAGCAAATGCGAAGTCCAAGAATTTATTCAATCCTTCCATATATTGAGGTGTATTTCTAGGCATGTTTATCCAAGATTTATCCATTGAATTGAGGTCTGTTCAAGTGAAGATAATTAACATGATTAGATTTATGGTATATCTTCTCAATTGAGAGAAGCATTAAAGAAGCTTAATAATGTTATTACCTTCTTTTTAGGAGTGTGTTTGTGTATGCAATGATATAACTGTTAAACAATGCAAGTGCATAACTTGTCACATACCCAGTCATGCAAATTTTTCTACTATATGAAATTAAATATTTGGTCCTCAATATGAATTGTAAAGCAACTAAAATGAATGTTAGAGGAAATAAACTCTAAGATGAATCTGTTGGTCGGTACTTTCTAAGTTAAAAATGATTTTTTGAATCAATATTTTACTGTTGGACAAATGGTTTAGACAGAAATTATAATTAGAAGTGACTGGTGTGATGGCTATTGCCTTTGGATGCACCACAAGATAGATGCATCATGCATGCATACATTTTTCTATTCAAATATGCAACAAATGCATTGGATTATACATTCCACTAATAATAATAATATTCCTCTACATCTCAAGCTTCATTTCCACCTTCTCTCTCATTTTCACCAGTTTTAAGATTAAACTGGTTCAAAACCAGTTTTAAAATTGAATTAGTTTAAAACAATTTAAAAGCATAATATTCACAAATAAATGTTTAAGAGAAGAATGATTTTACCTTTAGGATTCATTGTTTCTAAATAAGTGATAAATAGGCTTTCACTCCTCTCCAACCAGTCGAGATCAATCAATCTTCCTCTCCTTTTTCAACCGGGCGCCTTAAATTGTTTCTCTGCAAATCAGAAGAGAAAAATTAAGGAAATATGAAGAATGCCACATGGGAATACCAGTTTCCTTGACTCCAAAGTTCCAAATTTACAACATCATTGATAGAATAAAAAATTAAAATTCTAAAAAGAAAAAAAACAATAAAAATTAGTCTTTCTTAACAAAAGAAAAGTGTCCCCAAAGCCATGAAAGCCAGTAATATACCTAGCCACTTTCCAACTTCACAAAAGACAACACAACAACATTAACATTTACCAATAAACGCCTGACATTACCAACAACAATAATATCAAGCAGAACTTTTTGCCTCGAGTTGAAAATATAAACTAAATAATAGCCTATAGTATTTAACTTTGAATCCACTGGTTATGGATGTTTGGAAAAATGTTGGGTTAGACCTAAACCACTTTTTTCCAATCCAAGAACATACTTGCTTCTCTATTTTCAGCTTCGGAACTTGGGGAAAACATTTAGTGTCTCTTAGAAACCAAACATACTCTATAGATGAGCATTTTAAAACACACACTTCGAAATTGATTTCCCAAGATTAATTACGTTTTATGTCTTTATTCTAAATTCAGATGATAAAAGAACATAGAATAGAATTATTATGAACCCACACAAAGTTATTTCACTTAAAATCAATTATAAATTCATATTGGAATTCTTATCTTGAAACCAAATATATGAGTATTTACCTAAAACCAAATATATTGTTGTCAAACTATAGCCCTAATCTCCAAGAGCTTTATCTTTCTTATAATAACATTGTTTTGTCGTCTCCTCACTATCCAAACTTTCCTTCTCTTGTCATCCTTGATCTGTCTTATAATAATCTGACTATATTTCAAGGAAATCTCAACTTCAGCACCAAACTACAAGAACTTTACTTGTTAAATTCCAGCCTAACTGATAAAAGTTTTCTTGTGTCATCTGCTTCCAATAAAAATTCTCATTCTCTTGTCACCCTTATCTCTCCTTTAATCTATTGAAATCATCAACAATATTTCACTGGGATTTCAACTTCACCACCAATCTTCAAAGCCTTTCCCTTTACAATAACTCATTAGAAGGTCCCATTCCAGATGGATTCGGGAAAGTAATGAGCTCTCTCAAATTTCTTGAACTCGACTCTAACAAACTAAAAGGCAACATTCCTACTTCACTTGGGAACATATGTACATTGCAAGAATTACAACTTAGAAATAACAACCTGAGTGGGGAAATTTCTAGCTTCATTCATAATTCTTCATGGTGCAACAACCCTATATTAGAGATACTAGATTTATCTAATAACAAGATTATGGGCAAGCTACCTAATCAGTCAAGTTTTACATCTCTGATGGCATTAGATCTTTCCAAAAATTTGATAAAGGGAGAAGTACCAGAAAGCATTGGGTTGCTATATCAGTTACAGTATCTTTATCTTTAGGAGAATTACTTAGAGGGTGATATCAATGAAATGCATCTCACAAATTTGTCCCGATTGATGGAGCTAGACATATCAGACACCTCATTGTCTCTGAAGTTTGCTACTACCTGGATTCCACCTTTCCAATTACTTTAATTGGGACTAGCTTCTTGCAAGTTGGGTCCTAGCTTCCCAAGCTGGCTCCAGGCTCAAAGTCAGCTAAGCTTCCTGGATATTTCTGATGCGGAGATTGATGACTTTGTACCAAATTGGTTTTGGAACAAGTTACAGTTTATCAAAGGATGAATATGTCTTACAACAATCTCAAAGGTCAGATTCCAAATTTAATGATGAAGTTTGTCGACTATGGTCCAGAGGCAATAATTCTAAATTCCAATAAACTTGAAGGTGCAATTCCTACCTTTTTTTCACACGCTGGCACATTGAATCTGTCAGAAAATAAGTTTTCAGATTTAAATACATTATTGTGCGGAAATAGAGTTACCAAAAATATGCTCACTTTGGATTTATCAAATAATCAAATAACGGGACCACTTCCTGACTGTTGGGAACATCTAGGTTCCATCGGTGGCTCAAAGGCTAGCAGGTTCTTCATTGCTACCTCCAAATACTGCTGTTTTACTTTTATCTCTATACTTGTATTGTATGTTTTCCACGCTCATCAATTTAAATTGTAAACATTGAGTTTATCTAATTCTCTTTTTCTTCTAATTAGATTGTGAATTTAGTAATAGCAACTATTCAGAAAATTATTATTTCTCTTTCTGTAAAGAAATTATAGATTGTTCTGTTTTGAGAAGTTTCCTTGTTTTCAGACAGCTATCTGATGTTTACAGATATGAACTCCTTTGGCTAAGCTGGATTTTCAGTTTCATTTAATTTATTACTAAATTAAGTCTCTAATTTTTCTTCATCATGACTAAGTGTATTCTGAATTGTATCACATAATTTGCAGTTTGTGGAAGATAAACAGGACTAAAAACAAAAACTTTCATCAATAGATTTTCTCTTCACATACCCAAATCATAAGAAAATTTTCTACCATCAATTTCACCATAATTTTTCAGCAATGCAATCATTCTCAACAAATGAACAACACCAAAAGTGGAGAAAAACAAAAACAAAAAACCCCTTACAATAACATAACAGCAGTTCATAAAATCACAAAGGGTGTGACAAAATTGATTCCAAAAAAACGATCCTGAGATTGGAACAGGTGCAGGAACATCTTTGGCAGGGGCTTAAAGCAAAATACCCTCCTTCTCACAATCAGAGAACAACCCATCATCACTCCCAACTCTCCGATTACTATCGTACAGGTGCACTTCCTCAAAACGAAGAACGAAGAATGGAACAATCCCAGAAGCAAGGACTTTTCGAGGGTTTGAAACAATGTCGAAACGAAGAACGGAAATGCAAGCAGAGCAATCCTACAAACGCGAGCAGAACGCGACGCTCCCAGAAACGCTCCCAGAAACTGTTTTAAAAAAGGGTCTTAATGGAGAAGTTGGATGAGTTTGAGATTTAGGAGATGAGGAGTAGGGTTTAGGAGATGAGAAGTCTGAGGTTTGGCACAAGAGAGGAAACGTGAAAAGAAAATAGAGAAAGAGGGAAAATGAAAACTGAGAAGTGGGAAATTGAAAAAATTGTCTAATTTTACTGGGGTTTCTTTTAAAACCGCAGATACTTTTCAGGGGTTTATAAAACCCCCAATATCTACATTTCTTACTGGAGGTTATTATAACCTCTATTAATAAACCTCCGTTAAAATTAAATATTTTTGTAGTGTAAGTAGTGATAGTTTTCCCACTGCTAAATAGCTTAAAATTCATGAAGACATTAATTTTTTTTTTTTTACAATATAAGTGATATTTTCTTGGGCATTATATGTTCGATACCAATTCTTTTCACATATGTAGGAGATGTGAACTGAAACATTAACAAATTAATTTATGAAAAGTTTAATTTAAACTTAAAGTTTATATGTATCTATTTTTTGCTATTCACTTTAGTCATATATGATATGTTTGACTATATAAAATTCAAACATGGAAAAATGTTTATATATTAAATAAAAGTAAAAAATTTTAAAAATTAGGATTTCTTGCTCTATTATATATAACAACCAACTTATAAGATATTACAATATATTATTGTAGAAATACTTTCGTTGATATCTGATTAACCAATATTCGAGTATCTCAGTGTTGAATATAGATAAAATCAAAACACATGAATTATAAACATACACCAGTGATGAATTTGAGATTTACTATTGTGGTGACCACCTCATATGTAATCATACTCCTGAGCAATTAATATAAATCTCTTTAAATGTGAATTTTTGAAAATGAATTAAAGAAAAATTATTTTAATAACACTATCTAAATTATTTAAAATATTTTTGCATAAAACTTAGTAATATTATTTTCATGAGCAATTGACTATTTTCTTACATTTATAATATAATTATACAATGTTCGCTTTTAATATAATATTGAATTTAGAAAATATTTACTGAAATTTAAATAAAAATTACAAACATATTTATTTAGTAACTCTTTAATTAATTAAAATTTAATACAGTTTTAACCACATATACATAAATACAGGTGGTAAACTAGCTTGAGAGACACATTCAAATCAAAATTTATCCTAACCCTCTCTTTAAGCGAAACTACACTCCTTGTGATTGGGCCAAGAGTAAGATGAAGGAAGTAGGGGATTTTTGTTTTGCACCTCCACTTTTTCTTCCTGCACCACATGCGAAAATTAGTATTTTGTCTCTGAAAACTTTTTGGATTGTGTAGTTTGAAAATCAACCAATTTACACAATTTGGAATTCACTTATAAATTGTACAATCTAAAAACCATTTTCATAAAAAAGCTTGAGTTGTACAATCTAAAAGACAATTGGATTGAATAATCTAAAAGTCATTTTTTGATTTTTAAATTGTGCAATTCGAAAGTTATTTTCTTAAAAAAAAACTTCAGGGTTGTACATTTTAAAAATGTCTTTGAATTGTGCAAATCAGAAGTGTGTCCAGATTGTGAAATCTAGAAGTGTCTCCAAATTGTACAATCTAAAGCACGTTTCTTATATTATTGTCATGTTTTCTTCGTTGTCAACCATCGTGGTTCTCCTTGTTCTCCTTCGTTTTTAACCAGCAACGAGTGGTGGAAATGGCAACCATGGTGGGTGCGATTGGTGGCGGCCAGGGTGGCAACAAGGGTAGTGGTTGGAGGTGGAATAGTTTATCTTTTATCCAACTTTATGGAAATGCAAATAGAAACCAGGGGGTGCAAAAAGAAAGCTCTAAAGAAAAGAAAAAAAATACAAAACTCCACTTCAAAGTATTCAACATTAAACCTTTGGAGAGAGTTTCGTTTCAAATTGATGGGAATTTGTTTTCTACACCCTATATTTTCCTTCTGAACTCCCATAAATATGAAAAATTCCACTTTACTTTTGAAGACTTTTTGGATTGTATATTGAATTTCGGATTGTATAATTTACAAGTAAAAATAAATCTCCAAATTACAAAATCAAAATTCAAAATTGACTTTCGAATTATATGATAGAGAAGTCAAAATTAACTTCCAGATTATGTATTCCACAATACAATTTTTACTTTCGAATTATACAATTTGAAAGTATTTTTAAGCATAAAATTACTTTTGGAATGCATAATCAATAAGTCATAAAAAATGAATTTCAGATTGTACAATCTGAAAAACATTTTTGGATTACACAATTTGAAAGTAATTTTTTTAAGAAAAATTTTGTTCGAATGAGGTAATTTGGAGACACTTCTAGATTTAACAATTCGAAGCAAGTTCTCATATTTTTGTGCAGTCTTTTCTTCTTTCTCAACCATCATGAGTTTTCTTCATTTTCTTTTCCTTCTTTCTCAACTGAGAGGTGGAAGAAAGCGGTAGCAATAAGGATGACAACAACGAATGGGTAGTTTTATCTTGTTCCCATGGAGGTGTAAGTGGAAATCTTGGGGATGTAAAATAAAAATTCTCAAATTGGCTTTGTTTGAGCCCAACAACAATATTTAGACCTATCAAATTGAAGCTTGTAATGAGTTTAACAAAGAGGTTATCTTGCATGTGGTTTCCCTCCAAGAAAAAGCCGACATGCAACCACAACTCGATTGTTTAATTGTTTAGGTCTTTGTGTCCGCATTTCTATTAATGGACATAAGCAAAGCAATTGGTTTTGTAAGTTCTTGTGCAATATCTTGATTTTGCCTTAAATTAATCTAATTTTACTTACGTGCAGTGTCTCGTTTTTGCCTTATATTGATATAATTTTTCTTATATATAAAACTTTGGTATGAGTTACTACAATAAATCAAAAGGGGAAAGAAAAATAATCACATTGGAACATATTATGAAAGTAAAATTTTAAAATTTTAAAAATTAATAAATAATAAATTATGTTAGTATACTTTCACTCATATATTATTATTTAGTTAATATTTTTAGATAATGTAAAATCTTCACAGAGTAAGAAAGAAAAATGCCAATAAATATAAGGAAGAAGGAAAAATATGTAAGATGATTGTGATTTAAGGCTCGTTAAGACTAACTTGAATTTAATTTTTACATTTAAATTAAAGTTAGTTTGAATAATTTCATATATTTAAGACTCTAAAGGTTAAATTTAAGTCTCTAAAGATTAAATATTAAATAAAATATGAAAAGATGAGGGATGTTATTTGTTTTAACAAAATTGGAGTGACTTTAATTTTGTTATTTATAAAGTGTTTAACATTGTGGATGTGTGCACTATAGGAGATATACTTTAGTGGTACTTTAAAGATTTAGACATGAGGTTTAGCGATTGAGACACCCCTTCTTATAATATATAGAAAAAAGAGGTTTAACAATTGAGACACCCCTTCTTATAATATATAGAAAAAAGACGAGTTAAACCATGAAGTTTAATTAGATACACTAGTATCTATATAACATTTTTATTACATTTGATCAATTAAAGCATCATTAACTATGACTTTGGTATCACTAGTAAAAAATTAAGCCAATTACGCCATAACCTTTAAGTCGAATATAAAAATTGTGACATAAAGAAAACAAATACTATGATATTTTTTTAATCAGTTTTAATTTTTTTACGTTTCACGTCTTGTAATATGAAGTAAAACTAAAAATTCATATCCCACTTTCATGTAGTTTGATATAAATATTTTATGTGTACACCTACTTTAGAGTCTTTCATTTTTATCTTTAGAACAACTTATTTATTTTTCTTATTTTTTAAGAAAATGCTTTGTTTCGAAAGGGATTGTGCCTTTTGTTAATGATTATCATAGATGTTGTTGACAAAAACAATATCTTGATAATGGATACTTTAATTTGAATGAAGTTGGCATCCTCCAATCCCAAGCCCAAACACAAGTCCAAACACGACCTCAAGCCTAAGCCCACCGGTTATCCACCTATTCCACTATGACAATCTTTTTCCTTGATGTTTGTTTGCTCTTGCTCTACCTTGAAGTGTTTTCCTTCAAAAACGTTTTATTGAATATTCATGGTCGTGACACTTTACTTTATCTTCATGAACAAGGATTTGATTTAGAATTTTCGCAACGAAGCATTTGTGTGAGGAGCTAGCTCTTTAAGGTTTTAGAAGACAATAGAGACAATGTTAATGCAATAGTTTATGAGAGAGCTAGCCGAGGTAGGGAAGATGGTGGCAACGATAATAAAGGAAGGACTAGAGTTTTACCGATCTAGTCATTGGTTTTCTTCAAAAATTTGGATTTTCTTCATAGTTCTATTTCCTTTAGATTGTAATTAAGGATTGTTTGGCAGGACTTAGTCTTTATACACTTGGATCGTAGGAATTTATCATACGAAATTTATGTCGAACTTAACATAGTCTAATGTGGTAATAGTTATAGAGGCACTTTGCGTTGATGTCGTGCCTTGTGTAATTATCGGAGTATTAGCATTACTGGGTATTCTGTCAGGTAATCCAGTAGTAACTAAGTTACTCCCTTGTTCATTTCTATTGGCATCAGAACCGTTGTTTACACTATTCTGATTATTCATAATTACTCTACCACTTCTTAATAACATGCAATTCTAAGTGGTTTTTTAGAACTAACCAAATAATTGTCCCATCGGGCGTGCCAATTTGATTTCGATGAAAATTAATTCGATAAATCGAACTCAATTAAACACTGAAAATACATTTTTCATTCATCATCTACTCACAAATGCGATTTGTAGGTTCTTTTTTAGGCTAGCAGTGTAATCACTTTCAATCTGTTCTTTTATATAATTTTTTTTATATTATACGAGCAAGAAACGTGAATGACAACTATGAAACGAAACAATCTCTAACCCATTAAACAGGTGTGAAATATAAAGAAGAACATAAAAGTAGAAGGACGAATTCTATTAATTACCAAAGGTAATACCAAAGACGTTGCAAAAACTCAGTAATCAAAGCGAAAAATGTTAGAAGCATGAAGTGTTTTGCCATTTTTGCTCTCGTAGGTTTTTGGCTTTTCACTCGTATGTCTAACCCCTTTTTTATTCACCGCCCTTCTTATTTATACTAAATTGTACAAATAACCGTCTTATAAAATGGTTCCCCACGTTCACCACGTCTTAAACTCTATAATTTCTTTCCATGTGTCTTTCTTTATAAAACCGGTGTAGAGTTGTTCGAAGTATCATTATATATAAACTTTCCTTTGTTCTTCGATGTCGATTTCCAACTTATCTTCGATTGTTTTAGCTTTCTCAATCCTTAAACTTTTTCCTTTACTTGTGCTTCCGATCTTTGTCTACCGAATCTTCGATTATTCTAAACCACGTTGATAACAGTATGCAAAAAGAGACATTTAATGTTTTAGATTTGTATACTTTTAATTATTTATGTGATTTATGTTTTAAAAATAAAGGTATTGTTTTGTTTGTCAAATACTTAGAAGGATAACCGACTTAAGTGGTGATAACTTTTCCACTGCTAAATAACTTAAAATTCATGAAGACATCAAAAAAAATTTTACAATATAATTTTACATGTGTAGAAGATTTGAACTTAAACATGAATAAATTAGTCTACCAAAAGTTTAATTTAGACTTTATGTGTATCTATTTTTTTCTATTCACTTATATATGATATGTTTGACTATATAAAATTCAAACATGGAAAAATGTTTTTATTTACATGTTTATATATTAAATAAAAGTAAAAAAATTTAAAAATTAAGATTTGTTGTTCTATTATATATAACAACCAACTTATAAGATATTACAATATATTATTGTAGAAATACTTTCATATCTAATTAACCAATATTCAAGTATCTCAGTGTTGAATATAGATAAAATCAAAACACATGAATTATAAACATTCACTAGTGATGAATTTGAGATATACTATTGTGGTCACCACCTCATATGTATATGTAATCATGCTCCTGAGCAATTAATATAAATCTCTTTAAATGTGAATTGTTGAAAATGAATTAAAGTAAAATTATTTTAATAACACTATCTAAATTATTTAAAATATTTTTGCATAAAACTTAGTTATAATTATTTTCATGAGCAATTGACTATTTTCTTACATTTATAATATAATTATACAATGTTCGCTTTTAATATAATATTGAATTTAGAAAATATTTACTGAAATTTAAATAAAAATTACAAACATATTTATTTAGTAACTCTTTAATTAATTAAAATTTAATACAGTTTTAACCACAGATACATAAATATAGGTGGTAAACTAGCTTGAGAGACACATTCAAATCAAAATTTATAGGAATAAGTGATCCTAACCCTCTCTTTAAGCGAAACTACACTCCTTGTGATTGGGCCAAGAGTAAGATGAAGGAAGGAGGGGATTGTTTTTTTGCACCTCCACTTTTTCTTCCTGCACAACATGCGAAAATTAGTATTTTGTGTCTGGAATTTTTTTGAATTAAATTTATTTTTATAAAAAAACTTGAGTTGTACAATTTAAAAAATAATTTTGGATTGAATAATTTAAAAATTATTTTTAAATTTTTAGATTATACAATTCAAAAGTTATTCTTAAAAAAAAATTTAAGGTTGTACATTCCGAAGATATCTCTGAATTGTGCAAATCAGAAGTGTCTCCAAATTATGAAATCTAGAAGTGTCTTCAAATTGTGCAATCCAAATCACGTTTCTTATATTATTGTCATGCTTTCTTCATTGTCAAACATCGTGGTTCTTCTTGTTCTCCTTCGTTTTTAACCAGCAACGAGTGGTGGCATTGGCAACCATGGTGGCTGCGATTGGTGGCGGCCAGGGTGGCAACAACGGTAGTGGTTGGAGGTGGAATAGTTTTATCTTTTATCCAACTTTGTGGAAACGCAGATACAAACCAGGGGGTGCAAAAAGAAAGCTCTAAAAAAGAGAAAAAAAATACAAAACTCCACTTCAAGTATTCAACGTTAAACCTTTGGAGAGAGTTTCGTTTCAAATTGATGGGAATTTGTTTTCTACACCCCATATTTTCCTTCTGAACTCCCATAAATATGAAAATTTCCACTTTACTTTTGAAGACTTTTTGGATTGTATATTGACTTTCGGATTCTATAATTTATAAGTCAAAATAAACTTCCAGATTACAAAATCAAAATCTAAAATTGACTTCCGAATTACACGATATAGAAGTCAAAATTAACTTTCAGATTATGTATTTTACAATACAATTTTTACTTTCGAATTATACAATTTGAAAGTATTTTTAAGTATAAAATTATTCTTGGAATGCATAATCAATAAGTCATAAAAAAAAAAATTTTAGATTGTATAATCTGAAAAAAAAATTTGAATTACACAATTTGGAAGTAATTTTTTTAAGAAAAATTTTGTTCGAATGATGTAATTTGGAGACACTTCTAGATTTAATAATTCGGAGCAAGTTCTCATATTTTTGTGTTGTCTTTTCTTCTTTCTCAACCATCATGAGTTTTCTTCTTTTTCTTTTCCTTCTTTCTCAACTAAGAGGTGGAAGAAAGTGGTAGTGATAAGGATGACGACAACAAATGGGTAGTTTTATCTTTCTCTTGTCCCCATGGAGGTGTAAGTGGAAATCTTGGGGGTGTAAAATGAAAATTCCCAAATCGACTTTGCTTGAGCCCAACAACAACATTTAGACCTATCAAATTGAAGCTTGTAATGTGTTTATCCTATCAAATTGAAGCTTGTAATGTGTTTATCAAAGAGGTTATCTTGCATGTGGTTTCCCTCCAAGAAAAAGCCGACATGCAACCACAACTCGATTGTTTAATTGTTTAGGTCTTTGTGTCCGCATTTCTATTAATGGACATAAGCAAAGCAATTGAGTTCTTGTGCAATATCTTGATTTTGCCTTAAATTAATCTAATTTTACTTATGTGCAGTGTCTCGCTTTTGCCTTATATTGATATAATTTTTCTTATTTATAAAACTTTGGTATGAGTTACTACAATAAATCAAAAGGGGAAAGAAAAATAATGACGTTGGAACATATTATGAAAGTAAAATTTTAAAAATTAATAAATAATAAATTATGTTAGTATACTTTCACTCATATATTATTATTTAGTTAATATTTTTAGATAATGTAAAATCTTCACAAGAGTAAGAAAGAAAAATGCCAATAAATATAAGGAAGAAGGAAAAATATGTAAGATGATTGTGATTTAAGGCTCGTTAAGACTAACTTGAATTTAATTTTTACATTTAAATTAAAGTTAGTTTGAATAATTTCATATACTTAAGACTCTAAAGGTTAAATTTAAGTCTCTAAAGATTAAATATTAAATAAAATATGAAAAGATGAGGGATGTTATTTGTTTTAACAAAATTGGAGTGACTTTAATTTTGTTATTTATAAAGTGTTTAACATTGTGGATGTGTGCACTATAGGAGATATACTTTAGTGGTACTTTAAAGATTTAGGCATGAGGTTTAGCGATTGAGACACCCCTTCTTATAATATATAGAAAAAAGAGGTTTAACAATTGAGACACCTCTTCTTATAATATATAGAAAAAAGACGAGTTAAACCATGAAGTTTAATTAGATACACTAGTATCTATATAACATTTTTATTACATTTGATCAATTAAAACATCATTAACTATGACTTTGGTATCACTAGTAAAAAATTAAGCCAATTACGCCATAACCTTTAAGTCGAATATAAAAATTGTGACATAAAGAAAACAAATACTATGATATTTTTTTAATCTGTTTTAATTTTTTTACGTTTCATGTCTTGTAATATGAAGTAAAACTAAAAATTCATATCCCACTTTCATGTAGTTTGATATAAATATTTTATGTGTACACCTACTTTAGAGTCTTTCATTTTTATCTTTAGAACAACTTATTTATTTTTCTTATTTTTTAAGAAAATGCTTTGTTTCGAAAGGGATTGTGCCTTTTGTTAATGATTATCATAGATGTTGTTGACAAAAACATTATCCTGATAATGGATACTTTAATTTGAATGAAGTTGGTATCCTCCAATCCCAAGCCCAAACACAAGTCCAAACACGACCTCAAGCCTAAGCCCACCGGTTATCCACCTATTCCACTATGACAATCTTTTTCCTTGACGTTTGTTTGCTCTTGCTCTACCTTGAAGTGTTTTCCTTCAAAAATGTTTTATTGAATATTCATGGTCGTGACACTTTACTTTATCTTCATGAACAAGGATTTGATTTAGAATTTTCGCAACGAAGCATTTGTGTGAGGAGCTAGCTCTTTAAGGTTTTAGAAGACAATAGAGACAAGGTTAATGCAATAGTTTATGAGAGAGCTAGCCGAGGTAGGGAAGATGGTGGCAACGATAATAAAGGAAGGACTAGAGTTTTATCGATCTAGTCATAGGCTTTCTTCAAAAATTTGGATTTTCTTCATAGTTCTATTTCCTTTAGATTGTAATTAAGGATTGTTTGGCAGGACTTAGTCTTTATACACTTGGATCGTAGGAATTTATCATACGAAATTTATGTCGAACTTAACATAGTCTAATGTGGTAATAGTTATAGAGGCACTTTGTGTTGATGTCGTGCCTTGTGTAATTATCGGAGTATTAGCATTACTGGGTATTCTGTCAGGTAATCCAGTAGTAACTAAGTTACTCCCTTGTTCATTTCTATTGGCATCAGAACCGTTGTTTACACTATTTTGATTATTCATAATTACTCTACCACTTCTTAATAACATGCAATTCTAAGTGGTTTTTTAGAACTAGCCAAATAATTGTCCCACCGAGCGTGCCAATTTGTTTTCGATGAAAATTAATTCGATAAATCGAACTCAATTAAACACTGAAAATACATTTTTCATTCATCATCTACTCACAAATGCGATTTGTAGGTTCTTTTTTAGGCTAGCAGTGTAATCACTTTCAATCTGTTCTTTTATATAATTTTTTTTATATTATACGAGCAAGAAACGTGAATGACAACTATGAAACGAAACAATCTCTAACCCATTAAACAGGTGCGAAATATAAAGAAGAACATAAAAGTAGAAGGACGAATTCTATCCATTACTAGAGGTAATACCAAAGACGTTGCAAAACTCAGTAATCAAAGCGAAAAATGTTGGAAGCATGAAGTGTTTTGCCATTTTTGCTTTCGTAGGTTTCTGGCTTTTCACTCGTATGTCTAACCCCTTTTGTACAAATAACAGTCTTATAAAACGGTTTCCCCACGTCTTAAACTCTTTAATTTCTTTCCACGTGTCTTTCTTTATAAAACTGGCGTAGAGTTGTTCGAAGTATCATTATATATAAACTTTCCCTTCACTACTACAGAATTAGCATTTAACGTCGCCATTATATGTCGGTTTAAATACGACCGACGTAAAACATTTGATTTGACTATTCTATGTCGGTTATATATGTAAACCGACGTAAAATGTTTTGAATTCTACATTCAACGTCGGTTCTGCAACTAACCGACGTAGAATGTCAAAAGTACTACGTCGGTTGTTGTCTAACCGACGTAGAATGTAAAATTCAAAACATTCTACGTCGGTTATGGATTACAACCGATGTAGAAACCCTTTAAAACCTATTAAAACCTATTAAAACCTATTCCTCCCTTTCCTTCTTCACTTTTCGTACTGTCTTCGTTCGACCTCGAGCTCTGCGATTGCGATCTCCGATCTTCGTTCTTCGCCTGTCGCCGTCGTCGCCGCCACCGCTGCGCCCTCTCCCTGCCACCGCGAGAGAAGCTCGCGAGAGAAGCTCCCTGCCGTCGCCACGAAGCTCCCTTCCTCCGCGAAGGTCATTGTCGTCGCTCTCTCCCTGCTGCCGCCGCCGCTTGTGAACGGTGGTCCTTGCTGTGAAGGTTGCCTTCCCTCAGCCCTTCGCCGCCGCTGCTGCCGCCGCTAGGTTAGTCTGTTTTTTATTGTTTTTTGTTTCGTAGGATATAGTGTTTGTATGATTAGGTTATTGAAATGTCTGTAGATGATTGTTTTGATGGTATTTAGTCATACATATAATCAAAAAAAACTGTATATGTTGTATGCTGTATGCTGTATGCAAAATGATGCAATTAGGACAAAAGAAGCTGCAAGTATGAAATTTCTAAGATGTAATGGCATGATAATTCTCTGTTTGGTACGACACAACTCCACAAATTTTTTCAAAATTTTCTGACAAGTGCAAGTTAGTCACATAAATGGCCAAAATTTAGGAAAATAGATAAAAAATAGTAAAATAATAAAAAAGTTATAGTAAATGGAGGATTTTGAAAAATTTTTTGCCCAAATCCCCTTTGGGTATTTGCCAACAGGTTCGTTGGGTCATTTCCAAAAACTTTCATTTTTTACGCATCTCCATCCGAGGTCCGTAGCAAAAGTTATGATCGTTTGAAGTTTTTCTACACCTAAATTTTGTATTTTCAAAACTATGATTATTTTGGGGGATGTGAGGCCTCTTTATTCAAGTACACATCAAAAGAACATAACACAACAAAAATTAACGGAAAATTCAATGTCTAACTATTTTTTATGATTTTTGCAAGATCGATTAGATCCATCCAATAATGCTATTTTTACATCAATCTTTCTTTTTTTTAAATTGTTCTTCTAAGACAAAGCATATAGAAATTAGACATCATTTCATTAGAGATCATATAGCTAAGGATTGCATTATAGAATACATAAATACAAAACATCAATTAGCTTATATCTTCACCAAACCTTTGCCTAGAGAGTCTATCTTTGAAATTTAGCTATTTGAAATGTATTATATATGAAATTGTGGCTGGTTTGTTGGTTTATTTGATATGCAGGTACTAAAATTTAGGGAAAATGAGAAAATTAGAAACTGCATTGCAGTTGTAGGAGCGACTTACAACGTCGGTTAGGGCTAGAACCGACGTTGTAAGTTTGGGTGACACTTACAACGTCGGTTCTAGCCCTAACCGACGTTGTAAGTCTTGTGATTTTCAACGTCGGTTCAAATTGAACCGACGTGAAAATATTACTTTTAACGTCGCCTTTTTCAACGTCGGTTTTGGGGCCGTCGTGAAATGATCCCCAGAACTGACGTGGAAAGTGGTTCCTGTAGCAGTGTTTGTTCTTCGATGTCGATTTCCAACTTATCTTTGATTGTTTTAGCTTTCTCAATCCTTAAACTTTTTCCTTTATTTGTGCTTTCGATCTTTGTCTACCGAATCTTCAATTATTCTAAACCACGTCGATAACAGTCTGTAAAGAGGGACATTTAATGTTTTAGATTTGTATACTTTTCATTATTTATGTGATTTATGTTTTAAAAATAAAAGGTATTGTTTTGTTTGTCTAATACTTAGAAGGATAACCGACTTAAGTAGTGATAGCTTTTCCACTGCTAAATAACTTAAAATTCATGAAGACATTAAAAAAAAAATTTACAATATAATTTTACATGTGTAGAAGATTTGAACTGAAACATGAACAAATTAGTCTATCAAAAGTTTAATTTGGACTTTATGTGTATCTATTTTTTTTCTATTCACTTATATATGATATGTTTGACTATATAAAATTCAAACATGGAAAAATGTTTTTATTTACATGTTTATATATTAAATAAAAGTAAAAAAATTTAAAAATTAAGATTTGTTGCTCTATTATATATAACAACCAACTTATAAGATATTACAATATATTATTGTAGAAATACTTTCATATCTAATTAACCAATATTCGAGTATCTCAGTGTTGAATATAGATAAAATCAAAACACATGAATTATAAACATTCACCAGTGATGAATTTGAGATTTACTATTGTGGTCACCACCTCATATGTATATGTAATCATACTCCTGAGCAATTAATATAAATCTCTTTAAATGTGAATTGTTGAAAATGAATTAAAGTAAAATTATTTTAATAACACTATCTAAATTACTCAAAATATTTTTGCATAAAACTTAGTTATAATTATTTTCATGAGCAATTGACTATTTTCTTACATTTATAATATAATTATACAATGTTCGCTTTTAATATAATATTAAATTTAGAAAATATTTACTGAAATTTAAATAAAAATGCCAAACATATTTATTTAGTAACTCTTTAATTAATTAAAATTTAATACAGTTTTAACTACAGATACATAAATATAGGTGGTAAACTAGCTTGACAGACACATTCAAATCAAAATTTATAGGAATAAGTGATCCTAACCCTCTCTTTAAGCGAAACTACACTCCTTGTGATTGGACCAAGAGTAAGATGAAGCAAGGAGGGGTTTTGTTTTTTTGCACGTCCACTTTTTCTTCCTGCACCACATGCGAAAATTAGTATTTTGTGTCTGAAAACTTTTTGGATTGTGTAGTTTGGAAATCAACCAATTTACACAATTTGGAATTCACTTATAAATTGTACAATCTAAAAGCCATTTTCATAAAAAAAACTTGAGTTGTACAATCTAAAAGACAATTTTGGATTGAATAATCTAAAAGTCATTTTTTGATTTTTAGACTGTAGAATCCAAAAGTTATGTTTTTTTAAAAAAACTTCAGGGTTGTACATTTTGAAAATGCCTCTTAATTGCACAAATAAGAAGTGTCTCCAGATTGTGAAATCTAGAAGTATCTCCAAATTGTACAATCCAAAGCACGTTTTTTATATTATTGTCATGCTTTCTTCGTTGTCAACCATCGTGGTTCTCCTTCGTTTTTAACCAACAACAAGTGGTGGCAACCAAGGTGGCAATGGCAACCATGGTGGCTGTGATTGCTGGCAGCCAGGGTGGCAACAAGGGTAGTGGTTCGAGGTGGAATAGTTTTATCTTTTATCCAACTTTATGGAAATGCAGATAGAAACCAGGGGGTGCAAAGAGAAAGCTCTAAAGAAGAGAAAAAAAATACAAAGCTCTAAACCTTTGGAGAGAGTTTCGTTTCAAATGGATGGGAATTTGTTTTCTAAACCCCATATTTTCCTTCCGAACTCCCATAAATATGAAATTTTCCACTTTACTTTTGAAAACTTTTTGGATTGTATATTGACTTTCGGATAGTATAATTTATAAGTCAAAATAAACTTTCAGATTATAAAACCAAAATCCAAAATTGACTTCCGAATCACATGATATAGAAGTCAAAATTAACTTCTAAATTGTGTATTCTACAATACAATTTTTATTTTTAAATTATACAATTTGAAAGTATTTTTAAGTATAAAATTACTTTTGGAATGCATAATCAATAAGTAATAAAAAATGAATTTTAGATTGTACGATCTAGAAAACATTTTTGAATTACACAATTTAGAAATAATTTTTTTAAGAAAAATTTTGTTTGAATGATGTAATTTGGAGACAGATTTAACAATTCGGAACAAGTTCTCATATTTTTGTGCAGTCTTTTCTTCTTTCTCAACCATCATGAGTTTTCTTTTTTTTCTTTTCCTTCTTTCTCAACTAAGAGGTGGAAGAAAGCGGTAGCAATAAAGATGACGACAACGAATGGGTAGTTATATCTTTCTCTTGTCCCTATGGAGGTGTAAGTGGAAATCCTGGGGGTGTAAAATGAAAATTCCCAAATTGGCTTTGTTTGAGCCCAACAACAACATTTAGACCTATCAAATTGAAGCTTGTAATGAGTTTATCAAAGAGGTTATCTTGCGTGGGGGTTCCCTCCAAGAAAAAGCTTACATGCAACCACAACTCGATTGTTTAGGTCTTTATGTCTGCATTTCTATTAATGGACATAAGCAAAGCAATTGGTTTTGTAAGTTCTTGTGCAATATCTTGATTTTGCCTTAAATTAATCTAATTTTACTTATGTGCAGTGTCTCGTTTTTGCCTTATATTGATATAATTTTTCTTATATATAAAACTTTGGTATGAGTTACTACAATAAATCAAAAGGGGAAAGAAAAATAATCACGTTGGAACATATTATGAAAGTAAAATTTAAAAACTTAATAAATAATAAATTATGTTAGTATACTTCCACTCATATATTATTATTTAGTTAATATTTTTAGATAATGTAAAATCTTCTACAGAGTAAGAAAGAAAAATGCCAATAAACATAAGGAAGAAGGAAAAATATGAAAGATGATTGTGATTTAAGGCCCGTTGAGACTAACTTGAATTTAATTTTCACATTTAAATTAAAATTAGTTTGAATAATTTCATATATTTAAGACTCTGAAGGTTAAATTTAAGTCTCTAAAGATTAAATATTAAATAAAATATGAAAAGATGAGGGATGTTATCTGTTTTAAGAAAATTGGAGTGAATTTAATTTTGTTATTTATGAGGTGTTTAACATTGTGGATGTGTGCACTATAGGAGATATACTTTAGTGGTACTTTAAAGATTTAGGCATGAGATTTAACGATTGAGACACTCCTTCTTATAATATATAGAAAAAAGACGAAAAAACCAGTGAGTTTAATTAGATACACTAATATCTATATAACATTTTTATTACATTTGATCAATTAAAGCCTCATTAACTATGACTTTGGTATCACTAGTAAAAAATAAGCCAATTACGCCATAACCTTTAAGTCGAATATAAAAATTGTGACATAAAGAAAACAAATACTATGATATTTTTTTAATTTTTTTTAATTTTTTTATGTTTGACGTCTTGTAATATGAAGTAAAACTAAAAATTGATATCCCACTTTTGTGTAGTTTGATATAAATATTTTATTTCGATATAAATATTTTATGTGTACACTTACTTTAGAGTCTTTCATTTTTATCTTTAGAACAACTTTTTTTTTTTTAAGAAAGTGCTTTGTTTCAAAAGGGATTGTGCCTTTTGTCAATGATTATTATAGATGTTGTTGACATAAACAATACCCTGATAGTGGATACTTTAATTTGAATGAAGTTGGTATCCTCCAATCCCAAGCCGAAACACAAGTCCAAACACGACAACAAGCCTAAACCCACTGGTTATCCACCTATTCCACTATGACAATCTTTTTCCTTGACGTTTCTTTGCTGTTTTATTGAATATTCATGGTCGTGAGACTTTACTTTATCTTCATGAACAAGGATTTGATTTAGAATTTTCGCAACGAAGCATTTGTGTGAGGAGCTAGCTTTTTAAGGTTTTAGAAGACAATAGAGACAAGGCTAATGCAATAGTTTATGAGAGAGCTAGCCGAGGTAGGGAAGATGGTGGCAACGATAATAAAGGAAGGACTAGAGTTTTACCGATCTAGTCATTAGTTTTCTTCAAAAATTTGGATTTTCTTCATAGTTCTATTTCCTTTAGATTGTAATTAAGGATTGTTTGGCAGGACTTAGTCTTTATACACTTGGATCGTAGGAATTTATCATACAAAATTTATGTCGAACTTAACATAGTCTAATGTGGTTTTATGTTTAATACTTTGTTTGACATAAAGTTACATCTCTTGTATGTACGTGAAACTTAATTTGTCTCCAAAAATCGATCCAAAATACCTGATTTTATTTACTAGTTGATAAAGGTTCATTTTAATATTTAGCACATAAGGTGTTTGATGGAATGTCAATTAGAAGGAAAGCCTCAAGGAAGATTCCCACTGGACATGAAGATAATCCCGGAGGTTATCTAAGTGTTAAGGTTCACTTCACAAGGAGCTCAAGAGGAGAAGAGAATGACAAAATATAAAAACCAGCCAACACAATTTAAGACAAGGCTTGAATCATAAAGACATAAGAGTAAATGACATGAAAGTAAAGTGCTAGAAATTAAAGAGCATGAAAGTAAAGAACATGAAACAATAATGGAGGAAGAGATTCAGAGAGGGGGAGGGAAGTGGAGTGCTACACGCCACTTGGGGGATGGTCCAACCCAAGATGAGTGGTGTTAGCCGCCACTTGAGCCAAGGCTCAAGATAAGACTCCAAGAGGGGGAAGAACACCCAAGAACACAACACAAGCTCTAGGCTATGCAAGAATGCTCTATATTTCATTAATGTTCAACCCTTTTACAAAAATGAGAGGCCTCCTTATATAGAGTTGGGGTGGGGACTTAGAGGGAATTACATTGGAATAGATTCCTAAGCATATTCCACTCTTGGTGGCCAAGACTCACACATTCTAGAAGGTAGGGCACAAAAAACGGATGGCCAATGATTGGGATGATGAGGGGACGTTTTCCAAGGGTTCTAGAAGGTCAAGATTGAATTCTTCACCCCCCTTGGATGTCCCAAACTTGGGCCTCAAGCCCAAGTGCTCTTTTGCTCCAAACAAGGTTCTACTTGTAGAAAAAAGGGGTGTCAAAAGTAATCCTGCAAAACCCAAAAAAAAACATGAGTTTAGAAAATATTTAACAACTAATAGAAATGCTAAAAAGGCTAAATAAAAGGGGAGAGGAGAAAGTGTCCCTTCTCATCATGCTTCTAGTAATCCTCCTTGGACACTTCTCTTCTTTATTTGTGGTCAGGGGCTCATCATCCTCCCCTTCTTGGAGAGAATTCGACCAGGAATTTGCAAAACCTGCATCAAAAGGAGTAAGATCACCAACATTAAAAGTGCTACTAACATTATAATCTGAAGATAAATCTAACTCATGCATTATTGTTGATCTTGCGCACAACTTGGAAAGGTCCATCACCTCTAGGGTTAAGTTTGGACTTCCTTTGATTAGGGAACCTTTCCTTCCTCAAGTGAAGCCATACCCAATCCCCTGGTTGGAAGATGACTTCCTTCCTTCCCTTGTTGGCACTTTGTTGGTATTGACCAACCTTCCTCTCTATCCTAGCCTTGACTTGAGAATGCAAGTCTTGGATCATTTTTTACCTTTCCAACCCATCTTAGCTAGTCCAAGCCTCATGAGTTGGGAGAGGGAGGAGGTCAAGAGGAGTTAAGGGGTTGAACCCATAAACAACCTCAAAAGGAGAGTGAGAAATGGTGGAGTGAACCACCCTATTGTATGCAAACTCTACATAAGGAAGAAGATCTTCCCACTCCCTAGGGTTCTTGGAGATCATGCATTTCAAGAGTTGAGACAAAGTTCTATTGACCACCTCAGTTTGACCATCAGTTTGCAGGTGGCAAGTGGTAGAAAAGAGGAGTTTAGTGCCAATTTTCCCCCATAAGGTCCTCCAAAAGTGGCTTAAGAACTTTGTATCTCTATCAGATACAATGGTCCTAGGCAACCCATGCAGCCTAACAACTTCCTTAAAGAAGAGATTTGCAACTAAGCATGCATCATCATCTTTGTGGCATGGAATAAAATGAGCCATTTTTGAAAAACGGTCCACTACCACAAAGATAGAATCCTTTCCCTTCTTTGTCCTTGGAAGCCCAAGCACAAAATCCATGGATATGTCTATCCAAGGCAAAGTAGGGATAGACAAAGGGGTATAGAGTCCATAGGGTTGGGCTCTAGACTTGGCCTTCTTGCATGTGATGCAATTCTCACAATGTTTCTCTACATGCTTTCTCATGTGTGGCCAAAAGAAATGTTCATTCAAAATGTCTAGAGTCTTAGAAGCCCCAAAATGTCCCATTAAACCTCCCTCATGAGACTCTTTCACTAGTGATGCTCTTAAGGATCCCTTGGGTATGCAAAGCCTTCTACCCTTGAAAAGATAATCATGGTGTAGGTAGAAGTCTTTGTAACCCCCTTTAGAGCATTCACTGTAGACTATAGAGAAGTCATCATCATGAGGATACAATTCCTTAATGTGATCAAAACTAAGAAATTTAGTTTCAAGAAGAGTGAGCAAAGTGTGGCGCCTAGATAAGGCATCCGCCACTATGTTACTCTTCCCTTGCTTATGTTTGATCACATAAGGGAATTGTTCTATGAATTCTACCCACCTAGCATGTCTCTTGCTAAGCTTGCTTTGGCTTTTCAAAAATTTAGGGGACTCATGATCACTATGGATCACAAATTCCTTTGGAAGAAGATAATGTTGCCAAGTTTGCAAAGCTCTCACAAGGGCATACAACTCCTTGTCATAGGTGGAGTAGTTGAGATGACTACCCTTAAGCTTCTCACTAAAGTAGGCTATGGGGTGGCCTTCTTGAAGTAAGATAGCCCCAACACCTACATTAGAGGCATCACACTCAACCTCAAATGGCTTGGTGAAGTTGGGTAGTGCTAAAAGTGGTGCATTGATAAACTTTTCTTTCAAACTAGCAAAGGCCTTTGCTTGATCAATGCCCCATTTGAAGCCCACATCCTTCTTCACTATTTCACTTAAGGGGGTAGCTATGGTGCTAAAGTCTTTTACAAACCTCCTATAGAAACTAGCCAACCCATGAAAACTCCTCACCTCACTCACATTCCTAGGAGTTGGCCAATCCCTAATAGTCGCCACTTTTTCTTCATCTACTTGAACTCCATTGGAGCTCACCACAAACCCTAGGAAGACTACATGATCCATGCCAAAAATGCACTTCTCTCTATTAGCATACAAAGTCTCCTTCCTAAGGGTCTCAAGCACCCTTCTCACATGATGCATGTGCTCTTCTATAGACAAACTATATATTAAAATATCATCAAAATAAACCACAACAAACTTGCCTATAAAGGGCCTAAGCACATGATGCATTAGTCGCATGAAGGTACTTGGTGCATTAGTTAGCCCAAAGGGCATGACCAACCACTCATATAATCCAAGCTTTGTCTTGAAGGCGGTTTTCCATTCATCTCCTTCTTTGATTCTTATTTGATTATAACCACTCTTCAAGTCAATCTTAGAAAATATGGTGGCACCATGTAGCTCATCTAGCAAGTCATCAAGTCTTGGGATAGGGTGCCTATACTTGATGGTTATGTTGTTTATAGCCCTACAATCTATGCACATGCGCCAACTCCCATCCTTTTTGGGGACAAGAATCACTGGCATAGCACATGGACTCATGCTATTTTGCACCCACCCTTTATCCATTAATTCCTCTACTTGCTTTTGAATCTCCTTAGATTCCTCAGGGTTAGTTCTATAGGTTGGCCTATTAGGCAAGGATGACCCCAGAATGAAATCAATTTGGTGTTCAATTCCTCTTAGAGGTGGTAACCCCTTAGGAGGCTCTTGAAAAACATCTTTGAAGTCATCCAAGACTAATTCCAATCCCCTAGAACAACTTGAGGGTTCATAAAAAGATGGAGATGACCCTAAGGTAAGGTAAGCTACATACATGGGTTTATTGGCAAGCATTACCTTCTTAACTCCCTTGTGGGAGATCATGATGCCCTTCTTCTTGG
The DNA here is from genome assembly GCA_030347555.1 of Lablab purpureus. Classification (NCBI taxonomy): domain Eukaryota; kingdom Viridiplantae; phylum Streptophyta; class Magnoliopsida; order Fabales; family Fabaceae; genus Lablab; species Lablab purpureus. Next base: position 22,573,903 of record CM059255.1, on the reverse strand, counting down.
CCTCCTTGCTTTCTTTTTCTTTTTCCTTTTTTTCTTTTTTTCTTTTTTTTTCATTTTCTTTTGGTCCTCACTAACTTCTTGAGGGGAGAGGGGTGCTAATGTGATCTTCTTACCATGGAAGCTAAAAGAAAATTTGTTGGTAAGGCCATCATGGAAGGTTTGTTTATCAAATTGCCATGGCCTACCTAGAAGAATGTGGGTTGCTTCCATAGGTACAACATCACAAAGTACCTCATCCTCATAAGTCCCGATTGAGAAGTTAACAAGGACTTGTTTATTTACCTCAATCTCACCATCCTCACTAAGCCATGAGAGCTTGTAGGGCTTGGCATGAGGAATGGTAGGTAAACTAAGTTTGTCTACCACCCTTGTGCTAGCCACATTGACACAACTTCCTCCATCGATGATGAGTGAGCAAAGGTTGTTGTTAATGAGGCACCTGGTGTGAAAAATATTTTCTCTTTGGGAGTTATCAAGTTCCTTTTGAACTTGTCCCAACATGCGCCTCACTATCAACGAATCTCCCTCACAAGGCTTAACCTCTTCATCACTAGAGGAAGAGTGGGAGGAGTTCTCTCTTGAAGGGGAAGGGGGAGAGGAATGTTCACTCTCAACCTCACCATTTCCCCTCAAGGTCATGGTTCTTTTAGTGGGGCAATTTGAAGCAATGTGCCCATACCCTAAGCATTTAAAACATTTGATTGAACTTGACCTTTGGGAATTGGAGGGGTTGGGAGTGCCCCTAGCCGGATGGCTCCTAGAAGTGGACTCTTGGTGAGACTTGGAAGGCTTACTATCATGCTTTTCTTTGTTCCTATCCTTCCAAGAAGAGCTATAATAGTCATTGTTTGAGTGACCCCTCCTTGCACTATCTTTTCTTTTGAGTTGAGATTCAATTTTTAGTGCAAGGTGTAAAACATTTTCAATGGAGGAGTACTCATACAATTCTACTAAGTCTTGGATGTCTCTCCTCAAGACACTAACAAACCTAGCTACCTTGGCCTCATTAGTTTCATCATGCAAACCAGCCTTAAGCAACAAAGACTCCAACAATTTAAAGTAATCATCCACACATAAATTTCCTTGTTGAAGCCGTTGGAGCTTCAAAAGGAGCTCCCTCCTATAGAAGGAAGGAACAAATCTAGCGCGCATCAAATGTTTAATGTCCATCCAAGAGGCCGCAGGTGGCCCTTGGTAATTATCCATACAAACTTTATGCCACCATGTCATGGCATAACCCTCAAATTCTACCACTATTACATCAACTTGTTCTTGTCCCTAAAGAGGATTCACATTCATTAATTGCTCTACTTTTGCTTCCCACTCCAAGTAGACATCCGGATTGTTGTCTCCATAGAATTTGGAAATTTTGATGTTGTGGTTGGGCTTCCTTTGAGGGGTGTTGTGCCTAGCCCTCCTTCTTCCATAGTAGCCCCAATCTTCTTCTTCCTCTCCATTGTATCTAGGTGGGGAATGAGCCCGCCTTCTCTCCCTTTCGGATTTCTCTTGCTCAAGTCTTTCAATGGTCTCTCTCAAGTGTCTTTCACTTTCTTTTCTTGATATTTCCATCTCCCTTAGCAACTCCATGAGAGGCAATTCATTTTGGGACTTGAGTTGGGCCTCCAAGGTGATGCTCTTCTCTTTGACTCCCTCGGGTGAGATAGGAGAAGATGTGGAAGACATGATTCCTACAATAAAAAATAAAATAACCAAAAACAACTAGACAAAGGCCATAAAAAAAAGATTTAATGGTTAGAAAGGAAACAAAAAAAAATATAACTCTCAAAGTGTTTGGCTAACTTCCCAAAGATTGATGGTATGTTTCACTCAACTCTCTTGTGTATCAAGAGTGTTCCAACCCTTAATGGTGAACTTTTAATCTTGAGTGGACTCAAATGAAGGATGTTCGGCCACCACACTCAAGAAACAAGAAAGAAAACTTCAAAGACAATACTTATAGAATTTCCTCAAGACAAAGCAAGAAAAGTTCAAAACAAGAAAGAGGCACACTAAGGAAAATACAATCAACTTAACAAGAGATTATAAAAGAGAAAAGCTTGAAAGAAAACTCAATGGAAACACTTAGAACATGCAGAAAAAATTTCTAGCAAACCACACATATCAAGAAGATTAGGATCTTACAAATGATGGTATTAATTTGTCATACTCATCCTTAAGCATACAACCATGTAGTTAAATTCTAGAATCATGCACTTGGTCACTTTTTCTTGCAATTTTCTTTTCAAAACAGCATATATAGCTCATGACCTTGATGATTTTTAGCTCTTCTCAATGTTCTTTAATTGATTCTAGACTTAACATACACACTTGCAATGGTTGTAGATGATTATGAAGCACTTAGTTCCTATGTTTAGGTTCAACCAATCAATTCAAGTTACATGCAATTTTAGCTAAACATTTTATCAAATATGTTCAAGTATTGGAAGCAAAGATAAGAAAACTCAAAGGAGAAAATTATATGACATGTGACTCAAGCAAAGGGAAAGTAACACAAAAAGACTCTAAACTTGACTCAAGCATATGATCAAACATGTAGCTTTCATGCAAAAACTAGTCCAAACTTGAGTTCTATGACTAGTATTCATGCACACACTCAACATACTTCATGGTGGATCATTTTCTCATGAAAATTAAGCATCTAATACCAAAAAACAGCAAGCAACAATTCCAGAATTAGGTGCAGATTTTTTTTGACGAAAAATTAGCTATGGAACCAATTTTGGATAGATTTTGTCATGGATTCACAATTTGCACAAGCTACCAATAAAATATGGATGAAACAAGAAGACAAACACCTTGTAATCATGAAAATTAAACCAAAGCTCTGATACCAAATGATAAAGGTTCATTTTAATATTTAGCACATAAAGTGTTTGATGGAATGTCAATTAGAAGGAAAGCCTCAAGGAAGATTCCCACTGGACACGAAGATAATCCCGAAGGTTATCTAAGTGTGAAGGTTCACTTCACAAGGAGCTCAAGAGGAGAAGAAAATGACAAAATATAAAAACCAGCCAACACAATTTAAGACAAGGCTTAAATCATAAAGACATAAGAGTAAATGACATAAAAGTAAAGTGCTGGAAATTAAAGAGCATGAAAGTAAAGAACATGAAACAATAATGGAGGAAGAGATTCAGAGAGGGGGAGGGAAGTGGAGTGCTACACGCCACTTGGGGGATGGTCCAATCCAAGGTGAGTGGTGTTAGCCGCCACTTGAGCCAAGGCTCAAGATAAGACTCCAAGAGGGGGAAGAACACCCAAGAACATAACACAAGCTCTAGGCTATGCAAGAATGCTCTCTATTTCATTAATGTTCAACCCTTTTACAAGAATGAGAGGTCTCCTTATATAGAGTTGGGGTGGGGACTTAGAGGAAATTACATTGGAAAAGATTCCTAAGCATATTTCATTGGTGGCCAAGACTCACACATTCTAGAAGGTAGGGCACAAAAAACGGGTGGCCAATGATTGGGATGATGAGAGGACGTTTTCCAAGGGTTCTAGAAGGTCAAGATTGACTTCTTCACCCGCTCTTGGATGTCCCAAACTTGGGCCTCAAGCCCAAGTGCTCATTTGCTCCAAACAAGGCTTTACTTGTAGAAAAAAGGGGTGTCAAAAGCAATCCTGCAAAACCCAAAAAAAACATGAGTTTAGAAAATATTTAACAACTAATAGAAATGCTAAAAAGGCTAAATAAAAGGGGAGATGAGGGAGTGTCCCTTCTCATCATGCTTCTAGTAATCCTCCTTAGACACTTCTCTTCTTTATTTGTGGTCAGGAGCTCATCACTAGTGTATTGGCATATCCATATGAAATAATTCAATACAAAAGAAGAAGATTAGAAATCTGGTTTTCTTTTTATAGAAAATTTTGTTTAGTGAAGAGAGATTTTTGTAATTAAAATCTAAAGAAAAGAAAGCGTGAAACTAAGAATATGCTAAGAAAATTGAAATTGAGTTCTTGACTTCCATCACCATGAATAGAAAAGGACTATGAATATGTAATCTATAGATATCACAACTTCCAAAGAATAAAACAAGATGTGGGGTTGGCTCTATCAACCTAGATTGCAAAAACCCTAATGATAGATACTGATAGCAACCCCTCCGTGATGCAAGTCGAAGTCCCCTGGATCAAATTTTAAACCCTTCAGGAGGCATTGATCGATGGTGGACCATAGATGGCATGTTCTCAGACATGTGCCCTTCTTTGAACACAAAAACCACACAAAATCTCTTGTGACCCTATGCCTTGTCTTGCTTTCTTTCTCGTATAGATGTCCTCTTTCATTCTTAAGGCAGCCTTTAATGCTCAAAGATGATGATGTGTACAGTGCATTTGATGGCCATCCTTTGTGGGAAAACCATTTTCTCTTAACCATTAATTTATTACTTTTTCATACATTATTTTATTTATATAACTAACTATTTGACGTCCTGTGTGGGAAAACCATTTTCTTTTAAATTTTTCTTATATTAATTTCTGAATTTCAATATATGTGACCACTCATTGTTCACTCTAGGGCAAGAAGGAACCAGATAGAGCCAGATATAGAGCGTGTAGAGGATAACCCGTGTTATTACTATATAATATTATACTACTACCACTAATTATTATTAAGAAACTAGCACAACTAATTTTTTTCTATTTAATTCCACTCTCCATCCCCGTTAAATGTAAAAAGATAAATATTATCATAGAATTTTAAATAATTTTAGAATTTAATGATCATTCCCTCTTAATATAAAATATTTTTACTGTTATATATATATATATATTTAAATTTATTAAATTTATGATACTTATTTAAATATTCATACCAAGGATAGTTTTAAATTAAAATTGCGATTGTGGTTGCTGATATTGCAGCTACTGGGATGCAAATTGCTGTTGTTTTGAACCATGATTTTATTTTATGTAATATCAGTAGTAAAATATAATAATTTTAAGATTACTCCAATCATTGATATATCTTTTACAAGTATGCATTGTACTTCTCTTCAGCCTCTCACCATGATCAATATAATTCCTAATTTCATCTGGTTTATATTTAGAAATTACAATGGAAGATTATATATAGAATCTATATTTTTTTTTCTTACAATAAAAGTGAAATAGAACTATACTGAGATTCAATTGTGACTACTTTTTTTATAATAAAAATGAAATAGAATTATGTTAGGTTTGGATAAAACTCTATTTTATGTAAAACCACAATTGTGGAAGGATTCAGTTGTGGGAGATACTTCAACAGTAATACTGCTGCAACAATTACCATTGTGGACAGTAATTTAGAACTATGATTCCAATATAAAGTCATTTTACAGTCTGAATAGATAGTTTTTTCTTTCTTTTGTTCTTTCTATAGTCACGAGACCTGTTGTCCCTTTTTTAGTTTAATTTTATGTTTTAGAGAGAGAGAGAGGTGCCAGAGGAACTGATAGAGAACTTTCAAAACTCTTTTATCTTGCACCATCACTCAGCTGATAGCATCTATATATGGCAGTCTCAAACTGAAGTGTTTTACAAAATGCTTTAGTCTTATCTTCCCATCTGAAACAAAGTGTTTGCCCCACTGCACTCACACGTCTTCATTTTATTTTTTTTTCTGTCTCTCTCTGTCGGTATCATGTAGGTCTTCCCTCACAACACCTTCCTTCACACACACTTCTTCTCATTCAATATCTTCTCTATCTCTCCTTTTTCTAACTCTTGAATACACATCATATTCTGTCTCTTTACTTTGTTGTTGCTTAACAGGAGACCAGAAAATAACCCATTAGATCTCAACAACTTTCCTGATGAGTACTCCAGAGATGGCAAACAACTCCTCCAAGATAGTTCCTCATCTGGTAAACCTTTTCTAATTTATGATCACACCACATGCATATTACTATAAAAGTTCAAAACAACACAAAAGTTGTACCGTTTTCTAGTTTTCTTTTTGTGGGACTCCATTATTCACTTCAAATTAATGGAAGCCTTTTATTTTTCCTCCAGATTTTAACACTCTCGTTACATTTTTTTATTGATTTTTTTCTTGTTTGTTTTTTCCTCTCCCATATCTTTCTTGGCCTCCTTTTTCCTTTCCTTTCTGCAACCAAATTTGAAAGTTAAATATCAATCAAAAGAAGGAAGGGTTACAAAAGGAAGAAGTTAGGTTTAAATGTTAGTTTGTTGGGTGCTTTATACTTTTTCATCTAACTAGTTTATTCATGATTTGGAAAATAAGGAAAGAGGGATCTCATGGATGCTGTTAAATTGGTTTTATCTTGCAGCAGAATGCAGGAAAAAGAAAAACATCTTGAAGGATGATGAGAGTGAGAAAGTCTACGAGTGTAGGTTTTGTTCCCTTAAGTTCTGCAAGTCACAGGCTCTTGGGGGACACATGAACCGCCACCGCCAAGGCTAGTTAGATATCTCTGTAACTTTTGTTGTTTTATCTTTCCCCATTGCCCCCAAAAAATAAAGTAAACTTAGTTCTACAAAACTTTAAAATAATAGTATCATTCAATACTTATTGATTAAAAAAATGGAAACACTGCATGGTTGTTAATGATTTGACCACAAAGCGTGGTCATTTCAATCATGCAATTGAAGGCCGGATTGCTGAAATTCTTGGCATGAAAATGGTACTTTTTTTTAAATAAATGAAAACTGCTTTTGTTTCCTTATTTGATCTGATGCGTGTGTGTGTGAGCCTGTGGTGCAGAGAGGGAAACAGAGACACTGAACCATGCTCGTCAGCTGGTCTACCGTAACGATCATAACCTAAACACTCAAACCGCCCCCAACCTAGGGTATGTACTCACCATTACTCTAACTCACTATTAGTGTTTTTTTGGTCATCTTTATGTATTTTCTCCCTCTTTTATTCATGTGATCTGGTCCATATTTTTACTGTCATTTCTGCTCTTCTCAAACATTATTTACCATCTCTAAGTTAAGGAAATTATTTAATGAAAAATAATTCAAAATTGTTTTTCAACATCTTTATGTATGTATCTTTTTATTTATTAAATTGATAATGATAAGAGTCATCAAAATATAAAAGAATATAGTGTGATAAAAGAAAAAAAAATAAGTATTATAAATAAAATGGAGATATCCATGTATTATTTTCCTATACAAGATCAAAATAGAAGGAATTAATGAACTAAAGAGAAGTCATAGTATTTTAGAACTGAAAAATGAAAAAAAAGTTGAAAATTGAATAAGATAATTAAAGAGAAAAGATAAATAAATAAATAATTAAATATATTTTATGTTTTTACATGTTGAATATATTCATTTGTAGTTAATATTCACTTTAGAAAATATTAATAAAATATATAAAGTTATACCTCATTCATTCATTCACAATTTGGATTTAATAACCTATAAAACTTACCTCCTTTTGATGTTTTGTCTCTTGCAAAAGTGAATTATAACCATGCTTAACTATTTCAGATGCTGTCAACCAATAGCATCAGGGGGCTATCATCCAAGCAGCATGGGAGACCCAACAACGCATGCAAGGTTCCCAAGATACATGTCGGGTTCGACTTCTGCTTCATCTTCATTTCACATCCCAAGTCCACCGCCACAGCTCCAACTGCAACCACCATCACAGCATCTCTTATTAGCCTCGCCTCCTCCTCCAGCACCACCACCTGTTCCTTTTCCTTCGCGTTATTCTCACCACCACCGTCATGCTGCAGGGGTGAACGATTACTATGTGGGTCATGTCCTGAGCAGCGGCACCAAGAATCACATACTCAATGACTACACTTGCATTGGGGCACCCGTAGGACAAGCATTGGTGGGTGGTGGCAAAGACAGGTCACTGCAGAGTCCTCAGGAGGAAACGTTGAATTGGGGAAGGGGCTATTCAGGAACACAGCAGCGATTGGATACTCATTCAGCGATCAATCGGTATCATGAAGGGTTTTAATAATGAGTGGTGATGGTTTTATTATGTATCACAAAAGACATGCTATTCAGAAAGAGAGAGACTTAACGAACCTGACAGATGGGGTCATGAGGGAAAAGGAAATGGAGAGAGAGGTGGTTTTTCGTTCGATACTTAATTAATGGAGACAGCTTTTGAGCTCATTCACAGGCTCAGCTACTTTGGCTTCAAGCTCCAACTCAAATTTCAACTCTTTACTTTTATGTTGTTCTGTACCCTAATTGCTATGTATCAAACACAATAACATGTTTAATGCAACTTTTCAACACTACTCCACCAACTTCGGCAAAAACAATTATGAAACTCTTAAAAATTTGAAAAGCATCTTGGATTTTTTCTTGATGCTTATTTGTTTGTTCAAATATATGGTACCTACTCTCTTCTTCTTCCTCCTATTTAAGAATTCTATTTCACTGTTAGAACAAGGGAACCATTTTATCAACTGTGTTATAGTAATATAATAATATAAATAGACAGGATATACAATATAGAATTGTTATATGTTATATCAAATATTACCGTTTAAAAAAGTAGTATATTTTATCTTACTAATATTTTTTTTTAAATAGAAAAGGATTTATTTATCTCAATAATCATTAAAGATATGATTGTAATTTATACTATATAATCATAATAATATTGTGAGTGATTTTATATTGATATTATCTATGTCAAACAAGAAAAAAAGCATGATTAACCTTTTTTTTTTCTTTTCTATGGATGTTTTTTTTATAAAAATTAAAATATATAATTAGTAAACAAGTAATAATTTAAGAATGGCAGAATTACAATGTGGACTTAGTTTAAAATTAAAATTATACTGAACCCTAAATCTTACACCATAAATTAGATTATACAATATAGTTAAATTCAATTAATTTTATATAAATAAGAATAAACAATATTAGAAAGTTTATATCTTTAACATTAACTTGTATTGTTAGAATTATAAGCTATTATAGTAGATATCTTTGTTTGAATAATAGGGTAAGTAAAACAAACTAAGAGGGAGTGAATTATGATTGGTAAAACAAATCAAAAGGGAATGAATTAGTTCTTAATAAAAATTAAGCTTTTTTTTAAATGTAGTTTTGTTAAAACAAAGTTTAACAAAAACTATAATATAAATTTAAGTTCTGCTATATTAAAATCAGAGTATAAAATAAATACGCAGAATATAAGTTGAATGTAAAGAAAGTAAGGATAGAAAAAAATACAAAGCATTTATACTGGTTCAGATCAAAGCAAATCTTATGTCCAATGACTTATCACCTCAACAGAGAGTGATTTCTACTAACTATCTTAATAATAAAGTTTACAAATTTATAATGCAGCGGAATGAGAAAGATAACAAAAAGATTGACAAGACACCTCTTTTGTACATAACAAAGGATGAAACAACACCTCTCTTGAAAACACAAGAAATGAACAACACCTTTTTTGAACAACACAAGTAATGAAGACACCTTCTTTAAATAACCACAAAGGATGAACAACCACCTTCCTTGATTTCACAAAGAATGAACACCTCCTTTGAATAACCACAAAGGATGAAACATGTTTGAACACTAGTAGCAAAACAACTTTCACTTTGATCTCTCTAGGTTGTTTTTGAAAGTTCTAACTCCTTATGTATTTATAGAAAAAGAGGGGTGCAAATTTCTGTAAAATATGAAAGGTTTTCGCAAAAAATAATCGATTATCTCTTGGGATAATCGATTATTTCAGAGAGTAATTGAAAAATATAAGTCTGCTGGTGATAATTGATTATTTCGTAAGATAATCCATTATTTTAAGTATGATAATCAATTATTTCAAGAGATAATCGATTATTTCAACATTAAAAGCTTTTTACGAAAAACAAAAAGGTTTTCAAAGTTAGTGCATGCTATGATCTTCAACATGATTCCTAACTATTATAATCAAACATATACACTAAATACAAGATTAAAGCTTCCATAAGACTTCAAGACTCCAAGACTTCAATCATGAAGATCCATCTTCTTCTTTTAGAGTCATCATCATCAAAACATATCCTTTAGATATTTCTAAAGATCCTTCTTTATCTTTAAATTAACAATCTTAATATTTCTTTTCTTTTCACTTTGTCAACCCTTTATCATTTGTGTATATTTATAACTGTAACAAAAGGATTGATTGAAAAAAATATTACTTTTGATTAAAAAACCCTTCTAGAATGTGAAGAGTATATTTTCTTTGAGATATGACCAAACAATCATTGGATGGTGCCACTTTTATACTAAGGAAATACCTCAAGTGTCCAAGCTTTTTTGTTTGGAACTTTTGAACAAGATATTGTTTTAGTTGTACAATACTCTCTTTATCTCTACATGTGATAACAATGTTGTCCACATATACGATGAGATAAATACATCCTTGGAGAGTATAAACGGAAAAAAAAAAAGAATGATCAACATTACTTTGTATCATTTCAAACTGTTGGATAATAGTTCGAAAATGTCCAAACCGTTCACAAGGTGATTGTTTGAGGCCATATAGGGAGTTTACGTAGGCAACATACTATATTAGATGACTCCCCCTGAGCGAAAAGTTAGGAGGTTGTTTCATGTAGACTTCTTCATCAATGTCACCATGTAGAAATTCATTTTTGATGTCTAGTTGAAATAAAGTCTAGTGGTAAATAACTGTAATGGAAAAGAGAAGTCAATCAATTTGGTATAATGAAGTGATCAATGTTTCCATTAAGTCCTGTTTCAAAGGTATACTGGAAGAGGAACCAATTCCTATGTATCACTACTTTGAAGGACATACATCTCAATAATCATTGTTTTTCACCACTTTGGGTGAGATAAAGTTTCACATGAAGACTTAGGAATAAGAATAAAAGATAATCAGATCAAACAAGCATATCATATGGGGGAAAGACTATGATAATAGGTTTTTTATAAAGGGGAGAAGGGTTATGGGTAGAACATGTACCTTTTTAAATAATAGTAAGCCAATTATTTTCAATGGGACCAGATTCAGTACGGGAGATTACTTCTGGGAAGGACTAGGTATGACCTCAAATATACCATTACCTATTAAAGATTGATCCTATACTGGAATACCAATAAGATATGAATGCCTTTGATATACTTAAAGTAGTGAGGCATCTAGAGTTATGGCAGAGTCATCTAGTGTTAATAAAAAAATTACGATGGTGGGAAAGTGACTACATATGTCGTAATTAGAATGAATAATTGTATAATGTGGAACAAACTCAAAGAAAGAGATAATAGTAGATAAAGATCAAGAGAAAAGTCAATACCCTTTTTTAGAATAATGATATCCCATAAAGATACATTTGAATGACCGAGAAAAAAAGTTTATCTTGACTAGGTGTGAAGTTATGTTCAAAACATGTGAAACTAGAAACATGTGGAGAAAAACTATATAAAAAGAATTTAGAAAAATGATAGAGTGGAGCACTCAATAATTAAAGATAAATGATGACATTTGATTGATGAGATAATATCCTTGATGAATAATACCCCCTATAAATGGTGACGAGGATCACTGTGAAGAAGTATTCAGGTAGTTTCAATAACATATTTGTTTTTGTGTTCAACTACTCCATTTTGTTCAGGAGTACAAGGATACACAATTTGATGAACAATACCCTTCAGTTTCATGAATTGAAGAAATTGGCAAGATAAATATTCATGAGCATTGTCACTACAAAAATCATATATGGATATACCAAATTGTGTTTCAATTTTATTAAAAAATCTAAGAAATATGTAGAAAACACTTTTGATTGACTCTTCATTGATCGAATTCAAAGTACATCTAATAATCATAAATAAAGGTAATAAAATATTTAAAACTAAAAAGAACAATAGTATAGGAAGGATTCCAAATATCACAATGAACTACAGAAAAAGGATAAAACTCGTTTATTAAGACTATTATAAAAAGACTAAAAAAACTTGTTTTCCTAATTGACATGAATCATAGTTCAAAGTAGATTGATTGGAGTTTGACACCATCTTATGCAATTTTTTTAACCTAAGATGTCTGAATTGAGCATGAATCATCAATTGAAAGACCGTCAATGACATACTGATTGTGATGGATAGAGATAGTAAAGGTTGTGTGACTCATATCCGATACTAATTGTCTTAGTCAAGATTTGATCCTATAAGGTAACATTACTTTTAGTAAAAGCTAGGATAATATCATGGGATTGGGTCAATTGGGCAACAAATTGTAAATTAAAAGGACAATTAGGGACATAAAGAACAAAGTCAACAGTAAGAGATGTGGGGGGTTAGGTAGTATAAATGTTGCAAGCTTGTGTTTGTGAACCATTGGCACTAGTTATAAAAGGCAAATTGACAACTTTATTAAAGGATGAATGTTAGAGTAAAATCTAGCAAACCGTTGTTTATTCTGATTAAGTGCTTTCATAACAAAGTACAAATCATGACATAATTTTTGATAACATATCTCTTCAGATGCAAGTGTTTCGTCTATCCAACAAACACAACAACATCTTGTGGTCTTAATTTCTTCTTCTCATAAAGAACACATAGTAACTATCCTCCTTAGAATTGAAGCCTTATACATATTCATATACATATTACATACTTTCATATCTAGTCATGAGAAAGTTGTTTAACAAGATTGAATGTGCTTTAATGATTACTTCCATTTGTTGTTAATAATAATAATAATAATAAATATTTTTAGAAAAATATGATTTCATTAGAGGAAATGTATTTTTCAAAAATATATCCTTAAGATAGTGAAATTCAAAATTATAAATATAATATAACTGTGAATAATATAAAAGATAAATTATATTACACATAATTATAGAAAATAAAATTTGTCAAAATGGTCAAATTGAGTTAGTTGTCATATTTTTTTCTTTTTATCTTCTTCTCTTGATTCTTTCTTACATTATAATATACTTTCATTGAACATTTTTCAAGTTTCATGTATGAAAGAACATTTTGTTTTTCTTTTTTCTATTCTTTTTTACTTTTCAATTTAGATTTGTTGTTTTCTTTCCACTCTGCACCTTAGTTTGCAGTTGTATATTATTTAGTTGTTGTTGTTGTACCTCCTCATGCATTTATAGCTCATAGTTATAAACTTAAAATTAATGAAAAATATTATGTCTGGATGATCCATACTGGTGGTGATTTTGTAATGATCAAGTTTTTCGTATGTGTGTTCTTAGCTATGAGTTTCAGACTTGATTTTTATCATGTTACACTTATATAGGAGATCACTTTGGTCCCAACAAACAATGAAGAGAGTGTTTGATAACATATTTTTCTTGCCCACCATCTTTAGAGATGCATATCATGTGACTACTACTGCTGAGATGTGCTAGAAGGCAAAAGGGACTATTACTCATACACATAGATGTTCTAAAAGTCCATTATATTTTGTGAGATTTTTTATGTTTGGAGTATATATTTCATGGGTCTTTTTCCTGATTCTTTTTATTACTCTTATATTCTACTTTTTGTTAATTATGTATTGAGACATGTTTAAGATAAGGCCACCAAGAGTAATGATTCTAAAGTTGTTTTAAACTTTGTTAGATCTAATATTTTTTACAAATTCGATGTGCTGAAAGTTATTACAGAGATTAGGAATAAGACTATGATGACTTTGTTCCATATGTATGAGTTCAGTTATAGAGTTTCTACAAATATCATCCCCCAAACTAATGTCAAGTTGAGGTCTTTAACAGAGATTAAATAAATATTGCAAAAGTTTTGGATATATCTTTGATGGAGCTTAGGATTTGATGGACCTATCTTTGATGGAGCCGCCTATCCTAATTGATGAGTATCTAATTAGACACTTGGATGAGTTTTCTTTTACTTGAGTTCTTTTATTTGTTTTTGTTACATTGTTTTGATTTTTATTGTTTTATTTATTTGTTTTTGTTTTCCTTTTTTTAGTACATTCTCACACTGATGACAAAGTTTGATTCAAATGTGGGGAGGGTATCTTTTTTCGTTTTGATACTTGTAAGAGACTAAATTATAAATTCTGAAGTTCTTTGATTTCATTGATTCTTTAGAGTGTAATTTGTCATTTCTTGAACAAGATTATATCTCCTTAATATAATCAAACATAATAAATTTATAGTGATAAAGTTTGAAATATAAAATTTATACTATATATTGTTTACTATTTGTTTGAATGAGTTTTCTTAAAAAGGTTTGTGGAAACTTGATATGATGAAAATCTCTTTTGAAAATATTCATATTTTAAACTTTATTATTTTAAGTACAAAAAAAATGGAAAAATTGTTAGATATAAGTTTATTAGACTCTAAGTTATTTTGATTAAGTATTGTAAAACAAAGTATAAAATGTGAAGACTCTTTTAAAATATCAGATCATGATAGATGTATAGAACCGTGTACACTTATCTTCCTCTAATAAGTTAATGCTTGAAAAGATAATAAAGATATGTAGCTTCAAGCATTTCTTATTTCTTGGTGTAAATTAAATATATCATATGTTTATTTTATGTGTGTAGAGAATATTTCTTCTATTCGAATCTTTCGAAAACTTATTTACATCATAGATCTTTTCAGAAACCCGTTAAAGTTACTTCATGTCAACAACTATTCTAAAAAGATTGCATGTCAACTTTATAAAAATAATTTTGTATAACTTTGCTTTCCACTCTAGTTTGAATATAAGTTACCTATAGTAGAACTAATAAGTCATACTATATATTAAAAATTTTGTGTACAAATTATCTAATGTAATAATTTTTTTTCTCTTTATATTTTTTATTATTAGAAAACCAACAACTACTTAATTAATGAACTATAAATAATTACTATTCAAATAAGTTTTATTTATTTATTTTTTATATTTTAAATCACTTTAAATAATTTATCTGTTAAAATAAAATATATCTTTTAATAAACTGACATAAAATATATAGTAAAACATCTCAATGAAACTAGTAACTATATATTTAATAATTTATCTATACTATACCTAAAATATATAAAACTGAAAAAGATAAGAAAATAATGACCTAAACCAAACTTACCAAAAATATACTTGATTAATGGTTGGATTTCAATTATGCATAAACATAAACTTTGGTGTCTAGAAACATGTGTAAAAGGTAAAAAATAGTGAATAATAATCTTGTCATTTTCTTTTACTAATTTGTACTTTTATTCATTGTCTCTTGCACTGCAAAATCAATCCTTGGAAATTAAGAGGCAAAGCGAAGTGAAAGGTTAAATTTGTTGTTGTGGATGCATGGAAGGTTGAGGGTAGAGTGTAGGTCTAGGTGGGTGAAGTGATTGATAGAACACAAAGTTGCAGAAAATTTCAGAGTCTGCCTAAGATGTACAGTTTATAGGCCAAATCCATTTTTGGACAAACCATCCGCGTGAATATGCAGAGCTTAATTAAATTTCAGTTCAGGTGTTTGGACACTGAAGCATTCATAGCTATTAGCTAGGGACCTAACTAGGACCTATATTTACAGCACACACAGAGATTGAGATAGTTGATGAAAACACATTCAGAATCGCTGACTCACACCCCTACAATTATCTTCATAACTTTTTTCTCATTTCTGCATTAATATTTTGGGTTAAATCAAATTTTCATTTATACATACATTTTTTATATCTATATTTAAAAATATATTAATTTATTATTAACATTAATTTTATTATTATTCAAATATTTAATAATATATTAATTTATTATTAACATTAATTTTATTATTATTCAAATTATCAGTTTCTAGATCTCACTCTCTAATAATCACATTTTTGTAGGTATTATTAGGTGATACTGTCAAAATAAATAAATATATAATAATCTTAATGTAGACATAATATCCCCTTATATTATAAGAATTCATCATATCTAGTTATATATTTCATGTATATTAACATAAGATAGAGTAATAGGTTGAGTATAAATCTTTTTAAGCATGAGTATGATATGAATTTTGGATATATATTTTTTAATCATAATATTTCTAACATTTAGTATAAATAATAATAGTTTTATTATAATTAAACTTAACTAACCGCACTTAACAAACTAAAAAAGGAATATTTTTATTAAAAATTTATTGTAATAATAATTTTAATATATTTTACTTTTAGTTATTTAAAATCAATTCTAACATTTTTTTAAATATGTTTTGAATCATATTCAATCTCATGTTCTAACAACTCAGTGCTTTCTAAACTTAATATTTAATGAAAATTTAAATTTAATATTTATTATATATAAAAATATATAAATTAAAATTTCTTTCACTTATTAGAATAAAATTTTTACTTTTATTAGTTAAATATATTATTTTTATAAAATATTCTTTATATACAATCTCCTTTTCTTTTTGTTTATTTAACTTTTTGTTAGGACATTTTATTTTTCAGTGAAATTTTAAGATATATGTATAAACTTTCACTCTTAAATTGGTTACAAGATATAGACTATATTTATATTTGACATGAAATATATATATATATATTTAATTATAATGTTAAGTTGTTTTAACATATTTGAACAAACTTGCAAGGAGTCACATGTTTTTTTTTTAATTATGAAGATTTAAACAATTTAACTTCTTTTTATTATTAAATGTAATAAAATATTATACTTTGTATTTTAACTCTTCTATTTTTATGTATATGAATTCACATATTTCAGATTTAAAAATTTATCCTATAACTTAAGGCCACATATTCAACTTTGGAATGATCCTAGGTTGACCTTACTTAGAGATGAGATAATAAAGATTATTTATCATAATAAAATGTATGATCTTACTTAGAGAAATAAATAAAACTGCACAAATAATACCCAAATTACACAAATGTTGTAATTGATTATATAAAGAAAATAATAATAATAATAATAATAATAATAATAATAATAATAATAATAATAATAATAATAATAAAGCAAAATACAGATTATTTGTTTAAAATATTTAAAATTAATTTTTATATTATTTTTATTATTATTGTAATATAATGGTTTTAAAAAAAATGAAGAAAATAAATTATAAATATATATATATATAATTGTACATATAATATAATTATTTCAAAAATAAATTTAAATATTATTTTTATTATTTTTTCGTTTGACTACTTTTTTAAGTATATTCATTTATATAAATTAAAGTGTTTATTTAATATTACTATTTTTATATTTTTTTTATTTGAATTTTCCTTCTTAGGTACAAAGTTGTATAATTAAATAAATAAATTTAAGCTTGAGATTAGACTTTATATATATTAAAAAATATTAAAATAGAATATCACATTACTGGTTTATATGTAAATTATTATTTAATATTATAATATTTTATTAAATATGAACATGTCCGTTAACAAATAATATATATATATATATATATATATATATATATATAAATAATGAGGAATTAACCATGTATTCTTCTTATCTTATTGAAGTCAAAAGTTTGCAATAAATAATTTGCATATAATATTTAAATATAAAAGGTGATCATAAAGATTGATTATTAAATTAATCTCCTAGATATTTAATGTTAAAAGTTTAAATTTGTTAATAAATTATATTCTTTTAGAAAATAAAATCTTAATATCTTTATGAACATCCAATGATATCATTTAAAAATCAAATTATAATTTTATAGAAAAAAGTTATTTAACTTTGAAATATTTTTTAACAAATCTTAGTCCATTAAATCTTAAAAAAAAGGGGTTAGTTCTTACACTGCAGAGACTTTAGCTAATGTGACAAATCCGGGTCCCCCTACTTTTTCTCTAGCATATTATTTTAGCAAAATTTCAAAGTACACTGATAAAGACATTACCACATTGTCACTCCTTATTATTTAGGGTTTGACAAAAAATATAAATTCAATATTCATAAGACATACACAGATAAATAGACAGTACAAGAGATCAAATCTTTCTTTGATCCCGAAACATCAATCCCAGCAAAAACTACCTTCCTTCTGATTCAACAACATTCCCTTCTCCACAAAAAATCCAAACTAAAAACTTTTCTTTTCTTTTTTCAATGTAATCTCAGACATTATTTTATATCAGTTAATGTAAGCGAAAGCAAAATTAACTGATATTACTTTCAATACAGAATAAATTTTTTAAAAAATAAAATTAAAATAAAGTAATTCATTTAAAATGAAGATGATAAATAAGATATGTGATAATTGTAGTGTATATGTGCTATTGTCTAAGGTAAAATAGTGTAAATAATAATAAAAGATATATAATTGAATGATTTTAGAAAATTAAAATAATCATTATAACCAATTTTAATGATATAATAACATAGGTTAGTATTTTAAAATTAAAAAATATGAATAAAGTAAATGTTTTTGTTTTGTTGTTTGAATACTGTGAAACCATCACCCTTTTCAAAGAATGAAACTATTGGTGCAGAAGTTTTTAATTTTGTGTATGCATGATGTTAAGAAAGGAAACTGGACCATGGTTTTCACCGAACCAAAGGCTTTACAGAGTGGAATTGATGATGGAGGACTGAACAGCAGAGACCTCAAAATATCGTGTGGCTGGGGATAGCGAATCACTGTCTTCTCCCATCCCCAGATAAAGTTGAAAGAGCATAGTCGGTTCACGATCACTATCACATGCACAACGCATTCTAATACATATCTCGTTTCTTACGTTACTTTACAAAACAAAAACACAAAATCGTGACCAGTTTTTGGATGTTTTCCTCGTTCATCAACTTGTGGAATTCCAAAACACGCACATGCGTAGCCTTTTATAGCAGCTTTCACAGTTATTGTTTGCTCTGTCACTAACTCCATGCATGCCTGCAGTGTGGTTCTGTCTTCTTTTTTTTTTTTCTCTTTCGATTTCATGTCTCTGTGGATTTTATGTTGTGTTAACTGCTCCATGTCTCTGCAGGTGAAAAGGAAACAAGAACTTTTTCTTTCATGGAACGTGGCATTTTTGGTTGTCGTGCTTTTCCACCAAATAAATTAGGTTAATCTTCAACACCAGGAGTGTCCTTAGGTGTGAAATTCAAAGATAACATACAACACTTGGGTTAGGGAATCCCTATTGTTTATAAGTGTGTGGGAATGAATGTAACAGTATATTTATTCACTTATTGTAAAAGTATTATAGGATTAGGTTAGAACACTCCTTCACTATGTTTCTTAATAAAAAAAAGTTTCATACAAATATAATTCAGTTCCACATGTAATTTTTTTTATCATTGTTTAATAATTTTATATTTTATAAAAACTAAATTATTAATTTATTGAAATTTCATTTTAAGTTAGTGCTCAACTTTGATTATCTTAATTTTTTATTTATTTTTTTTATCAATTTCATTTGTTTATATTCTAAAATGATTTTAATTTTTTTAATATTTTCTACTTTTGTTTAAATATGTAATTATTTACTTAACAAAGTTTTAAATAAAAAAGTTTTAGTGAGTTACTCGTATCTTTTTTTGGTGTGTATAAAAAAAATAAGTTTTTGTGCTTGAAGAAAGGAGAATGAGTTTACATAGACATCATCATATCATTTGAAGCAAAAGTATCTAGGGTACATACAAAAACCAGATGAAAGACTATCAAAAAGTGTAAACAACAAATATGTAGATAGTAAATACATGTATATATATAATGCAAATTTATTTGTTATACTGTATATTCTTCATATACCCATGATTTTGCACATTGATACTTCCACAATAGATCAATCCATCTTAAGAGTGTGTGCTCAATTTCATATGTCATTGCTATGAAGGGATGTTAAGAGAAAATTTATTTTTTAGACAGAAAGTTTAGTATGAAAAACATGTAAAATAATAAGGAAAAGTTGAATTGTTTTTTAAAATTTTTTAGCAAACTTTTTAGTTATATACTCTCAAAATGATTAACAAACGACGATGCGAAGGATTTAACAGATAAACAAGGTCTGTTGCTTATAAGTTTTTTTCTGAAATTTCTTAATTGAAAGAAAAAACTATTTATGATTAGACAATGCAATAAAATGCAATCGAAAAGATCTTAAGAGAGATACTACATACAAATTTTTATACGAGTTTGTCTGATAAGCACACACTACGTCCAGTTTTCAATCAATTTATTTGAGTTCCACTAAGGAGACATTTTAAAGATATAAGTATTCTTTCAACTCGTAGTCACTTGTGACTAATCCATTCAAGTGTTATTTAAACAAACCACTTTTGACTCAATCAAGTATTACTTTCTATTATACAATAAGCTTTACTTCTATCTTTGTGAAAACTAAATTTCATACTATGATAGGTATGCTACAGTTGACAAATTGCATGTCTGGACTTAGTATTGTCTATTATACTAAGTATCATCTATTAGACACACTATTTTTTTCTTTTAATACTTTATTATTAAGCATTTATTCAAAACTGTAAGTGATGCTAGTTTTTCCTAACATTTAGCTGAACAAAAAAGTGTTAGTTAAAAAAGATACAAACCTCTAATAAAACACTAATATAAGAATTAAATATCTACATAGAAACATCAATCTAATTCAAGACATCTACACATAAAAACTCTTTCATGTAGAAAAAACTTATGACTATAAATGATTCGAAGTAACTTTATCCTAAATAAAGTTTTTTACTTCAAATAATTTCGACAAGTTTCTTTAAGTGCAAGATCTTTCACAATTGCTAGTAGAAACATTAATAGATTATATATATACTAAGAGCAATCCTTGCAATCATAGAAACAACTCTTTCATTGTAATTGTAAATGACACTTAAAAAATACTTGAAAAAGCCATGAACTATATATGAAAAATTATAATGTTAGTAACCGACGTAAAATGGCGACGTTAATTCCTATTCCTGTAGTAGTGTTAGTAACCATAAGTGATTTTGTGTTATAAACCATAACTGAGATTAAGAATATTTATAATCAATTACTAATTTAATTAAATTCTTTAGATTTTGTAAAAAACAACTCAAAGTATTCATCATGTCAGAATGAACTAATATAAAACCTTTTGCTTCATCTATTGCATCTATTATAACTTTTGTCATCTTTTACAAGTTGTTTATAAAAATATTTTTAAAACAATTATCAAACATCCTACAATTATACCAAACTGTTTTATCACTATTGTCTTCCAAAATCGTTGTAAAAATATTCATTCTCTTACGACAATAAAACTAACCACAATAAATATAAAATAAAAAAATTCTAGTTGACATGGAAACAATGCTAACTTTTGTTGGCTGAGGAGACATGAATAATATCGATTAAGAAATAACTTTAACTTACATGAAAAAACAAATAATCTTGATATTGTAAAAAAAAAAAAGTATCCGATAAGAATGTTGTTTGAAAAACCTATCTCATATAGTCGAAAATAATCTCATTAATGTCAATAAAAAAACTCTAGACAAATTTAACTCTAATATGAATTAAATAATATCATTATACATAAATGAAAAATTAACTTTAACAATACCAATAAAAAAATAATTAAAATCAACTTCAACCTAAAAGAGATCTTCATGACAATAAAAAAAATATCAAATTGATAACACCTGAATCTCGACTTAGTCAACCCAATTGAAGTAATGATGTATCGACCTCTGTTGAGGTAATGACATTTAGGTCAAGTTAATGATGCCTCCAATTGAGCCATTTTCTTGAGAAATATGAAAAGAAGAAACAATTCAAGAAGGAAGAGAGTACGGAAATTTTGAAATTTTTACATTTTAAGCGAATTTAAAATTTTATAATTTTATATAATCAAATTAGTCTCAAATTTTCAAAATTTAATCTCTTGTAGAATTTTGTATTTAAATAACACGATTTGTTGCAAGACACTTTAAATGATTCGAAGTAACTTTACATTAAAAAAAGTTTTCTTCTTCAAATAATTTTGACAAATTTCTTTAAGTGCAAGATATTTCACAATTGCTAGCAAGAAACATTAATAGATTATATATATACTAAGAGCAATCCTTGCAATCATAGAAACAACTCTTTCATTGTAATTGTAAATGACACTTAAAAAATACTTGAAAAAGCCATGAACTATTCATGAAAAAAAATTAGTAACCATAAGTGATTTTGTGTTATAAACCACAACTGAGATTAAGAATATTTATAATCAGTTACTAATTTAATTAAATTCTTTAGATTTTGTAAAAAACAACTCAAAGTATTCATCATGTCATAATGAACTAATATAAAACCTTTTGCTTCATCTATTGCATCTATTATAACTTTTGTCATCTTTTACAAGTTGTTTATAAAAATATTTTTAAAACAATTATCAAATATCATACAATTATACCAAACTGTTTGATCACTATTGACTTACAAAATCTTTGCAAAAATATTCATTCTCTTACGACAATAAAACTAACCACAATAAATATAAAATAAAAAAATTCTAGTTGACATGGAAACAATGCTAACTTTTGTTGGCTGAGGAGACATGAATAATATCGATTAAGAAATAACTTTAACTTACATGAAAAAACAAATAATCTCGATATTGTAAAAAAAAATTATCAGATAAGAATGTTGTTTGAAAAACCTATCTCATATAGTTGAAAATAATCTCATTAATGTCAATAAAAAAACTCTAGACAAATTTAACTCTAATATGAACTAAAATAATATCATTATACATAGATGAAAAATTAACTTTAACAATACCAATAAAAAAATAATTAAAATCAACTTCAACCTAAAAGAGATCTTCATTACAATAAAAAAAATATCAAATTGATAGCACCTGAATCTCGACTTAGTCAACCCAATTGAAGTAATGATGTATCCACCCTGTTGAGGTAATGACATCTAGGTCAAGTTAATGATGCCTCCAATTGAGCCATTTTCTTGAGAAAATATGAAAAGAAGAAACAATTCAAGAAGGAAGAGAGTACGAAAATTTTGAAATTTTTACATTTTAAGTGAATTTAAAATTTTATAATTTTATGTAATCAAATTAGTCTCAAATTTTCAAAATTTAATCTCTTGTAGAATTTTGTATTTAAATAACACGGTTTGTTGCAAGACACTTTAAATGATTCGAAGTAACTTTACATTAAATAAAGTTTTTTACTTTAAATAATTTTGACAAATTTCTTTAAGTGCAAGATCTTTCACAATTGCTAGCAAGAAACATTAATAGATTATATATATACTAAGAGCAATCCTTGCAATCATAGAAAGAACTCTTTCATTGTATTTGTAAATGACACTTAAAAAATACTTGAAAAAGCCATGAACTATTCATGAAATAAAATTAGTAACCATAAGTGATTTTGTGTTATAAACCACAACTGAGATTAAGAATATTTATAATCAATTACTAATTTAATTAAATTCTTGAGATTTTGTAAAAAAATAACTCAAAGTATTCATCATGTCAGAATGAACTAATATAAAACCTTTTGCTTCATTTATTGCATCTATTATAACTTTTGTCATCTTTTACAAGATGTTTATAAAAATATTTTTAAAACAATTATCAAATATCATACAATTATACCAAACTGTTTGATCACTATTGTCTTACAAAATCGTTGCAAAAATATTCAATCTCTTACGACAATAAAAGTAACCACAATAAATATAAAATAAAAAAATTCTAGTTGACAAGGAAACAATGCTAACTTTTGTTGGCTGAGGAGACATGAATAATATCGATTAAGAAATAACTTTAACTTACATGAAAAAATAAATAATCTTGATATTGTCAAAAAAAAAATTATCTGATAAAAATGTTGTTTGAAAAACCTATCTCATATAGTCGAAAATAATCTCATTAATGTCAATAAAAAAACTCTAGACAAATTTAACTCTAATATGAACTAAAATAATATCATTATACATAGATGAAAAATTAACAATACCGATAAAAAAATAATTAAAATCAACATCAACCTAAAAGAGATCTTCATGACAATAAAAAAAATATCAAATTGATAACACCTGAATCTCGACTTAGTCAACCCAATTGAAGTAATGATGTATCGACCTTTGTTGAGGTAATGACATCTAGGTCAAGTTAATGATGCCTCTAATTGAGCCATTTTCTTGAGAAAATATGAAAAGAAGAAACAATTCAAGAAGGAAGAGAGTACGAAAATTTTGAAATTTTTACATTTTAAGTGAATTTGAAATTTTATAATTTTATGTAATCAAATTAGTCTCAAATTTTCAAAATTTAATCTCTTGTAGAATTTTGTATTTAAATAACACGGTTTGTTGCAAGACACTTTAAATGATTCGATGTAACTTTACATTAAATAAAGTTTTTTACTTCAAATAATTTCGACAAATTTCTTTAAGTGCAAGATCGTTCACAATTACTAGCAAGAAACATTAAAAGATTATATATATACTAAGAGCAATCCTTGCAATCATAGAAACAACTCTTTCATTGTAATTGTAAATGACACTTAAAAAATACTTGGAAAAGCCATGAACTATTCATGAAAAAAAATTAGTAACCATAAGTGATTTTGTGTTATAAACCACAACTGAGATTAAAAATATTTATAATCGATTACTAATTTAATTAAATTCTTTAGATTTTGTAAAAAAACAACTCAAAGTATTCATCATGTCAGAATGAACTAATATAAAACCTTTTGCTTCATCTATTGCATCTATTATAACTTTTGTCATCTTTTACAAGTTGTTTATAAAAATATTTTTAAAACAATTATCAAATATCATACAATTATACCAAACTGTTTGATCACTATTCTCTTACAAAATCGTTGCAAAAATATTCAATCTCTTATGACAATAAAAGTAACCACAATAAATATAAAATAAAAAAATTCTAGTTGACATGGAAACAATGCTAACTTTTGTTGGTTGAGGAGACATGAATAATATCGATTAAGAAATAACTTTAACTTACATGAAAAAATAAATAATCTCGATACTGTCAAAAAAAAATTATCCGATAAGAATGTTGTTTGAAAAACCTATCTCATATAGTCGAAAATAATTTCATTAATGTCAATAAAAAAATTCTAGACAAATTTAACTCTAATATGAACTAAAATAATATCATTATACATAGATGAAAAATTAACTTTAACAATACCAATAAAAAAATAATTAAAATCAACTTCAACTTAAAAGAGATCTTCATGACAATAAAAAAAATATCAAATTGATAACTCCTGAATCTCGACTTAGTCAACCCAATTGAAGTGATGATGTATCGACCTCTGTTGAGGTAATGACATCTAGGTCAAGTTAATGATGCCTCCAATTGAACCATTTTCTTGAGAAAATATGAAAAGAAGAAACAATTCAAGAAGGAAGAGAGTACGAAAATTTTGAAATTTTTACATTTTAAGTGAATTTAAAATTTTATAATTTTATGTAATCAAATTAGTCTCAAATTTTCAAAATTTAATCTTAGAATTTTGTATTTAAATTACACGGTTTGTTGCAAGACATTTTAAATGATTCGAAGTAACTTTATATTAAATAAAGCTTTTTACTTCAAATAATTTCGACAAATTTCTTTAAGTGCAAGATCTTTCACAATTGCTAACAAGAAACATTAATAGATTATATATATACTAAGAACAATCCTTGCAATCATAAAAACAACTTTTTCATTGTAATTGTAAATGACACTTAAAAAATACTTGAAAAAGCCATGAACTATTCATGAAAAAAAATTAGTAACCATAAGTGATTTTGTGTTATAAACCACAACTGAGGTTAAGAATATTTATAATCAATTACTAATTTAATTAAATTCTTTAGATTTGGTACAACTCAAAGTATTCATCATGTCAGAATGAACTAATATAAAACCTTTTGCTTCATTTATTGCATTTATTATAACTTTTATCATCTTTTACAAGTTGTTTATAAAAATATTTTTAAAATAATTATCAAATATCATACAATTATACCAAACTGTTTGATCACTATGGTTTTACAAAATCATTACAAAAATATTCAATCTCTTACGACAATAAAACTAAGCACAATAAATATAAAATAAAAAAATTCTAGTTGACATAGAAATAATGCTAATTTTTGTTTGCAGAAGAGACATGAATAATATCTATTAAGAAATAACTTTAACTTATATGAAAAAAAAAAATTTTGATATTGTCAAAAAAAAATATCCGATAAAAATATTGTTTGAAAAACCTATCTCGTATAGTCGAAAATAATCTCATTAATGTCAATAAAAAAACTCTAGACAAATTTAACTCTAATATAAATTAAAATAATATCATTATACAAAGATGAAAAATTAACTTTAACAATACCAATAAAAAAATAATTAAAATCAACTTCAACCTAAAAGAGATCTTCATGACAATAAAAAAAATATCAAATTGATAGCACCTCAATCTTAAGTTAGTCAACCCAATTAAAATTTATAATTTTATGTAATCAAATTAGTCTCAAATTTTTAAAATTTAATCTCTTGTAAAATTTTGTATTTAAATAACACAGTTTGTTGTAAGACAGTTTAAATTATTTATAAAAATAAATTATTCTCTAAAAGTTTCTCATCCAAAGACATTATAAGAATGAAAGGACAAGAAAATTATTCTCTAAAAGTTTCTCATCCAAAGACATTATAAGAATGAAAGGACAAGAAAATGAGGCAAAAACTCATGTCTAGACCTCATTTAATTGAACACCTAAAATCAAGCCACGAGACAATATCATCATGTACAGCAAATATTCGGTCATCAGGTTCCCCTTCCAAAATGCAGTGGTAACCACCTTCATAGAGCTTTAAAGTCTTATCTTTGCTTGATGCTTTCTCATAAAGAAATTTGCTCACCAATGGATCAGTCACCTTATCTTCTGCTCCATGAAGAATCAATAATGGCGCTGAAACCTGCAATCACCTCCACACACACAGAACAATTAAATGCTGGTGTTATTGTATGACAGTTGGGGTTTTTAATAAAATTTCTCCATGATGGTTTCCAGAAGAGAAAAATAAGAAAAAAAATTAAACAAATTTCTTCGTATTTTGAAATCACTTATGCATAAACTATTCTATAGAAGCTTTTCCATGTAACTTCTAAAACCTTAGATTTTTTAACCTGTGCAAGAAATTCATTTAATTTTTCTTCTTATTTTTCTTTTCCAATAATCCTCTTGGATAAGTTTATCCAAATAGACTTTTATTGCATATACATATATATATTGGTGTGTGTGTGGGTAAAAAGAGAAATAAACATAAGATAAATAAACCCAACTTAAATTGATTAAGAAAAAGAAAAAAAAAAAAACAGCGAGAGGAAAGGAAATAACAAACCTTGTCTACTTGCGACTCAATTTCTTTTGTGGTTCTTAAAAGCTCCATGCCAGTTTTAAGCCGTGGATTATCATCATAACAAAGAACATTGTAAACAGCCTACAAAGATTACACTTGAAGAATAAAAATGTTTGTTACAGATTAATTACATCTCATTTTAGTTTTTGGTCTGTTTCGATGCATTAATTAGGACACCGAAATAAAGGAGTGGGTTGGAGGTTGGGCAGCTGGAGACAGTGACAACATATGGACATTATATTTTATTCATTCCACAACAAGGTTAGTGATAGTTAATAGACGTTGCAACAAAACTATGCATTATTGGTTGAGCAGACTGTGAAGTAGGGAAAAACTAATAAATGACATGAGTGAGAAAAACAATGATATTGGTTTGAGTCTACGTTTGAGCTGAGCAATGCTTTTGACTACACAAACAGAAAAAAAGAACAAAGTTTATTATGGCAAAAACTGTCGTGATGTAGAGGAACTGATCGCTCTCATAGATATCATCAATGTGGTTGTTTGGTAACCCTGAAAATGAAGAAACCTGTACATAGATACCTAAGGTTCTTAATGGCATTAAATTATGACCAGATGATAAATGTATAGAAGAGTTATTCCCTCTGTCCCAAAATAATTGCAGTTTTAGTATTTGAAATTTGTCTCAAAATAACCCATGTTCTCATCTTATATTGTCCTCTAATAAATACTCGTCTTAAAAGGCTCAATATATTGAAATTGACAGAACATGGATATTTTAGAAAAATTGTGCCTAATAAATACTATTTTTCCTGGAATGATTAATTTTATAATCTGTGTCAAACATCCTTCAACATCAATTATTCTGGGATGAAGGGAGTATTATATACATATGGTTGTTCCTCGACTAGTGACTTATGTTATGTTAAGGATGGTGAACCTCGTATATATATATGAATATACATGCTCATAGAAACTGCCACTCCAAACAGCATATCTGGTTATAATGTGATTTATCATCTCATGAGATAATATGGATATAGTAGTAGGTGAAATGAATATGATGATCATCGTAAAAATTTGTTTCCAAAACTACAGTTGCAGTCACTATTCCACTACACTGCAGTTAGGGAACTTTCTGTAACAGAGATTGTGGCTGTACTTCCCTACTCTTGCCGTACAAGCAACATATCTACGACAATAACTACAACCAAAATTTAAATCATAATGAAAAATGAAAAATTTTAAAAAGATTAGGATAGTACTAATCATAATTAAAAGTAACAAATACTAGAAATTTTCTTAAAGAAGCATGAAATGGTTAGTTATTTCAGTATATAAGCATGCAATAACTAATGATTGCAAAGATACCAACCAATTTTCTTTTGCTCGGTTCCCTAAAGAACAGCTGATCTACATCCTTGTTTGGGATGAGCTTTGCCTTTGGCATCACTTTAGACAAAAGAGTTAACACCTTCATAACTGCATCTGATGGTAACACGTCATCTGCAATCTTACCAGAAACAGAAGATCGGCAAGTCATGTTTTATCTAACTATAAAATAAATACAGCCCCAATTTAAATGGGGCAGAAGCAAAATATAATTTTTTGTTCAGGTTAAAATAATTTATTATGTCCCCTTATCATTACATTTATTGTTTGCAGTTCTTTACAATCTTAACAGAAAGAATTGTTTCGTGTGGGACAACTAATTACACCTATTCCAAATTAGATTAATGGTACCTAATGAATGTTAGAAAATACCAAAGCAGTCCAAAGTACTTTGATGGTTCAACCTTTGAAAGATCTCCAGTTTCAAGAGGGCATCCAGAAAATTACATGGCTTTGCAGGTAAATATTTAAACAGATCATAATTAAAATATCATTTTCGTTTCTATTTTAGTGAAGAATACTGGAAGTCAGAATGATTCCTCTAGCCAGGGTAATCATCATTTGTTAGAGGCTAAAAGACTTTGCGCTTGTTTAGACAAACTTTTCTATAAACACTTAGGAGGGGGGAAACATGAACTGAGCTTTTACATAATTTAAAATTAATTTATGTAAAAACTGTAAAAGTGTTTATTCCCCTGCCGGAGATGTGTGATACAGAAGGCATAAATAGCCTTGAGGGTACAACAAATTAGGATCCAAATTAGGGAAAACAAATAAACTAATTTACAGAAAAGGAAAGAATTCAAAACTACCATCTACAATCAGGGATAGAACTGTACAATTAATCAGAATATTTGCTCCACTAATTTAGGAATCAGCTAGATATGGGTTTTTCTATTCTTGGTTCAATATCCCAAACTCCCCCTCAAGTTGGTTCATAAATGTAATCATACCCAACTTGCGCCTTAGATTTTCAAATAGAGCTTTCGGTAATGCCTTGGTCAAAATGTCTGCAGTTTGGGAGTTTATGAATCATCCACCTTTTCCTTGATAAAGTAAGGATCGATTTCTATATTTTTTGGTTCTATCTCAATGAATGGAATTCTTAGCAATGCTAATAGCTTCCTTACTGTCATATAGTAATCTCATAGGGAGCTGAGATGAGACCTTGAGTTTTTGCAATATCAGTTGTAACCATAAACCATATTCCTTCACAAATTCCATGAACCATAGATCTAAACACTGCTTCTGCACTACTACTTGTTACCACTGACAGTTTTTTACTTCTCCAAATGACTAGATTCCCCCAACGAACCCACTAATTGATTTCCTATCACATATAGATTAAGCCCAATCCACCTCTGAAGATTTCTGTATTTCTTTCTACACTCTTCTTAAAGTAAAGCCCCTTGCTAGGGATTTTCTTCAATTATTGTAGTATATAGTTAACTACTTTCATGTGAGCTTCCTTGGGGCCATTCATAAATTGACTAACCAAGCTTTTAATAACTAATGTTTGGGTGACTGCGAGTAAGATAAATCAACTTTCCAACTAGTCGTTGATATCTCTCTTTGTTGGTTTAGGGGCACTCTTCCTCAACACCAAGTTTAACATTAGATTTTTGTAGGCATATCAATTGGCCTACACCCTAACATTCCAGTTTCTTGCAGTAAACCAAGTACATACTTCCTTTGGGATGTGTACATCCCACATACGAATGTAGCCACTTCTATTCCAAAAAAGTATTCAAATCTTTAACCTCAAATTCTTTGGCTAACAATTGCTTTCGGCTCTTAATTTTCTCATGATCATCTCTGGTGATGGATGATATGATTGACGTAGACGATGAAAACAAGAAGTTTTCCCTCTTGGGAGCAACTTACAAACATGGTGTGGTCTGTCTGGCATAGAAGAAATTCATGCCCCTTCACAACCCGAGTTTTCCTAGCAAACTAGACCCTTAAAGATTTCTGAAGACCATAAAATGGTATCCATAATTTGCAAACCTTGTTATCAGATGATTCTAGTCCTGGGGGACCTTCATGTAAACCTCTTCCTCAAGTTCTCCATTTAGAAAAGTTCTTTATATCTATCTAGTTGACGCAAAGCCAGTCCAGGTTTACTACAATAGATAACAGAACCTGAACAAAGTTCAATTTTGGCACTAATGCAAAGGTTTCCTCATCATTCACTCCAATCCATTGAGTGAATCCTGTGGCCACCAATCTAGCTTTGTATTGGTTGATGCAGCTATCTACATTATATTTTACAAAAAAAGTCCACTTGCATCATACTAGTCACTTTCCTTCTGGAAGTTGACTGTACTCCCATGAGCCATTATTTTCCAAGGCCTTGATTGCTACTTTCATTGTTGCCTTCCATCAAGGTTGTTGGACAACCTCATAAAAGTTATGTCGTATTTTGATGTTGTCTAGAGTTGTAACAAAGCCATATAAGCCTATGACAATTTGTCAAAAGGGACATAATTTCAAATGGGTGTTGGGTGCAAGTCCTCACCACTTTTCTTAGAGAAATGTGCATGTCTAGGTGAAAATGTCATCAATTAAATGTGAGGAAGAATCAAGAGATGTGTTACCCGTGTAAGTATTTTCAAGTTTTGAGCTTAAAACCCTGGTTTTGCCTTAGAAGTGTGCAACTTGTACCTCCAATTGAGGCTTCTTTCGATTTCTTCTAGAATAGACTTGCAATTCCTTTATTTCATGACCAAAAATTTTATTTTGAAGTCCATCAATAGGAGGAGATTCTCATGCTACACTTGCTCCATCTTTTCTCTAGCTCCACTTCTCCTGATTGGATAGTTTTTTTTGCCAAGTCAATTTTCTTCATAAGATATAGGTGCAGAATTTTGAGCAGTTCATGTAGGCTTAAAATTTTGTGCAACAAGATTGGTATTCACTCATTCTCTCCCATCTGCATGTCAACTTTGGAAAAGAAGAATGATTTCAAAGAAAGTGATATCTAAAGTATGGTAGAAGTTTTTGTTAGAAGGGTAGTAGCACTTGTAAGCTTTTTTGGTTGGAAGAATTGATAAGTGCCATTAGTTAACCAATTCATGTTCTCTTTTTGGTCACTTAAAGGTCTTAAATGCAAATTTTGAATTGATAATTACCCCAATTGTTAGAATTGTTTAACTTAAGCTGTTAATGGTGAATCATGCTCAAAAAGATCATTTAATCCCAATTTTTGTTGAATTATAGGTGAGCAATGAAGAAAGGAAAGAAGAAAACATTGATGAAGACTCCAAGAGAAGAATTTAAGCCTACATTCAAGTATTGGTAGCCTAAACTGAATCATCTCGCCTAATCTAAGGAGGAAAGTGATGCACTGGAGAAGGCTCGCTTAAGCGAGACATCCCTCGCTTAAGCGAGATTGGAAAATCTGATGATTGCCACTGGAGCAGTCTCGCCCAAGCGAGACTCTGATCGCTTGAGCGAGATCACCTGTTTCGCCTGGGCGACGTTTTGCTGGCTTGAGCGAAAAGTCACTAACCTAATTACGTTTTAGGTTATAAAATCGAGGAAAGGCGTAGCAGTGAGGCATCCAGTGAGCGCCGCAGCTGAGCAGTCAGGGAAAATTTGCAGAGGCATTGAATGCTATTAGGAGAAGGCAAAGGCACTTCATTTGAGGAGTCTGGATCATTCTCTCTCTGTTTCTGTCATTAGTAATGGCTACCATGAGTAGCTAAACTCTTTCTTTGGGATTAGATGTAATCTGTAGAACTCGAATATGTTTCAGTGAATTATAGATTTGTGCTGTTCAATTTTATATATAGTATTGGTAATTCATCTTGTTTTTATCGTTTTACATAATTCTATTTGATCACTAGTTTTGTGTTTCTAGGTTTTTGGATTTGACCGGAAGGTATTTTTGAAAACTGGATTTAGATGAAATTACTTGTCATATTGTGATGCTAGGAATAGATTACATTATTTCAATAGTTGAAAACATTTGAACTTAATGCGGGATGATTTATGAGTAATCAAGGAATTGATGCGAATGAATTTATCTTTTGAATTATATTTGTGAGGAATCAAGATATATGATTTTAGAGTGTTGCTTCAATATTGTGAAATTGAACAGTGCATATTTATTTTTAATTGGAACATTGAAGAGGAAAATAGAGAACATCTAATCCCAATATTTCCACCTTTATAACCCTCAGATTTAATTCTTGTTTTTTTTCTATTAAAATTATATAAACCCAACACATATTCCTTTTTACAATGAAATTTATTGATTGTCTTATATGCTTAATGAGTGAAATTATTACAGTTTGAATTAACAATTCCTCGTGGGAACGATACTCTTACTTATTTTTATTATACTACGGTTGACATTTGGTACGCTTGCCAATAATTTTAACAAGAATATTGTAGAATATGCATTTAAGGTGTTGAATAATTATTAGTTGTATAATTCCTAGGATAGTTGTATCTATCTAGACCTAGTTAGAATCAATCATTTTATCTTTTCTAGATCTATTTATTTTCCTCTCTTAATTGTATCTTTGAATATGTGTATTTCGCTATTATAAATAAGAGAACTCAAGACAGGGAATTTACAACCTCCAAATCATTCTTTCTTATCTCATTATTTATCTCAAGTTAGTATCAGAGCGGGTTCGATCTCACTCTACCTATTTATCCTATCCAGTTGTGTCCACCACCATCTCAGTCTCTTTCGCCACCGCCGTCACCGTCATTGTCATCGCCACCTTCATAGATCTCACCGATGACCTCCGGATCCGGTTAGTCTCGCCAAGCGACAGCCACCCCACCTGTTGCGGAGTCTCATTTTGCCGGACGTGCCCTCACGCGCTCAAAACCAGTTGCCGTCTAGTTCTCTGTTCACTCTCAAATCACCGTCGTTGCAGTCGTCGCAGTGTCCTGAAGCTATTCATGCTCTTAGTTTCTCATTCCAATACCGTTTATTAAAAGGTCATTTTTCTCTCTCCTACATCTCCACATACACTGCGGTCTCTGTCCTCAAATGTGTTCTTCTCTCCGATTCTTCCTCTTGTATCTGCTTATTATGGTTCCTTGGCCAAGGATTTCATGATCACTTAGAAGAATACGAAAGCAAGGTTTCAATAGAAGAGGCTCAACAATGGAAGAAACTTGACTATCAATTGTGTGCTCTACTCTGCAGTCACTAGAGCCAAATATTTTGAGCACCCTAAGAGCTTTCAAGACATGTAATTCATTCTGGAAAAAGGTCCAGAATATCTTTGCAAATGATATCCAACGCCCTTACGACTCCGCTAATCGGTTAGCTTCTCTCAAACAAGGGGATAATGATATGATGACCTTTATTGGTAAAGCCCAATTAGTAGTTGAAGAATTAAAAGTGTTCTTAAAGATGGATTTATTAGAAGGAATAAAACAGAAATTGGATAAATTTTATATGGTTATGACTCTCTGGGCTATTAATCCAGAATTTGATCATGTTCGATATCAGATATTAACTGGACAAGAAGTTTCTTCTATGGAGAGTTTGACTACAAGACTCCTTCGGGTTCCAACTCTTAAAGGTAAGAATAACCAAGAACTTGTTGAATCTTCTGCTATGATTTCTACTCGTGGAGAAAGAAGTCCCGGCACTAGAGGAAGGACGTGGTGGTAGGGAACGTCCTCAATGTACTCATTGCAAGAGAATGAGTCACACTCAAGAAAATTGTTTCTCTTTGCACAGCTTTCCTGACAAGATTGCCAATATTTCCAAATTTAAAGTGGTTGAACCCAAGTTCTCTCATGAGAAATATCAGGAATATTTAAAGCTAAAATCAACCAGCCTGACACAATCATCCACAACTCCAAGTTCAACAGCTTGCATTTCACAATATGTGGAAAGTCAAAATTCGTGGATAATTGATTCAAGTGCTTTTGATCACATGTCTGGTAATGCCTCTTTGTTCTCCTCTCTCTCCATTTCCTAAAACTCCTCATCTCATAACCTTAGCCAACGGGTCTAAAGTAACTTCTAAAGGAATTGGTCAAGCCTCCATTCCTCTATCTCTAAACTTAAAATTTGTTCTTTTTGTTCCTTCTTGTTTCTTCAGCCTCACTTCCTTAAATCAATTAACCAAATCATTGAACTATTCAGAAACCTTTAATGCCAACTCTTTTGTTATATAGGATCGTGGTACAAGTCGAATGATAGGCGAAGTACATGAATCCGGAGATTTGTACTACCTTGGGACTAATTCATTTGTGTCCTGTGTTGCATTCTTATCCCCAAAATTACTACTTGAACGTTTAGGACATCCTCACTTGACAAAATTGAAGAAAATGGTTCCTGAACTTCAGAGTCTTCAAGTTTTTTAGTGTGAATCATGTCAACTAGGGAAACATACTAGGTCTTCTTTTCCTAAAAACTCTGAATCTAGGTGTGAATCAGCCTTTTCTCTTGTTCACTCTGATATTTGGGGTTCTAGTCGTGTTTAATCCTTTGGTTTTAGATATTTCATTACTTTCATTGATGAGTACTCTAAGTGTACTTGGATTTATTTAATGAAAGAATGTTCTAAATTATTGCTATCTTTAGGACTTTCCTTAATGAAATCAAAAAATCAATTTGGGAAAGTAATCAAAGTTTTAAGAAGTGATAATGCCCAGGAATACCTTTCTACTGGTTTCTCTACTCTCTTAAATTCACAAGGCATCTTACACCAATCTACTTGTCCTCACACTCCACAACAAAATGGTATCACAATGAAAAAATAGACATTTGGTTGAAACTATTCGTACCTTATTACTTAGTGCAAATATGTCTATTCATCATTGGGGAGATGTTATTCTTACTGCATGTTTTCTCATTAACAGAATGCCCTCTCCTTCTCTTAACAATAAAGTTCCACACTCCATTTTGTTGCCAAAGGAACCACTCTTTCATGTTTCTCCCCGTGTGTTTGGGTGTGTATGCTTTGTTCATGACATGTCTCCAAGATTGGATAAACTTTCAACTAGAACCATCAAATGTGTTTTATTGGGATATTCTCGTCTGCAAAAAGGCTATCGATGTTATTCTATTGAAACCAAGAAGTACTATATGTCTGTTAGTGTCACCTTTTTTTAATCAATTCCTTTTTTCCCTCCTTCTGTGCAGGATATTAGTTCTGTTCAAAATGTTCTACCTATACCCCTAGTTGAACCATTTGTAGCTCCTATTCCTAACACCCAAAATGCCACACAAACTTCATCGATACCCCCATCGCATCCTCTTATTACATATCAACGCAGGAACCGAATGATCAGTCCCATAACCCAAGATGAGTCCTCTTCAGCAGGTCCTTCTCAATCATCACCTACTACCAAGACTCCTGATAATAATGACTCAAGTTGGCCCATTGTCATTTGCAAAGGTACTCGTTCTACTCGTAATCCTCATCCCATTTACAATTTTCTTAGCTATCACAAATTATCTCCTTCCTATTTTTCTTTTGTTTCTTCTGTATCTTCTATTTTCCTAAAAATGTGACAGAAGCACTTAATCACCCTGGATGGCAGCAAGCCATGATTTATGAAATGTAGGCTCTTGATCACAACAATACATAGGAATTGGTTCCTCTCCCTTCTGGGAAGAAAACTGTTGGTTGTTGTTGGGTCTATGCCATTAAAGTAGGACCTAATGGTGAAATTGATCGCCTCATAGCTAAATTGGTAGCCAAAGGATACACTCAGATTTATAGACTTTATTATATAGTGATACTTTTTCCCCATTGGCCAAAATGACTATTGTCCAACTATTCTTTGCCATGGCTGCCATTCGTCATTGACCTCTACATCAATTGGACATTAAGAATACATTTCTGCATGGGGATTTAGAAGTGAAGTCTACATGGAGCAACTTCCTGGGTTTGTTGCTCAGGGAGAGTCTGGTTTAGAAGTTAAGTCTACATGGAGCAACCTCCTGAAACAATCTCCGCGTGCTTGGTTTAGAAAATTTAAATCTATTGTCCAAGCCTCTGGATTGAAACAAAGTGAAGCAGATCATTCAGTTTTCTATTGTCACACTATCCCTGGAAAATGTGTTTACTTAATTATATATGTTGATGACATTGTCATTACAGGGAATGACGTTGATGACACTTGTGTAGTCATTTTTAGACCAAGGACCTTAGGAATCTCAAATATTTCTTAGGTATTAAAGTAGGTCAGTCAAAAGAAGGTGTTATAATCTCTCAAAGAAAATATGCTCTTGATATCCTAAGAGAGACATGTATGATTGATTGTAAATCTGTGGACAGTCTTATGGATCCAAACTTGAAATTAATGGCAGAACAAGGTGAAGCCTACTAAGACCCAGAAAGATATAGAAGATTGGTTGGAAAACTTATCTATTTGACTATTACTAGACCTAATATGTCTTTTGCAGCTGGTGTTGTTAGTCAATTTACGCAAGCTCCTTGTATTGATCACTAGAATGCTATTAATAATATCTTAAGATACATTAAAAAGGCCCCAGGACAAGGCTTGTTATATGAAGATCAAGGAAATACCCAAATTTTCGAGTATTGTGATGCTTATTGGGCAGGATCGACGCTCCACTACAGGATATTGTGTTCTCCTTGGAGAAAATATTATTTCTTGGAAAAGAAACAAAATGTAGTTGCTTGATCATCTGCTGAAGCTAAATATAGGCCAATGGCGTCTATCACCTGTGAACTTATATGGGTAAAGCAGTTCCTTCAAGAACTAATTTTTTGTGAGATTCAGTCGATGAAGATGTATTGTGACAATCAGGCTGCTCTCCACATTGCTTCCAACCCAGTGTTCCATGAAAGGACTAAATATATTGAAATTGACTGTTACTTTATTCGGGAGAAGTTGTTGTCCAAAGAAATTTGTATTGAGTTTGTTGAATCAAATGATCAACTTGCAGATGCATTAACAAAATCCTTGCGGGCACCTCGAATGGAATTCATTTGTTCCAAGCTTGGAACATACAATTTGTATACTCCAACTTGAGGGGGAGTGTTGAATAATTATTAGTTGTATAATTCCTAGGATAGTTGTATCAATCTAGACCTAGTTAGAATCAATCATTTTATCTTCTCTAGGTCTATTTATTTTCCTCTCTTGTATCTTTGAATCTGTGTATTTCTCTATTATAAACAAGAGAACTCAAGAGAGGGAGTTTACACTCTCAAAATCATTCTTTCTTATCTCATTATTTATCTCAAGTTAAGGATATAGGGTCAAGTTTGCTTAATTTTGGATGATGGCTTGAACAAAAGCAACACACCCAAAGATTTTGGGTGGATGGTTGGTGATAAGTTTGGTGTTTGGGTAGAGGGACAAGAGTGTTTGGTGAGGGGTCCTGAAGTTGAGGGGCTTGGATGACATTTTGTTTATGAGCTAGGTTGAAGAAAGGAGAGCTTCAACCTAAAATGTATGAGACATTTGTGGAAAGCAAGAGGGATCTAGTTACCTTGAGGAGATGTCTATTTTTCCTTTCTACAATCGCATTCTGCTTTGGAGAATCAACATAGGAGGTTTGGTGCACAATACCATTTTTTAGAAGGTAATCACCATGGACATGTGAAAGTACTCCCTCCCATTTTCGGTTCTAAGGATTTGGATA
Organism: Lablab purpureus; assembly: GCA_030347555.1. Lineage (NCBI taxonomy): Eukaryota > Viridiplantae > Streptophyta > Magnoliopsida > Fabales > Fabaceae > Lablab > Lablab purpureus. The sequence goes on along the minus strand of CM059255.1, from coordinate 22,535,629 downwards.
GAAGTTTGAAACTGAGTTTGAATCCTTTTGTGAAAATTAGTTATCACAATTATTTTGTTTTAGTTGCACTGTTTTAACAGTTGTCTTTCTGTTATTTTTAATTTATATAAAAACAGTATCAGTCATAATAATAATGCAAGCAAATAGCAATATTGTTCATTCCTTTTCTTGTGTTAGCAACGCTTCATTTCTGGTGGGTTGGATTCTTCTTTTCCGGTTCCTTTGCCTCACCAGTGACGTAGTCCTCCTTCCCTTTTCCTTGGAAGAAAAGGCAGACAGATTGGGTATTTCAGTCACCAATTAAGTTCTGGCCCCATGGAATATAGTTCTGGCCATTAAGTTTGTAGCCAGTGATTGGAAGGGGATTAGTAGCAGTCAGACTGGGTATTTCAGTCCCTGATTTCTTGTGCTTGTTGGCCATGCTGAGTCACTTGGCTGTCACGGTTCAGGTACCCACTCTGATACCATGTAAAAGTGTTTATTTCCCTTGTCAGAAATGTGTGATACAGAAGGCATAAATAGCCTGTAGGGTAAAACAAATCATAATCCTAATTAGGGATAACAGAATCTAATTTACAGGAAAGGAAAGAATTCAAAACTGCCATGTACAATCAAGGATATTAGTCCCTTAATTTTAGCTGTACAATTGATTAGAATGTTTGCTCTGCTAATTCAGGAATCAGCCAGATATGAGCTTTTCTATTCTTGGCTTGATATCTCAACAAGTGCGCAAGCATTTGGACAACCCTCCCTCGGAAGTTAGTAACTAAAAGGGGAGACTTAAATACTGCCCTGAACATCTGTCATATAACTTCTATAAATTCTTATTTTTAACTTGTTCATAAACTAATTTTAACTTAATGGAAAAACTTATTTCATGTTCTTTTTCTCTTCTCGAAGTGTTCATAGAGAAGTTTGTTCAAATAGATCCTTTATCCATGTAGACCACGTGTAGCTTTCTTACATATTGCTCTGTGTCTTTTACCATCCTCATGATAAGTACCCCAAGCATTTGGACAACCCTCCCTCAAAAGCTAGCTATTAAAATGAAGAACCAAACATTTAAATATTGTACTAAACATCCCATACTATTGGATGTCAAACGAAGACACCTCTTAATATTCAAGTCCCTATCACTATTGGAAGTGAAATGAAGACACCTCATAGTATTCACGTCCCTATCACTCGATTTGGACGAAATCCCTCATTCACATTTGTTAGGTGTGTATTGTTTCTTCTTATTCACCAAAAATGTAAGATACCATTCCTTTACAGTTTCCTAGAGTGTGCAACTGCTTGCTGCAGAGTCAGGCAAAGCATTGATTTTCCTGTATCATAATTTAAATATTTTCAATAACTGTTTCTAGTTTGGTTGTTATCTCACTGAAGGGACAGCTCTCCAGTGTACAGAATATTCACTGTTTAACTAAATGCAGGTACGGCATTCAATATACACACATCAAATCTTGGAAATACATAATATTGCTTCTTTTTGTATAAATTCAATTTACACCATAATTTTCAGATATATACTTAATATGAACATCCAACAAAATATGCATAGTGCTGGTAAAACTGCTACAATTGACCTAAAAATGAAGTAATAGTAATCTCTACATAGTTTGAATATTAAACAATATAGATGATTAGGAAAATACACTTTTAAATCTGGTCGACACATGAGTAAATCTAAAAGTTCTATGAAATATATAATGTTTTTATTTAAATTTCATCAGAGGCATTGATGGCATTATAGTAGCCCCTCATCTTTATTAAAGAATAGGATTTGAGGGAGACAATCACTTTAGAAATTAATCCTGACCACATTTTTTACTTGCCAATGCCAGCAAACATAGATCCATTTATATCGGTGTTTGATATAGAAATGATGTTGTTTTAGCTTGCAACTGCAATGGTGCACACAATATTGCAAATTTTGAGGTCTTTACAATTTCATCAGAACAGCAACTTTCACTGCATCAACCTTAATTGCTTTAATTTCAGTATTTGCTTAAAAGCCATGAGTAATACCAACACACACTTATCAAGGTATACTTCTTTTATAGTTTGAAACAAATCATTGATAAAGGAATAAGCTGAGTTGTACTTTGAAAATTAAAGAAAACTGAAGTTGTAGATCATCAATTAAAGTACAGAGGAATGAGCTTACTTTACACATTGGAGCTACAAGTATCATTCCATCCCAATTATTTGGCTCCCTCAAATGAACTTTAAGAGAAACTGCTCCACCCATTGACTGCCCTAATATAAATCGGGGCAAGTGTCTCAGATCAGGCCTAGCTGTCAATTGAAATACAAAAAATAATCAATAACAACATTTCTTTTAGCAAGAAGAACATAACAACGATGATCAATATGACACCAGGGATACTGAAAAGTGAAAGACACCTTTAATTTTTGTATAATGCTCTATAACATCATCAACCAGATAATCAAAGTTTGGTATATAACCGTGTAAGCCTTCTGAAAGACCAAAACCTGGATAGTCCATTGCAAAGACACCATACCCAGATGCTGCGATTCTCCTGGCTATACCTGAATACAAAATCCAAATCCTCCCCAAATCAGACACAACGAAACTTAGCTTCCTTAGGAACATATAGGACAGCATATACCATTACAAACCTTCAAAGAAGAAGGTACAAGTATCACCATATCCATGACAGAAACACACAGAAGCCTTGAGTGGAATCTCTGGCTTTGGCAACCAACTTTTGCAGAAAATTTCTAATCCCCTTGAATTCCTTTCATACCACTACTCGTCAAGCACACAAAAAGTAAATAGCATTTTCAAGCAAGGAGACAAACTAGTCAAAAGAAAAACTTCAGAACATCAACATTCTCTTAGATTTTTTGAAAAATAATAAGGTAAAGCAGAAAATCTTACTTCTTCAGTTCTGATCCCAGCAGGAGCATTCTAGCCACAGAGGTTAAAACATCAGTCAGTCACCGAGTCTCAAACAAAGTACTACCCATACCCATTAAAGAAAAATTAAAGGACTTCATATATAACTCGGTTCTATAAAGCAAGGCTTTAACGATCTTTAAATAAATTTCTCGATGAGCACTTTAAAAAAAAAAGGAAAGTAGTTAGCTTATAAACAAGTTAAAAGTAAGCTTTTAGAGAAGCCAATTTAAGAGAGTTTTTACAACTTAGCTTATGAACAAAGGGTATGTTTAGATGATTTTTATTTTCTATAAATACTTCTAGAAGAAGAAAATAAGAAAGAAAAATGAAATAAATTTCTCTTTAAATAAAAACTTTTAGAAAAAAGTTCTCTTGTATTAGTTTCTCCTATTCAACTTAAGTAAAAGCTAGTTTTAGCTTATGGAGAAATTTATTCAATTCTTTTCTAATGTTTTTTTTTCTCAAAGTGTTTAAGAAGAAATTTATCCAAACAAGCTCAAACTAATGTCGGTATGTGGTAAGTTAATTTCATTTTCTTTTTTCTTTCTCCTTAAAGCGTTTATGACAACATCTATCCAACATAACTTAATGAAAGGGCTGCAACTGCAAATGTGGCCACATTGTCAAGGTTTCCAGGTCTCTATGAGTGAATTGACACTCAACCACAACAGCCACATTTGTAAGCAAATTTCCACAACACTAAGGATCACAACCACAATTTAAACCTCAGTATAAAGGTACAACTTATATTACTTCATTCTTCTAAATAATTTCATCCCTCGGACTCTACAAGCGAAAACGTAAAGAATCAAAGCAATAATAGTTAAAAATTTCACTTTCAAATACCAGATAATATACTAACTCAAAAAACTAAAGATAAAAACAAAAATGTAAACATCAAACTTCATTCAATTAAAACCTGTGTCTAGAAGATGTTTGAATGCATTTCTAAAGACAAATATAAAGAAAAAAAATGAAATAAGTTTTTCCATAAATTAAAGCTAGCTCTGGTATAAACTAAAAATAAAAATTTAGAAAATAAACTACAGTTCAAATAATTTAAACTACTAAAAAAGCTAATTCCAATTTTAAAAATCCTTAAGGGAGTTCCTCCAAAACCTTGAACAAGCAATGATCCAGCTGCTGCTGCACATCGGCGAAAGAATCGCGGACCCTTCTTCGAGTGTAAGCAAAGTCAAGGTTACGACGAGCTATAGCGTTCAACTCATCGGTCAGCCCTTCAATAGGTGGCTTTCTGAGTGCTCGCACCGTTAGTGTAGAATTACTGGGGTTGTTAATGAGCTTGGTTGAAAAGGGTGGTTGATGCTTGAAAGGGTGGCTGATGGGTATGCGCGTAAAGGGTGCGTTGAGGTTCCTCGATCGAAATCTGAAGGGCGCAGAGAGCTCCATGGTGAACGAACTTCAACAAGGGCGTGTGTGGGATCACGAGAACGGTTCCAAAAGAAGAAGGTTGGGTTTCTTTTATAGCATTATTTGTTTTCATTGCGCTGAAATTGAATTGAAGGGTCAAAATCCAAATGTGAGCATTAGCGAAGCAGCGTTCGGAGCCCACATTCCATGTTTGCCAGCAATGGTCACAACATCGCACTCTCTTCACTTTTCTCGCCAAATTGGGGTCGGCGGAAGCACGCCTGTTGCACGTGTCAAATGTGCAACAGATGTACTATGGAAAGAAAAATTATTTATAAAGACACACATTTTATTAAATAATTCATTTAAAATTTGTGGCTTCTTTATTCTTTAATAGTCTTCTCCTAATTTTATAATTTTAAATAAGTATTATAAATTAATTGTAAAAACATGCATCTAAAAAGTGGGTTCGTTAATATTTTTGTATCTTTTTTTACTTATTCCTTTAGTGTTTTTATAGGAATTTAATTATAATTTCAGTCTACTCAGAATGGTACTAGAATTAGTCTCTTTAATTAAACTTTTGAATTGGAGTAACTTTAGTTTTGATTTTTTTTCAAATTTAAAATATATTTTTTATCTCTCAAAATTAAAAAAGATATGATTTTAATTTCTAAATAACAAATTTTAGGAACTAAAAATCCTGGGAGACTATCTTAGTATCTTATGAGAGAAAATTTTGCTTGAATCTTAGTGATAAATTATTTTTTCCAGAAATTAATCGTCACTATATATTTAAATTTTTAATTCAAAAGTAAAGATTAAGTATTTTTTTGAAATATTAAATATATACCTATTTATAGTTTTAGTTAAAAATTATTAATTAAAACAAAATACTTTTATATTAGTTTATTCTAATTGTTAGTACTCCCTTCTCTTTCTTTTGATTCAATGTTCAAAGTCAAATAAATGGTTCAAAAGAAGTTATTTCACATTCTACTTTTATTCCAATTTATTACTTTTATTTCCTATAAATTGTATGTTTCTTTCTAATCTATTGGTCGGTCTACTGAAATAGCCTTGCTACAAAAAAAATAATATATATATATATATATGTTTGATTTACCTTAATAAAAGACACCTAATTTGTTATTTTTAGACCTAACACTTCGTTCATTTAAATGAGCCTAATTAAAGAATGCCTGAAAGTTTATTACAACTGCAGACATTATATCCCTGTATCATATCAAAAGAGAGTGCGTGGAGAATAGAAAAGAAAAAGAAGAAAAAAGTGAATAATTTGATACATGAAATTCTAAAGAACTAAAACATAAAATAGTGTGTGAGACTTACGAGAAATATTGTTTTAGATTAAAAATAAATTCTTTAAGAATGAGAACATAAATTTTTCAACTTTTCAATTCAAAATTGATTATGTATTAATATTTTTAATCTATGATATTTAATATATTATATATTTCACTGTACATATAGTTATCAATTTAATTTGAACAAGTATTATTTTATTTAATTTTCAGAACACTTTATATCATCTCTTTCAAAGAGTAAGAGTTTTAAAATTTTATATTTATTGAATTGTAGAATGAAATATAAAACACTAATATAAAAAGATAGAAATTAATTTAGAAATGAATGTAATTGAAAAGAGAAAGTCAAATATATATAATAAAAGTACACATTTTATATTTATTTTTTTTGTCAGAAAAAAAAATATAAATAGTTAAAAGAGACACTAGGGGTGCCCCAACCCATATATAAAAAAGAAAAAAAAATATTTACACAGGTAACTTATATATGGTTATTATTTAAAAATTTATCCTAAAATATACACCTATTTTACACTAACAACTAATTTTTTTCCTATAATACTCTTGTCGGTCTTGGTAACCCTACATCAAATGACTTATCCGACCCGACCAGAATAACAAAAATGGAAGGGGAGCATCACCATAATCAAAATTATCCTTTTATTACGTATTTAGTTCACAGTTTCTTCTAGACCATATCCTGCAACCTTGAAGATGCTTAACTCCTACTCCAAATCGATTCATGTTGACATTGATAATATGACAGATTTTTCAACTTGTGAGGAAGCTTTATATCCATCCTCTCGTTCATACAATCATCGTAAGCATGAAACAAATGAGTTATGTATTAATGCTAAACAGAAACATTTACCACAATCGAAAATGAAAGAAACAGTTAAGATGATAAACTTTTCCAAAACAAAAACTATTTCATCCCTTGAATGCAAGTTATTGGGCTTAAGCACCAATCAGAGTATGAGAAATTAACATTAGAGGTTTTATTCTTAATCCAAATCCAAGATTTCATTTGAGCATTCCAAAACATTTCAACTTCATCCTGTTTACCATTGTTAAAGAGTATAGAGTTTCTCTGTTCCCAAATACTATCACTGTTACCCACATGGTCTTCCAGATCCTATTCTTTTTGTAATTTGTACCTGGAATACAGAATTGGTCCAGATACATGCATGTTTGATTACGTTGAACATTCAAAATACCCAACCATTTATTGCATAAGTTTTATGTTATGTTTGACATACTACATTCGAAAAATAAATGATTGACAGACTCATTCTCTTTGGCACACAACCCACATAAATTGTTTGAGATTGTTATCCCTCTATGTACAAGATTATCTCTGGTTGTAATACATTTCAGTCCTAATCTCCACAAGAAATGTATTGTACGGAGTAACTTTCAATTTTCATATCACTTTAAAAAAATCAGAAATTTCTCCACTATTGTTCTTTTGTTTGTTATCATGTATGATGAGGATGTGCTAAAGAGAATAAATGTATAATATTATTTTCTAATGTATTTACTAAGTTTTATGTATATGGTTTACAAGATAGTCATTAATATTTTTTTTTAAAATAAAATAACTTTTTAGTTTATATTACTTCCGTGGTTATTCATATAGGTTACTTATAATCTTTTGAGTTATAAGCAGAATTATAACATTTTAAATTTTACAAAATTTTGAGATATAGAATCTTTTCGAGTTATAAGCAAAATGATACGAGTTATTTTGTAAAATATTTTTTTAAATAAATTGTTCCAATATCGATATTTCAACTTTGATTTTAAATATCCTTAAAAATAATTACATTGTATATAATTAAATTTTAAATAATATTTGTGTAATTACTTATGTAGTTTTGGATATTAAAAATTTTAAATTTTTTCTTATTACAATAAATAATAATAGTAATAAAAATAATTTTATATTTTGAATCAAATAAACTTAAAATATTAATTTTTATTTTATTTTTATCTATTTTCCTTTTTTTATTTTCCATTTATCTATTTTCCTTATTGATTTTGATTCTCTGTCATAATATTCAAAATCAACCTTTTTTAATACCTTTTTTCAAAACCTACGTTTTAAATTAAATACAATTAAGACAATTAAATTCAATTATTGTTGTTGTAGACATAGGTCAATTGAAATATGATGATGCTTTGAAATGTTTCTATTAGAATGAATATGTATAGAAAAGTGACATTATTAGCATTGATTTGCTTGCAAATGTTCTCAAATTGGTTTTCTTTTGTCTCTTTTTTTGTGTTTTTTCTTTTTTCTAAGTGTAAATATCTCACTATATATATATTAGTCTACTCCTTGGCTCTTACATGAAAATAACAAGTGTAGCCATGGCTTCTAGCTTCAAACTCCAATTCACAATTCTGATATCACTGCTTTTAGTTTCATTTTTGAGTGTTGAAGGGAAAGTTCCCGAATCATGCAAGAAGTATGAGTGCCCCAGCTATGAAGTCATAGAAGAGGGCAAAGGTTATGAAATTCGCCGCTATGATTCACCAGTGTGGATTTCTACCTCCCCAGTTAAGACCAATTCTTTGGTTGAAGCTACAGTAATCGGTTTCCGCAGGTAATTTCCTTTTCTTTTTATCTCAACTTAATTTTATATAAATATCCTCATCTAACTCCAAACATTTTGTTATCTCAACTCATATTTGATTTGATTTGATTGGTATTTTACTTGGAATTTCTCAGGCTATTTAGTTATGTCCGCGGTAACAACAACAGGAAGAAGGAAATTAAGATGACAGCACCTGTTACCAGTGAAGTCTCAGTTAGTGGTGGAAAGTCTTCAATTGTTGTGAGCTTCTTTGTGTCAAAAGAGAACCAAAAGAACCCACCTCTAGCAAATGGTCTCTCTGTTCAAAGATGGAAAGCTTCATCTGTAGCAGTGAGAGAATTTGGTGGATTTGTTACAGATTTTAATGTTGGGAAGGAGGTTGCTGCATTGAATGCTAGTCTTGCAGGAACCAAATGGTCTGATGCTACTAACAAAACCTACATTGTAGCACAATATAATCCCCCTTTTAAGCTGTTCAATAGAGTGAATGAGATATGGTTCTTGTATCCATAATCATAGTCACAATCATGTGGAATCAACTAGGCTAAAAGAATTCTCCATGTGATATCATTTTAAGTTAGTAATAATATCACATATGAATGTTGCAGTAGTTTATACTCATGAATGAATATGGGTGTGATGACACTTTTATATCAAATTTATCAATGCAATTATCAAGTGTTTCACAAACAAACATGTGATGCTGTTACTAGTAGCATAAAAACTCTATAATTGTGGTCCATATATAAGATTGTAAAGAGTTAAAAACCTGAATATATTACTTCTTTTATAGATTAAAACAAAATTAGTTACTTTTTTATCAGAAAAAAATTTTATTTTAATTTAATCGATTGAATTGTGATTTAATCAACTAAAATTACAAAGGTTATCTTAGAGTGATTTTAACCAATGAGGTTTTACTTTAATACAATAATTTTAGAGTATTCATATCTTACACAAGCATCTCATAATTTTTTGCGTTTTTTCAAATAAAAAAAATTAATAAAGTAATAACTTTTTGTAATAGTTAAGAAGTGAAAAAGAGATGTTGAATTGAAAGGAAGAATCTTATAAAAGAGCTTAAATTAAAAAAAATTAAAAATAAATTATATTTACATGTGAATTCCATTTAAGAAATAAAAAAGTCATTATTACAGATAGTTTTAAAACTTAGATAAAAGTATTAGAAAATATTTGCATTAGTAATACTCAATCTTTTAATAATACTGGCCTTCTTTCATCTTAAATATTCAAAAGATTATTAATTTATTAGGTGACATAAAAAAATTTATATTTTTAATATTTTTAACTTTTTGCTTTCTTTGATTTGAAGAATATTTTTTTCTATACAATTTTTTATTTTCTATTAAATATTAATATTTATAAAAATAATAAATATTATAATTATCATCAAATTTCAATTATACATAATTACTTTTTTCTATAACTATTTAACATTTATATATAATTATTATTTGATACTCTATTTTAATATTTATGTAACATTTATATGTAATTATTATTTGATATTTTATTTTAAAAATTTTGTAATTATTATTTCTTCGTACAAATCTTTCATTGATTAAAATAATATATATATAGTTTCGACATCAAAGCATGTTTTTTTATGATTTATTGTTTTATAAGAACATCGTTCTATTAGTATTTATATAAATTAAACAAGAAAAAAATTATTATTGGTGTGACTATTAAATTTTCTTTTATCAACAATATTTAGAAAATAATTCATTTTAAGTTGAAATAACATGAATCACTCTTGAATAGAAAAAAAATAATAAATAAATAAGTTTTAGATATCAAATTTATGTGATGTTTAATTTTAAATATTTTATTTATTTATTTATTAAAATACGATCATAAGTTCAAGATTTTTCTTTTAAAGTATATTATATGACAATAAATTTTAAATTCCAAGATTCTTTATGAAAACATTTTTTTTTATATTGAAAAGAGCTCTTATAAATAAATATTTTTAAATTAAAATACAAATAACATATTATTGTTAGAACAGGCATGAGAAAGAAAATAAAAATGAACGTGAAATGATATTATGATTAACGTGTAAGAGGTATTTTATAGAAGGTATATTAATAGCTGTAATGAGAGCTGTTATAATAAGAGTAAAACTAGAAAAAAAAAACAAAAGAACAATAGAAATACTTACTTATAAGACTGTTACAATCTAACATTCTCCCTTAAGTCAAGTATCTCATTGATATAACTCCAACTTTCTTCCTTAATTCTTCAAACCTTTCAATCTTCAATGCTTTAGTGAACATATTTGCCAATTGCAATTCCGTTCTGCAGTACTTCATGATGATCTTTCCCTTATTCACCATATCCCTTAGGAAATGATATTTCACTTCTATGTGCTTGCTTCTACCATGGGTCACAAGGTTTCTGGATAAATTTATGGTAGAAACATTATCAATTTTTAGCTCCAAAGGTGTCTTTGTAGAGACCTTCAACTCTTTCAACAGTTCACCAAGTCAAACCCCTTGACATGCAGCATAACTGTCAGTTATATACTCAGCCTCATAGCTGGACAGAGCCACTAGTGACTGCTTCTTAGAGCACCATGAAACTGGAGCATTGTTTAGCAGAAATATGAAGCCAGAAGTGATTTTCCTCTCTCTACCAAATCACCACCGTAGTCTGAGTCTGCATAGCCAGATAACTCCAATTCTGGTTTCTGCTTTCCAAAAGGAAAAAATATTCCATGGTCTGTTGTGCCCTGAGAGCAATCTCTTGGGAGCTAGCATGTGTGACCTCTTCAGGCTGCTCATGAACCTGCTCACCATTCCAACACTGTGAGCCAAATCTGGTCTACTACTACATAAGTATCGCAAGGAGCCAATAATCTGCTTGAACTTTGTATCGTCTACTATATCTCTTGATTCATTTTTGGTCAACTTCGTATTAACCTGAATAGGATTCATTGCTGAATTGCATTAGCTCATATTGAATCTTTTTAGTATCTCTTCAGCGTACTTTCTTTGATGCATTATCATTCCCGCAGTAGTGTAGGTGAACTCCATTCCTAGAAAGTAGCTCAACTTTCCAAGATCTGTCATTTCAAATTCTGTTTCCATTGTTCTTTTAAAATCTTCAATATCCTTTATGTTTAACCCTATCACGAGTAGGTCATCAACATAGAGACATATGATCAACAAATTTCCCTTCTTATCTTTCCTTACATACACTCCATGTTCAACAATGCACTTGGTGAACCCCACTTCAAGTAGAAATGAGTTAATCCTCTTGTTCCAAGCTTTGGGAGCTTGCCTCAACCTGTATAACGCCTTTTGCAACCTGTAGACCTGCGTCTCTTTCCCTTTGATCACAAATCATGAAGGTTGCTGAACATAAACCTCCTCCTCCAAAGGTCCACGTAAAAATGCGAACTTGATGTCAAGTTGGAATAATGGCTAGTTCTTCTCACAAGCCACTGTAATAACCACCCTCACAGTTTCTATTCGTGCTACTGGGGCGAATACCTCTGAGAAATCCACTCCTTGTTTCTGAAGAAAGCCCTTTGCAACAAGCCTTGCCTTGTGCTTGGAGACTGACCCATCAGGATTCAACTTCCTCTTAAACACCCATTTCACTTCTATGCAATGCTTATCTGCTAGAAGGTCAACAAGCTTCCAGGTTTCATTCTTTTCTATTGAGTTGAGCTCCTCATGCATTGCATTTCTCCATACTGATTGTGTCATTGCCTCCTTTTCATCAATTGGTTTAGCCCCTGCCATCAGTGCATATCAAAGGCATAGTGACCAATCTTTTCTATCAGAGGCATAGTGACCCATCTTGTGACAATTGAAGCATTCGATGCTCCGTTTATCTTTCTTCTTTTTCTCTATCTTTCCATTCTTCTCAGTTGTATCTGATTTATCACTCTGGTCATGAACGACTTTATTAGATTTCCATTCTCCCTTTGTTTGTTTTCCCTTCCACTTCTTCTTGTTTCTGTCACCATTCTTGAAATGGTGTACTTTCAAGGCCTGCTCTGTGTTTCTTCCATCATTCCTGTCCACCAGCTGCATCTAATGTGCCTCCAAGGAACTCTGAAGTTCCTCAATCTTCATCTGTGATAAGTCTTTCGATTCTTCAATCGCTACAACGATAAAGTCGAATTTTTGTGGCAACGATCTCATGATCTTTTCAACAACCATCAGATCAGAGATTGTCTCTCCACAACCCTTCATTTGATTGGTTATCGTGAGTACCTTATTGAGGTATTCACTGATTTTATCTCCATCTTCCATTTGCAGTAACTCATACTGCTTCCTTAGGGTTTGAAGCTTTACTTTCTTGATCTTATCTCCTCCGGCATGACTTCTAATCAGAATGTCCCAGGCTTCCTTCGTAGTGTTAGCATTTTGAATCTTCTCAAAATGTACGTCATCAACACGTTGATGAATAAGAAACAACCCCTTGCTATCTTTCTTCGCCATTATCGCCTTCTGTGCCTCTGCCGAACCGGAAGCAACCACCTGGCCTGTTTCAACTACATCACTGAGATCCTGAAACCTGGACAATACCTTCATCTGGGTACTCCATCTATCCCAATTTTTCTTATTCAAGATTGGGAGATTTGATGAGGGAATGTGATTGTCACCTCCGACCATTCTTATTCCTTCGATACACGATCAAGAAACTGAATCTTGATTGACATTGATTCAAGCACCTTTGAATCACTTCTGCAATCGTAAACTCCCTAAGCACCAACGTCCCAGAATAAAACCTAGGCTCTGGATATCACTTCTGTTAGAACAGGCATGAGAAAGAAAATAAAATGAACGTGGAATGATATTATAATTAACGTGTAAGAGGTCTTTTATACAAGGTATATTAACAACTGTAATGAGAACTGTTATAATAAAAGTAAAACCAAAAAAAAAAACAGAATAACATAAATACTTAACTTATAAAACTCTTACAAGCTAACAATTATCAGCTGATAAGACACTTATATCATGAGAAAGATAAATTTTTACTGTGACTAAATTATCAAATTTTTTGACAAAAGAAAAAAAAGAAAAAGAAGAATTGGAGTAGTTGCAATCTTAAAATACAAAGATTTTTTTAACCCATTGCTTCAATTTTAAAACTAAATTTATTCTTCAAGACGAGTACAAAAGTTCTATTTCATGGAGAAGGAAGAATTAATGCGTGATTACTAGTGTTTTGGGGGCAGAAAAAGGGACCAAAACCAATGTAATAATTAATCACCTCCAAAAGAGAACCAACAGAACCCACCTCAAGCAAATGGTCTCTCTGTTGAAAGATGGAAAAGTCCATCTGTAGCAGTGAGACAATCAACTTTATAAGTTTTTTTCTTGTAAGAATTATATTGTTCGCTTTCGAGTTTAAAATTCTGTAACAATTTTACTTTTAAAAACTGTTTCGAAAAATTAAAAAAAAAAAAAAATTGTTATTGATCTCGACTCTTAAGTGATGTGGGATTCTTGACTCCTAAGTGATGTAGGATTATTGGATGTATCAGAACACCTATTTCGAAAAATTAAAAAAGAAAAAAAAAATTGTTATTGATCTCGACTTCTAAGTGATGTGGGATTCTTGACTCCTAAGTGATGTAGGATTATTGGATGTATTAGAACACCTGCTTCGAAAAATTAAAAAAAAATTATTACTGATCTCGACTCCTAAGTGATGTGAGATTCTTAACTCGTGAGTGATGTAGGATTATTGGATGTAACACCTCCTAAAATAAAAACTATTCAATTGGTCATTCAATTTTTTTTATTTATCATTTAGCCTTTTGCTTGTGGCATTAAAAAATTATGGAAATTGCTACTCACACTGTATGTAAATGGTTTGGTCTCTAGTTAGTTAGAACATATTACTTGGATATAAGTTTACTAAAATCATTTCTTTATTACAAATTGTTCTCATTTAATTAAACCACAATCTAATCCATTGAAATTTGCTGAATTATTCGTTAAGTGATTTTAATCAATTTAATAAAAATTTATCTAGCTTAAATTATGTGTGATAAAAGAATTAAAAAACGAAAGAGCTAAATAACAAGTTTTGGGCTTTTGAAATAAGATAGCAAAGACTATGTGAATGACTAAAATTTAAAATAAGAAAATAACAGAAAATGAAATGATAAAGGGGTTGTGAGAGTTTGATTTCATTATCCCTTATCTTGTAATTCATTCTACTTTATACTTTATTTGGATGAAGGTAAAAGGGGAAAGAAAAAGAAAAGAAGAAAAAAAAATTAAAATAACAGAAAGGGAATATATTTAAATGAAAAATCTGTAAAAGATATAATTGACTTAATTAAAAAAATTATATTATATAATAAATTATCAATATGTTTTGTATTTGATTGAGAATAAGTAGAAAATAAATTATAATAATAAATAATTTAAAATATTTTTTATATAATATAAAAAAATATTAAAATAAATTTATCGAACTTTTTAATTAATAAAATACACATATATATATATAATAAATTGAAAATAAAGTTTAAATTTTTAGTCATACAAAAATAAAAAGTAAATATAAATTAAACAAATTAATTATCAACTTTTATTTTATAAAATTTTGAATAATATTAAAAAAATATTTAAAATTTAAAAGTTAATATATTAAAATAGATAATTGAAAATGATGTAAAAAATATCAAATTATAACTAAAATAATTTTTATTGTCTTGAACTTATTTTTTATCATTATTATTTTTAGTCTTTTTAAATTTAATTATACATTTTATCATTATAAGATATAATACGTATATGATTATACAACTTTAATTTATTTTTTATATTAATTTTATAAAATAAAATTAAAAATAACTAATATTAAATTAAACAGAGTGATTAAAAAGTTTAAAATCAATCTAAATCAACACTAAAATACAATATTTTTATTATAATTTACAATTTATACGTAATTATGGAATACAATTAATTTACAATAATAAAATATAAGTTACCGTCTTTAAATTTAATTTAATGAAAAATTTAATTTTGTAATTTCAATTTTAATAAATATTTAAATTATTATTATGAGAATTTAATTACGTTAAATAATAAAATTAAATGAATAATACAATGAAAGGGGGATAATCGATGATGCATATACTGATACATAATCTATTATGTTTATATAATCGATTATGCACCTCATTTATTATTGTTTATAAGGGTAAAATGGTAAAATGTGACTTTTTTTTCTCCTTTCTTCGCTTAACAAAGGGGACACTCCTCCCCCCTTCTCCTCTTCTTTCTTTCTCGGGTTTTCCACACAAATTACCTCATTCAAACATGAACAATGTAATCACTTTCTCTACTCTCAAATCTTCAACAACAGTAAATCACACCATCCAAACAAACCCTTAGTCTAACAAGTTCAATTACACAATTAATTCAATTATTGATGAAATTGATTTTAACTTGATTCTTCAATAATAAAATACTTAGATTACTTAAAGGAAATCAAGTCAATTACTCAATGGGATTTGTCAAGCAACCACCACTAAGTTCGAAGACTTATATCTAACTTGGTAATTTTTATCCTCATTTCTTTGTAGGTTGTACCACATTTTTTATGTAGAATTTTCTAACAGCAACTAAAATTATGAAAGTATTATTTGGTTTACAAGGCCAAACAAGTATTAAGAACAAAGTATAAACAATAAATTAAATAACTAAATAATGTTGGAAATGAGAAGTTATATCAACTTCTAATAATAGGGTGTTTAGTCACTCATGACTTTAAACTAACACAAGGGCCAAATAAGAGAAAATAGACAAAGTACACAAATATTTTGATGTGTATGTCTACTTAGGATTATTAAGGTTACAACCTCTAAATTACTAGGTTGTATTTTTTCTAATCTTGAATTTATAATATTCAGAGTTGGGTTTCTCCATTGAGGCCTAATCTCATAGTGTCTAGCAACAGTGGAGACGAACAAGAGTGTCCACATAGCCCTATTGATTGATCATATATAATGTAAATGCCACATGTACTTTGTGTAAGTGCTCTCAAGGATTGGTTAAGCGATAAGTCACTCCCTTAGGGTGTTTGAGCAAGTAGCACTTAGTCAAGCATGCAGATGCTTCATTAGAGTTAAAATCTTAGGTTCCAAAATAAAAACATACCAATATTTGACAATTATGGATCATAACACTATTATTATTTTATGTTATTCATTTGGTTTAATGAATGATTTTGTATGTGTAGTATGTACTTAAAATCATTGTTAGAACTAGACCTTGACATGGACAAAACAACATTGAATGCTTAAATCTTGAATACTTCTCCCACTTGGTTTAAATCATATGTGGATGAAATGACCATTGTTTCATACCTTAATATGGCTACTTTGTTTCAACATAGGGTTAATGAAATGTTGTTTACTATTGGTATTCGATCTTATAAATATGATAAATATGATCAATAACATGTTGTTAAAAAGTTGGGAATGGGATCTTGTTAGAAATGTTCGTAAATAGTCTTACTATGATATCACTAGTACAAAACGAGACTTTTACATTTGTTGTTTGAGACCTTTTACATTTGTTCATTTTCCAACGTCATATCCACATATGTAAATTTATGTCTATTCAAACAACATATGTAAATTTATGTCAGAATACTATATGTTCGACATAAATTTTTTCAAATAAGTCAATCATCATACAATATGGTGAATGTCTCCACAATGTCTTCTGCCCTCATCACCACTGCGCAGGGACGACTCAAGACTTTAAAATGTCTAAAGCAAACTAAAAAATGAGGCTTTTTTATTTATTAATAAAAATAATTATGCTAAAATATATTATAATTTTATTTAAAATTTATTTTTTGAGCTTTTTGTGATGCAAAATTATGTATTAAATTGACATAATTAATTTTATTTAACATTTATTTTTTAATAGATAATAAGGTCAATCAGTTTAATCTTTGTTGAGACATTGTTTTGTTGATCTTAAATAAGTTTTTATCATCTTTAGCTTTGAAAAATTCATTTTTGCTGAGGCAACTTATAGTGGAATTGTTAACATTATTTTATAAACTATATATGCATTTGGAAAAGACTCTATTCTTTTTACATAATTAAGAATGTCAATTGGTTTATCTTTTTCCAATCCTATAATTTTCTTTAAGATATTTAATTATGAAAATAAATTCAATCTATCCACATCCAACAAATTATCATGTTTCAAAGATTTTTCAAGGTTTAAGTATTTTTCTTTCAAAAGTATATAGTCTAGTGACTTTAATTTTTTAATACTAAATAAAAAATATTTTCATATATTTTAAATTGCTCAAATCTACTTTAAAGCATGTTAATTGTTTTATCTACAATGTATAAAAAGTAATCAAATTCTAAATGATTTTTGAAGAGATTTTACAATTTAATTCTCAACATTTTCATCAAATTTCTTCTTTCTATGACTAATACATTTTTTCGCAAAACTTAGGCTCTCTATATCCATTTCAATAGCAATTTTCTTGGCAAAAATTAATGCATTTTCAAATCTATTTTCTCTGTACTTTTCAAAAAATGAAAGACCTTTTAATTGTTCAATAACTTCATCAATGCACATATATTTTGATTGTAAATTCTTACTAACTAAGTTAACTGCAAATAAAATGTCATACCAAATATTCATGCTCAACAAAAATTCAAAGTTTCCTAACTCACAAATTGCTAAACAATCAGCTTCATTTTTTATTTTAGGATCATTACTAGTTTTAGCTAATTTAAATAAAGCATCTCTTATTTGTGAAGTTTGAAATTCCCAAACATCCAAACTTAACCCTCAAGAACAAAGGAATAAAAAAAGAGGAAACACGGAGAGAGACAAAATTTACCTGAAACTGAATTTTATTGGGTAGAAATATTCATCTCTTTCTAGATCACAGTTGTGGACTTTGATTTTGAAAGAGATGATTGGAGATTGCAAATTTGGAAGAGAGAAGTCAGAGTTTCTCTAAAGTTAGGGTTAGAAAGAAGAAGTCACACAGAGAGAAAAGAAGAAGATAGAATCTAGCTAGTAAGATAATAGAAATAAAAAATGCTCTGGAGCTGTTTTAGCTATTAGTATTAACTAACAAATCTCTTTTTTCAAGAAAATTATGATTTATTGAAAAAATTTATTAACTCATTAAATATCATTTTTAGTACCAATAAAAATTAACCAACACTGATAATATTTTAATTAAATCTTATTCTCAAACATAATTTTATAATTAATTTGAAAGAGATATATTAGTACTAAAAAAAAATTTGGGACCTTTCTTTTGGGGGCATAAAGCAAGTGTTTTAGTTGCTTGGGCCTTAAAACGACCCTTCCACCGCACATGGCAAATTCTTCTCTAATGATTACGACCTCACGTGCGCCCAGTCTTTTAGAAAGTGCATGATCCTCATGGACTCCCTCCTTCACACCGTCATCCCCGATCTCCTCACGCTCCCCATGCCGACCATCGTCGTCATCACTGACCATGCCTCTGCCACTGGCTACACCCTCACCCTAGCCCACGACTACTTCCTCATGCGCAGCGATAAGGGATTCCTCTCCATGAGCAAGCTCGACATTAGCTTCTTCATTCCCGCCTGAAACTTTTCCGCTGTTCCTTGAAAGTGTCCACTGCCTACTTCCACATCTCCTGCGTTATGGGGAGTGGCATTAAGAGCACGGGGTTTGAGTAAGGTGAAGCCTTGAGGAAATAAAACAAGTTTTACATCGGAACCCTAAGGGTTAGACGTAAAACTTGTTCCACTTAATTACAAAATTTTCACCGTGTTTTGTATACGTCAGATGCAAGGGAATCAGACGTAAATTCGATGACGTAATAGCCCAGTTTTTTACTGGTGTATTAATGGATACAAATTTATTACACAAACTCAAAATGAAGGAATAACACTACAAAAAGTCATATTAAATGTGACGGTGATTTTTTGTAAAATGTAACAATTTTGATCACCACAAAATACGTGTGGCAGGTAGAGCTGTCAAAATAGGTCTGGCCCGTATGGCCTATGATTCAGGTCAAGCTAGGCTTAAAAAATTGTGGCCTATATAACAATAGGCTTTTTTTAGCCTGACCAATTTGGCCCGATGCCCATATGGGCCAAGGCCAGGTTGGCCCGTTTATTTTTTATATTAAAATTTTTGTTCTTAATTGGTATGTTGTCATACCAAAGAAAGAAATCCTAGTGTCTCACAGTCTCTGTTTTCTTCTTCATTTCTTCTCTTTCTTTCTCATAAGCTCTTTCATCTCCTCTAGTGCACTACTCCTATAACATCTCACAAGTCGTCTCTGTTATGTTGTTTAGTAGGTGCTTGACTCTTTTGAAAGTACTTAGTATGTGATCTAAGTTTTTTTTACAAGTTGTTCAAATGTAAACAGTTTTACACACACATTCATGTAAATATATTATATATTTATATTTATATTATATATTTATATTTATATTGTTGATAAAAAATTATATCGTAGATATATTGTAATATTTTTTTCAATTTCTAATTAGGCTAAAAATGGCCCGTTGGCCTAACATAGGGCCAGGTCAGGCTAAAAATTGTGCCCGTTTTAAAATATAGGCCAGGCTAGACTATCAGATTTTCTGAACTTGGCCCGTAGGGTCAGGCCAGGCTAGGCCGGACCGCCCGTTTTGACAGCTCTAGTGGTAGGTGCCCATAGTGCCATAAATCTTTTCGCCACAAAATATTAAATGATGGTCTAAGTTGAACTGTCGCTACATCCGTCACTTATTACAATATATTAAATGGTGGTTTCATTATGTAAAAAACAACAATTCGTCGTAGTTGTCATTGCAAAAGAACAATTCACTATGTAAAATATGGCAGTTATAACCACCACAACTTACATAACAATATGACATTTCTACACGTCAATTTAAACTAACTTATCAAGAAATTTGTTGTAGTTCGAACCATTGTAATGTTTATATTGTAGGTTTTTTTTATTTCTTATTAATATTGAATTTGTAACTAATATTTAAAATTTTTATTTAAATATTTACAATTGGAAAGGATATTTTATTTTTTATTCTACACAAATAACTAATTAATATAAATACAAAAGTACTTTATCAAAGTAAAGAAAAATGTTATTAATATAAATTATTGAAGTAATTGGAGGAAGTCATACATATTCCATAAAAAATTAAAAAATAAAATGTTGCAAAACAATTTAAACAAATTTTTCTATACTTCCTGATATCTTTCTAATTAGTCTTGCTTGCTTCACTTGATCTCTTACATCATTTGATGCCTGGAATAAATATTTTTATGTTATTAAATTTCAATTTTATTAACATAAATTAAAACAAGTAGTTTGTTAAATTACTACAATAAAACTTACTTTCACTAACCATATTAGTTATCTATAAAATGATGTTGGTAGCTAATGTTAAAAATAAATCTAGATTATGATTTAAAAACCAATTTAGTCACCATTATATAAAAATTAATTTCATAATTTTTTAATATCAATAACCACAAAATAATATAATTTTTATTATAATAAAAATTATTTTAGATATTAATAATTTTTAGATTATAAAATACTCCTATTTTACTAATGACTAATATTTTTTATTTTTATACGTCACTAAACTAAAAACTACATTCAACAAATCAAGCCTAGGATTATCACTTGTTTTTTTATTTAATTCTAAGATGGCGAAATTAACTTTTTCCAATAGCATATAAAAATTCATGACACATGGTAGGAAAAAGCAATTATTGCACGTCTGTTAGCAGAAAGATTGCACTGGCAAAATCATATGAAGTTAAGTGCTTAACTATCTTTAATCCAATTCCTTTATTTGCACATATCAAACTGCATATTTTAGCAAATCAACCCCACAAAGGTTAAAAAGAATTCAAAAAATGTAAGATTATAATTCAACAATAAAATTGTAAATTTGAATTTGAAAAATAAAATAAAAAATAATAAAAGGCCATTGTTCTGGATTTTGCAATAAATGCAAGTAGTTTTCAAGCATTTTGGAGGATTGATTTTGAGAGAAACAATCACACAAAACCATCATGTTGAAACTAGATAACGTAATCAGAATTGTCTGCTTTAAAGAGGATAACATATTTTAGGATATGATGCAGAGTTATATTAGAAAATTAATAGTATAATTTAATAACTTAATAGTTATGTGTATACATGCACATGCATAACAAAACTACGCAGTTGTTTTAAGTAAACTTTAAACTTTAAACCACCTGATTCATCATTGACCATTTGTAGGCAAACTTTAAACCATCTATGCAATTATGTTTTATTTAAAGGAATAACAGAACAAGTTACCAAAGCATATGTCATGATCTTTAGTCAAGAATATATATGAACACCGATAGAAATACATAATTCTCATTAACATACTATTTAAAGGAATATTGTCACCAAGCACAAAGAAGATTATGTAACTAACCTTGAAATCACGATGAAGAATATAATTCACATGCAAGCAATGAAGTGTCATAAGAATCTAAACATGCCATTTACGTAGTTTCTGCAAATAGAAGATCATTCAATTATATAATGATTTGAATCTTGTTTGGTTGTTAAAAATTATTTTAGTTCTGCTGTTATGTTGGATGAGTTTGAATCTTATTTTAACAATTGCATGTTTATATTTTTAATGATTATACTTAATAGATTATATACGGGAGTTTATTATAATTTAGCATATTTTTAACATTTTATAGAGGTGAAAATATTGATTATAAGGAAATAAAAAATGTTGAAACAAGATTAGTAACTAAATTTTCCGTTCTTAAAATATTATATAAAAATTTATATATTAGTAACAAAAAATATTTCATCACTATATATATAGCGATCGAAAATAATGAATATCTAAAAAACATATTGAATGCATTAGTAAACGAAATTATCCATCGTTATTTCTTTCTCCTTTTGTTACCAAACTAGCGACAAAAAATATTTATATTTAAAAATATGTTGAATGCGTTTAGCGATCAAAATTATTCGTCGTTATTTTTTTCTTCTTTTGCCACCAAATTGATAAGCAATCTTCAATCACTAAATCGGTCTTCCATATTTGATGATCAAACTACTTAGCAACCAAATAACGACCATCTTTCTCGGGGCTATTTTTCAAAGGACAATAAATTTAATCATTAAGTCGTTTATGACTAAGGTTTTTTGTACCATTTTTATTTCAGAAGCTAATTTTGTTACTAATTATTTTAACGACTGATTTTAGTATTTCAGCTATCAAAATTGGTGATAGCTAAAATTAAAATTAGGAATAGCAACTGAGCGGGTGCAAGTTTCATTATCTCATCCCCACTCCCAAAATAAAAATTCATCCCCTCATTCTCATCATCATACCCAATTGGTATGAAAATTTTGTCTCATCCTCATCCTTATCGGGTAACGGGTATATATACACATATTCATGCCCATACCCGCATTCTTATTATTTTAAATATGAATTCAACAATTTTTTACAAAAAATAAATAAATCAAAAAATAATAATTATGATATTATTAGGATTTAATATGAAATACAAAAAAAGGAATTGTAATTTCATAAATCTTTAACATGTATACATACATCATGTATCATGTTAATCACAATCACTCAAAATAGCTATTTTTCTCTACTCCTCAATTTGATCACTTTCTCTAAGACTTTGCCCCTAAAATATTTTCTACTTCTATGTAAAATTAACATGATCATTGCAGTTTATAGAAATAATTAAAAAAAGATAAACTAAAATTTTTGCCATTTATAAATCATTTAATAAAACACATCAAAATTCTTAACACACACATATATATAACATCACATCAAATAATATTCTCATAACACCTCAAGCCAAGTGTCTAGTGATTCTCCTACAAGATCCAATTCAAACATGCAAACTTAACCCTTAAGAACATATGAATAGAAAAAGAGAGAACACAAAAAGAGACAAAATTTACCTAAAACTGAAGTTGATTGGATAGAAATATTGTTCTCGCTCCCTAAATGGACTTTGATTTTGAAAGAGATGATTGGACATTGAGAGTTTGGAAGCGAGAAGTCAGAACTTCTACGGAGTTAGGGTTGGAAAGGAAAAGTCACAGAGAGAGAAAAAAAAATATAGAAATCAGAATTAATTAGTAAGATAATATATAGAGATAAGAAAGACTCTAGAGTTGTCTTAACTATTAATATTAACTAACAAATATCTTTTTACTAAATAAAATTATGATTTATTGAAAAAAGTTATTAACTCATTAAATATCACTTTCAATACCAATAAAAAATTAACAGTCACTCATAATATTTAAATTAAATTTTATTTTTAAATATAATTTTACAATAAATTTAATAGAGGTATATTAGTAATTTCAAACGGAGACGAGTATGAATACAGGGACGAGTATGAAAACAGGGATGGAGTGGATATGTATGTACTCATCCCTGTCCCCGTATCCAATTTAAAAAGTCGAGTATTATTCATACTCATACCTATGCCCAGTCAATGCGGAATTCCTCGTCAAACTCGGGACGGATTCGATTAATACCCACAAGGAGGTGTTTATTTGCCATCCTTAGCTAAAATGCATTTTTTTGTGTATTAAGGTAAAAAATAATAACATTTCTTGATTTCTCTACATAAATAGAGAGTATGTAGTATATAATTCTTTTATAATATATATATAAATATATAAATATACAAATATATAAATATTTATATACGATTGTATATTATTATGTATTATTATAAATTACTATATATTATTATATTAATTATGTCAAAATTTACCTATGGACTTACTCACTGAATACCTTACTCACTGATTTATCTACAAATTTTATTTTCTAGATTAATTTTACCAATAGATTTTACCTACGAAATAGAATATGTTAGTAATATTACTTATGAAATCTCATCTATCGGTAATTTACTTACAAAATTTTATTCATTGGTAAAATTTCATCAGTAAATATAAGTTATTGACAAAACTTTTTTGTAAGTATTATTTCGTCGGTAAAATAGATGTTTTTGTAGTGATCTTCCTTCTTTATGTAATTATTTTAAAGTTTAATTGAATAAACAAAAAAATATTAGTTATTTAATTGAAGAAGATTAAAAATAAAGAACTTTTAATTTATTTGATATTCAAACTTTTTAACTAGATCAAGTGAGGAGATTTAGTAAATCCAGTAGATAAGAAACATAATTATAATTACATGGTCATAAAAAGGTTTTATATTCACAACTGAGTTTTGTTAAAAACTACAAAGGTTTAGCATCTGCATAAGTCCATTTACATAATTTCTTCTTTGTTCTTTTACAAAAAGGATTACGATTTAACTAAACTATTTGCAATATCAAAATATAAATACTAATAGAGCATATTCAACCTTAGTCAAAACATACTAGGGATATAGCCATAAAAATAGTTTATTCCGATAGATCTTCTAATTCTATTAATATTTCAAGTTCTTATGGAATTAGATCTTCCAATTTAAAGTCTCCTAAGTCAAGGGTGACTGAAGTTGCAGTTGTTTTTTTCATGTTGTAAGTAGTTGGTTGGCCTCTATGGTTATGGTCATAAAAGAAATAGATAACTTCTTTAGATTCTGAAGGTCTAATGGCACCTCATAATGGTGTATACACATAGTATGATGAATTCTTCCTCCCCGAATAAAGTTAAAAGGTACATTATAACTATCTGTTACATCCATAATAAGTTTAGTATTCGGTCCACTCAATCCAGGTGTACAAATACATCTAAAATAAGTGAGTCGCTACCAATCTTCCACACTCTAGTGTATCTCTTTAACTATCCATCCCCCAGGTTTATTGGTGTTACCAACTTATCTATTTAGAAAACTTGTTACTTTAAGTAACTCATATCAACATTTCGAATACATAGTTTTCATCATTTAAGACACCACAAAATCTATCCTGAAGACATCATAATCAAACAATCACACACATAATCATAATATCAAATCAATCAACTGTCGGAAGTCGGACACTTCCGGACTCAACCCAATTCGAATAAAAGCACTAAATAGATAGTTTCTTAAACCATTAATAAGAAAATCACAAGTCTTCTAACCTAGAGTTCAAAGCTTTATTGCTCATATGTTTATAATAAAAGAAAAAAAATTATTAATATCAATTTAACATAGAATAAATAAATAAACATAAAAGAAATAAACTTTTAATTAATTAATTATACATATATATACATATATTTTAACAAAAATAGTAAACTTGTTTTATCCATAACTTGCTCTAAAAAACTTCAAATTAAGTGAAATTTGAATCTAACCCAAGGTTTTGGTATCCAATGAACTCATTTTTGAACTTAGACTTTTCAAAAACATTGTGTAAATATGAATACAAATGCAGACCAACCACGACAAAAATTTAGAAAACTAATTTCGTATTTTGAAAATGGAAGATAACTCCCCTTAACTCAAACAAGCTCTTTGATAGAAAAAATAGTGAGGAGTTTCCTAATAACCACAGAGAAGTAAAATATTTGAGAAATAAAAAGAATAGATAAGATAGAAATGAGATTAGAAACTTAAATGGTAAATATCTTAGATTAAAGAAAAGGGTCGGAGAATTAATAAATTGAAATAGGAGGACGAAGATTTTGTTTTCTCTTAGACACTGTAACTTGAGAGTGAGACAAGAGTGTTTTTAACTTTTAATAAGTGTTCGATTATAAGAGACTTAACTTACAAGTTAAGTTTTATGAATATATTCATGAGCCAATAGAAAAATGTCATGTAGTGTCTTAAAGCATAGTTTAAAAGACAAAGTCACATCAAAATTCATGTGTTAGATTAATCTATTAAAATATCAACTCAAACCAAACCTTGATACTTCAAAAACATTTTAACATATTAACGTGTTAATCTATTAAAAATGTGTAAATGACCATGGTAATTTTTAAGACGATTTTGTATAATAATTTCAAAATTAACATGATCATTTAATTGTTTAGAGAAAGAAGCTTACATATCATTTTAAAAACAAGATTACATATTAACGAAACTCTTCAATTTTCAAAAGATCTTCATGATTCATCACCAAGGAGGTTGGAAGTTGACTTCATCAAATTATTAAACCTTGTGCAAGCAGTTCCAACTTCATTAAAAAAATTGATATGATTAAATGGCATACACACATCAAATAGAAAATTAACAATAAACTAGGAATTCAACAATAACTGTGTATAGTCATATTATTTTGTAAAAGAAAAAAAAATTAACATTTAAAGATATAGATTGTATATTTGATTGAATTGAATGCATTATACATAGACAATGAAATTAATCAAAATTATAATTGATTACTTGAATTACATTATTTCAAATTTACCTGGCTATTCATTTAAATAAATGGTAACACCTTCAATAAGATCACAACATATGTCATTACCGAAGTTTCAACTCGAAACTCCTCCATTGCTGTGAGCTTGTATGTGTCAAAACACAATAAAAAAGGCCCTCCTCCGGCAAATGGTCTATCTATTCAAAGATGGAAAGCTTCACTTGTGGCAGTGAGACAATTTGGTGGATTTGTCATAGATTCTAATGTTATAAAGCAAGTTGCTGCCTTGAAAGCTAGTTTTGCTACCACCAAATGAGGTGCTGCTACTCATAAAAGGTTTCATTGTTGCTCAATACAGTGCTCCTTTAGAATTGTACAATAAAGTGAAAATAATCATATTCATAATGAATGACATGGAATAAGCTCCACGAGCAAAATTCACCATGTTCTTAAATTACTAATTAATATTCTATATGAATATGAATATTAGGATAGTTGCAAAATGAACTAGTAAACTCCATTTTAGGTTATCTTTTTTCTTAATGTAGAAACAAATTAGGATAGACTTGACTAGGAATAAAGATGAGATATGCCACAATGATGGATTAGCGTGCTAACACGCCAATTTTTTTTAAATATGTGTGTTTTTTTAAACATACACTTTATCTTGTGAAATTTTTTCTAAATTTTAATCAGTTAATTAATGTTTTTATTGGAATAATTTAAAATGATAATTACTTTTATATATTAAATATAATTTTTTTAAAGAGAGTTAAGGGACCAGTCCACTCTATCTTTTTTAAGCAGAAAATAATTAAAATATATAAGAGTACAAGAGGGGTACAGTCCACCCTACCTGTGGCTCGAAAGACTAGTATACTAAGATGTATGGGTCAAGACAAATTTAAAATGTCATCTAAATCCATTAAACTAATGATGAATTAACAAGTTAATCCATTTTACCACACATAATGAATATAAACTTATTAGTTATTGCAAAATGATGATAAAAGTCATGCATATATAATCTTTATGTTT
The DNA here is from genome assembly GCA_030347555.1 of Lablab purpureus. NCBI lineage: Eukaryota > Viridiplantae > Streptophyta > Magnoliopsida > Fabales > Fabaceae > Lablab > Lablab purpureus. Next base: position 22,507,986 of record CM059255.1, on the reverse strand, counting down.
AAAAGAATGTTAGTTATAGAAAGAGGAGAATTTGAGTAGAAATTAAATCTAATTTTTGAATTTTTTTTTGTAATTAAGCATAATAGATGTTTTAAGGGATATTTTATGATGACCAAATGCGTTAGAACACATATAATAAAAAAAGATAAAGAATATGTTGTTTTAATAGTGGTTAACTCTTAACTTAGAGTATGTCAATTTCTTCAATATTAGTAACAAAAGGTTCTCCTAATCAAAACTTGATTACAAATATTCTTATTACCACGTCTGACTTATAATGAGTATAAAAAATTACTCTAATTATTTGTTACTCGCCGCTTAAGATTACACACATCAAATCTCTTTTAAGTAAAATATATAAAATCTCTCCAAATTATATAATAATAAAATTATATATACAATATTCACACTCGAATCATATATATATAGTTATAATTATATTAAAATGATTTTCTATCTTGATTATAAAAATATAATCTAAACATATAACATATTTCATATTAACTATTCGAAAATTCAATGTGCTTTCCTTGAGTTTTAACACCTATTAGAGACTTAATTGTAAAAATACAATCTAAATATATAACTATTTTTATATGCTGTATAATTTGATGTTGAATATATATATTGATTATAGAATAACATGTTTCTTAATATCAACTATTCGAAAATCCAATGTGCTTTTTCCTTGAATTTTGACACCTATTAGAGATCTAACTTGTTAGTCTTCAAGCTGCTTGCTTTTCAGATTTAACGCTTTTATACTATCCACACCATTTAATCTTATTGGACTCAACTCAACTCAAAAAAAATATTATTTGTAAATCTTACTTTCCAAACATACTTTTATTTAAATATAATATTACTTTTTCAGTTTGTTTTTTTACTAAACGTGTATATATCATAACTAGACATGACAACATCACGAGATGGAACGGAAGCGGGACACAAGAGGGCAAGGGCAGCTTCCCGTCCTCCATTTTCGACTCATTTAATTATTTATATCTCACTTCCATTTCTGTCAGTGATAAAAATTTAGTTCCTACATTCATCCCATCAGAGTTGGGTTTTCCTAACCCGTTCCATTTTATTTTTTTAGAATATAATTTTAAAAATTTATTTTTTTAAAATATAAATTTTAAAAAAAATTGTGTGTTACAAAAATAAACTATTAAAAATAAGTTTATAGAGACTAAATATTTTAATATTAAATATCTTTATATATATATATATTATTTGTTTATACATAAATTAATATTTTTAATGTTACAAATTTTAAATTATTTTACTGATAAAGTATATTTTAATTTGTTATTTTATAATATAATATGTATGTAAAAAAGTGTTTGATAATGTTTTTTTTTGTTTTATGTATATCAAGTTTAATTTATCGATTTTCAAATATACATAATATAAAGTCTAATAATCCTTCAAAATGAATATCAAATACATATTTAAAAACACTAATAAATAAATAATTTTCAACTATTAATCTTTCAAAGCACACTATATAAAAGAAAAAAATTTCAAACAAGCAAATATCAGATAATCTAATAATCGCCTTCCAAATTAGAAATAATGTCATTCTCCATTAGTTCACATACATAATTCAAAATAAATTGTATCATCGAAAAAGAAGCAAAGAACTACCCTTATGTGTTTACCAAATTGGTTGAAGTGATTGAGAAAAGTAAATGTATGGAGTATGGGATAAAGAGAAGAGTATATTAAACTGATTGAAGAAATTGAAGAAGTTGAAAGAGTAAGTCAAGAGTAGAAAAAAAGATAGAAGTGTGAAACATACACTAAAAATAGAGTTACAGAATAGATAATGTAGCTCTTTATGTATGAAAAATAAAAAGAAAATATTAAATAAAAATAGGATTTAATTTTAATTTAAAAACAAAATAGGATGAAGATTGCATTATCCATCTTCGATCCCGAATCCAGTTTCTTAAAATGAAAAAAACTCAAACATGGCCAACTCGATTTTTCCTGTGAAACGGAGGAGCATATGTGCAGGTTTGGTTGTGATAGGAAATCCCTCTTTCAGTTTTTTTAAACTATCAAAACATAAAAATATTTTATTTATTTATATATAATTCTCATTCACAAAAAAATTCGAGGCAACATTAATAATTTTTTATAGTTTACGTTTTTTCACTTACTTTTTATTAATTTATTACTCACACATATATATATATATATATATATATATATATTAATAATATTTTATTAGGGTAAAAAGTGAGAGAGTGTGTAATGGGTAATTCTTTTATAATATATATGAATTTTTAGTACAAGTAGTTTAAATTGACAATCTGATATTAGTCTTGCACACATTTAATTCATTTAACTATAGAAACTCTTAATTCATTTAAAGATTTTGACTTTTGTACTTAATACATGTAATTCATTTAATCATATTGACTTTGTGTATGGAATTTTATATAAAAATATTGATTATGTAATAAATGTTTTTGTGCAAAAGAGAGTCTAATAAGCATGTATATATATTGGTGAATTTTTGTAGTGTACTTGTGGATATGAAATTGAAGTTTGTGGTGACTAAATAATTGTCATTTTTTGACCATGGCTTCTACCACCACATTCCTGTTCCTAGTTCTCTCCAGCTTCCTCTTAGCATCTTTCTTGGTTGTTGAAGGCAAAATTGCCCAATCATGCGACAAGTTTGAATGTCCCATCTACAATGTCACAGAACTGGGCAACCAATATGAAATCCGTCGCTATAATTCGCCCGTGTGGATTTCTAACTCCCCTGTTCACAACGTTTCCTTAGTTACAGCCACACTAAATGGTTTTGCAAGGTACCTTATTTTTTCTTTTCTTAAATTCCTTTAATTATCACCACTAATATATTCATAACCATTTTTCAATATATTTATATCAAAATTCTATTTAAGATTTCAATCCTTCATTCTTATTATTATATAGGTTTAATAAATATTTTGATCATAATATTTTATGAGAATTTATAATGTTTTTCATGTTTTTTTTCAATAGAGTCTCAAATTTTATTTTTTTAATTGAGTTCCAAATTTATTTTTTTTCAATTGAGTCTCAAATTTTATCTGTCAATGTAATTTTTTTTGTAAAAAATTTACAGACTGTAATGTTCATATTCATATTTGTACCATTTTGTCATGATTCACATACGATGACTTAATTTGAATGTGTTTTGTCTCATATAGTTAACGTCATTAACATTAATCTAATAAAAAAATATCATAGTAAAGATTTTAATAAAATTTAGGATTTAATTGAGAAAAAAATTAAATATGAAAAACATTGTAAATTCTTACAAAATATTGAGACCAAAATGTCTATTAAAGTTATTATATATAATGTTTACTATGTTGTTTTGGTTGGTAAAGCATAATTTTTTTCTAACACTAAAGAAGTATTTTAATATTATTATTATTATTATTAACACCTATTTAATAATTCTAAATAATAATAAAATATTAAATTTTACTTTTTACTTTTTTTAATAAAGTATAAACTGATTTATTAAATAAAATATTAATATATATGTAGTTATAGAATTAAAATGCAATTTTCTCGCACAAATATTAATGCCAGTCATATTTATAATTACAGAAAAAAAAATGGAACAAGTTTTATTTTCTCATTGTTTATTTTCTTAAGAAAAATTCTTTTCGTCCCTGTTTTTGGTTGATATAAAATTTTTGTTTAATTAACTTTTCCATCGAATAAATAGTTTTGCAAGCTACCTTTATTTTCTTTTATGGCGTTCATGTATTCGTTTAAATATCAACACTATTTATAATTGTAATTATTGTGGCTTTGAACTCCTTTACTTGTCTTGGATTTACTTGATATCATCATAATCGTTTCAGTTCTTTCATGGCTTTTTAATTAAAAAAAAACTAAGAAAGATAAAAAAATTCTTTTAAATCCAAATTGAACTTACGTTTTTCTTTATTAAAAACAGCTAAGAAATAAAAAACAATATTTCTTTTAAATCCAAATTCAACTTGTATTTTGGATTGGTGAACTGATTATATAACTGATTCAAAGAAACTACATAGCCAACTTAGAAAAGCGTGGGTCAAAAAGTAAAATTAAAAATATTTAATAATATGTTACTTACTTTTTTCTTAAAATATTAAAGAAACAAATTTTAAAGTATTTATCTTTTGCTTTTTATCCCTCATATAAACATATATCTTTTAAAAATATCAAATGAACATTATTAAAATGTCAATTTAAGTATAATGATATATTTTATTTCATTTTTTATGTATTTTAAATGTTAGTAATCTCTACATTTATATTAAAGAAACTAATATATATATTATAAAAAGAAAAGAAAAAGTAGTATGAAATTTTACAATTATTTTATTCAAATTTAAAAAAAAAATCTTACAAAATAACTGGATAATTGATATGGTTACACGTTACATGTAACCATACTCATCAAATAGCAAATTAATTAACCACGAACTCAACAATAACTTTTGTGCTGTAATATTGTTATGTAGAAAAAAAAAATTAACAATTAAACGTATAAACCGTATATTTGATTGAATTGAGTGCATTATAAATGGAGAGTAAAATTAATGAAAATAATAATAATAATAATTACTTGAATTGCATAATTGCAAATTTATCAGGCTATTCAGTTATATTAAGGGAAACAACACGTACAAGAAGGTGATTAAGATGACAGCACCTGTGCTCACTGAAGTTTCAACTGGAGAGTCGTCCATTGTTGTGAGCTTGTATGTGTCAAAAGACAATCAAAAGGACCCTCCTGCGGCGAATGCTCTATCTGTTCAGAGATGGAGAGATTCATATGTGGCAGTGAGACAATTTGGTGGATTTGTGAATGATTCTAATGTTGTGGAGCAAGTTGCTGCCTTGTATGCTAGTCTTGTTGGCACCAAATGGGCTGTCACTTCTCGTAAAAGTTTCATTGTTGCACAATACAATGCTCCTTTTGAATTGCACAATAGAGTGAATGAGATATGGTTCTTGTATCAGTAATCATATTCATAATGAATGACATGGAATAAAATAGACCAGAAAAATTCACCAAGCTATGTTCTGAAATTAGTCTTTATTATATATAGCATAATGATATGATCATCTTCTAATCTTAGTCTCATTCAAAGATATAGGTTGATAGGTTATCGCCACATCAGTGCCTACCATTATCCCATATCAGAAACAGAAATTGTTCCAATAATTCTTAATTGTATGAGCATGAATATGAATATTAGGAGTTAAAAATTAACCGGCACTACTACAGTTTAATATCAGTTTTCTACGTCGGTTGTAACATAAACGATGTAAAACAATTTGAATCGCCCATTTTATGTATGAACTAGGGATGGCAATTAGACCCGCACCCGTAGGGACTGAACCGCCCCCGCCCCGAGTTTGACGGGGAAAAACCGAGTTGACCGGGTTCGGAGTCGGGTTCGGGGTCGGGTTCGGGTTTTCCCCGTTTAAATCAATCGGGTTCGGGGTCGGGGATGGGTAATACAATCCCCGCCCCGCCTCCGTACCCATCCCCGTCCCGTCTTTAAATTTAAACATAAACCCTAAAACTATTCATATTCTTTCTTAATATTTCTTTTTATTTTTCATACATAAAGGGTTACAGTATCTTCTCTGAAACCCTATTCTCTATTCCACACTTTTCTCTTTTCTTCTACCTTTCACTCATTCCTTCAACTTTCTCAATCTCTTCAGCGAGTTTCAATATACTCTTCTCCATCTCTCATCCTCTACACATTTACTTTTCTTAGTCCCTTCAACCAATTTGGTGAACGCATAACATAAGGTTAGTTCTTTGTTTCTTTATCAATTTTCTAAATATTGTGCATTGATAATAACATCTATTATTATTTTATTCTCTAAAATTTTTTGTGAGGACTTCATTTGAGGGATTTGCTGAGCAATATTTTGTAATTTCATTGTGGTTAATCTATTACATCTATGGTTAGATACATAACATTTTGCGCAATTTCTCACATACTTTCTACATTTGTTTTGTATATTGGTTTGAGTATTCATACTTCTATTTTTATTTTTCATTTTCTAGTATTATTTTATTTCTATTTTGTTTTTTAACATCTTATTTACCATTGATATTTAAATTTTAAAAGTGTATTCATTGTAAACTATGTAACCCTATTACCTTTGTTTGTAATCTCTTTGTGATTAATCTATTACATTTATGATTAGATACATAACCTTTTGTACAATTTTGCATAGATTTGTTATATTTGTATACTGGTGTTTCTATTTCTATTTTATTTTTATTTTCTAGCATATTTTTATTTCTATTTTCATGTTCTTAATTTTGATTTTCCTCAAAATTAAATTTTAAAAGTGTCTTCTTTGTTAACTATATAATTGTTGTGATTTTTTATTAATTTTGGAGTCTATCTTTATCATTCTTTTTTACAATTTGTAATCTCTTTGTGAGTAATCTATTACATTTATGATTAGATACATAATTTTTGTACAATTTTGCACAAATTTGATATGTTTGTATACTAGTATTTTTATTTCTATTTTATTTTCATTTTCTAGCATATTTCTATTTCTATTTTAATTGTTTTCATTTTCATATTCTTAACTTTGATTTTCCTCAAAATTAAATTTTAAAAGTGTCTTATTTGTTAACTGTATAATTGTTGTGATTTTTTCTATTAATTTTGTAGTCTATCTTTATCTAATCTTTTTGTGACTAATTTATTACATTTATGATTAGATACATAACTTTTTTGTACAATTTTGCACATATTTGTTATGTTTGTATACTGATTTTGAGTGTACCTATTTTTATTTCTATTTAATTTTTATTTTCTAACATCATTTTATTTCTATTTTAATTGTTTTTATTTTCATCTTCTTAACTTTCATTCTCTTCAAAATTAAATTTTAAAAGTGTCTTCTTTGTAAACTGTATAATTAATCACTGTCATTTTTTATTAAAATTAAAATTTAAAAAATTATTGTTGAGAAATGTGATAAATAAATCATTTTACTTTTGTAATTGCAGAAATTTTATTTGTTGTTATGGAAAATATTGGAATATCACAAGCACATCAACCAATGTTAGAAGAAAATGTAGACCCTTCAATCAGTGGTCCTACTAATACACCAAATGAAGTTCCCCCAGCAACAAAAGATAATGAGCATGAAGAAACTGCACAATCAGGATCAAATAGGCTTAAAAGTAAATAATAGAGAGGATAAAGCTCAATGCAATTATTGTAAAAAGCTTTTGGGTGGAAAATCAAAAAATGGAACAAATAATTTGTAAATAATTTATACTAAAATAATAAACTAAAATATACTTCATCAAGAAAATAATTTAAAATTTGTAACATTATAATATATAAAAAAAATATTTAATATTAAAATATTTAATTTCTATAAATTTATCTTTAATAGTCTATTTATGTGATACGCTACATATATATATATATACATATTATAGTTATGCTTAAATTTTTAGATTTATTTAAAATATTTTAAAATTATATTTTAAGAAAATAAAATGGAACGGGGATGGGGGCGGGGCGGGGAAACCCAACTCCGATGGGGATGGGTGTGGGGACTAAATTATTATCCCCGGCGGGATTGGGGGCGGGGACGGGGATGGTTAAGTGAATCGGGGACGGGGGGGGGGGTGGTGAAACCCGCCCCGCCCCGTTGCCATGCCTAGTATGAACGAATCGATGTAAAATATTCGAATTGTATATTCGACGTCGCTTTTTTGCAAAACTGACGTCGAATATTAAAACTATAACGTCGGTTGTGGTTCCAAACGACGTAGAACTCTTCATGTTCAACTTGTAACGTCGTTTCTAGGGTGCAACCGACGTAGAAATTCCTATAAAACCTAATCCCCCATTTTCCTCCTCACTTTTTCTATTCTTTGACGTGCTCTTGTTCGTCGTCTTCCCCGTCGCGACCCTCCCTCTCCTCTGCGACAGCGACGACGGCCTTCCTGCCCCTCATCGACGTCAACCCTGCCGCCCCTTCCTCCTCTCCTTGCGCGAAGCAAAGCTCGTCGTTGCGCTTTGGTCCGTCGCCGTTCTCCCTACTGGAAGCTCCTCTTTACCGTCGGCGAGCTTCCCCTTGATTGGACCAGCTCCCCTTCACCGCCGCCGACGTGAGTGATCCCCCTTGCCGTCAGCCCTTCACCGCCACCGCCGCTGCTAGGTTTGTGTTTTTTTTTTAATTGATTGTTTTGTAAAATAGTTGTTCTATGATGAGTTTATTGAAATGATAATTTTCCTATACATGATGTTGCTGATAATTTGGCTGTGCCCATGGGACTTTATTGATATATTTAATGTTGTTTGAAATTTTGGATTTAGGAAAATAACAGAGGAAACTCTGCTGAAATTGATGTTATGGTTTGTCTCTTTTATAGAGCAAACTCTACTAAATTTTCCTTATAGTAATCAGTGATATTAAATTCATTGATGACCGATAAGTTTTTTATTAACTCTTAATTGTAGTCTAAAATCCGAAAATGAATCGAAGTTGGATGAATGCAAGTCGTATATCAGAAGAGTACGAGAATGGAGTTGAAGAATTTTTTAGTTTTGCTGAACGAAATGGTCTGAAGATGAATGGAAAATTTTATTGTCCCTGTGTTAAGTGTGTTAATGGAAGAGTTCAAACCGTAGATATAATACGAGAACATCTTATCTGTGAGGGGATCATGAAAAATTATACCACATGGATATGGCACGATGAACTTATTGATATTCCAATAGTATCACAAACTGTGGAGGAGAAGGATGTCAGTATGGAAGATCAAATAGAGGATATGCTTCGTGATGTGGGTCAGGAGAGCTTTCTTTAAGTACATGCACCTATATATGATAAATTGAAGACTGATTCAGAGACGCCTTTGTATCCTGGATGTACAACTTTCACACCATTGTCTTCTATATTAAGATTGGTCAATTTGAAGGCAAAGTTTGGTTGGAGTGATAAAAGTTTCAATGAATTGTTAGAAGTTTTGAAAGAGATGCTTCCAGATGAAAACACATTGCCTGACCGTATGTATGAAGCAAAGAAGATACTTTGTCCAATGGGTTTAGAATATAAAAAGATACACGTTTGTCCTAATGACTGTATTTTATACAGAAAAGAGTTTGAATCTCTTCACAAGTGTCCAAAATGTGGTGTATCACGTTACAAAGTCAAGGATGGTGATGGTTCTGGTGAAGATAGCGATAAAAAGGGTCCTCCTGCAAAGGTTATATGGTATCTTCCAATAATTCCAAGGTTTAAGCGATAGTTTGCTAATGAAGAAGATTCAAAAAATCTCATATGACATTCAGTTGCAAAGAAACGTGATGGACAACTTCGACATCCGAATAATTCTCCGCAGTGGAAGAAAATTGACTGTCTATTTCCAAGTTTTGGTAGTGATGCAAGAAACCTTAGACTTGGACTAACTACAGATGGAATGAATCCTTTTGGTAACTTAAGCACTAACCACAGTTCATGGCCAATTTTATTGGTCATCTACAATCTTCCACATTGGTTGTGCATGAAGCAAAAATATGTTATGTTATCTATGATGATTGTAGGTCCAAGACAGCCAGGAAATGACATAGATGTTTATTTAAGTCCTTTGGTAGATGACTTAAGATTGTTGTGGGAGGAAGGAGTAGAGGTGTTTGATGGGTATCGACAAGAGAATTTCAAGTTACATGCAATGATATTTTGTACCATAAATGACTTCCCAGCATATGGTAACTTAGAATGAAAATATGCAGGTATGAAAATTTATGGAAAATGAGGAAACATAATCTGTATTATAGAATTGGAACAGACTTTCTACGTCGGTTATATATATAACCGATGTAAAAAAGTATGTCATACTTTCTACGTCGTTTATCTGTTTAATCGACGTTGTTTGGTCATGAATATTCAACGTCGGTTTATTTTGAACCGACGTAAAAAATCTTACTTTTTACGACATCTTGTTCAACGTCGGTTTTGGGGCCGTCGTGACAATGCCCCCACAACCGATGTGGAATGGCTTTCCTGTAGCAGTGCAGTTTGTTCCATTGTAGGTTATCTTTTATCTGGTATGTAAAAATGAATCGAGATGGACTTTGGACACTGTAATAACAACGAGATAAAGGTCCTAACGAGCCATTCTACTAACAAGCTAACATGTAATTTTTTTTAATATATGTGTTTAACATGAATATTTTGACAAAAATTTTATATGATGACCAAGAGTGTTAGACCACATGTAATATAAAGAGGTCTCAGTACATTTTTTAATAGTGATTTACCTTAACTTAGGGTATGTTCATTTCTTTAATGTTGACAATAAAAGGTTTCACTTATTAAAACTTAATTATAAGTATTTTTACTATTATTTTTGTCTTACAATGGGTATCCAAAGCCACTTTGGATATATATTAGTCTTTCCTTAAGGTTAAGCATAAGTACATTATATCTCTCTATACAAAATATACAAAGTTTCTTCAAGTTATATAATAATAAAGTTGTTTATAAAAGGTTCATACTCAAATGAATGAAAATGAAGTGAAAAGACTCATTGCCCCTAAGAGGACAAATTTACAAATAGAACATTTTCTTTATATATCATCTAGCATATGATTTTTTTAAGCACTTAAGAAGGTATTGAATGAAGAATGGTTGTATGAATGTGTGTACATTTTTTGATTCATTGTTGAACAAGTCATCAAGTTCATATGGATGGTGCAACTACTAGTTATAAGAGTAACAAAATTATTCCTTACTATCCAATATTCTTGCTTTTTATTATAACTAAACACTTGCATGCCTTAACATAAGTATATTAACAACCTCCTTATTTATATTCTACCTTAAATTAAGTTATTATCTGAATTATTAGTTTATGATTCTTCTCAAACTATTTTTTGTTGACTTTCTTCTATATTTGTTACATTTGTATTTTCAAACTTATTATTTTAATAATTTTTCAAGTTCTTCTTTAGTTTAAGTTTTTGTAATTACATCAATTTCTACTTGTAAACTTCTTGATATCTAATAGCTCAAAAGTAAAAGATTATGTAATTATTTAAGAGTAGAAAAAATAAACAAAGATAACTTAAAACTTTTGTAACGTCAAAAAGAAAATGTTAATGAAATATTTGTGTTTGTGTCTTTGTTTACCAATTTTTTGTACAATTATTCAGTATGATAAGGCATTTTACATTTATTTTATAAATATTTATTTTACAATTAGTGTTTAGTTCACTTTACTATTTATCTTGTGAAAAATTTCTACTTTGATTTCATATATTTCAAAATCATCTGAGGCGTTAAATTAGTTATGCATATTATGGAGTTATAAGGTCGATTTAGTGGTTAAAGAAGAGAAAGAAAGGAAGTGGAGGATAAATTGTGGGTTCAAATTCCCTCACTAATAAAAACTAACATTTTCCGATTTAAAATAAAATTATACACATTATGTTGAAATTCTCTTTCGTAAGTAAAACTTACAATTATAATAAGTTGTGTTATTCATAAGAAAATATAAAGGTTGGTTACTTTGTTGATAAATATAAATAACTAATTGCTTTCATATAAATCTAAACACACAAAAAATCATAGAGATATAAATTATATTTCTATAGTTTTAATATGGTGTTTAATATAAAAATTCGACTCTACAAATGACTAGTAATTTAATTAACTTTCTCTATTTATGATTTTACGTTTTAATTATTTTTTTAAAACAACTTTTGAAATGGAATAAATTTTTAATTTAAACACATAATTACCACACTTACATTTATATGAACATTTTGATCTCTTATTAATAGTATTGATAGCGAACACATTTTGCCATATTAAACTTTATTGTATAAGAATAAGATATAAAAAATAAAAAAGATTTAAAGGAAAAGAGAAAAACTTAAGTAAAAGAAGAAAAGAGATAGAATATTGAAAATTTATTTGATTGTTATTGCATCATAATATTTTTATATAAGTGAATTTTAAAAATGTATTATTATCTTACAATGTGTCTTTCATATCCTTTATATAATGTTTTCCTTGAGAGTTTAAAATTTTAAAAATATAAATTTTTAGGATTTAGGATCTCATGATATTTTTTTTAAGAAAATGTCCATTTAACTAATTCAAAACTTATTCTTTTAATTAATTACCACTTTGTTCATTTCTTGATTCAATTTTTTTTATTTAATTTTCTCGAGTTTATTTAGCTATATTGAGTATATATATTAAGATATACTTTTTAGGAATTAAAATTGTAAATTTAAATTTCACATTAGATAAAAATGTTAAATAATATATAAAAATAATTCATAATCACTTAATCTTAAAGTTTTGGATTAAAAATAATATGAAATTTATTATGAATTTATTTATGTTTCATCAATGTTGAATCTTTTCTATTTAAGATTTTCTCTCTTCCAAGAAAAATGGACATTAGTATCAAAGTACCGTTGCAGTGAACTGTAGAAATTTAAGAGTTTAAATCTCACGTGAAATAAAATTAAAAAAGATAAAATATAAAAAAAACTTCTCATATTTATTTAGTGTTGCTTCTCTCCATTTTTCCCCTTAAAAAAAACCAACAAAACCTTTTACTTTGAAGTTTTTTTTAAGTAATCATTTAGATCTCATAATATCTTTAATCTTATTTTTATATTATTATTTTTAGTATTTATTAATCTCATATTAATTTATCTGACTCTAAAATCTAAATAATCAAATCCTTTTAAAAATAAATATACAAATATTTCCTTTTGTACTACTAAATTTTATTATTTCGTATAATGTTTGGAATCTCTTTAACTACTACATACTCATTTACTTGAATTAAAAATTTAAGAAAGATTACTTTAAATAAAAAGATTTCACAATTGTTATTTGTTTCAAATTTAAATAAAAATAAAAATTTATTTTCACATAAAACATGCTGATAATATATAAAAGAAAATATATTTAAAATTAATATCACTTTGAAAGACGAAAACTATATTTAATATCCTTTGTACTTTATTAACATGGAAGAAAACTAACTTCAAATTTTGACCAGAAAAGGCAGAAACGCGGGATAGTAGTTGAAGTGTGGTCTTTTTCTTATTCTTTTTGCCCTAATATTTGAGTCCACAATGTCTATAGTTGAACATATAAAAGCAAAGTCAACGGTCAGAAACGTTGGCTAAAACATTCGTCTATATATCTATTCTCAATCTCCTTCACCCTCTTCAATTTCCACATAACAGTTTCAGTTTTCTGACATTGGTGCTGCTGAAGAACTTGAGTCCTGAAATGAGAACTGCAACCACAAAGGTGGAAGCCATTAACGGTCCACGACCTTCTTCATTGGCCATCAACAAATATTCGCATCTCATTCGCAAGCCTTCTTCTTCATCATCGTCATCTTCCTTGTCTCATGTTGCATTGACCAAACCCCACCACACCAGTAACCCCATCATCATCTACACTGAATCACCGAAGATAATTCACACGAAGCCTCGAGATTTCATGGCTCTGGTTCAAAGACTAACTGGCATGTCAAACCCCAACGATGCCACGTTCTCCCAGAATTCTGGGTCTCTTACCAGTGATGGCTCCGACAAGAGACAAGAGAATGATGAACAACAAGGGGAAGATGTTGGGGATGGTCAAAGTTGTGTAAAGGAAGAGCCTTTTGATCTTTCTAATATCGATTTTTCGGATTTGCCTATTTTCACGCCAAATTCCGTTTATAGATATGATGGTTCAGCATTTGGGTTTTTGGCTACTCTGTTATCACCTTCCGGAATGGAATTCATGAAAGAATTGCCTGAATATTAATGGAATCAGTGTTAGTTAAATTTGGCTGTGATGTTTTTTCTCTAAATTGTGATTTTGTGACATCTATGTCCTGCTACTTACGAAGTAGGTTGGTGTTTAATTTGTTTTTAAATTACAATATGTTAATTTGAAAACATATCATTCTTGAATACAGTAAAGATACAATATTGACCAGAGATTATATCAGATTAGATCAAAATTGTGTGTATAAAATTATACAAATTTCACTTTAAAACTAACTTTATAAGGTAAAATTAGATTTAAAATTCACTTAATATGTATTCTATTTTAGTAAAAAGATGGTTGGATTTATTGAATCATTTGTTATTAAATTATCTACAAATATCTAGTTTCATAATTGAAATATTCTATTTTTAATGTGCTATTATTTACAAATATCTAGCTAGTTCCATAATTGAAATGTCCAATCTTCAATATTAGAAAGCCGTAGGTTTCACTGTCAATTAAAGATTAACTCAAAACCAACTTTAAAGAGTTGGGTTATATTTAAAATCTACTTTTTAATTAAAATATTTTGTGAACTTGATTTATATTTAAATATTTTTTAGTCCAAAGTAAAATATAAAGGAGGCTGGTTTTGATTTTGGTCTAATAATTTTTTAGTTTATTTAATATTTTTTTATCTTTTGTATTATGTGATATTTGATATCTTATTACGTGTTAAACAAAGAGTGAAATAACTATAGTGTTGTGATATATAATGCGAGTGGTTATAATTTGTGAATGTTTTGTTTAAAGTATATAAAATGCAAATAGTTTATTTATTTATTCTAAAATAAATATTACAAGTTAAAATTAGTTATTTTGGAATTTTAATAAGTGAAAAATAAGGAAAAATATTTTTAAGAAATTAAAGTGTTGAGTGATTCATACATTATAGTCAGATTTTTGTTTTGTAACATAGGGCAGCACATCTAGAATTTTGTGGCTAGGGCTATGAAGTTGGTGGCAGACATTGGACCACTTACTGGATTCCCTATTATTTTCTGTAGCCACTTGTTTTTAGTATCTTTATTGCTTATTATATAAAGGCTGCTATTCTATAGTTTTATGTAATTATTATGTTTCCAGCATTATTGATTTGGAAAAACAACTTCCATGCTCTTCTGCCAATACTATAAACTCGTCTAAGTGTTAAAAGCTGTCAATTAAAAAGAAAAAAATAATTAAAAAATAATGCTAGTTGAGACTTTAACCACATTTCTTTATTTATTTGAGGGCATATCATCATATGACCATATTTTTGTCAACAAGTAAAGAAATCACACATTACACTTCTGAACTTAATTTCGAAATTTTAAATTAAGTTTTTTTAAATGATATTGTATTCTACTCTTGTTACTCGATTCTTATCAAACTAAGTAAATATCCAACTTTACATTCACTACAAGAAATAGTAGATATAGTTACCAAAATCTAGTGTTGGCTCGCAACCGACGCTATTAGCATCGGTCAAGTAGACTTTACACCGACGCTAAGAAAAGAAAAAAAAATTAGAATCGGCTAAGTCGACATTAAGCTGTAAAATAAATAAATAAAAAAATATATAAATTAGCGTCGGCCAAGCCGACACACAAATTAAATTAAAAATTTAAAATTATTAACATTACGTCGACTTAGGGGATACTAAAGTAATTAAAAATATAATAATAGGAATAGCGTCGGCCAAGCCGACGCAAAATTGGACGTAGGGGTAGCGTCGGCTCAGCCGACGCTAAGTGGGATAATTTGCGTCGGCCCAGCCCACGTATGACCGACGCTATGTTCAATTTTTTGTGTTGGCCTAGCCGCTTGAGACTTTAACCACATTTCTTTAATAAGAAAGGTGATGAGAAAAAAATAATTAAAAAAATAATGCTACTTGAAACTTTAATCATATTTCTTTATTTATGAAGGCATATCATCATAGGACCATATTTTTGTCAACAACACATTACACTTCTAAACTTAATTTCGAAATTTTAAATTAAACTTTTTTAAATGATATTATATTCTTACTCGATTGTTATCAAATTAAGTAAATATCTAAGTTTACATTTAAAATGATTATATAGATGTGAGGAGGTAGGTTGATGATTCCATTGTCCATAAATATAGTTTTAAAATAAAGTATATGGTTATAGTAAGCCAATTAGCTTTACTTTAACAAAATTCAATATTTGGTTTGTGTGTTAAGTTACTACACACTTTTTTCTATAACCAGCATTTCTTAATTCTATAACTATCATTTCTTAAGTTGATATTATTATGAGTTTTGAATTTGATTTCTTGTTGAAATCTTTACGACAATGAAAAAATCTTTTATTAATTTAAGAGGTATTATAAAAGATAAATTTTATGAAAGAACAAGTTTGATTAATTGGAAGCATATTCCATGATGATGATATAAATCAGTATAAAAAAGTAATAATAAAAAATAAGAAGTTAAAAAAAGAAATAGAAAATGGATGAAAAAAGAACACGTCATTTTTTTTAAGAATTTCAAAGAATAAATGTAAGAAAGATGTATTATTTAAAAAAGTTTTTTAAAATAAAAATGAATATTTATGAAACTCTCCTATCTAATTATCTTACAAAATGTAGCTGTATTTAATCTTTAAAAGTGATTATAAAAAAATTTGACATCTTCTTTATAAGAGAATGTCACGAATTCAAAAATATGAAAAAGTCATTAAATGATTACAAATCATATTTAAAAAAAAAGAAATAGTAAATGTAAACATAAAACTAATTAAATTTATAATTACATTTCACTAATCATATATTTAATTCTTAGTTTATTTCTAATCAAAATTCTTAATTTATTTCTAATCAAAATTAACACATAAGTGATTCTTTAATTTTTGAAGAGAAACTTGGATAGTTTATTAATTTAAGAAAGAACACATAAAGTTCTCATCCATCCATCTTGATTTGGCCTCTAGCTTTTTCAACAAAAATTTCAAAACTACCTATTAAAAAATACAACAATCCTAAAGCCTAATAAGCAAGAACAAAATTTATCCAAAGGAAAATCAATGAGTAAAGGCTCTTGTTCTTAGTATAAGTATTTTGGAGGCATCACGAAAGAATTATTCATCCTTCATTTTTCACTTTTTAAGCTACACTAAGGACATGAAGAGTTTCCTTATCATTTGAACCTATTTTATAGATATTGAGTTTGTTTTTGTTATTTCTAATTTTAAAAATAAGTTACTTAACTTGAAAAACTTTGAATTAAACTTAAGAATCACTTTAACAAAAGCCGATACATAATTAAAAAAAGTTAAAATAAGAAATAAAATCATTTTCAAAAACTAAATTATAATCGTTCGCGCATTCAAATACAAGACAAATTATTTATTTAATGGATGAAGCCTGACGTTGTGGAATAACTACGAGTAAGGAATGGTTTCAAGTGGAGTTTGAGAGTATATTATTAAAATCAAATAAATAAAAGAACATATCTATAATATTTTCAATATTTAAAAATATTTGAAATATATTTGATTCTAATATCCTTCAGTTTTTATTTTTGTTGGTTGTTAAGATGATGATCTTTAATTTTATATAAAGTTCAGTAATATGTAATTTTCACTCTAAAACTGAAAGCCAACCATTTTATCGTTTAAAAAGGGATAATCAATAATTGCCTTTGATGTCACATATAAATTATATCCATATTTTACGACATTAGGCACACCAACCAAAAACTATTGTTAACTTTATGAGCCTTAGAATTGTTTATTCACCTACCGTGTACATAAAAACCTCCAACACCTTTATGTTTGTTATCTCCAAGTTTTCAAGTAATCCACATGTTTTAGTTTTTCAATCTTATAAGAAAGAAGAAATATGTTTTCCAACCTTAAACGCCAATCAAATTATTTGATATTTGAGGAATTATTTTGAAACAATTAATACGAAAATACATTAGTTATTTATAGTGATACTTTTATTAGCTTTTCTGGTATTTTGCCTTGAAAAAAATTGTAGATTAATTATTAATTTTATATTTAAAATTTATAAACTTTAAATTGGTATGTAAGAAATATTATCGGTATTAACAACTGTTTCAAGATTTAAAAAGAGATATTTATGACAAATAAATTTTAACAAATTATCATCACAAAAATTATGTGTATAATAATATTATATGAGTTCTAGTTAAGACAAATATAATGTGAGAATGTATTTTATTAATTAAAAATATATTGATATAATGACTAAAAATATTAATATATTTATATATCTAGAGGTTATTCTACATATTAAAGTAATTAAAGTATACAATAAGATATGATTCAATTTTTTATTATGAATTGATGATTGTCTCAATAATCTAATGAATATGAAATTTTTTATAACAAAAATATCAAGTATAAAAACTATGAAGTTACGTTAGAATGACGTACATAATATAAATTAAAATGGTTGAAAAAAATTAATTTGGAGTATGAGTTAAGCATCTCCAAGACTGCAGGATATGATCTAGAAGAAGCTATGAACTACATACAAAATATCAAAGGATAAATTTGATGATGAGTTACCAAGATTGATGAGAGTATCATAGAGAGAAAAAAACAAATGTTGTTGGTGTAAAATACCTATATCTCTTAGGATAAGTTTTTAAGTTATAAACAGATAAAATTATTTGTGTAAATTATTCTTTTTTATATACAGGTTGGGGCACTCCTAGTATCTCATTTAGTTATTTGTATTTTTCCTTATTGACAAAAAAAATGAAAGAACCAAAGTAACAACATTTCTAATTAGTAAATTCTAAAGATATCCTAAAGTTTGGAGTGTTTGGTACAAAGTCCTTAAAAAATTTGAATGAAGAAATTAGTTCGAACATTTACATTGTGAAGGTAGAATGTGAAGGTATTTTAGGTTTTCCTACATGAAAGGTAGAATGCAAAGTTATTTTTATGTTTTTGTTTCGCGTAAAGGTTAGTATAAGTATATTTTCATTTATTTGTAGCAAATATGTCTCTTTTTTTTTATCAAAGGTAATTATTTCTAACTTGTTGAAACCATACTTGTTTATGCTATATTGGTGTATTGGAAGGTTGTATATTGATGTTTAAAGTTTATGATTAACATGGTTTGTAAATTGGTTATTTGTTTTACCTTTATTTTGTTCATTACATGTTTAAATATTGAAACTTTATATTAATGAGTTTGACTTGGTGAATATAGATAGGGTAATTAAGAGTTTATTTTGATTGTATGACTTTTAAAAAAATGTCCTCAACTTAACTTCACTTTAATTATTCTATTTTCATATATTTTTATCTTTATCTTTATATTATATTTATTTATTTTCATCTTATATTTATTTATATCTTTTTTATTTTTTATCTTAATTCTATCCTTTTTTTCTTATTTTATCTTTATCTTTATTTTAATTTTAATTTTATTTTATCTTTTTTCTGCTTTTATCTTTAGTTTTAGCTTAATTTTATTTTTATCTATTTTTTTACTGTTTTTTATTTTAATTTCTATTTTAAATTTTGTCTTTATACCAATTTGTAAAAAAATAGTTAAATTAATTTGTATAGGAAAAATATAAATCAATTAATAAAATGAATATGTATATCGGGATTCAACCTAGGTTATTTTTTATATTGTAAAATTTAGGAAAACTTATAATGTTTTGAGTTTATTACAACGTGAATATAAATATATATGAAGTGTCTCATTTTTTTGGTCATGACATATATCCCATAAAAGAGAGTCAAGCCTCTCTTATAAATAACTTTTGAAGAATATATGAATATCATTTTTATGAGAAATCTTTGAGAGTCTTAAAAATGTTCTCCTCTTGCTTTGATTCTTATCATGGAAAGTTTTTTCAAGGGGTGAATCCTATTTGCACTTAAACATTGGGAATCATCACAAAGGTTGTGTGTTCTACTTCCATTGTGTGTTCTACTTCCATTCCTTTCCTTAGTCCATTTTCTATTTCCTTTTTTGCTACTTGTTTTTTTTTTCCTTTTGCTTTTATGAATGTTAAATTGAAACCATGAAGATCACATGCTTCTGCTATCTCCTTTTGTTCTTTCATGATTCTTGAGTTCTCAAATACCTCTTGAGTTTATCAAGATCATCTCATCCTTCTAAGGATTACTTCATTATTGTAGTATTGTTTGTTGATCTTACACAGACTCATTATTTCCATAAGCTACTAAAATTATTTACTTTTTTGTTTCTCTAAAATTATTTATTTTTTGTTTCTCTGTTTACTTAAGGTTTGTTTATTCTTGAGTTATCTTATGATTTTGACTTAGGTATAACTCAAAGTTTTGTGAATAAACTCGAGTTTGGCCTAAGGGTATAGGTTGTGATAATCCATGTTTATACCTTAATCAAATGTTTAACACAAACCCAAAAAAACTCAACAAACCCAAAAAGGTTCAAGTAGCCTAGAGAGGTTCAACAAACCTAGAGAAACTCAAGGAGCCTAGCAAGGCTCAAGGAACGATGAACCCAAAGTTCAATCGAGAAACTCAGACAAACCTATCAAATGTCATAACCTGATATGATTCATAATAGGCATTGACGGACTGAAGTTTAAGTAGTTGGACTAAATAATTGCTTAATCCATTTTTTCTTTATTATTAATGTAATTTTTATATTTCTTTTGATTTAAATATTTCATATATATTTTAAGATGGTTCAAGTAATTTTGTAGTTCTTTTAGACTTTCTAAACCAAAATGATAAGTGGTGGAATAATGAAGAGTCAATTCTAGTGAAAAATAAGTGTTAATTATAGTTAGTCTGGATGAAGTTTTAAAGAGCATTTACTACTCGATGCCATGTAATATTATAAATATGAACCTTTCGTAAAAATTTGACACACACATATGTATATATGAATGTAGAAAGAAAATTAAGTTTTCTCCTTTTTGAGAGTTTTTATAGAGTTTTGAATTATAAGAACCCAAATTTATCTTAACATGATAACTTATAGACCAGTAATCTCATGACTTATCACTCACATTCTCATCCTTTTTTAGTGTGGCATCAATATCCCTCTCCAAATTGAATATCAAAATAGTCTCCCCTTTTCATTTTCTCATCATAATCATAATGAACAAACACAAACTTCAATGCCACAATTAGATGAGCTTGTAAATCACTTTGATCAAAGAAATTCACACAAACAACGCAAGTACAATGAAACTCTAGGCAAGGAAAAATATAGTTCAACAGAAAAATGAAAATGCACACATATGAACAATTAGAGAATAGGAACACACGAGTCATAGTATCACCTGAGAAACTAGTTGGTGGAGTTAAGGAAACAACAAATGCACATGATGAAAAAGCACACAAAGGGAATGTTATAAAACAAAAGAGCAGAAATATTTTTGGAAATGAACTGATATTCTTTTCTTGATGTGAAAAACATTACATAGATGCTGAATTTAAATACTTAAATCAGAATAAAATCTCCCTAAACATACTCATATAATATCCTAACTAATTGGAGTTGACCAATTCTTATTGCAATAAAATAGGAACAGACTTAGCTAACTCTACTTTGACATAACTGATGCACTAATTTTCAAGACTCACCCTTAGTGCATACCTACTATCAACGACTCCAAGTGCAGCTCTAAAAGTTTCAAACTTAGGCTTGGCTAATACCTTTGTAAAAATGTCTGCAACTTCATTATGAGTATGAACACCCTTCAAGACAACTTCTTGATTCAACGCCTTCTCTCTAACAAAGTGATGATGGATTTTACCATGTTTTGTTCTCCCATGAAATATCGGATTTGAAGCAAGTTTGATTGCACTTTCATTGTCACATTCGATCGGAACGACATAATCAACCTTACAAAAGATGTCTCCTATCAGACGCTTTAACCAAATGCATTCTTGAGCAGCTGTAGTGGCTGCCATGTACTCAACTTCAGTACTTGATAAAGCTACAGTTGACTGCTTCTTACTGCACCACGAAATTACTGCTGAACCAGTACTAAAACAATATCCTGAAGTCGAGCGACGATCATTTGCGTCACCTGCCCAGTCTGCATCAGTAAAGCCTCTCAGCATGAAATTATCACTTTTCTAGTACATAAAACCATAATCAAGAGAGCCTTTTACATAACGTAAAATTGTCTTAGCAGCATCTAGATGAGGTATGTGGGGCCTCTGCATGAACTGAGATGTGACACTAACTGAAAATGCAATTTCCGGTCTTGTAGTTGTTAAATAAATTAGGTTGCCAACCAGTTGTCGAAACCTTCTCTCATCTTCAGCAACATCCCTTCTTCCTTATTCAACTTAAGATATGACTCCATTGGAGTTGCAGTTCCGTTTGACTCCCCCATGCCAAAACGCTCCAAGAGATTCTTAGCATAGCTTCTCTGAGAGATAAAGAATCCCTGATCTATTTTCTTCACTTCAAGACCAAGAAAGCACCCGATTTCTCCTAAATTTTTCATTTCAAAACGAATCAATAGGTCATTTCTTAAACTAGAAATTCCAGCTTCGTCATCTCCAGTGATTAACATATCGTCTACATATAATACAACCAATATGTGTCCTTTTGACTCTATTTTCACAAATAAACTGGAATCTGAATCAGCAACAATAAATCCACAAAAGATAAAATATTGAGCCACTTTACCATACCAGGCACGTGGTGCTTGTTTAAGGCCATACAATGCCTTCTTCAACAAACATACATGATTAGGAAATTCATCAGAAACAAATCCTGGAGGTTGCTCCATTAACACTTTGCGATCCAACTCTCCATAAAGAAATGTGTTCTTTACATCAAGTTTCCATATCTTCCAACTCTTAAAAGCTGCTAGAGAGAAAATTGATCGTACTGTCACCATCTTCGATACTGGACTGAAGGTTTCTTCATAATCTAATCCATAGCTTTGAGTGAAACAACGAGCAACAAGACGCACTTTATGCCGATCAATTGTACCATCTGATTTCTTTTTCAAACGATATATCCATTTGCAAGTAACTGGTTTGCAACTTTTCGGCTTTGGAACAAGTTCCCATGTATCATTCCTCCTCAATGCTTCAATCTCATCTTGCATTGTTGCTTCCCATTCTATGCTGCCCTTTGCTTCCTCATAACATTATGGCTCTTCATTTGATGCTCCAACAAAAAAACAAGAAGTGATGCTGCAAGGATTCAACTGCACTTCATAATCTTTAAGATTATTTTGTTGTCTTTTCTCCCTCAGAGATCTCCTAACAACATTGTCACCGCTTTCTCTTCTTGAAGCATTTCTGCTCGGTGACAAAGATTCATCACTTTCTTGATATTCGAACTCATCTCCTTCAAATGTTTGTTTATTGGTTTGAGCAAACAACTTCAAGGGTTATGAGTTATTAGGAAGAGCTGCAACTTTTGAAATTTCTACACCACCAGATTTCCACAATGAGATCTCGTCAAAAACAACATCTCTAGATGTAATAGATTTCTTTGTTGTTGGATCCATACACCTCCACCCTTTCCTGTGTGTATCATAGCCAACAAAAATTCATTTTTTCGCCCTCACGTCTAGTTTGGTTCGATTATTTTTAGGAACATGAACATAGCATATCGAACCAAACACACGGAAGTAATTTACATTTGGCTTGATAGCATATAGTAGCTCAAATGGAGATTTTTCTTTACATGGCCATGGTGGTAGATGATTGATTACGTAACATGCACATTGAATGGCTTCTACCCAAAGCTCTCTTGGAAGATTCTTATCATGAAGCCATGAAAGACTCATGGAGGAAAGATGAGCTAGCTTTCGTTCTACTACTCCATTATGTTGAGGAGTGTTAGGACATGTCATTTTTGGATGCCATTGCTATCACAGTATTTAAAGAAATCTGCTGACATAAATTCACCACCGTTGTCGTTTCTTAGACACTTCACTTTTTGACCTAGGTCTTTTTCTATCATATTTCTGAATTCAATAAACTTGGACAGTAGTTCGTTCTTTTCTTTGAGAAAATATGTCCAAGAATACCTTGAATGATCATCCACAAGCACCATGACGTAATGGTTATTGTTGCAGCTAGGTGTTCTTGTTGGTCCCATTAAATTTGTATGAATCAACTCAAGAGGAATGGTTCAACGATTAGATAATATTTTAAAAGGAAGATGGTGAGATTTACCATATTGGCACTCTTGACAGATTACATCTTCATGAACATTCTTCAGTATTGGTAAGCCATCTAATAATTTCTTTGAAGATATTTGTTGCAACATTTGGTAACCCACATGGCCTAGTCGAGCATGCCATGTTGTTGTACTATCTGTTTGGCTTGCTTTCTTGACATATGCCTCCCCTACTGACATTACAAATAAAGATCCTTTCTTTTCACCAGAAAGAACAACATCAGCCTCAACATTTTTAACATTAGCAAGTACTTTTACATCATTGGGGCCAAACAAGACATACTTTACAGAATTTGTAATCTGAGAGACTGAGATTAAATTTTTCTTCAAACCTGGTACATGATAAACATCATCCAACTTGACAGTTGTTTCATCAGCATCAATCTTCACTGCACCTTCTTTAGCCACCGGATATGTTGAGTTATCAGATGTGACTATAACATGCTTTCCGTTGTGCGTTCGTAGCTCTGAGAACAAGGAATCATCACCAGTCACGTGATGTGAGCAACTGGAATCGATGATCCACTCATCTTTGTAGTTGGCGTAGTTAATTTGAGTTTGATCTGGTGCTAACTCGGTGCTAGTAACATCATCATTTTCTTCAACCACTTCAGTTGTAAAACACTCTCCCAATTGAGTTGATCACCCTCATTATCTTCATGAGCAACATTTGCTCCTGGGAGCTTTGTACGACAATATTGCTTTATATGCCCAGGTTTTTCGCAACGGTAGCATTTGATAAATCTGCTACTCTGAGGACTATTATTATGAATTTTTCTTCCATTTGTTTCTTCTTTAGAATTATTCTCATTCACCCTTCCTCTTGAAAACAGAATTGCATCTTGTTCGACACTAAAGCTTTTAGCCATTTTCTTAGCCAAAGCTTCTTGATTTGAAAGTAAGCTCTCTAGCTCTTCAACGGATGGTTGTTTCTCCCAACCTTGTATAGAGGTCATATAAGGATTATATTCTTTTTGCAGGCCACGAATGAGAAATCTCCTCAAGTGTGCTTCACTTATCTTCTCATCTGGATCGAGTTCTAAAATTTCGGCACAGATATTTTTTATTTTTAAAAAATATTCTGAAATTGACATACCTTCTTGTCTTACCATTGCCAATTCATTTTCCAAGAACTATAACCTTGCTATATTTTTCTTGGAAAATAGCCTTTCTAGAGTATCCCAAACTTCCTTTGGAGAATTTACATCACGAACATGATCAATAAATTCCTTCCTGATTGAAGTCCTCAAAGCAAACAAAGTTTTCCCACATTTAATTTTCCACTTCCTTCGTGGTTCAGCATTATCAGAAGTGTCAGCAGGAATCTCCGTGTCTGCACCAGCAATCAACTCCCACAGATCTTGACCTTGAAGATAAGCTTCCATACACATTCTCCAATACTTATAGTTCGTACCTATAAGCTTCTCTACCCGATATTGTGTATTAACAACACCATTTCCTCCGTTGACCACCTTCATTATGAGAACTAATGTTATTTGTTATCTAGCTCTAATACCATAAAACAAAAGAGTAGAAATATTTCTGGAAATGAACTGATATTCTTTTCTTGATGTGAAAACATTACATAGATGCTAAATTTAAATACTTAAATCAGAATAAAATCTCCCTAAACAGACTCACATAATATCCTAACTAATTAAAGTTGACCAATTCTTACTGCAATAAAATAGGAACAAACTTAGCTAACTCTACTTTGACATAACTGATGTACTAATTTTCAAGATGTTAAACACCTTATGCACTCAAAGTTACTATTTAGTAAAGGAAAATATGAAACACTTACACTCTTCGTTAAAGTGCATTTATAAGGGGTAATGATGAAATTCAAGAAAGGATGTGTGAAGTTGTTTCAAAACATCACATCCTTCTCTTTTAAAATTATTTTATCTCCTTATTTCCTGCTTAAAATCAAGTAGTTGATCGTGATCCAATGATTGTTTGAGGTGTTCACGACTTAATAAACTTCAACCTCTTCCCTTTCATGGTTTGAGCACGGGAGTTGTGTATCATCATGCCTCCCTCATGTCAGTATTTGGGACCCTTAAGCTTAGATTCCACCTGAAGTAGACCTAACCTCTTTGTCACACTCAGATATAGCCAAAGACTTTGTTTGACTTACATAACCATCTAAGAGTTTGGTTATCTAAGCACTTTAAACTACACAAATATAGAATGAGACCATGAAGTAGGTCATAATTATAGGGACACTAGGATGTCCCCAGGAGATTTAGAGGTTTAGGCCCCACAGTCTTAGTGTCTTGCTCTCCAAGGTCATATTATTGTAAGACATGAAAAGAAGTTAACCTTAAAAGCTTTTATGTAGACCACATTAATATGTAAAAGGATCACACACATATAAACCGTAAATGTTTTAATAGAAAGTCTCACAAAACCTTTGGCTAGAACAATATGATCCATTTGGTCCAACTTCTCACAATGGTCGACCTCTACCTTATCTAAGTCTTCTACTTTTTGTAGAAGTTTGAGAGTGGTCCAATACAGAGAAAAACCATCTAACAAGTGTAGATTGTGCTCAGAGACTCAAATTTTGAAAAACTTGCCCTTAAATGATTTGTGTAAAGATTGACACAGGGTTAAAAGCTCACCACCACTAACATAAGCACAAAAGGTCTTGTTGGATACTTTATATTAAAAAAATAATAAATATATTTGTCGTCATTATGATACCAAATGCGTGCAAGAATGTGAAAATTCTCGACGAATATCGAACTGTTAGGAAGCAAAAGGGATACCATACATGAAGCAAAATGGGATTATTCACAAGGTGAATCCCCAAATTGCTTTATCCAATTAGCAACCTTCAACTAGAACGTATTTTTTCCCACCAAATCTACTAAGCATTTGTGCATGTGTAAAGATCAATGTTTCTAACAAAGGTATAAACAAAAATCTCGTTAATAATCTCTAACTTGGTCCAAAGATAAATTGTATAATAATTTATTCCAAAGAAAAAAAAAGATGAATTGAGGAATAAAATAGAGCACGTGAAACAAATATAACAAACAAGAGTAAAAGATACCCAAAGTAACACAAAGTGTAAATACAAAACACATGAAGAGGCAAAATAAAGAAAACAACAAAATATAAGGAAGTGAAGAGAAGCATACTTTATAAAGAAGAAAATAACATAAAAACTTGAAATCACTTAAATACCTCATAAAAGAAAAGAAAAAAAATCAAAACTTTAAAAAAGAAAGATCACAAATATTTAATTGTCAAATTTTAAGTTGTTCAAAATATTATCTACTCATAAAACTATATACTTATAGAATCAATAAAGAGAAGTCATTTAAATATTTTTATCCTATATTAAAGAATTGAGTATTAGTAGACATTTTACCTATATTATTAAAAAAATATAAAATCTTTTAATATATATTAATAATGCAGAATCTGAATTTCCATCATTAATTTTGGTATTAAATGTTAATTATAAAATAAATGTGGACTATTAATAAAATATTTTAAGTGTAATTATTTTTGGAATATTAAAAAATCAACAAACAAACTATATAATAGAAAAAAATAAGATACTATAAATGGTGGATTTACTAATTTTACTTGTAATCTTAAGAAAAATACCCATTATAAAGAGGAGACATGAAGGGGGGAAAAGAGAGACAAGATACTAATGCTACATTCTCTAGTTTAAAGGATGACTTAAAGCTCTAGAAGCTATTACAGTGCGTTTAAATCTCACTTCTACCTGTTGCTATTACCCATGCCTATGACCATACAAGTAAACACCATTCATTATATTGAAAAGTTAGCTGTTTAGGAAACTTCTCAGAGTCAAATTTGGTTACATTTAAAACATCATTATTAACTAGTCAAAGTAATGGTTTTATGTACATATTTTATCATACTAACATCATTCTTGGATTATATTAGAATTAAATCTTTGAAAAGCCAGCTAAGAAACTTTCATTATAAGGAACTCCTCATTAATAATTTCGCTTATTTCCCACCACACACTTCAGCTATGTACACAACCAAATAACTAATTTATTAATTTACAATTATGAACTTCAAATTGAATAATACAAATAATCAATTTCTCTTAAAAAAAATGGTGGGGCCTTGTGTTTTTTTTTTTCATTTTTCTATTATTATATTTCCAGCACCCAAAAGGAACTTCAATTATTCAAGTTGGTTGTTGCAACATTGATTGCTGTTCGTCCGAAACAACAATTGCGTCCGCATCCCACCAAGTATCCGCGTCAGACTCCGTCACGTTGCCTAACGGCGTGCTGACCTTTCTCATGTCCCCAACCGTCACGCCGTCACGTCCGTCGTCTCTGACGTAAACCTTCTGCACGCCACCAGATTCCACGCGCAGAGTCTTGCCCACGGTGGGGCCCCACTCCGCCACCACCGTCGGCTTCCGCCGCCGCAGGCGCGTGTCCCAAATCTCCACCGCCAGATTCCCGCACGCGCCCTCCCCGGCCGAGACCACCACCGCGGGCGAGGCCGTGGAGCTTGCCGGGTCGTAAGTCGAAACGACGCCGTCCTCGTAATCATCGAAATCTAAGCCAAGCCCGAAGCCTATGCTGTCCCAGAGCTTCACGACGCTCTTGCTGTTGGCGAGTTCAGAGAGGGAAAAAATATCGCCGATGCTATGACGTCGTCTGTGCGTACCGTTTTGGGTCTGGAACTCGTCGTTTAGGTTATCGTCGCTTCCTCTGACTCGGAAATAGTCCTCCAAACGGATGAAGCTGGAAGACGCGGAGGGTTCGTCTTCGAGTTCGGACGAGGAGTAGGTTAAATCGTCGTCGTTTTCGTAGTCGTCGTCATCGTCAGTGGAGGAGTAAACGTCGTAGTCGTCTTCGTTTGAGGGAAGAGAAGGGGCTTTGGTGCGGAAGCGAATGATGAAAATGGTGACTCTGTTGATTATGCTGCCGAAGGTAGCGACTAGGGCGAGAATCACTGCACCCCATTTGCAGAAATTGTAAGCTATGGAGACCGAAGCGAGGGAGGTTGTGATCTGAGAAGGGAATGATGGGTTTTGCAGAGAGTTCAGACCCACTTGAAGATCGTTGATCCTATCTATCAACGGAACTTGCATGATTGCGTTTTTTGCAGGACGGAAAGAAAAGATCGAGTTGTGAGAATCCGAGAGTGAAACTGCGGAAGAGAAGAGAAGAGGGAAGGTTGGAAGAGAAAAGGGAGTTATTTATAGGGAAATGAGAAAGAAACACTAGTCATGCTGTGCTGGGTTTAAAATAAATATATAAATAAGTGATTTAGCTTAAACATGCTTATTTATAATGTTAAATCAAAATCTCTAATGATTTAATCAATACTATGATATCAACATGGGACATTTATAATGTAATATTAACATATGATATTTAAAAAACTGTTAAAATTTATAAAATTAATTTCATTTATTTTTTTATTGAAAGTAGTTATTTAAAAAATTAAAAAAAATAAAAGACTGAAACTAAAATTTACACATTTTTATTAAAACTAAACTATAAATTCAAACTCCATAATATAATTTTTTATGGAATTAAAATAAAAGATTGATCATTTTAAAAATTACTGAGAACGCCTTTAATTTTGTACAAGTTGGAATTAACTATGCATTTATGTCTCTTTTTCCTTTTCTTTTCAAAAGCAACCATGTTGTTCAAACATGCAATTAGGATTAGATATTTAAGTCTGAAAAGAACAGCATTTTATATATGAGGGAAATCAACCTTTAACTAAATTTCTATAACTAGAAAAAATAATCTTTGCTTCTCAGAAGGATATTTAGCCAACAAAGAGTACTCATATAGTTTTAATAAATATGAAGTGGCATAAATAATTCATAATTTTATTCTTTAAGTATGTATTTGGATTCCATACCTAAAATATCGAAAGAGATAATTTATTTAAATAGATTTTAACATCTTAATTTTTTTGAACTAATTAATAATGCAAAGTAAAATATATTTAAATCGTCAAAATAAATACAAAATCATTAAAATAATTTCCAACATGTTTTTCATTCAATTATAACAGTGAAAAATTAACAGTATATATTTTTTATTGCATTCATTTAAAATTATTCTTTTTAACAGTCTAAAATTATGATAAAATTATGAGTGGGTTTTAGCAGGTAAGAAGTGA
This sequence comes from Lablab purpureus, assembly GCA_030347555.1. Lineage (NCBI taxonomy): Eukaryota > Viridiplantae > Streptophyta > Magnoliopsida > Fabales > Fabaceae > Lablab > Lablab purpureus. The sequence continues at coordinate 22,477,806 of CM059255.1, read as the reverse complement.
AATTTATATATTTTTATAATTTTTAAATAAGAATAAGAATAAAGAATGTTAAAAAATGATTTCGTTGGTTGGGTTGGGGAGAATAATTGTGCCACGTAAGAAAAAAGAGAGCATGCTTTTTGGAGGAAGAAAAGATTGGGACGGTTGAGTCAGCAAATGCCTACAAATGCGAAAGGTGGGTCCCACTCGCAGGAACAGGTCATGTCTGAGCTTAAAATTTGTGGTGGTTAGGTTTCACTTATCACATTCCAGTGCAGTTTCGACACGTGGCGAAAGGTCATTGCTCTGTCAGAATTTTGTTTTATTTTTAATTTAAAGTGTTTTCGAGGTGGTCGGTTTTTGAGGTTCGTCGTCTTGTGCAGTGGTTGAGTGCTTGTTTTGCTGTCTAATGATTTGTTTGTGGTTATTGCTAGTCTCGGGACCTCTTTTGTAAGAGAATTTGGAGTGATTTTTAGACTTTTTTTTAATGTGAGACACATTTTTTATTCTCGGTTTCATAGTAACATTGAGAAATACATTTTGTATTTAGCTTAATATTTTTTTATTTTTTCTATATTTTTTTATTTTTTTATTACTATATTATTTAAAATGACATTATATTTATATGCAGATGATGTATCATCTCAAAAACGTATAAATTATTATGATAAAATAATTCAGAAACAAGAACCATTTCAAATATCACTTGAAAAATTAATATAAAAAGAGACGAAATTTAAATAAATACTTTTAAAAAAACAAATAAAAAAATCTATGAATATTTTAAAAACTAAAAATAAAAAACCATTAAAAATTAAATACAAAATTGGTTGATTTTTCAGTAACTAAAAATATATTTTAATCTTTTTCACAACGAATTATTATCGTTCTCAGTAACATTTCAATGTCTTCTTTGTTTCAATAGGTGGAAAGGTCATAAGCAAATGAAACATAAAAATTAAAATTGAAATATAAATGAGTTATTCTAATTTGTTGAGAATTCAGTAAGTTTTAAGTTCTGAATATGTAATTTATGTGCATGAATTATAGAGTTTAAGCATGAGTTAAATTAAAATATATTGATAAATTAGACTTATTTTTGTGAATAAAAAAAGAAGAAAGAAATCCAAAAGGGAAATGGATGGTGTTATCTTAGATGACTGTGTAAGATAACATTCGTGATAATCCAAATGAAGCGGAAGAAACGAAGCTTATATGCTTATCTAAAGTTTTATCTGAAGTTTTATCCAAAGTTTTATCAGAAGTTTGAAGAGTGGTCCCAAAGTATACTCAACATTTGTTTGAGTGGAGCGTATGAATTGGGGAAACAGTTATACGTGGCGATGAGTCGATGGTTCTTGCAACGAGTAAAAGATGGTGTGTCGATTAAGGTTTATTCTCATTTACAAGTTAAGGATTTGTATTTTCTGAATGCTGAACTCTCCCAAATTATTTATTTCTTCTTAAATATAGGTTACCATTCTAGAAGAAGAGACTTTAATTGCGATAAATCATAACTGTGTTTTACACTTTATAAATATGGATATGTTTGTTTAACAAATCTCTTTAAAATAATTTTAAAAAAAAGAAAAAACATTGAAAGATTTTCTTTATAATTATCTTTATATAAAGGTTTGTATAAATTAGTTTGAGTATATACTAATTTTAACTTTAGTTGATTCAATCTTTTCTTATATAAGTTCCTATGAAGAAGTTTGGTAAAAAAAATTAGTTTCTATAATCGTTATTTTAAAATTATATTTTGAATCATTTTAACTATTAACTATTGTTATTGTAAATATTTTGCGAACTATGTAATTTTTTTTAGAAAAAACATCATTTAGGATATATGGTTTGTTTATATTAGTAAAATAAGAATGAATGAAAAAAAAGAGATATTTTAAGTTAGTGAAGTAAGCACGTACTGAGAGTTTCATGTATGTCACTACTACATTAATTAATATATATATATATATATACATATAACTTTTAATTAATCTCGTCAATCAAAGTTAATAATTTTTTATTAAAATATCAATATATTTTTATAATATACAATTTTTTAAGTAAAGTGAAGAAGAACAATATTTAATTAGAATTTTAACTATAACATGTTAACACAAGTTTAAGTGATTGTGATAATAGGAAATATTACTTACATTTCCTAAGAAAAGATAAGAAAGCTTTAGATTGTTTTATAATAAAATTCTTTTTAAAAATATTTTTTATTATAGTAAGACATAATACATTAAATATAAGGTGTTTTAATGTATTATTTATAAGTGTCAAATATTGATATAAATTTTAAATTTAATTTTGACTTACATTTAGATATCTATAGTTTCTTTTTGTTACTTTTTTTATTTTGTGAGAAAAATGAGAAGATTCTCACCAAAAACAAAACCAAGATTCTTGCTTAAACAAGATTTTAGAAAGTCTAAGTGAATCTTTAGAAAATTTAAGTAAAAAACACATGTACTCTTAAAGATTTTTCACATATTATAACAACTTATATTTTGTTGTTATTCCTATTGTTATTGTTTGACTAAATGAGACATTTTGAAGTGAAACACAAAAAAAAATCTAGCTTAAAATATTTTAAATATAAGATCATATAACATATAGTCTTGTACCCTTAGGCTAGTAACTAGAGCTGTCAAAATAGGCCTGGCCCGATGGGCTGACCTGTATAGCTTATGATTCAGGTCAGGCTAGGCTTAAAAAATTGTGGCCTATATAACAATAGGTTTTTTTTAGCCTGACCCATTTGGCCCGATGCCCATATGGGCCAAGGCCAGGCTGGCCCGTAGGCTAATGGACTGACCTGTTTATTTTTTATATTAAAATTTTGTTTTTAATTGGTATGTTGCCATACCAAAGAAAGAAACTCTAGTGTCTCAGAGTATCTGTTTTCTTCTTCATTTCTTCTCTTCCTTTCTCATAAGCTCTTTCATCTCCTCTACTGCACTACTCCTCTAACATCTCACAAGTCTCTGTTAGGTTGTTTAGTAGGTGTTTGACTCTTTTGGAAGTACTTAATATGTGATCTATGTTTTTTTTTACAAGTTGTTCAAATGTAAACAGTTTTACACACACATTCATGTAAATATATTATATATTTATATTTATATTGTTGATAAAAAATTATATTGTAGATATATTGTAATATTTTTTTTCAATTTTTAATTAGGCTAAAAATGGCCTGTTGGCCTAACATAGGATCAGGTCAGGCTAAAAACTGTGACCCGTTTTAAAATATAGGACAGACTAAACTATCAGATTTTCTGAACTTGGCCCGTAGGGCCAGGCCAGGCTAGATCGGGCTGCCCGTTTTGACAGCTCTAGTAGTAACATTGATTATGTTAGAAAAGTTAAGTAATACCACCGACAATGCTAAAGTTAATACATTAGAATATTTGTCTATATAGGATTATTTTCTTTTCTTTTGTTATTGTATAAGTGTAAAGTCATGAAAGGCTAAACACCTTGCTTTTAAATATTGACCTAACCACTTGACTCATGTGATTTATTTTCTCGTTTCCAAAATTATTTGGTTACTCACTTAATTGTTTTTAATGCTATTTTTGTGTAACTAAAAAACTCACAATTTCATAATTTTAATAGTGCTTTGAAAACCCTTTTATAAATTAAGATATAAGTAAAAATTGTGGTATAACCTTCAACTTGGAATAAGGACAAGAACTATGAAGTCAATTGTAAGTTCTCATCCTTAATGTTAGTTGGTTAACATTGTTCAATGAGGAATGAAGTGTTTTCTCACGGGTGAATCCAGTTAAAATAAATTTTGTAGATTATTAAATCATTTGCATAATTGAATTTGTTGACAAAATTATACGGGAAGGGACAATGAAATCAATATCTTAGAACTCTTTCATTATTTTATTCTTATTTATCTTTCTTTTACTATTCTAACACTAATAGAAAATTAGGAAGCAATGATAGATATCGGTGAGTAAAATTTTTAGTCATTAGTTACTAAATCAGTGACGACTCCTATCCTCATCTAAATAAAGCCTTAGTCAAAATAATTTAAAAAAAATAAAATTTGAAAAATAATTAGAAGTTTGAGAAAAAGTTTCAATTTTTAAAAAAAAAACTTCCAAAATTAAAAACAAAAGCTAAAAATTTCAATTTTAGAGCAAAAATTCAAAAACTCAAAAACTCAAATTTTTTTAAAGATTATCTTTTTATTTAATTTTTTAACTGTATTATTTTAATTTGTAAAAATTTAAAGAATTTTGAACTATTTTTTATTGGATCTCACTTGTTTTTTCAAAGTTTTTTTTATATTTAAGTAAGGTAGATATGCAAAGATTGAATATTCCTTTAAAGTAACAATTAAGACTTTTGAAGTAAACTTATTTTCTCTTTCATCTTTTATTTATTTTTTCTTTTCTTTAATTTTCTATTTGAACTTATTGTTTTGTTTTAATATTAGTAGTTTATTTTTTATATACTTTTATGTTATTTTTCATGATTTTGCCACTTTGAAATCCTCACATGAGAAAGAAGAGGATGTATTTAAAAAATTTAAGAAAAAAGAAGAGTATGAAAAGATTCAAGTAGGAATAGTATTTTCTATTACTCAAATGAAACATCACTTAGGTGAGTATTCGAGATGATACCATTCTTAGTAAAAATTAAAAGATTAGGTGTTTTACTAAAACTATCCTTAATATATTAGAATATATACACCTTTTTAATAATACGATGAAGTTAAACAAGACATTTGTCAAGATTTTACTTAATCAATCTTTATATAATTAAATAAAAATTTCTAAAAGTGAAATCAAGAGAATTTTAAAATAGAAAGTTAACTCATCTATAAATGATTAATAACAAAAAAATTGAATGATTCATATTATAATAAACAATCTTAAAGTCATGTATTCATTTTTTTTCTATTTTAATTAATTTATGAAAAATCATCGCGCTTCTCTTAGAATATTGAGCATGTCGGACATTAAATTTTCTAAATAATAATCCAAAATTTTCTTTGGAAGAAAAGGAAAGTGAAAAACATTGAATAAGATGAAATAAAGAGGAATGCACGAGTCCTCAAAATTGAATGAAGAAAGACAACAATTCATTTGTAAAACATTCACTTTTTTAAAATCACTCTCATATATGACTACCAATAAAATAAATTGTCTTAGAGTACAACTCTTCAACTTTTTATCATTTATCTTTCTTTATTTCAGATAATCTTTTTCTCTTTAATTTTCTTTAATCTCATATATTTGTTGCTACTCATTTCTATCAATTATATTCGATAAAAATTTTATCATAAAATTTTAATACATTACATAAAGTTTTTCATTATTATCTATATTTTTAATTATAAATTAACATATATTTATAGAGTTTCAGAAATATTTGTCTAGAAAAAATTAAAAACATCATAAATTAAAAGTTATAAAAGTGTTAACCCTATTCCATTAATCTATAAATCAGACTTGATTTAGATCCATTTAAGTCAAGATTTATCATGATTTAATCCATTTTGCAGATTTTTTTTAAATTAATTAATTGAACTAAACTTATTTTGATAGTTGTAATAATTTGGGCTAGCAAAAGTTACAACTGGGTTTGGTGGGAATCGTGAAATAGAAAAACGTGTGCTGGCTCGGTTTAGTCCAGATTCTAAGTGGACCAAAAATAGTTGGTCTGTCCCAATTTTATATCAGTTTGATAGGATATTTTAATCTGATATAAAAATAAAATAAAATAAAATAAAATATTCATAATTTTAAATTTTAAAAATCAGAAAATATAATTCCTTTTAAAATAAACTAGTCACATAAATTTATTTTCCAAATCCTGTGATACACCTTTCTTTCAAATTTTATTTCTTTTAAATAGTTTAGTTATAGTTTACATGAAAGAGAAAGATGTTGGTTAAAGATACAGGTCAAATTTCTAAGTTTTTTAAATTCATTTAAATGTCTAATTTTTTAAAAAAATTTGTTTATTTGTGTAATAAAAAATTAAAATTCACTGCTATAGGAACTGGAGTCCACGTCGGGGGATAATTTCACGACGGTCCCAAAACCGACGTTGAATCAGGAGACGTTAAAAGTAATATTTTCAACATCGGTTCAATTTGAACCGACGTTAAAAATCACAGAGCTTACAACGTCGGTTATAGACATAACCGACGTTGTAAGTGGACCAAACTTTCAACGTCGGTTGTGCGTACAACCGACGTTGAAAGTGTCTTTTAAAACTACAATCCAGTTTCTAATTTTCTCATTTTCCCTAAATTTTAGTACCTGCATATCAAATAAACCAGCAAACCAGCCACAATTTCATATATAATACATTTCAAATAGTTAAATTTCAAAGATAGACTCTCTAGGCAAAGGTTTGGTGAAGATATAAGCTAATTGATGTTTTGTATCTATGTATTCTATAATGCAATCCTTAGCTATATGATCTCTAATGAAATGATGTCTAATTTCTATATGCCTTGTCTTAGAAGAACAATTTAAAAAAAGAAAGATTGATGTAAAAACAACATTATTGGCTTGAAAAAATCATAAAAAATAGTTAGACATTGACTTTTCCGTTAATTTTTGTTGTGTTATGTTCTTTTGATGTGTACTTGAATAAAGAGGCCTCACATCCCCCAAAATAATCATAGTTTTGAAAATACAAAATTTAGGTGTAGAAAAACTTCAAATGATCGTAACTTTTGCTACGGACCTCGGATGGAGATGCGTAAAAAATGAAAGTTTTTGGAAAAGACCCAACGAAGCTGTTGGCAAATACCCAAAGGGCATTTGGACAAATTTTTTTTCAAAAATCCTCCATTTACTATAACTTTTTTATTATTTTAGTAATACCTATTTTCCTAAATTTTGGGCATTTATGTGACTAACTTGCACTTGTAAAAAAAAATTGAAAAAATTTGTGGAGTTGTGTCGTACCAAACAGAGAATTATCAGGCCATTACATCTTAGAAATTTCATAGTTGCAGGTTCTTTTGTCCTAATTGCATCATTTTGCATACAGTTTTTGTCCTAATTCCTCTGTTATTTGACTAAATCCAAATTTTTATACATAAACAACATCAAATAAAGTCCCATGGGCACAACCAGACCATCATCAAAACAATCATCTACAAACACTATATACAAAACGAAAAACAATAAAATAATAAAAAACTCACCTGGCCAGTAGCGTTCCCGGCAGCGGCGACGGTGGTGGCGCAAACGGCTAACGGAAGGGGAGCTGTTCCAGCGACAGCGACAGCGATGGCGACTTCCAGCGGCGGCGATGGCGAATCGTGCTTCACGAGCTTCGTGCGGCTTCACGATCAGCTTCACGACAGCAGCGGCGACGACGACGTCACGAGCTTCACGGCACCGGGGAAGACGATGGTGAGGGGGAGGAACGGTGTTGGTGGAGGAACGGAATTGGTGTCACAGAACTCGCGGTGGAGAACGGAGAACGCAGAGGGAGCGGCACAACGAATAACAAAAGTGAGGAAGGAAAGGGGAAAATAGGTTTTTAAAGGCCTTTCTACGTGTCATAAGTGCAACGCCAAACATTCTACGTCGGTTGTTGCGGAACCGACATAGAAGATTTTACATTCTACGTCGGTTCTGCAACTAACCGACGTAGAATGTTGGTTTTAAAACATTCTACGTCGGTTATACAGTATAACCGACGTAGAAGGGTCAAATCAAACATTCTACGTCGTTTGGATTTAAACCGACGTAGATTGGCGACGTTAATACCTACTTCTGTAGTAGTGATTATACCAATTTAATAAAGTAACTAACTGATCCATGAACTCAAACAATTTGCGGGCTAAGATTAACGCTAAGCGAGATTATATTATTACTTTAATACCTACCACGCTTCCCATGAGACCAATAAAATACAATTAATGTTGATACATTTTTAAAGAATAGTAATAAAAATTATTAAATCACATTGATTCAAGATTAAGGAAAAGCAACTTAATATTTTTAGGTCATCACTCCGATCATCAATCATATTTCAATTTTAACGATTTATGTATAATATTTATAGCTTTCATTTTTTATAGTAATAAGAAACTCTTACTTGATAGACTTTTGTCACATGCACGTGTGCATGTGTTTAAGAAGAATGCATAGAACATAAACTCTAGGTTTTTTTCCCTCTTGTTAACACTTCGAAGTCACCACTCAAGAAATATTATTGATATCTTTTGAGAGAAAATGTGTGAAAGTGTATAAATATTGATGATTCAAAAGACAACAGGTCTAAAGTATAAATTTTATATATCAATTTAATTATAGTTTTCAATTCAATCAATCAACTCGAACCACTATAATATTATTTAGATTGAGTTGAAATAATTACAAATTTTAATAAGTCAAACTCACTAAGAATAAGTTTATATAAGTTGAATTTATAGCAAACCAAAATAATTTACTAACCCGCAATAATAATAAAAAAATACCTTCACATAGTCTAATAATAAAAAAAAACACTCAAACATATAATGTTCACAAAATTAATATTTCATCTAATATGTTGAAAGTTGTTTTAGAAAAGTAGGATATGGATATTTATAGAAAGAATCATCCTCAAATTCAAATATCAATTAAAATGAAATTTAATATAAATTTTATCAATTTTAGCTTGACCAATAATTAAAGAGGGAAATTTGAATTTTGAAACTCAAATTCCTACTTATTGTGATCCACAAATCAAGTGATAAGTAAGATGTTGTTATATTTTCCTTATTTCTTTTAGAATATGATTTTTTTTATTTCATTTTTTTATCTATGAATATTTCAATGGATTCCTTTCTTGATACCACTTACTTCTTATTTGGTTTTTGAATAACCCAATTAAGTTTTATTCTACAAATATTATTTTCATTCGCAGAGTTACAAGAAAATAACTCCTAATTTCGAAAAAATACAAAAAAAAATAAAGAAATACTTTTAAGAGTAAAAACATCTTGTCTTGTTATACTTCTAGTGATCCTTCTTGGAATGATAGATTCTTGTTCATTTTCTTGGTCTTCATTCATGTACTCATTGTTTTTTTCTCTTAGAGAGAATTTGTTTATGGATTTGTAAAAGTTACATCACAAGGACTAAGATTACTTACATTAAATGTAAGACTAATAATGTAATCGTTCATAGATATTTATCTCACGAATTACTATTATTTTTTTTAGGACTTGAAAATGTCCATCACCCCTTATATGTAGTTTGGACTTCCTTTGAGAAATAAAATTTATTAAAGAATAGATGAGTTTAGTTATGATAAAAAGCAAGTCTTCATCTAAAGTCCAAAAAATACTCAAGTATTTATTATAACAAATAAAACTATTTTGGTATATCTAGTCATGTTACTTAAAGTAAAACAAATATTAAATATTGAATAAAAGTTTATCATTGTTGGATTAAAATGTTCATATGAAGAATAAACACAAACATCCTCTTTGTGATCAATGTATGAATAACTCTTGTAAATTACAATTTGTGTGTTGCCATTAAGTTTGTTAGAATTTAACCATTATTAACTACATACTTCATACTTATAATAATACTCTTAACTCACATTAGTGGATAGATACTAAATTTAAATTGAAAAATAAAATGTTAATATCAACATATAAATTTATAATTAAAAATATTTTAGGCACAAACATATCTTCATTATATTCATTATTAATACTATTATATTTAAAAATCCATTAGCAAGTCAAATAAACAAGTATGATATAAAAAAACATTAAATTTAAAAATGTATCTATACCAATACTATATATATATATATATGATAGTTAATTTTAATTTAAAATTTTCATCTTATTAAACGTGGTACACAATTTTAAAAGAAAAACTTTAAATTTAATAAAAAATAATATCTATTATACTTATATTAAAGTTGTGAAATTGGATCTAGTTTAATTTGTTCGTTGAAATGATTTATAATTAGATTAGATTTAAAAAATAATAATGCTAAAATCTACTAACACACATATTAATGGATTGAGATTTTTTTATGTTATATTTTTATATAAATTTTATCCTATTTAATATTTATAAAAGAATAATTTTTAATATATAGATGTTGACATCTTTATTTATGGTCCTTTTTGTTTCACCAAAATGATCTCTGAGGGAGAGGCAGGTCTCTATAATAGGACCACAGTGTGCATGTTTTCATAATGTAGAGAAGCATGGGCCATTTTTCACTTCAGCTTGTGGCCATAGTTTCACTCACGCTTTTGCTTCCAAATACGCATGCGTGGGGAGACGACGGCCATGTCATTGTTTGCAAGATCGCCCAGGTCACTTCCTTTGCTTCCTTCCCTCACTACCTTCTTCTTCTTCTTCTTCTCTTTCTCTTTCTCACACTCTTTCTCAGAATTGGACCAGAATAACCTGTTAAATCCAAAATGCTCAGATTTTGGTTTCAGAAAACCTAATTTTGTTTCAGATACAGTAAAATAATAGTATATATATGAGTGGAAAATTTGTACTAAAACTATGAACTTTTCTAATAAAAGATATTAGATCTATAATAAAGATGTTACAGTTGAAGGTGCTTATTAACAGGGTCGTCTCAGCAAAACAGCTGCAGAGGCTGTGAAAAAACTGCTGCCAAAATCTGCAGAAAATGAGTTGTGGAAAAGGTGCTCCTGGGCAGATCATGTTCATCACATCTTTCCCTGGTCCTCTGCTTTGCACTACGCAAATACTCCTGATGCTGTTTGCAGTTACAAAAACAACAGTAAGTTCCACACTTTTTCTTTCCACTCCCAGTTATTGTTCTTGCGATTGCTTTCACCAATTTGTTTAGAAGAGGGTTCAAAAATCACAGAAAGGAGTAGGATTTCGTTAATAAAAAATGAAAAAAATGTAAGAAATAATTTAAAATATAAAATTGTTTAACCAAAGAAATGTAAAATAAAATAAATAAAAGTTTAATAAGAGATATCAATTATACATATAATTTTAAGAATAATCTTTGAGGTGGCGAGAGAGTCGACCATATTAAATTTATAATTGGTTATTATCTATATTTTTTATTTATCTGTTGTTATTTTTTTCACAATTTTATAGATATATATTAATGGTGTTGAACACAATTTTATGTATTGTTATTCAACTTTATCGTATAAAATTCATTTCTCAAATTAGGTGAATCAAATCTTTAAAACATTTATATATTTTTTGTTTTTCATTCATTAAACTCTAACTAACGATTTCAAACAACTCATTAAATATAAAATGCTTGCAGGAGCAATTTAATAAATTAGATGTGGAATATTATTAAAAAAAATATCTAAAAGTGTGACAGTATGATTGAAAAGCTAAGCTACCCGACACATTATTGAACAATAATTCAACAGACTTATTTTACACGTTTCTCTTGTACTTGTTTCAACATAGAAACACAATTATCACTCGTCCTTTTATCTCACTTTTTAAATAATGTTGTTAGGTTGTCCTTAGTATCATTATATAATATTTTCATTTATTTTTTATTAGTTACATTAAAACTTGACTTTTACTTCAATGTAAAATTCAATATAATTTTTTTATAAATTTTTTAATTTAGTAATTAAAATATCAACTTTCAATTATAAAGTGTTCACTTCAAATCTTCTTATGCTAATTTATCTAAAATGTACGTTATGTTTATGTAGTTGTATAAAACTAGAACCCCATCCTCAACCATTATGCTTAAGGGTTAAAGTTTTTAGGAGGAAGAAATTTTAGATAAAATTTTTAAAAGAAGAGTTTAAAATATGAAAGAACCTATCAATGCTACCTCTAACTCTCTAGAAAAAGAAGGAGGTAACTTCTCGAAGTATATCAACCCTACACCGTAAACTCTAAAATCTAAAAGAAAAAAGTAAATAAAAATAAAAGTAACATTATTAAAAGCAGATAATCATTTATCTTATATTTCTGTATAGTTCTTTGTCCTACCAATAAAAGTGTGACACATAATTAAAACATATAAGTCATCTTTTGAGTAACTAATTGTTTTTCTATTTTATCCATCTATATTTAATTATATCTTTCTAATTTTTAATCTTCTGATCTCATTTTATTTCAAACACAAAAATGCTTTTATTACTTCCCTGTTGTTATAAAAAAAATTTATCTTACTGATCTCTCTTCTCTTTTCCTTTTCTGTTAAAGATTTCAAAACTAAACAAATAAAAAATATGTTATATTTACATGACTGATACTTTTTTAAATATTTTTTTCTCATTGATCTCTCCATTTTTTTAATCAAAGACTTTAAATTTAATAAAATTATTATATTATATAACTTTTAAAATAATAACAATAAATTAGAAAAGAATTCTTTTTAAAAAAATAATTCTTAAAATTTTTCTTAAATTATTTTTTATTATATTTCATACATCTTTAATTACTTAAATTCAAATATTTTATATTATTAATATAATTTTAATTAAAATTAAAATTAACTATAAAGTATGAGAATTAAAAATTAATTTCTCATACTTAAAATTTATATGTTGGTTATTAATATGAAAAATTATTTCATTATTAACATATATTATTATAAGAATTAAAAATTAATTATTCACCATTAAAATTTATATATCAGTTGTTAATATAATTGATTATTTTATTATTATATATATTTTATAAAATAAAAAAATTAATTTTAAAATATGTATAAAAGTATGTTATATTAAAATTAAAAAATATTCATTCAATGTAAGTATGACATATTTTTTATTTTATTAATTTTAAAATATTTTATTAAATAAAATGGAGAAATCAATGAGAACTTTTTTCAAAAAGTAATAAAAAATAGAAAAGTATTATTAATAAAAGTATATGAGAAATTTTTGTATTTAAAATAAAATAAAAAGTCTAAATATTAAAAAAATATAATTAAATATAGATAAGTAAAATAGAAAAAAAAAGTTAATGGAATAATAAACCTATTCTTAAAAAGTAAGGACGATTAATATCCACACCTTCTAAGGTTAGACTTCTAATGAATCGAACTCAAAGAATTTCCCGAAATTATGGCAGTCACCAACAACCAATGGATGGAAGGATTGATGACTCGACGTGAAGTAACCAAAACATATAAGAATAGAGGATTTCGCTTTTCTGAAAAGAGGATAATAATGGTCACCGAATAATCCTATTTGAAAATAAATTTGAAAAAGAGGAAAAAATAAATTTAAAAAAGAAAAAATAAAAGTTGAAGTAGTTTATTTTAAGAAAAAAAAACTAAAGAAAAAAATTATAAAAATTTATTAATGATTTGATTGATATAATAATTTAAATTTAATTATATACTAATATATTTAAAAATAATTTTATATAAAAAATAAATATTTTAAATTTAATTTAAAATAAAAAATTTAAAATAAAATAAATAATTATTATAAATTATTAATATATAAAAAAGTTATCTTTTAATTATATATTAGATTATATTAAAAATTATTATTTAAATTTAAGTAAATTATTATTATTTTTTTAATATTTATTTTCATTACATAAATTTAATTTATAATTAAATCTTTCATTTAAAATAACTTTTTCATACTTTTTAAATGTTTTATTTCTTTTTATAACAAATTCAAAATATATTTCTATAACTAAATTTTTTTAAAGCAATTTTTTAACACTTTTATAAATTTTTATTATATAATTAAAACTAATTATATTATAATTAATTATATATAGTAAAATAATATAATATATAATATAATCGATTATATTAATATATAATCGATTATGTATATAATTGATTATCTTATATAAATAATCGATTATATATTACAGTGTAACTGATTAATTATAATATAATTAATTTTAAAATTTATTTTTTTATTTTAATTATTTATATTATAATACAAAATTATAATTAATTATATTAAAAAGTTAATTAAATTAATATATATATATAATTGTAATTGAAAGTTTTGTAAAAGTTTTATTGATTTTTATGTTTTTTTCTGTAAATTTTTTCATATTTGTGAAAATTTTTTTTTGAAGGAATATGTTTTTCGTTTTTTTGGTATATATTTTTGTTTGTTATTGATTTTTTAATTTTTTTAATTGATTTTTCTTTGTTTTTCCGTGCTTGAAAATGAACAAAGGCTTAAAATTTTCATGGAGAGTGATTATACATAAACATTCCATTTTCTAAAAATCACTTATCTAACACTTATGATGTAATATTTTTATTTTAAAATATAAAATAATTGAAATAAAAATATTAGAAAAATAAAAATATTATTATTTTACTAGGTATATTACAGATTAAAAAAGATTGAGATGTGCAAGAAACAATTTTCCTTTTCTAAATTATGTAAGTTTTTTTTTACTAGTTCATTTTCTATTTTTTTTTAATTTTTCTCATCTTTTTTTATTAATTCATATTTCTTTTAAAAGTATTCACTATTGGATTCCATGTCACTTAAAAGTGGAGGTTAATAAAAATGTATATATTCCTTCATTCTTCCAAAATGAATAATATCTCACATATCATAATTGATTCTAACAATATTTTAATGGACTTGAGGTCTCACATAGCTTAATACCTCACATATTAATCCTAATAAACTCATTGTTATTTATCCTTATATCCTTCCAGTCCCCTTAAAAGAAACAAGAAAATCCAATTATATTTTTTCTTTTTCTCGACGTAGACGGTGGGCTTCTTCTTTCATATTCATACTAACTACATAATCCCTTAGCTCTGTCTTTAGGTATATAATATATATATTGTGTTTATTGTGGTGTTGGATTACGATACTAACTTCTTGTATGAACATTCAGGGGACTGTGTGGATTACAAAAGAGGAATTAAGGGACGATGTGTTGTGGCTGCGATTAACAACTACACAACGCAACTCCTCGAATATGGCAGTGAAACTAAATCAAAATGTATACCAAGTTTCAAACTATAATAATTTCAGTGATACTGATACCCCCACATCATTTTTCTGTTTACTCACACATTTTTCTTTGAATATGGTGCTAACATAACAATATATCAGATAACCTCACACAAGCTCTTTTCTTCCTTTCACATTTTGTGGGTGACATCCATCAGGTATATATA
Organism: Lablab purpureus; assembly: GCA_030347555.1. Taxonomy (NCBI): domain Eukaryota; kingdom Viridiplantae; phylum Streptophyta; class Magnoliopsida; order Fabales; family Fabaceae; genus Lablab; species Lablab purpureus. Next base: position 22,462,713 of record CM059255.1, on the reverse strand, counting down.
TACATACATACATATATATATATATATATATATATATATATATATATATATATATACATATATATGCAAATAAGCTCTCTTCTATATGTAATATGTAATGGTTTGTGTGCATTCCTGTAGCCTCTGCATTGTGGTTTCATCTCTGACAGTGGAGGCAATGCAATTACTGTTCACTGGTACAAAAGGAAGCAAAATCTTCACCATGTAAGTTTATTTTTTCAACCATACATACAGATTTATACAAGTAATAATAATTTGAATCTCTTAATCAAGTGGTTTAGAAATATATTTTTAGTTATGTCCTTTTGAGTATAAAATACATCATATTAGATAGAGATTAATCACCTCATGTATACTCTAAGGTTTCTGATGACTCTTAGTTATTACTTCTGATGATGATTAGTCCATATTAATATTATGGTTAAGAAAAATTAATTACTTTGTATATAATATGATTCATTGTACACATAGGTTTGGGATCATACCATACTCCAAACAGAAGTTGAAAGATTTTATGACTCAGACATGGACGAGTTCGTCGATGCAATTCAACAAAATATTACGGTATTGTTGTATACAATTTTTTATTGTTTCAAAATACACAGTAAGTATGGGTTGATCAAGAACTTGGCGAGACCAACTTTTTTATAACAACTTGTAAAAGATAAAATGAAGATTGGGTATTCACTGAAGTTTTTCTAATCATCCATACAATATGTCTTTGCCTTAGTCAGACTCTTAACGAAAGTTCATATTAGCTCTCAAATCTCATAATTAGCTATCTCTTATTTCTATATATGCTGCTACTCCCATTATTTCTATATATGCTGCTACTCCCAGTGATGCTTAGGTGTGAAACATATTAGAATAAAACTTAAATGCATGCAAATGAGTTTTTAAACAATTTATTATCATGCATCTAAGTTCTTTTGACACATTTTAAAATCTTTTAAAAAAAATCTGTTGGGAGATTTTGGAAAAGAGAATGAGCTACAAGCACAGTTACACAAGTGTATCCTTACTCATTCTTATCCAATATGAGACTCCGACATTACACTTGTATCCTAACAATCTCTCTTTCAAGTGTGAATCTATTCACATTGATATACTTTCCTTTTTTAACCATGAATACTCTAACTGGTGATCCTATAATAGGATACTCTACTTCTGAAACCACTTGTTGGAGCTCAACTCTAATCTAAAATCTTAAGACAATAAATTTATGGATATTTTTTGTGTTCAATTTACTTATTTCTATCAAATGTAAGACTCTAACATCACACTTGTATCTTAATAAAAATTATATATATATATATATATATATATAAACTCAATGTCTTTATTATTCTTTTCATCTCTACTCTTAAGGTTGTCCAATTTGAAAACATGACATGAAGGAATACTCTTTAAGGGAAAATGTTTTTATTTTTATTTTTGCATAACATGAAGAGAAAAATAAATTAAATATATGGAAAAAAATGTTTTGATTCTTTGTTATTTGTGATTTTGGGTTTAAGTTTGAGATTGTTGAAAAGTGATGTGTCTTGGACAGATAAAGTGTAAGTGTAATGTGGTGGGAAGGTGGAGATTTGGAAGATAGAGATCGAATATTTGTTTTATATGATGCTGAAATTTAAGATTAAAAATAAAAATACATTAATTTTTATGAATCAAATGTGACACGGATTAGTATTCCTCTTTAATATGATAGAGATAAAATTAAAAAAAGTAAATATCTAAAATTTCTATTTTTACCTAATATATACTTATAAAAAAATGATAAATTAATATATTTATATGAATCATTGTCTAAAATTAAATATTTATTATTTGATGTTGTCTGAACTTTGTTTGTTTTTTTTAATAAACAGAAAGTATGGGCCGATGAAGTAGAAGTGTGGGAAAAATGCGGTGATAGTGACCTTCCATGCCCAGCTGTGTAAGTCCCCACTACTATTATTATTTATTTATTACTATCATATATTGAAAATAAATTATTTCAAATAATATTGTTTGAAAGGAAAATATAATTAAAACAATGCAATGCACACCATTATTTTCAAACACTCATTATTTTTATTTATCTCTCTTATCATAATCATAATTATGAGTGAATTTTTGTTAGATATGCATCTGAAAGTACCATAGATGCGTGTAAATGGGCATATAAAGATGCCACGGAAGGTTCAGTACTAGATGGTAAGCTTTAAGAACTCAGATACATATGCTAAGACAGAAGACGATTTTCTTATGCATTTTCTCACTATACTTTGAAAAATTTACTCTGCAGATGATTACTTCCTGTCACGTTTACCAATAGTGAATTTGCGGCTAGCTCAAGCAGGAGTTCGATTGGCTGCTATTCTTAATCGTGTTCTTGACAGAGAGTTTTCATCGTCGATGTAGTTTATTGAAAGAGAGTGAGTGGACAATTTGCTTAATGAAGAAGAATAAAGTGCCCTCTAATTCGTAAGTTTCATTGCACTGGACTCTGTGGTTGTTGAGTTTATGTGTTTATGCAGACTGTAAGAGAAAAGAATTTCAGTAGTACAGGGAAGGTTCCACTCATAAAGAGTTCGTCTGTGCTTTAGAGACCTCTTTAGTTATTGTGTTTTAGATCCGTTTATTAAAACGGAATGCATTTGGTTCGAATTGGATTTTATATCTATGACGAATTTCTAAAATCACTTCATTCTGATGGGTGATAAACATCAATAACTACAATAATAATAATAATAAGTATAGATTAGATTTGTAAGTATACATGCTTAATGATTGATAAAAGAGGTAATGTTATCACCAATTCAAAAAATATAGACAACAAAAGCTAAAAAATTGTAAAAAAAAACTAAATTCTAAACCCTAAAAAAAGTTTTACATTGTGATCCAATATAAATACTTAGTAAAATTAAAATTACGATAATGTGGATTGAGACTATTGGTGTTCTCACAATTTCACATAATCTTTTTAAATCTTTATTTCTAAAAAATATTAGTTAATATCTTATTATCTTTATGAGATAACAAAGAAATTTTATATTGTCCAATCTAATATAATATGTCACTTAATCTAGTTGAGTAATAGGTTTTAAACTTTTTTTTAACTTTTATTGGTTCCTTGCACCATTTTCTATTAACTCTTATCTATTTAATTTTATTATTTAATTAAAGTTTTCTAAAATATACATTATGTTCAAAATAATCAATTGAATGTTCTTTTAATTGTTTTAATTGTTTAAAAATGTTGTAATTGAATTTTACAAAATTATTTATAAATTGAATTTAAATGTATTTCATTGTAACAACTTTTCAATCATTACAAGAATTTATTAGAGAGTATTTTTTAACATTAACTTTACTTCAAAAGTATTTTAAGATTCTTGAAATATCTCATAAGATCTCTTGAGTTTTCAAAAAGTTGTGCTAGTTTGACTGTCTAATCAATTTGATTTTACTTCTGTTGTGACATATCTATACCTATTTTTTGTTTTTCGTTAGGGAGTGTTTGATCGCTCAAGAGTTGATTGTGTTGTTATATCCTTCTATTTTTGGTTGAAGAGTTGGTTCGTGATATCCTCTTACAATAAGGTTATAAGTTGATTATGTTATATCCTTCCTTTCCTGTAAGGAAGTTGATTGTTTGTTTTTTGCTTTCTTGAATGCCTTTGCTTGTGAGTTTGCTTGTAAGGATTCTTTTCAAGTTAGTGGAACCAATTATTCAAGAGTTGAGATTGGATTTATAATTAATTGTAATTTGAACTAATATAAAATACTTGTGTAATCTTTTTTCATCCCTATTTCTTTTTACTTTCAGCTTTTTTTTTATTTGTGTTCCCCATCAATTTTTGTTCATATTGATTCAATTTAGAATTGTGATATAGAAATTTCTAAAAAAGGTTTTCAAATCTAAAAGAGTTTTGATGAAAGGTTTAAAAACCAATTCACTTGCCTCTTGGTTTAGTTAACTCATACCAGTTCTTTTATTAACACCAACAAGTCCACCATTTCTCCCCCTATAGCTTTGGTTGGTTGGCCTATTTCATAACCATTATCTTATAAACATTCTGATTTGGATTATTCAAAGTATTCTTCATCAATTGGCGCACTCAGGGATTCATCATCATTAGTCTTCCTCTCCCAAGAACCACACTTACAAAACATAGACTCTAACAATGATAGTTCTTCTTCAATAGATATATGTATGCTTTCATTAATTTTCATCTTCTTTACTACCTTTGTATCTGAGCCAATCGACAATTGGATACACAATCTTGCGTATTCCAATACATCTCAAGTTGTGGTTGATTTGTGTATTGCAATTAGTGTGCCTATCATAGCCACTAACTTTTCAAGACACTCATGACTCTAGATCAATAGTGGAATGTCCCTGCATTTGACTCATATAACCTTGTTTTTTGAAGTGATTTACTTAGACCATGGGGTGATTGATTCAAACAACTTTGAAAACGTCTCATTGTGGTTCTCGGTCACCTTATTTGTATTTATATCTTCTTTCCCAGTAAGCAATACACAATTATCCATAGTCATATAAAAGTAAGTCAACCTAATTCACACAAATTGACCCACCACAAGTTGAATTAAACATAAGTGAACTTAACTCGACTCACTTTATGGTGAGTAAAAGATTTTATAATCCGACTCAACCCACCACAAGTTGGTGAGTTAAGTAGGTTGACTCACTAATCCATTATTCTTTTTATTTTTTAAATAAAAAAATTTATAAAAAATATTTTTGTTTTTAATTTTCATTTCTCATTTTTCATTAAAATTATTAGAATTATGAATTGAAAAATTTAAAATAATTTCCTTTTCGTTTTTAACATCTTTATTGTTTTTATTTTCAAAAACAAAAAATATAAAAAATAGTATAATTTATAATATAAGTGGGTTGATGAATAAATCCAGTATAACTTGTTTTAAACTTACCAAATATGTTGGATTCGTTTTGATTCATAATAAAAAAAATTATTTTCACTAATTCGAAGGAGTTCAAACTTGTGATGAACTAAATTGGTTTGCAAGTCCCAAATTATATATTGACGTGTCTAGTTATCTAGTAAATAACACACTCCTATAAATTTTAATACTCATAAGATGAAGATTTATCTTAATGTCTTCACGGAGAAGATTATTCTCTCCATATGTGAACTACGTTCTTTGTATCTCCTGACACTGTTTGAATTTTTCACATCCTTACTTTAGCGTTATTACTTGTTTGTTTTTCAGGTTTAATCCCTCTTATCTTTCTTCCTTTTCGTGGGATTTGATTCTTCCACTTTTGACCTATTAACATGTATCTTTCTATTCTTTATCATCCAAATCATATTTAGTTTTCTCTTAAGCTCAACACTCTTATACACTCCATCTAATATCACAAAATAAAATCCTTTTCAGTTGACTTTTTTTTCACTCTCCCACCTATGAAATGCTTTTCACATGTCATGTTCACCTTAATTCATTCAAACAAATAGGATGTTCCTAATTATGTTCATCCCATTGTAACATTAGTATAGATACTTTGTTTTCGGCAAAAACGTTAAATTATTATTAGTTTGTCATGAAAACAAAGTTTTCAAGTTGAATGTCTATAAAAACTAGTTTAACAAAAAGAAATAAAAATTCACAGTTGTATTTGATTTTAGTCAGAAGTTATTTTCACCGGTAACAATAATACAAATTTGTCTGGTAGGCAATAAATCCATTGAATTCTATTTTCTAATCCATGTGTGTTCACTTCAGCTCATTTTATTGGGTTGAATTATCTTAAAATGTAGGCTTAAAATAATTCAAATAATCGTGTAAAAGTTTTACAAAACGTGCACACTTAAAAGTAAACGATGATATATATTTTATACGTTAGCAATGATAATGTCTAAAATAATCACAAACAAACTGCACCACGCAACTGGGTCTTACAGGTCCGTGGATCAAAATCACAGGACTTGGGATATATCCGTTATTTTCTTACGTGGATCCTAGATATAATGTTTCAAATAATTATTTATTTAAAAACAGATAGAAATTGTTTATTGAAAAAGAAAATTTATTTATTTTTAAATTGAACAGATTAGACAAATATATAAAAAAGAGTTAATTATTGTTAAAAAAATTTCTTAAAAAATAAATCTATAAGAAAAAATGACATTATTTCTAACATAAAATTTTAATTTTATTATTTTTGTTTAATGCGAAATTTTATTCTCACTTTTTATCCTTAACTGAATCAGTTACCATGACAACTAGATTCTAATATTATTATTAAAAAAAATTTTTAAAAAATAAAAAAATAAAAAAATATGACATTATTTCTAATATAAAACCTTAAAGATTAATATTAAAAAGTTTTTGTTTCTTTATACAGTCGATTTTATAATTTCTATTCTTTATTCATACATTTGAATTTCTAACCATTATAAAAATCATTCTCTTAAAAACAAGTATAAACAAAATCATTGTATACAAGACACCACATTTATTGAAATGAATTCCTTTGTGTACGATTGTTTTATTGGTTGGTGTTGTTTTAATCATAACTTTAAGTGCATATAATATGACTAGTATTCTTATTATAAACGAATCTAATTATAACACGTCCATGCAATTTACTGATGATACCAAAGGGCAAGGGAATATTCCTATTATATCCTTTCCTTTCTCACTTGGATGGTAGATAGACATAGACTTCTGCCACATTATAATAATATCAGCCATGAGTTCCATACCAAAATACAAAAATCACGTCCTCCAACGCCCGTTCACCTAATCTAAACCACGTTCTTCCTACCTCTCGGAATTACGCTATAAATAAGTTGTGAGATAATATTAAACTTCAAAAATAATATTAAAGCTTATCTCAATTAAATTTATTGATGTATGATAATACCTCAAATTAAGATAATCAAATTTAACTATATTAATCTAATCTTAGTTGATATCTTCAAACACTTACCAGTTTCATGATGGAGGAGACTCCATAACAATCTTACAAAACCTATCAAACTAGTTTCATAAGTTTTGCAACTATTTTTATTCTATAATATGGTTATATTTTTAGTTTATATAAAATTTTCAACACACTTCTTTATGCCAAAAAAACATGGAAACAAGGGAAGATATAATAATGAGTAACGTAATAAACGTAACAAACTAGAAATTTTTTAATATTTAAATTTAATTCAACCTCATGAAATCAATTCATGAAAATGAAGTTTGGACGTTATATATATATATATATATATATATATAGTTGATATATAAACATGTATATATACGTATACTTAAGTTGGCTATTTGCATAGTTTTTGAAGAGTAGAGAAGAATGGGTTGTTACAGAGTATTTGAGCTAGTGGCCATAGTCTCATTGGTGGTTTTGGTTCCAAATATCCATGCCTGGGGAGACGATGGACATGCCATTGTTTGTAAGATTGCTCAGGTGCCTTCCTTATCTAGCTTTTTGTTTGAATTAACTTGACAAGTTAGGTTAGTTGTTAGACGTTAGCATATCTTGTGGGAATTATATACTTAGTAAAAACTGTGTCAATGACAATCATATACTACAGTGAAGAAAATTAATATCAAATTTAGTTGTCATGTTTGAAGGTGCAAAGTGTGACTGAAATTGACGTTCCTTTCTAAACTATCTTTGATTTGATTTTGAGCAGGGTCGTCTGAGCACTGCAGCTGCAGCGGCTGTGAAGAAACTGTTGCCAAAATCTGCCAACAACGACTTGGCGAGCAAGTGTTCTTGGGCTGATAGTTTGAGGGTGGTCTTTCCTTGGTCTTCTGCTTTGCACTTTGCAAATACTCCTGACAACGTTTGCAACTACAAGCACAGCAGTAACTTCCTCACTCATTCTTCTCTCAACTCACCCTCATCATCTTCTCACTTTTTCAGACTTTTAGAATTTTTAAAATTCATGGCAGAAAAACAATTTAAAAACCTAAATTTGATGTAGTACTGATTAACCTGCTGCATGAACATTCAGGGGATTGTGTAGATATGAAAACTGGAATTAAAGGGCGATGTGTTGTGTCAGCTATTACCAATTACACCAACCAGCTCCTCGAGTATGGCAGTGAGACCAAATCTAAATGTAAATGTCAAACTAATAAGGTTGTATATATATATTCTCATCATTTTCGACCACACTAACAATTTTCTTGCATCTACATATATCAGATAATCTCACTCAATCTCTTCTATTCATTTCACATTTTATGGGAGACATCCATCAGGTATATGCATTTGTATAGATCTATTTATTCAAGGTTAATTAGAAATGACAGAACAAAATAAGCACTCATAAAGAAGAAAAGATTAATCAGGTTTACGTAGGTTAATTTTATTATAGAGTCAATGTTATTTTAATTAGTTGTTTATTTGGGTATTATTAATTTTTTTCCCTAAAATAGCTTTTTAAAGAAAAATAATAATTCATAAATATTAATTTAAAAAGTAATGGATTAAAATGAACCAGAGATGTTTTAAAGAAATTGTAAAATATTTGCATGAAGTTAAATTGAATGAAAATAAAGGTTTGAAAAGGAGTAAAATATGTTTAGAATAGATTAACGGAAATCTAAAATTAAAAAAAAATACTTCATACATATTTGAAATTGAAACAAATCCTAACCAACATATTCAATATAATTATTTTAATTTAAATTAAAAAATTAAATATTTTTTTTAATAATTCATTAAAAAAATAAGTGTTGTATAAAAATATATAATATTTGAGATATATGTATATTATTGATACAAAATTAAATTCTTATAACTTCAAATGATAAAAAGAAATCAAAGATAAATAATGCAACAAAGAATAAAATAGAAGAAGGAGCTCGTGAAGAATACATGGATTGCTAAATTATAATTTTTAAAAACTTTAATGTTTTTGTTTCTTTATATTACAGTAATTCTTTCAAATTCATTTTACTATTTTGAATGTTTTTAATTTAGTCTAATTTTTAAAAAGTTAATTAATATAATATTATTTGTCAAGTTGATGACATTATTACAGTAACACATGTCATTGGTACGTTACCTTCATATTTAATTAATAAAATATCATTAATTGTTCATATTAGATGTCAGTATTATAATGTGGTCTCTACCAATTTGAGAGAAAGAACTATATTAATATATTTAAAAAAAATTGGAAACGTTGAAAATGTTGGAATAAAATTAAAAAAATAATTGTAATAGTTTAAACTTTTATAAAGCTTAATTTAACAAACTACAGTAACACTAAAATATAAAGGAATAAGGAGTAACATTTAACTGTTAACATATAAAACAACCTTATTTTCTTTATTTTTGTATAAAATATTTAAGAAAATTTTACTTTTCGTAATAATCTCCTACACACACTTCATGTACAGCCTCTGCATTGTGGCTTTGCATCAGACAGGGGTGGCAATGACATCAATGTTCGCTGGTACAAAAGAAAGCAAAATCTTCACCATGTAGGTCAAATTCTAATGTTTCTTCAACCATACAACAGTATGATAGGTTTCTCCCTTAATATATATACCATGCATACCACATGCGTGCAGGTTTGGGATGCTAACATTATTGAGACAGAAGTTGAAAGATTCTACGACGATATTGACGATTTCGTTGATGCAATTCAACAGAACATTACGGTATTGTGTGCAGATTCTTATGTTGTCTTCAACCAAAGGGAGTCCATTAATTGAAGTTTGACTTTTCTGGTTTTTCTTTAATGAACAGAGAGCATGGGCTGATGAAATAGAACAATGGGAAAACTGCAGAAACGGTGATATATCATGCCCAGCTATGTATGTTCCTTAGAATCCATTACTACCTTTTTTTATCAAACATATTTTAAAGAATGCTTCTATGTAAAATATATTGTTAATTTCTTTTATTTTTCATACCTTTTTCTTTGAAAGCATGTGTCGAGGAAAACAAAAAATTAAAAAAAAAAGTTAATGTATGTTATATATATATATACATATATTTATTGACAATTTGACTTATTACTAATTAGTTTTAATTTAAAATTTAAGATAATATCAAAATCACTTAGTTACACGATTTATCTTAAATATGAAGGGGTATCTTTTACACTTAAGATTTTTTTTATTGCAAATTGTTTTAAAACGTGATCTAATGCTTGTTAATTAACATGGGTAAATGTTTAGATATGCATCTGAAAGTGCCAAAGATGCATGTGCATGGGCTTATGAAGGTGCCAGTGAAGGTTCGGTACTAGATGGTAAGCAATGGGAGTTTTGATAGTTATGAAAAAGATTTCTTTTTAACTTATTTTGTTCTAACTATACCATGAAAATGCATTCTACAGATGAATACTTCTTCTCTCGTTTTCCCATAGTGAATCTGCGGTTAGCTCAAGGAGGAGTTCGATTGGCTGCAACTCTTAATCGTATTTTTGACTCACAGTCTGCAATGTCAATGTAATTTGTATTGAAAGATATATAGAATAGATCAGCAATTTCCCTCTTATAAAAGAATAAAGTGTCAACTAATTTGTAGCTCAATTTCAACTAGTTTGTGTCTTTTACTATTTAAGGTAGTTGTTGTTAGAAAATAAATAATGTATATTTATTTATTAAATAATATGACTCATATGTGACCCATGTGATTTAATAAAAACTTATCTAACCAACTTGATGGAAGTTGGTAAGTTAAGGGTAAAAGGGTTTTGTCTTTACCATAAGGGTTTTTACATAGAAAAACCATCAAGAAAGTATGTGAAAAGGAATGAAAGGTTAAGAGATAGATTGAGAAAGAAGATTAACAAAAACTTGTCAAAGTCCATGGACCAAGATATGTTTTTCTTACTGTTATAGCATTATGTGAAAATCATAGAATCTAAGATCCAAAATTTATGTACTGTAGTTTTCAAAATTAAGAACAAAATAGAAACTACAACTATTATGTGGTATCAGAGCATTAGGTTTTGGATATATGATTTTTCATAAATAACGTTTCTCCCCCAATTTACAAATAATTTGATTTTGGATAATTAAATTAAAGAAAGACAATAATTACGTTTTCACTGTTATACAATTAATGTTAAATTGATGTTAATGATGCACCTTGCATAGGTTAATTGTTGAAAGAATATCGACATTCATGTGCCCATATGAACTGGAAAGGGGCGCATGAATTAGAATTGAGAAGAGACATTAATTGAAAATTGTTTTTGATGTTTGAAGTTATGTCCATCTTCCTTTGGATTGCCACTGCATTATATTCAATGCATAGAAAATGAATAATTGAATTTTTGGTAACTAAATTCAAGAAAAGTAATTAATGTATTTATGTTGTATTATGAAAATTAAATTCATTTTAGTGATGAGATGAATGTTATATGCAATGTAGTCAAAATTGAGATTTTACTCGTAAAATCGTACGATTTTTATTTCAATTTCGTGTTAGAATATACTTATAATCGTAATACAGTGTAATCGGTGAAATTGTAGAGTAAAATTGGAAAAAATGTAGAATCGAAGATTTTAAAGTTTTTACAAATGCAAATAGTGGATGTGTTTTAATTTCATTTTAATGGGTTTTAATTTTTTTTAATGGGTTTTAATTTCTTTAACATTGAGAACTGTTCCTACTCCTTTCAATGATTTTTAAGTGGTTAACATTGAGCACTATTTCCACTAATTTAGGAGGTGAACAATTTTTAATATTTTAATGATTTTTAATATTTTTTTTAATGTTTAGTAATATTGTTCCCACTAATTTAGGAGCTGAACAATATTTTTTTAAAAAATTATTTTAACATTTAATTCAGAAGATTGTTTTCATTTTTTTAAATTTTAAACGTTAAACAATTTTTAAACTTTTTAAGCCTAATAAAAATAATTAAAAATTAAAATCTTTCCTTTTTTAAAAATAAAATTAAAACTTTTTTTTTTTCATAACTTTGCTTTGCACGTCCAGTTTATTGATAAGTTGGATGTCATTTTAACAAAATTTGTAAAAAGTAAAATCTACGATCCATGTTATGATTTCACAATTTACGATTTTGTGAACCCTTCACGATTTTAAATATAATCTCGATTTTAACTACCTTGGCTATATGCATCCACTGTCATGTTTATGGATGAATTCAATGATATAAAAAGCTGAAAATCTACATTGAAGTCTTTTTATGTCTGCAATACACACACGGTCATAGCTCAAACTTTACTGTAGGCCATAAAAAAATTTTACACTTCCGCATTGACATAATGGGTATGGTTTATGGAATAAAATATTGAATGCTTGAGAAAAGGTTCACAGGGAGATTTTTCCTTCATTTGGCTTTAATGAAAATTGTCAAGTGTGCAGTATCCAAAAATGCTTTACGTGTCAAAATATGTTTCTTTAGTTATGTGTAATGATGAATCAAAAACATTTATTTATTTTATTATTATTAAATATTTTGAAGTTTCATAAATACTTGTTTATGAATTGTATCAAGATTGGGATTAATTGTATGAAAGATTTGTAATCACCAAAGTGATCAAATCTATATGTTTTATTTTAATTCCAAATTAGTGATGAACCTTTATATCAATTACCCATAGGATGGATGCTAAATTATAAATAATTTGTTTATGGGTTAATTGAAATTCATTATTATAAGGCATTTATGGATCATCCAAAGGTTGATTAATTGTTTTTATAATTAATGAATATGATTGTTGGTGATGTTTATGTATTATTAGTTTTATTTATATGTGCAAAGATAATAAGTATTTCTAGTTAATTCATATATCTTGCCAAATTATGTTAATATTATTAACATTATTATGTTTTGTGTATTAATGTATCACCCAAAGGAGAACATTGGTATGCATAAAATTATTGTTGATTGTATGAATCTGTATTGTATGTTTAATTTATATGAATCAAAGCATTAATGTTAAGCATGTGTTAATTGCAGTATCTGTTCCCATATCTTTACATTCGCATGCTACGTCTGTTCTTGTCTTTAATGGGTTGAATTTCTCTGATTGGAGCGAACAAGTCCAATTTCACTTAGGTGTGTTGGATCTTGATTTGGCTCTTCAAGTGGAGAAACCTGCTGCCATTACTAATGCTAGTAGCAATGAAGAGAAAACTCATTTTAAGGCTTGGGAAAAGTCAAACAGACTCAACCTGATGTTTATGCGAATGAGCATAGCAAGTAACATCAAATCTGCTTTTCCCACAACACTGAAAGTGCAAAAGAGTTTATGAAATTTGTGGAAGAGCGCTCTTAAACTGCTGATAAGTCTCTTGCTGGGACATTAATGAGTACTCTAATCACCATGAAATTTGATGGTTCCCGTACTATGCATGAACATGTCATTGAGATGACAAATATTACAGCAAGACTCAAGTCTCTTGGAATGGAAGTGGATGAAAATTTCCTTGTTCAGTTCATTTTGAACTTATTACCGTCTGAGTATGGTCCCTTCCAAATGAACTATAACACCATGAAAGACAAATGACATGTGCATGAATTTCACAGTATGTTGGTTCAGGAAGAAAGCAGACTTAAGAATCTGAGAAACCACTCCATTCATTATGTGAACAAGGGAGCTGGAAAGAAATTTGAAAAGAAACATGGAAAAGGAAAAGGACCATTAAAGATTAACGAGTCCTCTACAAAAATCTAGAAGAAAGATAACAGATGTCATTTCTGTGGGAAATCTGGACACTTGCAGAAGAATTTCCCAAAACGTAAAGCTTGGTTTGAAAAGAAAGGTAAGCATAATGCTTATGTATGTTTTGAATCAAACTTAACTGAAGTTCCCCACAATACTTGGTGGATTGATTCTGGATGTACTACTCATGTTTCTAATTTGATGCAGGGATTCCTTTCAACCCGAACCACAAACCCGAATGAGAAGTTTGTCTTCATGGGGAACAGAGTGAAGGTTTCAGTGGAAGCTGTCGGGACTTACCGTTTAATCCTTGACATTGGATTTCATTTAGACTTATTTGATACTTTTTATGTACCTAGTATTTCTAGGAATTTAGTTTCTTTGTCTAAACTTGATGTTGCTAGTTACTCTTTTAGGTTTGGTAATGGTTGTTTCAGTTTATATGAGCGTACTTGTATTATTGGATCTGGTACACTTTGTGATGGTTTATATAAATTGAATCTTGATAATTTATATGCTGAAACTCTTATGACCTTGCATCATAATGTTGGCTCTAAACGCAGTTTAGTGAATGAACGTTCTGCTTACTTGTGGCATAAGCGTTTGGGACACATTTCCAAAGAAGGAATGCAAAGATTAGTAAAGAATGAAATCCTTTCGGATTTAGATTTTACTGATCTAAATATATGTGGGGATTGTATTAAAGGTAAACAAATAAAACACACAAAGAAAAGAGCCACAAGAAGCACTCAACTTCTTGAAATTATACACATTGATATATGTGGACCTTTTGATGTAAATTCTTTCAATAAAGAAAAGTACTTTATCACTTATATTGATGATTTTTCACGTTATGGATATGTCTATTTACTGCATGAGAAATCTCAAGCAGTGAGTGCCTTGGAAATTTATATAAATGAAGTGGAAAGGCAATTAGACAAAAAGGTGAAAATTGTCAGATCAGATAGAGCTGGTGAGTATTATGGAAGATATGATGAAAGTGGACAACACCCTGGTCCATTTGCTAAGTTCCTTGAGAAACGTGGTATTTATGCTCAATACACAATGCCAGGTACACCACAACAAAATGGTGTATCAGAAAGGCGTAACTGAACCTTAATGGATATGGTTAGGAGCATGTTAAGTATTTACCTGTATCATTGTGGATGTATGCTTTAAAACTGCCATGTATTTGTTAAACAGGGTTCCTAGTAAGACAGTTCAAAAGACACCTTTTGAATTATGGACAAGTAGGAAACCCAGTTTGAGACATCTGCATGTTTGGGGTTGTCAAGCAGAAATTAGAGTATACAATCCGCAAGAAAAGAAACTGGATGCAAGAACAATAAGTGGATATTTCATTGGTTATCCAACAAAATCAAAAGGGTATATTTTTTACTGTCCTACCCATAGTACAAGAATTGTTGAAACTGGAAATGCCCAGTTCATTGAGAATGGTGAAACCAGTGGGAGTGAAGCTTCACAAAATGTGGAGATTAAGGAAGTTAGAGTACAAGTTCCTTTAACTAGTACCTCTACTTCAAGAATTGTTGTTCCTCATGTTGTGGAACCATACAATAATCAAGAAGAACAAGAAATTAATGATCCCGAGGTTGACAATGAACCTGTAGTAGAACAACCACAAGAAATAATATTAAGAAGATCTCAAAGAGAAAGGAGACCTGCTATTTCGAATGATTATATGGTTTATCTACAAGAGTCAAAAAATGACTTAGGCATTGATAATGATCCAATTTCATTTTCAAAAGCCATTAATGGTGATAATTCTGATAAGTGGTTAGATGCCATGAAAGATGAGCGTAAATGAATGGCACAAAATAATGTATGGGACTTTGTGGAATTTCCAGAAGGATGCAAGAGAGTTGGGTGTAAATGGGTCTTTAAGACTAAGCGTGACTCTCATGGAAATATGGAACATCACAAGGCTCAACTTGTTGCCAAAGGTTTTACTCAAAAGGATGGCATAGACTATAAGGAAACATTTCACCTGTTTCTAAGAAAGATTCCTTCAGAATTATTATAGCATTAGTAGCTCATTATGATCTTGAGTTACATCAAATGGATGTTAAAACTACCTTTCTGAATGGGGATTTAGAAGAGGATGTTTATATGGACCAACCAGTGGGGTTCATTGAAAAGGGAAAGGAACACATGGTGTGTAAACTTAAGAAATCAATATATGGACTTAAACAGGCTCCCGACAATGGTATCTTAAGTTCAATGATACTATTATGTCCTTTGGATTTAAGGAAAACATTGTTGATCAATGTATATATCTGAAGGTCAGTAGGAGCAAGTTTGTATTTCTGATTTTGTATGTTGATGATATCTTGCTTGCAACTAATGATCTTGGTCTATTAAGTGAGACTAAGAAATTTCTCTCTAACAACTTTGAAATGAAAGATATGGGTGAGGCAGACTATGTGATAGGAATAGAAATATTTCGTGATAGATCACAAGGACTGCTAGGCTTGTCTCAAAAAGCATATATTAATAAAGTTTTAGAGAGATTCAGAATGGATAAATGTTTAGCATCTCCCGTTCCAATACAGAAAGGAGACAAATTTAGTCTTATGCAATGTCCAAAGAATGATTTGGAATGGAAACAGATGGAAAATATCCCTTATGCATTTGTTGTTGGGAGTTTGATGTATATGCTTAAACATGTACGATGCTAGATATTAGCTTTGCAGCTGGTATGCTTAGTAGATACTAGAGTAATCCAGGATTAGATCATTGGAAAGCTGTAAAGAAAGTCTTAAGATACTTACAACGGATAAAGAATCACATGCTTACTTACAAGAGATCTGATCATCTTGAGGTGATTAGATATACAAATTCAGACTTTGTTGGTTGTAAGGATACAAGAAAGTCTACATTTGGTTATGTGTATCTTTTAACCGGAGGAGCAATTTCATGGAAAAGTGCGAAGCATTCAGTCATTGCTGCATCCACCATGGAGGCTGAATTTGTGGCATGCTTTGAGGCCACGATTCAAGCTAATTGGTTGCAGAATATTATTTCAGGACTTGGAATAGTTGACAGTATTGCCAAGCCGTTGAAACTTTATTGTGATAATTCTGCAGCTGTCTTCTTTTCTAAAAATGACAAGTATTCCGAATGTGCTAAGCATATGGAATTGAATACTTTGCTGTTAAAGAAGAAGTTAAGAAACATAGAGTGTCAATAGAACATATTAGCACTAATCTTATGATTGTTGACCCTTCAACAAAAGGGTTACCGCCCAAACTATTCACTGGCCATGTACAGAATATGGGCATTATGTCTACTAGTGAAGGTTGAATGTCAATGTTATTATTAATGTCTATTTGACACTTTGAGCTCATTGATATATAGGTTTATGAAATTCATGTTTTCTGCTTTATGTATATGTATGCAAACTTTTGATGTGTGGAAAACATAATATCATTATTTTAAAGAATATGACATTATCTTTGAACCCATTATGAACTTAGGATTGTATAGTCCTATTAAGGGAAAAGGATAATATAGTAGTACATGGAAGGGAATATGTTGATTTGAATGACGTATAGCCGTCATGACTCTTATTATTTTTGTATCTTTAATATGATTAATGATGGAACTGATTTAAGTTCTTTTAATGCGCATTATGATTTATGTAATTATTAAATCATGAAGTGTTTTGGCATCACACGAGTCAAGTGGGAGAATGTTAGAAAATAAATAATGTATATTTATTTATTAAATAATGTGACTCATCTGTGACCCATGTGATTTAATAAAAACTGATGTAACCAACTTGATGGAAGTTGGAAAGTTAAGGGTAAAAGGGTTCTGTCTCTACCATAAGGGTTTTTACACAAAAAAAACCATCAAGAAAGTGTGTAAAAAGGAACGAAAGGTTAAGAGATAGATTGAGAAAGAGGATTAACAAGACCTTGTCAAAGTCAATGGATCAAGGTATGTTTTTCTTACTGTTATAGCATTATGTGAAAATCATTGAATCTAATATCCAAAATTTATGTACTGTAGTTTTCAAGTTTAAGAACAAAATAGAAACTACAACTATTATGTGGTATCAAAGCATTAGGTTTTGGATATATGATTTTCCATAAACTACAACTATTATGTGGTATCAGAGCATTAGGTTTTTTACTCACAGTCTGCAATGTCAATGTAATTTGTATTGAAAGATATATAGAATAGATAAGCAATTTCCACATTATAAAAGAATAAAGTGTCAACTAATTTGTAGCTCAATTTCAACTAGTTTGTGTCTTTAATATTTAAGGTAGTTGTTCCTGCTAATAACTAGAAGAAAAGAAAAGAAAACTGATGAACAATTTTGTACCGTATCATAGGTGCTTTCATTATATCAAATTATAGAGAATAATGATATTGAATTTCTTTGTCGTGCAACCGAAAATTTTCGTGTATATTTTTAAATATTAAGATAAATTAAGAAGAAAAGTTATGTGTGTGATAATTTTTAAGGGAAGTGACACTTAATAAAGAATCTATTTGGTGTTTAGACATGATTGAATAAACTTATGTGGAAGTGCTGATAGAAAAGAAAATTAATTTTCTATAGATTAAAACAAACCTATAAACAAGTTAAAAGTAAGAGTGGTGATATATTAACACCGCCACATCAGCACTCCCGTTTGACAACTGTTGACGTGGCATCGAAATAAAAGCACGGAGAAAGCCCGGGGGAGGAGTCATGCGTGCAGCGGTGAGCGGCAAAACTGAGCTAGGTGTTGCGTGCTGTGACTAGCGTGAGGCATTTCAACAGTGGCGGTGTTGGTCAAGGCGATGGTGGTGGCCGACGGTGGTGTGCGAGGAGGCTTGGTGTGCGACACGACTTTGTGTGCGAGGGGGCTTGGTGGGCGATGCGGCGGTGGGTTGCGAGGCGGCGACAGGCTGCAACGGGGCTTGATGCATGCTGTGACTGTGGGAGTGGTGCGAGGCTTGTCGGACGCGGTGGTGGTGCGCGACGTGGCGGTGCTGGGCGACGCGACGGTGGTTTGCGAGGCATGGGTGGTGTGCGAGGCAGCGATGGTTTGCGAGGCGGAGTGGCGGCGCGGTTGTGTTGTGGTGGGTCTGTGTGCGGTGCAGCGGTGGCGGTGGGGGGGGGGACGACTGTGTGTTGTGCGAAGGCGCGACAGCAATGGTGCTGGACGTGTTGACGGACGTGGTCAGGGGAGTTGGTGAGACAATGCTGAAAGTGTCCTGTGCTTACGGCGGCGGTGGTGGTGGACAACAGTAGTGCGGTGGCGATTTATGGTTTAATTCTTGTGGTGACAGTGGTAAAAATTTTGAATAAATGACGGACAAAAAATTTATTTACAACATGTCCAAACTAAAATTAATATACATAGATACAATATTTTGTAATTACATGTGTCTGATTTGTTCTGAGATAGTAAAGTTGAGACAATGTGTGAAGTGATTTAGATAGTAAGGTTGAGAGAATATATGATGTACTTTGACTGTTTGAAATGAGTAATTTGATGTTTTTTTTTTGTATAACAGTTTGAAGTATATACAGTCATAGCTGGAAAAGAGTTTTCTGTTGAAGCAAAAGAAGTAAATGTATGTTTACACAAATGTAAATATTATAATTTGTAAATATGTATGTGTAATTAATTTATTATTTGTGGATTTACTTTGCAGATTAGAGTCAGACATAGAGTTGACACTCAACATATTGTACAAATTAAGAGTAATCTGACATGCTTTCAAAGGGAAAGACTACTGGACATCCCATTCAAATATATTGTTCATTTACATGAACCATTATGTATAAGTAGTCCTATTTTGAGAGAACTAATAGGTAGGTGGGATGGGAACCAACATTATTTTCGGGTTAGAGGGCATTTAGTTCCCTTCACCCCTATAGATGTTTGTTTTTCTTTAGGTTTAGGTATTACTGTCAAAGTAATTAAATTAGAAGACAATGCCAGTAGCCTTGTAAATAATTTGTTTAGGGGGGAGGATATAACAATTACTGGTATTGTAAATAAATTGAATGATCGTAAATTAAAGCGACAAAAACATGTAGATGACTTATGTAGATTGTATATTTTGCTTTACTTTGTAGTTTTTTATTTTCCTAGGACATCCCGAACTATTTGTAACTTTCCATTTAGTCTATTAGACAATTTGGACGAGTTGCACACATTTAATTGGGGTCTGGCAGTACATAGCTTATTATGTCATAGTTTAAGTCGTGTTTCTGAAATTTTCAATGAGCAACGCAATGCCGCTGGAGTATACTTAGCCGGTTGTGTTGCAGTTTTGCAGGTTAGTTTATGTTTTCTTCATATTTATGTATTTTGAAGTAAATATAAATTGCGTAAAATGTTTTATTTATGTCAACGAATTTGTTGGTCTTACAGATTTGAGCACTTGAACATGTAAATGTTTTAGATGGTGCCAATAATTTAAGTTTCCACGATTTTTGGAATGGCCAGTCCTGAGAAATGAGGTATTTCCAACATCCTTTGATTTTCATTTTATCTCTAGTTGTGTTAGGTATTGTTGTTGTGAGAAGTTGATTTTGTTGTGTGTAGATTGTATGGGATTGGGTGTGACCTCTTAACAAAAGGCTCTAGACATTCTACAAGAAGCCTTAGAAGGTGAAGGGGAACAGACATTCCAGAAGAATGTGTCCTCATCAACTGAGCGCAAACACATGTTCAGTGACGAACAATGTAGATAAAAAATTGAACAAAATGATAGACGCATTATAGAACTTGAAGAACGAGTCAAACTATTACAAGAAGAAATCAATAATCAGGTGAATTGGTCTCACAGAAGTTAGGAGGGACCATCTACAAGTAATGCACCTGATCTGGACATGTTGAAGTTGTACAACATGTGCACTTCATTCAGAAATGAAGACAATAACAGGTTAGTATACATTAATAGTTAAAATGGTCAGTATGTGTTTACTAAGTACTGTTTGTATATGCTCAGTTCATATTTTGTTGTTCTTTGTTACACAGTTATAGTAGAGGTTGAAAAACAAATATTGACGGTTGAGGAGTTGCACACATTCAAACCTCGGGTGAAAATCAACAATATGGTAAGTTTTATGATAGATGTGGAATGTTTATATATTTTGTTATATTCCATGTAATCACGAAATTTAATTGTTTTTTAGGTTATATTATTTGCTACGAGCATGCTGATGTATGAACAAATTCATACTTCCGATGTCCTTAAACGCTTTTGTTTCAATCCATTTTTTGCGGTGAGTGTAATTTGTTGTGTATTGTAATCATAATTGTGAAATGTATCTCTTTGGCTAATTGAATGTACTTTTGTTTTTAGACTCGAGTTATTGAACACATGAAGCTCCCAAAATCTGAAGCCCGAGTTTGGGTTGAGAAGGATTACAAATACTTTACCCAAAGGGCATGGTTTCACTAGACGGGATCTTAAACTGTGAATTTGTGAGTTTGTTTACTAAACCTAAGTAACTTATTAGAGAATTTTGATATGTAGTTGTTTGCCCCAACAATTGACAATAACCATTGGTGGTGTTATGCGGTTAATTGTCAGACTAGGGAATGCTTTGTGTTGGATTCCCTAGGACATTAAAATCGTGCACGCAAATGTATTGATAGGGTCATGGTAAATTGTTCTACACCCCATCAATTAGTATGACATTGATTGTTATGACAAAGCTTACATATAAGTTGTTGTTTGTTTAGGTTGGTCGTCTTGACCACCTATTTGCTTTGTTGGATACTAAGGTTCATGCTCTGGTGCACCATGACCTGAAGCTTGTAGAAGAGGCCTTGCCACAACAACCGAACACGTTAGTCTGCATTTTCATGTTATATTTAATGTATCTACATTCTTATAACATATTGCTGTGTACGTTTTTCTTAAGTTTGTTTGATGTTTGCAGCTATGATGGTGGAGTATTTATCTTGAAATATATGGAATTATTTGTCTTAACAAATGTTCTAAGCCTGCTACACCTTCCTCAAGCTTTGCAATTTTCGCCTCTTGTTGGCTTAAGTGTTGAAAAAAACTGTTCTTTTCCTCTTTCTTTAAAATCTTCAAATGGATATTTTAGATGCTTCAACGCTTCTTTGACAATGTCATTGCAAAGGTCCTCATTTGACACAGACAACTCTGAAATAACCTATTTATGATAGTTTCAAGTAAAAAAAGAACATCAAATTGAATTTTATGGTACGAAAGGCATAGCAGATTCAGCACAAACTATAATTACATTACACTCACCACATTACGATTGAAAGCAACTGTAATTTTCTTTGGACCTATTGTAACATCCATCCAGTGTATAACTCGTGGAAATTGTCTTCCCATACTACCTAACTTTTTGTACTCAACAACAACGTGCTTGAAAGCCCAAATTTATACAATTATCATTAACACATATATATTGCATCACATATCATCCAACATTATTAAAATATTTACAAAAAAAGTATGTCAAAATTTCCAAATTACCTGCAATAGGAAAACACATCCCACAACATGCAAATGTGAACAATTTCTTTCGTTGCTCATACACCTTGAAGCTTCACATAAACTACCACCCAAATACTCATAAATAACACTCCCCCAATTATACTTTTCAAGTTCACACAAATTATCCATTATATTAAACAACCCAGGATGCACGGTACCCATTCTATTAGGGAGTAAAAATTCAGTCAGCCCTAGCAGAATGTACAACCTACAAAAGTCATCAACATTACTATCGCTGTGACGTTTCAAAAATTCCTCCCAAATCATATTCAAATTTACTTTTTTCTTAGTAAACAATCTCCTACAATGACATCCAATATCTACTTTGCCCAACTCAATACTTTCTCCTACAACTCTAACTCTTAAGCCTAAACAAACATCTAACAACGAAAACGGTATAAGTGTAGACCTTACTTGAAATCCTCCCCTCCTCTCAACCCACCTATTACATAATTCACTAAGTAATGTCTTACTAAGTTTAACTCTATTACTCAACGACATGAGTTAGGCAAACGGAGTTGATGCAATATAAGACTTCTGATCAGTTGTTAACATGTTATTCACAACTCCAAATGGTTCGTCCTACAAAAATGACGTAACGACACCTACATTTCGAAACACTTAAGTGAATTATTAATTACAAAAACCCACACATCATCATTTCAAAAAAGAATATTATAGTATGATAACAACCTTATGTGCAACATCAAATTCTTCAACTTTCCCAACCTCCTTTGTCATTTTATCCTGCAAATTCGTAACAATACCTTTACTAAGACATACAAAACCATGTTCATCACCATTAAAAAATGTTTTTTGTAGATGGACAATGTTCACATTCACGTTAGACATACACACAATGGCAACTATGGCAACCAACAAAGAGTACAAAATTTGATTTTTAAACCATTTACAAAGACAACAAAGAAAACAATACACAAACAGAGGTAAAAATAAGAGGAGTCATCCTACAATCAAAGATTTGGAAGTGTGGATATAACAATGATAATTGGGTTTCAACCTATGACCTCTTATAAATTTTTAAAGTTCTTGACAACTACTTAAGTCTACTGGCTTCAAGGTTGAACCTTTCCGCCCTCATGCTATCACATTACTTTTCTATCATTTCTTCTCCTTTTTAAGTTTCCCATATTCTTGTGTCTGCACTTACCAACTTTTCACTTTTGTTTCATTTACGTTTCTCTTTGCTTCCTCAAACAACTAATCAAACCAAAGAACCGCATTTGTTACACTACATCATTAAATCAAATCCAAGTACAAAAAATCCAAACACAACGTACACTGCACAATTCTGGACCATGATTGCCTTATCAATACGTACAAACTATTAAAAATTAAATGTTATTCAAAATGAGATAATTAAGCTTTATATAAAACAAAAAAACATAAAATGTATGAATTCAAAGTGGAAATAAGTAGGTACAAACCACGGAAGGGGAGCATGAAGCCACCGACGACGGTGGACGGGGAGGACGTTCTGGGGGCCGCCGATGACAAACAAAGGGGAAAAGGTTATGGGGCCGTCGACCACGAACAAAGGGGAGGACGTTTTGCGGGCCGCCGACGATGAACACAGGGGAGGACCTTTTGGACCCGTCGACCACGAACAATGCGGAGGACATTCTGGGGGCTGCCGACCACGAACAAACGGAAGGAGGTTCTAGGGTCGCCAACCACCAACAGACGGGAGGACGTTCGACGAACACACTGGAGGACCTTCTGCAGCCGCCGACCACGACAGGAGGTTGGACATTTTTTCAATTTCATTTCACACACATGGACAAAAATATCCTCTCTTTTTTCATTGGACAAAAATACCCAGCCACGTCATCATCTCTCCACGCATAAACAATGTTAATTGGTTGTTAAAATCTTAAATAGTGTCAACACAACGTTTTTGTAAAAATAAATATCTAGGAAGGTAAAAGATCATTTTTACAAATAAATAAGGTAATTTTAATTTTGTTTGATATAAAAAATGGCTTTTTAGATAATGCTTAAGGATTTTATAACTTTTAATTTATGATTTTGTTTCTAAATTATTTATAGATAAATATTTCTAAAACTGTACACATATTTGGAATTCAACAAATAATTATTTCATATACATATATATATCATATATATATATATATTATAAATAATTTAATCTCTAATTAAGAATATACACAATAAATATATTTTTGTTGTATGAGATTAAAGAAAATTGAAAGAAAAGATATGCTCGTGAATGGCAACAGGCAAGAAATAGAATGTTGAAAAATATATTACAAGACAATTTATTACATTAAGTATTTTATAAATATATATTTTTTTCAAAATGTTAATTATATTCTATTTAAAGTTGGATATTTGAACAAGTATTCACGTACTAAGTGTGGATTTGTGCTATTGATTACATGTATAACTTGCAATTTATGTAAGTGTGGATTTGTATTATTGATAAATTTTTAACGAAGGTTTTTTTATTTTCGGCTAGCACAACTTGCAAGTTAAATAGATTTTGTTTATGGACTTCGCCAGCTACTTCCAACTTCCATCAAGAAGTTTAATTTGGATAAAAATCATATGTTTTTCTTTTGTTTCACTAATAAAATTTTGACACATGATTTTAATAATTATATAAGTATCATCACATAAATTTTTTTCTATTTTACTTACTTGTATTTAATGTTATCTCTTTAATTTTTAATTTTTTTTATTTTACTATATTTTAAATATAATAAATTTAACATAATTGTTAGTCTTCCAAATATTTACCTCTAGACTAATCTGCTTTTTAATCTCTTGAAATTAGAAACATATCTCATATTAATCTTCTTTTGGTGATATTATTTTTCAATATTATTTTTTATTGCGGTAAATTTCTCAATAAACAAAGTAATTTTAATGTTGTATTTAAATTTGAACTATATGTTTATAATAAAATCAATAAACCTTAACTAAAATTTATTTTATTGCATTAAATAATCATACTCGAACATAATAGCTTATATAATGTTAAAACATGTGACACCCTCTACCCCACATTCTATATCATGAGAATAAAAGTAACACATTTATAAGTAACCTCATAATTAATAAAAATTATAATAATAGTATACATAGGGTAAATGATTCACATTCACTAATAACATTACATTATGTAAGATAAACCAACTAAAGTTTTAATTAAAAATAAATAAAAAAAGTTCTAATTTTCTAGTTCTGTCCCGGTGTCACATATCCTATCAGAGAGTCCCACGAACATTACATCAAACTAGAGATCACCTGCAATACAAACGAAAAAACACAACAAGAAAACAAAGGAAGTGAGAAATATCTCACTCAGGTTGCGGTGTAAAAACACTGTAGGATAGTTTCACACAAAAACAATTAATCAATACTTAATCATATCCAAACATTAGAAATAAATTAATTTAACTTCAACAGTAATTATCCATAAGCTCAACATATCCATATCATAATTGCATTATATGCAATGCATGTCGTACCCGTATATACACTATGATAATGAATGCATGTGGCGCCAATCACATATCACACTTAACCGTAAAAGTGATACACAATGATCTCACGTTATGATCTCACATTATGATTATGCATGTGGCGCCAATATCATATGACACTTGGCTGCAAAAGTAATTCACAATGATCTCACGTTATGATCTCACATTATGATGCATGTGGTGCCAATATCATATCACACTTGACCGTAAAAGCGATACTCAATGATCTCACGTTATGATGCATGTTCACATTAGTCCAAGGACTTCTTATACACTCATACACATTTCCCTTCACATAAGTTCACATTTACAGTCAGAATCACTTAACACATGACTCTTATCATAATCAATGGATAAAATAATATAATAATATTCAATTAACACACATTATCCTTTATTCATCATTAAAAATATATCACCCTTAACTCATCCCATTCATAGAGTATCACAAGAATCCTTAAGGTGCTTCAAAGCAATCACAATATCATTAAATTTAGAAATTATACATATTATTCTTCAATTCACATTATAAAGAGCCTATAAGAGTAACTAGGAATCAAAGATAGATGAAAGAGGAAAACCCCTCTTTCAAGAACACACCTAAAATAATGAATTGGTCAAACAATCAAAATATTATCAAATTAAGAAATTGCACATATTATTCTTCAATTCACATCATAAAGAACATACAAGAGTAATTAGGAATCAAACAGAGATGAAAGAGGAAAACTCCTCTTTCAAGAACACACCCAACTTAAGGAATTGGGGGTCAATTCCACTACCCAACAGATATTCCACACCCCAAAGCGAGTTCTCACTCCCCCTTACCTTGTTGATGTATAGGCGGTACCCTAAAATTTCCTTCTTGCTCTTCTTCTCTCCCTTGTTAAATAGAGAACAAAGGAGATGAAAATCTCAAATCACACCTACTGCGTGAACTGAATATATCTCTACTCAGATATCGTATCAACGATCCAACCAGTCATAATCAAGAACTAGGTGTGACGAACCACCTGTTAAATTTCCAGTCTGATCCAACGGTGAACGAATGTGAAACGGTGATTTTACCGTAGGAGCCCTATGAAAAAATGAGAATGAATTTCTCTTCCTATCTCTCAAAAGTGTTGGTGTTCTAAATGAATTAAGACTTTAATATTTATTTAAATAAGACTTCATACTTTAAAATTAATTATTTTATAATTATGAAAATCAATACTATATATTAAAATAATAAAAAAACATATATTAATTACATTAAAAATTTTAAAATTTTCTAAAAATATTTAATTAATTTTATAAAAATTAGATGTCACAAGGCACATTATATTACCCAACCAAGGATTGCAATTATGAAAGTATATGACTCATTTAAAATGTAAGTTAAGTTAGAGGAGTAGATTTTTTTACTTTAACCCATATGGTTAGGCAAGTTGGGTTTGAGAGCTTATTTTGATAATTCTATGTGCTCTATGTATAGTAAGATAACACTAAAATTATTATTATTGTTTTATTACATTCAATATATATTAGTACTTTAAAATGAGGTTGGGGACATTTGTGACAGTTCAAAAATATTTTTAATATTATGATTTTTAAAATATACTAATAATACTGAAGCATTTTTTAAGTATTGTTAAAAGTTGTATTTATATTAAAGTTAAGAATTTAAAATTAGTTTGTATTTAAAAGTTTAAGTTTATTATAGAATATAAAGTATAAAAATCAGGTTTGAGGTAATAGAATGTTAAATTGTCTAACAAATATTATCTACTGTAACCAAAATCAATTTTATATAGTCACTCACTATTTATGGGTTATATTTAGTTCCCATAAATTAAAATATAAGAAGTTCCATTAATTTTGGTTATATTTAGTTCCCATAAATTAAAATATAAGAAGTTCCATTAATAAAAAATTAAGTATACAATTCACTTTTAATTATTATGAATACACAAACTTGTTCTCTTAATTTTCCTTAATTAAATAATAGAGATAATTCTAAAAGAGAAAATAAATAAGAGTTTTTTTTTTATAAGTGGGTAATTTCACTATGTGAGTGATACAAATGTTTTTCACACTCCAGCATAAACTAATTACACATAAAGATTTATAAGACTATAGTAGATAGTATATATTGAAGTTTCTTAATTTTTTGATTTTCTAATAACTTTATCTACCTTGATGAAAATGGTTGGTACTTGATAATCTTCTTGAGTAATAATATTCATATGTAATTCTTTAAATCTGGACACAAATACATCATTGGTTTGCTTTGCATTGACGTGTTTTTCATGAGAGATCAATGTCTTAATATAAAAGATTGAGTTTTCTAAGTAATCTTGAAAAAAAATAGATAAACATGCAAAAAAGATAAAAGTATATTGAGAAAAAAGAAATTGATTAAAAATAAAATTAAATATTTAATTATTTGGTTGAAATATGGAAGAAATATTTTTAAAAATTATGAAATTTGACAAATTTGATGGGAGATAAGTTATTTAGATAATGTAATGCTAATTAGAACACTTTCTTTATGTGTCCAAACATAGAAGAGTAAAAGAATTTCTTTCTTATTTTTATTAATATTTCCTCTCATCAAACAATAAAACACAATCCAACTCCTTTTCATCTCCTAATATAATATTCAAAACGTAGTTTCCACAATAATTATAAGAAAAAGAAAACTGTAATATAATGACCCTTTACAGATCACACTCACGTGTAGGGAATACTTCTCATTCCACTTATTTTCCCAGTTAGTTGGTAGACAGAAATAATAGAGATTATAATATTTCCCATGCTTTGCATTCAGACAATACATTATAATATCGTCCAACATCCATGTCGACCTAAAAAGCACATAAATATTTGTCGTACACATGGCATTCATATCCCTGACGCCATTTTAACAGCAAAAAAAGGGTAACTTATCGATATACTTTGCAATCACAATCTGCACACAGATAGAGGAGAGATATGCAACTCCTTATTTTACACCTACCCTTCCTAATTTTTTAAATGCTTATTTTGTCCTTTCTAATTTATATCTCTTATCTTTTTTGTGTTTTTTTAGTTGGCAAAAGTGGTTGTAGATGCAGAAATTATTTCACTGGATTCATCCAAGATTGAACATGTGTTTGGATTCAAAGAAATCATTGAGGGTAATATTCAAACCAAAGAAATAAACTTTTGGATCTAATCATGTGGAAGAAGAAGAAGTTAATTCTAGATTAATCGATTTAAAATATTTTAAACTATATACTTTAAATTATATTTTTAGATGAATTAAATATATTTTTTTTTGTGAATTATTTGTTAAAATTGTGTTTCGTTCTTAAATAAATTTTAAATTTATTTCGTTCTTATATTTTATAAATTTATATAAATTATCTTTGAGGATAATAAAAATATTTTTAAAAAAAAAATAATAAAAATAAAAAATTTAAAAAATAAATGATAATAAAATAAAAAATTATAAAAAAAATAAAAAAATAAAAAAAAATACTGACACATCATTAAAAATAATTAATATGAGTTTATAAAACATAAATATAAAATAGGTCCACTTATTATAGAAACAAAATATAATTTTGATAAATAGTTCAGGATTAAAAATATATTTAACTCTTTTTAATATATAACATAATTTATAATATATTTTTAAAAATATTTTTGAATTAATTTTAAATTATGTAATTAAGAATCATAGAAATGAAAAATAATAATTTTAAATTATATAATTTTAAATATATTTTTAAATTAAATAATTTAAAATTTAAAAAAATTAATTTTAAATTATATAATTTAAAATATATTTCTTGATTGTATGATTTTAAAACATATTGTAGATTATATTATTAAAATTATTTTTTATTTTTAAATTATATAATTAAAATATAAAACTTAATTATTTAGTCTGGCATCTTCAGTTTAAAACCACATGAGGAAATATTTCTCACATTTGTCATGTGTATATATTGAGATTAAATATGAATGTGAAAGAAGCAACTGCATTGAATGAATATTGATTGGGTTGCTCACATTTATGGATTCAAATCAAAACAGTACAGTACTAAAGTGTATGAACAAAGTTAAAGATTCTGCATTTTTCAAACTTCCCATTTAACATGACAAAGACTTTTTAGAAAGATTTTATCAAAGTTACCTTTAGAGCTCATCAAGCTGACATTCAAATATTTTTTTTTATTTTCTTTATGTATATAAAAGAAACCACTGATGTCAATAAAGTTCATATTTTAAAAAAAAAGAAAATGTCTCAAGTTAAAGACATGTGAATGATAAAAAAAAGTGATGATATACAAATATTCCATTTTTAATCATCATCTATTCAAATGAAATTATTTTTATTTTAAAATATAAAATAATATGAAATAAATAAACTAAAAAATAAAAATATTTTTATTTTATTAAATATTTTAGAGGTGGATAAAGATGGAGATGTCTATGAAACTTTTTCCAAAAAAAATATTTTTAACAAAAGACTTTATTGAAAATAAATACCTAAATAATCTTACAGAAATTAATTACTAATAAATTAATTAATAACTATATTTTACAGTTATAAACACTTTTCATCCACACCTTCACTTCATCACTTTTCTAGTTTATTAGTTATAAACCAATTACTTATTAGAATAAATTAAAAGAGACTGAAATATAAAACTTAAGTGTGACTCTTTTAAATTATTCTCAGATTAAATTGGTTACTAATCACTAATATTATATATATAAACAAATAAAAGAGGATCAAATTACATTAGTTAAGCTACACTATATTTACCTTTCAATTAGATCACAATGTTTTAAAATTCACCACTGAATTTTTTATCACATAAATTATATCTGCAAAGTTTTATATCAATTTAATTTCATTTGATATATTTTGTATATAAATCAAAATTGGTATAATATATATTTTAAAAAAATATATTAAAATATGAATAATTTTATTACTTAATTATTATTATTTAAAAAATTAACATAAATATTCATATTTATGAAATTATAATTTAATGATTGGATAAAAAAATTATTGATAATATAGCATTAAGTTAATTTTTCATCTCCATATTTATATATATATATATATATATATATATAAGATACTCAAAATACTAAATTACACCGATATATAACATGTAAAAAAAAGATTTTATGTGGTTTTATGTGATAGAAAGAGAAAAATAATGGAAAATAATAGCATTGATTAGGTTTATTAAGAATTATATATATATATATATTATTTGAGATGCTTTGAGTGTGGTAGAGTAGAGAAGAATGGGTTGCTGTAGAATTGGGGTAGTGGCCATATTGTCATTCGTGCTTTTGGTTCCAAATGCAGAAGCATGGGGAAAAGATGGGCATGCCATTGTTTGCAAGATTGCTCAGGTACCTACCACCTTTAGCTTCTTCTCTTTCTCTTCTCTATTTCAGTGTCAGTAACATTTTTTTTCTCATTAAAATTTGATTTTGTACAGGGTCGCCTCAGCACTGCAGCTGCAGAAGCTGTGAGCAAACTGTTACCGGAATCTGCAGAAAATGAGCTGGCGAGCCAGTGTTCATGGCCAGATGATGTGAGGAGGGTAATTCCTTGGTCTTCTGCCTTGCACTTTGCTGATACCCCTGACTCCGTTTGCAGCTACGATGACACCAGTAAGTTCCTTTCATCTTCTTCTCTCAACTCTCTCTTCTCTTTCTCAATCTCTCTTAATATTTTGTTCATTCTCATCACTCATCCACCTTTGAATATGTAAAAACTTAAAAAGAAAATTATTTGTGATTTTCTTATATGATTGAGAAGGACTTATACATTTGTTCGGTTTATAATTTTAGAGTTATATATGTTTTTAGTTTTTAAAATTATTTATTAAAATTATATTTTATCTTTAAATAAATTTTTTATTTATTTTGTCTTTATATTTTATAAATTTGTCTAAATGATTCTTGATGATAAATAAAAATATCTTTAAAAAAAGTAAAATAAGAAAAAGTAAAAAAATAAAAAATAAAAAAACTTAGAAGAAAAATGATAATAAAGTAGAAAACTATAAAAAAAAATAATAAAAAAACAAAAATGAATTCTAACGTATCATTAAAAATATTTACATGAGTTTATAAAACACAAGGATAAAATAAATCTAAGATTTGCTAAAAGAAAAATACAATTTTAACAAATATTTCCGAATTAAAAATATATTTAATTTTTATGTTTAACTCTAATTTTTTTTATCATGGTTTTTGTTAGTGAACAAGAAAGAAGAGTTAACATAAACACTTAATGAACATTATTACCGCACTTCAGTTAAGATTTGTATGTAATGGAGAAACGGAGAGCTTGCATTGTTAAAAGATATATATAATAAAAATTTCAAAATAAATCTAAAAATATATCCTAACCCTTCTCAATTCTTTTAGATTCCTACCACATTGGTTTTGTAATTGCCTTAAATAAGTTTATATCTTTAATGCATAATCACTTTTTATTTTGACTACCAACAATTTTTCAAAATCAAATATTTAATAAATTAAACATTTTACTTTACATATGGTTTATGTTAATTTGAAACAGTGTATAATATAAATGTTGAAAAGCTATGTATTTAATAAATGTATTTTACTACATATTGATAATATACACCACAAGGTGATTCTCGTGATAAAAAAGAAGAAGAAAGCAAAATTTAAAATATTAAGAACCAATTAAAAGATCAACATGATCTATATAATATAAATTAATATTTTGTTCGAATATTTAAACTAAAATTTTATAATTTATTTAGTATCTAATTTGAAAAAAAATCATAAAAATACTCAACAAAAACTGATCATGGTAACATACAGCCTACTTAAACATGTAACACAAGATATTTCTATTGAAGCCATAATAATTTGCACTTGTAAAATTAATATTTAATCAAAGTTCTGATTAAATATCTAATATATAATTTTATGTTTAATAAGTATCTCTGAGAGATGCAGCTAAGAATAGAATAATGTGATATATTTTGGTGTAGAAGTGCTAACCTGGTACTTGAAAATTCAGGGGACTGTGTAGATCACAGAACAGGAATTAAAAATGGATGTGTTGTGGCAGCTATTTCCAACTACACCAACCAGCTCCTGGAATATGGAAGTAACACTGAATCTAAATGTAATTACCCTAATTGCTTCAAACTAATTAATGTTATATACCACATCACTTTTCTTCTTTTCACACTAACAATTCTCACTTCATTATGTATCAGATAATCTCACCGAAGCTCTTCTATTCCTTTCGCATTTCATTGGAGACGTCCACCAGGTATTTATGTATATGCATCACATGTTTCAAATAAACTTCTTAATAACCACTTTCGGCACTGAATAATTAATTTCTTATTAGTTAAGGATAAATTTTTATATATTTTCTTTTATTTCATACACGATGTGTTTAAACATCTGAGTTAATTCTGCTCTCCAATATTCAACTCAGATTGGTTGTAAAAATATTAATTTTTTAAACTTACAAGTTAAATGAGTTTGAATCGGAATAAAATGGATTGAGTGGTAATTCAACATCAAATCTTTTATTGTTTTTTTAAATATAATTTTTATTACTTTTAATTGTGTAAATTAATATTTTTATTTTTTTAAGATTAGGATATTCTTTAATATTGTTAAAATGGTTTAGAAGCTTAATTTATTTATTTTTTAATTAGATTAGTTAATAGTTTGATTCCTTTATTTGGTAAAATAGGTAAATATCTTAATAATATAATTATAAATAAGTAGGTCAAATAAAATAATTTTGATTATATTACATTAAATATATAAAATAAGTTAAAAAAATAAAACATGTTTAAATCAATTTATTTAATCTATCAAATTATGAACTAAATTATATAAATAAGTAGGTCAAATCAAATAATTTTGATTATACTATATTAAATATATAAAATAAGTTAAAATAAAAACAAAACATGCTTAAATCAATCTATTTAATCTATCAACTTATGGATTAGATTATAAAATTTTTGACTCATTAAACCCATCGAATTAGCCAAAGTCTAAGTTCACTATTTTCAAGTCTTCAGTCAACTAATTCCATAGTTGACTCATCAAACACTTCTAATCCTTATCTATAACTACTGAATACCCATTCAAACACCATGTTCTCCCTTCTTAAGTAGTTTATGATGACTTTCTATTCACGATTATCTGCAGCCTCTACATTGTGGCTTTGTGTCAGACCAGGGTGGCAATGCAATTAATGTTCTTTGGTACAACAAAACGCAGAAACTTCACCGTGTTAGTCAAATTCTTTGTTTCCTTGGTCATACACCAACTTGATCTATTAACAGTCCACTTCATATAACAGTATATCATGTACAGGTTTGGGATGATAACATAATTGAAACAGAATTTGAAAGATTCAATGAGGATTTCGATGACTTGGTTGATGCAATTCAAACCAATATTACGGTATTGTATTCAGCATTTTTTTGGTGTCTTGAATCTAATGATTCGTTTGTTGAAGTTTCACTTTTTTCTTCACTCTCACTTTTTTTGTAATAAATAGAAAGTATGGGCTGATGAAGTACAAGATTGGGAGCACTGCAGTAATAATGACATATCATGCCCAGCTATGTACGTATGCCTCCGTATTTTTTATATTTAGTTAAAGCTTTTATATACTTTATAAAAATTTCCAAGAAATAAATTTTTATGTAGAATTTTAAAATTTTACAAAACATTCATAAAAAAATACAAAATATGAAGAATTCTAGTAGTGATTCTTCTTTTCATGCATTTTTTAATTTACTAAAATTTAGGAAGAGTTTAATTAGCTTTTTAACCAATAAATACTTGCTTAACATGAGTTTTTCAGATATGCATCTGAAAGTGCTAAAGATGCATGTGCATGGGCTTATGAAGGTGCCAGTGAAGGTTCAGTACTAGATGGTAAGCAAAGGGAGAGTTTTGATAGTTATGTAAAATTTTCTTTTGAACTTATTTTGTTCTGACTATACCATGAAAATGCATTCTACAGATGAATACTTCTTCTCTCGTTTTCCCATAGTGAATCTGCGGTTAGCTCAAGGAGGAGTTCGATTGGCTGCAACTCTTAATCGTATTTTTGACTCCAAGTATGCAGTGATGTAGTGTGATTGGATCTTGGTTTTTCAAACGATTTGAACTCTGAAACATCTTTTATCTATTTTGAATGGTGATGAATCAAATCTTTTAAGAATTTTGTTAGTAAAGTATAAAA
Source organism: Lablab purpureus (assembly GCA_030347555.1). NCBI lineage: Eukaryota > Viridiplantae > Streptophyta > Magnoliopsida > Fabales > Fabaceae > Lablab > Lablab purpureus. The sequence continues at coordinate 22,427,739 of CM059255.1, read as the reverse complement.
GTATTAGTTTTTCATAAAAAAAATACGATTAATAGTCTAAAATCGGTTGATAAATGGATATTAGTGACTGATTTCTCACAAACAAAAATCTATATATAAGTTTAGTAATATATTTATTCTTAAAAAGGGTAATGTTACATACGAAAAAATCTGTCAGGCAATTGCCATAAGTAATATATGTAATACATAAATTTAATTTAATCAGTATTGGAATTGTTAGTAGGTAATCTCATATACAAATGCAATCCATAAGTAACTTGCATATAATTAGCGCATAAATATATGTAATAAATTCGTCTGATAGCTAGTATATTATTGATAGAATTATCCCTTAGTAATATTACATACAGAAAAATGTCAATACATGAATTCCATTGGTGCAAAAACCAAAGAAAGTAAAGATAAGCTACAGTAATCTGGTAACTGAATTAAGAATCCTCAACTCGAATAAACTTTACCAATTTAGACTTCATGTCTGCTGGAATTCTTATAGGACGATAGTTTTTGTCAAGCCACACCGCAGTGGCCTTGGCTTCCAAAATAGGCTGCCACCAATTCACCAAATATCAACAAATATTCACAAAGATTGAGAAAAACTAAGCAATAAGTGGTGGAGACAGACCTCTTGGTTTGGCAGCTTATAGATGAAGTGATCAAAGTATAAACGAGCAGCAGAAGAGCCAGAAATCCTAACCCTTACAATAAATTTCTCTCCACTCTGGTTGCACATTCTTAAAAGGAGAACAAATATTAGTAAACAGAACTAGCTTATACGAACATCATATCCTTTTTTAGTGTACTAAAATGTATTAAGAGGTTATTTACACTAAATCCCAAAAAAACGTATATCTTGACATACAGAAATAGCATGCAAAATTGGAGAGGCTTACTCTTAGAGGTGCAAGGAATTTGAGCGATAGTTCTGACAATGCCAATGCATCACCAGTGCGAGCCACGGCATCACAATTAATACCAATGTCTTGCAAGAGTTCATGACGACCTTACAAATATGTATGAAATGTCATCAGTTTACACTTCTAAAATAGAAAGTAGCCTTTTGATTGCCAGTTGACACAGATGAACAAGGATAATTTAAAATGCTTGCAGATCATCCAACTCAATGCATTTCAATTCAGTATCATGTCAAGTGTCAATCCCCTGATTATAGCAATTATACTGGCTCAAATATACCAAAAGAAAGATCAACAGAAGAGAGGAAACATTTCCAAGCATATACATGGATTGTAAGGAGAAAAAATATTATATGTACAACTTAGAGAAACAATTAGAAGTACTAGTGTGATGAACCATTAAATTGCATCTAAATTAGAACAGAAAAGCTTTGATGTAACCATACACAAGCTTATGGTAGATTATTTTATTTGAGAAGGTACAGAATATGGTGAAACTTTAGAATGACTAAATGGTTGTTCATGTAGACATCACTCAGTTCCATAGTGCAAATATCCTTGCATTGGCAATAAATCCTCGAGTCAGGCTCCATAGGTTATTTCTCCCCAATATGAATTAAATGCTTGGATGGGGAAGTTCCAAGAAAATCTTGACCAACATGCTTGGACTGACTCATTTCTATTCAGTACTTTTTCTCCCTCTGTCATTCTTGTAGTGCAAGAAACACCCAGAATCACTATTCTTCAGTTAGTAATACCAAACAGACATGCCAGATTATCTGGTTTTTGTCCAAGACATAATTCAGTGTTCTAGTACTATTTTCTGTATTATTCTTTCTTCTTCTCAAATGCCTATTTATATTTTCATATAAACTAACAAAAGTTCATTGGTATATATGAAGGTTCGTTTCTAACAAACTGCGAGTTTTTCTCTATAATATCTTGCATACTAACAGTGAGAGTTTTACTTTCATCAAGATGCTAAACTATATGTGTGACTTCTAATAGTTTTACCAGAAAACTGTATATGTTGTGATTCCTTTCGAACCTGCTCTTTTTGTCCATTTTGCAACCAAGTTCAGAATTTGTCCAATAAAATTCCTTCACAATATTGCTATTATAATCAGTACAATTTTTGTTTTATAAGAAAAAGGGAAGAAAGATTATAATTTTTTGAGTTAAATATGTTTTTAGTTCTTGAACTATTTGTCAAAATTGTATTTCGTTCCTGGGATAAACTTTAGACCTATTTCGTTCTTATACTTTATAAACCGATGTAAATGATCCTCAGTAACAAATAAAAACATCTATAAAAAGAAGAAAATGAGAGAAAATGGAAGGAAGAGTGAAAGAAGCTTAAGAGATGGATGATAGTGAAATAGAAAACTATGAAGAAGGAAAATAAAGAGATAACATCAAGGATCATTTACACAAGTTTATAAAGTATAAGGACGAAATAAGTCTAAAGTTTACCTCAGGAACAAAACATAATTTTGACAAATAATTCAAACACTAAAAACATATTTACCCTAATTTTTTTATCACATGCTTGTGCTAGTCTGATTTTGTTGTTTTACCTTCATGATTTTTTCATACAATAAAATATATCAAATTTAGACTGCTACATAAATTCAAGATAATGTTGTAAGGAAATCAAAATGTAATTTTGTAGCATAAACAAAAGGACCAAGATTTCAAAATATGCACCTTCAATATACCAAGAAAAGCAGACAATAACTACAGTTAAACCCACCAACTGATCACATCACTATTATCCACAATACTCCTGTCAAACTCATTTGGAGGAGCTGTAAACGTTTCAAAACTAACATCTACTTCCATACATCGTTTACAAGAGATATATATATATACAAGATTTTCTATCTATATATCTTTGGACTAACTCTTCCAACTTATAAAAGAAAAATAAAATAAAAATAGTTTCCCTATAAATTAAATTTAGATTATATATAAAAAAATTTGTAGAAATTCTCTCATAGTTTTTCTAAATTTTTATTTTTAATTGATGCATAAGCTAATTTAAGTTACGGATAAATTACTTTCTCTTTTATTTCTCTAAGTACTTATGGAGAAACTTGTTGATAGACCCTGATTCAAGTATCAACAAGAGTTCACAGTGCCGAAAAATTTTAAGTAGCAGCGTATGAGATCTCACCGTGCTGGCAATAACTTGCATAAACTGCATTGTTGACCACACCGTACTGATCCAACTCATAATCACGCACTTTCAGTTCGACATCACAGAATCCACTCATTCTGTTACATCATAAACAATCTTGAGGTTATAAATTGCAGGAAGATAATTTTTGCATATAGTCTGAGATTTGAATAAATTAATCACTATTTTAGAGAGAAGCTCGAATGAAAATTGCCCATCACGGTAAAAGGATAGAAAATTAATTCAATTCCATCTGGGATCTCGCATTTGCACAAAATGAAGCCCCGAATTGAATGAAGTTCAGAACTTGAACGCACAGGGAAGAGTTTAAAGAATAAAAGAAGGGATATGTGAGGAAATTGCAAGTACCCTTTGCCACCTCTGAGATCGAAGAGTGGTGCAGAGGCGCTGGAAGTCACCGGCAGAACTGATCGCAGTGCCGGCGGATTGAACTGCCGGCGGAGAAAAGGAAAAGGAGATTGCGGTTTGAGACGAAACGACGTCGTGTTGAAGAATAATGTGGAAGGCAGTGACATGGTAGAAGCGTGGTTGGAGAACATTGTTTTCCAAAGCAACGGGATTATGATAGTAGGCGTTATAACCCATGCTCATCGTGCTTTCCGAACAGATGGATTTTTCATACATGTTAAAATAAAGTTTTCAGATATACTCCCTCACTTTCATATTAGTAATTGACAAATTCTCATAATGTTCAATTTTTATAAATTTTTCATATTTGTCATTATTAATTACTATTAATTGAAATTAAATAAAAAGTTTTATTATTAATTATTATTATCTAAATTAATTGAAATTGAATTAGAAGTTTTATAAAATAAATTAATTTTTTAATAAAATTGTATATTAATAGAGATTGAAATTTCAATAGTTTTAAATTTATTTTAGAATTATTTTTAAATAATTTAAAATCAGAACTACTAATTTTTTTTTAATTAAAATTTTTAATTCCCACCAATCTGCAAATGATTATACTAAAATTTCAATCAAAATATTTAATTTCTACCAAATTGTAAATAACTATGTTTAAAATTTATTTTAAAATTTCACTCAAAATTTTTAATTCCCATCAAAATGCAAATAGAAATACTGAATTAAAATGACATAGGTACTGCAACTTTAGTCTGTATTAAGATGTCAGTTGATATAGATTTGAATATTACTTCACCTGATTCAGATAATGAAGATGAATCTAATTCATTTGAATGAGAATAAAACATTGTTGATAGTCATGAAATGGAGGAGAAAAGAAATGTTGAATAAATTTAGATATGATATTTGATTACTTACCTTGAAAGATAAAAAGTCTATTGAATGAATGAACAAAGATGAACCTAAAAGTTAAATTAGTACTCCTGATGAAAATGATATTAGTAGATGATAATAAAATATGAAGAGTTACACTAATAAAAGATAATTAATTCTTAGTTCCTGATTTTAATTTTTCTTTCTACTATTTAATATTAACACATATAATCATGTTATTAATAGGGGTATATAAGGAAAAAAAAATTATTGAAATTCTAAAACGCCTTATATTATGAAACAACTTTTCTCTCCAAAGTCTGCCTTATAATTTGAAACGGAGGGAGTATACAATATGAAAATGAAAATAAATTGTATTGGGAAAAGTGGTGAGCTCGATATAATAGAAAATTAAAAACAAAGTAATTTAAAATGCAAAGAAGAACTAAAGACTCACCACCAGAATTCAAAATTCATATATAATGATGTATTAAGAGATAAGGTCTATAAATTTATAATGTCTGTCATGTTATCTAATCTAACAGTGGAAGTTTTTTCTTTTTTTAGTAGAGTATATTTTCTTTATGTTTCTTCGATGAACTTTATTATTTCTCTTTTTGTTTATTCTAAGAGGTAATTTGGAAAATTTATTTTTCTACACCATTTTTTATTAGTAACTTGCAATTCAAGAAATTTGTTTGAATTAGAGCTGTCAAAATAGGCCTGACCCGTATAACGTATAATTCAGGTCAGGCTAGGCTAAAAAAATTGTGGCCTAGATAACAATAGACCTTTTTTAGCTTGACCCATTTGGCCTGATGCCCATATGGGCCAAGGCCAGGCTGGCCCGTAGGCTAGTGGGCTGGCCCGTTTATTTTTTATATTAAATTTTTGTTCTTAATTGTTACGTTGTCATGAGAAAGAAACCCTAGTGTCTCAGAGTCTCTGTTCACTTCTTCATCTCTTCTCTTCCTTTCTCATAAGCTCTTTCATCTCCTCTACTGCAATGTTCCTCTTTCCTTGTATCACTTTCACCACCACCACCACCAACACAGTTTTTCACGCTTCCGTCATAATTTCTCTGTTTCACATTAGGTTAGGTTCTTCCTTATTTTTTGTTAATTTATATTATCATTTTTTACATTTCTAATCAAAACTTTATATCTGCTTTTGTTACAAAAGGATTTTTTTAGTGAACGCGTCACAGTTAATTACTCCTTTTTCTTGTAAAGACGAAGAAACAATTTCTATTCTCTACTATTTAGTATGACAACGAAGAATCAAATTATCACTATATTTCTTCCTTTTTCTACTTCTTCTTCTAAGTATAGGAGAACCCCAAGGAGTTGCGGGTTTTTTTCTACCAATTGGGGTCCTCCCTTCACCACCCCCATGCAGATGGTCTACAGGGTTCATAACTACTTCTCTTACTATAGAACGTTTACCTAACCAACATTTAGATCCGGCTCTACCTAAATTTTTCTGGTTTACCCCAACATTTCCCACTTATCCAACTGTTGCCGAACAGTTTTAATATTTGTTGAATTATATAAAGTAAAATTATTATAAGTATTAAATATGTTTTTATGTTTTTTATCTCTTACATTGCAGAGTTCTTATTTCCTATGACAACATCAAGGAGTGACTCCTCCAATTAGTGATCTATCTGATGATAACAAAAGAAATAACATTGAACAAAGTTGTGGAGAGACTAAGAAAGCAAAAAAAATATTGTAATATTTTTTCAATTTTTAATTAGGCTAAAAATGGCGCGTTGGCCCGTTGGCCTAACATAGGGTAAGGTTAGGCTAAAAATTGTGACCCGTTTTAAAATATAAGCCAGACTAAGCTATTAGATTTTCTGAATTCGACCCGTAGGGTCAGGCCAGGCCGGACCGCCTGTTTTGACAACTCTAGTTTGAATTCCTTTATATGATATCTATTTTGTTGTCTTCATCCTCATGTTTTAGATAATAAGAACTACTAGTACTATTTTTTTTATCTTTATTATAATTCAAAAAGATAATACTTCTATCAAGGTTTTTCTAGTTTACCATTTGTTTTCCTTTTGAAATTTAATTGTAGTTTTAAGCATAAATTCTATTTTTTTTATGAGGTCTTTGGAATAAATTATATATTTTTTAGTATCTAAAATTTTCTTCTAAAAATTTTATATTGAAGAACGGTGATTCTTTGACACCGATGTGTTTCCTATGTTGAGATTTGATACACCGACAAGTGGTTTATTGGCAAAAGACAAGTCAGTATGAGTATAAATATAAGATAGCTAATGAAGAAGTAAAAGTTAATGAATACTTCCTATAGCATCAATATTAGATTAAACATTATCAATTGAAATTGTTAGGTTGTTTTAGCAAATATAAATAGCTTATCATATAGTTCAACCATAACTGAATTAATCATTCTCAACCGTAACTTCCGAGCTATATATTGTTTATCATAATTCTTATATGTTTGGATACGGAGGAGTACAATATTTTTTCTACCAAAATACATTTACCTTCAAAGAAAGAGACACGGGAAAGGAAGAAAATTTATGTTAATATATAATATTAGAACATATCAACATAACCAACTCACCCATTTGAAAAAAACTTTTAAAGCTTATGTACAAGGAACGTGAAAGGATTGACTTCTAACCAAAAATTATGCCTAACCTCTTGATAATCATAATAATTGTATATAAGATAATGCAAGGAGATCAAAAGGTTTAGAAAAACAAATTAGCAAGGTGATGTTGGTTACACTCATTATAAGATAATGCCTTGGAAATTTTTAATCCAGACTAATATATGATAGTAGGATTTGTCTTATATATATCAAGAATTATTCATGCAAACATAGTATTGAAAATTATGAATTAATAAAAAAAAATATTTGATGAGGTTATTTTTCTTGGAATTCTGGTTCACTGGTAATTATGGATTTACATTATTCTTTCACAAAAAATTTTTATGGGTGATTCTTTTTATCATTCTAGTAGATTTTCTAGGCAAGTGAATTTGTTTTAGATAGTAGGGATATTTAGGTTTTAAGGTATAATTAGGGTATGAGAGTCACCTTATTATATAAAGCTTTTGAACATGTAAAAGTAAAGTTGATGCATAAGCATTAGCCAAAGGACTCACCATTACAACAATGAATAGAAGGATTTAGGAAGGTTGGGCTTCTAGTGATGACAGAAGGCCCAAGGCCTAATTCACATGGGACATCTAGTAGTGAGAATTATATCGAGTAGTAGGAATGATTTGGCTTGTATTTAGACAAATAGCTTAATTTTTTAGCTTTTAATTGGATCATGTGATTAGACAATTAGGCTTGTAGATAGGCTTGGATGTACATGTAACTTAATTATATTTAAATCTAATTTGGAGTTGCTTTAAACCCATGTGGCATCTCCAAGTGCACATAATTAGAAGGTTATCTCCAAATTAGACATTTAAACTTCATTTAACACATGTTAAATATGTTAGATCTACTTGCACATGGGGAGGTTAATAACAACTTGAATTTGAATTTCAAATTCAAACTTTTGGTGCAAGTTACCTATGATAAGAAATTCCTATATAAGGCCATGTATTCCGTGAAAATTCAACATCTTTGAATGATACAAGAGTTTGCGATTTTGCCTCCAAATTCTCTCCTTTCAAACGTTACCATTTAGGAACATTCTCTCTTAAATCCTTGCACAAGGAATCTTTCTTATGAACAAGGGAATTCTAATCTTTTACTTTTGTTGCCACGTTCTTCAACTAGATCAACTTCACCTATTCCAATCAAGGATTCATCATTTGGTATCTAAAGCATTGATTATCTTCAAGAGCTAAGTCATTTATTCTTATGTTCTTGAGTTTTCTTTATTGCCATACTTACTTCTTATAAGTCTTGACTTGTGTTTTCAAATATCAGGTTAAAATTGTCTTAAAATTTTTTGGTTCAAAATTGTTTGCATCATCTTTTTAAACCAATCCATGTATGAGCTTTAGAATTCTTACCTCTTTGTGCTTTTAAATTTTGATGAGTCTTCATATATTCGATTCAATTTAATCATTGTTTGATCTTTATTTTAAATCTACAAGTTTTGTTTATAAGTCATGTTTAGTGTTTTTACATATTCATCATTCTTCTAGTTTTAACTCTTTATCTTGTTATTAATAGCTAAAATTAAAATTGTTTATAATTTTGAGTTCGTATTTACTATTAGATCATTAGTAAATTCTTAAAGTTAGGATTCTATAATGTCTTTAATCTAGTTTTCTTAAAACACATTTTATTCATTTAGTGTATTTTCAATAAAAAATATTAAACGCATTTAATTTTTTTAGTGTATTTTTTAAACACATTTTGTAGTTATTATTTCATTTACCAATCTAGAATTGAAAGAAAATGGAAAGGTAAATATCTTTTAACAGAGTACATTGGTTTTCTTATTATTTGATGGTTTTTCATTCCATCAATATATTTTTTTGTAATTCCATTTCCAACAAAATCTATTAGATGTTATAGTTCTCATTTTTCAAATTGAATATTTGGAAGGGTAGGTCTTCTACAAATTTTTTTATAAAGCGTAAAAGGGTTTTTCTAGGATTAGGTTGGACCCTTTTGTTAATTATTATATACAAACTATATTTGAATTATTCTTCTAACTTGTTTGGATCTCTATCTCTTCTACTTATATTTTATACTTTTAACGGATCAAGATTATTGTTTATTTCTTCAAAGGTGACATTAACATATCTTCCTATTTTGAGATCTTTCAACTCCAAAAACTTGAAAGCTTTTATCAATGATTTTTCTAACTTTTTATGCCACTATAAAAAAATGTCATATTACAAACAAACTAAATTCCATTTTGAAAATATGATTTACAAACAAAATATTACTTATTTGTACTAAATATGATAGTTTTAACTTTATCGAAAAAATATATTTTTAAGTAACCCTACATATAAGATCTCTTAAGAAGTGTATCAAAACTATTTTACATCAACAACTTCATTCCAAGGAAAAATTGTCAGTTTTACATAAGTCCATCTGTCTCATACAATCCTAAATTTTATTTTAGTTGAGACTAAAGTATTATAACCTAGGCTTTGAGACAAATGTATTCTAACCTAGGCTTGAGAAACTATGATAAGCCTCAAGATGTTTCTTCAAGCAAAAGTATTGATGTGATCCTTTAGAGGATGAGAGGATCTTGATCAACCCAAAAATATGTAGGAAACTTAAAAGCCCATGGAAGTAAACATTAATGGTGGTGTAAGCATGAAAACATATGGGTTAGTTTTCTTATTTTCAAGAACTTGAGAAAGGAAAATAAAACAAGTTGTAAAATGAAATAGAAAATGGATTAAAGACGAACACACTGAAGTTGAAATCCAAAGGATAAGTCAATGGAGATTTGTCACTTGAGAAAGCTTCACAAGATAAGAATCAAGGCAAGAGTAGAGAACTCTTCAGACTTTCAAATATGAACTCAAATAGATTTTGATTCAATATTCAAAATTTATTTTACAAGAGAGGTTGGCTCTCTTATATAAGGAGTATACAAAGTTTTGAAGAGGAAAAGACACTCAACAAGTGTTTAGAAATATTAGAAACCCAAATGTAAATATAAGACTTAAGTTAAAGTTGACTCAACTAATCCTATGTTCAACACTTAGTTAACTCTTAATTAATCCTTGTGTATGGGTAATTCTTGAAAATTAGGGAGAGACACATGGTAGTTCCTCAAATTAAGGAGAAACTTATCATTATACTTTCAAGAAGCACATGTGGCTCACTAGATGACTAAAAGTCATGTGAAGTAGTTACAATTATCATTACAATTATGAAAGTGACATGTGTTGGTTAAAAGCTCTTCATGTGACTTTTATACATGTAAATTTGTCCTACATGTGTCTCTTATAACTCCTAGATTGTATAATATTCCAAGGGAATCAAGAAATACTTTATTATTTAAGAGTTTTACAAAATTGAGAGCTTCTTTATTTTTTCTTCTAATTTTGATAGTCTTCCTCTTGTGAATCTTCTAGAGAATCTTCTTGAAATCTTCTTCTTTATTTTTTTTTGTCATGCTTCTTGTATTTATTCTTAAATCTCCTGGTTTCCTTCTTCATTAGATTCATCTTATAATCCTATTATACCAAGTATTCATTTATTTTGTATGGAGAGAATTTAATGTAACTGTCAAGTATACTAGGACATAAAAACTCAACAATGAAGAACTTATCCTTGTCTCACAATGATTCTGTAAGGATTTATAATGACTCTTTCAGAATTCTCTATATATAGAAGATACTTTTGATAAAAACAAGTTACGAAAAACTACCACATAGTCTTCTAGAGAAATATCTTAAATGTGTAAAACCTATTAAACTTTGATCGTGTTCTTTAGCTCTCTAAAAGAGTGAACTATATATTATATCCATCTTAGGATGTTACATCTTTTCTAGTGAACAAACATATGATTATTTGGTCACACCCTCTTTTGTAAACAAGTGTTTTAGTCAGAAGCGGTGGAGCAATAAACAATACCCAGTTGTTTAGCTAGGAGTGACTGAGTACTAAATAATACTTGAGTGTTTAAACATGAGAGATTAAGGTCTAAACAATACTCTATTTCATTTTGTAGTAGTAGTCTACATAGTGAAACTTGATCAAGTTGATTAAAAACTAGACATAGTATTGTTTTAACCAACAAGCTAATATAAAAATATCAAGTGTGCATCTTTCTCTACTCTTATATCTTTTAATTGCATATAAATACAAAGAAGAAGAGTCTTTTTGAATAAAATTTACAAAAATATCTTGAAAGTGAGTTTGTCAAATTAAAACTTTGATTCGCCTTTCATATCAGACTTTATTGTTAGAAAAATCTTTAAAAATACACAATTAAACTCCTTCTTCTTGCCTATTTTATTTGTTTTCACTGTTCTATTAGTCTTTTCCATGTTTTAAGCATTATAAAATCTTAGTATTATTGCCTATATTTTCACCCTTTAAAAAATACATAAAATTTGTTTTTATAGACTCATCTTTGGACAATTGTCTTCATTTGGGAAGATACACATTCATGCAGTTGTAACTTTTCATGTTCTTCATGAACACTTATTTACTCTAGATAACTCCTTGAAATATGTAACACTTCTTACGAATCTTCAACCAATAACTTCTTTAATATTCTTATATTTTTACTAAAGGTATTGTATGTCTTCTTTGTCGTATGGGTGTTCATGAGTTGGAAATGTGTAAGATTTGAGCGAATCCATTACCTAACCCAATAAAAAATATCAGGTTGGATTGAGTTTGTGTAATGTTAAACATAATTCAACTCTATCCAATCTCAACTCACTCTTGAGTAGATTGGATTGAGTTAGGTCAATTGGGTCAGTAATTTGAAAAAAAAAATAGAAGTTGTAATTTTCAAATATCACCTGAAATAGAGGTCAAAAACAATATTATTGTGGAGAAGAGGCTACAAAGGCGAACAACAAAAACATATGATAGAGGCAAATAATTGAGGAGAATGACAAAGACGAGAATGTTAGGATTGATGCGAAGGAGTAGATGCGCTACAACAATATTTATGTTTGTTTGTTTATTTTTAGGGTAGAAATATGGCAGAGGCAAATGACAGAGGCGAACGACGGAGGCGAATGACGGAGGCGAACGACGAAGGCAAATGACGGAGGCGAACGACAAAGATGAATGGTAGAGAAGAACAACAAATACGAGAATGTTAGAGTTGATACGAAGAAGAAAATGCACCATTACGAGAATGTTTGTCTAATATTAAGGTTGAGATGCAACGGAGATGAATTGTTAGACAAATAGCATCAAGAGGGGGGGGGTGAATTGATGTAATTAAGATGTTTACCCTTTTTCAATTAGTCTGAAAAACGTTAAACGGAGCGGAAGCAGTAAACAAAATAAAAGGATAAGGAAAGAGAAGGACACAAGGATATATACTGGTTCGGGTATAGCCAACCCTACGTCCAGTGCCCAGTCACCTCAATTCGAGAATGACTCCCAAACACTATCTTTAGAAAAGCTGTTACAATCAATATTACAATTGAACTTGTAAAAGAAAATCTAAAGACTGAACACCTCTCTTGAAACCCACAAGAGATGAAAACACCTCCCTTGAAAACTCACAAGGGATGAACCACTACACCAACAATGGTGTTGACAGATATATATAAACAAATACTGAAACAGTATCACCTGGAAAGAGAGAATCCAAAACAACGTTAATGATCGTTAGCTCCTTTCACAAGTGATAAGAATGTTGTAGACCAGAGAGTGTAAACAAATGATTTTTGTGCTCAAGTTACCTCTGTATCTATCAACGTGTGTTTTTCCTCTTTATATAGAAAATAAAATCTGAGAAAACCTTTCACAGTATTAAAAACAATTTATGAAATCGTTTATGCATTTAAAATCTGTTTATGATGTTTGACAACGTAAGATCTGTATAATAATTGAAAACGTTCATGATTTTAAATGCCAATTTGAAATTCAAAATACTTTTCGAAAAAACTGTTGATTTTGTTAAGTATAAAATCGATTCTGTGAAAGTTTTTAGAAAAACTTTGAAACAACACATAATCGAATCGATGTAAAAAGATTTGTTTGAAAACACAACATAATCGATTGAGATAAAACCATCGAATATGTTATATCGATCGATTTGTTAAAAACAGTTTTACTCTTTAAAACTATCACAAGTGAAAGAGTGCTAGATCAGTTTGTTGGTTTTGATTCCTCTTATTCCAGAATGATTCGACACAAACAACACCAACTTCGATCTAAGCTCCACTGATACTTCAACACTTCAACTCTTCGATCTTTCAACCTTCAATCTGGTTTGCTTGAGAAAACATCAAAACTCGATACATCTTCAAAGAGACTTGACTTGATCCTCTTTGGTAACATGAATGTCAAAGGTGAATGACAGAGAAGAAATGGAGAAAGACACATCGTCACCACCAAGAATGTTTTAGGTTTGTCTAGGATTATGCCAACTATGAGTGAATGTGAGACATATATAAAATTATGTCTCGGATTGGATATTGAATTATCCATACTAAACTTATCACCTAACTCGTATAAGAGTGAGTTAGATTGAGTTAGATTGGGTTTGACCAGTCATGAATAAAACTTATTCCAATCTAATTGAGTTAAATTATACTAGATTGGATAATTATGCAACCCGACTCAATGAGTACCTCTACCTTACCTTTATCTTTTTCTGTCTCAATGCATTTGATTTATCAACATTTATTTATTTAAATTGACATTTTCTTTTTTAGAAATACAATATGTCGAATTTCTTTTAGAAGAATCGAATTTTCACCATCCAGTTCTTTATCTATAGATATTTTATCAATCACTCACAATAGTAACTTCTACTACTAAATTGGTGTTATAGTAGTAGAAAAATATCCGACTCGTTTAATATGATTTTAATACTCAATTAATAATATTAATTATAAAATCTTGTAATTAGAAAAAGTTCTGATAATTAGACATTCAACCCATGTAATTATAGAAAAATTTAATAATAGATAAATATAATCAAAAAATAAAATAAGAATTAAATACATAATTTTATATTTTTATAATTTAGTTAAACCTTATTAAATAATAAAAATATCTAATAATACAATAAATAAAGAGAATATTAGATAAAAAAATAATATTTTAATTATAAATAAGACTACTAAAATTTGTAATCTAATTTTTTTTTAGTCTAACTTGTAATTATCTAATTATCTTAAATGTTAACATAGGATTTACATAAAAGCGTGGTCTCAATTATCTTCAATTTTTGTGATCAAAATTGTAGCTCGTAAAAATGCAGTTGCAAAAGTCAAGTCACTTGAGTCACGCAGCCCCGTGTTTTGGGTCCTCAGCCGAAGAATACCCCTGTTTCGGGCTAATTTCCGAGTCTTTGTAAGTCAAGTCAACTACCGTAGTGAACACTCACAACACAACATACACATTGGTATGCAACCAACTTTACTATATTATGAAGACAAACCAGGATCCACGCAAAACACAATAAAACTAAAGAACCAATTGTTTCAGCTGAAGGAGCACACCATGTTTGCCTCCTTTGGCTTCCATTTTCTAGTCTCTTGTTTCATGCTTCTTGTCTTGATTGCAGCTCAAGGGGAACAACACCCTGATGATGAATGTCCTCCCTATCCTCAACCATGTCGGTATCTGGGGGAAATCTTGTTCCCCTTCACAACAAGTTCCAATCCAAAATGTGGGTTGCAAATAAGGGGCTGTGACAACCACAGTGCAGATATAGAAATCTCACTCACAGACCAAAATTGGTATAAAATTGATGCCATATTTTCCGGTTACTACCTCACTGACACTTCAATTATCATCCATTACCCTGATTTTGACACCATTGCTGGAGAGCCGCATAAAGAGCCTTTTAAGATAAAAGAAAAGCCCTTCAAGATCGGTAACAATATCACCTTCTTCGGATGCATTCGGAACCCCTATGGCAACGAAATCCCTCCCAACATGTCCTTTTATAGACAATGCCTTAACCACGACATGTACTTCAGTTTTTCCCATGCTCTCAACTATCCCTTGCCCATCATGCCATTCGCATGCTTAGCTTTTCAGTTTCGTCAATTGGGTTCCTTTCACACTTGCCCTTCATATACATTTCTATTTTCGTTTCTTGAAATCCAGTTGAACATACCCAAACATTGCAAATACTGTTATCCTCCCCAATGTCAGCTTCAGCTCGATGAGGGCCAACGCTTCGATTGTGACCCATACAATCATCATGAACAACCGCCTTCTCTTTCCCCGTCGTCGCTTTCCCCTAAACCTGCATCGTCGAAGGCTAAGAAAATAGGTAATGTAATGTATTGCGTAAAATAAATTGCGCTGTTAACTTTCTTTGCTAGCTTATCATTTCAATTACCTAAACAAAAATCTTGTATCTAGCATGAACTGATAATACTGTGTCGCACTCACATTCATATAGACATTCTTATACAGTTGATTTTGCAGTTAGACTTGAAATTTCACAAAAATCTTGTATCTAGCATGAATTGATATTTAACGGGCTTTCCTTTACCTTCTTCTTCAGGTTTATGTGTTGGAATACCAATCCTGGTTGCAGTTGTTGCTTTGGTTGTTATTCTTTTGTTGTTAAAAGGAAGAAACAAAAATTCAGGTCTCCAAAACAAATCAAGAAGCGCTTTTGCTTCTTCCTTCACAAATACAACGGCCATAGAAAGTGGAGATGTCTACTTTGGGATCCCTGTCTTCTCCCACGAGGAGCTCCGAAAGGCAACCAACAATTATGATCAAGCTAGGAAGCTTGGTGAAGGAGGCTTTGGAACTGTTTACTTTGGTAAGGAACTCCAGATTCTCACACCCTTTTGCGAGAGCAATGCGGTTGTGAATACCTTCAGAATCATATATTGTTTGAAGTTTTGTAATCTACAGAAATCAAACTACTAAAAAGAAAGGCTGAGATGAATTTTTGTCATGTTGAATAACTGTGGTTTTGAACAAACAGGAAAACTTGGAGATGGTCGTGAAGTTGCAGTGAAGCGCCTGTTCGAACGCAAATACAGGCCAGTGGAGTCATTCATCAATGAGATTCAGGTCCTCACACGTCTGCGCCACAGAAACCTGGTGTCCCTCTACGGCTGCACTTCGCGTCACAGCCGCGACTTACAGCTAGTGTATGAGTACATCCCCAATGGCACTGTTAGTTCTCATCTTCATGGTGATCAAGAAAATTCAAGCTTTTTGACATGGCATTTGAGAATGAAAATTGCCATAGAAACTGCTAGTGCATTGACTTATCTCCACGCTTCAGACATCGTTCACCGGGATGTGAAACCCAGCAACATTCTCCTGGACAATGAGTTTGATGCTAAGGTTACGGATTTTGGTCTCTCAAGATTGTTCCCAGATGATGTCACTCATGTTTCCACTTCTCCAATCGGGACCCCGGGTTATGTTGATCCGGATTATCGCCTATGCTTCCAGTTGACAACAAAGAGCGATGTATACAGCTTTGGGGTTGTGCTTGTTGAGTTGATATCATCTCTCAAAGCAGTTGATACGAATAGAAACAGGGAAGACATTAAGTTGGCAAATCTTGCCGTTAGGAAGATTCAAAAGGGTGCCATTTCTGAGTTGGTTGATCCTTCCCTTGGTTTCCAGTCAGATGAGAAATTAAAAATGATGATAGGTTCAGTTGCAGAATTGGCTTTTCAGTGTCTGCAAGAGGACAGGGAATTGAGACCCTCTATGGGTGAAGTATTGGAGGTGCTGGAGAGAATTCACAGTGGCAGCGATGAGCCACCGAATCAGGAGGGAATTATTGTTCATGGTGCTGCTACCAGGGCTTCTCAAAGCTATGCTCAACCACCTCTTCCAAACACTCTGATGAGCCCACAACAGCGACTCTGCAAAACACACTGATAAAAGGGATAATATGATTATTGCAAACAATATCACAGTTAGTCTTTCTTTTCTATCGACTAATGCTTGAGATTTCAACTCCACTTTGCATGATTAGAATCAACAAGTGTGTCGGAGATATTTCTCTTTTTGAAGTTTGATAATTCGGATGCATACAAAATACCCTTTGCTCCAACGTATTATAAAGAAAACATGATCTGATAATGTATACTAGTACAGAAAACATCATGGTATTTCTATAGTCTCATGTAATACTAATGGCAGAGTCTTCATTAGTTTAATGTCATTTGTTATCACTTGAGATTCCTCTGTGATTTTTTTGGCGAATTGCAAATATAGTACATCAAAAGAATACCTTGATTTTTTGTTTCAGATTTTTTATAATTTATCCTATGTTCATTGATATTTGAACATACCAATACC
Source organism: Lablab purpureus (assembly GCA_030347555.1). Taxonomy (NCBI): domain Eukaryota; kingdom Viridiplantae; phylum Streptophyta; class Magnoliopsida; order Fabales; family Fabaceae; genus Lablab; species Lablab purpureus. The sequence goes on along the minus strand of CM059255.1, from coordinate 22,410,465 downwards.
GATTATTTTAGAAAAAATTATAACAAAAATTTCACATTAACTTTTTAATGAAATACACTAAAGAAATAATCTAACTGTTACAGCATTTTTAAACTCCTTTTTTCTTTTTAATTTTTACAACATTTTCTCTTCATTAAACTTGTTTTCCTAGATTTTCTAAAACATTTGTGTCTAGTGTCTGTGTAGTTGTTTTAGAATTGTAAATTTGATACTTTTTGTGTGTTGATTTGAAATTATAAATTTAAATGACTTCTCTTTTTTAGGGTTCTACTTTAGGGTAAAAATAAACTAAATCATTTTAAGTTTTATAATAAATAAGTGTTTAATTTTATATTAATAATATTATTTTAACTTTTATAATAAATTACTGTTTAACTTTATTTACAGCAATAAAATATTAAACATATAATTTTTGGTTTTTTAAAGAATTAAACTGGTTTTTATTATTTTTATGATATATTTATATTTTTTCATTTAATTAGATTTTAAGGATTAAATAACAAAAATAATTTTAAATTTCTAAAAAGTTACATTAATTTTTATGTAAAAGAATTTCCATTTCAATAAACGAACTTTCTTAAAAAAAATTATTTTCATTTAAAAATTGATATGGTTTTGATTAATATTTTTCTTAAAATTTATGAAAAATTTATTTTTCCTAATTTCATTTTTTTAATATTTAAATATAAATATATATATATATACAAAAGTTACTGTTTATATATATAAATAAAGTTATTGTTTATAAATATAAATTATTTATCTTTAATAGATTTAAACTATTTAATTATAAATTATAATTTATTATAAAAATTATTTTACATTATATATATACAAATCAAATAAATTTGTGTATAATAACTAAATAAGTATTTAAGTAATATCTAAGTGCGAGACTTTAAAGAAAAAATAAAGTTTTTTATATTGAAATTCGTGTAATCTCATAAATTAAAATTATATTTAATATTTTAATGATTAAATAAAATTAATAATTATTTATTATAAAAGTTAAACTTAAAAAGAATAAGTTTACTTTTACAATAGTGACACACCACTCAAAGTATCAATAGAAAAACTAGATTAAAATTTGATGATAGTTTGTGTAAAATATCCTTTGATATTGAATAGACAAAAATCTAAATCAAATTTGATTTGTTTATCGATTACTATAAATATGAACTTTTTTTTATAAAAATTTAGTAATAAATATAAATTTTGTTACTATTTATATATTATTTGTGTCTAATTATTAGTTTGTCATAAATACTATTTATTTATAAATAGTGATAAAATTAAAAAAATGTCACAACAGTTATATTAAAATAAATTAAAAAATATATATTATAAATAATTTTAAAAAAAAGTTACATAATAAAATGTATTAAATGTTTATAAATTAATAACTATTTATTAGCATATTAAAATATTTGTATTAATAATAATTTCTTATACATTCATTTTTATATATTTAATAAAAAAATTATATATATATATATATATTAATGAGAAAAAATATTTTTATTTTAAAATTTAAATTTATTATTTTTTTCCTTCATATGCTAATATTACTTTTATTTTTTCATATATAATTACAATGATAAATATAAAATTTGTCACTATTATTTATATATTTGTGACTATTTTTTAATTTATCACAATAATTTCATTAAAAATGACAAAAATATATGTTACAAATAATTACTTATTAATATAAAATGTTCTATGAAAATAAATATAGTAAATTTATTTTAATTTTGATTTGAAATCATGATCTCCTACTCATGAGTCAAATTTACTTCCAGTACACCACTTTACAATTATAATTCTTATATTGCTAATATATTAAATATGTATTTATATTTTTTATTTATACATTTATAATTTTTAATATGATATTAATAAATAATACATTCACTTTAAATTTAAATTCATATTTTAAATATATTATATAAAATTTAAACCATCTAAACTATTTTCTATATTTATAAATAGATAAATAATTATATAAATAAAAATATGAAAATAAATAAATACATATGATTAATTTAATTCTAGATCATTGAAAAGAATAAAAATAACTAATAACAAAGTTTATTTTACAAAATAATATAAACAATAATCACTTATCATCAATATCATTTTCTTCATTTTCAATTAAATCAATACTTCCATAATCACTTTCTTTTTCATCATCATTAATAAGTTTCAAAAATATTATTGGATTTCTATTTTATCCAATGAAAAGTCATACTCATTATCTTATGCTTAATATAAATTGTACTGAGTCAATGTGTTCATTTTTTTTTACACACCTCATTTATAGCTTTCTCGGGCATATCATATCAATCTTGAGACTTTATTTTCACTACTACTAGCCAATTGGATCTTTGGTGTCTTTAACATAATACACTTGTTGAGCTTGACTAGCTAGGACATATGACTCATTAGTCTTCAATTTACACTTACTATTGATAAGAATAAATCTATATTTGTCTTCCTTGTATCTTCTCCCCTTAGAATACACATTTCACCAATCACATTTAAATAAAATAATATTATTTTCACTAGAGTAATTTAATTCAATAATATCTATCAAGACACCAAAATAATCCAAATTACCTGTATTCTCATCACCTCTAACTAAAGTTTCATTATTTTGTAATTTCAAGTACATATCCTGAGTAAACCTCCAACCATTTATTTATCAAATAAATTTTATATAAAAAAAACACGTGACTCTGGTCCACAAGTCAAGAGGAATAATGATTCATTTATATTACCCCATTGTCTTCTTTGTTCAAAAGTGAAACCTGTTAAAAAAATATAAGGTAAATGTGCTTAAGCTATATAATAATAGTCAAACATATTTAATTAATTCTTACATTTTTTCTGAACCATTGAAAAAATTCATTTTGATATCTTTCTTCCACATATTATGAATTTGCTTTCTCTAATTCTTGTTTGTGTAGCCCGATCGTAAAATGTATAAATACAATGAATTATAAATAATTACAATAATATAAATGTGTAATTTAAGAAAATCACCTACTCAATTAAAGGTGAGATTTCATCACAGTTTTGGAGAACATAATTTCTTACTTGCTCTTGTTCTACTACTTCTAAAGTAGTTGACTGAACCACAAGCTCATTCCCAAATGGTCGAGTGGACCACAAGCTCATTTGAAGGGTCAAGTGGACCATAAGCAGTCGAGAAGACATTAAATCTTTAGTAGTCAAGAAGACTTTAAATCCTTAGTAGTCAAGAAGACTTTATATCCTTAGCAATCGAGAACACATTAAATCCTAAGCAATCAAGAAGATTCTAAATACTCAGTAGTCGAGAAGACTTTAAATCTTCAGTAGTCAAGAAGACTTTAAATCCTCAGTAATCGTAAAGACTTTAAAACCTTAGCAGTCATAAAGACTTTAAAACCTCAACAGTCGTAAAGACTTTAAATCCTTGGCAAACAACTCTCAAAAGCAATCCAAATGGAGGATGGACTGGAGCCCTGACACTAGTCCATCCTGGAGAGGATGAGCTTAGACAATACTCATGTAGTTTATTGACTATAAATCACCAAACTCATTCAAGTGACTCTAAACAAGCCAGATAGTATCTGAGGCCAACAAAGAGCCATCCCACGAGCAAATCATTGTCCAGAAGACAACGAAGAAGATATATCCCCTACGGTCAGTTGGAGCCCCAATTATAGTCCATCTTGAAGAGGCTGCGCTTAGATAATACTTAAGAATAATCAAGAACAGGACAAAAAGTTCACATCTTTACTTACCCTTTCAGATTGTTCAGAATAAAAAAAAAGGATAAGTAAAAAGGGGCAGTTGTAGACCCCTATTTTTGTTTGGGCCGAAGCATAACTCAAATTAGAAATTTTAAAGAACAAGAAGAAGAAAAACATCCAAAAGAGGGTTATTTATGAAGAATTTTGAAGAGTCTCCAACACAACTTGAGTAGCCTTTTGGACAATAAGTTTGAAAATGTAATTTTACTCATTTAGTAGGAGAACATTGTTCTCAAGCTAAGAACGTTCTTTCTTAGGTTAAGAACTTGTCGTTCTCAATGCAATTTTGTACGCTCATTCTGAGGCTGAGAACGAACGTTTTCAGAGGTAAAATGATGTTATCGCCTCTAATGAAGCCTATAAATAACAAATACTTGTACTACAAATCACACACCAAAGTTAGATGCACAGTAGTTATACTTAGAAACTACACTTGTAATCTCTAATTCTTTATTGATTAATAAAAAAAAGCTTGCTTCGAAGGTTCCAATTTCTTTCTTTTCACTTTCTTTTCTCTGTTTTAAGCTTTAACTTATGGATTTTAATAGTATAGTAAAGTAGAGGTAGCATATCAATCATGTAGATAAATAATTGAATATAAATGTTATAATCACAGGGTAAAAATAGTAACTTAAAGTAATGTTTCTAATTGTGAATGTCATCATAAGGTATCAGTAATGGGTGTGTTGGGTGTCTAACCCCTTCTCAACATGTAATCGACTCCCGAATCCAAACTCTGGTTATAAAGGTCAAAACTTGATTTGTGAAATCTCTTTTCTTTTTCTAATATTTTGTGTAAAATACTAGTAACGACTCTATATAACCTTTTTCAAAACCATTAACCTAGGGAGAGTCGGGTTATCAGACATTACTAGATTAATGTGACTAATTTTCAAAATGGAAATCTCAACCATCGAAATTTGATTTGTGACAGTAGGTCTAACCACTGCTAAGGTAGTTTAGTTATATTGATTTTTTTGACATGAATGTTTCTCTTTTTAGACCAACTCTTGTATATTTTGACAACAAGAATTGCTCACAACTCGATCTATGAATGCACAAAGCATATTAAAATTAGTTGTCATTTCATTCGTCGTCATGTTAAACATGGAGGTATTACATTTCTTTTCATTTCTATGCAAATTGTTGATTTATTTACAAAATCTCATTTTATTAAAAAAAATTTATTTTCTGACATTAAACTTTTAATATTTTATGCTAATGCGTGATGAGTTTAAAAGTAACATTAGATAATATTATATATATATATATATATATATATATTAGTTTAGAGTAATTTAGTTTTTATGTGATTATTATATTTACATATGTATATATTTGTTGTGATTTGTATAATGAGACTCTCTATTTTATCTAATATTAGAAATATTACTTCTTTCTTTTTTTTCTTTCACGTGTCTTCATTTTCTATTTTATTGTTATCATATTCCTTTTTCATATTTTGTATATATTTCTAAATAAATACTTTCATTAATTATAAAAAAATTAACGTAAATTACAATTTCTGCCAAACATTCAAAAGCATTCCCAAAATCTTCAGAATATTAGGATAATAAATGGAATAATATATCCAACTTTCAAAGATCTCTTTATATGCACTTGGTTTGTTTCATGAGATGAACAATTCATGTTCTGATCAATCTATTAGGAGGCTGTTTTCTATTTTTTTATTTCTAATAATATGTCTAAACTTAAATTTGCAATTTGCAATGGATTAACCTGCACTTAATAAATATTAGAATTCATGTTATTGAATATCATATTTTAAATGGAATTAAGAATGGTTATATGGTTCTTATTTAAAAATTGTCTTAGTTTCAAGTTATCAAATCGTCAACAGACTACGGGAATCTAGTATAAAGTGCTAGCATGCACATACATTAGGATGTCTTATGTTATGTGACAAAATTCTTGTTATTTATTATGTACTAATTAAATTTAAGAGAAGATATTTTTCTTTGATCATATATTTTATTATAATAAATAAATTAAAGGGTTAGACTTAGAATTTATTTATTAAGAAATGTATTTATATATGATAGTTGTATGTTACACTCTCAAGCATGAATAATAAATAATAACATTGAATAATATAGTAAATAATATAATTTATTATGAGATATTTGAAAAATTACAATAATAATTATATATAAATAAGAATGACAAAATGAGTTGGTCTGTCTTGTTGTAGTCTATTTCGTATTTGTTTAACTAAAAATAGTCAGCATGAGCTTATTGCATAAATTAAAAATAAAAATTTAATTTTTTTATAATTTTTTTAATCTCAAAATTAAGTATAATATAGAAATAAAAATGTAATTAAGTATAATAATTAAAAAAATATAAAAATTAATTATTTATTATCTATTATAAATAATTAAAAGAATAAAAAATATATATAAAATTAAATCATGAAATAAAATTTAAATTTCAACTTATAAATATAATATTAATATAATAATAAATAAAAATATTTAATTATATTTAATATAAATAATATTATATAATAAAAAAATTAATAAATTCTTTTAAAAAATATAAGACGGGTCGTGAGTTACAGACTAATATAGCCAATCGGCTCCACACTTTCTTGTAAGAGTTCCCAGTACAATCCATAAATACAATTTGTAACATTTTAGTTTTTCTTTAAATTCTTATATTTTAAAGTTTTTACTCATTTTATTTCTTAAATATTTATGGTCTTATATTATTAATTATATTAATATAATTATTTATTTTATAATTTATATTATTTATTTTAATTTATTCAATTATTTTGTACCGTGCAAGCATGATCAAGTAGTAATTATATAGTTTAAGGATTTTTAATTTTCATTAAAATAAAACGTAAAATTATAGTAAAATATGTATAAAAAATATTATATTATATTTTCTATTAAACTTTATATTTTATACACTGGTAATTATTTTTAATAATACAAGAAGTTAGTTAATGAATATGAGAATATGAAAGGTAAAAGAAGTAAAAAAAAAGTGTACGCTAAATAACAGTTATAAAATTTATTTTTATTATTAATAATTATAGATTATGGATAATAATTATTGAAAAGGTATTAAAATTTATATTGAAGTTTTAAAAATTGTATACATAAAAAGATAATATTTTTACTAATTTTTATAATTTTATAACTACATAGTGGAAAACACTTATAAATTTTCTTAAAAATAAAAAGTAAAATTGTAATAAAATATGTATAAAAATATTTATAAGATATTTTAATTTTATACAATAAAAATACTTTCAATTTTTTTATTATAACTACTCATTATGAATAGGTTTTTTTAGATTATGGGAACTATAAATTGATTCATGAAGATAAGACTATCAAGGATAAAAGATGTAACAAAATGAGTACAGAAATATTTAAACTTAATATAAAGAAATTTAATGAGAGAAAATAGATATGATATGAAAAAATAGAAAATTTAGAAGTTGTAAAAAATAAATGGAAAACAAACTACAAAGAGAATAATTTTGAGGGTTATTTGAAATTTTTTAGCATAAGAAAACAAATAAAACAGAATAAAATAATTTTATACATATTAAAGAGTATAATAATTTTGAGGGTTATTTGAAATTATATTTTATTTATTTATTTAATCTTCTATCCTAGAAATTCAAAATATAATTTTAAAATAATCATTATAAAAGTCAGTAGTACAGTAAAAATCACATCACTATCTATGATTTAATGATTGAATAAGTGAACCAGGAGGGCGCTTGAAAACTGGAAGGGTTCACTGCCTAAAACCAGTGAAAGTTGCAAAGGCCATACACAATATCTTATCATCTTCCAGAGATTTTTTAGTTGTTAGTCTCCAAAATTTTGTCTGTAAGTCTTCTCTCCATTGTTTACATTCTGCTTCAGTCTTGTCATTTTCTCATATATTTCCGTTTCTGTGTTGTGGTAATTCATTCTTTCTTATAGATTATTGTCGTTTACTTGGTTTGGTCTCTTCGGTGAGGGCTTGAAATCAAATGAATCTGTTTTGTCTGGATAATGATTTCAATAGATTTTTTCGGAAATAGGGTGTATTGAATCGTATGTTCAATTTGCTTTACGAGTAAAAGAACTAATTAATAATGAAGTTCTTCAAAGATGCGACATGCCAATATAATATGTGAATCATATATTTAATGAATGTGTTGCAGGAGGGAGTTTTGATCCTTGAACTGAAACATGTTTGCTGAAAATACTACGAGGTCTGCTGGTGCGGATCTGACAGCTGCTATTGTACCATTCTTGAAGCTGCTATGCCTAACAGTCATAGGGCTACTTCTTGCAAACCCAAGAATGCAATTCATTCCTAGAGCTACATTTAGACTTCTCAGTAAACTTGTGTTTGCACTGTTCTTGCCATGCCTTATATTTACCGATCTAGGTGAAAGCATTACCCTTGAAAACTTTGTGGATTGGTGGTTTATCCCTGTTAATGTGCTAGTGAGTACAGCTATTGGATGCTTACTCGGGTTCTTAGTGGTGATCATATGTCAACCACCCCCAGAGTTAAACCGATTTACTATTATAATGACGGGATTTGGTAACACTGGAAACCTCCTCCTTGCTGTGGTTGGATCTGTTTGCCATACTAAAGATAATCCATTTGGGAACCAATGCAACACTAGAGGGGTGACATATGTTTCTTTATCTCAATGGGTTTCTGTTTGCCTCGTATACACTCTTGTTTATCACATGATGGAACCTCCTATGGAGTATTACGAGATTGTTGAGGAAGGGGCTGAAATCCAGGAAGAGCGAACATTGAATGATATCAGTAGACCACTGCTTGTAGAAGCTGAATGGCCTGGCATTGAGGATAAAGAGACTGAGCATTCCAAGACACCGTTTATTGCTAGGATATTTAAAAGCATCTCAGGTATTTCCACATCCAATATTCCTGAGCTTGAAGTGACAGCAGAAAATGGTGGGAATAGTCCAAAATCCATTAGATGTTTGGCTGAACCTAGAGTTGTCAGGAGGATCAGAATTGTTGCTGAACAAACACCCATCCAGCATATACTTCAACCCCCAACAATTGCCTCTCTATTGGCTATTATTGTTGGCACCGTGCCTCAGCTAAAAGCTGTGTTCTTTGGATATGATGCTCCGTTATCTTTCATTACAGACAGTTTGGAAATTTTAGCTGGGGCAATGGTACCTTCTGTGATGCTTATATTGGGGGGTATGCTTGCTGAAGGACCAAATGAGTCTAAACTTGGCCTTAAAACTACTATTGGTATTACTGTGGCAAGACTTCTGGTGCTTCCTGTCCTGGGAATTGGGATTGTGACTTTGTCAGATAAGCTGAATTTCCTAGTTGAGAATGATGCTATGTTCAGATTTGTTCTTTTGTTGCAGTACACCACACCAAGTGCTATTTTACTGGGAGCAATTGCCAGCTTAAGGGGTTATGCAGTTAGTGAAGCCTCAGCCCTTCTCTTCTGGCAGCATGTATTCGCCCTCTTCTCCTTTTCGTTGTACATCATAATCTACTTCAGAATTATTATGTATGTGTGAAGTTGTTGTATATTTACTGCCTTGACGTTCATGATTGAAATTGTGTTGTTGTGGCTTGATTTATGTTCACGGTGAAATTGTTAATGTATGGTTCTTTTCTTGCAATGAACGTGTTGTAAGTTGTAAAGCTTATGTATAATGTGAGAATTTCTTGAACCATGTGTTTCACATATGTTTCACACTATGAGTTGCATGATTGTTACTTAATGCCATTGTGACAAGTAGCTGAATTGAAGATGGTACTCGTGTCTAGCTTAGGAGACTGTTGCCACTAATTCATCCTATATAGTTTGATTCATGTGGGGATGGAATTGTTAATTTCAAATATCTAATAATAGAGAGATCATTGGGGTTTATTTTCAGTCTATTCTCTATGTTATTTGTATTTTTCCATTGTAAAGATATTTTATGAAAGATTGAGGCATAAAGAGGAAAGAGATGTGGATAGAGCTGGGTATACGAACACGTTTACCTGTTTAAGTCTACACTTGCATAAATCCGTACTATAAAAATTTCATTTGCCTAGCCTGCATTTTAAATGACATTTAATTTTTATAAACCGTATCTGTATCTACAAAACCCGCATGATAAACAAGTAAGTTCGCACTCGTAAGGGTACATTGAGAATTTTTAACACTTATCTGTATATCAATAATTTACTCAATCCATTAAATAATTACACAACCAATAAAAGTTTATGCATAATGTGAGAATTTCTTGAACCATGTGTTTGACATATGTTTCATGGTATGAGTTGCATGATTGTTAATGCCACTGTGACAAGTAGCCTAGCCTATTAGAAGTGAAGATGGTACTTGATTGGTGTCTAGCTTAAGAGATTGTTGCCACTGTGTCATCCTATGCATATTGTGAGTTGTAAGTTGTAAAGCTTATCCATACTTGATTGTTACTGGAACCATGTTGTAAGTTTTGTAAAGCTTAATATTAATGTGAGAATTTCTTGAACCATGTGTTTGACATATGTTTCATCCTATGAGTTACATGATTGTTACTTAATGTCATTGTGACAAGTAGTGTAGCCTATGAGAACTGAAGATGGTACTTGATTGGTGTCTAGCTTAGGAGATTGTTGTCACTGTGTTGTCTTAAGCAGTTTGATTCATGATGGGAATAGAATTGTTAATTTCAAATATTTGGTAACAGAAAGATCATTGGGGTTTATTTTTAGTCTATTCTCTAAGTTATTTGTATTTTTTCGTTATAAAGATATTTTATGAAAGATTGAGGCATAGAGAGGAAAGAGATGTGGATAGAGCTGGGTATACGAACAGGTCTACCTGTTTAAGTAGTTTGCACTCGTATAAACTTCTACTACAAAAATTTCATCTGTTTAGCTTGCAATTTAAAGGACATTTAATTTTCATAAATCGTATTTGTCCCCACAAAACCTGCATGATAAATAGGTAAGTCTGCACTCACAAAGATACATTGAAATTTTTTAACACTTATCTATATAACAATAATTTGCTCAATCCATTAAATAATGCACAACCAATAAAAGCTTATGTAGAGAATTTCTTGAACCATGTGCTTGACATATGTTTCATGGTACGAGTTGCATGATTGTTACTTAATGCCACTGGGACAAGTAGCCTAGCCTATGAGAAGTGAAGATGGTATTCGATTGGTGTCTAGTTTAGGAGACTATTGTCACTGTGTTGTCCTATGCATAATGTGAGTTGTAAGTTGTAAAGCTTATGCATACATGATTGTTACTTGAACCATGTTGTAAGTTGTAAAGCTTATACATAATGTGACAATTTCTTGAACCATATGTTTGAATATGTTTCACGCTATGAGTTGCATGATTGTTACTTAATGTCATTGTAACAAGTAGCTTAGTCTATGAGAAGTGAAGATGGTACTTAATTGATGTCTAATTTAGGAGACTGTTGCCACTGTGTCGTCCTATGCAGTTTGATTCATGATGGGGATGAAATTGTTAATTTCAAATATCTGATAACAGAGAGATCATTAGGGTTTATTTTTAGTTTATTCCCTGTTTTATTTTTCCGTTGTAAAGATATTTTATAAAAAGTTGAGGCATAAAGAGGAAAGAGATGTGGATGGAGTTAAGTATACGAACATGTCCACCTGTTTAAGTCTTCACTTGCATAAATTCATATTATAAAAATTTCATCTGTCTAGTCTGCATTTCATTTAATTTTCATAAACAGTATTTGCTGCCTCCACAAAACCCGCATGATAAACAAATAAGTCTGCATTTACAAATATACATTGGGAATTTTTAACACTTACCTATATAACAATAATTTGCTCAATCCATTAAATAATGTATAACCAATAAAAGCTTATGTATAATGTGAGAATTTCTTGAACCATGTGCTTGACATATGTTTCATGGTACGAGTTGCATGATTGTTACTTAATGCCACTATGATAAGTAGCCTAGCCTATGAGAAGTGAAGATGGTACTTAATTGGTGTCTAGTTTAGGAGACTATTGCCACTGTGTCGTTCTATGCATAATGTGAATTGTAAGTTGTAAAGCTTATGCATACATGATTATTACTTCAACCATGTTGTTAGTTGTAAAGCTTATACATAATGTGACAATTTCTTGAACCATGTGTTTGAATATGTTTCACGCAATGAGTTGCATGATTATTATTTAATGTCATTGTGACAAGGAGCCTAGTTTATGAGAAGTGAAGATGGTACTTGATTGGTGTCTAATTTAGGAGACTGTTGCCACTGTGTCGTCCTATGCAGTTTGATTCATGATGGGGATGACATTGTTAATTTCAAATATCTGAAAACAGAGAAATCATTAGGATTTATTTTTAGTCTATTTCCTATGTTATCTTTATTTTTCCGTTGTAAAGATATTTTAAGAAAAATTGAGACATAAAGAGGAAAGAGATGTGAATGGAGTTAAGTATACGAACATGTCAATCTGTTTAAGTCTTCACTCGCATAAATTTATATTATAAAAATTTCATTTGTTTAGTCTGCATTTCATTTAATTTTCATAAACAGTATTTGCTGCCTCCATAAAATCCGCATGATAAAAAGATAAATTTGCATTTACAAAGATACATTAAAATTTTTTAACACTTTTATATATAAGAAAGTAAAAAATATAAAATATTATATTTTAGATTGAATTAGATTTGTGATAACTTGTGTATGCACCACCTATTTATGAGATGTGTCAAGACATGCTATTAGATGGAAGATATTAAGATACCACCTGTTTGATGTCTTATGAACTATAAAAATAAATTTATTTCTTATTATTAGCTTCATAACATGTGAGACCCATTTATAAGCAATATAGAATAAGGCTTTTTACTTCATGTACCCCATAATTACCAACTGTACTACATACTAGTAAAAACTTAAAATATCCTACCTCCGCTCCCTCCGCTGCAATAATATTGGAAAAAGGGAGGTGGTTTTTAAACAGTATCTTTCCATTAAGCAATCTAGGAATGAGAGGTGATGTTTATGAAGTATTTTAAATTGGTCATTTCAGAACATCCTTTTAGGTGATCTAATCTAAAATATGTTTTCAGAAAACTTATTTTAGAAAATTTGTTCTGAAAAATTTATTCAAAAAACTTGTTCTGCAAAGCTTCTGAAAAACTTGTTCCAACAAGTTTTAGAAATTTTAAATATTGTGGAGGTGCATTTAGTAATTATGGAGTTGCAAAAGTTAAAAGTCTAGAATAATAAGAAAATAACTTTTTTCTTATTGGGTCTGGTACTAGAAATTAAGAGCTCATGATAAATAAGTTTTTGTGCACTTAAGTTTTTTATATATAAGAACGTCTTTCAATACCACTGCACTAAAATTAATGGTTAATCAGAGCACTTTGCAAACAGATAAAACTCTGGTCGCAAATCTTGCAAGGCAACTAACAAAACCATCTTTATTCTCATTCATGAAGAGATAAGGAGTTTGTCTCCATGAACTTGATAAAATACATTACCCGTAAGTGGTATAAGTCGTTTGGGAAGCTATAAACGCTTTCTGTTATGATTTTGTTAACCCTTTAGCCACAAAGGTTATGGAACCATTGTGTATGGTGAATTATGTTAATGCTACAATCTCATTTGTGCTTTGTCTGATTGAGTGCAGGGAGAAAGATGGGGAAGGAGAGAAATAGTGTAGTTTGTTTGGTACATATAGCATAGAAAAAAAAATACTGGGATCCACTTTATTATTTCTCACATTTTTTTCTTATTTTTCTCTCTCATCTATCAAATAATCAAATTGCATAACTTTTAAATAAGTATTTCTATTTAAAACCTTGATATTGTAGGTGCTAGGTTGTGGAGAATAATTTAAAAGCTTGGTCACATGATAAGGAAATTAAAATATTCTGCAGTTTGTTACCTGATAACTTTCTGAATGCAGATAGGAATGATATCGAGAGTTGAAGTTATCTTATCTAAGGTAGCTGATTTCCCCTTCCGATCTTTCAAACTAACTCACAACAACGGTTAAGCCAAGTTGGAAGTCAACATACGCACTAACGTGAGGTTAAAGTTGGTGATTAATTCCTTATTTGATATTAGAATCTCTCTTTATTCATTGTGACTGTTATCCTACATTTATGTATCTTTTTCGTGGCAGAAAGGAAAATGAACGTGTCTTTTTTGGTGTCATTAAGGAAGGTAGTGAGTGTTATTCCAGAATATTTTTTTGTCCTAATCTATCTATCACTCACCATGCAGTTCAGAGCCTGGATTTTGATGTAAAATATTGAAAATGACTTCTGATTAACACCTCTTCATCAGTTAATTCATACATCATTTTCAAACAAGTACGTAGAACAAAATTCACATTTGTTTTAATTTTCATTTACTTTATTATTTTGTCAAAAATATATACTAGTTCATTCAGATACGTCACTTGCCACAAGGAAAAAATATATATGAAATAAATTTATTTATATAATATCAGTAAGTACAATATTAATAATAAATAAAGTTTCCACTCTTTTTTATCTGTTTTTATAAGGTTGGCATATCATAAAAGTTGTATTATTGAATTTATTATATCTTAAAATAGTATGAGATTTCCTTCATGTATGACATTTATGTATTGCTTTTTTCTATTTTTCTTTTTTCATTGTTGTTTGTTGTTCACTGTTCTCTCTTTTTCATAATAAATTGGTATCAATGTCTTAAGTTCATTCAATCATTCCGCATTTGTATGTGAAGGTATATTGTAAGAAGATGGTGAAGTAACGTAAGGAGATTGAATAATATTATTATAACTTTTTTACAAAACTTGTTGAAAAATAAATGAGCAAGTGAAATGACTATCCTGTAAGTTTTAATAAAAGGTTTTCAAATGAAATTTTTGCGGGACTTAAAATTTGTTTTTATATTAAAAGTAAGATAAACATTTGTTTTTATATTAGTTTATTGCACATTCATCTCTCTTTCAAACAATTTTTAAACGATTCCATGATAATTAACATATTACAACAAATATGGTTTATTATCATTTATAACTTACATAATAATTATATAATATTAATCCTAATAATTCCTCTTTATCTATTATGAGATAAAAAAATATAAGAATTATTACATCACTTAATATTTTTAGTTTTTCTTTTAGTTTTCTTTTATCTTACACTACTAAATTAATTAATTAATTATATATATATATATAATTAATTTAGTAGATTAAGAAAAACTAATATATATATATATATATATATATATTATTAGTACTTTAACTTTTTATGTGTATTTTATTCACATTGTAGCTCATTCTCTTAGAGAATCTATTAACTTTTATAAAATAATATTAAAAGTATTTTGTGTAAGATAATAAAAAATACTTTTATTAAATAAAATAATCAAGTTTGATTATATTGCAATATCTTATACACTTTACATAGAAAATGTTATTATAAAAATTTTATATTCTATGATTACATTGATTATAATGTTTATACTTGGACACAAAAACAAAAGAAAACATGATATGATTCATTCAATATATGTTTGAATTGTATTTTTATGAAGAGGTGAAAAAGTTTTAGAGTATCAAAGTTTTCCTTATAGAACTTCTAGTCAAACATGTGCAAAGTGAGTTGATCGAATTGTTTAAAGAAAAATCAAATCAAAGAGAAGATTGAAGCAATGATCATTTTCAAGACCTTATATAAAGGATTTAAATTGAAGTTGAAGAATATACAACTGCTTTACAAATTTTATAGAGAGTGAGCTAAAACATTTGTGTTTCTTCACAACATGAAGTAACCATGTGAGCTTAAATTGTCCTCTAAGAGTTTTTTTGTTACTTTTTTTGAGGTCTTAGTCTTAGAGAGAGATTAAGACATGATAACTAGAAGTGATTTATATACTCGTTGTAATAAGGAGTAGTTTGTGCACTCTCTATAACCGATATTGACTTGTGTGATCATTGTACATTGATTTGATTAGTGGAATCTCTTAAAAACTTGTCTTAAGGAAGAATTTGACATAACCCATGTGGTTGGATGAACCAATATAAAATTGCTCTATGTTGTTGGTTTCTCTTGTTCACTAGACACTTTTAGGTAGAAGCAGTTAACATAGTATGATATCTACTAAACCAAATTTAAATTAGACCATTAATTAAAAGACTCCTTATGAATTGCAGAAAGATAGAAACCCAACATATATTATTTCTATCCTTTTGGAGTATATAGTGTTTTATTCTATATATCAAATAAAGTTTGATTCCAAAAGTGATGAAAGAATTTTTACTTCAATATTTTGAAATGTCTAAGGCTTATAAAGTGTATAATTCTAGAATGTCTTGTTGAAGAAATCATTCATGTAAGGTTGAATGACTACAAGCCTGATAAGGAATTGGCTGAGCAAAATTATTCTTTTGGTTTTGAATTTCATGATCTATAGAGGAAGTCCACAATATAGATAGACCCTTCATTAAAACCTTTAAACGGTCAAACAAAAAAACATAAACCAGTTGGAATAAATTTAACATTAAAGGTTATCATCCAACAAATTTTATCATAGGAGGTCCCAATAAATGAGTAAGAACGAGATCATCACATAAAGATCACTCAATTATAATCTCTAAGATAAAGCCAAAGAACATCAATAAAGTGTTAGATGATGAAAGATGTATTAAACTCGTGCAAGAAAAGCTTGATTAGTTCCAAAAGAATAACATATGAGATCTAATAAGTCCATCCAATAACAAAGTTATCATTTATGCAAAATCTTTGTTTCATAACAAGCTAGATGAACAAAGTAAGATCGTGAGAAACAAAGCTAGACTAGTATTTAAGTTTTACTCATAACAAGAAGGTATAGACTACATTAAAACTTAAGCTCTTATTGTTAGACTAGAGGGAATGCAAATTTTACTTTCATTTGTCGTACTCGTAAAATGAAGCTATACCAAATGGATACAAATAGCACATTCCTCAATGGTCTAATAAAAGAAGAAGTTTATAGAAACAACTTCTGGGGTTTGCGAACGTTACCTTTCCTAATATATGATTTCAAATTAAACAAAGTCCTTTATAGTTTAAAAAAAACTCCAAAACTTGTATAAAATTATAAGCTCTTTTCTTACTAAAAATGATTTTATTCATGAAAAAGTAAATACTACTTTATTTGCTAAGATCTCTCATTTGATTTATAATTGTTCAAATTTATAACAAGGACTCCTACTCAAGTGAATTTGCATACAAGTTTTACTCACTCAATCAATACCTTACTAAACTAAATGATAAAATAATAATATATAGATAGATGAAAACATTATTTTACTGAACTAGTTTTGTAAAGTTAAGATAAACTTATCATTTACTTTCATGTAAAGTAACATCTCATATTTAAACATTTTAAATACAATATATAATTAAAAGAAAAATCATTAACTAGAAATTTGTAAAAAATTAATGATTAGTAAAGTAAATAGGTAAGTAATAAATATAGTTATAAAAGAAAGTAAGTAAAGTTAAAGTTCGAAATTTATGAATAAAAAAGGTAATTAAAGAAAATCTTTACTAAAAATGATAAGAAAATTATTTACATTATTTTCTCAAATTCTTTTTATCTTTTGAATTATGGAAAAAAATATTCTTTTGTATTTGTTTCTTTAAAATTTTAATAACACAATTATTATTTTTTTATTATACTCTTAGCCCTTTATAATAATTTCTAAATAATTTACACATATATTTATTGTGTTAGGTAGAGAAAAAAATAGATAAAATAGAAAATTATATAATTATTTTATTGAAATTAAAAAATTATTATAATTTTTAAAGATAATCTAAAAATATATAATGCAGATATATATAATTTTTTTTCGTATTTTTACCTTATAAAAAATTTTTAAATTATAATATAAAACTCACACATACACAACTATAAAAAAAATAGTAGAAAAGAAAAAGATATGCGAAGAGACTCTCTCATTAATTAATGAAAAATTAACTATTCATATTTTAATTACATAAGTTTACAATGAATGATTTTATATAATTAATTTTTTATTACAGTATAACTTTGATATAGTATATAATAAATAATACTTTAATTGTTTTATTTTTTATATAGTAAACAAAATTACATAAAATAAAAAATAATACATGTATATAATATTTTTTTTAAAAAAAAGCATAATAAAAACGCGCGGCTCTGTTTCCGTAGTATAAATAGAAGGGGACTAAGTAACTGTTGAGAAAATGGGGATATTAACACGAATTTCATGAAAAAAATTATAAACAAATGCAAGCCAATTACAAATACCACATCAATTTTCAAAAGTTGCTGCATTGCTTTACTTAACTCAGTGGGTTTTAATCACACCAGGGAAAAAAATTAATTAAACTACTTTCAATTAAATCACACCCACCTTTTTCGTTTTCCATCGCTTTTAAGTCTTCATCACAACCCCACTTGCCCCCTCTTCCCCAGTTCCATAAATTATCCAAAGTTCCACCCTTTAGTTAGAATGCAACACGATCCTAAATAAACACCATCATCACCATGTTCAATCTCTATGTTATATTTTCTTAAGGAGTTACTGAGAATCCCAAAATGGAGGAGTGTCACCCTTTAAGCTCTGAACAGTGAACTTTCTTGTAGCAATGAAGTGTGCTCCCTCGACCGTGTTTCATTTGCTCTTCTTCATCTTCCCCCTTGTACTCTCTGTTCGCTTTATTTCAGCTTTATCTGCAAGTGGGTCAACCAAACATCCCATAAAGTTTATCCTAGGTTGGTGTCTCTGTAATTTTGATTACGGGGAACGTGTTTTACCTGGGTAACTGTGGTGGGTTAGTTGTAAATCTTGTTCTTTTTTGGAAGTTGGGAATGTAAAATAAAATAGTACGTAACATCTAATATTTCATTTCATATTTAATATCTAGAAAATTGGATCACACAAGCTGATCAAATTGACAATTGTATTGCTAAATGCTTACGTGAATTTTGACATCTTTCACAGAGAGGAAACAACGCATATTCTTCATTCCATAATAAATAATGTTTTTATTTAAGGAGAGAGAGTCTATATATTACCATATTTGATTGGGAAAAACAACACCACGTGTGAATGGCACCTAGGTTGTGTCCATATTACCATATTTTGTTTTGTTTTGTTCTTACCTTGCCTTTTTTTGTTTTAAGGGGAAGAGAATTTGGGTCCGTGGAAGAATGAGGTCACAGAAGTAACTCCAGCAGCACCTCGTCCCGAGACTAAGGGTACTCTTGTCCTAGCAGCAAACAGGACCAACAGGCCTGACATTCTACGCAGATTTCGACGTTACAAAGGTGGTTGGGACATTGCAAATCGACATTATTGGGCCGTAAGTAGTACAATGATTCATTTTCATCAACGACTGATGCTAATTTACTATGTTTCTTCTCATTCTGGTTATATTTGACAGTCTAGTATGTTTCCTGAGGACCACGATTCCTCTCTAGCAGCACTTTCTTTCCTAAGGAGTTCCTCCAATCATTTCCTACTGACCACTGGTTATTTGATCAGTTGGGCTGAATTGATCTTCTGATTGAACTTGTTTTGTTAGAGCTCTTTTTCATTTTTTTAGGCTTTTATACAGAAGGGTAAATCCAAAGATGTAACAATTGAGCAAAATAAAAGGGTTGGGAAGTTATTGTGCAAATAATTAAACATCTTTATATTAAATATTGATTGATCCAAGTCATAGTAGTTAACTAGTTTATGTCTTTGAACCAAGTGGTATGCGGTTCAAATCTTATGAATAATCCATATTAACACCATTGTTGAAAAAATACAGCTTTTTGGTATTCTTCAGTTATTTTCCTCCTGTTCCCAATAGACTCAAAATTCTGGAGTGCACTTCAACTAAATTAATCAGTTTTAAACTCTTGTATGTTCAGTCAGTTGGATTCACTGGTGTGGCTGGTTTCACCCTTGCTGTCCTATGGTTTATTTCATTTGGGTTGGCACTAGTGATTCACCTATGCTGCGGATGGGGAATTACCATCAAGGATAAAGGTTCAAATCGTTTGCAAAGAATTTGGCTTGTGTTGCTGTTGTTATTCACCTGTGTTGTAACGTAATTCTCTGAACTTTGATTTAATGTCTCTTTGTTAAAATCTAGGCCCAACAAGTATCTTGTTTTATTGTTTTTTGTGTAGCTAATCTGCATTTAACCTAAACATTTTCTGGCTGACACTTGAAAGAAGGTCCATTGACAAAAATCTTAGAATTCAAATTCCTGGAACCAGAACATAGGACTTAAACAAGTTTTTGGTATCCCAAAATTGACCCTATTAAATTAATCTGATACTTTTTTGAATGACAAAGCTATTATCAGGATTAAATTAGTATATTTATTAGATGAATATTAAAAATACCTGAAAAATCTTGTTGGAAGTATCAATTTCAATACATGTTAATTTTAGAGGTACCAAAAATTTATTTAACTGATTACTCCATTCAAGCTTTGCTGGTAAATGTTGCCAGATTAACAGTTTGTATCCTCTCTTAATCGCACAGGAGTGGATGCATCGTTCTTTCTTTTGGGCAGGAAAAATTCAACAGTGAGGCAATTGATACCCTCCATTATGTTGTGAATCAGTCAAACTACACAGTGCACACTCTAAGAAATGTTACAGAGTATCTATCTCTTGCCAAATCTATCAAAGTGGCAGAGATGTTTCTTCCATCTAATATCATGGATGATATTGACAACTTGAATGTGGATCTAAATACCGCAGCAGATACACTTTCCGACCACACAAGTGAAAATTCTGTTAAAATACGAAAAGTATTTAATGCTGTGTATGCTTTCACAGACTTCACATTTTTCAGTTATCTGTATTTACAATTTAATATTGGCATACATATGGCAAACTGATCCATTTTGCAGGCGTCTTGCTTTGATTATAATGGCAACAATGATGCTACTACTGGCTCTAATTGGGTTAAGTATGTATTGATTGATGATTAACTTCTTAAATACTTTGAGCTAACTTTAAAATTATATTCTTGCTCATAATTTGCTTGTATGTTTTCTTCAGTCCTGTCTATCCTTGGATATCAACATGCTATCCTTGTGTAAGTTACGATAATACCTTTTCTTATCAATATTTCTGTCTCAAGGGCCATTTTTATATTTTAATATTTCATTGCAGATTTGTTATCAGTGGATGGTTACTGGTTGCAACCACATTCATTCTTTGTGGAGTGTTCTCAATCCTTAATAAGTAAGCATTGGGTTTGAGATAAATGTAGCTTGCTCATTCAGAATGAACTAGCTAAGTTTGAATAAACTTCTCTATGGGGAGAAATTTATTTGAATTTTCATTCTTATTTCTTTATTGTAAAAACATTATCCTTTCTTAAACTCTTGAAATTCAAAGAATTTGTTTATTTTTTTGTGACTTATTACTCACTAACAATCAAGGGACTAGGCATGATTAATCTATTTGAATTGTAGTGCAATTTGTGACACCTGCATGGCCATGGGAGAATGGGTGGAGAATCCTCATGCAGAATCTGCTCTTAGCAATATCCTTCCATGTGTTGATCAAAGAACCACAAACAAGACACTTTTCCAGAGTAAACAAGTGGTAACAAATATTGTTAGTATTGTGAATCGGTTCATCTATGAAACTGCAGATGCAAGTCCATCAGAAGGTAGTATGAACTATTACAACCAATCAGGACCTGCAATGCCCCCTTTGTGCTATCCCTTTGACTCCCTGTTTCGAAAACGCCAGTGTACGGTTCAAGAAGTTCCCTCGGCCAAAGCTTCATTGGTATACTTTTTCTCAGTTTACTTATCGAATTTCAGAGGGAAATGAACTTGTTTTTAGATCAATCACTTGTTTAATGAAGATTGATCCACCCACCTAAAATTATTTTCAAAATTGGTCTATCACATTTTGAAAAGGAAGTTTTATATGAACAAAATTTTATGGAACATGACATCCACACAATGTAAGTTTCTTACCCATTTTGGTGATTGAAAATGAGATAAACTCCAGTAGTGCTTAGGAAATTTCTTTCATCATCCCATACTTTCTTCTTCCATCTTTATGTCAACATAAATCTTCTTTCGCATTCTTATACTTTAAACCCTAAATCTAAAAACATTTCAAATTATGCAATGGAAAATTTAAAAATATATTTTAAATGGTTAGAATTTGAAAATATATTTTAGATTCGATTTAGGATACGTTTTCTGATAATACAATTTAAAATATATTTCTAAATTCATAAATATTTATGTAGTTCAGAAATTTAAAATATACTCTTTTGGATCTACAAATACATTTTGGATTATGTCTGAAATCCATTGTATAATTTAAAAATTATTCTTAATAGATTGCATAGTCGAGATTGCATTTCTAATCCTGGAAATATAGTCTTGAAAGGCAAAATTTACTGTTGTGGTGTTTGGACTGTTTCATTGTTATTGTTTTTATATTTATTTCTGCGAATGATGTTTAGATAATTCATCTAATTCTTTGCTTGAACTTCTTAATAGGTTTGGAAGAGGTATGAATGTAAGATATCTGAGTATGGTGTTTGCTCAACTATTGGCAGGGTGACCCCAGAGATTTACTCGGAATTAGTAGCAGTAGTTAACGAAAGTTATGCACTGGAACATTATACTCCAATTTTACTTAGCCTTCAGAATTGCGATTTTGTGAGGGACACATTCACAGAAATTACTTCACGTTACTGTCCTCCATTGAACCATTATCTGAAGCTTATCAATGTAGGACTGGGCCTAATTTCAATTGGTGTCTTGCTTTGTCTTGTTCTCTGGGTAATTTATGCAAACCGCCCCCAAAGGGAGGAAGCGTTTGTTTGGCTCAACATAGCCATGAAACTAAAGAACAAATTAAGCAAGAAACCAAACAGAAATTTGTCTTTTTCAATCACAGAGAGTGAAGTATAGTTGTACAATGCATAAGTAATTGGGAAAAGTTAAATGTGGTGTTTGACTCAAAAACAAGCTGAAGCGAAGCTACATCTTGAGTCAGACAATTAGCCAGAGCTAGTGTACTACACAAAATTATTGTTCATAAAAGTAAGAAATCAAATTCAAATGGTGTTCATTGAGCAAATACTTGATGGACACAGTTTTACATCTTACTTAATCATAAATCCACATGTATGGTAAATTTAATAGTTATTATAAATTTTACTTTAAAAATCATTAATATGATTGATGGGTTGATAAAATAAATTGCTTTATAACAGCAATACACAAGCATCACTCACTTTCTACTATTTTTTTTGCTTTCGTCCATGCAAAACTAAGAAACGTCACAGCATCCGTCTTTTGCCAAATCTACCAGTGGCATAGAAATATGTGTTCTCATATCAAGACCTTTAAGGTAGTATTAGGAGGTATTTATTGGAGTTTGGAGTTTTGTCACAAATTTATTTTTAAAAGACATATTTAAGTTGTCTTGGATATTTACTCCTAAATGATGTAAGATTATTCGGTGTATTGGGACAAACTCTCCTATTAAGTATTCAAGTATGAAAGTGTGAGTAAAGTTTCACACTGATTAGAAGTGATAAAGTTGAACTGTATATAAGAAAAGAAAAGACTCATGTGTATCAAATTTTTCCTATGAAAAATTTTCAATAGTGATATCAGAGTTATGAGAACGAGATTCATCTTTAGAATCACTTCTCAATTTCATGTATGACATCGATGTTTCAAACTCAAAGGAGGAAATACTCATTTAATTTTTTACTCAATATTCATACATATTATATTACAAACTTTAGTTAACTTGAGCGTCGTAAAATCTTTTTTCTTTTTTCGATTCCCATCAATATCTCAGTGCCTACATCTTGAAAGATCAATATTTGATATTCAATAGCACCATTTTTTTCACCTCATAAGAACAAATAAGGATTACAAAACATAATCATCTTTATATATAAATATAAATAAAATAAAGTGTAAAAAATATAGAAATGTGATTATAAAACAACTATATCATTATTAAGGTTTAAATGTATAAGAATAAAATTTGTAATGTTTATTATTATTAATAATAGTAATAAAATTAATAAATATTAATGTTTATACAGTAAATAGAATTATAATTAATATTTAATTATAAAAATTATACATAAATTTTATCAAATTATTAATAAATTTAACTTCATATAATAAAGTTAATATGTTAATATATATATTTAAAATATTAAATTAATTCATCTTTAAATATTAAATTATTTAACAATTAAATAATATAATCTATTTTCTTGAAAGTTATTCTAAAAATCTAGTAAAAAATGTTTTAATATTATAAAATTTAATAAAACAAATTCAGAATATATCATTCTTTTAACCCAATTCAATCCAACTTCCACAACATGATCTAGCTGGATACATTGTATTATATTTAATAAAAAACATAAAACCAAATCTAACTTAACTCAAATTTTATTTTATGAATGATGATTAGGAATTGTGGGTTAACCCGATTTAACCTGAAGAGTTCAATTGGTGGGTCAACGATTTAGCCCACCACCTTTTTTGTGTTTTTTAAGTTTTCTTTTTTCTTTTATTTTAATATATATAATTTAACATTTAAAAATGCACACTTAATTATATAGGTCTTTTTTAAAAATGTTAATTGATTAATTAATATTTTTAATAAAATAAATTAAAATAATTATTATTTTTAAATGTTAAATTATTTTATTATAATTAATAATTAAAATTTTATATATAAGTGTTAATTATTTAAATTATAATATTATTGTATATTTATATCTTTTAAATAATATAACTGAAAAAATAATTTTTTAAATTAAAAAATGATTGATACTCCTGTCTCTTTTACTCCACCTATGATCTTTTAAAAGAAGAGGCTTAGAAAAATGATTTTTTTTTTCAAATATTACTCTTTTTCAAAAAAATTATCTAAATATACCTATTCTCATATTATTTACACAAATATCACACTTTACTGTTCATGTCAGAATTTAGTTACCACAAAACATCCACGTTGGTCCATTTTGCTACTCGGTCTCGACTATTTTAATTTTTTTTCTTTTGCTATTCGGAATTCGGTTCCCGAGGAACTGAATTCTAAGAAGACTATTTTAATTTTATTTCCTTTTGCTACTCGAAATTCGGTTCCAACCGAATTCTGAAGAGGTTATTTATTTTCTTTTTCGTCTCTGAAAACGATCGTTCTACCTCTGAGAACAGCCGTTTTGGACTCCAAAACAAGGCTACAAAGGCAACGTTTGGAACGATCGTTCTCAAAGGGGAACGACCATTCTCATATCTTGTTTTGTACAATTTGAAAAGCCGAATCAAAAGAAAGAAAATAGAAAAACCTACTTAGAATTCGGTTTCAGAGAACCGAATTCTGAGTGGCATAAGAAAAAAAAATTAGAACAACCTTCTCAGAATTCGATTTTCCAGGAACCGAATTCTGACATGAACAGTAAGTATGATATATGTGTAAATAATGTGAGAAAAGATATAATTAGATAAATTTTTTCTCAAACAGTAATATCTGGAAAAAAAAATCTAGAAAAACATCCTAAAGTGAGCAAAAAAATCTAGAAAAACATGAGCTAGTGATTTAAAAACTTTAATTTAATCTATCAAATTTTAATAGATTGACGATAGACGAATATCGATTTTGTCACTTCTAGATAAGTTTGTCTTACCCCGATATTATTATAACGAGTAAGTTTATTTGAATTTTAAATTTTAAAATATAACAATTCTATTTAAAAATAATGTAAAATAAATATTATATTAAATTTTAAGTTATTAAAATAAATCAGTGTGATAAAAAATAGGTATAGGATGAATTCCTTGATATGTATTTCACATAGGGTTGTGTTTATTTATAATAGAGATATAAGAGATGGGGTGAGCCCTTTACACTAGAATAGGAAACCCTAGATATTCTAACACTCCCCCTCAAGCTGGAGCATATAAATTGTATGAACCAAGCTTGTTACAAATATAATCAATTCTAGGGCCTCGTAATGACTTAGTAAAAACATCCGCTAATTGATCATTAGAGTTAACAAACTTAGTCTTAATCTCTCTAGATACTATTTTTTCTCTAATGAAATGACAATCGATCTCTATGTGTTTGGTCCTTTAATGAAAGACAGGATTCGAGCTGATGTAAATGGCAGCTTGATTGTCACATATGAGTGTCATTTGAGTAACTTCTCCAAATTGTAACTCCTTAAGTAGTTGTTTAAGCCAAATAAGTTCGCATGTAGCAGATGCCATAGATTTGTATTTCGCTGCTGCACTTGATCTTGCCACAATACTTTGTTTCTTACTCTTCCAGGAGATTAAATTATCACCAATGAAGACACAATATCCAGAGGTGGATCTCCTATCAACAGGAGATCCTGCCCAATCCGCATCTAAGTAGGCAACAACTTTGGTATGATTTCTGTGTCCATACAACAGACCATTTTCAGGGGAGCCTTTAATGTATTTCAGTATACGAATGATAGCATCCCAATGATTTGTGCAAGGAGAGTTAAGAAATTGACTTACCACACTGACAACAAAAGAAATGTCTGGACGAGTGACTGTAAGGTAGTTCAATTTCCCAACTAATCTTCTATACTTTTCAGGATCTGAGAAGGGCTCCCCCTGATTAGGTAGAAGCTTGACATTAGGATCCATTGGTGTGTCAGTAGATTTTGAGTTCATCAACCCAGTTTCCTCCAAAATATCCAATGCATACTTTCTTTGAGAGATTACTATCCCATTAGTAGATTGTGCTACTTCAATCCCCAAGAAATATCTGAGTCTGCCAAGATCTTTAGTCTGAAAGTGTTGGCAGAGATGTTGTTTAACTTGTGAGATGCCATGGTGATCACTTCCTGTAATTACAATATCATCAACATATATAACTAGATAGATACATCCAGCACTTGAGTGGCGGTAGAAGACTGAGTGATCTGCTTCACTGCGAGTCATTCCAAATTGCTTAACAACCATGCTAAACTTTCCAAACCAAGCTCTGGGAGATTTCTTTAGGCCATATAAAGATTTGCGAAGACGACATACCATTCCTGAAGACTCCTCCTGAGCAAAAAACCCCAGAGGTTGCTCCATATAAATTTCTTCCTGCAAATCACCATTGAGAAAAATATTTTTCACATCCAATTGAAATAGAGGCCAATTTTTCAGAGCAGCCATGGCAATGAATAGGCGTACAAAAGCCATCTTTGCAACTAGTGAAAAGGTTTCACCGTAATCTAAGCCAAAGATTTGTGTATAGCCTTTAGCTACTAGGCGTGCTTTAAGACGATCAACAGTTCCATCAGGACCGACTTTGATAACAAAGACCCACCTGCAACCAACAACCAATTTTCCAGAAGGTAGAGGGACGAGGTCCCAAGTTCCACTATTCTGAAGTGCACTCAGTTCTTCGAGCATAGCCTGACGCCAACCGGGATGGGACAAGGCATCACCTATAGTTTTAAGGATGGATACAGAGGAAATAGAAGAAAGGCAGGTATAAAATGAAGGAGATAATCTATGATAACTTAAATTAATATAGCGAAGAGGAGGTTTGCGGGTGGTTCGTATACCTTTTCGAAGAGCAATGGGAAGATCAAATTCAGTTGGCAGAACCGGAGGAACCGAAGGAGTTGACAACGAAAATGAGTCAGATGATGGAGGTGGTGGTGTTGGTGGAGGTGATGGAGCTATACTAGACTTAACCGAAGGTTCACATATAACTGGAATAATGGTTGTTTCAGAAATGGGTGTAGAGGTAGAAGGGTTGGTCTTTAAATAGAGAGAGGACTCAATGAAAGTGACATCTGCAAAGATAAAATAACGATTAAGAGATGGAGAAAAACATTTATACCCTTTTTGTGACCTAGTAAACCCTAAAAAGACACATTTGTGTGACTTAGTGGCAAGTTTGTCAACATTAGGTCCTAAGGTATGAACAAAACAGGTTGACCCAAAAACTTTAGGAGATAAAGAATGGAGAGGTTCATGTGGAAACAAAATTGAGTGAGGAATTTTATTTTCTAAAACAGAGGAAGGCATACGATTAATTAGATAACAGGAACTTAGAACAGCATCCCCCCAAAAATGTTGAGGAACACTACCATGAATTAACATTGTTCGAGTTGTTTTAATGAGGTATCTATTCTTGCGCTCAGCCACCCCATTTTGTTGAGGTGTATAAGCACATGAAGTTTGGTGAAGAATACCATTAGACGCTAGAAAACTGTTAAAAGAATGAGAAAGATACTCTCGGGCATTATCACTACGTAAAATGAGAATAGATACACCAAATTGAGTTATTATTTCATTAAAAAAAGTTTGAAAGATAGAAAACAACTCTGAACGATTTTTCATCAAAAATAACCAAGTACACTTTGGGTAATCATCAATGAAAGTAACAAAATATTTAAATCCTAAATTAGACTAGACACGACTAGGTCCCCAAATGTCAGAGTGAATTAAGGCAAATGGAGAAGAAGCACATTGTGAGATACTAATTGGAAAAGAAGAACGACTGTGTTTCCCTAATTGACACGACTCACAAGAGAAAGTAGATAACTTGGACAGACTTGGAACAAGCTGCTGCATTTTTGCAAGGCTAGGATGACCCAGTTAAGCAGTTGTCCTAAGATAGTAGAGACCATGTGACTCACATCCGGTGCCAATCGTCCGTCCCGAACTCTAGTCCTGTAAGTAAACAGAATCTTTAGTAAAAGAGATAATGCAATCAAGGGAGCGAGTGAGGCGACTAAGGGATAATAAATTAAATGGAGATCCAGGAACATAAAGAACATTGTCAATAGAGAGGGAAGGAAGAAGTTGAATGGTACCAATACCATGTGAAGGGGCTTTAGAGCCATTAGCCATGGTGACAGATGGCAAATAACCCGAAGTAGAGAGTGATGAAAAGAATGATTTATTACCAAGGATTGTTATCTGTGGCGCCAGAGTCTAGAACCCAAGGACTAAGAGATGTGGATTTGGTTAGGCCAGCAAAAGAAGTACTTGTATGCACAACAGAAGCTGCGGAACTGAAGTCCTGACGATCCTCATACCCTTTAAGAAACTCATTGAACATAGCAGGTTGAGCCAATTTATCAGATGGTGTGGGGCCCGAGATAGGTGGTGGTGCTGCGGGAACAACATAATTATCACCGTCAAAATTGTCAATGGAGAGATGCATATTGACAAAATTAGTATAAATGGACGGAAGAGGCGTAGGAGTAGATGGGGCCATGAGGAAAGAGAAAACTGTTGGAGGAGAGAGAAAGCTGCTGGAAAAAAGAGAGAAACCTTAAAAATAGGTTAAAAATGCAAACAACCTCTGATGAAGAAGCTGAGCACAAATCTGGAAAGAGGATGGAGAGACGACGGTGGCGGCGATTGCGGCCGAAAAGGACACTGGACGTGCCTCCACGCGCGGCAGACGACAGCTGCTCCGGCGAGGGTGGCGGCGCGTGACTGCTCCGATGACCGTGATTTCGATGGCGTTGGACTCGCCTGGCCCAGACAAAGCTGTCTATGGTGTCGGTGGGCGGAATCGGGACGACGGTGATGGTGCAGTAGTGGAAATGAGAGAGAACGACGCTGGAAAACACTATTCGGGGAGAGAGAAGTGGCGGCGGTGACGACCGAACTAGGGCAACCTTATCTGTGAGGTTGTCGGTGATGGCAGTGGTGGCAGTAGCAGCGACAGTGTTGGAGGCAGTGGCGGCGGAGAGATTCTGGAAATTAAAGAAGAAAGATTTCCGAAAAAAAAAATTTAACACTGATGAACAGTGGGTTCACCAGGGAGGCAGGGATTTGACCTAGCTCTAGATACCATATGGAAAACTAGGTATAGGATGAATTCCTTGATGTGTATTTCACATAGGGTTGTGTTTATTTATAACAGAGATATAAGAGATGGGCTGAGCCCTTTACACTAGAATAGGAAACCTTAAATATTCTAACAAGTGTGATAAAAAATATTGAAATATGGGTCATAAAAGAACTGTATTGTTTAGGGGTGGCAAAGTGGGTTGGGCCCGGCGGGCCAGCCCGCCAACCCGATAGCATATGGGCGGGGCGGGTTAGCATTTTGAACCCGCCAACCCCTATCAACTTGGTCCGTCTAGCCCGCCAACCCGTCGGGTCACAGGCGGGGCAGGATGAACCAACCCGTTGGCCCGCGAAAAAAAATATATTGCACTTTTAAGATGTCATGTCACTATATACATCTTTAATATATTGTTGTAATTACAAAAATTTATTTAAATTGGACACAAACAAAATAGCTGCAAAGAAAAAAAAAGTCCAATTTAAAACCAAAGATCCAAAAAAAAATAGATTTTTAAAAAAAAATGCAAAACAAAAGAAATTAGCGGGTCAGTCCGCCGGCCCACCAGCCCGCCGGCCCACCTTATGACAGGACGGGTTAGAAATTTTGACCCGCATCACTGTGGCGGACCGGACTAGCCCGACCCGTTTTTGACAGGCTCATGGCAGGGTGAGCCTAAATGGGTTGGACTGGCCCGTTTTGCCACCTCTAGTATTGTTATTATTATTAAGGTTTAAATTTATAAGAATAAAAGTTATAATGTTTATTATTATTATTATTAGTAATAAAATTAATAACTAATAATTTTTATATAGTAAATAGAATTATAATTAATTTTTAATTATCAAAATTTTATTATATAAATTATTAATAAATTTAACTTCGTTACATAAAGATACAGTAACAAGGTGGATATGAGACACAGAAATAAGTACATGAACCCTTTATGGAAAACAAAATATGTATGTGGCCAATCACATTGTGGTCAGTGTATGTTTTATGGCTGAGAAGGTGAATCACTCTAAACTAATGGCAGGGAAGGGCTTCATCGTGTTCCCAATGTCAATCACGAATCGATATTTGACGTCAGATTTGAGGAGACGATCCATTGCTGTGTTCACATAATCCATTGGAATAACCTCAATTTCTGGTCTAACATTGTGTTCAGCAGCGAAATCAATCATTTCTTGTGTCTCCTTCATTCCTCCAAAGTAACTACCCGCTATACTTTTTCTCCCTGCCAATAATATCCAACAACACTTACACTCTGTTTTTTTTTTCTTAAAAAAAGATGACATAGTTTGCATTCTACGTTTAGGTGCAAGGTAAAAGTATTATTTTTAATTTAAGTCTTATTATCATATATGTCTTTTAAGAATTTTTTTAATTTTTGTTTAAATTTTATTATCATATGAGTATGTTCTTGTGGAAATTTTTCTATAAAACTTACGTTTTAGATTTAAGACTATTTATGTTTTATGCATTTAAAATAGCTTACAAATATATTTGTACAATGATAGTCAATAATTCTATCATTAACAATTATCTATTTTAATTGTTCATACTAATCGAACAAGTGTTATTAGTGAATTGAGAGGTATATAATGCTGAGTGAGTAAAACATATCTGCATTCTTACCCAGAATTAAAGATGGGAGTAGAACCTCCAGAGGCTTCTCTGGTGCCCCGACTGCTACTAGTTTTCCATGCGACTTCAATAGGTCAATCAAGGGCATCAGAGGATGGAATGCAAAAACAGTGTCTATTATACCATCCAAGGTGCACATTGCAGCCTACATGCACATTAAAATAAAACATTAAATATAATGATGCTTTTTGAGTCATATATATTTGTCTGAGACAAATTCAACTAAAAGAATAGTCAACTCAACTCCATTTATTTTACCAAGAATCTAAATCGTCCTAGAAAATAAATTAAAAATGGTCCCATAGAAACAACAAGGATACCATACTTTTAACCTAATTCAATTCCACGGACAGAACCTATCAGTTAAGTAAAAACTGTTTTTCAACTTGTACACTATATTTTAGTCGTTTTGGAGAGAATGGTGGGAAAGAAAAAACAAAAATAGTCACCTTCATCTGATCTTGGTCTCTGCTGACCACAAAGGAATCTGCTCCAAGATGTTGAAGGGCTTCTTCTTTCTTATTAGGAGAGGTACTAATGACAGTGACCTTCAAGCCAAGGGCTTTTGCAAACTTGACAGCCAGATGGCCTACTCCCCCAAGGCCAACCACTCCCAGGTGCATACCAGGTTTGTCAAGGCCGAAATATCTCAAAGGGGCATACACTGTGATCCCTGCACAAAGGAGAGGAGCAGCAGCATCAAGAGGTAGGCCATTTGGAATGCTGACAACAAAGTGCTCATCTGCAACCATGAAGTCAGAGAATCCCCCATATGTGATGCTGCCATCCACATCCTTGGCACCGTATGTGGGAATTGCTTGTCGGCAGTAATTCTCAAGATTGTTGACACAGTTTTGGCACGAGTGACAAGACCCAACCAAGCATCCCACAGCCACCTTGTCTCCAACCTTGAACCTCTCTACTCTGCTTCCAACTTCTGTCACTTCTCCAACAATCTCACGCCTGTGATATTATATTCATCCATTATCATCAACTCTATTTGACACTTCAAGCTTTTTAATGATGAAAATTTTTTACATGAAAGAAGTAGAATCGAATAGAAAACAAGTAAAAGCATAAAATTTAAAGTAGTTTTGGATTTAAAAGTTGAGTAATAAACACATATTTGCCTCTAATAAAATATTTACAGTCATGAACAAATCATAGATGTCAGTTAAATCATAGACACAAACATTTTTTAAAAAAAAGAGTAGAGAAATCATACCCAGGAACAAGAGGATAAATGGAATCACTCCATTCATTCTTTAACTTGTGAAGGTCCGAGTGACATATTCCACAGTACAACACCTTGAATGTCACATCTTTCTCACCTGTTTTTCTGTAATTCCGTAAGAGCATTTAGACACCCTAATTTTGTTTAAATTAATTATCCATTGATAGTAATATTATAAACAAAAACTCCTTATTTAGAGGTTCGGAGAACCGAACTTTGCAACACACACAATATTTGGAGATAAGAAAATAAAAATACAATTACATATATAATAACGAAAATGATTGTAATTATAAGAAAAACAATAAGTGTAAGGGTAGTATATGAAAATATCATAAAATACATGGTAATTTGCTCAAAATAATATGTATAAAAGCAAAAAAAGAATATTTTTAGTATATTTATAACTATAAAAGTAAACAAGTAATTAAAAGACATAGATTATGAGGAGAATATATGAATGACCTTCTGGAGAACAAAAATGGGGAGAGAACACCAGAAGTATCCCTAGCTGCCCATCCATAGGCCTTCCTTGGATGCTCAACTTCAGGTTTCACTGCCATTTGAATCAAATCTGCAATCCAAACACAAAGTAACTCCAAGGAAAGTTTTGAGGATAGGAATAACAAAACTGAGTTTGGTGTGTGACAGAAACGAAGAATGGAAGTGAAGAGTGGTAAGAAAGGGTATTTATAAGTTGAGATGGGGCCTTCTGCTGTCTGCTGCCTGCTGCATTGACGTATCTGATGACATCCTGCATCTGCTGTTAAACATTGTTTAGTAAATTATGTGTATCTTGCTAGCATAACAAAACCTAATCAGAATCTGCAACTGCAAATATTATACTCCTGTGATGCTTTATAATGCTGTTGATTAATTAATGAATACAATTCTAGAGCTATCAAGCACAGTGATTTTGCAATAGTATGTTGACCAGTGTTTTAGCAGCCACAAAAGTACAATGCCTTCAATTAATAAATTCCGCTAAATAAATTAATATTTAAGAAAATTAATTCATGACCTTAATGAAATTATTTACAAATTTTTTATTTACTTTATCTTAATTTAAATAATACAGTTATTTATTTTATTTTTTTCGTTTCTTTTTCTTTTTCTATTCTCCTGACAATTATAGAGGTGAGAAAGAAATTGCCTTTTTTGCGAGTCTTCATTTATTTTCTTCAGAATTAATTCATTTGTATATTGCTTATAACAATTATTTTGCAAAAGTGCTAATTTAAGAATTAATAAATAAAGTCAATGATAATTTGCTTTTCAGAGTGCATGACTAGAAGCAGAAATTAAGCATTCCTCAAGAGTTCTATATTTATTTTCAACCTCCTTAATATTAAAAAATATCTCAAAACTATTTTTATTATTTTAATGATACAAATTTATTTTGAATTGTATAATTTAAAAGTTAATTTTAATATTTGAATTATACAATTAAAAATTCTATCAATATTTGAATATCTTAAATATTAATAACATAAATTATACCAAATATTATTTAATAATAATATTTTATTATATCTTTCTAATCATCAAAATGATAATTATAAAAATCTATAAATCTATAAATACATGATAATATAATGTAAAATACTTTAATTCTTTACTTGATATTATAAATTCTAGTTAACTTGAAATAGTACAATCTTATTTTCTGTAGGTGGATCCCTCCTTCATCTTCATCATCATTTTGATACCTATATCTTAAAAAGTCAATCTCTAATTATCAAGAACACTACTTTTTTTACATGAAAACAAATAATAGTTATAAAACATAATTCATATATAGGTATAGATAAAATAAAGTATAAAAAATATAGAAATGTGGTTTATAAATTAACTATATTATTATTAAGCTTTAAATTTATAAAAATTAAAATTATAATGTTTATTATTATTATTAGTAATAAAATTAATAAATATTAATTTTTATATAGTAAATAGAATTATAATTAATATTTAATTATCAAAATTATACAGAAATTTTATCAAATAAATTATTAATAAGTATAACTTCATTTCACAAAGACATAATAAAGTTAATATGTTAATATATATATATATATATATATATATATATATCTTAAAATATTGAATTAATTAATCTTTAAATATTTAATTGTTTTACTATTTAATTTAATTATTAAATAATATAATCTATTTTCTTGAAAGTTATTCTAAAAATCTAGTAAAAAATGTTTTAATATTATAAAATTTAATAAAACAAATTCGAATATATCATCCTTTTAACCCAATTCAATCCTACTTCCACAAACACCATCGACTTAGATTATATTTAATAAATAATATAAAACTAAATCTAACTGAAACCAAGTTTTATTTTACAAATGGTGATTAGGAATGATAAAACCAGTTAACCTGTTTTAGTATGATGATTTCAATTTCTTAATCAACTGTGATAAAGGCGGGTTGGTGGGCCAGCCTTCTCTTCTTTTTAAGTTTTGTTATTTTATTTTAATATATATTATTTTAAAAAATACACTTAATTATATAAGTATTTTTTTTTAAAATTAGTTGATTAACAATCCTACTAACACACAAAGATTTCCTGGAATTCCCAGAAGATTAAGGGAACATCAGACTAGAAGTCAAAATCTTATACAGCACCCAGGAATCTTAGATAGATTCCTAAACAGACAAAGATCTACTAATATTAGAAGATTAGAAGACTTAGTAGATATACAACAAAATACAGACATAGGATCTAACTCAAGGGTAGATTCTCTCAATCCTAGACAGTTATACAACATAGGATGGTTAAGTTCTGAACGAACTAGCCTTTATCGATATAGAAGAATAGAAGATTTTCATCTCCCAGACAACACCTATGAAATAATCCCTTTAATATCTCCACAAACAGGTACACAATTACAAAATCAACAAGGAAGATATGTACACATGGGATTGATTACCATTGGAGTCAGATCCCTGGCCAGACATATGATTGGAGCCAGAGCTTTTATAGTCTTTCATGATTCAAGGTTCCAAAATAATGACTCACAAAGTATAATAGGGATTTTAGAGGTAGATTTAAATCAACCTTTTCCCTTATTTACCTTGCTCCAAACTTCACGTTAACTTTACAAGATTTTATAAATCATATAAATCTAGAAGTACAAACTATAGGTTTTGGACCCAACTGGATGGGAGAAAATCTACACTTAGACATAACCTTCATAGGAAGAATAAGTAATCATATTTCTTCTATGTATAGGATAAATACAAGACCATTAGAGGAAGTTATTAGCTCTTATGGTACACAATTTCTACCTGCCCAAGCCTTCACAAGGAGAAATGAAGGACATTTATGGCAAACACATTTACCCACGAACAGTCCTTAGAATATTGTTTTGTATAGCTGTCTCCACTAATTATGGGTGACATTTGTGATTTATCACTAATAATTACATAATCTTTGTTTATAGTGATGGTTCTATTTTGGCCTAAAATAAAATCTAAACCAATAATCATGCTTTGTTTAGAAGGGATTAAATTTTCTACCCGCATGATTTTAATATTTATTTTTTGACCAAATAGGTCACAATTTGTACTAAACTGCAGAGAAATATTATTTATTTCTTCGTCATTTATCATTACTATTCTGGACATGGTTCTAGTTTTTTGTATATGTTTACTTTTAGTAATCATATATGGAGGTACTTTTGTGTTACAGACGACAGTCTCAGAACATCCTGTATCTAAAAGAGCCTGTATAATTTCTTCCTTAGCAGGATTTTTGTTTTGTTTGGGAAAATTTAGTTTTACTAATACTTTGACAGATATTAGTTGTTTTTCATTGCAAACTAATGGGATACATTCTGTAGTTCCCATCATGTTATTTTGTATGTTTTGTGAAACAATATTTGTTTCTTGATCATGAATTATTTGTTCTAATCGAAGAAGTTTTTCTTCAAGATTATTCAATCTGGTTTCTAAGATTGAAATCCTAGTATCAATTATATTTTTATCTTTTGCATTTTCTTTTTGTTCTAAGAAAATTGGTATTTCTTGTGTTTTCAGGTGTATTTTAATACATTTGATACAGAAGTTTCTATAACATTGGGGACAATGAGCCCTTTGAGATTTATGAAAATATTTATCACAATACTGACAAGGAATAGATCCTAGTCCTGAAAAGTATTGTAATGTATGAGAACAAATATTTGTTTCTGTTATATTCATTAGATAATATCCAGAATTGTCTAATATTTCACCTAATTCATTGTATTTATCATTTATTTCGAAATCATTTTCTTTGGGATATATATGAATAAATTCATTATGTGTGAAATAATTTATTAAATCATAGTTTTTGGATTGTTTGTCTAAATTAATTACATCATCGTATTCTGTTATACTAACTACTGATAATATTTCAGAATCAGTAGATACATCTTCATCAATGGGAAGAAGATTCATGTGACAAGATTTAATGAGTTCTGCCTCTTTTGTGTAAAGATTTGCTATGTTTGGACAGTCTCTTGAGAAGTGTCCAGTTTGGTTACAAGCATAACATCTTAGTGTTTGTTTGTAGTTTTTATTTTCTCTGAATTTCCTAACGTGTCTGTCAGGATTTAGTGTGGGTTTCCTAGAGCTTGAAGATCTTATAGTATAAGTCTTTCTAGAATTAGTGGGTTTCTGTACAGTCGGCTGAGACCTTTGACTGTAAGTTTGGGTATATCTAGGTTTCCTTCTAGACATATATCTTTTGTTAGGTTTATTTTGATTGTATTGTTGAGGAGTGTATATTTGTTTACAAATTCCAGAATCAGAATTTTTCAGTTGTTTTTGTATTGCAATATGTGTACATGTATCTTCCATTACTTTCATAATATGTTGTATTCTTATTGAGAGGTTATTTAACATGGGAGTTACCTCATCATTTTTCCAGGATTCTCTAATTTTCTGACCTAATTTTCCTGGGAGTTTGAGAAACATCTTTTCTCCAACATTTATATCATGAAAACATCCGGCTATGGAAGCATACATGAGATAATCTTGTAAAAATTCTTTAATTTTTCCAAAATATGTTATCGACAATCTTTCTAGATGTCCTAAATAAATTTGTTGTCTGAGTGTATTCCCATCATTTGCAGATTGAGAAGTGAGTAATCTTTGTATTAAAGAACAAAAATTGTAAATGTTAGGACCTGGTTCGATCACTAACGTATTTAATTCTGTTGGGTAATTCTTTTTAAAAGATTCCCAACATGCTTACAAGGTTTTGTATAGTCTGTTTCAGAACTAAGATTTGTCCTTTGTATGAGGCAAGTGTGTGGATATATCGAGAAAGGTTGTGCTGAAACAATTTGGTTCGTCATAGTCTGAGTTTGGCTAACTTTCTTGTCCTGCTTTCATAGTAAATAAATCTTTTGAACAAAAAAGAGGTAAATCTAGAATGGTTTACAACTACAAACGATTAAACGATAATACAGTTGAAGACGGATATAAAATTCCATCTAAAGAAATTCTTATAAACCGTATTCAAAATGCAAAATGGTTTTCAAAGTTTGATCTCAAAAGTGGATTCCATCAAGTAAAAGTGGAATCAGAATCTATAAAATGGACAACCTTCTCTTGTTCTGAAGGGTTATACGAATGGCATGTAATGCCTTTTGGTCTTAAGAATGCTCCAGCAATTTTTCAAAGAAAAATGGATAATATTTTTAATGACTGCAAATCTTTCACTTGTGTCTATATAGACGATAGGATCTTAGTGTTTTTATGTCTTTCATTTTGTCAGGAAAATCTTGGATTTTCTTAGAAATGTGAGGTTGGAGTTTTATAGTTCCATTACCGATTTCTGTTCCAAGAAATTCTATGAAATTTTTACAAATTTCCATTTTTCATTTTGATATGATTAAGCCATATTTTTCAAGTTTGTATAAAACCTGTTTTAAATGAAGATAATGATCTTCTTTTGTTTTCGAGAAAACAAGTATATCTAAAACAATCACTTTTGATAATATCCAACAGATTTTGGATAGATTAAATAAGACAAGTATAATAGGAGAAGATCCTACAAAATTTTGGGATCCTGATCCTGTTACTTGTAAATTAAATATAATCAACCCTGACTTGATTATAAAAACTAAAGACATACAGTTCAACAATTGGGAACAAGAAGAATGTCAAATGCATATTGACCATCTTCTAAAATTGAAAGTAATAGCTCCAAGTGAAAGTCCTCACGAGAGTCCCGCTTTCATAGTAAATAAATCTTCTGAACAAAAAAGAGGTAAATCTAGAATGGTTTACAACTACAAACGATTAAACGATAATACAATTGAAGACGGATATAAAATTCCATCTAAAGAAATTCTTATAAACCGTATTCAAAATGCAAAATGGTTTTAAAGTTTGATCTCAAAAGTGGATTCCATCAAGTAAAAATGGAACCAGAATCTATAAAATGGACAGCCTTCTCTTGTTCTGAAGGGTTATACGAATGGCATGTAATGCCTTTTGGTCTTAAGAATGCTCCAGCCAAATGACTGCAAATCTTTCACTTGTGTCTATATAGACGATAGGATCTTAGTGTTTTTATGTCTTCCATTTTGTCAGGAAAATCTTGGATTTTCTTAGAAATGTGAGGTTGGAGTTTTATAGTTCCATTACCGATTTCTGTTCCAAGAAATTCTATGAAATTTTTACAAATTTCCATTTTTCATTTTGATATGATTAAGCCATATTTTTCAAGTTTGTATAAAACCTGTTTTAAATGAAGATAATGATCTTCTTTTGTTTTCGAGAAAACAAGTATATCTAAAACAATCACTTTTGATAATATCCAACAGATTTTGGATAGATTAAATAAGACAAGTATAATAGGAGAAGATCCTACAAAATTTTGGGATCGTGATCCTGTTACTTGTAAATTAAATATAATCAACCCTGACTTGATTATAAAAACTAAAGACATACAGTTCAACAATTGGGAACAAGAAGAATGTCAAATGCATATTGACCATCTTCTAAAATTGAAAGTAATAGCTCCAAGTGAAAGTCCTCACAGGAGTCCTGCTTTCATAGTAAATAAATCTTCTGAACAAAAAAGAGGTAAATCTAGAATGGTTTACAACTACAAACGATTAAACGATAATACAGTTGAAGACGGATATAAAATTCCATCTAAAGAAATTCTTATAAACCGTATTCAAAATGCAAAATGGTTTTAAAGTTTGATCTCAAAAGTGGATTCCATCAAGTAAAAATGGAACCAGAATCTATAAAATGGACAGCCTTCTCTTGTTCTGAAGGGTTATACGAATGGCATGTGTTAGAATATCTAGGGTTTGTTATTCTAGTATAATGGGCTCAGCCCATCTCTTGTATCTCCGTTATAAATAAACACACAACCCTATGTGAAATCATCAGGGAATTCATCCTATACCTAATTCTCAATATGGTATCTATAGCTAGGTTAAATCCCTGTCTTCCTTCCTGGTGAACCCACTGTTCATCAGTGCTAAAAATTTTTTTCCGGAAGCCTCTTCTCCGGAATCCTTTTTCTCTCACTCCTGCACCATCACTGCACCGCCGCCGCCGTAACAGTGCATCGCCGCCGCCACAGTACACCGCCACCGCAACAGTGCACCATCACTGCATTTCGCTTCCGCCGCCTCCGATCCGACCGCCGACCACACCACCGGCTTCGTCTCGTCCAGGCGACTCCGGCGCGACGTGGATCGCCGCCTTCCGCCGCCGCACGCACCACCTGAAGGAGCGCGCAGCGCGTCACCGCCGCCGCGCGTGGCGGCGCGTCAGTCACCGTCTCCGGCGGCTCCTTGCATCGCCGGCATCGTCTCCTCGTCCCCGTCCTGGATCTGTGCTCATATAGTTGATCGGAGTTCGTTTGATATTTATCCCTATTTTAGGGTTTCTCTTTTTTTTGCAGCAGCTTTCTCTCTTCTCCAGAAGTTTTCTCTTTCCTGATGGCCTCACCTGCTCCTACGCCTGTTCAGCCTGTTCAGAGTATTTATACTAATTATGTCAATATGCATCTTCCCATTGACAAATTAGATGGTAATAATTATGAGACGTGGGCATCTGATATCCAACTTTGGCTTGAGAGTCAGGTTACAAAAATCATCTCATTATGACCTTAAATAGTGTTCCTGAAAACGAGCGCTCCCGGTGGACAAAGATTGATGCTCAATTATGCCTAGTCATTAAATCTACCATTGATTCCTCCTTAAAGCCAATCTTCCGTACGTATAAGTACTGCTCTGAGGTTTGGAAACAGGCCAAATTATTGTACACAAATGACACTCAACGTCTCTATGGTGTTTGTCATAATATGTTTACACTAGCCAGTCAAACACGTCTTGATGGGAGCATGACACAATACCTGGGTAAAATTCATTCTCTCTTTCATAATTTTAATGAGTTATTACCCCCTGCCTCTACTCCTGCTGAAGAGATTGAGCAACGGTCCAAGTTTTTTATGTTACTGGCATTACATGGTCTTCCTGCTGATTATTCACATGTTCGAGATCAAATTCTGGGATCTCCAATTGTGCCTACTCTGACATCCACATCTTCCATCCTCTTACGTGTGCCGGCCAAGTCTACAACTGAAACACCTGCTACAGGTACATATGATGAATCTTCTGCACTTGTTTCTCACAATGATAACCGCAATCGTCCTCGGAAACAAGGAAAAGGGCGACCTCAGTGTGATCACTGTCATAGGTATGGCCATGTCAAAGAAAAGTGTTATGCCTTACATGGTCGTCCTCCAAAATCTGCTGCAGTAGCCCATGCTGCCTCTCCATCACCAACTTCGGGTCCTTTACCACAGTCTGTTCTAGGACCTCCACCATCTTATGCCTCGGCTACACCTGCTATCTTCACTGAGTTTCTAAAATGGTATGGGGATCGTCAGGGCTCGAGTTCCACTGCTTCTGTTGTGCATTCAGGTATTTCTTTTGCTAGCCTAACTCAATCCAACTCTCTTAGTCCTTGGGTTCTAGACTCGGCGCCACGCACCACATCACCGGTAATAAATCCTTCTTCACATCCCTATCTACTTCAGGTTATTTGCCCTCTCGTTACTATGGTCGATGGCTCTAAAGCCTCTTCCCATGGCATTGGTACCATTCAACTTCTTCCTTCCCTATCTATTGATAATGTCCTTTTGTCCCTGGTTCTCCCTTTAATTTATTATCCCTTAGTCGCCTTACCCGCTTCTCTTGATTGTACTATCTCTTTTACTAAAGATTCTGCTTTTTTACAGACCGAGTTCGGGACGGACGATTGGCACCGGATGTGAGTCTCATGGTCTATATCACCTACGGACAACTGCCCATGTTGGTTCGGTTATGGAGTCTTCTTTTCTCCTTCATGCTCAATTGGGACACCCTAGCCTTGCTAAGATGCAAGCAACTTGTTCCCGGCCTATCCAAGTTGTCTACTTTTTCCTCGCGAGTCATGCCAATTAGGCAAACATAGTCGTAGTTCTTTTCCAGCTTAGTGTCTCACAACGTGCTTCTTCTCCATTTGCTTTAGTTCACTCTGACATTTGGGGACCCAGTCGTGTCCAGCCTAATTTAGGATTTCAATATTTTGTCACTTTCATTGATGATTACTCAAGGTGTACTTGGTTATTTTTAATGAAAAATCGCTCAGAGTTGTTTTCTATTTTTCAAAATTTTTTAATGAAATAAAGACTCAATTTGGTGTGTCTATTCGCATTTTACGTAGTGATAATGCCCGAGAGTATCTTTCTCATTCTTTTCATACTTTTTTGGCGTCTAATGGCATTCTTCACCAAACTTCATGTGCTTATACACCTCAACAAAATGGGGTGGCTGAGCGCAAGAATAGACATCTCATTGAAACAACTCGAACAATGTTACTACATGGAAATGTTCCTCAACGTTTTGGGGAGATGTTGTTCTTAGTGCTTGCTATCTTATTAATCGCATGCCTTCCTCTCGTGTTAGACAATAAAATCCCTCACTCAATTTTGTTTCCACATGAACCTCTCCACTCTTTGTCTCCTAAAGTTTTTGGGTCAACATGTTTTGTTCATAACTTAGGACCTAATGTCGACAAACTTTCCGCTAAGTCTCATAAATGTGTCTTTCTCGGTTCACTAGGTCACAAAAAGGGTATAAATGTTTCTCTCCATCTCTTAATCGTTATTTTATCTCTCGCAGATGTCACTTTCATTGAGTCCTCTCTCTATTTTAAGACCAACCCTTCTACCTCTACACCCATTTCTCGAAACAGCCACTATTCCAGCTTATATGTGAACCTCCGGTTGAGTCTAGTACAGCTCCATCACCTCCAACACCACCACCAACACCTCCATCATCCGACTCACTTCCGTTGTCAACTCCTCCGGTTTCTCCGGCTCCGCCAACCGAACCGATCTTCCCATTGCTCTTCGAAAAGGTATACGAACCACCCGCAAACCTCCTCTTCGCTATATTAATTTAAGTTATCATAGATTATCTCCTTCACTTTATACCTGCCTTTCTTCTATTTCCTCTGTATCCATCCCTAAAACTGTAGGTGATGCCTTATCCCATCCCGATTGGCGTCAGGCTATGCTTGAAGAACTGAGTGCACTTCAGACTAGTGGAACTTGGGACCTCGTCCCTTTACCTTCCGGAAAATCGGTTGTTGGTTGCAGGTGGGTCTTTGCTATCAAAGTTGGTCCCGATGGAACCGTTGATCGTCTTAAAGCACTCCTAGTAGCTAAAGGCTATACGCAAATCTTTGGCTTAGATTACGGTGATACTTTTTCACCAGTTGCAAAGATGGCTTCTGTACGCCTATTCATTGCAATGACTGCTCTGAAAAATTGGTCTCTATTTCAATTGGATGTGAAAAATGCTTTTCTCAATGGAGATTTGCAGGAGGAAATTTATATGGAGCAACCTCCAGGGTTTGTTGCTCAGGGGGAGTCTTCAGGAATGGTATGTCGTCTCCGCAAATCTTTATATGGCCTAAAGCAATCTCCCGGAGCTTGGTTTGGAAAGTTTAGCATGGTTGTTAAGCAATTTGGAATGACTCGCAGTGAAGCGGATCACTCGCCTTCTACCGCCACTCAAGTGCTGGATGTATCTATCTAGTTGTGTATGTTGATGATATTGTAATTACAGGAAGTGATCACCATGGCATCTCACAAATTAAACAACATCTCTGCCAACACTTTCAGACTAAAGATCTTGGCAGACTCAGATATTTCTTGGGGATTAAAGTAGCACAATCTACTAATGGGATAGTAATCTCTCAAAGAAAGTATGCATTAGATATTTTGGAGGAAACTGGGTTGATGAACTCAAAATCTACTGACACACCGATGGATCCTAATGTCAAGCTTCTACCTAATCAGGGGGAGCCCTTCTCAGATCCTGAAAAGTATAGAAAATTAGTTGGGAAATTGAACTACCTTACAGTCACTCGTCCAGACATTTCTTTTGCTGTCAGTGTGGTAAGTCAATTTCTCAACTCTCCTTGCACAGATCATTGGGATGTTGTCATTCGTATACTGAAATACATTAAAGGCTCTCCTGGAAAAGGTCTGTTGTATGGACACAGTAATCATACCAAAGTTGTTGCCTACTCAGATGTAGATTGGG
Organism: Lablab purpureus; assembly: GCA_030347555.1. Taxonomy (NCBI): domain Eukaryota; kingdom Viridiplantae; phylum Streptophyta; class Magnoliopsida; order Fabales; family Fabaceae; genus Lablab; species Lablab purpureus. The sequence goes on along the minus strand of CM059255.1, from coordinate 22,366,257 downwards.
CAGGATCTCCTCGCTGATAGGAGATCCACCTCTGGATATTGTGTTTTCATTGGTGATAATTTAATCTCCTGGAAGAGTAAGAAACAAAGTGTTGTGGCAAGATCAAGTGCGTAAGCGAATACGGATCTATGGCATCCGCTACATGTGAGCTTATTTGGCTTAAACAGCTACTCAAGGAGTTACAATTTGGAGAAGTTACTCAAATGACACTCATATGTGACAATCAAGCTGCCCTTCACATCAGTTCGAATCCTGTCTTTCATGAAAGGACCAAACACATAGAGATTGATTGTCATTTCATTAGAGAGAAAATAGTATCTGGAGAGATTAAGACTAAGTTTGTTAATTCTAATGATCAATTAGAAGATGTTTTTACTAAGTCATTACGGGGACCTAGAATTGATTATATTTGTAACAAGCTTGGTTCATACAATTTATATGCTCCAGCTTGAGGGGGAGTGTTAGAATATCTAGGGTTTGTTATTCTAGTATAATGGGCTCAGCCCATCTCTTGTATCTCCGTTATAAATAAACACACAACCCTATGTGAAATCATCAGGGAATTCATCCTATACTTAATTCTCAATAGCATGTAATGCCTTTTGGTCTTAAGAATGCTCCAGCAATTTTTCAAAGAAAAATGGATAATATTTTTAATGACTGCAAATCTTTCACTTGTGTCTATATAGACGATAGGATCTTAGTGTTTTTATGTCTTCCATTTTGTCAGGAAAATCTTGGATTTTCTTAGAAATGTGAGGTTGGAGTTTTATAGTTCCATTACCGATTTCTGTTCCAAGAAATTCTATGAAATTTTTACAAATTTCCATTTTTCATTTTGATATGATTAAGCCATATTTTTCAAGTTTGTATAAAACCTGTTTTAAATGAAGATAATGATCTTCTTTTGTTTTCGAGAAAACAAGTATATCTAAAACAATCACTTTTGATAATATCCAACAGATTTTGGATAGATTAAATAAGACAAGTATAATAGGAGAAGATCCTACAAAATTTTGGGATCGTGATCCTGTTACTTGTAAATTAAATATAATCAACCCTGACTTGATTATAAAAACTAAAGACATACAGTTCAACAATTGGGAACAAGAAGAATGTCAAATGCATATTGACCATCTTCTAAAATTGAAAGTAATAGCTCCAAGTGAAAGTCCTCACAGGAGTCCTGCCTTCATAGTAAATAAATCTTCTGAACAAAAAAGAGGTAAATCTAGAATGGTTTACAACTACAAACGATTAAACGATAATACAGTTGAAGACGGATATAAAATTCCATCTAAAGAAATTCTTATAAACCGTATTCAAAATGCAAAATGGTTTTCAAAGTTTGATCTCAAAAGTGGATTCCATCAAGTAAAAATGGAACCAGAATCTATAAAATGGACAGCCTTCTCTTGTTCTGAAGGGTTATACGAATGACATGTAATGCCTTTTGGTCTTAAGAATGCTCCAACAATTTTTCAAAGAAAAATGGATAATATTTTGAATGACTGCAAATCTTTCACTTGTGTCTATATAGACGATAGGATCTTAGTGTTTTTATTTCTTCCATTTTGTCAGGAAAATCTTGGATTTTCTTAGAAATGTGAGGTTGGAGTTTTATAGTTCCATTACCGATTTCTGTTCCAAGAAATTCTATGAAATTTTTACAAATTTCCATTTTTCCTTTTCATATGATTAAGCCATATTTTTCAAGTTTGTATAAAACCTGTTTTAAATGAAGATAATGATCTTCTTTTGTTTTCGAGAAAACAAGTATATCTAAAACAATCACTTTTGATAATATCCAACAGATTTTGGATAGATTAAATAAGACAAGTATAATAGGAGAAGATCCTACAAAATTTTGGGATCGTGATCCTGTTACTTGTAAATTAAATATAATCAACCCTGACTTGATTATAAAAACTAAAGACATACAGTTCAACAATTGGGAACAAGAAGAATGTCAAATGCATATTGACCATCTTCTAAAATTGAAAGTAATAGCTCCAAGTGAAAGTCCTCACAGGAGTCCTGCTTTCATAGTAAATAAATCTTCTGAACAAAAAAGAGGTAAATCTAGAATGGTTTACAACTACAAACGATTAAACGATAATACAGTTGAAGACGGATATAAAATTCCATCTAAAGAAATTCTTATAAACCGTATTCAAAATGCAAAATGGTTTTCAAAGTTTGATCTCAAAAGTGGATTCCATCAAGTAAAAATGGAACCAGAATCTATAAAATGGACAGCCTTCTCTTGTTCTGAAGGGTTATACGAATGGCATGTAATGCCTTTTGGTCTTAAGAATGCTCCAACAATTTTTCAAAGAAAAATGGATAATATTTTTAATGACTGCAAATCTTTCACTTGTGTCTATATAGACGATATACTTGTTATATAAATTTTATTATTAATAAATATTTTTAATTATCAAAATTTTATTATATAAATTATTAATAAATTTAACTTCGTTACATAAAGATACAGTAACAAGGTGGATATGAGACACAGAAATAAGTACATGAACCCTTTATGGAAAACAAAATATGTATGTGGCCAATCACATTGTGGTCAGTGTATGTTTTATGGCTGAGAAGGTGAATCACTCTAAACCAATGGCAGGGAAGGGCTTCATCGTGTTCCCAATGTCAATCACGAATCGATATTTGACGTCAGATTTGAGGAGACGATCCATTGCTGTGTTCACATAATCCATTGGAATAACCTCAATTTCTGGTCTAACATTGTGTTCAGCAGCGAAATCAATCATTTCTTGTGTCTCCTTCATTCCTCCAATGTAACTACCTGCTATACTTTTTCTCCCTGCCAATAATATCGAATAACACTTATACTCTGTTTGTTTTTAAAAAAGTAATATTAGAAAAAGATGACAGAGTTTGCATTCTACATTGAGGTGCAAGGTAAAAGTATTATTTTTAATTGAAGTCTTATTATCATATATGTCTTTTAAGATTTTTTTTTAAATTTTGTTTAAATTTTTTTTATAGAATGTATATTTTTATAGTTTTCTTTATTTACATTTCAATCTCTTACAACTTTACAAAAATTAATTTATTACGTTAAGATTAAAAATATTCTTTTAGTTTTAAGATCCACAAACTTTATATCATATGAGTATGTTCTTGTGGAAATTTTTCTATAAAACTTATGTTTTAGATTTAAGACTGTTTATATTTTCTGCGTTCAAATATATTTTTACAAATTATCACGAGAAAATGATAGTCTATAATTCTATCATTAACAATTATCTATTTTAATTGTTCATACTAATTGAATGAGTGTGATTAATAGTGAACTAAGTGGTATCTGTATATTACCATAATGCTGAGTGAGTAAAATATATCTGCATTCTTACCCAGAATTAAAGATGGGAGTAGCAACTCCAGAGGCTTCTCTGGTGCCCCCACTGTTACTAGCTTCCCATGAGACTTCAATAGGTCAATCAAGGGCATGAGAGGATGAACTGCAGAAACAGTGTCTATTATACCATCCAAGGTGCACATTGCTGCCTACATACACAGTTCAAAAAAACACATTAAATATAGTGATGCTTTTTGAGTCATATATATTTGTCTGAGACAAATTCAACTAAAAAAATAGTCAACTCAACTCCATTTATTTTACCAAGAATCTAAATCGTCCTAGAAAATAAATTAAAAATGGTCCCATAGAAACAACAAGGATACCATACTTTTAACCTAATTCAATTCCACGGACAGAACCTATCAGTTAAGTAAAAACTGTTTTTCAACTTGTACACTATATTTTAGTCGTTTTGGAGAGAATGGTGGGAAAGAAAAAACAAAAATAGTCACCTTCATCTGATCTTGGTCTCTGCTGACCACAAAGGAATCTGCTCCAAGATGTTGAAGGGCTTCTTCTTTCTTATTAGGAGAGGTACTAATGACAGTGACCTTCAAGCCAAGGGCTTTTGCAAACTTGACTGCCAGATGGCCTACTCCCCCAAGGCCAACCACTCCCAGGTGCATACCAGGTTTGTCAAGGCCGAAATATCTCAAAGGGGCATACACTGTGATCCCTGCGCAAAGGAGAGGAGCAGCAGCATCAAGAGGTAGGCCATTTGGAATGCTGACAACAAAGTGCTCATCTGCAACCATGAAGTCAGAGAATCCCCCATATGTGATGCTGCCATCCACATCCTTGGCACCGTATGTGGGAATTGCTTGTCGGCAGTAATTCTCAAGATTGTTGACACAGTTTTGGCACGAGTGACAAGACCCAACCAAGCATCCCACAGCCACCTTGTCTCCAACCTTGAACCTCTCTACTCTGCTTCCAACTTCTGTCACTTCTCCAACAATCTCACGCCTGTGATATTATATTCATCCATTATCATCAACTCTATTTGACACTTCAAGCTTTTTAATGATGAAAATTTTTTGAAATGAAAGAAGTAGAATCGAATAGAAAACAAGTAAAATGATAAATTTTAAAGTAGTTTTGGATTTAAAAGTTGTGAGTAATAAACACATATTTGCCTCTAATAAAATATTTACAGTCATGAACAAAACATAGATGACAGTTAAATTTTTCAAGGAAAATCTCATTCTTTTTATTCCTTAAAATCTCATCACCTATTAGAAGAGTTTCTTTAATGTGAGTTCTACCATTTTTTTCTCTTCTCCCACTTCTCTCCATAAAACTATCCATTTTCAATTTGTATCATACTTCTTTCAATTTGTGAAAGCAAGAAGGTAAAAGACACAAACATTTTCAAAAACAAGAGTAGAGAAATCATACCCAGGAACAAGAGGATAAATGGAATCACTCCATTCATTCTTTAACTTGTGAAGGTCCGAGTGACATATTCCACAGTACAACACCTTGAATGTCACATCTTTCTCACCTGTTTTTCTGTAATTCCGTAAGAGCATTTAGACACCCTAATTTTGTTTAAATTAATTATCCATTGATAGTAATATTATAAACAAAAACTCCTTATTTAGAGGTTCGGAGAACCGAACTTTGCAACACACACAATATTTGGAGATAAGAAAATAAAAATACAATTACATATATAATAACGAAAATGATTGTAATTATAAGAAAAACAATAAGTGTAAGGGTAGTATATGAAAATATCATAAAATACATGGTAATTTGCTCAAAATAATATGTATAAAAGCAAAAAAAGAATATTTTTAGTATGTTTATAACTATAAAAGTAAACAAGTAATTAAAAGACATAGATTATGAGGAGAATATATGAATGACCTTCTGGAGAACAAAAATGGGGAGAGAACACCAGAAGTATCCCTAGCTGCCCATCCATAGGCCTTCCTTGGATGCTCAACTTCAGGTTTCACTGCCATTTGAATCAAATCTGCAATCCAAACACAAAGTAACTCCAAGGAAAGTTTTGAGGATAGGAATAACAAAACTGAGTTTGGTGTGTGACAGAAACGAAGAATGGAAGTGAAGAGTGGTAAGAAAGGGTATTTATAAGTTGAGATGGGGCCTTCTGCTGTCTGCTGCCTGCTGCATTGACGTATCTGATGACATCCTGCATCTGCTGTTAAACATTGTTTAGTAAATTATGTGTATCTTGCTAGCATAACAAAACCTAATCAGAATCTGCAACTGCAAATATTATACTCCTGTGATGCTTTATAATGCTGTTGATTAATTAATGAATACAATTCTAGAGCTATCAAGCACAGTGATTTTGCAATAGTATATGTTGACCAATGTTTTAGCAGCCACAAAAGTACAATGCCTTCCATTAATGAATTCCGCTAAATAAATTAATATTTAAGAAAATTAATTCATCGCGATGTTAATTAAATTACTTACAAATTTTTTATTTATTTTATCTTAACTTAAATAATACAGTTTTTTATTTTATTTTTTTCGTTTCTTTTTCTTTTTCTTTTCTCCTAACAAAAGAAAGTATAATAGAGGTGAGAAAGAAATTGCCTTTTTTGCGAGTCTTCATTTATTTTCTTCAGAATTATTTCATTTTATATTACTTATAACAATTATTTTGCAAGAGTGCTAATTTATGGACTAATAAATAAAGTCAATTATAATTTGCTTTCCCATCACTAGAAGCAGAAATTAAGCATTCCTCAAAAGTTTTTTTTTTTATTTTCAACTTCCATAATATTAAAAAATCTCAAAACTATTTTTATATTTTTTTACGTTTTTTGAGTGATATAAATTTATCTTACATTTTATAATGCAGTGATATGTACAGTTTAAAAGTTAATTTTATTATTTAAATTGTATAATTAAAAATTAAAATAATTTTAAAAATTTAATTTTTAGATTAAAATCTAAAACTTAATTTTAAATTTCAGATTATATAATTTAAAAATCAAAATTAACTTATATATTATATAATTTGAAAATTAAAATAAATAATTCGGCTTCTGTTTTGAATTCCGGAACGCGTGATTTGGAATCCAAATTTTGGACCGTATAGGGGTGCATCAGCTAAGGCAGTTTCTTCCTGCAACCCTCGAAAAATGAAAATACCAACATTGTCCTTATCATGTTATATATTACAGCATGAGCAGATGCACCCATAGTGGAGATGGTGTTGTGTTGAGAATAGGTTTGTGGTGTTAGTTGTGCATAGTAAATGTTGGTGGAGGTTTGAAAAGCTGCACTGTTATTGTTGGTCCTGGGGTGAGGTTGAACGGAAGTTGGTGGTGGTGGTTCATGAAGAAGAAGAAGCCAGGTTTTTTTTTTTCAAAATTTTCAGTAGTTCTGGCTTGTAGAAGTCGGAAGTCATTTTTTGACTTCCGGTTTGTATAAACCGGAAGTGAAGTTGAAAAACTTGACTTCCGGCTTGTACAAATCGGAAGTCACTTTTTGGCTTCCGGCTTGTACAAGCTGGAAGTCATTTCCGGATGCGGGAATGACTTCCGGTTTGTATAAGCCGAAAGTAAAAAAAAATTATTTTTGGCTTCCGGCTTGTACAGACCGGAAGCCAATTTTAACTCCCCATCCGAAAATGACTTTCGGTCTGTACAAGCCGGAAGTCATTTTCTAAAACCGAAAAATGCAAAAACTATGAAATAAACTCCCTCACCTGTGCCGGCGCCGCTTCTCACCACCAAATGCAACAACAATGCTCACGAGAGAGACTCAATGCAAGAAGAAAGAGATGGAGAGGGACCATCGGAACACAAATCGGTGCTGGAAGGAAGAAGCTGGAAGGAAGAAGCTGGAAGGAAGAAGCTGGAAGGAAGAAGTGCTGTGCCGGAAGAGAGTTCAATGCGGAAGGAACAATGCACGCGCAGAAGAAAAGAGAGAAGGAAAATGGGTGCATCTCATTTAGTGTTGGAGGGTATTTTTGTTATTTTACTGTGCGCTTGGAGGTGCAGGAGGAAATGCATGGAGGTGCAGAAAGAAACGCTCATCAGCTAATTAAGGTTGTTTTCATCTTTTACGTTATCTATGGGTTGCAGCTTCAAATCATGGAGGTGAAAAAAGAAAAACCCTCCTCAAAATAGTGAAGTACAGAAGAGAGAAACGGGCCAAACAAGGTGGTGGATTTAGAGGGAAAAAAATGTAAATAGCAATTTGTTTTTTTAATTTTTACAAGCCGTTAATTTATTTTCCCAAACTGGGGCTTTCCTTGCTGTGCATGTCCGCTCCCATTCCATTTCTCGCCATGAATTCTCCTCTTCCCGTTCATGTTGCCGATGCTTACAACGGGGTTACTTGCGATGCTGAAGTTGGGACCTCTTCACTGCAAGTAAGGTTACTTCCAATACAATGCTGTTTTATATTTCGGCTTTTTATCTTTAGTTTTTATTCTCTCTGCACTCCCTCAAAAAAATTCTTTGTAAATTTCGTCTGTGCTTTATCCGTAGCTTGCTTGCTCTGTGTGTGCTTGTAAAGTTGCATTGAAACGTTCGTGTGGTTTGTATTATGATTTGCTTTTCAGAGTGGTTTCTACAGCGAGGACTGGAAGCAGAGATTAAGCATGCTTTTGAATGATCAGAGTAAGCAAGAGTTGATCTCAAGGGAGAAAAAAGACCGGCGTGATTTTCAGCAAATAAAGGCTTTGGCCTGCAAAATGGGGTTGTATAGGTATTTTTCCTATTCCCATTCTCATGTTTTTTCGTTGTTTGGACGAGCTTATGTTAAATTGAAATTGAGTGTTAAAATCAGCCTCATTTTTGTCAGTCTTACCTGAATACTCAGAGTCAGAATTCTTAACTGCATTTATATATGACAGCCATATGTATGCGAAGGTTGTTGTTGTCAGCAAAGTCCCTCTTCCAAACTACAGATATGATTTGGACGACAAACGCCCCCTTAGGGAGGTACGTTGACATGTTCCATCATGTGCTCTTGGCTTTGCTGAATCACTTGAGGAGGATAAGTATTAATGAGTTTAGATAAAGTTTCTTACTGTTACTTTTATTTCATTGGAAAACTTATTAGCTCTGTCTTTGAGAGACACTTTTAGTAAAGCTTTCAAGACTTGACAGGTGAAACTACCTACTACTTTGTTAAGGCAAGTTGATGGATATCTTCAAGAATTCCTAACCCAAAAGTCAAGAAGGAAAGAAAGCTTTCCAGATTTGTGGTCTGCAAGACCATGCGAAAGTGGTATTATTGGTACAGATGAAGGGCTTTTTATGCCACCTCAGTCACTAACATCCAGTAGGGCTGTGGTGGAGAAAATTCTGTGTCAGAGAAGTTCACAAATGCGCGATCAGCAAAGAGCTTGGCAGGTCATTTTCACTGAAATGCAAAATCATTGCCTCTATTCTCGTTCAAGATAGACTTTATGTGATATTTTATTTTGTTTCTTCGTGTTTTGTTCATAATTCAGATATATAGGCATTTTTTTGGCAGCTTCTAAGTCTGTTTGTGTATGATGGTTATACAAACCTTGTCCTAATCTCCTGCATTCCTTCTAAAATGTTTAAAAGGGTCTTGCTGGGTTGTAAGTGGATAAAAGAAATAGAGTTCTTCCCATGATAGTTTTGGATTTCTATGTGCATTTGCTCCATTTGGTATTATTGTCGTATGTTGTAGTGTTTGTCTACCATTATAGGATATATGAAAGATAATATGATAAAGGAAAGTCTATGGAGAGTTCTGATGTCCTTTTTTGAAGATGGGATAAAAAGTCTCCGGAGATGATCAAAATTCTTTATGTTGTGTTGAAATAACATTGAGACACCTCACATTTGTGAATTAAATACACGAGGGAAACAGCAGCTATAAATTTATAGCAAAAATTTTATGCATACCATGAACTAATATATATGTATATGTGTGTATGTGTGTGAACACCCGTGTGCTTGCTCATGTGTATATGTTTAATTTCTTTTTATTTCGTGTATGTATATAATTGCATTTTTCTCCCTTAGATACCATATCGTAATTGTATAATATTGATCTCTTATGTTCTACTTGAACAAATTAGGTCCTCCAATCATCACAATTGTGTAATTTTGGTCTCTCCATCAGTTTTTCATTAAATATTTTACAGATTTTTCTGAAGTAGGACTAGATGATGACATGGCAGCTGATATATTGCCTAACATGCATGCTGACAGATGAATTACACTTTTGGTCCCTCGAGGATCATAACTCTAAGGAGCCAAGACTGAAATTAAGGCATGGCAGCATTGTGTTAGGAACTCAACAATTGTTATATCATCATTATTATTATGTCATCAAAATCAATTAATATTTAATCAATACCAAAGGAAAGACCAAAATCGCACTATTACAAAACAATGCTTGAAAGACCAATTTGCACAATTGGAATATGCAGGATCAAAATCATATAACCGTGATACTTGAGAGACTTAAAGTGCAGTTAAGTCAAATTTTTAATTTATCAAAAGTTAAGATTAGAAAATATAATATTCTTAGTAGTTGACAAGAACAATAGGTTGGGATGGGAGTTCCAATAGCACAATTAACTTTAATTTTTCAACATAAATCTTAATCGTAACTGTGTTATGTAAGTAACGATAGCTATGATTTTTTTTTATCAAATCGGATGTGGAAAAGCATATTTGAAGTTTGGTAGTTAGTTTTCATTGAGGTTGGGTTTGGGTGATTCTATTTCTTTATTACAATTTAAAAAGTGTGTGCTTATCCGGTTCTAGTTTACTTTTTCTTTGAGTATTGACATCTGTATATTCTATCCACTAGGGCCTGATGTAAGGTGATATTTCGGCATACACATATTGGTATAAAAGCAACATGCACATCTTAGGTTTTATTTACCCTGTTAATGGATCTTTTGCGAAACTTTTATATATAGAATTTGAGGCAACCTGTAGCGGCTAGGAATCATTGTGCACAAGGTTGATCTTAATTTTTGTTGTAATAAGTTAAACAAATGCATCGGTCCTTGGTGCCTGGGTGGTCATCATTGTCCGTATTTTATCTAGAAAAAAAAGTATTGTTTGTGTATGCTTCAGTTAGCTTTTCTTTCCCATTATTTGTACAAGTTCTGGAAGATATAAGGTTTCTAGTTTTAATGTCTTATCTTTCCATTTCAGGAATCTCCTGATGGAAGAAAAATTCTGGAATTTCGTAGTAGTCTACCCGCTTATAAAGAGAAGGAAGCAATATTATCAGCCATATCAAGTAATCAGGTTTGTTGAAACAAAATATTTTGTTATTGCTTAGTGACTAATGACTACTTAATAATACACCTTATATAGATATTGGAAGTCCCTTTTATTTTCATTTGGATACCAATTTGTTAGAGTCATTGTATTTGATTATTAAATCTGTTTATGCATACAGATTTTTTTTGCCTTATTTTCTTTCTATTATGAGAGTGTTACATGGCCCAACAAACGCCAAAGTGAAGGGCGAAATGGATGCACAATTATGTTTTGTTTTATAATTCTCTTTTTGTTGTTGCACTTGAAGTGATAAAAAATCAGTGTGTATCTCCACTAATGTATTTATACACACACACACATGAGTGACAACATTTTTCCTTCTTACTCTTCTAAAAAACAATATTCCCTCTAATGAGTACACAATATTTTGTGGTGAATCTTCTGTTAATAAGACAACCAACCCAATCTACATCATGATACCTTATAATTTGAGTATTTCCTTTGTCCTTATACAATAATCTTTGTCCTAGGGACTTTTTGATATATCTGAGAATGCAAATTACAACATTCCAATGATTAATATAAGGAATTATTTGAAAAAATAATGGAGTGAGGAATTTGACTTTCAAGAGAGGAAGAAGACATTCTATTTATTAAAAAAACATGCAGTGAGAACTACCTCTCCCCAATGATGTGTACAAGAACATCGCATGCAGTTTCTATAAGATGTCTATTATTTCTCTCGACGATTCCATTTTGTTGTGATGTGTGAGAAAAAGTGAACTGATGTAAGATACCCTATGAGGATAAAAGGAAGAAAGTTCAGTAGAAAAATATTCTTTAGCAACATCACCTCCAAATTGGTTTTTAATTTCATTAAGGGACAGAAATATGGACGCAAGTTAACATTTGTCTTTCTTTAAATAAACCCAAGTGCAACGCGATAATTCATCAATAAAGGTTACAAAATACCTAGAGCCAAAAGATGTGACACGATTAGGACCTCAAATATCTGAATGAATGTAGAGAAAGATAAGTTACGTCTGTTCTCAGTTTTGGAAATGATGACCTAACATGTTTTCCTTGTTGACATGATTCACATTCTAACACTTGAAGTTTCTTGAGATTAGGAGCTATTGTTTTCAACTTTGCTAGACTTGGGTGACCCAAATGATCAGGCAAAAGCTTTGGGGTTGAGGTAGCAAAACACGACATAGGTGGGCTTGTTTTCATATAATAAAGTCCTCATGATCCATGTCCTTTGCTAATCAGACGACCCGTACCATATTCCAGTATGATAAAGGAATCAATACCAAAGGTTATAGAACAACTTGAAGAGAGAGTTAATTGACTTAGAGAGACTAAATTTTACGGACAATGATGGATGTACCAATCAAAATTGAGATTTAAAGGAAACATGAATTTGACCAATTCTTTGAGATACAACTTTGGATCCATTACTTACACTAACAAGGTGGAGGATTTTTGGGGAAGAGATAAATGAGAATGAAGAACTATTATAAAAAATATGGTAGAAGCACTTTAATCAAGTATCCATGAATCTTGACCTTCTACATATTGAGAAATACAAGTTGTTGAAACACTTGGTACTAAAAGTGATTGACATTGATGGTGAAAATTTTCAGATTTAAACTTCATAAGTCATTGAAAAGTAGTTTGCGGTTTGTAGTTTTGAATGTTTGGCTTCTGAAATTCAATTATAATTATTATTTACATATTTTTCAGGTACTTATCATTTCGGGTGAAACAGGTTGTGGAAAGACAACACAAGTTCCACAGTTTATCCTAGAATCTGAGGTTGAACTACTTCGTGGAGTTGTGTGTAATATTATTTGCACACAACCAAGACGCATTGCAGCAATTTCTGTTTCTGAAAGAGTTGCCTCTGAAAGAGGAGAGAAATTGGGTGAATCTGTTAGTTTTACAAAGACAATTACTTTTAATAATTGCTCCAATGTAATAATTTTGTTATATAGTATGTTGGAATTTAAAGTATCCATCTCTCCTTTCTTTGACTTCTTTTGTGAAAGGTTGGATATAAAGTTAGACTTGAAGGTATGAGAGGGAGAGATACCCATCTTCTCTTTTGCACCACAGGCATCTTATTAAGAAGATTACTAGATGATAAAAACTTACAAGGCATTACTCATATTATTGTTGATGAAATTCATGAGCGTGGGATTAATGAAGGTAGATTTCTAAATTTGATTTTGTATTTGAGTTTTTGAAAGATTTTTTATGTTAATGCTATTTCAATTTTTTTCTTTCCGACAGATTTTCTGCTTGTTGTCCTTAGAGATCTTCTAGCTTGCCGACCAGAACTGAAACTGATTTTAATGAGTGCTACCCTTGATTCTGAGCTCTTCTCTTCATATTTTAATAGTGCTGCAACTATGAAGATTCCGGTATGTTACATAAAATGAATGACACAGCTTGTTTATGTTGTCAAAGGGATAATTATAGCACTAGGAATTTAGTATAATTGTTAGAGCATGAATCTTACTGAGAAAGCAGTGATTTATGTTTAACATCTAACCTGTAAAATATCTTATATGATTAATTATTAATGATTGAGTTACATTACTCAAGTATTTGTTCAATCAGATAGCTTGAACTGCAATCTTGTTAGTTAAGATCTCTAACTGTTCTACTGCAGACTCCAGCTGTTCTAACTTCTATCAGGATGACAGCTGGCTAGCTTTTTTTCACGTGCAGAACCTCATAATATTGTAGTAAAAAAGAGGAAAATACAAAAAAATAGTGGTGGTTGGGGGGCGGGGACCTTATCTGACCCACCAACTTTCTGTAAGCAAAGTCTAAGCCTTTAGAAGCTACACGTTGGGTGGTGATTCAAGTTAAATAAAATATAGTAAAGTACAATGCTTGGGCAGAAAACATAAAGCGAAAAGACTTCTTCTACATACCCATGACAGAACTCAACACACAACTCAGACAGGCACGCAGAGAGCTCCATTTCCCTTCTTCCTTTCTCCATCCTTCATCTCCTTTCTCTCGAACCTTTCTTACTATCTCTATTTGTGCCTTCCTCTTCCTACTGCGGGTGGAAAACATGATGGCATGATTTATAGTGAGCATGGAAGATGAATGGTAATAAGTGATTTGTTCCCCATTTCCCTATTCCTTTTATGTTTTTTAATCAAAATGGATTTCCGTGATTTTCGGGTGGGATGGCCCAAAGGGTTGGACCGTGTCTTTTCTGACATGTCCAGGATCTGCGCTGCATCCGGCATTGAGTCAGAGGCTTTTGTGCACACTCCTGTCATGTGTCCATGTCTGTGGTGTGTCGGAAGTGCGGAAGTGCTGTCTGGTTAGTGTTAAAGCTACATAGAGTGGTGACTCAACATTGAGTCACTCAGTGTATACCTATATAAAGCTTCTTTCTTTGCACTCTATTTTGTGAAATTATTTAGAAATGTAGTCTGGTCTAATTTCTCTATTTTTGTCCTAATTATATTAAACTGAGGAATTTTTTATTTGATGTAACTGAGCGATACTATCTTTTTTTTATGCAACTGACATTAATATTTTGGGACTAATAGCTAAAAATTTTCCATTCTTATTGTTGGGGATGGTATAGGGTTTTACATTCCCTGTCAGAACATATTTTTTGGAGGATATTCTGGAAATTTCGGGCTACAGATTGACTCCTGACAATCAAATTGATGACTATGGTCAAGAAAGGATTTGGAAAATGAACAAACAGGTGCTAAGGAAGAGGAAAAGCCAAATATCTTCTGCTGTGGAGGTATTTAAAAATTCCAAAGATACAGTTTCTCAAACCTTGCCATGAATTTATTAAGTTCTTTTTGAAAAATATGACCAGGATGTATTAAGAGCTGCTGATTTCAATTATTACAGTCCTCAAACAAGGGAGTCTTTGTCTTGTTGGAATCCTGATTGCATTGGTTTTAACCTCATACAATATATTCTGTGCAATATATGTGAGCATGAAAGACCCGGTGCCATTTTGGTTTTTATGATTGGATGGGATGATATAAATGCTCTGAAGGAGCAGCTCCTAACACATCCTGTCTTTAGTGATCCGAACCAAGTTTTGTTGCTGATGTGCCATGGCTCAATGGACAGTTTGGAGCAGGTAATGGCTTGTCTGTTGATTGTACACTGCTTCTGTTCACTCACTAATCTGTACTTATTATCTGCATTATTATTTATTGGGCATTTTTTTAATCAAAAGAAAAGAATACTATAACATCACTATACAAGATTTATTAGGCATTCTGCAGCTGTAATACATATAATTTTGTCATTGAAGAAAATAAGCATAATGATTTTGTCCCCTAAAAATCATATTTACTTAATAACAGAAATTATTGTCTGCAAAGTGCTGATATTGAAGGAAGAAACTAGTACTCACTGTTGTAGTGTTGTTGTATTTTACCCTCTTGCCTACAACTAATTTTTTTGATAAACTATATATATTGTATACAGAGTTTAATGTTTGAAGAACCTAAAGATGGAGTAAGGAAAATAGTGCTAGCAACAAATATTGCTGAAACTAGTATCACCATCAATGATATTGTTTTTGTTCTTGATTGTGGGAAGGCAAAAGAATCATCATATGATGCACTGAATAACACTCCTTGTTTGGTTCCAACTTGGATCTCTAAGGTTTCTGTTCAACAAGTAAGGTTCTATAATAATTTTATGTCATTGTCTGTATCTAATGTGTTCTATATTACTTTCAAAGCATTTTTACTCTTGGTGTCTGATACTACTGGGTTCATTTAGTTCAATTAACCTTTAATAGAAACTCTAGAAACTGTTTCTTATCAGTTTAGTTGGTCAAGTGTTGTATTTATTTACAGGAAATGTTGTATTATGCTTAGTTGTAAAGCTGTATGTCTTCAATTTAGAAGGAATAATATAAATTTTTGATATTTCAATAATGAGGCTATTGGACCTATAAGTACATGATCCTAATATTAGAGTAAAGAATAAAATTATAGCAAGCACAAAATATAAAACTTCGTAAAATACATAATGAGTTGTACAATTTTGAACAATATCCCTCAAGCTAGTGAGGAAGTGCTCTCCATTCCTAGTTTAGGTATAATTCTTTCAAAGTTAATGCAGTTCAACCCTTTTGCGAGTATGTGTGCAAGTTGATTATGTGTAGACATATATGGCGTGAAATCAAGCCATTGTCTAGCTTTTCCTTACTTAAAGTTATGGAAAAAAACAGATGAGATTATTTTTAAATCTCAACTGATATATTTATATGAGAGAGAGAGAATACAAGGACAGCTGTATATCACTGTTACATGCATAAATTTAACACTCCCCCTCAAGCTGGAGCATATAAATTGTATGCACCTAGTTTGGAACATATAAATTGAATTCTAGGTCCTCTTAAGGACTTAGTAAAAATGTCTGCAAGTTGATCGTTAGAGCTGACAAACCCAGTACACAATTCCTTGGACAACAACTTCTCCCTGATAAAATGACAATCAATCTCTATATGTTTGGTCCTTTCATGAAACACAGGATTGGAAGAAATATGAAGTGCTGCCTGATTATCACAATTTAACTTCATCTGCTCAACTTCACAAAATTTCAACTCTATAAGAAGTTGTTTAATCCACATAAGTTCACAAGTGGCCAGAGCCATGGATCTATATTCAGCTTCTGCACTAGATCGAGCAACAACACTTTGTTTCTTGCTCTTCCAAGACACAATATTCCCTCCAACGAATACACAATAGCCTGAGGTGGATCTTCTGTTAATAGGACAGTCAGCCCAATCTACGTCACAATACCCTATAATTTGTGTATTTCCTTTGTCTTCATACAATAATCCTTGTCCTAGAGCCTGTTTGATATATTTGAGAATGCGAACCACAACATTCTAATGATCAATATGAGGATTCTGCATGAATTGACTAACAACTCCCACATCATAAGAAACGTTAGGCCTTGTAATACTGAGATAAATGAGTTTTCCAACTAGCCTTCTATATCTTTCTGGATCTAAAAAGGTTTCACCTTGGTCCACCATCAACTTTTGATTTGGATCCATGGGGCTATCAATAGGTTTGCAATTTTCTAGCCCAGTCTCCTCTAGAATGTCAAGAACATATTTTCTTTGTGAAATGACAACACCTTCCTTTGATTGAGCCACTTCAATACCCAAAAAGTATTTTAGAAAGCCAAGATCTTTTGTTTGAAAATGGCTGAATAAATGCTCCTTTAGCTGAGAGATCCTGGTGGTATCATTTCCTATAATAACTATATTATCAACATAGACCATTAGATAAACACATTTCCCAGCAATGACAATAGAAGACGGAATGATCTGCCTCACTTCGTTTCAATCCAAAAATCTGCACAGTATGACTGAATTTACCAAACCAAGCCCGAGGTGATTGCTTCAAACCATAGAGAGAGCGACGAAGTTTACACACTAGACCAGACTCCCCCTGAGCAACAAACCCAGGAGGTTGCTCCATGTAAATCTCCTCTTTGAGGTCACCATGAAGAAAAACATTTTTAATGTCAAGTTGGTGAAGTGGCCAATGGCGAATAGCAGCCATAGCAAGAAAAAGCCGAACAATAGTAATTTTGGTCACACGAGAGAAAGTATCACAATAGTCAAGACCATAAATTTGGGTATATCCCTTAGCCACCAACCGAGCTTTAAGACAATCAACTTCACCACTAGGGCCAACTTTAACAGCATAGACCCATCTACAACCAACTGTCTTCTTTCCAGATGGAAGAGGAACAAGCTCCCAAGTGCCATTGCTTGCAAGAACCTGCATTTCATCAATCATGGCTTGTCGCCAACCAGGATGATCAAGGGCCTCATGAATAGTTTTAGGAACAACAGTGGAAGACATAGAAAAAACAAAAGAAGAATATGAAGGAGATAAACGATGATAACTCTAAAAGGTATAAACAGGATATGGATTACGAGTAGACCGAATACCTTTCCGTAAAGCAATAGGCCAATTTGAAGTGGAGTCATGAGAAAGAGTAGATGATGAAGGATCCATGGCAGGGGAAGCTGTTGGAGGAGGATCTGAATCATGAGACTTCGGGAATAGCGGGAGGAGCTTGGTGGGCCCTACGTTGGTATGTGAGGAGAGGTGGTGGGCCAGTGTCAGAGTGGGGTGCATCAGTGGAGGTAGAGGAAGTCGGAATCAACATAGGACCCAAGGTGGGGATGGGGAGAACTTGTTGAATGGATACAGTAGCAACTATGGAGGATGAGAAAAAAGGTGTGTCCTCAAAAAAGGTGACATCAGCTGACATATAGTATTTTCTAGTAGTTGGAAAGTAGTATTTGTACCCTTTCTGAAGACGAGAGTATCCTAGAAAAACACATTTAATAGCCTTGGCAGAGAGTTTGTCTAAACCTGGAGATACATTATGAACAAAACAAGTACAACCAAAGACTTTAGGAGGGACATAAAATAAAGAATCATGTGGAAAAATAATGGAATGAGGTATTTGATTTTCCAAAGAAGAAGAAGGCATCCTATTTATTAAAAAACAAGCAGTGAGAACTACATCTCCCCAATGATGGACAGGAACATTTGTATTCAGCATTAGAGAGCGTGCAGTTTCAATTAGATGCCTATTTTTTCTCTCGGCAATGCCATTTTGTTGTGGTGTGAGGACAAGTGGATTGATGTAAAATACCCTGTGAGGATAAGAAGGAAGAAAGTTCAACCGAAAAATACTCTTTAGCATTGTCACTTCGCAAGACTTTAATTATTTTTCCAAATTGATTTCTGATTTCATTAAAAAAAGACATAAATATGGACAAAAGCTCAGATCGTTCTTTCATTAAATAAACCCGAGTGCAACGAGAAAATTCATCAATGAAAGTTACAAAATATCTAAAGCCAAAAGAGGGGACACGACTAGGTCCCCAAATATCTGAATGAATGGTAGAAAAAATGAGTTACATTTGTTGTGAGTTTGTTTTGGAAATGAAGATCTAACATGTTTTCCTAGTTGACACGATTCACATTCTAACACTTGAAGTTTTCTAAGACTAGGATCTAAAATCTTCAACTTGGCTAGACTTGGGTGACCCAGACGATCATGCAAGAGCTTTGGGGTTGAAGTAGCAACACATGACACAGATGGTGGACTTGTTTTTAGATAATAAAGTCCTTGTGATTCACGTCCTTCTCCAATCAGACGACCCGTACCATGTTCCTGTATGACAAAGGAATGAGCATCAAAGGTTACAAAACAGTTCAAGGAGCGAGTTAGCTGACTTAAAGAAACTAAATTATAAGGACAATGTGGAATGTACAAGACAGAATTGAGATTTAAAGAGGGAGACAAAGGAACTTGACCAATTCCCTGAGATGTAACTTTAGATCCATTAGCTACAGTAACAAGATGAGGAAGTTTCGGAGAAGAGATAAACGAGAATGAAGAACTATTACCAGAGATGTGGTCAGAGGCACCTGAATCAAGTATCCATGGACCTTGACCTTCCACAGATTGCGAAATACAAGTTGTTGAAACACTTGATCCCGAAGAAGATTGAGCTTGTTGGTGAGATTTTTCATATTTAAGTCTCAAATATTTTTGGTACTCTTCATCAGCAAATTTGGACTCTCCTTTTTCAGATTTAGAGACATGAGTTGTCTTGTCTGGAAAACCATGCAAGGAGTAACAATTCTCTTGGGTGTGACCCATTCTCTTGCAATATGTGCATTGAGGACAACCACTCCGACCGCCACGTCCTCCTCGATTACTACGACCTTCTCCTCTTCCTCTGGGTGCTATCATTGCTGATGTTTCAATCATTTCAACTGAATTTTCATCTTTTAACAAGGTTGGCACCCGAAGAAGTCTAGTGACAAGGTTGTCCATTGAGGGAATCTGGTCACCAGCTAAAATTTGGTCATGTACATGATCAAAATCTGCATGTAGACTCCTCAAGATTAGGACCATGTATAATTTATCAAGTATTTTGTTGACATCTTCCAGCGAGTCAGCAATCAAAAATCTCTTGAGTTCTTCTACTGCAGCTTGTGCCTTTGCTACATGTGCAATCATGTCATGATTGTTCTATGTGAGGGAGGCTACTCTTTGAGTTGCATCAAAGAGACGCTGAATGTCATTGGCAAATATATCTTGCGCCTTTTTCCAGAAGGAAGCACATGTTTTAAATGATCTCAAAATTTCTAAGACATCCGGTTCAACTGACTGCCATAAAACAACGCATAACTGGAAGTCTACTTTCTGCCACTGTGGTTTTTCTTCATTTGAAACAGCAGTAACATCTTTCTTTAAATGATCATGGTATCCTTGACCAAGGAACCATAACTCCACAGAGGCGGACCAAGATAAATAATTTTTCCAGTTTAGCTTTGCCGTAGTAATAGTAAGAGTAGCATAGAAAATAGAAGTAATTTTAAATGAAAGACTGTAAACAAACAGTTTTGCGGAGAAACTGGAAAAACTGTTGCAACAGTAAAGGGAAAAACCCTAGCCTTGAAGGGGAAAACACTAGTCGTGCAACCAATAAGAGAAACAAGGGCAGCAATGAGCCCAGACAGCGCTGAAGAGACGAACTACACTGATCCGGCGTGCTTCCGACACCGAGAAGGCAGCGCATGGGACACACGCGCTTGGTGGAGGGCGAACGGTGAGCGGCGTGTGGAGGCGCATCGGAGACAAGTTGGCGAAAAGGCCACCGGGGTTAGGTCGCACTCCTCGAGGCGCACCTAACCCTGTCTTCGTCGGAAAAAATGGCAACGGCCGGCGACGAACTGAGGCGGCTGGAGGCGACGAACGGCAGTGACAGCGGTGGACAGTCGCGGACTGCAATGACAATGACTGGAATACAAAATGTCCAAGACCTAGGGCTCTTGATACCAACTTAAAGTTATGGAAAAAACAGATGAGATTATTTTTAAATCTCAACTGATATATTTATATATGAGAGAGAGAGAATACAAGGACAATTGTATATCACTATTACATGCATAAATTTAACATCCTTGATAAAATGTTTGTCCATCTCAATAGGTTTAATTCCATCACGCTGCACTAGGTGTTGAGCTATACTAATTGCAAATTTATTATCACTATATAACCTGCTAGGCTCATTCCACTTTATCTTTAGGTTTTCCAATATAATTTTCAACTATAGAAGTTCACATATTCCTTGGGTAATTACTTGAGATTTTGCTTCAATACTCAATCTAGCTACTACATTCTATTTCCAAGTCACTAGGTTTCCACCAAGTAAAGTGCAATATCTAGTAGTTGATCTCTTATCCACAACTAAAGCATAATTTGCATCAATATATGCTTCAAGACTTACACTCTTGTTTCTTTTAAATAAAATCCCTATTCCTGGAGTCCCTTTTAAATACTACACAATTCTAAGAGCACCAAATGTGCTTCCTTTGGTTGGTGCTTAAATTGGCTTACCAGACTCCTAGCAAAATCAGTGTCTAGTCTAGTGTGAGATAAGTAAATAAGTCTGTCAACTAGTCTTTGATACATTTCCTTGTCTACGATAGTATCTTCCTTTGCAGTTCCCAACTTTATATTTGTATTAATTGAAGTACTGGCTGGTTTGCAGGTTGTCTTACTTTCGTTAAGTTTGTGATGTACTTTTGTTGAGATGTGTAGATTCCTTTCTTAGAATAAGTCATTTCAATCCCCAAAAAATATTTAAGTCTTCCCAATGTCTTAATTTTGAATTCCGTGGCAAGACATTGACTTAACATTTGCTACTCCATTTTGTCATCCCCAATTACTATAATATCATCAACACACACCAACAAAATTGTCACTCCCCTGAAATTGAATGTTTGATGAATAAAGTGTGATCCCCTTGACTTTGTTTGTTACCCAGACTAGTTATAACCTTGGTGAATCTACCAAACCATGCTCTTGGAGATTGCTTCAACTCATACAAAGTCTTTCTTTCCTTGCAAACAATTCTAATAGCATCTTGTCCTTCATATCCTGGGGGAAACTTTATGTATATTTCTTCATCAAGATCTTCATGGAAGAATTCATTTTTCACATCAAATTGTTGTAGATCCCAATCACGATTGCTGATATTGACAATATCTCTCTGACCGTGTTCATCTTAGCAACCGTAGCAAATGTCTTGAAGTAATCCACTCCATAAGTTTGAATGAATCATTTAGCCACTAGCCTTGTCTTGTAGCATTCAATGGTTCCATTAGTCCAATACCTTATTGTATATATCCACTTACACCCTTTGGTTTTTTTCCAATTGGTAAGGTGACAAGTTCTCAGGTCCTACTCTTGTTAATGCCTCCATTTCCACAACCATGACTTGTTTTCATTTCTTGTCAAATAATGCTTCAGATACAGAAGAAGGTGTGGTTATAAAGTTTAAAATTGTGAGAGAAGTTTTGTGTGTTAAAGAGAACTTTTCAAAGGATAGGAAATTTTACAAAGGATAAAGCGTCTGTTTGGTGCATGCTCTGGTTCCCTTTCTAAGGGCAATGGGAAGGTCAAGGTTTTGGTCCACCTGTGTTTTTTATTTTTCATAGACAAACTCATTAGAATTATATGTAATGATGGCCTGTTGGATTCTTAGATATGAACAAATTCTGGAATGGCCTTTCCTTTCTTTGAATGAACCAAATTTTTCCCAAATTTTGCACTGCCATTAGGTGTAGGTTCAATGGTGCAGTTTATGTAGATCTAGGAGGTTCAGGTGCAGGTCTTGTTGGTTCAATTTTAATAGGTTCATTTGATTCAAAAGGTTTAAATATTATATTTGGAAACTTGAGAGACTCATCTTCCTCTCTTGTATTCTCTGAATATGAGGTTGTTTGAAGTAGCTCTCTTGTTCGTTGAAGGTAACATGGGTGGGAACATTTGTATTCCTTTTGTGTGGTTGAGTATCTTAAAATTACACATTCGTCAACCCTAGGATCTATTTTTCCCATTCCATTACTATGAACATGCACAAAGGATATACATCCAAATATTCTAGGTTGGAGTTTATTTGTAGGGTCTAAGTATAGATAGAAAGAAGATAGGACTTCCATTGAACTCTTTGATCCTAAGATTTTAGAGGTAACACATTGATGAGGTAGGTGGCAGTAAGAAGAGTTTCTCCCAAAATTTCTTAGGGACATCATATTGAAAAAGTAGAGCTCTAATTTGTTCTAATAAGTGCCTATTTTTTTCTTTCTGCAATCTCTTTCTGTTGAGGTGTGTTAACACATAAAGCCTGAAAGATTATCCCTTCCTTTTGGCAAAAAGAGTTGAGCTCAAGATTAAAGTACTTTGTGATATTATCATATCCATTTCTCTTAATATTGATGCCAAATTGATTTTTGATCATCAAAACAAATCAAATAAAATGAAAACTAACCTCAAATTTTTGTTTCAATAGAAAAACTCAAGTCATCCGGGTACAATCTGTAAAGGTTATAAACCATTTAGCACCTAAGATATTAGGGACATTAGTGGGATATATAAGTATGAACAAGATAAAAAGGAAGTGACTAACAACTGGACGTCCTAGCCAAAGATGGTATAATTGAGTTTCCTCTTTACTGGTCATGCTAGATTCAAATGTGAGGGAGTGGCTATTGATAAGTTGATTCGAGTCCCATCGTCCTCCTCAAGTTCTTGTCCTGTAATATACAATAATTGTTATGAAAGATCTTTGGTGAGTTTTTGGACAAAAATCAAATTAGTGGACAACTTAAGGACATGAAGGACATTTTTTAATGTTATAGATGGGTTTATTTGGACCTCTCCTTGTCCTGCCACAATTATAAGATTTCCATGGAAATTTTCTTGTTGCTAGGACATGGAGAATATATGGAGAAGTATTTGGGTAGTGGGGTCACATGATCAATGGCTCCAAAGTCTAGTATCTAATAATAGGTAAAAGGTATATATGAAGCATTAAGACCAAAAGAAAATGGAAATTTACTATAATATATTAGGGAGCACACATGTGGGCTTCTCCAATTTACTATGGAATGATCTTACCCTTTCTATTTCTTCATGATTCAATTGGACGTGATAAGTTATTCACCTTGATTGGGATATTTTGTAACTGATAAGTTATTTCTTCATGATTCAATTGGACTTGATAAGTTATTCACCATAGTTTTCACCTTTACATCATAGATTTGGCTGCATCCTTGGCCTTAGAATAGGTTTCGTTGATTTAAGGAACATGCAGCTATCACTAAATTCTGGAACCATTGAATTCCACAGCCATGCCATGATCATAGAATCTTCTTCATCCCATGATTTGAACTTGACATCATTTTCATCAAGGGCATTATCAGTCACATGAGTGACCTTTCATTTTTTGTTTAGGATGGTCCTAATGAGTTAGACCATTTAAGATAATTCTTTCCATTTAATCGATAAGCAAAATGAACATTCTGTAATTCTCCAGCAGTCTGGGAAGCTTCCACACCTGAATTCATGATATCAACTTGTGAAACAATGAAGGCTACGATAGGACTCTAGATCACACATGAATGATAGCTAGGGTTCAAGATTGAGCAACAATGAATGCTTCGTTTTAGGGCTTGCAAACATGGTCTGAGACTCTCAAAGATTGGGAGCTTTGATACCATCTTAAATTTAGAATGAGTAATATTAATTTTTTATATTTCAATAATGAGACCATTAGACCTATAAATACAGGAAGTCTGATCGTCATTTTAGGAAATATAAAAAAATTGATTCTGAAAAAACAAATCTAAGTAATTATAGGATTGTTTTTAAATACATGATCCAGCATTAAAGACAGTAATAAAGAATAAAATTATAACAAGGACAAAATATAAAATTTCCTAAAATACATAATGAGTTGCATAGTTTTGAACAATATGTTGGGTAAAACATGACATATTGTGTTACATGATTATATGGTTAATGTTTGGCTCTATGTAGATCAGGTTTTTCAATTTTAGTTTGGTTTTGAATAAATTTTATTTATAGGAATGCTTATATACTTAGTTATAGAGCTATATGGGTTGGGTTCCATTATATAAAAGCAAGCCTATGGACTGATTGAAAACATGACATATTGTGTTACATGATTATAGGGTTAATGTTTGGTTCTCTCTGTAAGTCAGGTTTTTCAATTACCATTTGGTTTTGAATAATTCTTTTTTACAGAAATGCTGCTATTATAGTGTTTTAAATTTAAAATAATTTTTTAGTCCCTAAAATTTAAAAGTTTTCTAGTCCTCTGAATTAAAATCTAAGTTGGAAATAATTCTTTTTCGTTTTCAAATTTGATGTTGTCGATAATTCATTGGCGTAATTATGGAGTTTCCACTTAAGTTTTATATTGATATTAAAGTAAAGTGAACTATGACTAGAGTTGTATGAACATTGTTTCATTTTGCTTTAAATCATATCATAAGCAGACGTAACTTAAAACATTATTTGAGAATTTAGATTTTGAAGGTTTGAAATTGTCATAAATCGTATCTCTAGAATTGTTAGACACGCATGTAGATTTTTTAATGACAACTTTGTGAGTTAATTTTAAATTAGACTGCTAAAAGTCATGTTTAAACTTTACGGAACTAAAAAATCACTTTTAAATTTGGAGGACTTAAAATCACTTTTTAATTTGGGGACTAACAGAATGTTCTAAATTTGAGGGACTAAAAGAATCACTTTCAAATTTGAGAGGCTAAAATAGTATTTGACTCAAATTTTTGGTACTAGAAAGAAATTTTAGCCAAAAATTATAGAATGTGAATTTCAACATTATTATTTTAGTTATATGTATCGTTGTTGATGTGCATGTTATTGGCCATGTCAGTAATGACTATTATGTGGTTAGTTATGAAGGAGAACATTTTCTGAAATTTAGGGACTTAGAAAACAAATTTTCAGTTGGAGGACTAAATGAAAAATGGCGTAAATTTGAGTGAGTAAAAACATCTATGACTTGATATTTTTATTCTTTTGAAATTGTGAGGAATTCTGGTGTGGAGTCTGAGAGTTACACATTGGATGAAGATGGGCAAAATGAGCAGTATATAGGAGAAGGACCCACAAACCATTGTCTTAAGGTTTTGGATTGAAGGTGGTGTCAATGTCTCTTATTTGGATTGACTGATGGCTCATTAGATTCATTGAGATCTTCCGTGGTACCGAATCTCTTTGGTATGTCCTTTCTAGAGAAACCCAGCAATTGACGCCGTTTGTGGTGAAGTGTAATGAGTAAAAAGACTCGTGGGTTGAACATTTCAAGTTTGATGAGAGAGTTAGCAATGTGTGGAAGAAACTCACACTTGAGGGAGGAGATTGTGAAGAATTTAAATCTGGAGTTTGAGAGTTCCACATTGGGTGGAGATAAGCAAGATGAGCCGTACATAAGAAAAATGACCCACAAACTCGTTGCTTTAAAGTTTTGGTTTGAAAATGATATCAAAGTCTCTTATATAGAATGTCTCAACTCATTAGATCCACCGAGATCTCTCGGAATACTAAATCTCCCCGGTATGTCCATTCAAGAGGAGTCCAATAGGAATTAATAATCTAGTTGATAATCTTTAGGCCTAGCTATATTTTCCTGATGGCAATTACGTCATATTTCACAAATACTTTGGGATTGAATACTTTGCCAATGCTATCTTGATATGATCTGTAGTTGTTAATTTACAGATTAGGTGGAAATTTCAGCATCATATTCAGTAAACTGCAATCAAACAAATGGTCATGGTTCAAAATTGCAATTACCTCCGAATTATGACTCTACAGTAGCCTAAACCATTTGACCTTTTAAAGATTTTATTCTATCCTCCTACGTAATGTTTTTTTTCTAGAGAAGAGGAAGAGCTGGTCGAGTCCAACCAGGAGAATGTTATCATATCTATCCTAGATGTGTATATGATTCTTTCGCAGAGCATCAATCACCTGAAATTTTGAGGATGCCGTTGCAATCTCTCTGTCTGCAAATCAAAAGTTTGGAACTAGGAAGTATATCTCAGTTCTTGTCTAGAGCTTTGCAGTCTCCCAAGATACTTGCGGTAATGATAAATTCAATGCTCTAATTTATGTCATAATTTTATCTCCAATTCATATACAAGTTTGTCATATTTGAAATACATTAACTTACTTATTTGTTATTGATTATCTGTATATAATTTTTTTATCACCTTACTTTCTCGATCTTTTTCATAGGTGCAAAATGCAATTGAATATTTAAAAACAATTGGAGCTCTCGATGAGAATGAGAATCTGACTATTCTAGGTTGGTTGACCATTATCAGGCATGAAAAACTCCGAACTAATTATTTTCCTTTAAATTAGTCTCATACTTGGTTTATCAATTGTTAGGGCGCTACTTGATAGTGCTTCCTATGGAACCCAAACTTGGCAAGATGCTGATATTTGGTGTTATCTTCAATTGTCTGGATCCCATATTAACTATTGTTGCTGGCCTCAGTGGTAGAGATCCTTTTTTGACACCTTTGGATAAAAAAGATGTAAGTTTTTTCTATTTTAAATAGCTTAGAACTTTTGGATTTGGGTGATGAAAAGATGTAAGTTGTCTAGTGATATCTACTGTCAAATATAAAGAAAAGGTCTTGCAAAATCCGTTTTTTGATGTATTTTCAAAAACCCATGTAGGAGTAGGTTCTCCTGATTTGAAACTATCATCTCGTTCATTTCTTGTACACTTTTCAATGTCTTTATGCATACATACATACATACATACATACATATATATATATATGCATATTGTTGTAAATAGAATATAATTGGTGTGAAAATATCCTCAATATCTTATTCATTAGGAGAAAATATCTCTATAATCTTCTTATTTCAAGAATTTTTTATTTACTTATTTTAGAGAGTTTGATTATTACAAATAGTAGTGATTGTTAAATTTATGCATGTAATAGTGAGATACAGCTGCCTTGTATTCTCTTATATATATATATATATATAAACACAAAAGTTGAGATTTAATACTCATGTGATTTTTCCATAATTTTAAGTTGGTATCAAGAGCTCTAGGTCTTGGACCCTTTGTATTCTAGTCACTGTCATTGCACTCCGCGGCTGTCCACCATTGTCACTATTGTCCGCCACCATTAGTCGTCGTCGCCACCATTGCCATTTCTTTCGGCAAAGATAGGGATAGGAGCGCCTTGAGGAGCGCCTTGAGGAGCGCGACCCAACCCCGGTGGTCGTTTCTCCAACTGGTTATTGACACGCCGCCATACACCGCTCGCTGCTCGCCCTCCACCAAGTCCGTGTGTCCCACGCGCCACCTTCCTGGTGTCGGAATCACGCCGGATCAGCGTCGTTCGTCTCATCGACGCTGTCTAGGCACGTTTCTGCCCTTGTTTCTCTGATTGGTTGCACGACTAAGGTTTTCCCCTTCAAGGCTAGGGTTTTTCCCTTCATTGTTAGTTTTTTTTACCTGTTGCAACAGTTTTTCCAATTTCTCCACAAATCTGTTTGCAGTCTTTCCTCTTAAAATGACTTTTATTTTCTCTGTTACTCCTACTATTACTACGACAAAGCTAAACTGGAAAAATTATTTATTTTGGTCTGCCTTTGTGGAGTTATGGTTCCTAGGTCAAGGATACCATGATCATTTAGAGAATGATGTTAATGTTGTTTCAAATGAAGAAAAACCATAGTGGCAGAAAGTAGATTTTCAGTTATATGTTGTTTTATAGCAGTTAGTTGAACCGTATGTCTTAGAAATTTTGAGATCATTTAAAACATGTGCTTCTTTTTGGAAAAAGGCGCAAGATATATTTGTCAATGACATTCAACATCTCTTTGATGCAACTCAAAGAGTAGCCTCTCTCACACAGAACAATCATGACATGCTTGCACATGTAGCAAAGGCACAAGCTACAGTAGAAGAGCTGAAGAGTTTTTGATAGCTGACTCCTTGGAGGATGTCAACAAAAAACTTGATAAATTATACATGGTCCTGATCTTGAGGAGTCTACATGCAAATTTTGATCATGTACGTGACCAAATTTTAGCTGGTAATCATATTCCTTCAATGGACAACCTTGTCACTAGACGTCTTCAAGGGTACCAACCTTGTTAAAATATGAAAATTCAGCTGAAGTTATGATAGCACCACGAGGAAGAGGAGGAGGTCATAGTAATCGAGGAGGACGTGGTGGCCGGAGTGGTTGTTCTCAATGCACATATTGCAAGAGAATGGGTCACACCCAAGAGAATTGTTACTCCTTGCATGGTTTTCCAGACAAGACAGCTCATGTCCCTAAATCTAAGAAAGGAGAGTCCAAATTTGTTGATGAAGAGTACCAAGAATATTTGAGACTTAAATATGAAAAATCTCACCAACAAGGTCAATCTTCTTTGGGGCCAAGTGTTTCAACAGCTTGTATTTCTCTATCTCTGGAAAGTCAAGATCCATGGATACTTGATTCAGGTGCCTCTGACCACATCTCTAATAATAGTTCTTCATTCTCGTTTATCTCTTCTCCGAAACTTCCTTATCTTGTTACTGTAGCTAATGGATCTAAAGTTGCATCTCAAGGAATTGGTCGAGTTCCTTTGTCTCCTTTAAATCTCAATTTTGTCTTATACATTGCATGTTGTCCTTATAATTTAGTTTCTTTAAGTCAGCTAACTCGCTCCTTGAATTGTTTTGTAACCTTTGATGCACATTCCTTTGTTATATAGGAACATGGTACGGGTATGATTGGAGAAGGATGTGAATCACGAGGACTTTATTATCTGAAAACAAGTCCACCAGTTGTGTCATGTGTTGCTACTTCAACCCCAAAGCTTTTGCATGATCGTATGAGTCACCCAAGTCTAGCCAAGTTGAAGATTTTAGATCCTAGTGTTAGAAAACTTCAAGTGTTAGAATGTGAATTGTGTCAACTAGCAAAACATGTTAGGTCTTCATTTTCAAAACAAACTCAAAACAGATGTAACTCAACTTTTTCTACCATTCATTCAGATATTTGGGGACCTAGTTGTGGCCCCTCATTTGGCTTTAGATATTTTATAACTTTTATTGATGAATTTTCTCATTGCACTTGGGTTTATTTAATGAAAGAACGATATGAGCTTGTGTCCATATTTATGTCTTTTTTCAATGAAATCATAAATCAATTTGGAAAAATAATTAAAGTCTTGCAAAGTGACAATGATAAATAGTATGTTTCTATTGAACTTTCTTCCTTCTTATCCTCATAAGGTATTTTACATCAATCCACTTGTCCTCACACACCACAACAAAATGGCATTGCCGAGAGAAAGAATACGCATCTAATTGAAACTACACACTCTCTAATGTTGAATACAGATGTTCCTGTCCATCATTGGGGAGATGCAGTTCTCACTGCTTGTTTTTTAATAAATAGGATGCCTTCTTCTTCTTTGGAAAATCAAATACCTCACTCCATTATTTTTCCACATGATTCTTTTTTTCATGTCCCTCCTAAAGTCTTTGGTTGTACCTCTTTTGTTCATAATGTATCTCCAGATTTAGACAAACTCTCCGCAAGGCTATTAGATGTGTTTTTCTAGGATACTCTTGTCTTCAGAAAGGGTACAAATGCTACTCTCCAACTACTAGAAGATACTATATGTCAGTTGATGTCACCTTTTTTTATGACACCTTTTTTCTCATCCTCCATAGATGCTACTGTATCCATTCAACAAGTACTCCCCATCCCTCCCTTGGGTCCTATGTTGATTCCAACTTCCTGTACTTCCACTCTTGATGCACCCCACTCTGACATTGGCCCACCACCTCTCCTTACATATAAACGTAGGGCCCACCAAGCTCCTCCCACTATTCTCGAAGTCTCTCCTGATTCAAATCCTCCTCCAGCAGCTTCCCCTGCCATGGATCCTTCATCATCTACTCTTTCCCATGACTCCACTTCAAATTGGCCTATTGCTTTACGAAAAGGTATTCGGTCTACTTGTAATCTATATCCTGTTTATACCTTTTTGAGTTATCATCGTTTATCTCCTTCATATTCTTTTGTTTTCTCTTTGTCTTCTACTATTGTTCCTAAAACTATTCATGAGGCCCTTGATCATCCTAGTTGGCGACAAGCCATGATTGATGAAATGTATGCTCTTGCAAACAATGGCACATGGGAGCTTGTTCCTCTTCCATCTGGAAAGAAGACAGTTGGTTGTAGATGGGTCTATCATGTTAAAGTTGGCCTTAGTGGTGAAATTGGTCGTCTTAAAGCTCAGTTGGTGACTAAAGGATACACCCAAATTTATGGTCTTGACTATTGTGATACTTTCTCTCCTGTGGCCAAAATTACTACCATTCGGCTTTTTCCTTCTATGACTATTATTCGACATTAGCCACTTCACCAACTTGACATTAAAAATGTTTTCCTTCATGGTGACCTCGAGGAGGAGATTTACATGGAGCAACCTCCTAGGTTTGTTGCTCAGGGGGAGTCTAGTCTAGTGTGTAAATTTCGTCGCTCTCTCTATGGTCTGAAGCAATCACCTTAGGCTTGGTTTGGTAAATTCAGTCATACTGTGCAGGTTTTTGGATTGAAATAAAGTGAAGCAGATCATTTTGTCTTCTATTGTCATACTTCTGCTGGGAAATGTGTTTATCTAATGGTCTATGTTGATGATATAGTTATTACAAGAAATGATACCACTAGGATCTCTCAATTAAAGGAGCATTTATTCAGCTATTTTCAAACAAAAGATCTTGGTTTTCTAAAATACTTTTTGGGTATTGAAGTGGCTCAATCAAAGGAAGGTGTTGTCATTTCACAAAGAAAATATGCTCTTGACATTCTAGAGGAGACTGGGCTAGAAAATTGCAAGCCTATTGATAGCCCCATGGATCCAAACCAAAAGTTGATGGTGGACCAAGGTGAAACCTTTTTCAAATCCAGAAAGATATAGAAGGCTAGTTGGAAAACTCATTTATCTTAGTATTACAAGGCTTGACATTTCTTATGTTGTGGGAGTTGTTAGTCAATTCATACAGGCTCCAATACAAGGATTATTGTATGAAGACAAAGGAAATACACAAATTATAGGGTATTGTGATGTAGATTGGGTTGGTTGTCCTTTAACAGAAGATCCACCACAGGCTATTGTGTCTTGGAAGAGCAAGAAACAAAGTGTTGTTGCTCGATCTAGTGCGGAAGCGGAATATAGATCCATGACTCTGGCCACTTGTGAACTTGTGTGAATTAAACAACTTCTGGAGTTGAAATTTTGTGAAGTTGAGCAAATGAAGTTAAATTGTGATAATTAGGCAGCACTTCATATTTCTTCCAATCCTGTGTTTTATGAAAGGACCAAACATATAGAGATTGATTGTCATTTTATCAAGGAGAAGTTGTTGTCCAAAGAATTGTGTACTGGGTTTGTCAGCTCTAACGATCAACTTGCAGACATTTTCACTAAATCCTTAAAAGGACCTAGAATTCAGTTTATATGTTCCAAGTTGGATGCATACAATTTATATGCTCTAGCTTGAGGGGAGTGTTAAATTTATGCATATAAGAGTGATATACAGTATATATATATATATATATATATATATATATATACATTAGTTGAGATTTAATACTCATCTGATTTTTCCATAATTTAAGTGATGAAAGTGTAAATGGTGAGAAGCATTTGAAAAACCCATGTAGGAGTAGGTTCTCCTGGTTTGGAACCCATGTACAAGACTTTTTCTAGCATAGATTGTTAGATCGTCTAACAGATAAAAACAAAGAAGGATATCAACACAACAATTTTATATTGATTTACTCACAACTCTTGGGCTATGTCAAGTTCTCTCTTAAGTCACACTTAAGAGGTTTCACTAATTAAAACTTGATTACAAAATTTGCACACCAACTACTTCTAGTTATCCTTTCTCAACCTCTCCTTGAGTTTAAGAATGAGTATTATTTGCCACCACTTATGGCTGCAATCACAAAAGATAGAAAGAGACAAGGATTACTCTCAAAGAGAGGATAAAGCAAAAGGTTTTCCCATAACAAGGTGACTTCACATAGTGAAGAGTACAAAGGTTTTTTGACAAAGAATTGAGTACATTGAATTTGCTATTATTCATGATATCAACATCTAGAACTAACCAAGGTCTTCAAGAATAAGATCGCTGTTTGTGTAATGTTCATAAAAAATATCTATTTGTGCTTGATAACATTATCTCTTGAATCTTTACACATATAATGCTTCATATTGCATTGCTCATGAGCCAGTGTTCATGTATAGAAGGTTAAACTTCCTTAAGGAGTCTTCGTGTTGTAAATATAGAAACATGCAAGAGTATTTGACAGCATATATCATTGATTAGACATATTTTTCTTTGCATTTTTTGATTTATTTAATATGATGATTTCTTTCGAATGTTGGAATCATATCTTTCTTATTGGAAAACATAGCGCTTTGAATGTTGATTGTTAAGATTAATTTGATTTGAGTGACCATCTAGCTTGACAAATATATTTGATTTTATTGGTTATGGCTTGATGACGTGCTTTGATCATCATTAATTGTTTTAACAAGTGATAGATCATCTTGCTTATGATGTGAACCTTTAGAAGATTCTGATGCATGTAAATATATTTGTGCTTCATAAAACACATTAGATGGTTCATAAAGAACAAAGATTGATTCAATTACTTGTTTGTATTTGTTATCATTAAAAGATTACACTGAGAGATAGTCTAGTGGTTCTAGATGAGTATTAGATACTTGGCTTGAAGAGATAGAGTTGTTTTCTCTTTTAGCTCAAGGAGGCTGTCTTCCAAGGACTGCTTGTTAAAGTCATAGGAGCCTCTAATATGCATAACTTTAGGTATCTTCTAAAGCTCTTGCCAAACTTTAAATCTAGGTGAAGAAAGGTTATGGTATCATTTGGCGATTTTTTCTAAATTGGATAGAGGATGTACAAGCCCTTTGAGGTGGTCGTGCAATTTTGCTTACTAGATGATATGGAAGAAACTTTGTTATCAATATCAAAATACATCTTCTAGTTCTAGGCATAAATTGCCTCAACCTCTGTGAGACTTGTGTTAATTGTTCTTCTTTCTCTCTTGCAAGGCTCCCTTCTTTTTGGAATTTGCGGGAGGAAGAGGAAGAGCCTTTGACATAGGTGGCATGTTGTCTTGGGAAGGTTCAACAACCACTGTCTCATTGCCATGTTTGGTATCCCTCTAAGTACTTGTAGGGTGAAGAAAAATGGGTCCAAGTAGGCGTCCTAAGTCACAGTAGATAGGTCTTGTCTAGGTAGAAGGTGGGTCATGGATGATGGCATCCAGTGGAAGGTCTAGGTAGGCTTGGGAAGGGGTAAGGGTGGTTTGGGATAAAAGCAAGGCCAAGGTTCTTTTGTTTGAATGGAAAAGTGACGGGTAGACGGTACTATATTAGAGGTTTTTGGAAGGTTGAAGGGAAGGCTAAGCATGATAATTACCTTTTAAAATTTTAAGGAGGTAGTTATGCAATGACCACCATAGCATTTCACAGATGAAACAACACCTTTGTCACCACTTTTAGACCAAAGAGCTTAGTAAAGTCAGATATTTCTTGGGGATTGAGATAGCACAATCCAACAATGGCATTGTTATATCTCAAAGGAAGTATGCATTGAATATTTTGAAGGAAATTGGGTTGATGAACTCAAAATCTATTGATACACCCATGGATCCTAATGCCAAACTCCTACCTAATCAGGGGAAGCCTCTCTCATATTATGAGAAGTACAGAAGATTAGTTGAAAAGTTGAACTATTTTAATGTTACTCGCCCTGACATTTCTTTTGCAGTCAGTGTGATGAGTCATTTTCTTATATCCCCTTGTGCAGATAATTGGAATGCAATCATTCGTGTACTGAAGCACAATAAAGGATCTCCTATGAAAGATTTGCTATATGGTCACAATAACCACACAAAAGTTGTCTATTATTCAGATGTTGATTGGACAGGATCTCCTTCTGATAGAAGATCCACTTCTAGATATTGTGTCTCCCTTAACTTAATCACTTGGACAATCAGATTGTACTTCATATTAGCTCTAATCTCGTCTTTCATGAAAAGACCAAATACATTAAGATTGATTGCCACTTATTAGAAAAAAAATTGTATTTGGAGACATTAAGACTGAATTTGTTAACTCAAATGATCAATTAGCATATATTTTTACAAAGTCTTTACGAGAATCTAGAATTTATTATATTTGGAATAAGTTTGGTACATACTATTTATATATACCATTTTGAGAGAGAGGATTAGATATTATTAGATAATGTTAGATATAATACCAATTGTATTAATCACATAACGAGCTTAACCCATATTTTCGGTATGTTTTCTTATTATAAATACATTACCCTTTGTGTGCATTTTACACAATTGGAATTCATCTATGCCCAGTTTTTAACTTAATTTCACATGATTTATCAAATTTATTTCTTGCAGCTTGCAGAGGCAGCAAAGTCTCAGTTTTCCCGCGATTACAGTGACCATCTTGCCATTGTGAGGGCCTATGATAGCTGGAAGGATGCCGAAATAGACTGTGCTGGACATGAATACTGCTGGAAAAATTTTCTTTCTCCACAATCCATGAAAGTTATTGATGCTCTTCGAGTGGAATTCTTATCCCTGCTCAAAGATATTGGATTAGTTGATAGAAACATGACCAGCTGCAATGCTTGGAGCTATGATATGTATCTCATTCGAGCAGCTGTTTGCTATGGCTTATATCCTGGAATCTGCTCAGTTGTGGTATGTTCTTCAATACTTCATAAATGTTATATATTTATCGTAGATTCCCTGGTGTCTATATTGTATAATAGTCCATACTTTTGTCATGCGTATGATGCAATTTCATTTGCAGCAAAAGGATAAGTCATTTTCTCTCAAAACAATGGAGGATGGCAAAGTGCTCCTACATTCGGTTAGTCTATTCAAGTCATTATAATTTATTTCTGGCATTGAAACTGAATAAATACTTAAGTTTTATATGCTATCTTTTAACTTTTGTTTTTTGTCTTGACCCTGATTCAATGTTTATTTTGTTTGACTAGACTTCAGTGAATGCTCGGGAAACTAGAATTCCATATCCATGGCTAGTTTTTCATGAGAAGATAAAAGTGAACTCTGTATTTCTCCGTGACTCAACAGCTGTCCCTGATTCTGTGGTACTTCTTTTTGGTGGAAGCATCTCAAAAGGAGATACTGTAATTTCCTTCCGATTCTTTTAATGGTTCTCATGTTTAGTCTAATCGTCTGTAAAATGTTATGGTTTCAAACTATCCTCTAGTTTTTAATCCTATGCTAATTTGCGGAAATTCCTATCTTTTTGTCAGGATGGTCACTTGAAAATGTCAGGAGGATATTTAGAGTTTTTTGTGAAACCTGCTGTTGCTGACATGTACCAGAGTATAAGGAAAGATCTTGACAACCTCGTGTATAGTAAAGTAGGTGCAAATTAGTTTCATTCATCTACCAACTTTACCTTGATACTCGAGTCATGCAACTGTAAGAAGAAAGAGAAACCATTGAAAGTAGAAGTGTGACATCTTTGTCGCTGATCTTTGGTTTTTGACCAAAAACCAACAGAGTTTGCTTCGCAACCTTAAACAGCTATACAAATACTGAACCCTAATAACAGAAGCAGGGGTCATACCTGTCGTGCTTCAATAAACCCTAAAAAATGACTCTTTTCTCCACATCCACTAACCAAGACTACTACAGCCAACACCACTATGACTGTTCTCATTGCCACCCTTGCCCTTACTGGCGGTCATGTAAAAATATTTAAATCTAGATGTGATAGTTAAATTATAATCAAGTTCGATACCATGTGAAACTGTGTCAGCTGTTCTCTTATTTTATCGAGAGCTTCGTTAACAAAGTTCCTGACTAGCTGTACAATCTTTAAAAGTACAAAGAATAGCTAGCCTAACTATCATAAGAATAACTAGAAAGAAAGTAAACTGTTGTAACAACTATTTTCTCTACCGTAGATGTTTATTTAAAAAAAAAAAAGAACTGCATAGTTTGCTAATACAACTGGCCAGGGGCAGAGCTGGACTAAATATTTTTAGGGGGCTAAAGGGAAAATCATTTACAAACTCAAAATTTAAAATTATACATTTGTCTTAATTTGTACTCATGTATTCCCCCGGGTCTCTAATGTAGAAGAGAAAAACACAAGATAGATCTAAGAGGGAGAGTAATTCGACACTCGAATGTTTTGAATATGCGGTCCCCAACCTTATCGGAGGTAACCTATATTGTAATAGCGTTCTTTAATTATACTAATTTTATTTTAGAAATAGACATTTTCCCTTAAGCTATATTTTCTTGATATTTGATATCAAGAATAAAAGAGAGGTATTGGATGTAAAACCCAAATTAAATAAAACTTGATATCTGCTCTGCAACTGGCAGCATCTTCTTTTGGTGGTTTTTGTTGGACCAACCTCATTGATTTGTAATTTCTATTTAAAATTATTGTTTGCAGCTACAGTTCCCGCAGATGAGCGTACACTCATTCCATGAGCTCTTATTTGCTATACGGTTGCTGATTTGCAATGACAAATGTGAAGGCAGATTTGTATTTAGTTGCCAACTCCTTAAACCATCAATGATGCCATTGCAACAAGCATCGGTTTCAAGAACAGACAGTGGACCCGGCGGTGATAATGCTAAAGGCCAGCTTCAAACATTGCTGACACGAGCTGGATATGGTGCACCCTTCTACACCACTAAGCAATTGAAGAATAATCACTTTCGAGCTACAGTTGAGTTTAATGGAGTGCAGATAATGGGCCAACCGTATAGCAACAAGAAGAATGCAGAAAAAGATGCTGCTGCTGAGGCACTGCAGTGGCTTATGGGTACAATACAAACAGGGAATGAGGATATCAATCACACGACAATGTTTCTGAAGAAAAGTAAGAAAGGTCATAATTGAGCAATGAAATATGAAGCTGAGCTTTATAAAATGAAAATATGGATCATACTTGATACAAATCTTGTTAACAAACAAACACTACAGCCTCTTTAGCAGGCACCATGCTCGGGTCCACATGGACTGATGAAGCGAACTCCATATCCCCGTAGTTGCTCAACCCACCTACTACCATGAACAGATAATTACATTTTAGTTATGCCACTAGCCAGCATGGTACCTAAAGCACCTGTATATATGCACTTTTTAGGACCCTTTACTATATCAGCAAGAAAATTTACAGGTATATGTTAAATTTGTGAGAATTTATCTGCACCAAAATGATCAAGTATTGTCTATATATATTCCACCAGTAAGTTGTCTTTTGTTTGTTTAAAAAATTAGTTTCCTTTATATTTATCACATTGTATATATAGAAGCATTACATTCTCCCATAAACGTCTGTTGTTTTATTATAATCTCTTCTAATTGGCTTAATTTTACTTTTGGTCTCTCGAGGTTACAATTGTATGTCTTCAAAGTATCAGAATTGTATGATTTTGGTTCTTAGTCAATCTTCCGTTTACATTTAAACATATTTTATTGATGTCACACTGAATGATAATGTGGTAGCTAAGGTGTTGCCTAACAATATTTTGTACTTGTGTCTTTTTTCCATGCTAGTAAGTATCACACAACTTGATACGATATGGTTTGCGTCCCTTACGATATGAATAGTTGAAAAATTTGCTTGTGTTCCCGTTTTATAGTTTGTATCACACTTGGCATTGTGTGAATCGTGCTAGTATCACAAGATTCATGGTTTACTGGTTCTCTCTTTGAACATCTGTTTTGGTGGAGCTATGACAGAAATTGGTGGCAGATTTGTACCATGTCACCACAACATGGTGGTGGCAATGCAAGTTTTTCATGGTAGTACATGGTGGCTGCCTTGAGCGTTGTGTGACGACACAGAACAAGGTGATGACACAGAACAAAGATGGAAAAAGTTGCAGAGAAGTCATGTAGCACGTGTGTGAAAAGGAACTAGACAACGACATCCATGGGAGAAGGAAGAGACAATGACAACATGAGAAAAGGAAGAGGCATGGTGCAGAAGACAACCTTAACCTTCATGTTGCCCTTCTTATTTTCTTTAGACCAAATATTTATCAGCCCAAATATTCTTTTTATTTCTAAAAATGGAGTATGGCTATACAACCTAACTCGATTCAAAAAAAATTTATATTAATGTTTTATATTTAAGTATATGTTAATTTTTAAATGTGTATGAATCTTATATTTCAAAATACGAAATGATTCATGATTCAAAATATAAGTTTCCGAATTTACAATTTAACTACTTTGCCTTTCTCCTCTAGATTCAATAGTTAGGGAGATTTTTCCTGCACCCCCAAAAATATTAAAATTCCAACATTGTTCTTATTATTGACTTTCGGTTTGTAGAATTCGGAAGTCACTTTTTGACTTTCGGTTTGTAGAATCCAGAAGTCATTTTTTGACTTTCGATTTCTACAACCTGGAAGTCATTTTTTGACTTCCGGTTTCTACAATCCGGAAGTCAACTAATTTTTTGGCTTTCGGCTTGTACAGACCGGAAGTCATTCCCGCATTCGGAAATGACTTTCGACATGTACAAGCCGAAAGCCAAAAAAATTTAATTTTATGCTTCTAGCTTGTACAGATCGGAAGTCATTCCCACATCCGGAAATGACTTCCGATCTGTACAAGCCGAAAGCACTTTGAAATTTTTTTGGCTTCCGGCTTGTACAGACCGGAAGCCAATTTTTACTCCGCATCCGGAAATGACTTCCGGTTTGTACAAGTCGGAAGTCATTTTCTAAAATCGAAAAAACGTGAAAACCACGAAATGAACTCCCTCACCTGTGTCAGCGTCGATGTGCACTCCGAAGGGCTTGCTTCTCACCACCAAATGCAACAAGAAGATCGACGAGAGGGACTCAATGCAAAAAGAAGGAGATGGAGAGGGAGCACCGGAAGAGAATGCGGTGACGGAAGGAAGAAGTGGTGCCGGAAAAGAACCCAGTGCGAAAGAGAGAATGAAAGCGGAAGGAGAAAGAGAAGGAAGAGGGGTGCATGTCATTTAGGATGGGAAGGTATTTTCGTCATTGCAATGTGCGCTTGGGGGTGCAGGAGGAAATATATAGAGGTTCAGGAGGAAATATATGGAGGTTCAGGAAGAAGTAGCCCAATAGTTATGTTGTTCTCTAAACACGCATAATTCATTATATGCTAATAATAAGAATGAGATGACTATGCCTTCATATATTTTAATTTTACATTTTTGCCATATAATTTTTAGTTTTGGCTAAAATTGATAAGTTAAGAGTGGGATTTCTCTTGGTTCATTGTACTACTATGGTTCATATTTTTATGATTTTCAATATTCTATTACTTAAATAATCTTAGATTGAGAAAAAAATTACTTGATTATATGATTTAAATCTTTTATTTCTCTTTCTAGTTCTAAAGATGCATTAGGATTTAGAACGACCATATTCAAAAGTTTTTGAGGTATCTAATGTTGTTTTGATGTTACAAGCTTATTATAATTACTTGAGGCTAATAGAGACTTGGGTATAGAGTGCCTAACTCCCATAATGAGTAGTAAGGTCACTCAATAAAGTATTTAAGTGTAGTTTTTTCCTTGATAGCTAGTTAATGAGAGTGGATTCTCTAAATACTTGCATAAAGAATGTAAGGACGTTTCTACTCAATGTGGAACTTTACTCACATCTCCCCCTCAAGTGTGAGACTACCCTAAGAGATATGTTTGCCTTCGTCTGAACTAGTCACCAAGACTAACTAGGTTCTGATTAGAAAATTTAACTTGGATGAGAAGAGAGCAATCATACAAGAAATATGACATCACTTCCAACACAAAACTTTAAGACTCAATGTCTATGGGTCTTATTTTTTTTATATACAACTCAATTTTATCATTTATACTCAATGTGAGACTTCATTCATAGTTGAATTCCTAAAAAAATTATGGCTATATATTTGGATCTATGTTTATATAGATTCATTGCATTTATTATGAATGAATAAAAAATATTTGTATTCCTCATTTTGATTTTCAACATTACCTTAAAGCATACAATAAAGTCAAAGGTATTGAGTTTTAGATTCAAAGAGAAACTTTAGGTTTGTTTCTCGATTCTTCCTATGTTACGTGTCTAAAACTTTGTATGTAAGCTACTTTATCATGTTTTCCAAACATTTCCCTTCGTATTTTAAAAACCAAACACTCTAAAACTAAAGTTATATCCAAACATGCCTCTTAACTTACTTATGTCTAAAAGTACGCCTATTTCTAAAATGCAATAAAACAAAAGAAAACTTTATTTTTACAAGGAAACAGTTATTTTTATTCTAATTATCTTGCTAGTCTTCTTTAGCTTTTTCTCATGCTCCATAATATTTTTTTAGTAATTCTTCTCTTGAATTGTTGTTATTGGATCCTTGTTTCCTTTTCTTTAGCTTTTGGTCATAGTTATTGTAACTACTCTTCCTTGAATGTCATCTTCCTTGAATGTCATCTTCCTTTTCCTTACCCTCATCAAATTGAGTGGTTGGTTAAACTAAGAGTCAAATCGATTTGTTGCACAACTTTGTAAAGCATCCAAATCATGCTTGAGGGACTCTTTAAAATCCTATTATGAAGTCAAAATAAAATTAGAAGATAATTCTTATTCAACAAAACCAAATGGTTGCTCCTTACATACTTCCTTAAGATTACCATACAAAAAGGAATTTTTAATATCATGTTGGAAGAGCAGATAATGATGAATGACAACCACAAAGAATAATAGGAGAACATATGTGATCTTGGCCATAGGAGAAAGAATTAGCATAATCTTGCTCATACACTTGAGTATGAAATTTTGCTGCCAAATGAGTCTTAAATCCATTTATGATTCCATAAAGACCTAATTTTAGGGTGCAAAGCCAAGGCTAGCCTACAAACAATTTTCCTAAGGGAATAGGGACCAAATCCTAGGTACAATTGTTCTAGAATGCACATATCTCCTTAATCAATCCTTGCCACCATTTTGGGTGAAATAATGTTTCATTGAGTTAGTAATAGAAACAAAAGACAAAGAAGAAAGGCACTATATTATAAAAGAGAAAGGTGGTTATAATTAAAGTTAGGAAAATAATACATGTACATCTATAAAACTGAAATTTATCTAAGCTACATCTGTACTTTAACAATTTATTTTAAATTTAAAAACAAAAAAAAACATCAGTTAAACCCGATTACACTAAAAAATGGGATGTTGTACAAGTGTCTATTTTTGCAAGCAGTCAATGTATCAGCTTTCCTAAAGTTAATATAGTAATAACAATAGGCCAATAAAGTTTCGAGAGGAATTCCCCCCTTTCCTAATAGCAATAAGCCTATAAAGTTCAATAGGTAAGCTCAAATTCGATAAAGAAAAAGGCAATGAGAAAAATATTATTGAATGGCTTGTACTATCATCATGAGTTATCACAAAATTTTGCACAGTATTATCCAGAGGTCGTGAGTGACGTTGATATTTAAATAGGTTGCATGACTGAGATCTTTATTGGAAAAACATGAAAGGCAACGACAAAATTGTCTTGAGAAACAAATGGAAGTGGAGCAAAAATAGGGATGCCCAGTGTGACAGGAGAATCCATATTGTGAGGACAATTAGAAGTATCAAAATAAAACATAGATTAAAAAAGGGACATCAATAGATATGATGTTGATGATTTAAGATTTGATGATGTTTATTTAGCTTTGATGATTGTGTTTATATTGTGCTGGATGTGTGGTTAATGTTTCTGAAATGATTTAGGATTACTAGAGATGTTAGATTACATGTAAATGATTAATCAAATGAATAATAATAAACTGCTGTTTTTTTTATTCATCAGTTAGTCTACTAATTCTGTTGCTCTAGTCGACTATTTTCATTAAATGTATCAGGAATACAGGTTTAATGAAAATAACCAACTGGTCTGAGTCTTTAGTCGACTATTATGTTCCTGGCACATACCTTATGTAGAAAACGTGCAGAACGCAGGTTTATTATTTTCAAAAGGAGAAGACTCATTGCATTCCAATTGTCCTATAAATACAACATTCAAGGACGCATCAACGAGCGAAAGAATTAAAGAGAAAGCTCTCAAGTGCTGCATACATTCAGAAGAA
This sequence comes from Lablab purpureus, assembly GCA_030347555.1. Taxonomy (NCBI): domain Eukaryota; kingdom Viridiplantae; phylum Streptophyta; class Magnoliopsida; order Fabales; family Fabaceae; genus Lablab; species Lablab purpureus. Next base: position 22,323,473 of record CM059255.1, on the reverse strand, counting down.
AAAGATTTCTACAAGAGTTTTTTGTTTTTACTGTATACTGTCAAGATTTTCTTTCTTTCACTGTATCTTGTATTCTTTGATCTCGGGTTAGAGATTCGTAGGTGGGTTTTAGAACCCCGTGTCTCGTGATTGGGTGATCACAGTGACTCAAGCGTGAGTCGATAGGTGTAGAGCTATTCTATAGTATTTAGAATAGGTTCTTTGATTTTCTTGTAGTGTTCAAGAAAGGATTTGTTGTAAAGAATACGATTTTGATAGTGATTAGGATCTGTGGAGTTGCAAATCACCAACTGGATGTAGTTCTTGCATAAAGAACGAACCAGTATAATTGTTGGTGTTATATTTTCTCTTCCTTCATCATCTGTCATATTCTGCAGTAAGAACTAACCTACTATTTCGAGATTATCAGTCGGCTAATTTTCAGTAAACTGCACCAGTAAATTTTCTGATACGAAAAAGTTTTCAATAAAGCTATATATCAATTCAACCCCCCCTTCTTGATATAATTCTGCTTCTAACAATTGGTATCAAGAGCTGGTTCTTGTAAGGTACTCAAGAAAGAATCAAGATGGGTGACAAGCTTCCCTTTGCTGAAGGAACATCTACCAATAGACCTCCTCTCTTCGTAGGAGCAAATTATCCTTTCTGGAAAGCCAGAATGAAGATCTTCTTCGAGTCCGCTGACGAGGTCGTGGGATGCAAGTGGTTAATGGTCCATATATCCCTACCGTGAAAGGTGAAGATGGACAACTGATTGAAAAACCATGGGAGCAGTGGACTGATACAGAGAATAAGAAGGCGCAGTATGACAGTAAGGCAAAGAATATTTTAACTTCTGCTCTTAATCTTAATGAATTTTTCAGGGTTTCACAATGCACTACACCCAAAGAAATGTGGGACATACTTCAAGTCACACATGAAGGTACAACTGAAGTGAAAAGGGCAAGAAAACACACTCTTATACAAGAGTATGAGATGTTTCGAATGCAGCCTGGTGAGACAATTCAAGACGTGCAGAAGCGATTCACACACATAGTGAATCATTTGCTTGGCTTAGGAAAGAAGTTTGAAGTTGAAGAGCTCAATATAAAGGTCCTTAAATGCTTGAGCAGGAGTTGGCAGCCAAAAGTTACAGCTATCCTTGAAACAAAGGATTTAACAGTCATGAGCACTGCAACCTTGTTTAGGAAACTCAGAGAACAGGAGTTGGAGCTGAGTTGGCTGGATCAACTTGAAAGTTCAGGAAAACAGAGCAAGAACCTAACACTAAGAGCCAAGGAGTTCATCAAGAGTGATGAAGAGAAAGAAGATGAAAGTACTGAGTTTGCTATGCTGGTTAAGAAGTTTGGCAAATTTCTAAAGAGGAAGGACAATTCAAAAGACAGGTTTCAGGAAAAACAAAGGAGGTATAACCGAAAACCTGATTTTAATTCCTCTAACTTTTCTTGTTTTAATTGTGGGCAGCCAGGACATGTCAAGGTAGATTGTCCTCTTTTGAATCAAAGAAAGGATAGAAGCCCAGAAAAGAATGAAAGAAGAGATAAAGACAAACGAAATCAGTACTTCAAGAAAGGCAAGAAAACTTATATGGCCTGGGATGACAGTGATTCCAGCAAAACATCAAATTCAGATTCTGAATCTGGAAATCAAGCCAATATGTGCATTGTAGCCAATGAAGAAACAACTAGCCAAGTAAGTTCGTGTGATTCGATATGAGTGAGAATTATGACACCTGTTTGATGCATTCAGAGAATTACATGATGAAGCAAAGAAACCGGACTATCGAATAATCGGCTAAAAGGTCTAAATAACCGGCTAGAAAATAAGGTCATCGGAACTCGAATATCGAATAGCAGATCGAAAGATGATAATAGTCAACTAAAAGACAATGTCCTCCAACTGAAAAACCAGATCGAGTCTGATAAATCTGAGAATGATAAAATTGAATATGCAAAGTGTGAAAACTGTATTAACCTTCAAAATAAAGTTGGTTATTTGATTAAAACATTGGCAAAGTTTCAAATTGGTCATAATACACTTAATCAACTTCTACATTCTCAAATTGGTTTTTCAAATGGAAATGGCCTTGGTTATGGAAAACGTTATCATGCTGTTAAGAACAAATCTTATCCCAGAAACAGATTTAAAACATGTTCTTATTGCTTGAAACATGGTCATATACCTAGATTTTGCTATGTCAAGAATTTTGGGATTTCTAGAGGCGAATTCTATTGGAAACCCAAATCATATGATGTTCCTAACTTCAAAGGACCCAACCTGTTTTGGGGACCTAAATTTGTAAATTAAACTTTGTTTTGCAGATCTGTCATGGAGCAAAAAGAACCTTATGGTATCTAGATAGTGGGTGCTCCAAACATATGACAGGTGATAAATCAAAGTTGATGAATTTCAAAGCATATGAAGCTGGTTCTGTCACTTTTGGGGACAATAGCAAAGGCAAAATCAAAGGATCTCGAGATATTGGCAACTCGTTCTTCCTCACAGATTAAGGATGTACTTTTTGTTGAAGGACTAAAACACAATCCGCTAAGCATAAGTCAGCTATGTGACAAAGGTATGAAAGTCACTTTTGATGCAGAATTTTGTGTCATATTCAACTGTAAAACTGCAAATGTTGTGCACATTGGGAGAAAAGTAAACAATGTTTACATGCTGGACTTTAACTCCTCTAATCTCAAGAACATATGCTTGTTAACCAAAGAAGATGATAGCTGGTTATGGCATAGAAGGTGTGGTCATGTCAACAAGCAGTTGCTGAACAAAATTAGCTGCAAAAGTCTTGTAAGAGGCCTTCCAAATGTGAAATTCGTGAAGGACAAAGTATGTGAATTTTGCCAAAAAGGAAAGCAGTCCAAAAGCTCATTTGAGTTAAAGAATGTCATTTCAACAAGGAGATCACTTGAACTTTTGCATCTTGATTTGTTTGGTCCTTCAAGAACTGTAAGTATTGGAAACAACTCTTATGTTCTTGTTATTGTTGATGATTTCTCAAGGTATACTTGGACACTTTTTCTTTCTTCAAAAGATGAAATTTTCCATGCTTTCAAAAGATTTGCTAAGATCATTTCAAATGAAAAAGATTTTAAAATTGTTTCTTTAAGAAGTGATCATGGGACCGAAGTTTCAAAATATGCATTTTGAAAAGTTTTGTTCTAAATATGGCATATCTCACAACTTTTCGCACCTAGAACTCCACAAAGAAATGGAGTTGTTGAAAGGAAGAACAGGACTCTCCAAGAATGTGCAAGGACAATGTTGAGTGAATCAAAACTTCCAAAATACTTTTGGGCAGATGCAGTCTCAACAGCTTGTTATGTACTCAATAGAGTGTTACTTAGACCAATACTAGATAAAACACCATATGAGCTTTTGAATGATAAAATTCCTAGTATTGCATATTTCAAAGTCTTTGGATGCAGGTGCTTCATACTCAACAATGGAAAAGCATCATTAGGTAAATTTGATGAAAAAGCTGATGATGGTATTTTCCTTGGTTATTCCATGACTAGCAAAGCATACCGTGTTTTCAACAAAAAGAACCTAACTGTGGAAGAATCTATTCATGTTGTTTTTTATGAGGTCTTATGCCAAAAAGAGAGAAAAGGTAACTCTCTTGCAGGGTCTGATGATGAGAAGACTGAGAAATCCGAGAAGAATGAAGATCATGCAGAAAAATCTGCTGAAAATGACAGACAGGATGAACCAGTCGACTATAACCCTGGATCAGTCGACTACTCTACAGCATACAATGCATTATCCAAATCCTGGAGAACACAGAAAGGATTGTCTCTTGATAACATCATTGGGAATGTTGAAAAGGGAGTAACAACTCGAAACTCTCTACATGAATTCTGCAATCACATGGCATTTGTTTCTCAAATAGAACCTAGAAATATTCATGATGCATTGCTTGATCATAATTGGATAACTGCTATGAATGAAGAGTTGAATCAGTTTGTTAGGAATGATGTTTGGCATCTAGTACCTAGAAACAATGAAATGAATGTAATAGGATCAAAGTGGGTTTTCAAGAACAAACTAGATGAAAATGGTGTAATAACTAGAAACAAAGCTAGACTTGTAGCAAAAGGGTATAATCAGGAAGAAGGCATTGATTATGATGAGACTTATGCACCAGTTGCTAGATTAGAAGCCATTAGGTTATTGCTTGCATTTGCATGTCTTAAAAGCTTCAAACTCTATCAAATGGATGTTAAAAGTGCTTTTCTTAATGGTTTTATAAATGAGGATGTGAATGTTGAACAACCACCTGGTTTTGTTGATTCTAAGTTTCCTAATCATCTTTACAAACTCAAAAAGGCATTGTATGGTCTTAAACAGGCACCTAGGCAGTGGTATGAAAGACTCACAACCTTCCTCATATCACAAGGTTTTAAAAGAGGAGTTGTGGATAAAACACTTTTTACAAAGAAAGCTGTCAATGATCTTATACTTGTGCAGATTTATGTTGATGACATTATCTTTGGATCATCTAATCCCTCTCTTTGCCAAGAGTTTGCAGAATCAATGCAAGGTGAATTTGAGATGTCTATGATGGGAGAATTGAATTTCTTCCTAGGTTTGCAGGTCAAACAGTTGGAGAATGGAACCTTCATAAACCAATCTAAATACTGCAATGAATTGCTGAAGAAGTTCAACATGGAAAGCTGCAAAGAAGCCAATACACCAATGTCCTCAAGTTGTTATCTTGATATTGATGAATTGGAAAATCAGTTGATGCAACTATGTATAGAGGCTTGATTGGATCCTTGCTATACATCACTGCTAGCAGACCTGACATCATGTTTGTTGTATGTCTATGTGCAAGATTCCAAGCTAATCCAAAGGAATCACATCTCACAGCTGCAAAACGAATTTTGAAGTATCTCAAAGGAACTGTGAATGTTGGGCTATGGTATTCAACTGGTAATGAGTTAAATCTGGTTGGATATACTAATTCTGATTTTGCAGGTTGCAAATTAGACAGAAAAGCACCAGTGGAACATGTCACTTGTTTGAAAACTGCTTAATTTCGTGGACAAGCAAGAAACAAGCATGTGTTGCACTTTCCACTGCAGAAGCTGAATACATAGTTGCTGGTAGCTGTACTGCACAGATTCTGTGGTTGAAACAACAGCTAAGTGATTTCAATTTGCATCTTTCTGATATCTCAATCTTATGTGATAATACCAGTGCAATCAACCTAACTAAGAATCCTATACAGCACTCTAGAACTAAGCACATTGAAATAAGGCATCACTTTATAAGAGATCACATAGAAAAGAAGGATTGTAGGATTGAATTCATCTCTACAAATGATCAATTAGCTGATATTTTCACTAAGCCTCTTGGTCGTGATAGGTTTTTCAAACTTAGAAATGAATTGGGTATCCTGAACATCAATCATATCTCTTAAAATTTCTTTTGCTGAGTTGATTAGTTTGTTAATTCCATGAATTAGTTGGCTTATTTCATTAAACTGACAATAATATCTTACTGTTGCAGAATTCAGTGTGTTAATTTCGTGAAACAATCGATTTATTTCATTTAAATGACAACAGTGCTTTACTGTTACGAAAATAACTTGCTTATTTTCAGGAAATAACAGGCTTATTTCATTAATTGTATCTGCAGATGATGTTTGAATCAGAACAAACCCATTAATTGCTTTGACTAACAGACTAATCCCTGTTACTGCAATTAAATTCAATTGTAGTTTCAAGAAATCAGTGTTTAATCAAATCAATTTTAGTCATATCTGTACAAGTTGCGTTTTCTGTGTATTTTCATTCAAAGCATGAACAGTTATGGGTGCATGTGTATTCACTTTATTGGGGTTTCAGAATTGGGTTTCCATTTCTCAATATATTCTCTGCATCTTCTGAGAACTGTGCATCTGTGGTTGAGTCTGAATCTATTCAAAATATTTGCTCATTAATTCACAGTTGAACATGCATACGTTTCTCCTTATATTGTCCCAATGCATCCGCACATTACGGACTTAAACCAGCTTCTCTCTACATTCTCAGTATTCTCGCATACCGTCTTTCATTTCAGGTTTACAATTTGAAATGTCGAACTTTGAGCATGGTGGTAGTGATGACTCGGATGCGCCTATCTGAAATATGTTTCAAAGGTCGAGAAGATCACCGAGGAACGTAACATCATCACACACAATTGCATCTCAATCTGGGAGAGCAAACAGAGGCTCAACATCCGGAACTCAAGCGCATCCCATCCAGTATTCCGAATCAGACGACTGAACCTTCGAGAGAAGGTTTCCGAAAAGATACAAAGTAAGTGGTCGACTTCCTCAACGAATGAATCCTCCTCCTCCTCCTTCTCCACCTGCAGAAGAACCAAATGAAGAAACCGAGTCTGATGATGAAGAAGAAGAAAACAACGAGGTTGTTGTATCAGTAGAACACCGAATGCAGATGAAGCAAATCCTTACACCAAAAGTACTCAAGTTCAGCTGGCTGGAAAATGAGAACCTGGTCTTTGTGAGAAACTCTCTCCATGCACAAGGTCTCCAGCAATTTGTAGAGCTTGAAGGTAATTTCTACATTGACCTGGTTAAACTCTTTTATGCTAACATGAAGGTAGAAAACAATGCACTTGTTTCACAAATAAGAGGCAGGGAAGTGCGGATCGATAACAGTCTTTGGAGAAGAGTTGCTGGTTTAAGAAATGATGGAATCAAAATAAGCAAAGGAAACACTGGATCAGTTCCAAACTTCAACAAGGAAGCCGTGTACAAAGATTGCCTGCGCTACTGTGATGAGGCCAAGATCCTCAAGTATAATGTAGGAAGAATGAAGCGTGACGAGAGGCTCCTGGCTTTCCTTCTTGCGTGGCAGCTCATACCCAGGGGGAGCAATCACGCACAGCTCATGGAGGAAGATTTAGCTCTGATACATTGCCTGAAAAATCGCATCAAAGTGAACTGGATTTATGTGATCAAAGGTCACATGTTTAAGGCCAAACGTCTGAACGATCACAAGCTGCCATATGCCATCCTGATCTCCAAATTTTTGGACTACTTTAGCTTTCCCACTGAAGGTGAAACAACCAAGATTGTCAATCATAAAAATATGTTTGATAACTACTACCTTCACAAGATGGGACTCACTAAGACAAATGGTGAATGGACGTATGAGGCTGGAGCATCATCATCTGGTCATGGAGCAACCTTCACAGCTGGAGCTTCAAATCAACCGGATTATGCAGCATATCAAATGGTTCCCTATATTGCACCTCCTACTTACCAGGGAGTTCCAATGTCAGAGTTTGAATAAATGCTTATTTCAAGGCTTAATGTACTAACCTCTATGCAGCGTGATACCCACGAGACTATGGTAGCCAGATTCACTAGTGTTGATACTGAGATTGACTTAATCCAGAGACAGCTTGCAGAACTCCAAGTCACGGTGGAAGGTTTTGATGGCTTCAACAATCAAACAACAACTGCTATGGAAGAAGACGAAGCTGATGATGATGAGGATGAAGAAGATGATGAATGACCTGATCTGATGCTGTTTTTATATTTTCAGCTTTATTTTTCTGCATTAAGAACAATTCTGGGTCTGTAATATTTTGCATACACTGTTTTTCTGCTTAATCTGCACTTTTTGAACACTCTATAACTGTTATACCTGTTATTTGCTAATGTCAAAGGGGGAGATAATCTACCATCTTTTCTCTTTGTGTTTGTTTTGTTTTGCAGGTTGACATCATCAAATAGGGGTAGTTTGTTGATGATTTAAGATTTGATGATGTTTATTTAGCTTTGATGATGTTTATTTAGCTTTGATGATTGTGTTTATATTGTGCTGGATGTGTGGTTAATGTTTCTGCAATGATTTAGGATTACTAGAGATGTTAGATTACATGTAAATGATTAATCAAATGAATAATAATAAACTGCTGTTTTTGTTATTCATCAGTTAGTCTACTAATTTTGTTGCTCTAGTCGACTATTTTCATTAAATGTACCAGGAATACAGGTTTAATGAAAATAACCAACTGGTCTGAGCCTTCAGTCGACTATTATGTTCCTGACACACCTTATGCAGAAAACGTGCAGAACGCGGGTTTATTATTTTCAAAAGGAGAAGACCCATTGCATTTCAATTGTCCTATAAATACAACATTCAAGGATGCATCAACGAGCGAAAGAATTGAAGAGAAAGCTCTCAAGTGCTGCATACATTCAGAAGAAAAAGATTTCTACAAGAGTTTTTTGTTTTTACTGTATACTGTCAAGATTTTCTTTCTTTCACTGTATCTTGTATTCTTTGATCTCGGGTTAGAGATTCGTAGGTGGGTTTTAGAACCCTGTGTCTGTGATTGGGGTGATCACAGTGACTCAGTGTGAGTCAGTGGGTGTAGAGCTATTCTATAATGTTTAGAATAGGTTCTTTGATTTTCTTGTAGTGTTCAAGAAAGGATTTGTTGTAAAGAATACGATTTTGATAGTGATTAGGATCTGTGGAGTTGCAGATCACCAACTGGATGTAGTTCTTGCATAAAGAACGAACCAGTATAATTGTTGGGGTTATATTTTCTCTTCCTTCATCATCTGTCATATTCTGTAGTAAGAACTAACATACTATTTCGAGATTATCAGTCGGCTAATTTTCAGTAAACTGCACCATTAAATTTTCTGATACAAAAAAGTTTTCAATAGAGCTATATATCAATTCAACCCCCCCTTCTTGATATAATTCCGCTTCTAACATATGAAATATTTGAAAGGTAGAAGAGAAGTTACAATAAGCCTTTTGTGACTTATGGTAAGCTAAAAGGACAATTGGTAACCTAAGAAGACACGTTTGATTAACTCTGTTAAAAGTTTGTCGATACTTGAAATTAAATAGTGATCAAAGAATGTGGATTCAAATTCACAAGAATTGAACAAAAATGTGAAGAAAAAATGAACCTAGTTATTTAGGACCAAAGATAGAAAACATATCATATCTATTTTTCATTAAATATAAGGTTTTTGCTTCCTAAACCCGTGATTTCTACTTGCACCTTATACTAACAGTACAAAAATTGAAATTTCTTTTCTCATTACATCCACGTTGTAATTACATCCAATTGTAAACTGAGATGTGAGCGGAGATGGAAACAGACTTTTGTGTGAAGTAGTCAAGCGCAAAAGGATAGGACTTCATCGAGGGATTGTTGTGGAACTCATTTTGGCTTCAAAGTTATGTCTAGAATTGTAACTAGGAGTTTGGGTTCCCTTTGCTTCCTAATAACGGAGATCCTTCTTCTTGTTCTCCATTTCCTTCGAGCTTTGGCAGGTGCTGCTATTAGCAAAAGTGAACGCGAGGGGAGTGTAAGTGTTTTTTGTAACTTCTTTTTACCTATTACCTAATTCATAAAAATCCTACATTGTCCACTCTATAGCATTTCTAGATTATGTAATCCAGAAAAAAGGGGTGTATGTTTATGCAATATTTCTTATTGGTCATTCTGGAACATTTTTCCAGATTTTTGTTTAAGAAAATTTCTGGAATAAGTAATCCAGAAGTCACCATTCAAATAGACCATGAAAGATAGAATAATCATTTTAAAAAGGATTAAATATGTATTTTCATCTTTAAACTATATAATGTTTTGTCCTTTTAAGTGCAAGAGATGACCAAACAACTATTTTAAATGAGAATTAACATCCTTTGTTGGGAAGGATGTTTTACATGATTTTATAAAATGTAGGACGAAATAGGCATATAATTTGGTTCAAAGAGGAAATTAAATTTTTAAAAATAATTCGAAGATGAAAAGCATATATTTAACTCTTTTAAAAATTACTGGAGTGCAGATAGTAATTGTGAAACATTTTGAAAACATAATTACATACATGATAAATATAGGTGCTGATAATTCATCTAATAAAAAAAATTAGTTAGAGATAATAAGAGGAACAATTATTCCATATATTTAAATATTGAAAATAAAATTTTGGAGATTAATAACAATCATTCTTTTCTAAATGAATATGAATTTTTTTCTAACTCTCTAAGTTGACTTGGAGCGACATTCATTGTCATCAGAGGGGGTCAAAAGTCTAGCTGCTTGAAAAGTATTCAGATATAAAGGTGAAGTTTACAACATCAAGTACATATCTCTTATACACTCTATTTGAGGTTGAACATTCCTCGATATAAAGAAGCAAACAACTCTCCTATGGTAATAAATGTTGAAGAATGTTGAAAACTTTTCAACTAATTCTTTTGAGGTATTTTTAGAGGGATATGTATCAATGTAACCAAATACGTAATTATACTCAAAACTCAAGATGAGAGGAAACTTTTCTTTTTTCACATACCTTAAGAGTACTTAGCTCAACTCGTGTCTTATCCTCTTAGTTAGATTATTTACACTTTCACCTTTTTTTAGTTTAAACATGATGGTTGTAAGCTCAATCAACCTCCACCATTGAAGAAGCTTCCATAATATTAATGTTATTAGAAAGAGGGGTCAGGACTTCCATACCATAAAATCGCCTTTAAGGAGAAAGAGTTAAAGATAGACTCTTCTCCAATATTAGCAAACTCCCTTTGAACAAGGGGGTTACCACCCGAAAGGAAACTAGAAAATGAAAAAGACATGATGGATTGAATGTATCTAATTTGAAGAAAGGGAAGAACGATAATTGAACCAAAGAATGTAAGTAGAAAAGCATATTAAACAAGGAAAGACATTTGTGAATGATGATTAAGTATTTTTTCAAACCAGTACTCCAAATCATCACTTCGTTAAGTAATATGTTTAATGAAACCAAACATTCTCCACTTAAATGTTGTGAAGTTTTATAATATTCAAAACTTCTCTTTTAACAAATATAAAAGAGAAGCATTAAAAATATAAACACACAATAATTGTTCATAAATATCAAAATTTATTAATACATATCAATTGTTACATTTAAACAATCATAAAATATATAATTCAATAAGTGTACCTCGTCAAAATTGTTCGCCTTCATTAAGGAAAATTTAACCATTCACTTCCTTATTTAAATAATTTTAGAAACTTATTTAAATAAATTTAGGAACTTGTGTAGCTACTCACCTTCGAAATACTTCTATTCACAACATAATATAGTTTAAATATTACTAATGATAAAGTTGATTTTAACATTTCTGAACTCAATGATCTTGTGAATTAGATATTAGACTTAGAAAGAAAATTCAGTATTAACAAAATATTATGAGTAGAGCTGGTGGAAAGACTGTAACTTAATTTATATTTATGTTATTGTTTAGTTTCATTCATGGATATTAAAAGAACCCTATAAATATAAAGTCATCCATTCAATTCTTTTTACTCACTTGCTATTGTTATTATTGCGAAGTTTTAATTAATTTGGGTAAGAGAATTTTATGTAGGTGATCTATTATTTAATCTTAAGACATTCTAGCATTTTTATTATAAAAGTAAAAGGAAAATACCAAAATTATTTATGATTAAATAATACTAGAAATATTTTCAAAATTTTAAATATATAACTTATTTTCTCAATCAATATTTAAAATTTATATCTATTTTTTAAAAGCGAAAATTAAGAAGTAATAATTATGGTCACCTTAAAATACATTTAAAGTTGAAGTGAAATATAATAACATATACTTTAAAAAAAGTAAAAATATATTATTATATATATATATATGAAGAAGTTTAAGAAGATACATTACTTTCCATCTCTGCTCACAGTAATACTAAACCAACCGCAGCAGTTTCATCAGTGGCTGCTCCAAAAGGCAATGGCATCAGCGTCACCGCCTTCTCCTTTCCTCCTCCTTCTCACCACCGCTATCTCCCTCTTCTTTCCCCTCTCCGTCGCCGTTCACTCCACCAACCCCGACTTCCACCCTCTAATGTCGTTCAAAGCCGCTTCCGACCCTTCCAACAGACTCGCCCACTGGAACTCCACAGCCTCAAACCCCTGCACCTGGTACGGTGTCTCTTGTCTCCGTAACCGTGTCTCCCGCCTAATCCTTGAAGACCTAAACCTTACCGGCTCCATCCACCCCCTAACCTCCCTCACCCAACTTCGCATCCTCAGCCTGAAACGCAACCGTTTCAACGGCCCCATCACCTCTCTCGCCAACCTCACCGCCCTCCGCCTTCTCTTCCTCTCCCACAACAATTTCTCCGGCCACTTCCCTGCCGCGCTCACCTCTCTCTACCGCCTTGATCTCTCACACAACAGTCTCTCTGGCGAAATTCCCGCCACGCTCAACCGCTGGCCCCACCTCCTCACCCTCCGCATCGACTACAACCGCCTCCGCGGCCGCATTCCCAGCAACATCAACCTCTCTCATCTCCAAGATTTTAACGTCTCAAACAACCTGTTAACTGGTCAAATACCGGAATCGCTCTCGGTTTTCCCCGGATCCGCGTTTTCTCACAACCCCTCACTCTGTGGAGCTCCCTTGCGTGAATGCAAAGGCAAAGCAATCATCCCAGCCCTCGCTTCCCCGTTGAAGCCGAGAAACGACACCGTTTTTGGCAAACCCGGCGGCCGGGAGAAAATAATGAGGGTGATGGTCTTGATCGGTATTGTGGTGGGCGACGTGCTGGTGCTGGCTTTGGTGTCGCTGCTTCTCTACTGCTATTTCTGGAGGAACTACTCTGCTGCTGCAAAGTTGAGAAATGAGGGAAAAGAGAAGACGAGTTGGAAGATGGTGGATGAGTATAAGGGTAGTGGTGGTGGTGGTGGAATGGTGTTTTTGGACGGGGTGAGGAGGTTTGAGTTGGAGGAGTTGCTGCGTGCGTCGGCGGAGCTGTTGGGGAAGGGTGCGTTTGGGAGTGCGTATAAAGCCGTGCTTGACGACGGAACTGTGGTGGCGGTGAAGAGGCTGAAGGAGGTTAGTGTCGGAGGGAAGAGGGAGTTCCAGCAACGAATGGAAGTGGTTGGAAGGTTGCGACACTCGAATGTTGTTAGTTTGAGGGCTTACTATTTCACCAAAGATGACAAGTTCCTCGTTTCTGACTACATGTGCAACGCCAGCTTCTCATTCCTTCTCCACGGTAACTAATGTCTTTTTACATTTATTATTATTATTATTATTATTATTTAACATTTTATAGAACATTGTTTTGTTTATGGTGTCAAATTATTGTTTTGTTTAGCCATAGTTATAGCAAGAAAAGGAGCATGAAGGAACACCACCTAAATTATAGTGTAATGAGTAGGACAGCCATGCATGTAGGGTACCCAAATCAAACCACTTAATTTTTTTGTTTTTAGGGTAGGGGCCCACATTGATCATGTTGGACCATGTTGATTTGTTTGCATCACAAGATCAACAGCTCCTTCTTCCTTCCTTTCCTCTGCTTTTTCCATCAATTTCAGACAAAACAAATGGTTAAATTAGCATCCATACTATATATACTACACTTGTGTGTTAGATTCTTTTCTTATAAAAGTAGGAAAAAGAACAGAGAATAATACTTCATATGTTTTCTCCTTTGCTTTTTGTTCTTTTCCAAAACAACCTTCGCCCTTTTGCTTTTATCTTTAGCTATTCAACACTCAGAAGCTAGATAAAACAACAAAGTAGCCCAACCACAACCTTTCAACCCTACCCTTGTAGAAAACTCAGATGCCCATGCTTTAGGTTTGGTGGAATAACATGAAATTATAATGAATTATAATATATATATATATGGATGTAAATCTATCTTACTAAATTTGTTTTATGATTTTTTTTAAATGATGGTATTAAAAAATAATTAAGGTATATTTTAGTGATATTAGTTCAACCTATTACAACCTTTTATGAGATTTCTTTGTTTTCATGCTACATGTTTCTTGAAGTAAAAAAAAGTTATTAGATATAATACATAGGTAGATATAATTAGTAGTCTAATTTTGTAAAGTTAGACTAGATTTAAATTTCACTTCCATAAAAATATAGATAAAACATAATAAATTTTCTTTAATTTTAATAAATTTATATTCGGAAAAGTTACATTAAAATGTTATTTTATTGATAAAAAAAATCATATTAAAACACTTTTGTTTTTATTTTACTTTTTAATAAATTTTATTATTTTGTTCTATTCATCACTTTTTCCTTTCAATCAATCACAATTTTGGTTAATAGTATGATAGTATACCATATTAAACAGGGAAAAAGCCACAGCATATGAAATTAAGACACTTAATGGCATTTTCTTCTATTATATTTAGATTATGTATACTTTTACTTTTAAAATTCAGTTATTAATTATGTCTTTTAAATTTAAATTAATAAATTTTAATCTTTAATTCATCTTCCATCTAAAACTGATAAACTCCCCCGTTTTATACCTACACATTTGAGGTGTTACGATGAATTAAAAATTTTAGAAATTAAAATTACAGTCAAAATTGAAGATAAGCAGTGAGGCTATAAGACTTGAACAGTAGATAATATGATATTTTTAGTTGATTAAAATTTGATGTTTTTTATAAATAAATATAAATTTAATTTGTAAAGAATTTGTGTGTAAAAAAGAGCTTAATAAAATTAGATTAAAAAATAAAAATAAAAAGCATATCGAAAACACTAAAATTATAATCGAAGCTTATAATTAATGTGAGAAGTCTTTGCATAAATAATGACCGAGATATGTTATGTTTACCTGATCTTCTTTCTCCCTTACAATGCGAAGAAAATGATCAAATTTAAATAAATAATACTGCTTAAAAAATCCCTCCCAAACTTATTCTCTTGCATTAATTAAAATTTACTAAATCTCTTAAAAAATAAAATTTACTAAATATTAAAATACTGTAGTGAAAAATAATTAAATAAAAAGACAAATTCAAGTTATATATTTTTAACAAATTCAACTAATGTATAAAAAAATGTGTTAGAAAATATGATTCCACGCCTTTTTCAGTTAATTACTTTACTTGCTTACATTTTCTCAATTTTGTTCTCATGCTTCATTCTTCTACTTATCATCTTCATCATCATCAAAATATGAGAAACACTACACTGGCCCTTTTTATTAATTGTTAAAAAATACTATTCTATTTATCTGTTTAAAAGAAATTTCTGTAAACTTTTTAAAAAATATGTTAAATTTTAAGAAATGATGGGAAGAATTAGCGATATATATATTTTTTATGCCTATATTACATAACACTAATTAATTCATTATGTACTAAATAAAATATTAAATGATAATTTAAATTAGAATATTAGTATTTTGATACAATGTTTGTATTTATTATTTCAGAAAAAATCTATATGTTGGTAAATAAAATATTATTTATATATCTTAATTGAATATTAGAAATTGAAAGTGATTATTGAAAATTTTGGAAGAATAAAAATTGAAGAAAATCACTCTAGAAAAATAAAAATAAAAATTGACACTTTTTTGTAAGAATTGAAAAATTATTATAAAATTATTTATTTTTTTTATTATAAAAAAAATTATTGAACGAAAATGATATGTAGTGTGATAATATATATAGTGTGGGGGTTTGGGAGGGGCAAAAGCGTAAAATGAAAAAATCAGTGTGATACGACAGGTAATCGAGGACCAGGACGGACCCCACTGGATTGGACAACGAGGTTGAAGATCGCAGCTGGAGCGGCACGAGGCGTAGCATTCATTCACAATCATAACCTCACCCACGGTAACATCAAATCCACCAATGTTCTTATTGACGTGGCAGGCAACGCGCGCGTCGCGGATTTTGGTCTCTCCATCTTCGCCACCGCCTCCACTTTAAGATCCAACGCCTACCGCGCGCCAGAGGTATCGGACGGTCGCAAGCAGACCCAGATGTCTGACGTGTACTCCTTTGGCGTTCTATTGATAGAGATGCTGACGGGTAAGTGTCCCTCCGCCGCAGACTGCGGAGACCAGGCGGCGTTGAACCTTCCTCGGTGGGTCCGATCGGTGGTGAGAGAGGAGTGGACGGCGGAGGTGTTCGATCTAGAACTGTTGAGCTATAAGGACATTGAGGAGGAGATGGTGGCGCTGCTGCAGATAGCTATTGCGTGCACTGCGACGGAACCTGATGAACGGCCTAGGATGAGCCACGTGGTGAAGATGATCGAGGAATTGCGTGGGGTCCAGATTTCGCCGTGTGATGACGCGTTGGACTCGCTTTCTGAGTCACTCTCCTTGCCTGAAGATGGTGGCGGTGGTGCAAGGGCTAGTCAATGAATACCTAGCATCTGTAAATTAAAACATCAGTGGATATTGATGATTTTTTTCAATTTTTTTCTGAAACTTTTATTATTATTATTATTATTATTATTATTATTATTGGGTATTATTTTGTTTTTAAATTTTTTTCTGAAACTTTTATTTTTATTCTGTCTATGATTTAATGTAAGCTAAGATTTATGTTAGGGAACTAATACGAAATTAATTAAGGTAATGTGAATACTGTGAATAAATTTAAATAATTTGGCAACAACTTCATTTTTTTTAATTTTATTTATTTTCAGAGTTAATATTATGGTTAAAATTAATTTTGGATTCTTATTCCTTCACTTTTTTAAAATTAAGCAATTTTGTTTGATAACATGTCATCTACCGATGTTACATGTTTACAAGTAATAATATTATCAATTACTACTTATTTACAAAATACATTAATAATGAGTTTGACAATTAAATTTAATAAATATTGTTTTGATCGATCTGTTAATATTTTTTTATCAGCAATTAATTGATATATTAATGATATCAAATTGCTTTATTTTGAAAAACTGAAAAAATAAACTTACAATTAAATTTTTATATAGATTAAAATTCTATATCTACAAAACTATAAAAATAAAAAAATGGACGTAAATCTAAAATTAATTATATTTATATTTTCAAGATATTAAATATATTATTTCATTTATTTTTTAATAAATAAAATAGGAAGAATAGTGCTACATACTTTTCATATTATTTTTATTTTCTTGCATTGTTTTTACTACTTTATATAATTTTTAATTAATTTTTTACTTTAGGTTTGCAATTCACAATTTTGTAGTATAAATGAACACCATAATTTGTTATATAAGTTAGTTAAATTCACGTTTAGTTGAGGGTTAAATATGTTTTTAATTTCTGAATTATTTATTAAAATTGTGTTTTTGAGATAAATTTTGAACCAATTTCATTCTTATATTTTATAAACATGTGTAAATGATCTTTGATGATAAATAAAAATATTTTTAAATAAAAAAAAAATGAAAGCAAATGAAAAAAAAAATTAAAAAAACTTAAAAAGTGAATTATAATAAAATAAGAATCGTTTACACAAGTTTAATAAGTCTAAAACTTATCTTAAGAATGAAATACAATTTTAATAAACAAAAGGACTAAAAATATATTTAACTATAAGATATGATTTTTTTTTTCCTAAGTCTTTTATTAAAAAATCCAGAGACATTTGAGAATTTAAAATATAAAATATTAATTAGATTATAAATATAAAATTAATATTTTAAAATATATAAATAATTTAAATTGTTAAATTTTTTTGAATATGTCTAACATTTTTAGTGGAGGTTTTGAATTTAGATATTCATAAAAAAAATCTTTTAGTAAAATCTTTCACTAAACTCATCTTTTAAATATTTGTGAATAGGGTCTTCTACAAAAGATTTGAAAACTATCATCTTAAAATAAAATCTATCACTAAAAACGAATCTAATAAAAAAATTCAATTAAACTTGAATCTTTTCAACCTTATAAATAAAGTATAGGATCACAAGAGCCAAACTTATCTTCAAATTCATGCATATAAAAATCATTATTTGTTTAAGTTAATACGCAATGCCAGTAATTATTTTTAAATATGTGACTTTATGGAACATCTCATTAACACTTCTTATTTTCTTTATTGTTCCTATTGTATTATAGTTATAAGAATCATCATTTCTCTCTTTCTCTAACATTTGTTTGTCAAAATTAATTTTGAAATGTGGTAGTGTTTTTCCATAAAATTTTGATAATGGAAAATAAATTATTTTAAATAAAAATAATAAAAATTTTATGGATTTTTTTGTTTTAACTAACAAGCCAAGTGATGTTTCAATTTAAATACATTAAAGTAATTTTAAAAATATTAAAAAACAAATTTATATCATAATGTTTGAAAATAATGTTGATATATTAATATGATATAATGTTTTTTTTTCTATTAAAAAAATGTTATCTTAATTTTATCAACAAATACTAACAACAATATATTTGACAAAAAATTAAGTCTTTATTATTTATTATTTAAATATTATTAAATAAAGTGTTTACTCATTTAAAGAACAAATATTATCCTAATCATATAATACCAACCACAAGAAATTTAACCAAAAAGTTAAATTTTCATTGTTTATTATTTATATTATTAAATGAATAAATTGATCGTTTAATATAATATGAAGTTGTTGTTCTAAAAAATAAGATCATCCTGATAATTTATTAATAAATACCAACAATAAAAAATTTGATCGATTGGATTTTTCAAAAAAATATACATATTTATATACTACTAAATATGAGTAGGAATGACCGTTAAAGTAGAATATATGACTCATTAGATTTTCTTAAAAACATATAAAAATATAAATAAAAAGTTTTTATTTCTTCTAAATAAAGTTTCACACCATATATGTAGATGGATCTTGATTTAGTTTTTGTTATTGTGAACTTCATGTTGTCGTATGAATAATGTCATTAAAATTTTAAATAGCATAAAACATTTTAATAAAATTCCTTTGGTTCAAATAAGAAAACTAAAAATAACAAAAATATTAAAAGATACATTCAAAACATAATTTAAATATTAAATCTATATACCTTCTGTATATTGATAATTAGTTCAATATCCTATTATTAACAGAAGGGAATGTAATCCATCTTCATAATATTTACATTCTCTAAGCTTGAAAATGAAGACTTATATATTAATAATTAGTTCAATTACCTAATCATTTAACATAAGAATTCAATAAAATTGCAAAGTATCTTATAAAAAAACCAAGAAAATATCTAGAATTCCGGACCAAACCAATTAAAACTTATGAAATATACTTTTTATATAAACATTCCATTTTAAGATTCTAACTAAAAGTCCTTAAAATATTATAGTAAAATAATTTTGATTAAAACAATTTTTAATAAGATTATATACCTTTTTATGTACATAATATATTAAAATAATATTTAAATATAAACTTAAATAAGTCCCAGGTGTATATGATTGATAGTTTCTTTTAGTGTTTAATGAAAGAAATTAGATTAGATATCTAATAATCTATATATGTTTTATCTTTATTTTAAAAAAATATTTATTGATATTTATGTTATGTTGACTATTTTAAAATGATTTTTTATTTTCCTTTTAATCCTTCAAGTTATTTTTTATTATAATACTATTTCAACTTAAAAAGGAAACATAAACAATGTAAATAACAAAAGATACTTAAATCAAAATTTAATTTATGAGGCACTGAATAAAAAACGCTGAGGATTTAAAATAAAATTCATTTTGAAGACATAAAACTTATTTAAACCCTAAATAAATTGAGAAAAAGTTAGCAGTTGTAAAAACAATACCTTAATTTCTGTTTGATTCGAAGCCATAAATTATGGCGACTCCAGAGAATAAGTCTCTTAGAAATAAAAAACAGAAAAAAATATACATAGACTACTTTAAATCTAATTTTCACCCAAATAATTCTTATATTCAATTATATTACATTTAAATTTTAAAAAATAAAAGTAGAATTGCCAAAATGGATGGCCAGTCTGATCAGGTCAGATCCTACGGTCCAAAGTAAGATAAATCTGACAGTCTAGTTTGACCTATATTTTAAAACAAGCCAAAAAAATTTTGTCTTGCCCAATCCTATGTTAGGCCAAGCCACTTTTTGTCTAATTAAAATTAAGAAAATATCACAATATATTACTAATATAATATTTTTATCAGCATTAATAATATATAATATATAACAAATTTATACAAAAAGATTGTTTAAAATTGTTCATATTTGAACAACTTATAAAATAAATTTAAAACGTCTGTTAGACACTTTCAATATAGTCAAACATTTCTAGTTCTTCATAATCTTTGTTTTCTTACTCTCTTCATATTTTTATTCAAAATTATTTCTCTTGTTATTATAGTTGGATCATTAATTGGAAGAGTAACTCCTGATGCTGTCATAGGGAGTAAAAACTCTCCAGTAGTAAATAAAAAAAGCATAAAAACTTATATAATATTTTACAACAATTTTACTTTATATAATTCACTAAATATTAACAAAATAAGACAAACTTCCGTAATGATATAAAAAAACAGAAGTAAATATAGAATTTTAATTAAAAATGTAACAAATGAGAATATAAATTAACAAAAAGTAAAGAAGAACTTAAACTAATGTGAAACAGAGAAGTGGAAGTTGTGATGGAGGCGTGAAACTACAATGGTAAATATAATACAAGGTATGAAGTGCAATAGAAGAAAGGGAAGAGCTTGTAAGAAAGGAAGAGAATAAATGAGTGAGAGAAGAGAGACTCTAAGACACTAGAATTTCTTTCTTGACAATATAAATTTAAAAGCTAAAAATTTTATATAAAAAATAAACGGGTCAGTCCATTAGCCTACGAGCTAGCCTGACCTTATCCCCACTGCTACAGGAACCGGAATCCACATCGGTTTTGGGGATAATTTCACAACGGCCCCAAAACCGACATTGAACAAGGAGACGTTAAAAGTAATTTTTTCAACGTCGGTTTAATTTGAACCGACGTTGAAAATCACATAGCTTACAATGTCGGTTATAGACATACCGACGTTGTAAGTGGACCAAACTTTCAACGTCGGTTGTGCGTACAACCGACGTTGAAAGTGTCTTCTAAAACTGCAATCCAGTTTCTAATTTGCTCATTTTCCCTAAATTTTAGTACCTGCATATCAAATAAACCAGCAAACCAGCCACAATTTCATATATAATACATTTCAAATAGCTAAATTTCAAAGATAGACTCTCTAGGCAAAATGTTTGGTGAAGATATCAGCTAATTGATGTTTTGTATCTATGTATTCTATAATGCAATCCTTAGCTATATGATCTCTAATGAAATGATGTCTAATTTCTATATGCTTTGTCTTAGAAGAAGAACAATTTAAAAAAAGAAAGATTGATGTAAAAACAGCATTATTGGATGGATCTAATCGATCTTGAAAAAATCATAAAAAATAGTTAGACATTGAATTTTGTGTTAATTTTTGTTGTGTTATGTTCTTTTGATGTGTACTTGAATAAAGAGGCCTCACATCCCCCAAAATAATCATAGTTTTGAAAATACAAAATTTAGGTGTAGAAAAACTTCAAACGATCGTAACTTTTGCTATGGACCTCGGATGGAGATGCGTAAAAAATGAAAGTTTTTGGAAAAGACGCAACGAAGCTGTTGAAAAGTCCCAAAAGGGATTTGGGCAAACAAATTTTCAAAAATCCTCCATTTACTATAACTTTTTTATTATTTTACTATTTTTTACCTATTTTCCTAAATTTTGGGCATTTATTTGACTAACTTGCACTTGTCAGAAAATTTTGAAAAAATTTGTGGAGTTGTGTCGTACCAAACAGAGAATTATCAGGCCATTACATCTTAGAAATTTCATAGTTGCAGGTTCTTTTGTCCTAATTGCATCATTTTGCATACGGTTTTTGTCCTAATTCCTCTGTTATTTGACTAAATCCAATTTTTTATACAAAATCAAATACATAAACAACATCAAATAAAGCCCCATGGGCACAGCCAGATCATCATCATCAGAACAATCATCTACAGTCATTTCAATAACCTAATCATACAAACACTATCTACAAAACTAAAAACAATAAAAATAATAAAAAACCCACTAACCTGGCGGCGACAGCGGCGGCAACGGTGGCGGTGGCGGCGAAGGCTGAGGCAAGGCGCAAGGAGGAACGCGCACCGGCGTCGTGCAAGGATGGCGGCAGCGGCGGCGACAAAACCTAAGGAGGAAGGGCGGCACGGCAGGGGGCGGCGACGAGGAAGGAGAGAGGCCGGCGACAGCACCGACGACGAGGAAGACGGAGCGCGCAGAGAGGACGGAGAGCAGATCGAGGGTCGACCACAGTACGAAAAGTGAGAAAGAAAAGGGGAAATAGGTTTTAAAGGGGTTTCTACGTCGGTTGTAATTTATAACCGACGTAGAATATTTTGAATTCTACATTCTACGTCGGTTAAGAAACAACCGACGTAGTAGTGTTGACATTCTACGTCGGTTCTGCAACTAACCGACGTAGAATGTAGAATTCAAAACATTCTACGTCGGTTATACATTACAACCGACGTAGAATGGTCAAATCAAACATTCTACGTCGTTTGTATTTAAACCGACGTAGAATGGCGACATTGATTGCTAATTCTGTAGTAGTGTCCATATAGACATCGAGACAAATGAGTTAAGCTAAAAAAGACCTATTGTTATTTAGGTCACTATCTTATAACCCTAGCTTGACCTTAATCATAGAACATACGGATTGGTCTGTCGGACCAGATCCATTTTGACAACTCTAAATAAAAGTACAATTATAAAAAGAAGTGAGGAAAATATAGGTATAATATAAGAATTGCCCAATCATGAGATGTTCATATAACACCTCCTAAAACAAAAAGTAATAATCCAATGATATAAAAATTTCTAAAAAAACTTTATTTTATGAGTAATCTTTAAATTCATTAAAACACTCAAAAATCATACAATAAGGTGATTAGAATTTCGATTTTACAAAAAATAATGTAAAGTATTGGAAGAATGTTGAAGAAAGTTATGTATCTCTCTATCTTTTTCCTTATTTGATAGGCTCTTGTTATATATACATGACCCGTGTACCAAACCTCATGAGCCTTGTCAACGAAGAGGGCGAAAATTTCCTTGCAAAGAGAAAACAAGCGTTTTCTTGGTTTCCGTTATACTCACATTTCTGGTTCCTCAGATTCTCCAAGAACGGCACCGTAACCTCTGGTCTGACATATTCCGCCGGGTGGCGACCACCCTTTGACCAATCCACCCAAGTCAAACTCCTATTTGAGTTCTTCTCCCAAAACATGATGCTGACGAATGTTGGCAAGTAATGTTCATCAGCGTAGCATGATCCTTTGCACAAGGTTTGAAAAACTGGGAAGTAGGTTCTGTCTGAGACCACTTCCAGGGCAAGGTCTCGGTCCATTTCAAACCACTGAGACCCTTTTCTCCATTGCTGGAGGGTGATGACTGGGGACATGTGGATGCTGTAACGTCCACGGCCAACTGCATTGTCCACGTCGTAAGCCATCACGTGGCTTTGGGTGGAGTTCATCAGGTAAGAGTAGATTGTTGAGAAGTTGAAGAGAGGAATGCAAGACTCTGATATCAGAACGAAGCGTTGGTTTGAGAAATCTAGAAGGGCATTTGCCAGAAGCCGACGCTCTGCTTCGATCATGCTGAATTTCCCCCATTCCACCTCCTGCATTATATTACCACATGTTAGATCTAGGTCTTCTTCTTCTTCTTTGATATCCAAGGTTTTATTAATTTAAGTTTCAAGATTTATTTTGCAGACCAATTTCTTCTTAGTTTCATAAACAATTTAATCTTTATAAACTGGAAACTTTGTCTAGCATTGCTCCTTTTATTTCAAAACACAAAAAATACATTCCTTTTCAGCAAAACTCTATTTTAATAAATTTGTTCAACCTCGTTATTGAATTATTTTGTTTTGAGAAGTTTAATTATCATATAATAAAATATTATAGTATATAAATTAGCAAAGCATATATATATATATATATATATTTGCTTATAAAAGAATGTTTTCTCTTTATAAATTAATTTTGATACAATTAATTGCTCTAATATAAGAAATGAGAGTAAAATTTAAGAAAATAACAATTAAAACAGTTAAAAGCCCCTGGAGATAAAAATCACACAATCGCTATACATAGAAAATCAAGAGTAGAATTAAACAAAACAAAGATGAGATAAGAAAAAAAATGTGAAGGGATTAGAAATCTATAGCCTATTTTGTAAATTTAAATTATAAAGAACTACACAATAAAAAACATACATAACTATATATTAAAACTAACGGAATTATTAACTTCTTTTTCTATCTTTGATGCAATTTCAACTTGCAAAAGGTTTCCTAACTTGTTTGATTAAAATACATCTGTTTCGTAATTTGAGCTAACAAGTGTCAAACTTTTTTTCTTATCATATTTATCTTTATTAGCTTGTTATAATTTCTTCAATATTTTATTTTACACTCATTAGTCATTTTTTTTGTCACAAAAAGTTACTGATAATTTATTAAACATCTATTAATTAGTTTAGCGTCTTCTATCAAACACTAGAATGTGCAATGCCCACAAGAAATACTGATTATTATTATTATTATTATTATATATAAAACAAAGTTAGATTTATTAGTATTATTTTATTTTATTTTTTAATTCATCTCTATTTATTTTTTCTTAATAGAGCATTTATGTTAGAATACACCTTAAGTTATGGATAAGTATCAATATCAAATCAAGAAAGATAAGAGGAACATCTTGACAATTATAAAAAACTTAGGTCTTTTAAAGGCTGTTTATACTTTAAACAAAACTTTTAAATTGTTTTATTTCTATCATTTTTTCTCTTTCTATCCTTTTGTTTATTTATTTTTTACCAAATGATCCTTGTGTTGTGTTTGGTAAACATAGTAGAAAAAGAAAAAAAAAATAGGTATGTGAAAAGAGAAAAAAAGGTAAATTAATAAATAATGAAAAAAATGTGTATACTTTAAAAAAATTAAAAAATTTAAAATAAAATCATAATCAACTACATCATAATATAATTTTCTGTACTAGTTATAGTACCACATGAAAAACATATTACAAAATATAATTAATTATGTTTTTTTGCAACATAAGGTATTATATCATGATAATTAATTTATATTATAAAATAAAATCAGTTACACTACATGTTACACACAAAAAATTATATCTGTCTTTCATCTTTACATACATTTTATTTACACGAGATCAACCTATAATTTTAAGTTTTTTTCTTTTACAATCGTACTCTACCAAAGAGTCAACATTCCTCATTTTTACTCTCTTTTACTTTGTCTTTAATTTTAAGTTTTCTTTTAAGAATCTACTCTACCAAAGAGTCAATTTTTCTTTTTTTTCTCTCTCTTACTTTTTCTTCAAGTCTATTTCGTCTAATACAAACACGTGTCTTACTTTCTCTTCAACTTTATCTGATCTAATACAAACAAAGATTGCATGTTTTTAACTACAAACGCTTCTATTACTTTCTCTTCAACTCTATTTCTTGTAATACAAACACAGACTACATAGATTGGTTCTGGAATGGGGCCTCCTTATTCCCTACACTAGAGTTACACACACGATGATGGATCCTCTACACCATTATTACTGTTAAAGAAATTTATGAACAGAGACAAGGAAAAGAGTTAAAAACTTATTATTTTAAAGTTTTAGATTTAGAAATAATGTAATAAATACTTGTATAAAATGGGGTGACATCTGAACGTTTTCACCAGAACGCTGACAGCTATCTGCTGTCACTTAAATGCCATATGACGCCAGCAATTTGTGCCCTACCTATTTAAGTGTTATATATGTGGTGCTACCAAATGACAATTCAATTGGGTAGTTTCAACTTCGAAATGATAAATTACTTTATTTTAGTTTTATTTGGTTACTTTATTCAGAGTTTTTTAAGTATTTAATTAAAATTTTAATCTAAAAATGAGAAAAAGTTAAGTTTTATATATAAAAATATTACAAACATTCAGTCTCAATAGGAGATGTAATGTTTTATTTTTATGTATTTTACTTATGTTTTATTAATATTAGTAAATATTTCCATAATATTTTAAAAAAATCAATATGTTAAATTTATTCATAATATTTTTTTAGAAAAATTATAATAATAATAGACATAATAAGCTTTTTATCCTCATATTTTGAGGTTTTATACAATATTTTTTTTTAATTTTTTTAATGCAATAGTATGATAACAATCCCTACCTCACAATCACAAAGTGCAATGACAACATTCTCACATTTATCATAAAAATTATATTATTTTTTTAAATCTCAATCATTATTTCTAGTAAGATTTTCATTGGAAAGACTGACAACAAACCATTCAATAACATTTTAAAGTAGATAGAAACAAAAAGGATTAGGGAGAGAAAAAAGGGAAGAAAACTAGATCAGAAGCACCAAAGATACCAACAACTAAAACACATCAAAAGAAAGAGAAAAGTAATGAGAGAAGTGACGGATACCCAACATATAAAAAGAGATGAAAGTTATTGTTGTTAATCTTGCACTATTATTTGTCATAAATGTGTCATGTATAAACTTTTAATGAGTCACGTTTTCAATAAATTAACATTATCAATTACAATTTAATAAAATAGACAAAATTGATAAATTTTAATAAATTTGAGACTTAATTAAAAAAATATAATAAAACTATTAGGTAAAGTCTCAAAATATAGGACTAAAAAATCTATTATGCCATAATAATATCATAATCTAATTGGTTTTGATAATTCATCTCGAAAAAAAACTTTTGTTAAAGAGAAAATTTACTAATATAAAAAGAATAAAAAATTTTATTATGATAAAACTAATAATAGTAAAGATAATTAAATCTTACCTTAAGTAAAAATGAAAAATTAATTTTTTTTTATAAAAGAACTACAAATATTTAATTTAAAAGTTTTGAGGTGGTGACGGTATCAAGATTTTGTGTTAAATTGTGTAATAAGTTTTCAAAGATAAGAAATTGGTTTACTTAAGCAATTATATAATTCTTTTTCTAATTTTATTTTCTGTTATATCATTTTCTTTTCTCTTTCAAAAAACTAGGATTTCATAATACACAAGATAGATTCATTCTACAGATAATGATGGTAGAGAAAGTCTAATAAACTATAAATAAATTTACGTAAAAAAAATGTAACACCACTTTCTATCTAAAAAACAAACTACCAGCTTTGATATAGTGATTAGGTTCATTATGGAAGAATTACAGGTACAGATTGACTTTTTGAGGTTACCAGAGAATATTATCATGTCGCCAAGATCCTTTGACATTGTCGTCGTCTCAGACACTAGGATTGCTAAATTTTGTTTAAGTTAAACTGAACTAGTACCTAACTCAATAACTGCATTAAAAAGGTTGAATTAAATTGTTTTTTTCAGTTTAGTTTTAAAATTATTCTTAAATAAATTCGTTTGAACTGAACTATTATTTATAAAATTAAAAAATATGTTTTAAAATAATATATCTATTGATAAAAGTCTAAATAATTGTTATAATTCAAATAATTTAGTTCTTTTAAATAATTATATTATTCAATCTAATTCCTTCAAATTACTTTTAAAGTTTGATTTTGTTCTTCAACCATTTAAATTTATTTCTATGTATTTTACCTACCTTATCAAGCATGATGCTTTGTTGGTGCCGGAAATCAAACAACTTGATGATGAGTGAGTAGTTGGTTTAATAATTTGATTAAGATTTGGTGTTGTTTGCAATTTAGTGTATAATAAGATAAAGAAAGAAGGAGGTGGAGAGAGGGTAATTTTAAAAATAAAAGAGAGAGAAAAGAAAAAGAATTTTTTCTGAAATTGAATTTTATCATAGTAATATACAATGACATTTAAGTGAATCCTTCATTATGCATACTATTGAAATGAGAACATCAAATTGATCAAAGAACAATACTAACATAAATCCCTATAATAATTTCTCTAAGTTTTTTTCATCTTCATTGTATTCATTGAAGACAATATATATTTTTCTTTCGAGTAAGGTAATTGTAAATGAAAATTAGTAATTGAATAAAGAAAAACTAACCTTGCTTGGGATTCTCCTTCCATGAAACACTGAACTCTCTGGGTCTGAAGCATTGTAAAACGGACTAGAATGCACATAAATAGAGTAGTACTCTTCATGCCCTCTTAAGAATTTTTCCCAAAAAAGAGCCAAAGGCACAAGACCTCTCACCAAAAACATGAAGGCCACCTTGGGGACTCGATCAAAGGGGTATTCACGAATCTTAGGGTTCATTGAAGCTCTCCAAAATAGTTCATCATCACTCATATCATGCACAACATTAGAAGGCGTAATAAACTCCTTTATACCATATTCCACAACATTAGAAGGTTGGATAAACTCTTTCACATCATGGTCGACACTGGAAGGTTGATTAAACACTTCCACACCGTGCTCATCATTGGAAGACTGAATAAACACCTCTAATCGCTTTTTATCAAAGCTAGAATTACATACTTCTAGTTTTTCAATTGGTAAAGGCATTGGTGGTGAGACATTTTCTGATGAAGAGTGTGAGAATTGAGTTATTTGTAAAGTATTACAACTTTTAAGAAAGAAACCAATGATGATTCCAATGGTCACACCAATGACCAAAAGGAGGAGATTGGGAAGGAAATGAACAAGTTGCAGATGAAAATGCTTTGAAATAGAATTTAATGGATTTTGATTAGTTGAGCTCTTCATTTTTAGAAGTTAAAGGTACAAGTCTAAAGGGTTAAAAAGGTAGAAAGTGGATATTCAATATTCCCTAATAAGAATGATTAAAAGAATATATTTGGTAAAGATTTGTTTATGACTTATGGGATTGGTGTAAGACAAAGGTAAGAGAAAAACATTAGAGCCATACTTATCTTCTAATCAAATACATAAACAATCATAAACCACAATAAAACAATAGGAATGGTTGAAGAAATAAAGGATCACCGAAGGTAAAATTGATCTAAAATATGAGAAGGAGAGTTGAAAATTGAGTTAGAGAAAGAGGGTAGAAGTTATATGGCAGAACCGTTATAGATGTAGAGAGATTAAAGTACTCTTTATGTGCCTTGCTTGGCTCCAATTTATGCAAGGGGCAACGAGAGCCATCACAAGGAGTTGCTGACTTCGAAGCCCTTTTTTTTTTCTTCTTAACTTGTGAAGACAAATGTTTTTATTTGCTTGATTTTGGAAACCTGTAGAAAGTGATAAAGTTATATTAAAAATAGATAGATAAATATTTTACAAGACCATTGGGATATAAACTTTATTTTACAAGATGATTTTCTGAAATTAAGTTAAAAATAAATTAACTTACTAATAACGTCATCTATATCTTTAAGTGATTTATTTCTTAACAATGTTTATAGCCATGATTTCAATAAGTAAAACAATAGCATCATAATCTTAGCATAATTTTTATAATTATCACATGTTTATTTTGCTTCAATTCATTTGTTTAGATACATGCTTAAAAGCTATATGAAAATAATTAAAACTAAAGAAAAAAATATTGATTAAAAGAATGGAATAAATAGAAATTGATGTAACTAATGGTAATAAGGTATACTACAAATAGAAATGAAACTTGTGTAAATGTGAATATTTTTTTGAGCTAAAATTATACTCAGTATCTAATAATAGTAGTTATTGCATATATATTGATATAATAACAAATAAAATAAAAACATACTCATTGTCAAGAACATAACAAAAATCAAGAGATAAACAATCTTACTTCTTTTAGGTATAGTTATGCAATTTTAAGGTAACCATTCATTAAAATGAAAATAGTTCAATACTTTTTCTTATAATAATATGGAATCTACTTAGTACTTTCTCTCATGTTACTACTTCCATGTTTGTAATTCTCTAATAGTTGTGTTGTGCAGTAGAAATAAAAGCAACACAAACCTGGTTGTTTTTTGGTTGAACTTTCCACTTAGTAGAGAGTAACTTCCAACCCAACAACCTCCAAAATCACTATGTGATTTTATCACTTTCTAAAATTAGTTAAGACATCTTTCAATAATTTCCATTGACACATTGATCTGCAAATACTTAGCAAATTAGTCATACACATTGTTGATATTCTATGCTATTAAAATTTCCAATCATATTTAAACTCAACAACGATCGTAACAATGAGAAAAAAAACATAGGTTTTGTATTAAACATGAATCTTATGTAAATATCTTTATTTCTTATTTTACTATAGTAATCAATATATAACATCATAAGAGGTCAAAGTTGCACGAATTTTTTAATCCATTTGACACCTTTTCATGCCTAAAAAGGTTGATGCAATAGAATAATATATAATATAACGATCACTAAAAAAAAAAAAGATAGCATAATTTGTTTTTTATAAAATTTGAAGTATCTTACATACGAGTATTTCAATCACTAAGAATCCAAACTTTTATCAAGATGCTAACAATGGACAAAACATTTTACCGACAAGTAATCAGTATAAGTAAATAAGAACAATCTCCGACATTATATTATTGTAATCAAATGTAGTTTCTGATTAAAGCCTTACTATTAAGAAATTGAACATGATCATCTTATGAATGGTTATGTTGGAATATAAGATACATGCAATGGTTACTATTTTCATCGTGGTTATCTTCTTGTTTAAATTGTGCATGCACAATAAATTGAATGTTACATTTAATATCATTAATTATATATTCAATAAAGTTGTCTATATTTTATTTATCAAAATCAATCCTATCCCTCTACATGCTGATTCATGAGTACTAAATTTTGATGCTTTTTTATTCATTTGGAAATCCAATTGGCAAACCAACTAAGAATAAATTAATAAAGAAATGGAAAAAGAGATAGAAAGAAGGAAGAAAAACCACTTACCATGGTTAACCGTAGAGCTTCTTGATTCTGAATAAAGTTCCGCAGAAGGAAGGAAGGAAGAAGAAGACACAATACTCTATTTCTTGTAATTTTATATAATTAAAAACCTAAATAAATTATGGTCTTGTTTGCTAAAGATTAGTTAACAAACTTAGGCTTTAGAAAATTGACCATTTCAATATTTGAATAGAGAAAAGTTAATAGAAAACATATATATTTATAAAAGTGCAAAATATTTATTCATTAGTTGTTTAATTATAAATAAATATTGTTTTAACTTTTCATTTATGATTATAAAAACGCCATTAATTTCTCAAATGATTTTCTAGCTTCAAAAAGCTTTTACGAAAAGAACATAATAAAATAACGTAGTGAATTTGAGAAAAAAAATATAATTTTTATTTTGTCAACATATAAGTTACACTATTTTATCATATTTATTATTTTTAAACCTTTGTACAAAAATTAATGTTTGATCGAAATCACAGTAGCTAACACTAGAAAAAAATAAAGAAAAAAATATAAATTATTTTAAAGTTACTATTATTAAATTTGAAATATCTGAAAAATTCTTTTTGAGAAAAAAAATAGTCTACAAAATCCAATTAAGTTGGGAATTTTTTTTATCGGTAAGAAATGATGAAAACTAAATATATACCCTTAATATATCCATAGAAAATAGGTGTATGTTATATAATTGGGAAACTTTATACTATTATACATACACCAATCCTTCCAATTTTACTTTTATGTTAATCTTTTACCATTAATTAGTGTATATTCATCCCGCAAATGTTATTATAATATAATCTTTTTTAGTAAGATATTAAACTCAAGATCTCTCTTGTATCAAGATCTTTCACTAAATTCTTTTTGAAGACTCAACATGAAAGATTGAGTCTTTGCTAAGATTTATGAAGATATGTAAAAAAATATAAAATATGAAGGGAAACCATAAATAGAATTAGATAAGCCACAACACACAATAGATTCAGTTATAAAAAGAAATATTACTTAAGATCTAACTGAAATCTACTACTATTAAAGAAAAAAAAAAGAAATGAGATCTTCTTAAATTTTATATCTACATGTCATAATAATAGGATCTACCAAAAAGCACTCTAAGATTTTAAAATAATTTTGTATCCATTAATTATCTTCAAACAAATAAATTAAATTACTTTATTTGAAATTGGTGGTTTGTTGCAAACATGCATCGCAAGTTAGCTTATCCACTATTAAAATATACTTTTTGGTTTTTTTAAAAGGAGGTTGAAAAGAATGTTTTTTTAGGGACTAAGTTCTTATTTTATTTATTACGAAAAGAGATTAAGTTGTGCTATATAACACGATTTTAAATGAAAAAGTCATGTTATGCAGTATGATTTTTGTTTAATTTTTAAATTTTTTTAAGTGAAGTCGTACTACGTAACATGACTTTAGTTCAATTTGTTTTTGTTTTCTAATGAACTTGTGACTTATCAAAACCATACTTTTTAATCAAATATTTACAAATTTCTTTATGTTTGCTCCATTAAATATTTTTTTCAAACTCTAATCCCATTGCAAATAGGGGTGGCAATGCGGGGCGGGTTGTGCAGGCCGACTCGCAGTCCGCTGTCAAAATATGTGAGGTGGGTTAGACATTTTAGTCCGCTAGTTCACATAGGCCCGTCCCGCATAACCTACAGTTTGTGCGGGCTAGCCTGTCCTATCCTACGACCTGCATAATATTCTTTTTTATTTTTTATTATTATTATTTTTTAATTTTTTTATTATTATACATTATTGTGTGTGTTGAATATCATTAAATATTTTCATTCATTATTTGATAAATACCATATATTTAGAATTGTAAATTTAAATTTTATTTTATAGTCTAATTTAATATATTTTTTCATAATATGTTTCCTTAATTACTTGTAATAAATAATAACGTTTCATTTTGTAATTGTTATACTTTGATTTTGCATTATACTCAAATTTGGAATTAAAAATTATAAAAGATATTTTAGATTTATTTTTTATTTTTTTTGAATTTTGTGTGAACCGGTCTACAAACCCTCAAGCCCACATCTATGCAAGGCAGACCAAACATTTTAATTTGTGTTTTTTATGCGTGTCGGCCCGTACCGGTTCATTTTCGACAGACTAAATGTGGGATGGACCAACACTTTTTTTAATGAAACTTTGGTCCAATTATAAACACACATTACCAAAGGGTGTATAAAAAATCATCCAAGGAAATTCAAACAACATCTATAAACTAAAATATATGAATTTGTAATGATTTTGTAATATGTTATTGTTCACATGTGAGAAATCATTCATAAGGTACACAATGACGAGGACATACATTGTAACTGTACTTTTCCACCACCATGTTATTGACTAGGCAAAACAAACCATTCATTGAGACAAACAATGTTACTATTTATGCATGTAAATTTTTTTTATGTTATCAAGTGCTGCCACTAGTTCTAAGTAAATGTGTTTTCATGTGCAATATATATATATATTACTTTGTTGACAAAATTAGTTATTCATTTTTGAAGGGCATATCTTTAAGACACATAATTGTTGCCTTTATAAATTTAAGAATCCAAACCAAAATGAACATGCACAAAAAACACACAAATGCACGTCTTACTTCGTCTTATAATAATACTATGAATAAATTAGACATCTCCAACACTCTTAATTTCTCAAATTCCTTTTTTCTAATTGTTTATTCCATTACAAAACCATGAAAGGATTACTTCTAATGTGTTACTTATAAAATGTTTAGATCCCTTAGGATTGCACATTAAAATTTTAAAAAAGAGATTTAAAATTATAAATAAAAATTCTTACACAAAGAAATACCAACAAACTAAATGTAATCACGTGCTTATGTATCATAAACTTAATTATTTAGCAATATCAGTATATTACACTAGATTATTTGAAGTTTCAATTATCTTCCTTAATATTTATCAAATGGTTTGTTACACTTATAAGGTTTATGAAAAATAATTATATCCCCAATACACTAGACAAATGAAAACATTGAGATAGCTTTCAGAATTTTTAACTACCTTATTGTACAAATTAATGTTTTTTTTTTCAATTGTTCTTTGGTGTAATTTAATTTTTATTTATCATTCCTTTCATTATCTTAATTAATGATATTTGTGCTTTTAATATTATCAATCATATAAAAACAATTTTGATGAAATTATTAAATTAATTTAATTCATTATTGACTTTTCCACACACATATATATAATTCCATTTATTATATACTTAACTTAAAAAAACGTATTTAATTATAAATTTGTTTAAATATTTAATAACAATTTTAATTAATATTTGTTATTTTCAAGTAAAAATAATTTTCATCAAATTATCAAGTTAATTTAATATATGTTTTACTTTTCTATGTATCTATCACTCTATTAACCAAATAAACTTATTTAAATTCTCAATATATTTAATAAGATTATAAACTATTAATAATTTTAACTAACATATTAATTAATTTAATTTTAAAAGTTTTATTTCCTTTTCTATTTTAGAAAATGAAAAAAATCTAGCCAGAATGCGATCTTTCCTGCGCATCCATGAAAAACGAAGACAAGAATTTGTTTCTCAAACACCGAAATCTGTTCAACTTTTGGAAGTGTGCTAGATGGTTAATCTTTTCTTAGAGTATGCTAACTGCGAGTTTTATCGCTAAGTGTACTGCGGAACAAAATCTGCATTTGGAGACGTATTTGTCTTGGACGCAGTATGACACCAATTGTTTTACCATTTTTGCGTGTTAAAGTATCCAAACTTAACAGATAACTGCGGCGGCGGTGGCAAGTAATTGCGGCGGCCGTGACAACATATTATCACAATCTGACACAATGAGTTTCTGGACAAGTAATCCTCACGGCTATCGATCGCGTATGGAGTAAGCTTCTTTTTTTTCCCTTCTTCAAGACCCATCAATTGCAGCCACTGAAACTGAACCCAAGAGCCAAGAAAATCCTTTTTTTTCCTCACAAAGAAGATTGGAAGATCTCGTCCTTTGTGGGTTTTTCACCGTTTCGTTTTCGCTGAGCGTTGGAACCCTGTTTCAATTTTTTTAATCTTAAAGTGAATTAATCCGGAAACTGGAGAGAATCTGATTGCTCCAAAGACCCAGAGAGAGAAGAAAACGAGTCAACGAGAGAGAAAAAGAGTAGAAATAACCCAACAAATTCCCATTCTTTTTCAACTTTCAACTCTTGAGACCAGACACTTCGTTGAATTTGCTAGACAGTTTCCCATTCCTGAAGAACACGTTCCAGCCCCTTCGTTAGACCAATTCGCCGCATAAACAAAACCCTTCCCTCAAGTTAACCCCCGAACAAAACCCTTTCTTGGAAACTGGAATTGTATATAAAGAAACAAGTTCTTAAGATCTGCCATGAAAATAATTCCCTTCCCTTCTTCAGCAAACTAAGGAACTATTTACCTTCGACTTTGATAAATTACATTGTCGGATTCTATTATGAGTAGCAATGACGAAACTTCTTGTGGTAGTCTCCACATTAGGAATTTAATTTGCAACGCTGCTGCTGGTGCCACTGCTGGTAATTAACTTTTTCTTTCTTTGGCTTCGACCCTTTTCCTATTACGGGTTTACTTTTAACGGGTCTCTGTCAATTTCGTAATTTTTGACTCTCAGTTGCTGTTTTGGTCACTTCTATGCTAATATTTTCTAGAATGGCTTGTTTGACAGCGTGACATTCACTATTGATGGATTAACTATACAATTGCATTGTGCAGGGGCAATAGCGGCTACATTTGTGTGCCCATTGGATGTGATCAAGACTAGGCTACAAGTCCATGGGCTTCCTCATGGGCAGAAAGGTATTCTTTGTTGTTGATTGCTTAATGCAGGGGTTTTAAGCTGCTGTGTCTAGTGTTTTTGTATTTCAGTCTCATGAGACGATTCTACTGCAATTGAGATGTTGCAACTGCGACTCATGGTGTGGTCTGAAATTTGAAACATTGACCTGTTGCATGTCTGGTTCCACGTTTTATGCTATCAGACGTGTTTCAATTTATAGCTTTTCCATCATATCTCATGATTTGACGCAATTTCATGGGTACATGAGGCAAAACCAAACACGTAGTTAATAGGTATCTGACAATGCTGTCGTTATTGTTGAATTTGTGTTAAGATTATTAATTGATGATTGACAAAGTTTATTACTGCAATGTGTCCTTGAGAAGATTTTGCTAAGGTTTTTTAGAAGTGCTTCTCCTTCTGAGTGTTTAGTGTTTGTGTCACAACATGTAGGCTAAACCGGTGATGTCAGTTTAATTCAAAGTGTCAATGATATATGGTTCTATAAATAGATATTGTCCAACATTTGTTAAGTGATTAATTTTTCAGCCTGATTTTTGTTGTTCTACTAGGTAATGTCATTGTCACAAGCTTGCAAAATATAGTAAGGACTGAAGGCTTCAGGGGAATGTACCGTGGCCTTTCACCAACGATACTGGCATTACTCCCAAACTGGGCAGTGAGTTTCTTTTCCTGTTGCCTCTAACTAATGGCTGTTTTAGCAAAAGATGAAAGGCTTTGTGAAAGATAGCCTTGGATATGCTTCTGTTTTTGCTTGGGTTTAAACATTATTGACCTCCCATCTTCTCGTGTCATACACACAACTATTATAAATAAGAATAATTGATAAGCCCAAAATTTGGAGTTACATGGATCTTGTTTATAAAAAAACTAATGTGATCCATTCTCAAAAGGTTTCCCACAAGGCAAAGGTAGTACGAGAGAGGGTCATGTATGCGGTTTTATCATTGCATATGCTAAGAGATTGCTTCCAGATTCAAACCTATGACCAAAACCATCACCATTCTGCAATTTTACCGTTGTGTCAGGGCTTGGTCGGTCTCATGTATAACTGATGATAATCTTCACATCAATTTTTATTTGTCTCATAATCCTCTCTATGATACAGTCTTCACCAAGCTACTTGCTAATATATTCTTCATTTTTACCACTAATTTACCAAATTCTTTGTCTCCTTAATAGGTGTTTTTTCTCTTTCATTGTTTGCTTCACTTTGTAATACTATCTACTTTTATGTTCAGTCTCCTCTTATGTTTAGTTTAGGTATAGAGATAAACTAGTTTTTCCATTTGTTCTGAAATATTAACTGATTATATCAATTCTTATTTAATGCATAATCCTCTCTAGGTTAGAGTCTTCATTAAGGTTCTTGCTAATATTGTTCATTACCACTAGTTTACAGAATTATTGGTCTCATTATAGAATGTGTTAACTTTTTTGTTTGCTTCATTTTATAATAGAATCTAGTGTTTATGTTACGTCTCCACTTCTATTTAGGTCAAGTGATCTTTTGCATCTGTTTCAGAATAAATTATTTAGAGCACTTTGTATGGTCATATTTTGTTTGAAATAAATCTTTGTGTTTAATAATTGTTTACCATACATGGCTTCATAGTTCCACTCTTGGAGTACTTCTATGAGATCCTAACTTGAATTTGGAATAGGTAACTCTATAACTAGCCACAATCATCTAACATGATTGCCTCTTTGCCTTCTTGCTGAAGGAATGCTTATTCTTGTCCCCCCTAGTGGTGCAAAGCAACATATACATTTGTATTAGTATTAGAAACCGACTAAAAGTTAATCTCCCGGACCAGTTGCATCTACTTTGTCCATGAGGATCCTTTTTCAAAGCATTGATTGGTCATACTTTTATATTAGAAGATGGATTATCATTATTTTATTGTTTAATCTTATGATATTTTGTTTTCATAGTTCATATCTTTTCTAATAATATAAACTCTATTGTAGGTTTACTTCACAAGTTATGAGTATGTGAAGGGCCAGCTTCGTTCACGCGGTATATATTATCCCAATGCCGAGTACTTTTTACACATTTCCGTTTTTCTCTTTAAGGCTTCAGGAGTATAATACTATAATTGTCAAAAAAAAAAAATTCTGAAATATGAGTTCTTTAGATCTGAAATTTAAATTTGAGGATCACCTGTATTTTCAATGATGTTTCTTTGTTGGAAATACTCTATCAGATGCTTGCAGCGAACTCACAACTATTGGAAATATTATAGCAGCTGCTGCAGCTGGGGCAGCAACAGCAATTTCTACAAATCCATTATGGGTTGTTAAGACAAGACTTCAAGTAAGTTTCGATATGTCTATTGTTGAAGCATTAGTTGTTTGTTTCATCTATTCACAGATAAAGATACATTGTTTTTGCTAACATTAGACATTAATTCATTTTTTTCCTGATAACTCATTAGACACAAGGAATGAGGCCTGATGTTGTTCCTTACAAGAGTGTTCTTTCTGCTCTGACAAGGATTACGCAAGAGGAAGGCATACGAGGCCTATATAGGTAAGTTTTCTTTGTCCTAGTTTCAAGTTTGATGATACGGGCTTAATACATTATGGCAACCATCTTAATACAACATCATTTTGTGTCTTTGATTGTTTCTATTTGCACTATTATTTCCCAATGATCAGTGGCCAATAGATAACTTGTTAATTGTACAATAAATGGAGGAAAACTATTAAATAGAAGAGATGTAATTTCTTCTACCCCTTTTATTCTTGCAGGTACTCTGAAATAAAAATTAATTTTCTCTTTTTAAGAAATTGTATTCTCTATTAAAATATTATAGGCACTGAGAGTCTGTTAATTTATGTAAATAACATCACAAAATAATATCTCCTTTTACAAAAAATTCCTTCGAGTTTCCTTTAGCATTTTGCATGTACCATCACTATCCATTTTCTTTTGGAAAGGGAACAATCTATTTTGATAAACTATTTGTTACCAAGATCTGTCACTATAGAAAGAACTGCACTTGGCAAAACTACAAGCTAACTCTTGAATAATATGTTAATACATTAAAGATAAATCTTACAAGAAATAATTCTAGTGCGCTGAAAGTGTCATAACTGCTGCGCAGTATCAAACCAAGGGAAAAATTGATATAGTGAACTGAAAATGTGATAGCTTGAGTCTGTTTCTATGTATTTAGTTGACATTGAGTATTTTGTTGATATGAAACAGTGGCATTATTCCTTCGTTGGCTGGTATAAGTCATGTTGCAATTCAATTTCCAGCATATGAAAAGATCAAGTCATACATGGCAGAAAAAGGTATAGAGGCCTAGTGAATTAAGTATTCATTTTGCAGTTCTTAAAATGAGGTGACTTTCTGTTTGTTTTTGTACGTGTTGCTTTGCTCATCAAATGAATTGTACAATATTTTAGATAACACAACTGTTGATAAGCTAACTCCTGGGAGTGTTGCCATTGCATCATCAATCTCGAAAATATTTGCCTCTGTAATGACTTATCCACATGAGGTATGTATGACCTTGCCAGCTGCTAAATTTCTTTGGATGGATGATAACTTCCGGATTATACATGTAATCGATTATTAAAATAATTTAGTACACATTTGATTTGGTCTTTAAGTCTTATATTAAGTGATGATGAATCTTGACAACAAATTTTGAGAGGTCAAAATAATATACTCAAACTAAGATATTGCTATTTTCAAAAGAAAAAATGTCAGAAATGGTGGATCTAGTGACGGGTTTGAAGGGACTGAGGCTACTCCGTCCCTATTAAGATCCGCTCCTGTTCGTATTCACATTTTGAATGTGAAAATATGGAACTATTGAACATAGTTTCAACTTGGATATGAATTTGAGATCTACATTTGACTTGTTTCCCAAACATGCACATAATTTTGATAGATATCCTTAGACACACCCTAATTAAAATTTCGTATCTTCAGGTAATAAGATCCCGGCTGCAAGAGCAAGGGCAGGCCAAAAAGAATGGGATCCAATATGCAGGGGTTATTGATTGTACTAAGAAGGTGTTTCAAAAAGAAGGCATTCCAGGCTTTTATCGTGGTTGTGCAACCAATCTTTTGAGAACAACTCCATCTGCTGTTATTACATTCACTAGTTATGAGATGATACAAAGGTTTTTGAAGCGAGTTGTAGGCCAGGATAAGGGGTATCCACAAGGATGTTCTAAATCCAATGAACTGAACAGGCCCCAACCAAAAGCCAGTGGCACTGATAAGGGGCAACCACCGTCTCAGTCTAACATGAAAGCTTCCTCAATTCCTATAGGAAACAAAGAGCAGCTAACAAGACATTGATTCACACTTATGCTTTTTACATTTAATTTGTAACTTAGTGGATCTGATTCTTTTTTTGTCCGGATTGTCAATTGTTCAGTTTTTCCAGAATTGTGCATTGTATTAAATTACCAAAGCAAATAAAGGTGAAGAAGTGAGAAGCTCATATTCTCAATCATAATGGAATGGAGACATATACGTAGGATTTACATTTATGGTTTTTGTGTAATTCAATATCTTTTGTTTTTGTTACTTTCAAAATCAGCTCGTATTTGAAATTTTGAGGCTTTAATTTCTTTTTAGTATTTTTATATTCAGTATTTAATAAATATGTTCATTTGGTGTTGACAGTAATTGTGTTAATATTTAATTATCCTATTTATATATTTGCATGTAAAAGTAATAAAGTAATTATCAAAACTAAATTAGCATATTTATTAAATGAAGAAAATAAAAAACAACGAATTTTTTTAAGGAACTAAGTTCAATAAAAGCCAATTTTGGAGTATAAAAAACTTATTTAATTCTGTAAGCATTTAATTATGTTTTTGCCATTGAAATTTGGGGTAATTGTGGTTTTGGTCCCCACATTTAAAAAAACTTCCTCAAACTTGAAAAAAATATGGTCTTAATTCCGAAACATTAAATTTAAGGGGTTAAAATGAGATTTTTATAGTTTCAGATTTAGATATTTAATGTTTATAATTGTTATTAGTCTCTTAAATTTAATTTAATGATATATTTTAAATTTCGAGAGTCCAGAAAAAATGTTATTTTTAAATTTGGCGATCAAAACTAAAAATTTTCATAATTAAAGTTTTTCATCACTTAAAGATTATTTCATAATTTAAATTTATCAAGAAATAACATGTACCAAAACTGTAAACTTTGCAAAAGACTGAAACAAAATTATTTTTTATTAAAAATTAAAAACATGACTTGCAAATTTATTAAGAACTAGCAATTTTTAAAAAAAAATACACATATCACAATGATATTATGATGAGTTAACCCCTAAAGTAGCTACTTAATAAATAATTCATTACTTAAATAATAAATAATAAGATAAAAAAATTGAAATTTAATAAAAATGTAAACAAAAGTTTTCTTTCCACAACAATGGTAAAATTCAAAATTTGATCAAGAACAAAGAATTATTTAATCATAAAGTTAAGATAATTAATTAACTTCCCTTAAAAAGTCACAAGAGTTTCCTTTGCAACAAATTGCAAGGACAATTTATCCTTAAATATGACAAAATTTAATTCAAAAAACAAATTTGTTCAGTTTTGTAATTTAAATTAAACAAAATAGAATGCAAAAGATATACCGTGTCGTGGCAGAATCTAGGCCTTACAATTCCGACATTAATACTGCCAAACCCTTTCCTTTAATTCTAGAACAATCTCTCGCATTATATCTTTCCCTAAACCCTTTCTTCATTTCCCTGCAAAGGGTTTTTCTCACTCTCTCTCACACCGAGTCACAGTAAGAGATAACATCACAAAACCAAACACAACACTCTCTCACTCACTCTCTTGTGTGCGGAGGGTTCAAAGTATGGCTCCTGTTCTGAGCAGAACCATGGCCACCGCCTCTCTTACCTCCCTCCCTCCTTCTTCCTCCTTTTCGAGGGCTAACCATCTCAGAAGCGCTTTTCTGCCCCCGCAGCTCGCTCGCCGGAGGAGCCTCTACTCCACCGCGGGGCTGAGGTGGGCGCAGAGGCGCGAGAAGAAACTCGCTGTTCGATGCGAGGCCGCGGTGGCCGAGAAGGAGGAGACCACCGGAGAGAAGTTTGAGTACCAGGCTGAGGTGGGTTTTCAATGAGTTTGTCGAATTGTCAACCTTTTTGTAGTTCTGGGTCTTCGTGAGTGTGATAAAGGTTCAACCTTTTTGCTATTACTTGTGGCTTGTCATTGCAAGTGAATAAGCTAACATCGTGAAATGTGTGTGTGTGTGTGAGAGAGACATATTTACTAAGGGAATGAGTTCTATGTCAATTTACTGTTGTACTTGGTTTGGAAATTCGATATGTAATTGATTGGAGGTGAAAGACCTACTGCATACTGGTGTGTTTGAATTCCATGTCACATATATATGTGTGTGGGTGTGTATATATTTATATACGTAATGTATATATATGTACACGTATGTTTGCATTCGTATATGAGATTTGCTACGTTCATCCACTTGTTTTTTTTTTGGAGAACTTAGAAAGTAATCAGTACTCCCACTAAAAGACACGTGAGTGCATATTAGCAGATCCTTACGCACAATACATATGTTTTGCATTTAGTTTATAATTTTGATAATTGGAAGTGAAAGGCTTACTGCATATAAGGGTGTATAAGTGCATGAGTTTTGCTGATTGAAGGGATTTATCGACATGTTTTAGCCTTTCGCTTTGAATTTTGGTGTGTATTGGGAAGGAAAAGACTTCATAGAAGTGAGATTTCCAATTATTGATTAAGGAAGTACATTAGTTTCAGTGAAGGATGTGAGTTCCATTTTTCTGTTGTGCAGGTGAGTCGCTTGTTGGATTTGATTGTTCACAGTCTGTACAGCCACAAGGAAGTTTTCCTTCGTGAACTTGTGAGGTAATCTGACGAATGTTACTATGGTTATGATATTGCTGTTGAGTAGTGCATACTAGAAAAGGCTGTTTTAGTAGAGGCCATGCTATTTTTTTTTTTACTTTTGGATTTTTGCACCTTTATCTAACACAGGTTATATGAGTGTGCTACTACTCGAATGTGATGTATTTTGTTGATTTTTGTTCCATTCTCCCAGTAACGCGAGTGACGCTTTGGACAAGTTGAGATTCTTAAGTGTGACTGAGCCTTCGTTGCTTGGAGATGCTGGAGACCTTGAGATACGTATCAAGTCTGATCAAGATAACGGAACTATTACTATAACGTATGTATTTGTATTGTTTTGGTTTTTATTATATTTTACTCTTTTGGGTACGTGTGACTGGGAATATTAAACTGTCAACTCTTGACCCTGTAGAGATACTGGTATTGGAATGACTAAAGAAGAGCTCATTGATTGTCTTGGAACTATTGCTCAGAGTGGAACCTCAAAATTTTTGAAGGCACTTAAGGTAATTTGCATTGATCTGAATTGTGGCTTTCTTTGATGATTGATGATTTAATGCTTCAATAATCATGTTTTAATTCCCCCCCCCTCAATGTTGCAGGAAAACAAGGATCTAGGAGCAGATAACGGTTTGATTGGTCAATTTGGTGTTGGATTCTACTCTGCTTTTCTTGTTGCTGAGAGGGTATGGAATGAATTTCTTAAGCACATCGTGTTGGTTGAATTTTTTTTAATATTTTATTTTAACTGTTTTTGAATTTGTGCCACTGATTGGCTATTTCTGATTGACAATCAGGTTGTTGTTTCTACTAAGAGCCCAAGATCAGATAAGCAGTATGTGTGGGAAGCAGAAGCTGACAGTAGCTCTTATGTGATAAAGGAAGAAACTGATCCAGAAAAGCTTCTGCGTCGTGGTACACAGATTACACTATATTTAAGAGTGAGTGATATTTCTTTCATTTTTTTTAGAAACATGGAATGTAATAAACTAAGAAGTATCTTTTGATAAAAGGTTGAACACAGGATAATATTATTTGGAAACTGTAAGACCAATTTTATTACAGACAAGTGGTTGAAGCTCCCAAATAATTCTTGCTTCTTGTCTAGCTAGATAAATGATAATAATTAAATAAGTATAATATTTTAAATTCAGTTGGAAATGTTCTTGAGTGATTTATTTGTTCTCTTTTAATGAATCTATTACAATATTTGGAACAGTTTTATTTATGCTGACATGTTATATGTAGTTAAAGCACTCAAATTCTTCTTTACTTGCCAGGAGGATGACAAGTATGAATTCTCTGAGCCAACCAGGATTCAGGGTTTGGTGAAGAATTACTCGCAGTTTGTTTCCTTCCCCATCTACACATGGCAAGAAAAGTCAAAAACTGTGGAGGTAAGCGGGCCTTCTGCTGTTACAGATTCCTATGTTCATGTTAGGTGACATAAGTGTGCTAAACCAATTCTATGTGTACAAGTGGTAGTTTTCTATTTTGCACATATGATTGAGTAGGTACTGATACCCATTTTTGTTGGAGGAACATGAGAGCTACTTTTGTAGCTATAAGATCTCACTCTTTGGATTCTAATATTTTTCAAGGTACTTGTGATATCAAGTTTTTGGGCATTGGTTTCTAGCATTGAATAATGAGATTTTGCATTCACTTAATGGCAATTATAAATATTTACTTATCAACAAGCGTATTAAGGAAACTTGAAATAGTTCCTTGATATTTGATGTTTGTGTTTGAGGTAAATTTGATCAGCTATGGTTTTCATCACCTTAGGATGAGTGGCTTATTTTAAATTTTAGATAGCCGTTTGATTTTGGTGAATGGGTGAATACTGGGCTATATTTGCTTGCAAATTCAAGGCCAGAGAAGATTGATTTTGGTTGAATAGGATACAGTTATATACAAGTGTTCGGTGATAGTTGGAAACATGTGCTCATTTAGAAATTTTGTTTCCGTCTAGGAAGGGAGCAACCTTTTGTCCTTTCCATATTTCCTTTCAATTGAATAGAAATTGTTGTAGATAAACAATATATCTAAGAATTGGTATAAAAAGTAATTTCAGAATTATTTATTCAAAAGGCATAATGTTACTTGTACGGAGATTTGTTAAATTTATTCACTTTGAATCCTCATTCCCTATTTTCATAATTGCTTCTGAAGTTTACAGAAATGTTTGTCGTGGAGTCG
Source organism: Lablab purpureus (assembly GCA_030347555.1). Lineage (NCBI taxonomy): Eukaryota > Viridiplantae > Streptophyta > Magnoliopsida > Fabales > Fabaceae > Lablab > Lablab purpureus. Next base: position 22,278,696 of record CM059255.1, on the reverse strand, counting down.
GAAAAGAACCAGCTCTAGTTTTTTTGCCATTAATTTAATAATTGTTTAATTATTTGAATATTGGCAGGTGGAAGAGGAGGAAGAACCCAAAGAAGGGGAAGAACCAAAAGCAGAGGTAACAAGTTTGGCATTTCTTAATGGTAGTGTGTTGTACTTGTTGTTCTAATTTGTTATCAGCATCAAGTGAGTGTGTTTCTGCTTGCACTATCAGGGTGAGAAAAAGAAGGTGAAAAAGACCAAAACTGAGAAGTATTGGGACTGGGAATTAGCCAATGAAACAAAGCCAATATGGGTGAGTTTGAGATATATCTACTTTTATGTTGCTAGGACATTATTGCCTTGCATTTTGCTTATCATTTTGTTGTCGTGCATCTCTCTAGTCCAACTTTTCCTTTTTTAATTTTTTGTAGATGCGGAACCCAAAAGAAGTTGAAAAGGAGGAGTACAATGAGTTTTACAAGAAGACTTTTAGTGAATTCTTAGAACCACTAGCACATACTCACTTCACTACTGAGGTATGTTGGCAATTTAGTGTCTCAGCCGAAGAGCATTTCCTTTAGGTAGTTATTAATTTGACTATTCTTTAAACTCTGCAGGGTGAGGTTGAGTTCAGAAGTATTCTCTATGTTCCAGGAATGGGACCTCTTAACAATGAAGAAGTAGTGAATCCTAAAACAAAGAACATACGCTTGTATGTTAAGCGTGTATTCATTTCGGATGATTTTGATGGGGAGCTGGTGAGTTTATAACTTTGCTGTTGGCTTCTAAGTGGGACTTGTGTTGTATATTTGAAATTTATGTCACTGCTCATTCATTATATTATTAACATGGATTATGAAAGAAGGAAAATTGTTGAGTTTCTATTCCAGTGTACACCTTCAAGCCCTTATATATGTTATATCTCTGCTTTTCTGCGTTTCTTGCTCTTTATTTTACCGAATGTTCTCAGCTACCTAATAAAGAAGTGCTTGGAACATTGAAGAGTACAATTAACGTTTTACATATGATAGAGCTCAAGTTCTTTTATGTTTCTTCTGCTCTGTTTAGTTTCCATTTGCTGGAGTTTTGTTTTACTTATCTTTTTATTTTGCAGTTTCCACGCTACCTGAGCTTTGTGAAGGGTGTGGTTGACTCTGATGACCTTCCTCTCAATGTTTCTCGAGAGATCCTTCAAGAAAGCAGAATTGTAAGAGGGCTACCAATTTTCATGCTTAGATAAAAAACTTATTTCATATGATAAACATGAATGAAAGATATTTTGATAATTATGAGTTTTTCTTATCATGTTGCTTCAGGTAAGAATAATGAGAAAGAGACTTGTCAGGAAGGCATTTGATATGATTCAAGATCTTGCTGAAAGTGAAAATAAAGAGGTTTCAACAAACTCAGCTTCTTATATTTTCAATATGAATTTAGAGTCTATAGATTGAATGGATTGTTTCCTGTGATTCCAGGACTACAAGAAATTCTGGGAGAACTTTGGTAGGTTTATAAAATTAGGATGTATTGAAGACACTGGAAACCATAAGCGCATAACACCGTTATTAAGGTTTTACACTTCCAAAAGTGAGGAGGAACTTAAAAGCCTGGATGATTATGTTGAAAATATGGGTGAAAACCAAAAGGCAATCTTCTACCTAGCAACTGACAGCTTGAAGAGTGCAAAGACTGCTCCATTTGTGGAGAGACTGATTCAAAAAGATATTGAGGTATCTCTACATGTTAATTTGAGCTTGTATTCAGGGAATTGGTAGGTGAGGTGATAGCCAAGGTTGTCAGGAGGGGTTGTCTCCAGCCTCCTTCTGCAGCCACCCTGCTATCTCGTTTAGGGTTAGGCTTTTTGTGTGTGATGATGTTCAATAAACTATTTATTGATATGATTGAAATGCTTGATATTACTGAAATTAATTGTTTTCATTGTGTTTTTCTTTCTGTTCAGTTCTTTACTCGTGTGTCTATTATTATAGGTTCTTTATTTGGTTGAACCTATTGATGAAGTTGCCATTCAGAACCTACAGACATATAAAGAAAAGAAATTTGTTGATATCAGCAAGGAGGATTTGGAATTAGGTTTGTTTTGTTTCCTATCATGCTTTCAATTGCTAAAATAATGTTTTTGTTTCCTGGAAATTCAGATTAGAATATTGTTCTCAAAATAATTTATTTAATCAGGTGATGAGGACGAGGTCAAAGAGAGGGAAAACAAACAAGAGTACAACCTACTCTGTGATTGGATAAAACAACAGCTTGGTGATAAGGTGGCCAAAGTTCAAATCTCAAAGCGCTTGAGTTCATCTCCCTGTGTGCTTGTATCAGGGAAGTTTGGTTGGTCTGCAAACATGGAGAGGTTAGTCATTGCCTCATTAGCATTACAAGTCATTCTCTCACAAGCAGTTGATTATTCTCATGACACAAGGCTTGAACAATCTTCAATTTTCATTTTTCAGACTAATGAAGGCACAGGCTCTTGGGGACACTTCAAGTTTGGAGTTCATGAGGGGGAGAAGAATATTGGAGATTAATACAGATCACCCCATTATCAAAGACTTGAGTGTGAGTTTACATTCAGTTTGGAGTTTATTGATTTATAAACCGTGGTTACTATTTTATTAAGTTTTCTGATAGTTTGCACACAAAACATGTACACTTTAAGCATAGACAGTGAAATGGCGAGGAAGGATATTTTAACTCTGAAGAATTTAAAACCAAATTTCAGAAAAAAAGTTTTTGTGAAGGAGGGAGAAGAATAGAATCAGCAAAACTTCCTGAAGTTCATTATCTTTGAACAGGACTCCATATATGATTGATTAATATTGTAGCTTGCCTGTTGGTAATCTTAACTGAGTTGTAATGTTGCCAAGTTTCATATAAACTTGAAGACAAATCTGTTAGTCGACTAACAAGCACTACAAAAATAATAGAAATAGTATGCATAGAAACACAATATTCTATAATGAAAATAAAGTCCAATATTGTTTTCAAGTTTTAACTAAAACAAGAAATTATGAAGATAAAAAAAAACTAATGAATATCAAAATTTTTCTTTGCCAAAATATCGAGTATAAGATTTAGCTTGTATAAATTGTTATTGGTTTAATACCCATAATGGAAGCCATTTCAATGGGAGTTAAAACTCGTTAATCTAATTTTTCTTCTATTTAATAAAATAAGTCGAGGATTGTTTTCCCGTTCTGCTACATTGGCTTTCTCTTCACCTTTACTCTTTGCCGTACTGATAATCTGGTGGCAAAACAAAGGAATATACTTGCCTGTCTCCTGATATCTTGTCTGCCACTAGAAATGTCTCGAGATTGAAAGTACATAACTTTTGAATGCAGAAACTGATACATGGCCATACTCTAAACGGAAGTTGTTTGACTTGATGTATTATTTAAATTTTTTAATCTCTTTCAGGCTGCCTGCAAGAATGCACCTGACAGCAGTGAAGCTAAGAGAGCAGTTGATCTCTTATACGACACAGCTCTAATTTCTAGTGGATTTTCTGTAAGTGCAATATGAAATTTAATTTTTATGTAACATGTATGGACTAGATTTGGTGTGTAGCTGAAAATGATGTGTGATTAATATAGGTAACCTCATCTAGTAGGATAAGGCTTATATTGTTGTAGCAAATATAGATTATCTGTAGTTTGGCTTAACATAGTTTCTGAATAATGCAGCCTGATAGCCCAGCTGAGTTGGGTAATAAGATTTATGAAATGATGGCCTTAGCCGTGGGAGGAAGATGGGGTAGATCAGAAGAGGAGGGAGAAACATCTGTTGAAGCCGAGTCAAGCTCGGAAGATGATAGTTCAGAGCGAGAAGTTTATGAACCCTCTGAAGTCATTGCAGAGAGTGATCCTTGGACAACAGATTAGGCACACTATGCCTCATAATAAGTTAAAATTTTGGCATTATAGGAAATAATCAATTCAAAGGTATGATAGGAATGGGAGAGACTTGTTTTTTTCCAATGATTTCATTGTGTTGAAGGAAAGTTGAAATATAGAACTGTGAAGAATGTCTTAAGGGTCAAATCATATTGGACCTTTCAGAATGAAATTAAGATCTAGTTTTGTTGGTGGACATTTTAATGCTTCATTTTCTTGTATCATTGTATCATTCTTTTTAGGGGTCTGGAAGCAAGTTTGGAAGCTGAAATGAAATGTTGTTTCTTGTTTCCTCATTTCTGTCATGGGTGTCTAGTTTAAACTCGACAAATACAAATTCAATGCTTAATTAATATATGTTGGGGAATTTTTTATATATGTAGATAGTTGTAAGTGCTATTCAAATTTAATTATAGAACCATATTCAAGCATAAAAGTTGATTTTCGAGTACTACAGTCAATTGACAAGTAAAATTTGGGTTTGTGGATAATTTCCTATTCAAGTTTTAAATTATCAACAATCTACAGTTTTGTATTGAGTCTAACTGGAATATAGTGACAGTGTATACTATTTTATATTATCATTCAATTATGAAATATTATATGCACAGGTAAAGCTTGGGTTTCTGGATTATTTACTTATTATCAATTGGCAATAGTTTTCTTATGGTGTTCAAGTAGAATATAGGACAACGTATAATATTTTACATTATCATTTAATTATGAAATAATATGTAACTAATTGTTTATAATTATATTATATTGAAGTTATAGGTAAATGATTAATTTGGTTGTGAAATGCTGCTAATTTACTTCTTGAAAAAGTAAAATGTATGATTTAAAATAATACAGTTCAAAACAAGTATAGTTTTGTAAGAATGATACTTAAAGTATTAAAATAATTAAATTTAAAAATATATATAATTTTGTAACAGTATTATTAAAACAATATTATATAATTATTTTTTAATGAAAAAAATTCTTCAATCATTTATTTATAAAATAAATTTTTTATTTATTAAAAGGGTAAAATTATCTAATTGAAAAATGACATTAAAAGGTAGTTATAAAAAACTCTATCTGTTTATGTCATAATGTAGACTACCAATTAAGAACTATACTTAGAATTTGATTTTAAAATGAGCTGTTAAAGCTTGACAACCTAAATCACCACAAGTTGAAACTAAAATATGATTTTAACTTTCAAAACATAAAATTGTCAATCATTGCAAACCTTATATAGACAAGGAAAGTAAGAATTTTTCCTCTCTTTTTTAAGAGTAACCTATTTAGCAATACATTTATATTGAGATAAATGTATGTTGTGTGGAGCAGAGTATATTTAGAAGGAGTCCTAAATGTGAACCTTTATGACTTTACAGGGAAAAGAAAAAAGTATCCAAGTGAAGTGAAAGTAAAGAATCAATGCATAATTGCAATTGTCACTCAAACTGGTAAGTAAATTTGCATTTCACATGACACAAGCTCAAGAAGAAAATAAAATTTCATAGTAAATTAATGGCTACATCCAACATCTTACCATACATACTAATTATTATGAACTATTTTACTAACATAAGACATAATCCTAATGCGTTCATAGTTGAACTTGACTACAAATACAAGGTACATAGGGTACGCGTTCAAGTGGAAGGATTATAACATTTTCGGGATTTGCGTGTAGTATATCCCTCAAATTTCAATCCAATCTCACTGATTCTATTTAAACTCCAATTAAGCAAGTTGCAATTGTGACTTAATATGTCTCACATCAGATAGAGAAGTTTCTCTTCCATAGCTGAGTTCGCCAATATTTGATCCAAATACTTCGTAGTTGCCGTGTTCTTAATGCAGTAGATCATTAAGAAAATCAACCGAATAAGTGGTAGTTACTAATTGATTACTGAATGGGGTAGGCTAGACGAAAACCTGCAAGACCAATATCAAAATTTTACGAGCATTTTAGCCTCGAACTGGTGCATAACATGTGAAGAAATCTAAGTTACTGATTGAATACAACACAGTAATTAACGTACACTCTCAAGTGATACCAAATTTTTTTAAACATGTGTATCAGAATAAACAAATACTTAAACTACTGCATCACTTACTTGTTTTGCTGTGTGTTCTGAGCCAAGAAGAGGTTGTTGTTGAACGTTTACAGCTACAAGATCCGTTTTGACTAGCCATAAATAGTTGCGTTTTCTGACAAGACTTCAAGAAGGTGGAGGTTATTTTACTTTCTTGTGTTGTGTGAACCACGTTAAGGTTGAGAAGAGCTCGCAGACCATACACTGATAGAGCTTTTCCCATTTTCAGTTTACCCAACACAGACTCTAGCTAATATGTAAAAACAATTGAATTAAAGTTTAAAGGGTTTCTAATCGTTTACCAACGGCGTATAACTATATATGACCTCGATCCAGGATTAAATCAGACAGACTGCAAAGTTTTCTGATATACCAAGACTGAAGGGGAGAAGTAGAAGTAGAAGTAGTTCAACTGGATGTAGCACAACACTAGCCATCAGCATCGTGATGACTAAAATAGTAGAAGCCACAAAATCCCTTGCACCTTGTAAACTGATAATTGATCCAATATAAATTGCAGTTGTAGTTTCTCCGCGATGATATTAATTATGGACAACTGTGATATATATCCACTATTGTACCTTTGATATCATCAATAGAACCTTTACAACTGCAAGAGATCAATCAATCATTTACTTAGTTCGGAGATTTTATGACTCCTCCTGACAGGGTTCATGTAAAGAAGCGTGTGAGGAGGGCTAGCATGGTATAAGCCATAGCCAGCCCTCCAACGATAACCCACATGATTAAATTTCCTGAAAATAAAACTTTTGTCATTAACAAGAAACTGAGCGTGAAAGAGAGATACCCAATTATCTCAACAATAGTTAAAACCCTTAGGTAGGAACGCTTGATAGTATCATTTTTTGCTACCAACACCACAGAGAGTGATGCAACAAATGCAATCACCATTGCGGGTCCAAGAACGGAAGGATGATCTTGGGATGTAAACACTGTTTGATACCCTAAAGCAGCAAAGGTCAAATATACAATATTTGGTGCAAGATTTAAGGGGGTCTTGGGGCTGTAGTCTATTTTTTCTACCTCAGTTGCGCTAACATGGTACAATGGCAAGCAATCAGAACCATGGTTCTGAGGCAGTGATAAAGTTAAGGACCTGCTTCTGGTTATACTTGTGGGTGAGGATAGAGGGAGGTTACCCTCATCCTCAGATCTTGGAATGAGAATGTTTTTCCAAGCATTATGAAATATTCTGTGGAAAAAGTGAGGATAAGAAGACATGAAAAAGAGACAAAGGAGAAAACTAACCTAAAATCTAGCAGTGCTATCCGTTATCCAAGCTAGTGAGGTTTTGTGCTTTTCAATGTGTAGCTTAGTTTTTCTATTTTATAATGAGGTAAGGAACATTCAAGAAAGCCATAACTCTGGTCAGCTAATTCTCTTCCAAGCAATTGCAAAACACTTTGTTGCTTAACATGCTTTTGACTTGGCAAACATTTCGGAAGCAATACTGTCCCAATCCAGTATGGCTGTACCATACTAGACCAAGCGCTCATGAATGTTACATCGTACGAGGGTGAAATCAAATTTAAGATTTTGAAATACATTTCAGTAACAGGTCTATATGAGTTATACTTCAACATGTCCCAATCCAGTTCAATGACATATATTAAGAATACAATTTTTTAAATGATTATGTATTAACAATACAACTTCTTGACTTAATAAATACTATTTTGTTTAAATAGATATTATATTTGTATTATTATTATCTTCAAATATACATTGTAAAATATGTCTCCAATATCTCTTTATTTTTATATTTCTATGTTTTAGCTATATGTAATATTAGGTTTTATATCTTATGTTAATAATTGAGGTTGATATAGTATTTATTATTTTGAATTTATGGATCCAATAAAAATATAAATCTAATTATTATTGAGTGTATTAGAAGTTTTTATAAAGTTTTCATTTGAGTAAGATGTTAGTAAGACACTAGATAATTTATTAACAGAAAATACTTCATAACGAAAAGTTCTATCTCAATTTGTTATACGTGGAAAGTTTCTTGATCTTCTATTTGAGAAAAGAAAGATTTCCATCTTAAAGAAAGTTCAAACTTAGTTTCAGAGAAGATAGATCATTCCAAGTCCTCTAAAAAATGAGTGATATGATATATGAACTAGATCTTCCAATTGACTATGGAGTCAACAATACTGTTAATATTTGTGATCTAACTCCTCTTGCAAAGACGGGTTGATTATGAGAATGATCTAGATATGAGGACATATATTTTTCAAGAGGGATAATATAATTGAGGACCATATGAGAGAGAACACATTGGCTTATGATAAACTCCATGACTAAGAGGATTGAAAAAGACGAACCTTCAAAAAATTATATAAATAGGATTGAAATCTAATGAAGAACAAGACAAGGAATTTCAAGAATAAATATAAAAAGCATGACAAATATAATTAAAAAAGAAATAAAGAAGAAGATTCTAGGAAGATTCTTATAAAGATGTACAAGAAAAAAACTCATAAAATTTAAAAAAAAATAAAGAAGCTCTCAATTTTGTAAAACTCTAAAATCATAAAATATTTATTGATTCTGTAAGAATATTCTACAATCCTATAGTCATGAGAGACACATGTGGGATGAAATTTATAAATATAGAAGTCACATGAAAAGTTTCTAACCAACACGTGTTACTTTTATAAGTGTAATGATGATTATAACTACTTCATATGACTTTTAACTATTCTATAAGCCACATGTGCTTGCTGAAAGTGTAATAATGAGCTTTTCATTAATTTTAGAAACCACCATGTGCCTCTCCCTAATTTCAAGGAACCACCCACGGTGAAAGGATTAATTAGAATTTAACTAAGTGTTCAATATATAATTAGTTAAGTTAACTTTAGCTTAAATAGTTTTATGTTTGCATTTGGATTTCTAATCTTCCCAACCATTTGTTGGGTTTTCCTTTTCAAAATTGTGGCTTTCCATCAATTAAAGAGAGTCAACTCCTCTTGTAAAATCACTTTTTAGTATTGAATGAAATTCTCTTTATGAGTTTATATTTAAATTCTCAAGATTTCTTTTTTCTTGTCTTGTTTCTTTTATTTAGAAGCTTTCTCAAGTGATAAATCTTTGTACACTTATCTTTTGGATTTCAAGATTATTTTATTCTTGTAAGAAACTTAAGTGGAAAACAAGTGGAAATAAGTAAGAATATTTGATTATAAAAAAAGTCAATTTAAGTGTAGACACGAGTGGAACCTTCCACATAGTGCAAATACGTGAGAAAAGTAGTGAAGTCCATTGTTTTTGATAATTTAATTTGAAGTATGAAAAGAACAGGTGGTGATGGTAATCCTTAACTTAATGGAGTTCAAAGGTTACTAATTGATGTTATGACTACACAAATGCATAGAATGATGAGAGAAAACAATGTACAACATTTTGAAAGAATTAAAAAATTAGAAAATTAAATGAGTAATAATGAAAGTAGTCAAGATGAAGATGGAAGACACAAAAGGAGAATAAGAAGAAGAGTTAATGAGAGGGGTCATATGGATGAAAAAATTGAAGGGGTGAAACCTTCCATTCCCACTTTCTAAGGAAAGAATGATCTAAACCCTTACTTAGATTGAGAGAATAAACTTGAGCAATTATTTGTTTGTCATGATTATAATGAAAAAAAGTGAAGGTGGTTATAGTGAGATTCTTTTATTTTGCTTTAATTTGGTGGAATCAATTCCAAAGAGATAGAATAACATAGGAAGAACCTAAGTAGGATACTTGGGAGGAGAATAGAAGGGTTATGAGGAGATGTTTTGTTCCTTCACATTATCATAGTGATGTGCGAGAAAAATTGGTACACCTCACTCAAGGAGGAAAGGTTGTTGATGAGTATTTTAAGGAGATGGAGATGTGCTGATTAGAGCCAATGTGAATGAAGAAAGTAAAATAACTATGTCTCTTTTTGTGAAAGGGCTAAATGATGGTGGAATTACATTGTTGTGTGGAGATGGAAGAAGTGGTACCTTTATCCATTAAGATATAACAACAACTTAAAAGAAATGGTGTGAAAAAAAGTTCTTTTAATTTAAATTCTTCATGTTGGAAGGAAAGGCATAATTAAGGAAGAAGGTGTTTCTTTTAGCGATTCCACTACTGCATTTCAAAAGAGTTATTCTAATTATAAACTAGAAGTAGTGAGTTAAAGTGTTTCAAGTTCTTGGGAAGAGGATACATAACTTTAGAATGCACCACTAAGAAGACTGTGTTATTTAAGAAGAATGGTCACATTTAAAGTGAATCTTCTAATTATGAATAATCTAATAGAAAATTAAGTGAGAATGAAAGAAAGAGATTCTAGAGGCAGACTTGTGTTAGTGAAAGGAGGACATTTGAAGGATTGGTTAAGGAAAATTACGGCAACAAAAGAGAGAACATATTCCATTTTAGGAGTTTTATAGAAGGAAATGTATGTTCACTGATCATAGACGGAGAGAGCTACACAAATGTGGTTAGCACCAAATTGGTGACCAAATTGAATTTAGAGACTACCTCATCATAGACCATATAAATAGTAATGGTTAAGTGAGGAATGGATTGAATTTTTGTGATGGTTAACAGGTTTTCTAAGATGGTTCATTTGGTATCTTGCAAGAAAGTAGATGATGCTTGTCTTGTTACTGACTTATGTTTCAAGGAAGTGGTGAGATTGCATGGGTTACCTATAAATATTTAAGTGACTAGTTTTCAATGTTGTTTTGGAATCAAATATTTTAAGATTTATATAAGAATTTGCAATATAGAGCACAATTCAGGTAGATTATCATAGGATTCAATCTTTAATATAAAAAAAAATTGGAGATTTTTTTTAGAATTGTAAAACAAAATTGAAAAAAAAATTAATACAAATAGATTGATGAAAAACAAAATTCAAGATGGTGAAATTTCAATGCAATTTCTTTTATCATAGTTCTCAAAAAATTTATATGCAAGTTTGAAAAATAAATAAATTTAATTAATTAATTCAATAGAATAAAAATCATTGATTATGAATACAAATCAAATCAAATCAAATCAAAATATCATTCAATCTAATATGTATCTAATTATCAAATCAAGAATCAATCAATTCCTAATTTGATTTCTAAAATCAGAAACTCAAATTTTAATCATAAAATACAAATACGAAATTAGGTAGAAGAAAAACAAACTCAAAATGTTAAATGATCAATGCAAAATTCAATCTGGCACGTGTGATCCTGATTTTGTAAATTGAACCTCAAGAATCCATTGATGAAGAACGAAGAACATAAAAGAAAGGAGAAAACGAAAAGGTAGTTTTGAAATGAGAGAAAAGGAGAGAAACTAATTAGGTCGATAATTCCAATTACAAATGTCCAAGTAAAAATAAGAAAAACTTAATCCATGAGTTTTTATACAAAAATTTAGCAAATGTACCTCAACTTCCAAAATTCTTAGAAAATAACATAGTTCTTTAAATTTAGAAAATTGCATATTCCTTTTGAAGCCTTGAAAATTTAGAATCCAATACTACTAGTATAAACAAAAAATAATACCAAAAAAAATTTATGGTCAAAATAGTAAACAAAGGTATTAACTAAAAATACAACCTTAAAACAATTATGTACATTGAATCCAATTTATTACAACTAAAAGGAAATAATTTAAAAATTGAAAATAAAGCATATTGAAAGTGTTTTTAATGTAAATAAAGCTATGAATATATGCAAAAATATGTGTTATTAGTGACTAAGATTCCAAATTTCTTAGTCACTTTTGGCAGACTTTGTAGGATAAGATTGAAACTAAATCATTGTTCTCAACAACTTATCATCCCCAAACACATGACAAACTGAGATGGAGAATACAACCCGTCTACTCTTGTTAGATATTAAAAAATCTTAGGACTTGAGAATAATGTTAACCACATTTTAAATTTACTTACAATAAGGCTATACATATTACTAAGATGAAGAAGAAACACATCACCACTTACTAACTTGACTATATTAAAGAATCTTTTATAACTAACATTGTTGAAACAATTTCTTTAAGATATTCATATGGAGTCCATAGCTAAATATATATATGGGTTAAATATGTTTTTAATCTTTGAACTATTTGTCAAAATTGTGTTTTGTCCCTAGACCAAACTTTAGACCTATTTCGTCCTTATATTTTATAAACTTATGTAAACTGTCTTTGATGATATGTAAAAATTCCTTTTTATCTCTTTATTTTCCTTCTTCATAGTTTTCTACTTCACTGTCATCTGTTTCCTTAACTTCTTTCACTTTTTTTCTTTCTCTTCTCGCTTATTTTTCTCTCCTTAAAGATGTTTTTATTTGTCATCGAGAATCATTTATATTAGTTTATAAAATATAAAGACGAAATAGATCCAAAGTTTATCTCAAGATGAAACATAATTTTAACAAATAGTTCGTGGAGTAAAAACACACACACAATATATATATATTTATATATATATGTATATATATATATAGGAGAAAATATGTTTTTAATTCTGAACTATTTGTCAAAATTGTATTTCGTCCCTGAAGCAAACTTTGAACCTATTTCGTCCAACATGTGTAAATGATCTTCGATGACAAATAAAAATATCTTTAAGGAGAGAAAAATGAGAGGAAATGAAAAAAAGTGAAAGAAGTTTAAGAGACGAATAATAGTGAAATAAGAAATTATAAAAGAAGAAAATAAAAAGATAAAAAGAAATTTTGACACATCATCAAGAATCATTTAGATGAGTTTATAAAATATAAGGACAAAATAAGTCCAAATTTATCTCAGAGACAAAATATAATTTTAACAAATAATTTAAGAACTAAAAATATATTTAACTTATATATATATAATATTTTTATAATATTCTTAAATAAGTAATATATATATATATATATTATTTAAGAAAATGCTAATAATTTTTCCTCAAAAAATTCTCACCCTTTTATGTTTATTATAAAGAAGTCTGGTGGTGGTAAGGCCAACCACTAGCTTATAATACCTTAGCAGGTGGGGCCGGGGACAAAAGTACTTGAAACTTGCTTTTTTGTTTTGTTTTTCTCTTCTTGGACTTTCTTTTACTTTATATACTTTAAGCAATAACGGAGATTATTTTTAAAGTAATGTTTAAAAAGTATTATAAGAATGTTTTAAATTTTAAAAATGTTTATAAGAAAGTTTTTAAAATTTTAAAAATGTGTATGTAATTAATTCGGACAAAAATTTAAAAAAATGTGTATGATTAAGTTGAATGGAAAACTACCCTATTTGAATTCGAAGTGAAATAAAAATAAATAGGAAGAATAAGAGTAAAAGATAAAGAATAAAAAAATTGTTGTCAGGATAAATCGAAAACAGAGAAACAAAGAAAAAAATCATCAAAATTAAAGAGCGAATAAAAATAAAGATAAATGAATAGGAAAATCTGTAAAAAATATACTGATTAAAGATTAAATTTGTCTAAACAATTTGAAGTTTTCATTAAATTTTTTTATTATGAAGTTATTTATTATTTTTATGGTGTTGCAAAAAAAAATCCCTTCCTTCGTAGGTTAGATTCCTTCTCTAGTATATAATAAGAATATGATATTTTTATCTTATTTTATTATTTTCATTCACTTTTCCTCTATCGACACACAAGCATAGCAAAGTGGTAAACTAATTAAAAAATAAATACAAGACCGGTACCTAGCTTTGCCTGTTTCGTTCGTATAGCTTTTCTTTATGAGAGTGGCAAAAGAAGCTATTATTGTTCGGATATGACTTGTCTTTTTCAAGGACCTTTAACGAAGTTGCATAGGAAAGTCCACAAATAATTCCGCATTCAACTCGCCCAATCAATCATGTTTGTTCTTACCAAGACCTAAAAAGTAGTTGACGAGAGAAAATATATTTTTGAGACATGAAATTCTTGAAAGATTAGTTTTGGTGAAAACATTCCAACTTTGAATGAATTTAATCCTCAAGTTGGGAAGAATATTTAATAATAATATGAAATTAAAAAAATATTTCTTTTTATTGGGTTAAATAACATAGAAGAAATTAAAAAAAAATAGAAAGTAAATTATAAAAAAATTTGTATATATAAAATAATGACAATAATTGAGTGAAACAAGTGGAGATTTAACTTTCTAAATCTCATCTTTAAAGTAAAAATTTATTTATATTTTCATGACTTTCTATTGTCCATTGTAACAAAGTTGTTTCATAAGGAGAGAGAGACTAAGTATAGTTCTTTGAATTAAACGTTGAATGAAATCGATTTTTTTTAAATATAAAAATAGAAATAAGATACGATAGATATATCTTTATATATATATATATATATATATATATATATATATATATATATATATATATATATATATATATATATATATATATATATATATATATAGGAACTATTAATTATAGGTATTAAAGAAGAAGCTAAAGAAGAGGAGTGGAGCACCTCAACCAGAGAGAAAGGAGTGAAGTAGCCCTTACTCAACCAAAAAAAAGAATACGTCTTCAACGATTCTTTCTTTAAAGTGAAAGCACAGATGGAGGTTTGTCGAATATAAGGGACTTGACTTCCCCTGCCTTATTAAGGACAAATATGAAATTGTCTCATTTTCATCTAATCATGTAACAGGTATACCCGTACTTGTTCCTATATCCGCTCTCTTATTATTTCAAATATTAATTAAATAAATTTTTATAAATAAATAAAAATATAATAAAGAAAACATGATAATTGTAAAATGCCAAATGTCCTAATTATATAAATGTCAAATTAGAGTATCAAATAACAATAGGATAAAAGTTAAATAATTATAAAAAGGAAGTAAACATGATCAAAAGTGTACCCTTAAATTAAGTTATGAAACTAAGAAAAAAAAAGTTAATATAAGCTTTATTAGATTATCAAATAAACTAAAAATATTTTAGTAATTTAAAACGGGTATATGTATGAAAAAAATGATAGGTATGGTGAGGGGACATGGTGGATATGTGCATACCCATCCCCATCCCCATCCCCATAAGCAATTTAAAAATCAGGTATTATCTATATCCAGTTAAATCAAGATTGTCAAAATTGAGATGAAATTTGACAATACCTGTGGGGATGAGTTCATTTATCATCCTTAATAGAGAACACATATCATATTAACATGACTCTATATATAAAAGTATGATAACAATATATCACTAACGCAATTAAAATAAACATCCTATAGTTGTTTATAAGATGCAAACAATTTAACCATCAACGACAACAACAAATGCGTGTTAACTAACTAGATAATAAAAAATAATATAATCTTATAATACTAGTAGACACATTCCAGTAGGTCTTACACACTCTTCATAAAATGATCGTGATTTTGTAGCCAAAACATGATTTTCCACCTTGATTCCAAATTATTCAAGAGCTCTCACATCATTATCCTTGATTCTAAAACAAAAAGTTCATTAAGTCCAAGCAATATTTGAATTTAGATATAAAAAAAAACTTTCTAAATGCATTTGTAAGATTTTTCTCTGAAGCTATCTTCACAATCCTAACCTCCCCTAACTCAATGATGTCCTTAATGAAGTTCAATTTAACATCAATTTTGTTTGATTCTTTCATGGTATATTTGATGATCAACTAGATTTTTGGAAGTTTTACTATCATAATAAATAGTCACACAGTTCTACAAAATATTGAATTCTCTTATCTTCCCCTTCAACCATGAGTCTCATTTATCTTGTTTATGAGTATGATATACCCTGCCTAAGTAGTAGATAAAGTCACCATTGAGTGTTGTTCCTACTAGAAAAGAATGTGGCTCTCCCAAGGTGGAAACATACCTAGAAATAAACTTTACAATATCTACATTCCATGCATAGTCTGTATGTACAAACCCAAAAACTTCTCTATCATGGGTAAAACATCTATAAACTAAACTAGATAATATTGTTCCATTCAAGTATTTCAACATCTAGTTCAAAGTCTCCCATTGAGCATGTTCAAGATCTACCATGAATATACTAACTAAAGTAACAACATGCACCAAATTTGGTCTATTACACATCATATCATACACGATATTCCCTACACAATTAGAATATGGAATAGTTTTCATCTCTCCTAACTTCCTTAAAGTTAGGAGCTTGGGTAATCAAGATCTTTGTCTAATGACCCAAAGGGTACTTGTTTAGATTTATGCATTTTAAACCTCTCAACAACCTTCCTCAAATAAACTTGTTGAGATAGACGTAACTACAATTTTCTGAACCCTTTGTATATCCATCAAAATTAATCGCATCGCAAGACTAAGGTCTTACATATCAAACTGTAAGATTAATGCTTATTTAATTTCTTTTATTTCTATTTGAACAACTGGTTCTAGAAGTGGGTTGAATAGAGCCCTAGATTGTCCTCTTAGCAACTAAATTAGATTATCTAGTAGAAAAGCAAAACCAACAATACACAGTAGTTACATACTTATGCACCTAAACTCATGGGTCATGTCCAGTTCTCCTTTAAAAAAATTCTTAATAGGTTCCACTTATCAATTCAATTATTACAAATTGGGTTCACAAACCAATTCTAGTTACAATGATTGTACAAACTACTTATAGTTATCTTGTCTTAATCTCCCTAAGACTAAGAGCTCAAAACAATAGATAAGAACACTTAAAGAGAGGACTTAAGCTAACTGGATTAACTTCACAATGTGAAGAATTACAGAGATTATGACTCACTCATAAAGATCTATTGATAAGATATTCCAATTTAAAGCTAATGTGGTTTTCATGGTTCCGTCGATAAAAGGGTGTTGGCGTGTCCCTCGACTTGTTAGGGAAGTTTGGGTCAAGGTGTTGTATTGGGACCCCATCTTCTAATTACTCTTGACCTCCACAACTTTTGTCATGTTAGTGGACAAAGACATTGGTGCTAAACATGAGTGACTCGGGATTTCCTTTGTCATTACAAAGTGTTTGGTGCTATGTTTGGGCTTGTGCAATGTGTGAAGATTTTCCTTTAATTTCTTCATCAATGCATGTTCATGACGTAATGTGTCGATCTCTTCAGTGTTTTGTTTCTTCAACTCAGCTAGCTCTTTTTGTAACTCACCCAACAATGTCATTTGGTTCACATAGTTCTCCTGAATCTATGGGAACCATTTTTGTTCATTATTTTTCATGATTATAATTAGTAACATACAATCTTACAAAGTCCAACTTGACCCTACGATGGGATCTAAATGTTTTTAAGGGATTGAGGTGACCCAACAAGACTAAAACCTTCTCTTCTAACTTTACCTAAATCTTCTCGAACTCCTTCTAATCTTGAAAGTGTTCCAATCTTCTTGAATCGACTAGAGAGATGTGTCAAAAAGATACTCTCATACTAAATTGCAATCTATGAATAATGTACTTGAAAATGTCAACCTATTTATAATATTTTAATGGATATTTTACTTGGATGAGTCTAGGTCAATTCTATCCAATTATCCTAATGCATAATTAGTGTTTGGTTGTAGTTATACATATAATATTGTTTATATTACTAATAAAAAATGATGTTATGCTTGGTGACCAACATGATATCAATATTAAACAATACACATTCAAAATAATTACCCATAATATCCCAAATACGAAGAGTGTACTATTAAATAATTTTGATGAAAATAAATGTATTTCAACACATATTCCATGGCCAAAATATTATCATTTTGTATGCTTATTCCATATCCAACCTAATTTACTTTTGGAATGCATATTTTATAGTCAAAATACTATGCTTTTGAAATATCTATCTTGTAAACCATGTTACCATAATTTTAGAATACTTATTTCTTAATTAAAATATTATGTTTTCTCAATGTCTATTTTCTTAGTAAGTGAGTTTATACTTAATTCTTTTCACAAAATTAGTTTGTATAAGGTTAGGTTTGCACTTCACTTATAAACTATGAATTTTCTCATATCAATAGTTAATGTGAGATCTTCAACACTCTTTCTCACACACTGAAGAATGAACATTTTGTGAGTGGTCTAACAAGAATCCTATAACAAGTAGCATAATAATCCTAAAAAAAATTGTTATGATAGACTTATATGATTTTGATACCATCTTAATAAATGAGTACATACCTAATTCATCTTCACAAGATTGATTTGTAAAATAAAGTTTGCATCCAAAGATATAGATTATAATTTTTTTTCTATCAGTGTTAAATATAAAATCTCCAACATACTTTATAGTATATTAAATGGTAATTCCAAAAAAGATTAAAAATAATTTAAAAATTATTCCTCTAAAACCTATTTCATAACTAAAATAACATATTTTTAAAATACATATATTTCATAGTACTTTAAAATATAATTACGAAATATCTAAAAAAAATTATACGTGTATTATTTTTTCAAACATATGTCATCCATAACTAACAATAAGAATATTTTTAGAATGTCGTCCATAACTAACAATAAGAATATTTCTAGAATGTCATCCATAGCTAACAATAAGAGATGCGTTTGGGAGTTTGGTGTAAACTGTAATTGAAAAGAGAATATAAATTGGGTTATATATAGGGTGCCAAGAGGAAGACCCTCAAAATGGAGCAAGTTTAATGCCTTATGACATGCCCATTTAGCCTAAATTCAAAATGGGAATTCTATTGAATTTGCACTCAATCAAAGTTGGCACCAAATTTGATCTTGTAAAGTTGGATAGTCTGTGTACAAATGAAAAAATTGAATATAATTAGTTAGAAAAATTGTCTTCAAGTATCTTACAATTTCTTTTAAAAAAGAAAAATTCGGTTGGCTTAATTATATTTTAAAAATATTTTTTATTATTTTAACAAACTTCAAAATTTAGTTAATAAGTTGGATAGTCTTGAATTTAGGCATGTCTTCCATAAATGAACAGTTTATTTTATAATATATATTATAGTAAAAAATCGGTGTCTTATTCTATTTTAAGGAAAAAACAAGAGAACCTGAGAAAGAATTTAGTCACAAAATTAAATTCATAATTAATTGATAGGAAGTGTTTTATTATTCAGTAATATTGATGATTTTTTACCCATATCAAATATAATTTTTTTCATTCCATATTCTTAACTACAACTATTTCAAATTAACATTAGTTTTTACAAATGTCAAAATTATTTTTCAACAAAGGTGAACAAGAATTTTCTTAATCAACATTAATTGGACTGTTAAACTAGTAAGATTATTTATTTTTTATTGATGTTATTAAGAATTATGTAGTGAACAACAATAATTTTTTTTATTAAGATTGTTATAATTATTTTTCATCAATAAATTTAATAAATTTTATATTAAATAAAATTTATATGTTATAGTCATTGAAGTATCTATTCGAATATAAAAATTAAAATTTAATAAATTAAAATTGTTTTATCAAAATGAAATGTTTTAAAAATAAAATAATTTAAATTAAAAGTAAGCATCTTTAGTTGAAGTAAGCCCTGCAAGTCATTCACATTTCTCTTGGTTCTAAGAAAAGAAAGGGAAAAAGTGAGAGGTAGTGGTGGGGCTCCCACTTCAACATCTTATGGTACAAATGAAATAGGGAAAGATTAACCACCCAATTGAATTGATGAATCATGAAAATGAGATCACTTCCTATTTGATGGACCTAGTCAAGAATGTCTTTTTCATTCAGGTCACTGTCACAATCAAATTCACACCCAATATTGAAATTGTAGTCAGCAGAGGAAACTTCCTCCTTCATCAAAACTCCTTACCTTGGATTCCATCTCAGCTTTGTTATCCTCAATTCCTGTGTTTCTTATTTGGCATCATGTCCTTGAAACTTCTTGTGTGAAGCACAAAATTCAACCTATTATGCCAAAATTCCCACAGGTTTCCAAGAAGTATCTCTCAACTTTCCATGAATTAAGCAGGATAACTGCTAACTCTATATATACACACACACTCTTCATGATATCTATCTCATCAACATGGCTTAATTCATCTCCTCAAATCAAGCTCTTTGCATTAGCAATGACTTTACAAGAGAAGACCATTTATCAATCCTCTCTTGCCTCAATTCCCCAATACACCCTTTTAGAGTGTGTCTTAGGGCTATGCTTTACAGTGATCACCATCCTTCTTCAGCTTCCTTATGAGTACATAAACAACAACCCAGTTCCCACTGTTATCTTCAAGGGTCACCCAAGAACCTTCCATGCCTTCGTAATATGCATAATCTCTGCCTTCTCGGCTGCAACCAATGCACTTGTGGCGTTTAATAAGTCAAAGTTTTCTAGGTTCTCTGCTTATTATGCCATGGCTTCCATGACCTCTGCTTTCGCAATTCTTTTGTGGGCACTGTGCTGCACATGTATCACTTAGAAAGGGCTGGACTTTATTCATTCCGGAACTGCTACAGCTACAACAACATTACTGCCTTGGTATCTTGAAAATTTTAGGCTTCAAGTTCATGTGAGAGCAATAACAATACTTGGGCATAATTAAATTAAGTAATAGTTTATTGATAATTTATTGGAAAAATAAACATTTTATAATTTATCAAGATAGTCTTCAGCTTTGTGATAGAAACTTGAGTATTATGATTGTTTAAGTTTCACAGGGATTAGTATATGAAATTATTGGAGGATTATTTAAGTATTTGTTTCTTTTTCATTTAAAATTATATAATATTTTTTATTGTTTAGTTTTCATTTGATTTATAATATTTTCATTTTAAATATATAAAACTAGCTATAAGAGATTATTTTCGTAAAAAAAATCAGCATACAAAATCTTGAAGAGATAAGTCATGCATGTGCACGGGCTTGAACTTGTTGAAATCTTCTGGGATCGAAATAAAGAGCATGGTGAAATGTTTGTGGAACTAAGAAAATCAGAGTGTTTGCACATGGTGTTTAGGGTAAAATCATCAACTATCATAGTCAGATTGGGGGAATCTTGATTGGCTTTTCCATTAGGTAATCTGAGTATTGTTTGTAACCCATGCCTAAAAAATCTATGTCTTGTTTGATTGAGATAATGAGTTATTCTAAAACAAAGTAAAACTTGAAATAAAATGACAAGTCAGTAAAATAAAAGTACACACTGCATGTAATAATACAGAGTATATAATACAACAATCACTTATAGGGGTGATGAAAAAATGCCTATAACAATATACAATAAAAGTTGTTGGATAAAGAGGGAATGAAAAAGTGTTATGTATACATAATAAATGAAGCTTCTTAATTAGTCAGCTAGAATTGGGGCTATTTCAATCAAATTGTACCATAAAATTGTTGAGTTGTAGAGGATGAGCAGTAATGAGATGATAGATGTTTAACTACAGGGGACAAAAAAACTGAACTAAGTGAGAAACATGCATCAAATAGAGGAGGAGGACCAAATTTTCTTTAAACAATTCAAACTCTGTTTGTGTGTAGTTCACAGAGGTTTGCTATATATACTTCATAAATCGATTAACAGATGATGCAAACCACTCTCACCATGTAGGGGGTCATCAAGTTTGGAAAGTCATGAAAGTTAGAATCCAAGTTATAGAAAGATCCAAATCTAACAAAAGCTGCTGCAGGGAAAGCTAATCATTGGTTATATAAGCAGAATTGTATATTTTGTTTCAGGTTGTTGGTAGTCTAGAATTCTTGCTTGCAGTTTTATGTCCCAATGGGAATGGTACCATCTATATCTCAACTATCACACAACTTATTGAAAAGAAGGGACAAGTTATTGAGAGGCAAAAAGGAAGTGAAAATGCTAGACTGTAACTATCAGGAAACCACATTCCTTACTCAGTGATCTTATGTATCTTGAAGAAAATGTCAGAAAAACTCTCATACAAATGAATCACGAATCAATTTAGGATTTAGAGTTTAAGTCTTTAATTTAAAATTTTAAAAGAATGAATTTTTGAATTTTTTTATATATTTCTTAATATATCCATTTTTATTTAATATAAAATTAAAACTCAAACTTAAATTCTTTACTGGAATAGAAATTGGTGCATGTAGATCACATCAACCGTTCCACTGAAAGTGTTATGGATGAATGTTTATACACTTTCTACATTTTTTTAGATTAGTATTGGCAGGGTCACTTTGAAACTGTGTTAGAGAGGAACTTTAGGTTCAGAGACAAACTGTTAAATCTCTAGTACATTTATGTAAAAGTATTAGAGTATCTCAAATACTCTCTTTATATATATATATATATATATATATATACATATTTTATTCTCTTACTGATAAAAAGATTATATTCTGTTACTGATTAAAAGAAAAACTATGTTGGTAGGATCTTTTAATTTTATGTGTATGAATTTTGGGTGCGGATGTGTGTGGATAGGTGTAAATAGCAATAGTCTTATGTAATTCTGTTTTAATTGTATAAGGTAAGGACACCTTGTAATTGTTATTTAAGTTACCTAAATTAGATACTTAAACTCTTTAAGTCACTTTTTACCGTTACTGTTATTTTGACTAACTATGTTTAAATAAATATCTTATGACAATGATATTTATTCCAGGGTTATCATAAAGTAAAGTGTGAGATAAACAAGTATACATAGCTTCAACCATGATATAGTTGATATATATTATTAAAAAATTAAATATATTTTTAGTTATTGAACTATTTGTCAAAATTGTGTTTTGTTTCTGAAGCAAATCTTGGATCTATTTCGTCTTTGTGTTTTATAAACTCATGTAAATGATTTTTGATGATGTGTCAGAATTCATTTTTATCTCTTTATTTTTATTCTTTATAGTTTTTTACTTTATTATCATTTATCTTCTAATTTTTTTTTACTTTTTTCTTTTTATTTTCTCTCATTTTTTTCGTAAAGATGTGTTTTTATTTGACATCGAAGATTATTTACATCTGTTTATAAAATATAAAAATGAAATAGGTTTAAAATTTGTCCCAAATAATTTTGAAAAAGAAATAAATGTTTAACTCATTAATGATTAAGGATACATTGTTTTTTCAAATTAAACTACACTTATATAAATATATTTTGGTCATGGTGCTTATGTTATATTTTAATTGTATCTTGTCAATCAAGAGACATTTGACGCAAGTTGTTTAATTGTGTTTATATGAAATTGGATTGTTTTTTTAGAAATGATTGATTTAATTATTTTAAAAAATAAATTAATAAATTTTATATTATTATATTACATATATAAGAGTGATTATTTTAAAATAAATAGATGTTATATTACACAATTAGACTATTGATTTTTTTAATATCATAAACTTATTAATATCATTTCAAAGGGAGATAATTTTATAGACGCATATGATTTAATAAATTGAAAGTAAAGCAAATTGATAGTGTCAGTTCCCACCAACAAACCTGTTCAATCATTATAACTTAAGGGAATACAACCGGATCTCAAACAATTATAACCACGATTTTGTTGTTCATTTTCTTTTGATGCATTAATTTTTACCCTTGTCCCACCCTTAAAACACAACAGCCAAAAAGAGCATTGGGTGGAGTAAATAATGGAAGAAAAGGAAAAACCAAAAAAGAAGAAAGAATGAATTACTTTTTACAATAAATTCTATAGTGGAGGCTTATATGCATACCACTTCAAAATACACACTTATGCAATATCTCATTTTTCGGTGTATTTGACTTTGATATTTCTTATTTTCAAATTTAAAAATAAATTATTACTATAATTTGGGTCATTTTCCTACAGTTATGCATGTTAAGAGAGGATGAATTTTACTTTTTAATTTCTATTTTTAATAGTAAAAATTTATTTTTATTTTTATCTTCATATTTAATAAATATAAAATTTTTGATTTATCCTTATTTTTATTAAATACGTATTTTTATAAAGTAATAAATATAATTATATTCATCTTTTGCTAATTTTAAATATTAATTAAATAAATTTTATAAAAAAAAAACATGACATTGTAAATTATTTAAATTCAAAATAATATGTATTTTCTTTTCTTCATTAAAAAATATCAATAAAAAATTATAATTATATAAATTTTAAATTAGAATATCATTAAATAATAACTAAATAAAAATAAAATAACTACAAAAAAATTAAAAATATCAAATCAAATATATCTTCTAAAAATAAATTATAAAACTGATAATTAAAAAATTAATACAAATTTTTTAAATTATTTAATAAACTAAATGTGTTTTAATACTTTAAAATAGAAATAATATAAAAACAAAGATAATGTATTGAAATGGATATAAATATGAAAAATTAAATTTGTCAAAAACTAAATATGAATACTTCTATAATCAGTTTAAAAAATTAAATATGGTCTTTATTTGTATTCAATTAATATGAAAATTGTACATTAAAATCTGAAGGATTCTAAATAATATTGATGAGACCGGTTTATTTGTTATTATTAGTTATAATAATGTTTTTATTTAAACACACATAAAATTTATATATATAACTGATACGGAACGTAATTGTTTTTATGAAGACTGAGATATCTTGGAAGAGTGAAAATAAAATCTTCACAAATGTTTGAACTTCTTGGATATCCGAAACAGTAATAGAATACCTAAAACATATTTTAAGGCTCAAATTATGGATGATCTAAGTGTATATTGATAAATGTGTAATCAAAAGCATATAATTATATGACTGTATAGGGATGACAATTAGACCCGCACCCGTGGAGACCGAACCGCCTCTGTCCCGAGTTTGGTGGAGAAAAACCGAGTTGACTAGGTTTGGGATTGGGTTCGGATTTTCCCCGTTTAAATCAATCGGGTTCGGGGTCGGGGATGGGTAATGCAATCCCCGCCCCACCCCGTCCCGTCTTTAAATTTAAACATAAACCCTAAACTAACCTTATTCTTTCTTAGTGTTTCTTTTTATTTTTCATATATAAAGGGTTACAGTGTATTTTATTTCTATTTTGTTTTTTAACATCTTATTTACCATTGATATTTAAATTTTAAAAGTGTATTCATTATAAACTGTGTAACCCTATTACCTTTGTTTGTAATCTCTTTGTGATTAATCTATTACATTTATGATTAGATACATAACCTTTTGTACAATTTTGCAGAGATTTGTTATGTTTGTATACTGGTGTTTCTATTTTATTTTCATTTTCTAGCATATTTTTATTTCTATTTTCATGTTCTTAACTTTGATTTTTCTCAAAATTAAATTTTAAAAATGTCTTCTTTGTTAACTGTATAATTGTTGTGATTTTTTTATTAATTTTGGAGTCTATCTTTATCAGTCTTTGTACAATTCGTAGTCTCTTTGTGAGTAATCTATTACATTTATGATTAGATACATAATTTTTTGTACAATTTTGCACAAATTTGTTATGTTTGTATACTAGTGTTTTTATTTCTATTTTATTTTCATTTTCTAGCATATTTGTATTTGTATTTTAATTGTTTTCATTTTCATGTTTTTAACTTTGATTTACCTCAAAATTAAATTTTAAAAGTGTATTATTTGTTAACTATATAATTGTTGTGATTTTTTTTTTATTAATTTTGGACTCTATCTTTATCAATCTTTTTTACAATTTGTAGTCTCTTTATGAGTAATCTATTACTTTTATGATTAGATACATAATTTTTTGTACAATTTTGCACAAATTTGTTATGTTTGTATACTGGTGTTTTTATTTCTATTTTATTTTCATTTTCTAGCATATTTTTATTTCTATTTCAATTATTTTCATTTTCATGTTCTTAACTTTGATTTTCCTCAAAAATAAATTTTAAAAGTGTCTTATTTGTTAAGTGTATAATTGTTGTGATTTTTTCTATTAATTTTGTAGTCTATCTTTATCAGTTTTTTTATAATTTGTAATATCTTTGTGAGTAATCTGTTACATTTATGATTAGATACATAAACTTTTGTACAATTTTGCACAGATTTGTTATGTTTGTATACTAGTGTTTTTATTTCTATTTTATTTTCATTTTCTAACATATTTCTATTTCTATTTTAATTGTTTTTCATTTTCATGTTCTTAACTTTGATTTTTCTCAAAATTAAATTTTAAAAGTGTCTTTTGTTAACTGTATAATTGTTGTGATCTTTTTCTATTAATTTTGTAGTCTATCTTTATCAGTTTTTATAATTTGTAATCTTTTTGTGACTAATCTATTACATTTATGATTAGATACATAACTTTTTTGTACAATTTTGTACATATTTGTTACGTTTATATACTGGTTTTGAGTGTGCCTATTTTTATTTCTATTTAATTTTTATTTTCTAACATGATTTTATTTCTATTTTAATTGTTTTTATTTTCATCTTTTTAACTTTGATTTTCTTCAAAATTAAATTTTAAAAGTATCTTTTTTGTAAACTGTATAATTAATTACTGTGATTTTTTATTAAAATTAAAAATTTTAAAAATTATTGTTGATAAATGTGATAAATAAATCATTTTACTTTTGTAATTGCAGAAATTTTATTTGTTATTATGAAAAATATTGAAATATCACAAGCACATCAACCAATGTTAGAAGAAAATTTAGACCCTTCAATCAATGGTCCTACTACTACACCAAATGAAGTTCCTTCAGCAACAGAAGATAATGAGCATGAAGAAACTGCAAATCAGGATCAAATAGGCTTAAAAATAAGATTTGGCTTCATTTTAAAAAGATTAAAATAAATGGAGAGGACAAGGCTCAATGCAATTATTGTAAAAAGCTTTTGGGTGGAAAATAAAAAAATGGAACAAAGCATTTATGGCAACACAAGGATAGTTGTCTTCAATTCAAGATTTTGCACAAAGGGAAAAAAGACCAAACATTTCTTACTCCTAAGGTCATGCAAGGTAAGCAAGAGTTGGGCACGGGAACTTATGATGCAGAGGAGGCAAGAAAAGAGCTTGCCCATGCAATTATTATGCATGAATATCCACTTTCAATTGTGGATCATGTTGGTTTCAAGAGATACTCATATGCTCTTCAACCAGTATTTCAAGTTCCTTCTAGAAATACAATTAAAAAGGAAATATTCAAAGTTTATAATTCTGTGAGATCAATAACTTTGAAGTTATTGGATAGCCTTGAAGGAAGAGTAACTATTACATCGGACATGTGGACTGCAAGTAATCAACGAGAGAGGGTATATGGTCATTACTTGCTCATTACATTGATGACTCTTGGAATTTACAAAGTCACATTTTAAGGTAACATATTTTTTCTAATCATATTTTATTTTATTTTCATATGATAAAAATGATTGAATCTTGATTATACAAATTTTATTATTGTTAGGTTCATTTATGTTCCAGCTCCTCACACAAGTGATAGACTTTGTAATGCATTAGTTGAATGTTTAATGGATTGGAACATTGACAAAAAGTTGTCCACTATCACCTTAGATAATTGCACCACAAATGATGCCATGATTGACAAAATTAAAGATAAATTACAATTACACACTTTATTAAAGGATGGAGATTTACTTCACATGCGTTGTTGTGCACATATATTAAATTTGATAGTTAAAGATGGGTTGGAAGTGGTGAAAGATGGAGTAGAAAAGGTTCGGAGTAGTGTATCATATTGGACTGCAACACCTAAGAGAAAGGAAAAGTTTGAGGAAACATCAAAACAATTGAGGATATCTTGTACTAAGAACTTGGTTTTGGATTGTCCAACTAGATGGAATTCAACATACAAAATGCTTGAAACTGCCATAATATATGAGGATGTATTCACTCGGTTAAAGCAACGTGACTCTCAATATACTTCTTTGCCAACTAATTTACAATGGCAATTCGCAAAGGATGTTTGTGAAAAGTTGAAATTGTTCAATTCTATAACTGAATTGTTTTTTGCCACTAAACATCCAACTGCTAATGTATATTTTCCTAATATATGTGAGATCAAATTGGCATTGACTCAGTGGATTGTCTCTCCTAATGAATTGATTCAGAAAATGGCAGAGAAGATGTTGTTCAAATTTGATAAATATTGGAATGTCATCCATGCTATCATGGGAGTTGCCACTGTTTTGGATCCTAGATACAAAATGAAGTTACTTGAATATTATTATGAAAAATTGTATGATCATGAATCTTTTGCTCAAGTTAGAATGATTCGCCAGTTGTGTTATGACTTGGTTTCTGAATATCAAACAAAAATGCATAAAGACATTAGTGGCGAGTCTCCAATAAGAGATGGTAATAATGTTGCTGGTGATGCATTAACTGAGTATGATAGGTATATCTTGAGGAAGAAAAGGGCAAGAAGTACTTATGTTAAAACAGAGTTAGATCATTATCTAGAGGAGGAGGTTTTGCCAAGAAAAGCTGATTTTGATATTCTAATGTGGTGGAAGTTTAATGGAGTCAAATATCCAACACTTCAATCAATTGCTAAAGATATATTAGTTATTCCTGTCTCTATTGTGGCTTCTGAATCTGCATTTAGCACTAGTGGTCAAATATTAAGTCCTCATCGCAGTCGACTTCATTGGACTACTTTAGAGGCTTTGATGTGTGCTAGAAGTTGGTTGTGGAGTTCTGAA
The DNA here is from genome assembly GCA_030347555.1 of Lablab purpureus. Lineage (NCBI taxonomy): Eukaryota > Viridiplantae > Streptophyta > Magnoliopsida > Fabales > Fabaceae > Lablab > Lablab purpureus. The sequence goes on along the minus strand of CM059255.1, from coordinate 22,250,157 downwards.
AATAATGGTAAATACTTCTTTAAATATATTTTTATGTCTTTGTTTATTTTTATTTTTAACAACTAATTCTTATATATTTTATTTTTAGGTTATGTGAATTCTCAATTAGTTGATGACTATGTTACTTTATTCAATGAAATGGATTCTGGTGATGAAGGTACTGCTTTAAGAGATAATACTATTTTATTTATTTATTTATTTATTTATTTATTTTCTTTTTTAATGATACATTTTATTTTGAATTATGTAGGTGAACTGATGGAGAGTGACTTTACTTCTCATTTGGAAGATGATTATTAGATTATTTGATATTTTTTTGTTTGGAATCTATTTCTTTTATATAGTGTGTTTTGATCAATTATTAATTTAGAAATTATTTATTTATTAGTGTTTTTAAATATATATTTGATATTCATTTTGAAAGATTTTATACTTTATAGTATGTGTTTTGAAGATTGATAAATTAACTTGATAGGTATAAAACAAAAAAAATTATCAAACATTTTTTTACATACATATTATAATGTAAAAATAATAAACTAAAATATACTTCATCAAGAAAATAATTTAAAATTTGTAACATTATAATATATAAAAGAAAAAAATTTAATATTAAAATACTTTATTTCTATAAATTTATCTTTAATAGTCTATTTTTGTGATACGCTATAGTTATGCTTAAATTTTTAGATTTATTTTAAATATTTTAAAATTATATCTCAAGAAAATAAAATGGAACGGGGATAGGAGCGGGGCGAGGAAACCCGACTCCCGATGGAGATGAGTGTGGAGACTAAATTGTTATCTCTGGCAGGGATCGGGGGTGGGGACGGGGATACTTAAGTGAATCGGGGACGGGAGACGGGAAGGTGAAACCCGCCCGGCCCCATTGCCATACCTATGACTGTACTACCTGTTTAGAGTATTTACATGGATTTTTAATATAAATGAACCTGAATTAAGCAGATTTATATGTCACTGATGCTTATCTTTTGCTTAATTAAACTTTTTGAGATAATAATATTATTAATACGTTCCTCAGGATCGAGTTACCAATGTTCTTGGGATAGTACACTATTATATATGAAACTTGAAATTTCTTAACCAATATGTCATGTCATATTCATATATGCTCACAACATGTGAGCCCCCTCGTCATGCATCGGTGTTGCATAAGAGAGTCTAGAGAAATCATTGTTGAACATGAATTACCTAAACCCTATAAACAATTCATTAAATATAAATTAGGATTAAATATATTTTTAATCTTTGAATTATTTGTTAAAATTATGTTTTGTTCTTAAGGTAAATTTTGAACTTATTTTGTCTTTATGTTTTATAAACTAATGTAAACGATCTTTTATGATATGTCAGAATTTCGTTTTTATCTTTTTATTTTTCTTTGTTATAGTTTCATACTTCACTATCATGTCTCTCTTAGATTTTTTTTTGTTTTTTTTTTCATTTTTTTTTCATTTTTATCATCTTAAAGATGTTTTTATTTGTCATCGAAGATAATTTATACCTATTTATAAAATATAAGGACGAAATAGATTTAAAGTTTGTTTTAGGAACGAAACATAATTTTAATCAATAATTCAAGGACTAAAAACATATTTAACCCTATAAATTAATTTAAAAATAAAAAAATAACTATTTATTATAATGATTAAATTAAAAATTATTTTATAATTTAAAAATTATTAATATTTAAAATAATTTTTATTATAATAAAAACTATATTTTATTGTGATTATTAATATTAACAAATTATAAAAATGATAACTAAATTAATTTTTAAATTTAAATTTAAATTAATTAGTAAATTTTATTTATTTATTAAATTAAATTTTAAATTAATTTCTAATTTAATTAGTAACTAATTTCTTGCTTTTATAACTTAATAATATAATTAGTAATTTTTTTTTTTGAAAACTATGGAAAAAGATACTCCAACTCCTTTGAAGAAGTGAAGTGATTCTAAAGCTGGTGTCCCTATCCTAGACCCTTAAGGAAAGTCCATGGCAGTGAAAAGTCTCCACCTAGGGCTCAACAATCCTAATCTAGAATTCCCTTTGGATTTTAGTGACACTTTCAACATATCTATGCAAACCTTTTAGTGACACTTGCATTTTCTTGGCTTAACACCAAGGTGGATTAAAGGTGACAAAATGACACTTGTTCTACTAGCTCAGAAAGATTCGTTTGAGTGCAACAAATCGAAAAAAAATTTCATCATATGTATAATACGAGTGTATATATATATCTAATAATCGAATCTAAAGTTACTGGTTTAAATGAAGCGATTCTTTGTTAAAAATAATGTAGACACGTACTCTTTTTCCTATGATTAATTATTTAACGTTTGAGATAATTTTAACGTGGAGATTGATTATTTGTATTACGCACATAAAAGGAATTCTTATTTATGTATAGACAAGTTTTTCTATAAACATTATAAAGAACGAATAAAACGAAAATAAAAGTTCAATGAGTTTGTTTATAAATTAAATTAGCTTGCATACAAATTAAAAATATATATAAGTTTGTAGGCCATATATAAAAGAAATTTCTACAAGCTAGTTTATATATAAATTAATTATAATTAATAAGAAACTTTATCCAATATTTGTCTTTGAGCTCAAGTGAATTACTTCTATTTTGCAACTCAAGAAACATTTTTAAAAGGCAAAAAAAGTGTGTATTTTTTATGCATAGGATCAAAATGATTGAGTGGTTTCATAATGTAAGCACCAATTATGGGTAATTAAGATTTTGCAGTGATCCTTAATTATGAAGAAAATCTTAATTATGGGCCACCATTTTGGTATTATATCAAACCAATCATATGAAGGTAACATTCCTTCCAAGTTTAACCAATTACACTACAAATTTATTTAAATTAAAATTTGGGCAAGTTCTTTGGACTATAATTGTACAGCCTAATGCACTCACAAATTAGTAGGCAAAATTATTGATATATATGCAAAATAAAGTAGGACCTAGAATGGCGATAAACTCTTGTGACTAAACTTACATGTCATAACATTGATTTCATTTTTCTTATAAATAATCCCCGGTTGCCAGTTAAGTATTAATGACGTTGATCTCTATATTTTCCTCACACAGACAAGTTTAGGCTTCTAAGTTTGAACTGAAATCTGGAAACAGCAGAAGTAGGAAATCTAAACAAACCTCTGACCATTATTTTTGCTGCGAAACTTTCTTCTATAACGTATTTTTATGCTTTCAAATCTTTATTCTCTGAAATTTTGATGATATTCTATATTATATTATAGAAGAATGCAGATTAAATGATCTCAAACACGTAACATTTGCAGTGTTTATAAAGTTCTCTTCATCACTTAATTTTAAAATGTGGAAGCTTAGTAACAAATGTGATATTAAAACTTTCACAGAACTGTTTTGAAATGATTTGAATAATTTGATTATATTATATATTATATATTATATATGTAGGTTAACTGCTACAATAGAGATATTTTAGTTTCTGCATATCTTACGTTTATACTCATATCTCTAAAAGTAGGAAGTAACTGCTAACATGAGCAAATTTGAGGAAACAAATTTATGTCTAATGTTCCTCACAATTTTCACTAGTTGATCTCCTCTCTGCTGGAAGGTTGGTCATGGTAAGCAGTAGGATTTGGCAGAAAGAGAAGGCTACATTGGCTAGTTTTTATCCACCCACCATACATATATTATTTCAGTAATCAATTAATCACAAAGTACAATTAGGCTAAAGGCTTATGTATGTGACAATTGACGTTTACCAAACGAAATATCACGTTTTAGAAGAACTACACATGTCTGTTTGTGCAGAGGGTACTCTTACCTGTGCCTTATTGTCTGCTCTTTAATAACTTCTGAGACTTTCATTTGCTAATTGCAAGGGACAAAGAGTTTGGAAATGCTGTACCCTTTTACCACAAATTTGTTGAAGCTAAAGGGATCCCATGAGAGAGAGGGGTGAAAATGAAGAAAGATGTACAGGAATAGAAGACCTTTCAATTTCTGTAGTGCATTCTGCAAATTTTTTTAAAAGTTGATTTTCCAGTAAGTGAAAAAAGTGTTGGGAAAAAGTTAGAAAGTGATAATAATTCAAGTCTCATCAAACAGTGCAATCATGCATTCTGCATGAATTTCATCAAAGTTTTTAAGGAATATGTATCAAGCAGTTTAGCGAAAAGGTAAAACCAATACATTTTTGTTTGCTACCATTCATCCAAGGTGTCAGGTTTCTTAACTTTGGTAACATCCACAGGCAAAAAAAAAACGACAAAAAAGGGCACACCTAATATCATCATGTTCCGGTCGTATAATTATAAGTACCCGAAAATAGATGAAAAATTAGGTTGGCATAAGGCCATAGAAGTCCCACTCATTCAATCACACACAAAAAATGCTTTATCTTTTATTTATTTTTTATAGTCATATTAAGATTCTCCACTTGTTAGAGTATATATGTTTATTTGTTTGATGAATTATATTTTACTGGACTAATATCTTTGTAAAATGTGTTATCAGTCCGAAAGTGAACAAAATATATTTATTACTTTTATCAAGTGTAAAAAGTTTTATTTGTATTTATGGTTGATCCAAATAGTTGTGGTATTAAAAATTAAACAAAATCAATGTAATATTAATCTAAATCTATATAATTAATTCAAATATTATCAATCGAAATCAATTAGTCATGATTAATATTTATAAATTAAAAATTTAATTAAATCCCTACTTTACTTATATCTGTGAAAATTATCAACAACCATAAATTAAAAAATTATTGTTTGGCCAAATCAACAAACATGATTGATGCATCTTCTTGTGGTGCATTAGTGAACTATACACTGAATGCAACTGGCGCTTCATAGAGAAAATTATAAGGCAATAACTTGATAGGGAGACTTTATATAATATAGGGAGAGATTAGGAGATTGTGTGCAAATTCTCCACATCACCATATTAGTAACTAAATTCTCATCTAGTACTTCTTTAAGTGACTTAATTTCATGAATAGGAGTTTCATTCGGTAGTTAGGGGTGGTGAATTTGTGAAGAACAGCAAGGCAACTTATAGATATAATGACCTGTAACTTCCAATAGGTTTTTTCAAGAAATTATTCAACCTTCAATACAAGGGTCACTAATGTAAAAATGACTTTTTATGACAGCTACTTAAGGAAAATTATGCTTTTATCAAATTTGACAAAAAAAGTGGGTGATATAAAAAATAATTTATTTTACACGAGTTCAACAACACAAAAAATATAACATTTTTATCTCAATTTAGATAAAAACTAACATAAATACTATCTTTTTCATGTTGAAAATTTTTAAGTGTCATAAAAATGTCTTTATCATTTCCCACCATTATTATTTAAGTGTTCTTAGAAAATAGATAATAATTTAACCACTAGAGAGCCTTCAATAAATATGGACAACAAGGCACCTAAGCTGTAATGTGCTCACAGGATTGCGTAGGCAGGGTGAGGTAATAGCTGAGTGAGGTTGTGTCAGTCTCACTCACAACAACGAGGTCCTCCCTTAACAATATGGAGCAAGGACTATGAGGTACATGGGGCTATGCGATACACTACGTAGGTGGGTGTGCGACAGTTGTTGCAACATGGTATTGTACCGATGTAAATAAAGAGAACCCATAGGTAAAGAGAGGAAAATGAGAAACAACACTTTTAGAAAGGTTTGAAAAAGGAATTTTATGCATATGTTGCATTTGAGCAAATGTAAAAAGTTTATTTAAATTTCAATCTTGCCATCATACAATTTTTAGTCAGTTTTTTGGTCAACTAACATAAAAAGGGTGATGTTATAATAATTTTTTTTGCTCTAATGAGTTAATGAAATTAGTGTTTTATATACTACAAATAATAAGAAATTGGAGACTAAAATTTGTGAACTTTCATTAATGATCAAGCAACTAGTTATAGGTCAAAAATCAACATTTGTTACTTCTACACTCAATTTTAACTCACTCGTACTAGTTTTTGTAACTATTTGTGAACTTTGTTCTTCTAGTGATAATTCTACATATTTATGTCTTAATTTACAAGAAATAAATGTTGTAGAAGGAATGTCTCAAGCATGTGTCATGGACATTTAAACCAATAGGTCTTCATACCATCATAAAAAATAAAGTTAGAATTTGTCATCCAATCCAATCTATATACAATTGAAATTGGAAGAATCATCTCACCCTAAGAAGGGACAATGTGCAACTACAACGTTGTAAACTAGAACAAGAGACCATATCAACAATAACATTCTCCTCCAAATGTATAACATCAACAACACTAACATCAATAGTTTTCTAACTATGTCACTAGCCCATCTTCACTTTCAAACATATATGGAGGAATTTATGAGACAAAAGAAATAAATTACTTATAATTTTAACAAAGGATATGAGTTATCATTAAAACACTTGAAAACCATATTCTCAGTTTTGTAGTTCCATGCATAAGATGCAAAAGCAAGGGTAGTAAGTATCCTAACTCTAATCAGTTAAGTGAAACAACATTAAGGTCTAAAAGTTTTTTCCATGATAATGAAGTCATAGAAAATAATAGTTCAAATTAAGTAAAGGTGAACATACAACTACTTGAAGCCATCAAACAAATTTCATTGTATGCTAAGTTGCAAAATAACTATGCACTCATAAGAGGATATTTAAGAGAAATAAGACAATTAGCATGACATGAATGTGTTTGCACTCATTAAAATACCCTTACCATACCCACAAATTCCATTAGAAAGAAAGAATTTAGGGACATTATAATAAGAAATAACATTTGAAAATGATATGCTAGATTTAGAAGTACCCATTAATGTTATGCTTATGATTTTTTCGCTTCTCTTTCAGTTGGTGATATTAAATGTAGATTTGAAACCAAAGATTCTAAGTTTTCTCTCAAATTTGCAATATAGAGCACAACCTAGATTGATTATTAGAGAACACATGATGATTGTATTCTTTAATATTCTTACTATACAAATTGATTTGGGAGGTTTTATGTAAAATGCAATAAAAATGAAAATAGATTTGGAAAACGCAACAAATTGGAAAAAAAATGCAAATGGAAGATGAAAGGTCAATTCACAAATTTAAGGTCCAAACAATTCTTCTTATCATAGTTCTCTAAAGGTTCAATAAACATCATTGAACCAGAAAATACGAAACAAATCAAAGTATCATTCAATCTACTCTATGTCTAATTATCAAATCAAGATTCACCTAATTCTTACTTTGATTTCTAAGATTAGAAACACAAATTATAGTCATAAAGTGTAAATCTAAAATTAGAGAGAAGAAGAACAAACTCGAAACATTAAACAATCAGTGCAAAAATAAATTTGAGTTGTTTGATCTTGATTCTATGAATTGAATCTTAAGAATTAATTATCTATTGATGAAGAATGAAGAACACACAAGAGAGGAAAAAACGAAAAAACAATTCTAAAATTGAGAGAAAAGGAAAGGAAGAGACAAATGATTAATATATGTGTTTATAAAACATTTAAGTTATATATATGCTCTCTAATATGAAGTAGACATGGGCCTAAATGTGGTCTCTAATTAGAGAACACTACGTTGAATATTTTTGAAAATCATCCAATTAAACTCTGAAAGGGAGTTTTGTAAAGGTTTTATAAAAGCGTTCACAAAATTTTTCTAAACTATTTTAACATACGGCCAAGAGAAGCACGATGTGAGTAATAGAAAGAGATATTTAACAGTTTAGGTTTTATGTGGACTCACCCTTAAATCGGGCCATATCTAGTTCTCAAATGAAAATTTCAACATGTTTAACTAGAAAATAAAATGTTTACAAATATTTTTCACTACCACTTTCAGCTTACATGGCTATACAAAGTCTCTTTAGGCTATCCACTAAATTCCCTTGAGTTTGAAAACTAGTACATAATGTTTCTTCAAGTTAAGTACATAAAGTCTTTCAAAGTTATACAACAAAAGAGTTGTTTTTATAAGGTTTCACACTCAACCAAGTGGATATAAAATAAAAAACACTCCTTATCTAGAATACGACTTCACACAAACATGAAATATATACAATGAAAGCACACTCTTTTACAAGTCATATGATCATAAAATTTTGAAATTCATTGCTTTTGGATTAAATGAGCATTTATTATAATCATCTGATCATACAAATATCTCATAAAAAAATTAGAGTGAGAAAAGACATGATATAAGATAAAGCTCAAATGTATATGTGAAACAATAAAGACTTTTCATAAAATGAATACATGTTCTATATTTGTGCAACAAATAATTAGATTTTCCTTGAGTTGTATGCAAAAAAAAATGTATTTATGTTACATGTGTGTATAAATAGAGTAAACGAGGAGTTAAGGTGTATTATTATATGTTATACAAAGACAAAACAAAAAATTGTAACCTTTCTCCCTCTTGTCTAAGTAAAAGGTAGAGGTATCTAACGTCATGATTGCTTTAGTGGATTTGGCAGTGGTGGTGATGGCTGAGGAAGTTCTGGGTGAAAGGTTGAGCTAGTTGTGATTGTAGAGTGATAGAAATAGTAAATGTGACAATAATGAAATTAGTTGAAGATTTAAGACTAGAATGTTTTGACAGATTTGCTCAACCAAGCATGCCATTTTCACCTCATATTCATTAAACACGAATTATACCATGTCAATGGTAACATGGTTGGAGCATTATGCAAGAGCAGCGAAAGGAAGAGAGATTACACTAATAGGTAGTGGTGGCAGTTGTGGGACTCATAAGAGCGAGTTTTCACAAGGTAAGTGGTTCATTCAAAGGCCTAAAAAATATGAAAAAGTTTTCTAAATTATCTATTCATAAGAATCTAAATGAAAGAGACACAAATCACCATAATACTTATGAAAAATTTAAAAGAAAAAAAATACTTACTAAGCATAGCTTAAGGAAATTTAAAAGAAAAACTAAAAAAAGTAAATAAAGAAAACTAAAACAAAAGAGTATGTACTATGTGACAAAAGACTAAACAATAAGACAAGAAAAAGACTAGAAGAAGACATCGAAATTAGGCAATCAAATTTACCATAAGATTCATGTCAAAATGCATGTTATCTAAAACAATTACAATTTTGGAGACAAAGCTTACACAAATGACATGATTTACTTTAGAAACTCCTTAGGAAAACAACTAAAGAAAAATGTTCAAGATTTCTAGGACAACAATTATGAGACATTTGTTAAACTTGTAACTACTTTTAGCCACTTGCAAAGGTCTTTGCAAAAATAATTTTTGAAGTCCTTGAATGTTTCTTTTTTATTTCTTGAAATCAATCACTAATTGAAAATCCAAAAGAAAGTAAGAATTATAACATTTGAATCTATGGAGTTTAACACTTTTACAATCTAGAAAAATCAACCCAAAACATGTTCATTTTAAGAAAACTTTCAAAAGAGATTTCTTTACGTTTAAACTCTAAAAAACCTAGAAGAACAAAGACGTAAATTCAAATCAAGCAAAGATAGACTCAAAATTAGACCAATAAGGTAACATTATAATACCCATGCTCATCCTAAAATGTGGCTAAGTAGTGTAAGAGTAGATACAAAAACTTGATTAATGGATTATCATGTGAAACAAACTCAACAACTTACGCTAACCACAACTTAATCTCATGAATTTACATCACGAAAATGAGTTTAGAAGACAAAGATGAAATCCATTTTGGAAGAAGTACTTACTTGATGTAAAAGAACACCTTGACTTGTGAGATAATGACCACGATGTTTTTCTTAGAAGTTGTAACATCCAACTATTTATTTTTATTTTTAAATATTATATATATATATTATCAAACATCAAAATCATAAATATAAAAAACTCTCAAAATAAACATGGAAGCCTAAATAAGTTATTATGGAATATGGAACATAATTCAAAATATATTCTTTAAAATTATGTAAATCCAAACATGTTTAAAATAATATTCCTATGAATTTATCCAATCATTTGTTGTTCCATATAATTTATTTACGGCATCATTAAAGTCATCACAAACAATAAAAATAAAGAAAAATTTAAAATCAAGCACAATAAATATAAATGTTTGTAAAAGAGATCACTATTGACATATAATTTTCAGTTAGCATATTTATTTAATAAATTAATTTATCCATTTTAAGAAAATTAAAATTTCATTTAAATTTTATTCATTCTACTTATCATATGACTTAAAACCGTCCACACAGTCCTAATAATTTAAGAAATCTTTCACAAAGTATTTCTCAAATTTGAGAAAAAAAATATACTAATAGGAATTATAAACTCTCTTTAATAATAGAATTTTCTTACTTAAAATATTTCAACTCCCAAAATTCCATATATACAAATATATATTAATCACAACAATTTAATATATAGTTAACATAATATACTAACCACAACAAATTAATATATATTAAACACAAAAAAATAATATGTATTAAGCACCAAAAAATTAACATAAGCAAATAATTTATATTAACAACATAAACAACTAATTTCATATTAACAACATCAATAATTTCACATTATCAGCAACGATAATTTGCATTTAGAGTAACACTAATCCACATTAACAACAACAATTTCACATTAATACAAGAATAATAAAATAAAACACAATCAACAAAAAATTTAAATCAAATAAAATATAACAGAAAAATTTCAACATAATTTTATTTTCTTAAAATAAATACAACATAATCAAATATATAATATAATTAATTATTTTTCTCAAAAATCAATCCACTAGTGCAAATAAAATATAATATTCAAATTCACTTACTATTCTACAACTATTTGTTTCTAAACAATTTTCTTCTAAAACTACACCATTAAATATTTAATTTATATTAATTTCTTACTCCAATTTAATTTATATATTCATACATATTTTTTTTAAATGAAAACAACTCACACAAAAAAAACTATATATTTATATAAAATTAATTAATTTTAAAAATTATAAGACTTTATAAAAATTGAAAGAATCTCACATAATCTTCACATACACTTAAATCTTATACCTGAAAAAAGTTACAGTCATCATATATGTTTAAAAGTAATATATGAAAGATGTGAAAGAAATTGTAATTTTTTTTGTCATTCAACCTTTATACTTTAAGAAATTTTAACATTATATCTTTTAAAATATTCTAGAATTTTCTCAAATTACAATATATTTAATTTTTTATTATTGATCATAAGGTCGTAAAAGACCATCATAATATGTGGACAATAAGTTAAAAGAGAACGAGAAAAATAATAATTATTTACTTTTGATATTAATAATACAATTTATATCAAATGACTAAATTATTATAATTTTTTTTATAGTAGTGCTTACAGAAAAATATCACAATTAATTGTTGTTCTTATTGAGAATGGCCAAGGTCGGCTTTCAAGCTATTATGACTGTTAAGACTGAATTGGGTGTTTCTTGTAGAAGACACTCCGACATCAGTAAGAATATTTAAGAATATTTAGAGTATAAAATAAAGAGGTGAGATTGAGTGAGTACTTCCCATGGTATGAACATATATTTATAGGCTCTTGTGGGCCTTATAATTGATAAAAAATTGAGTTGGTTACCCAATAGGTTATAACCGATTTGTGATAACTGAAGTGCACAAAATTAACTGAATGGGTCAATTTGTTAAGATTTGTTATAATATATATATTTTGTGGTCATACGTATCTTATGAGATAATTCTGTTGTTATAAGTATACTGGTACTGATTGGGGAGGTACACAATCACCTTGAGCTCAAGATCCAAAGTCTTGACAGAGGATAGTCGACCTCTAGAAGAGTTTAAACTGAGTTGTAAGGGGTTTGTTAAGCTGATCTATAAAGATTCAAAATATCTGAGCTATGTATATTTCGTGTTGGTTTTGACTTGCGACTCTGAGGTTAGCCAATATTAAAGGTCGTTGGTTTGAAGCCGACCTGGGTGATTTGTAGAATTTCCTGAACCCATTGTAGGTCACCGGTTTGAGGTTGACCTGGGTTGACTTAGAAGTATCTGAACCCATTATAGATCGCCATTTTGAGGCCGATCTGTTTGACTTGAAGACTTGGTTTCAAGTGGATTTGATGTCTCCAACCACCTTTGATGATGAAGATGATGGTGCTTGAAGAATGAAGATTATGTCTTATGTTTAGAGAGTCCTAGGTTGTGTGGTATGTTGCATTTCAATTAATCTTGGACTTAATCTTGGGGTTTAAAATGATTTGAAATGTTTTAAAAAGGTTTAAAATGATTTCAAAGGTTTAACTAATTTTTAACTGGTTAAAAATCTGATTTCAACTAGTTAAACTGTTCTTCATTTTTCAAAGCTTTGTATTTGGGAAATTTTAGCTGACTGTTTTCGAAATTTAAACCAGTTAAAATCCTGGTAGCTTTGTTCAGGAATTCCAGATTTCTGGAATAGCTAGTTAAAACGGGTTTCCAACTGACTGATTTCAAGTTCCAGAAAAAGGGTGCTCACTGGAAAATTGGTTTTAATGAAAACAACCGGTTAAAATGCGATTTCAACCGACTATTCTCGTCAGAATCAGTTTTAACAGTTTTCTATATATAACTTGAAATTCAAAGAACTAAGTGACGAATCATTTTTAGAAGAACCCACTGAGCAAGAACGTTTCTCTTACACTCTAAATCAATTTGCGAATCACTCCAAGAAGTCCAAGATCCAATTGAATAGCGAATTGAATCAAGAAATCATACTTTGTTTTTCGTCATTGTTGCGTGCTCTGTTTTTGCTTCTGCTTTGAGTTTTCCAGGTGAATTCAATCCAATTCTTTGTGTGTTTGTTAGCTGCGTGTTTGTCTCTTAATCAGGGTGATTAAGGGCTCTTGTAATAGGGCTTTACAGGTGTTTAGAGGTCTTGTAGGGTTCAAGACTAGGTGCAACTTTCTGGTTTTCATTTTGCATGTAGTGTTCATGTAAAAACTGGTTTTTAGTGAATTGATTGAATTTGTGTGGTTAGGAAACTGGATGTAGCCTTTGTTGAAAGGTGAACCAGTATAAATCTGCTGTGTTGTTCTTCTTCCCTTGATCTTTTACATTCGACAATTGAATTTTAAATTGTAATTGAATTGGATATATGATCTATTGATTAAAAGCATTTCAAGAATCTATTAAAACTGGTTTTAATCTTCAATCCGAATCTGGTTTTTCACATTTGGGCATTGGGTTTCGAAAATCTTTGAAAGTTTAATTCACCCCCTCTTAAACTCGACCATTTATTCCAACAATTGGTATCGAGCCAGGTTCTTGAAAAATATTCAAGTTTTCGAAAAATTTCAAACATGGTCGAAGGAAAATTGCCTTTTGCGGAGGGTGCTTCTATAAACAGGCCACCAATGTTTTCTGGGGTAAACTATCCATTTTGGAAAGTTAGAATGAAGATTTTCATTGAATCAATTGATATAGGGATTTGGAATGCTATAGTCAATGGACCGTATATCCCTAAAAAAGAGAAACCATGGGAAAATTTAAATGCTGATGAACAAAAGAAAGTGCAATATGATTGTAAAGCAAAGAACATCATTACATTTGCACTTAATCTTGATGAATTCTTTCGTGTTTCACGAGTGTTCCAATGCTAAAGAAATGTGGGAAGTGTTGGAGGTTACTCATGAAAGAACAGCTGATGTTAAAAGAGCTAGAAAGCATACTTTAATCCAAGAGTATGAGATGTTCGGAATGCTTCCAGGAGAAACTGTTTCGAGATGTGCAAAAGAGGTTTACACACATTATAAACCATCTGATCGGCCTTGGAAAAGTGTTTGAGAAAGAGGAGCTGAACATCAAAGTGCTGAAATGTTTGGATCGAAGTTGGCAACCCAAAGTAACAGCAATTTCTAAATCCAAGGACTTGTCAACAATGAGTGTTGCTGCACTTTTGGAAAGCTAAGGGAACATGAGCTTGAGTTGAATAGACTTGCTGAACAAGAAGACAATGACAAGAAAAAGAAAGGGCTGGCCTTGAAGACTTTGGTTCATAAGGAGGAGAATAGTGAGGATGAAGGACATGGAGGAAGTGATGCGAGAAAATCTGAATCTCTTAGTTAGAAAGTTCAACAAGTTCTTGAAATACAAGAACAAAGATTACAAGAACAAGAGGTATAATAGAAAATCTGATTTAGCTTCTTCTAACTTTACTTGTTTTGGTTGTGGAAAACGAGGGACATATTAAAGTTTGAATGTCCATACTCACAAAACAAAGAGAGGAATGGAGAAAGAAGCATGAAAAATCATTCAAAACCAAGAAGGCTTACATAGCATGGGATGAGAATGATATCTCCTCTAGTGATTCTTCAAGTGATGATGAAAGGGTCAATCTTTGCCTTATGGCTGATTGTGATACAGCAAGTAGTGTAAGTTCCTCAACTACTCAAAATGGTCTTCCTTATGATCAGTTGCTGCAAAATTTTCTGGAATTGCATGAAGAGGCTAATAAGGTTGCTTGTTTAAACAATAGGCTTAAAGGAATGAACAATTGGCTAGAGAACAAGGTGAAAGAGCTAGAGAAAGAGCTGGAAAATTCAAAAACTGATTTTGAAAATCTGGAAATGATTTACAAGGCTTCAAGTTGCAATGATGAACATGCTGGAAAAATCTGCACAAACTGCAGAACTTTAGAAAATCAAATTGAGTATTTGAACAAATCTCTAGCTAAATTCACCATGGGAAGAGCCAACTTGGATACACTTTTAGATTTTAAAAATTGTGTAACGAATAGAGTTGGACTTGGATTTAAAAATGGTTTTCAAAAGAAACAACAAGCCTTATAGAAATTTCTTTTCACATAGAAAACCGTCCGACACTTCATCTATTACATGCTTTTATTGTATGAACAAGGGACATACTTCAAAATCATGCAAAATCAGAAAATTTGGTGTTCCTAGTGGTCAATATATTTGGAAGCCAAAATGTGGTAGAAAGGTTATTAACTTTGTTGGACCCAAATTGATGTGGGTACCAAATTCTCTCCATTGATTGTGTTTTGCAGGTGTTCTTGAAGGCCAAGGAATCATTGTGGTATCTAGACAGTGGATGTTCAAGGCACATGTGTGGTGACAAAAGGAAGTTTGTCAAACTCACCTTGAAAAATGGAGGTTTTGTCACATATGGAGATAATAATAAAGGGAAAATCCTTGGAAGTGGTGATGTTGGTAACATTTCTTCAATCCTCATTGAAAATGTGTTATATGTTGAAGGTTTGAAGCATAATCTTCTTAGTATTAGCCAGCTATGTGATAAAGGTTTTAGAATCATTTTTGAATCAAATCATTGCAAGATCATTGAGAAAAATTTTGATAAAATCTGCATGTTAGGCAAGAGAATTGAGAACATTTATATGCTTGATCTTGATCATATGTGTGCAACTAATTTTACATGTCTCATGTCTAAGGAAGATAGTTCATGGCTTTGGCATAGGAGAGCTGCACATATTAACATGAACCATTTGGAAAAACTGTTTTCAAAAGAACTTGTTTTAGGGTTACCTAAACTGAAATTTGAGAAAGATAAAATCTGTCATGCATGCCAAAAGGGTAAACAAACCAAAGTTTCTTTTAATCTGAAAAATTATGTGTCTACAACAAAACCTTTGGAATTGCTGCATTTGGATTTGTTTGGTCCATCTAGAACAATGAGTATTGGTGGAAACTATTATGCTTTGGTTATTGTTGATGACTATTCTAGGTTTACTTGGACTTTGTTTCTGAAAAATAAAAGTGATGCATTTCATGCTTTTAAGAAACTAGCCAAGGTTTTACAAAATGAAAACAACTGCAACATAAGTGCTCTTAGAAGTGATCATGGAGGGGAATTTGAAAATGAACAGTTCAATCATTTTTGTGAAAAATATGGGATTAAGCATAACTTTTCAGCACCTAGGACTCCTCAACAAAATGGTGTTGTTGAGAGGAAAAATAGATCACTTGAGGAACTAGCTAGGACAATGCTTAATGAATCAAACATCCCTAAATATTTTTGGGCGGATGCAGTAAATACTGCATGTTACATAATAAATAAGGTTTTGATAAGACCTATTTTGAAGAAAACCCCTTATGAATTGTACAAAGGGAGAAAACCCAACATAGCACATCTTAGAGTGTTTGGCTGCAAGTGTTTTGTTTTAAATAATGGCAAAGAAAAACTTGGCAAATTTGATGCTAAAGTTGATGATGCATTGTTTTTAGGCTATTCTTTACATAGCAAAGCATATAGGATCTTCAACAAGAGATTAGCTATCATTGAGGAATCAATACATGTTGTTTTTTATGAGACTAATGTGCAAAATGAAGGTGCAGTGAGTGGTGCAGGTGCAGGTGAAGAGAACTTAATTAAAGGTGTATCAACTGGACATGTAGAAACTGATAAAGCTGCTGCAGGTGGTATTTTAGCTGGTGAAAATCAGAAAGAACTGACTGAAATCCTGGCACTAGAATTAAATTCTGCAAAAAATGATCTACCTAAAGAATGGAGGGTGCCTCGCAATCTGTCCATTGGAAATGTGATAGGAGATGTTCAGAGAGGTGTTTCTACAAGAAGGTCTATGCATGATACATGTTTAAGCTGCTGCATTTGTTTCCCAAGTTGAGCCTAAATGTGTTGATGATGCATTATTAGATGAAAACTGGATTTTGGCAATGCAAGATGAACTGAACCAATTTAAAAGGAATGAGGTTTGGGAACTAGTCCCTTGCACACCTAATATGAATATAATTGGCACAAAGTGGGTGTTTAAAAATAAAATGAATGATCAAGGAGTAATAACTAGAAACAAGGCTAGGCTTGTAGCTAAAGGGTATAACCAAGAGGAAGGAATAGATTATGAGGAAACATATACTCATGTTGCTAGGTTAGAAGCTGTTAGGTTATTACTTGCTTTCTCATGCATGATTTGATTCAAACTTCATCAAATGGATGTGAAAAGTGCATTTTTGAATGGATATATAAATGAAGAAATTTATGTTTCACAACCATCTGGATTTGTTGATCACAAATTTCCTAACCATGTATATAAGCTCAAGAAGGCTCTTTATGGACTCAAGCAAGCTCCAAGACAATGGTATGAAAGGTTAAGTAACTTTCTTATCTCTCAAAACTTTGAAAGGGGCCAAGTTGATAAAACTTTGTTCATTAGAAAGTCTTTGGACATCATTATACTGGTGCAGGTTTATGTGGATGATATAATCTTTGGATCCACTAATGAGAAGCTTTGTGAAGAATTTGTTGCAGCTATGCAGGGGGAGTTTGAGATGTCAATGATGGGTGATCTAAACTTCTTCTTAGGCTTACAAGATAAGCAATTAGATCATGGAACATTCCTCAATCAGTCAAAATATTGCAAAGAGCTGTTAAAGAAATATGAGATGGACAGCTGCAAAGAATCAAGCACACCCATGGCTACCAGCAGCTATCTTGATGCGGATGAAAGTGGTAAACCTTTTGATTCCACTAAGTATAGAGGTTTGATTGGTTCACTATTATATCTAATTGCTAGTAGGCCTGATATAATGTTTAGTGTATGCATGTGTGCTAGGTTTCAATCTAATCCTAAAGAATCACATTTTGCAATTGCCAAAAGAATCTTGAAATATCTAAAAGGAACTATTAATGTTGGTTTGTGGTATCCTAAAGGTGCTTCTTTTAATCTAGTGGGCTATTCGGATGCAGACTTTGCTGGATGTAAACTTGATAGAAAAAGAACTAGTGGAACTTGTCATCTACTAGGAAATAGTCTAGTATCTTGGCATAGCAAAAAGCAAGCTAGTGTGGCTTTGTCTACTGCTGAAGTAGTATGTAGCAGCTGGGAGCTGTTGTGCTCAAACTCTTTGGTTAAAACAACAGCTTTTTGATTATGGTTTGAAACTAGATCATATTCCTATTAGGTGTGACAATACAAGTGCTATCAACTTAACAAAAAATCCTATTTTGCACTCTAGAACGAAACATATAGAAATAAGGCACCATTTCATTAGGGATCATGTTCAAAAAGGTGATTGCATAATTGAATTTGTTGACTCTAATAACCAACTTGCTGATATATTTACCAAACCACTCCCAAAAGATAGGTTTTTCCAATTAAGAAATGAGTTGGGTGTCCTTGATGTTTCAAATGTGATATAATTCGTGTATGTGATTCATTTCTGTTGTTATTCATGTTGTTTTATATGTTTGAATGGTTAAATCTGCGTATGTGTTGATTAATTGCAGTTAGATTTGCATATTGGATGTTATAAGTGAAATCTGCAATGTTATTCAGGATTTTAGTTAGTTGTTTCGAGCTTTTAATCAGTTGTTTTGCATAATTTGGGGCTGCAGTGGATGTGCGGTAATATCCGTCTCTGTTTTAGCCGAGTTAATCGTCGATTTAGTTAGTTAAAATCATTTATCCGCATTAAATCGATGATCGAGATTTCTGTTTTAATCATTGTTTCTCACAAATCAATCGATCGAAATTGCCTGTCACCATGCAAAGTTTAAAATTTGAACGAATTTGCTGTTAAACTACATTGATTCACATTTAATTGGTGCATTTAAATTTATTAATTGAGAAATGTGCATCTGAACATGATAAATAAAGCTGGTTAAAAAGAATCTTGACTCCTATTTTGTCTTGTAGTGGCTTTGCTTTACTTTTTAGCTGGTTTCTCTCTCCAAATACGTATTGCATCCAACCAACTGAATTCCTTGGTCAAGTCTGTGCATACTTGCATATCTCTGTCCCATATATTCCAACTCGAATGCATTTTAATTGCTTCTTTGATTGAATAAAGCATTGATTTGATAAAACACGAAAATCGAAATGTTAAATACATGTGATGTGCATTGCTTCACTGTTATTCACCCTGCCCGTGTAAAAAATCTGCATAATCCATTCTCTATACTCTGTTTCTCTACACTTTATCTTTTACGAAATGGCATCTTCAAGCAACCCAAGGAAGAGATAAAAAATCTTTGGGTCATCCAAAAATAAGGAACCCGAAATTCCAGCAACTCATACTTATAGACATGGGTCTATAGAAGCTTGGTTCGAAAGTGATGAAGAGAGGATTGAAAAGTTTCAATCCCATATCGATAGAAAGGTCTGTAAACTCACCGAAAGTGCTCGGTTTTCGGTGGTTGGAAGATGAAGGTTTAGGCGACATTATAGCCATGATTCAATATCGGGATCTGCAAAAATTTCTGGAATTAAATGGGTTCATATACCCGGACTTGGTGAAAGTATTTTACACAAATCTCAAACATGATGGGTCTGTTTTAACTTCAAAAGTGAAAGGAAAGGAAATGATCATAAACAACTCTGTTTGGAGAAGAGTAGGGGGCTTCAAAACTGATGGCATTGTGGTTAGCAGGGGTTTGTGTGGTTCCTTGGAAGACTTTAACAAAGTGCAAACGTACGAGAGAGTGTTTAAGGAATCCTCAAGGATCCGTTCGTGGATTTCGAGGTTGGTGGATGACCTTGACAGCAAGGGTGCTTACATTTATCATCACATGGATGATCACTCCAAGGGGAAGCAATCATGCTACATTGAATGAAGGTGATCTTCTTCTAATTTTTTGTTTAATGAAATCTGTGAGAATTAACTGGATACATATCATCAAAGATCACATGATGAAGTCCAAAAGGCTGCCTGATTATCGTCTTCCATATGCTGTGATAATTTCCAAATTCCTTGAGTACTTTGGTGTGGACATTAGAGGTGAACAGAAAATAAACATAGGGAGATCCCATCAGCTGGACAATAGCTTTCTCTTTAAGTTTGGCTTCACCAAAAGCAATGGAGCATGGACTGCTGGACAAGAAGCTGAGAATGCAGAGACAAGCGCTGCTGGAACTTCTGCTGGAACTGCTGCTGGAGATGCAACTGATGAAGCTGGAAATGCAGAACCTAGTGCAGAAAACTACTCAATGATGGGAGATATTGTACCTTATGTTCCTCCGGTTGACCGTGGAACTCCACTTTCATTGTTTGAACAAGCAGTGTTACAAAGATTTGATTCCATCCAATCTCATCAACAATATCATCACAACTACTGCATGAATAGGTTTGGGCGCATTGATCAAAGCATTGAAGATTTACATGCCCAACTTGCACAAATAAATATGGGTTATTATGCTGCTCCTGCTGATGATGGTGGAGAAGATGATAACTGATCTCTGCTGCTGTATCTGCTATGCTGTGATTGAATTGTGCTGCTGTTGGTTTCCTGCGTGTTGGCTCTCTTGCTGCAATTGTTACAGTTTCACCTGCAAGATGTTATTGTTTCCCGTGCATTTCTTGTGGCTTTCAATTTCTGTTAGTTTGTGTTGCTGTTGCTGTTTTTCATTGGGTTAAAATTCCCATGGATCTTGAACAATTTTAAATTTGCTGCATATGTTATTTTCTTTCTATTCCCTTGTGCTATTTGATGATTCCAAAGGGGGAGAAATTGTTGAATGCATTTGAAGGCACATAAAGCGCAAGTGCAAATGAAAGGGGGAGAATCTGTATCTGCAACGCCGCTGCTGTGAAAGTGCTTCTGCTATGCACTGCTGATGTTGCTGCTTTATTTCTGCTGTTGATGCTGCTGCTTTATTTCTGCTGTTGATGCTGCTGCTTTATTTCTGCTATTTTTTATCTACCACACTGTTTTGCTATTTCTGCTGCTGTATTTGTTGTATTTTGTTTTGTGCAGGACTCTTACATTCTTAAAAGACAATGAATGCATCAAGTGGTTGTCATCATCAAATAGGGGGAGTTTGTTGGACTTGAAGACTTGGTTTCAAGTGGATTTGATGTCTCCAACCACCTTTGATGATGAAGATGATGGTGCTTGAAGAATGAAGATTATGTCTTATGTTTAGAGAGTCCTAGGTTGTGTGGTATGTTGCATTTAAATTAATCTTGGACTTAATCTTGGGGTTTAAAATGATTTGAAATGTTTTAAAAAGGTTTAAAATGATTTCAAAGGTTTAACTAATTTTTAACTGGTTAAAAATCTGATTTCAACTAGTTAAACTGTTCTTCGTTTTTCAAAGCTTTGTATTTGGGAAATTTTAGCTGACTGTTTTCGAAATTTAAACCAGTTAAAATCCTAGTAGCTTTGTTCGAGAATTCAGATTTCGGAATAGCTAGTTAAAACGGGTTTTCAATCGATCGATTTCAAGTTCCGGAAAAGGGTGCTCACTGGAAAATTGGTTTTAATGAAAACAACCGGTTAAAATGCGATTTCAACCGACTATTCTCGTCGAATCGGTTTTAACAGCTTTTCTATATATAACTTGAAATTCAAAGAACTAAGTGACGAATCATTTTTAGAAGAACCCACTGAACAAGAACGTTTCTCTTACACTCTAAATCAATTTGCGAATCACTCCAAGAAGTCCAAGATCCAATTGAATAGCGAATTGAATCAAGAAATCATACTCTGTTTTTCGTCAATCTTGCGTGCTCTGCTTTTGCTTCGCTTTGAGTTTTCCAGGTGAATTCAATCCAATTCTTTGTGTGTTTGTTAGTCTGCGTGTTTGTCTCTTAATCAGGGTGATTAAGGGCTCTTGTAATAGGGTTTTACAGGTGTTTAGAGGTCTTGTAGGGTTCAAGACTAGGGGCAGCTTTCTGGTTTTCGTTTTGCATGTAGTGTTCATGTAAAAACTGGTTTTTAGTGAATTGATTGAATTTGTGTGATTAGGAAACTGGATGTAGCCTTTGTTGAAAGGTGAACCAGTATAAATCTGCTGTGTTGTTCTTCTTCCCTTGATCTTTTACATTCGGCAATTGAATTTTAAATTGTAATTGAATTGGATATATGATCTATTGATTAAAAGCATTTCAAGAATCTATTAAAACTGGTTTTAATCTTCAATCCGAATCTGGTTTTTCACATTTGGGCATTGGGTTTCAAAAATCTTTGAAAGTTTAATTCACCCCCCCTCTTAAACTCAGCCATTTATTCCAACACGATCTAGGTTAATTTAGAATTACCTGAACCCATTGTAGGTCGCCGGTTTGAGGCCGACATGAGTTTGAAGCAAGTAAATCAAAGAATCCATTTGGGTCGTCGGTTTGAGGCCGACCTGGATCATTTTAGAAGTATCTGAACCCATTGTAGGTCACCGGTTTGAGGTCGACCTGAATAATTTTAGAAGTATCTGAACCCATTGTAGGTTGCCGATTTGAGGCCGACCTGGGTTTAAAGCAAGTAAATTAAAGAATCCATTGTGGATCACTGGTTTGATGCCGACCTGGATCAACATATAGTGTAACAAAGTAATTTACTGAATAATACTTTTATTGAAATCGGCGTGCCTCGTTAAAACCTTGTTCAGTAAAAATCCTCCTTAGGAAAAAAATGAACTAAGGAAAAAGAGTACAACACCTTAACTATAATACATTTTCAAATGGGTGATCATGAAGTCGAGGAACTTACCTCCCCATGCCCCGAACACGCACTTCTCTGGGTTCAGGCACATATTGTATTGTCTGACCTTCGTGAAAACTCGTTCTAGGTGTTATGCGTGGTCCTCAGATTCCTTTGATTTCACCACCATGTCGTCCACGTAGACCTCCATGATTTTGCCTATCAAGTCCTGTCATAAATGTCATTTTCTCCTCATCTGGTGGATACATCCATATTTGGTTGTATCCCGAGTATGCGTCGAGGAAGTTAAAGAGCTCGTAACCAACTGTGTGGTCGACAAGATGGTCTATACTCGACAGAGGGTAGGTGTCTTTCGGGCAAGCTTTGTTGAGGTTGGTGTAGTCAACACACATTCTCCACTTGCTTCTCTGACCATCACCACATTGGCCAACCACGTGGTGTAGGTGATTTCTCTGATGAACTCGGCCTTGAGTAGCTGATGGACCTCTTGACCTATGACTAGCCTTCTTTCTTTGTCGAACCTTCTCTTTCTTTGTGACACCAGCTTTGCATGCGGGAGGGTCGCCAACTTGTGGCATATGAAGTCAGGGTCAATACCGGGCATGTCGACTGGGTTCCATGCGAATAGGTCGGAAATTTGCAAGATTACTCGTTCAATGCTTGTCTTGGTTGATCGACTTGGTGTACGACCTACACGGGTGCACTGGTCTGACCTTGGTCCAAGTTGGAGTCTGTGAAGCGGATTGCCCTGCTGCTTCTTGAGGGACGACCTGGTTGACGAACTCAATGTTGTTGCATTAGGTCTCCTCCTTGAACTTGGGTGGCTCAAACGGTGAGTGATCTTGTGGAGGAGGTGTTGTTTCTACCCCTTTTATAGAGTATGATACCACCTTTAGGTTTTCGACGTAGCATTGTTGGACCGTTTTGCATTCGGCTTGGATGTTATGATCTCGACGTTGTCTCCTGGGAACTTCATAGCCATGTGGGTGGTTGACACAATGGCGCCGAGCTGGTTCAAGGTCTTCCAACCTATGATGACATTGTACGAGTTTCCTACTTCCACAAGAATATATCAAACTGTGATTTTCCGATGAGCCTTGCTGCACCCGAAGGTAGTTAATAGATCGATGTATCCTCGAGTGTGTACTCGTTCGCCTGCAAATCCGAGTTGAGGTTCGGGATATGACTTGACGTTGTACATAAGAATGTCAAGCTTTAAGAAGGTGGACCAATACAACACGTCTGCCGAGCTCCCTTGGTCAATAAGTACTTTCCGTACTCACCAGTTGGCTATGGTTGAGGTGATCGCCATAGGGTTATCTGAGTTCGGATCACGCGTGGAGAAGTTCTCGTCTGTGAAAGTGATGGAAGGCATGGTTCGTGGTGTCGGGGTGTCTATATTATTGACACTCCTGAGGTGCCTTCGTCTTGCCAAACTGGTGCTACCCCCGCTTGCGAATCCACCAGCAATAGTGTTTATGGTACCTTAGACTTTCGTAGGGTTTTGTGTGTTTTGCCGATCTTCTCTCGGCTCGGCTTGTTCGTGGGAGTTTTCTCTTGGGTATTCTCATCCTCGTACAAAGTGAGCGGTTTGGGATCCTCGGCCTCAGCCATCACGCCATCCATCTCGGCCTCTACCGAGACCTCCACCTTGCGTACCCCGGACGAAGTGCGATAGTGCCCTCGATCTAACCAGCTCTTTGATGAGATCCCTCAACTTCATACACTCCTCAGTAGTGTGGCCAGTATTCTGGTGGTAAATACACTTGCAGACAAGGTCGACAATTCTCAGGGAGGGCATGGGTGGAGGAACATGTATCAACTCCAGGTTGAACACTTCTCTCAGGATGACCTCTTTGATGGTGTTAAGAGGGTGTACTTGTCGAATCTTCCTTCTCGTCTTCACTTGAAGGAATTGTCCTGGTTATAATGAGATGCGGGTTTTATCATCTTCTTCCACATCGCCAAGTTCTCCTCAATGCTGATGTATCTCGCTGCTCATACTTGGAAGGCATCCATGTCATTAGGGGGGTCGGCAAAGAGTCTATCCGGGAACTTACTTGGACGTAGGCCAACTATTAGAGCGTTCATAGCCACAACGGGATTTAAGTCAGGAATGTCAAGGCAAGCTTTGGCGAATCGGGCCATATACTACCGAAGTGGTTCGTTCTGTCCTTGGATTCTGCCTTGTTGTGAGGTCGAGCTTGCGATGACCGACTTGCAATCGGCGAACCGAGCTGTGAACCTGACACAAAAAGTTCTGAACGAATCTATGGAATTCTAGGGGAGGGAGTAATACCATTGCAAAGAGGATCCTGTCAACATGGCCGGTAAAAGTTGGCAATGTATGGAAGGATCCCTCGAGAAAAGGTTGGCCTGTGTTAGGAAGACCTTTATATGAACGTCGTGGTCTGTGGACCCGTCATACCTGTCTAGGTTAGGAATCTTCAGTTTGTGAGGTACAGGAACGTTAATTACCTCTTGTGTAAAGGGTTGAAAACCCTCTAGACTTTGCTCCAATTCTGGGTTTAGGGGTGGTACCGGAACAACTCTAAAGGGTTGGTGCTGGTTATACTGTTCTCGTCTTCCTGCGAGATCATTAGGTCAGGGCTCCTGGAAGTAAGGGTTTCCCCCGTATGGTCGACCTTGGCTCGGTCCCCCTTGTTCGTGATGGTGTGTTGGTTGATCATGGCTCAGCTCCCTCTGATTGTAAGTGTGTGTTGGTCGGCCATGGCTCGGCTCCCTCTAATCGTAAGAGTGTGCTGGTTGGCCATGGCTCAGCTCCCTTTGATTGTAAGGATGTGCGACTGATAAATGATATTTCAACTCAATTGTTTATATAAATTCACCCTCTTTATTAGTATTTTTGTCATGATCTCTTCTCTTTTGTGTTAAAGATTATAATACTTCTATTTTTTTTAAAGAAAGTGATTACTACTCACTTTGTTAAAATTCTTGTAGAGAAATGAGAGTTTGAAGATTAAGTTTTGGAAGTCTGTTACTTCTTGCCCAACCACAAGTTTTCCATTCCAGCGAATAGATGATCAGGTTGTTGGGCAGCCAGTACTCTCGCTGGGCGACGAAGATTAAAATATGGTTTTTACACGTGGACTCTCGCCCAGCGAGAGTAATTGCACACCCTTTTGCACCACTTTTAAAAAGCGATCTTTTGGATTCATTAGGCACTTTGGAGCAAAAACAGATGGCACAGGAACAAGAGGAAACGGAGGGACGAACCAAGGGCTTGGGAGAAGCTTTCTTCTTGAAGATCATCCATTCCTTATCCATTTTTTGTGCTCCAAATGTCTAGGAGTAGCTAGCTTCCCCTCTCATTGGGGTTGGATGTAATGAACTCAAACTTGTGTAGCTCTCATTGATATATATGTATATCTTTTCATACTCTTTTGTTCCATCTTCCTTGTTTAATGTGCATGGTTTGATCATCTATGCTTTATGTTGTTTCTCATCATTGGAAAATGAATTTTGAAACTTAGAACTCAAGGTGGAGCAACCTTGGGTTATAATATTAGACATAATATCATAACACTTGGTCATTCTATACACATGTCTTCATGCAAGCTTTATTGAGTAAACTAAGGAATTAGATTTTGGCATTAAAGTTTAGAACTTACTTCTAAGGAATTAGGGCAAGTATACATTTTGTGTGAATGTGGAGTTTTGTTTAAGATATATATATTCGCGAGAAATTTACATTAAGTTGAGTTCAGGAAGTCCAACCCCAGTGAAGTTATATTACTTATATACATTAATCGTTCTAGTAGTTTATGAATTTGCAAGTTGAATTTATATTGCAAACACGAAAAATTTAAGTGTCTTTTACAATCTATTCTAAATTAGTAATCGCACATATTTGTTAAACAACCGCTAATCCCTTGGGAAAACGATACTTGGACTTTCACTTTATTACTTGAACGATTTGGTACACTTGCCAATGAGTTAACAACGACCGTGTACCTCCTCAGGTTATCATACTGATAGGGGAAGGTCGGAATTGGTGGTGGGGCCGGCCCATATGCCTCCAACTAGGGGGGATACAAGTCCTTGTTTGGATAGTAAGCATATCCTCCATTGTTGGTTGTGTAGTGCTTGGTGTAGAGATGGCTCCTCCTCAGTGGGGACTTGTGATGGCCCCCCTCTGGACCATGCTGAGGACTTCTCTCTAGCGGAGCGTTTGCGACTCTCAGGTTAGAGCTGACCACAGTTCGTATCTCCGCGTTGTGGTGTGACTTGCCTTCGGTGTCACGGGCAACTCGGGGAATACCAAGCTGGTCCTGCAGCGCTTGAAAATCGGCCTGCTACTATTCTCTCAAGTTCTGGACCAATCCTTCTATGTGGCTTTTGAGTGCATCCAGGGCTGCCTGATCCATCTTTATGCTTTGCTTGGAAAAAAGGCTTAAAATGTGGTTAGGAAAAATTATCAAGCCCCACGGTGGGCGCCAAATGTTCTTACCGAGAATGGCTAAGGTCAGATGAGGTCAGTTGAGATCGGCTTTTGAGCTGTTGTGACTGCTTAAGATTAAATTGGATGCTTCCTGCAGAAGACAATCTGACGCTCAAGTCAGTAAGAATTTTTAAGAATATTTAGAGTATAAAGTAAAGAGGTGAGATTGAGTGAATAGTTCCTGTAGTATGAGTATATATTTATAGGCTCTTGTGAACCTTATAATTGATAACAGATTGAGTTGATTATCCAATAGGTTATAACTGATTTATGATAACTGAAATATATAAAATTAACTGAATGGATCAATTTGTTAAATTTTATTATAATATATATATATTTTGTAGTCATACTTATCTCATGAAATAATTCTGTTGTTATACGTATACCTGTATGGATTAGGGGAGATAGAATTGTTATTATGGATGTGATTATTTTCCCCACATAATTATACAAGACATCTAAAATTTAATTTACACATATATAAATTTATTGATAGAATCTCCTATGGGACATTTGCTCTGAACTGCAAGAAAAAGTTTTTTAAATATGAATACAAACATATCATATTTTCATATTTACAAGTTTATAAAAACATTTTTAAAAACAGTTGATTCTCAAATATATAAAATGTTTATACTTGTGTTATTTCATGTTATATTAAGATTTCATGTATTAATAGAATCTATTTTTTTTACAATAACTTTTACTCTGTTCTTCTCTACTTACTATTTCTATATAATATATCTAACAAAATATTTTTAAAATTACTAAATACTGACTAAACATGTTTAATGGAAATATTCAATATAATATTTCAAAAAATTGTAATTATTCGAAATATAAAATCATACCATGAACAAAGACTATTTTAAACAAATATCTTGAATAAGAAAAAGGGAGTAATATCTTCAAAACCTTCCTTTGCATTCCAAAGAATGGTCACACTGTGTATTTATATTCACACCCATAATTTTGGTTTTTTGAAAGAAGTGTTCAAGATAAAATCACTGCACAAGCATGCTTATATAGAACAAGGTATATAAAATTGCACGTACCCAACATGCGTTTTTCAAATGATTATAGCACAAGAGTTCATGATAATTGTAGGACATGATCCATCATGTCTTGAACCGTGTTAATTGTTATTATAACACAAAAAATACAATCTAAATAATAAAAAAAAGATGCAATAATTAATTAATTAATTAACAGTCTTTGATTAGGTTAAAAAATGACAGGCTGAGCTTAAGAGATCTCGAATCCCCAACTCCTATCTCACGGTGATTTGGATGAGATTTGGTTGCTTGCTATTTAACTTTTTCAAAAGGAGAGCCATGCTTGCTTACAATGAACCAACTCTAATCAACTACTTAGCCACTAGTGCAATATTTTACTAATATAAGTTCATGTGAATTCACACTCATTAAAACATTAAACTAAATATTTTACTTTAGATATCAACTTACATATATCCTAATTTAAACTCATCTAATTCATCAACTAAATAAATTATATTCATGTAAATTAATAATAATTTTTTTTAATTCAACTCAACTTAAATTTATGATAAATTAGATTAACTTATAAATTTTAATTGATATCTTAATTGATTTGTACATATTTTTATATATAGAAAATATAATTTAAAAAAATAAAATACTAATAATCTTATGAAAATAAAAATTGAACATTTATATAATTAATTATTATTAAGAAGTTATGTAATTATTGATTAATAATTTGTATACTTATAAATTTTATTTTATTATATAAAATAATAAATTTATTTTAAATTTATCGAAAGAAAATTTTAGTATTTTAAATTTCTTTTATTATTTTAGATTAAAAACTCTTAGATATTTCCAAATTATTATTATAATTAGTCATATTTTATACATATTTTAATATTATTTATAAATCTAAAATATTAAAAATAATTTTTATTTTTAAACTCAAGTATATGTTTTAAATTATAAAAATATATTAAATATAATATATAATGATATTTAATTTCATTACATTATAATAATATAATAATATATTAAAAAATCTACATAGAAATCAATGACTTGTAGAATTTTGTTGAGAGTAAATTGAGACTTGATTAACTTATAAATTTTTGAAAAATTGAAATCTTGACTGTGCTCCATTAAACAAGTTTAGTTAAATAAATAACGTTGGATTAGATTTATTTAAATAATTTGATTCATAAAAATATTTATTAATTCCACCTGAAAATCCCATTTTTGTGGTATTGTTTTTTTAAAAATGAACTTGATTTGCAATAATGCTAAGGCAGGAAGTAAAAATGGTTGTATCTGAAGTGGGGCATGGAGGGATACTGAGTGGCCCTGTTGGCAGATGGCCATGATTGGTAAAGAAGTTGGGGTATTTATGATGCACTTCATTAATCAGAACCCATAAAGTCAAGTATCTTTCATTGCTTACCAGATTTGGTGTCAGCCCTGAATGCCACATTAAAGCTCTCACAGGTGAATTGGAATGCTCAGATATGCATGCCTCCCTACCAAACACACCAGAGCTTGTGCTTGGCTATCTTAGTCAAACTTCATTTGGTCTTTCTTATGTCTTCACTTTACCCTCACTTCTAACCACATGCAATCCTACACATTCATGTACACATTGTGTTGCCCCTGTCAATTCATCTTTAACATGCCAATATCTCTTTCACTAACACTGCATTAATATGCTTTCTTCAATTTAGTGGATCCTACTTAGCATATAAGTTTTTCTTTCATTTTATACTTTTAGGCTATCAAAATATTTAGACTATTCTTCTTTACTTTAATTATTTGAGATAAAAATAAAATCAATTGTTTAGTCAAGAATCCTAGTAGGTTTATCTTTACTTTAACAATTTCAGATAAAAATAAGAAACAAATATCCAATATTATTTAAATAGATGGATGATCCCAATCCCTATTTTATTTTTCATCCTCCTACATGACTCATCAATGCAAGTAACATTTTCCCTTTATCTTCACTCAAAATATTTAATAATTAATGTTGTTTAGGAAGAGTGCTATATGAATAAGAGATTAATAAATAAAATACTTGAATTTTAATTTTAAAGTGAAATAAAGACTAAGATTACGAAGAATTTAAGAATGTCATTTTTTTTACATATTTGAAAAATTTAACACATTCGAAGATTATTATATAAGTAGAAGACAGGTGATAGAATACTTGAATTTCAATATTATTAAGAATTCACTTAGAAGAAAATATTATGAAAAATTGAAGTATACAATTCAAAATCCCACTACAAGAAAAAAAACCTAAAAATTTATTGTTTCAAGTATGAAATGACGTCATATATCTTTATATTGGTTGATTACTCATTTGATTCTTGGAATGACCCAACACATCCTGTCGTGCTATTATAACTTTTATATGAATAATTCCTATTACGAGGATGGCACAATTTGAGCCATGTGTTATATTGCAATTCTAATTTGGTCACAAAGAAGACAAGGCAAGATGATGTTGAACTTGTACGAGAAATAATGCATGAATACCCTTTATGTGTATCCCATTCCACTTAAGTATAGATACACATATCTGCGTAACTATTCATCATTCAAGTACATGCTAATTTATGTAAAACATAGGTTATATTAGTAAGTATTGGATTTACCAATACATGAAACAAAGTATTACTTTAGTTCCTTCAAAAGTTGTTTTTTCTTTAATCGATTTTGCTTACTTTAGCTTAAATATAAAATTTGCTTATAGTATTTAACTATTATATCTTGATGTATCCTTACCAGTATCATAACTTTCTTAAAAAGAATATTGTATGCCAAAGGCTGCTTCTCTATTCTTTATTCCCTCCTCTTTTTACACATGCATTAGTATTGACCAATGTTCACCAATTTAAGCTCAATGGGCCGTGATATAATTCTGATTGTGATACTCAGTGTACTCATTAACAGTTACATTGCAATGAAAGGCTCTGAACAAAAAGCTCACTAATGTGTCATCTCAATCTGAAGATGTTCCATCAAAGAATGTAACATAGCTAATTGTTGGGCAGAAAAAACATTACATTATGTGCAAGCAAGCATCAAAATCAAAAGCATAAACAGGTTGTCATAGCACTTTGTAAACTATGCTCAGCCCAACAAAAAAAATTGCTTTAGCATTTCTCCTGGTTGATCAGACTCAGTGAGATCCTGTCTTTATACATTCTTTAATATATTTAGTGAGCAAACCTATTTTGATAAAATAGACTTCCACTTCTAAACATACCATACTATATTCACGCTTGAAAAGAAGGGAAACATCCTTGAATACTGCTCTACATCCTCTAACCTAGAGTATGTGACTGCCCTCCAAGGCCTAGACACCAGAACATTACTCAGTAGTATCTCATCTAAACTATATTGCAGGGAATTGTGATTATGGCCTTCAAGTTTGGTGAGTCATGTGTAGAACTCTGAGCTTGGTTATTTGCATCTGACAAGAATGAAAGCCAAATACGTGCTACTGAAGATGAATGCACGTAGAGTAAACATTAAAGTTCAACTTTCATCTGACTTGCTGACACAGTACCTACAAGAGCGTGTAGCAAAGGTAATTTGATTGAAAAAATGTAACTTGACTCAAAGGGGTTATTTGTTGGGGAATGCATACCATCAACATCTTGGTTACTCAGGGGAGCACTTGTTGCAAAACTCATCTGTACGACATTGTGAAGCTCATCCTCCCATACACCAGATAGCTATTACAAATTGCGTATGAAAATACAAACATTGCAAAATATAGTCAGGCAAAATATTGGATAAACAGCAATTTAACGTAAGCATAGGTAATTTGTTGTATAGCAGCAAAGGATGGCCATAGAAACTAAATGTAAGTTTGGTTGAGGGAGGATTTACAGCATTCCTAATGTGCCGCAATCTACAGCAAAAATTATCCATTCACAAATCTTTCATTTGTAATTACAATTAATATATGTAGCAGCCAAACTTGAAATGTTTACTCATATAAACAAAGAAATTATGTGCATGGTGAACGAAAAATGCTTGATATTGCAATGGATCAATACCTGATTTGGCTCCTTGAATCCACCATTCAAGGGAGCTAACTGTTGATGGATGTTTCTTTGAAGAATATCAGATGAGTTTGCCATGTTGGGAATAATTGGATGGATCAGTCCTGGTTGAGATGGATGTAATGGAGGAAAAGCCATGGATATATCTAGAGGAAACCCTAGTCCGGACGAAGGATTGGGCCGATGTTGAAGAACCTGATATATAATGTTCACAATGTAACAAAGTGACATCAGGCACTTTTTTGAACAGAATATAAATCGTTTCCTACTGGTATGTAAATAGATTAATAACTCACATCTTTAGCAAGAAGTCCTTCAATATTAAAATCCAACCGTGGATTTACTGTTGCAAGTTTCATAGACAAAAACTGCCAAATGAAAAAGCAGGTGTGTCAACTTAACTTGAAAAAAATAATGCATGAATATCTCTTTTAAAAATGAAACTGGTAAGGAAATGCATCAGTACCCTGGCTACAATCCCAACCAGGTGGGCATTGTAGTCAGTAACAATCAAAGCATCAATATATATTTAGTAATTGGCAAAACAAAATCTTGCATCTTCATTCAATATGCAACAAAGATAACAGTGATCACAGAACAATCAATAGTAGTGATTCAAATTGAGGTCCTTTCAAATACATAGAAGTGTGTTATGGTAGTAAAGCGTGCTAAATAATAAGAAGGTCAATGCAAATAAATATTTTGACACTACGCTTAAGCTGAACCAGAATATAAAGTGCAAATCAGTTACATGACGTAAGAGTCATAAATGGGAATAGAGAGGGAAATTTTCCATCCATACCTCAACCTGTCTCTGAAGTGATTGTACATAGTTGATGATTTCATCTAGCATTACTGCTTTGCCAGTGACCTAAAAGCATAGAAAGTAATAATAACAGCGTTAAAAGAATGTGATACCAGAACAGATAATAATATGACATAGTAAATTCTTCTAATTTCAAACTTAGAAGCCACCTTGCTGCATCCCGGTACAAGGTCTTGAAGAAACTTCATCCTTTCACTTATCTTTTCCCTCCTAACCTGCATCGAACATCTAATTTAAAATTCTTCATCCAAAAACTTCATTTTCATGACAGAAAGTTCTCACAAAATCTTACTCTCTCTGCAAGGCTATGGCTATTTGTTGCTTGACCCCGGCGAGCCCTAACATGTATGTATTCCTCCTTAGGTAGATCAGAAGCTTGAGACCCCAATTTGGCATTCTTCCCAGAAGGCTTGGTTGCTGGTTGATGGTCTACCTTCTGTTGGTTCTCAGAGTTGTCCTTTGTAGCTTCATTAGGAATTTCTGGAGCTCCATTGCCTTTATCATTATCAGCATCCTACCACAATGAAAACAATCAAATGGATAAGGGGAAATAGCATCACAATGTCACACATACAGTAGATACATCTGAATCACGTCATAACCATACCTGACCACTTCTTTTCCTTTTCTTTGAGTTTAGCCCTTTGATAGAAGGCTCTCCACTAGTACCTTCCAACAATGGAGAATCATCCTGGCCACCACCATCATCACTAGATTCAGCTCTATCAGACTCATTAGCAGGCCTAACAAGAGATACCTTCCCATCATCTTGAGACATAGCATGACCTTCACTTCTTTTATCACTCTTGAGAGGGCTTCCTTTAGAAGCCAGATGCTCAACAGATGGAGACAAATCTTTTGCAGCTTCAACTACATTCATATCACCTCCTTGAGATTGCCCTCCAGTTACAGATTTCAACCCGTGGCCTACAATAGCATCTCTTGCTCCATAAAGCCCCGTTGATTGAGCAATCCCATATGAGTTCACCATATCAGTAAAATTCCCTCCGCTGAAGCATGAGAATCTTGCAGCTCTCTCAATGAATCCAGAATCAGTTGGAAACTGAGATAAACCGTGCGGAAACACCCCTGGGCCATTTGGTAACATGGAATTAGCTGGGTTCCAACCCATTTCAAGTGTCCCATGATGATCCTGACCTGCTCTTCCAAAGCCAAAGCCATCTTTTCTTATTCCAGCAGTATTTGAAGAACCCCCGTTGTTGTGGACATTAATGTCACAAAATCCCAGGTTTTGGGAGCCGGTGTTGTTGTCCCAGTAGCTTGGACCAAATGTGTCCACCATTGAAGCAGAGGAACATGAAGAAGAACCAATCAAATCCCCTCTGCTGACATTCATAGAATTTCCCATGGCAACCAAACCTGCAGAAGAATTTGCAAGATTTGCACCGCCAAATCTCCAATCCGAGTGCATACCACTAGAATAACCCATAGGATCCTCGTTTCTATCCACCTCAAACTTTTCTTTGTCACTCATATCCACCCCTCCTTCACAAATTATACCAAACCAACCCACTAGCAGATTCTTTTCTGTGGTCTTTTCCCAACTAGCTGATAATCAGAGAAAATATAACAAAAGTACCCTCAACGGTGGCCAAATGGTAACCAGTACAGCATGAAAAAATTATCAAAAGTGGTCAAATTTCAAATAAACAAACCAACAGATGGAGCTTCCCAAGGCCCAATACAGATTCAACAAGCATGATTCCATGACAACCTTGAGAACTGAAGAAGTACCTATAAACTTGTCTAAGTGTATGAATCAAAATAAAAAAGGCTAGAAGCAGGAAGAGATAAAGCAGCTTCAGTAAATGATGGTGAAAATTGCTAGAGGCTCAAACAAAATCCAAGTACCCAAAAGATGTACCAAAGCTCACACGAGTATGGCAGCTACCATTTCCAAAGCCAACACTGAACTTGAAGTACCAAAAATCATAAAGAAGGCCCCCCCAGGAGAGAGAGAGAGGCTAAAAAAGACTGTTCAAAGAAAGAGCTGAAAAGAAGTCCATGGAAACAGTCAATTATGCAAACAACATTGATTTCAGCATAATAAATACCCCCATTCAAGCCCTAGTCAGTGTTACAGAACCCAACCCTGCAAAGACAGAGAGAGAAAAGACGATTAAAAAATTAAAAAAGGACCCAACTTTAAAAGTGGGAAGAGAAAGATACCCATTTCTGATCCTCCTACTTTCGGAACTCTGCCTTCCATTCAAGCTTTTTCCTCAAATCAAAACCACTTTATTCAATTTGGGATTTCTTCAAACTTGCTCCTTCATAACAAACCTGCCTTTCACTGTGCCACATAGAGAGAGAAAAACACATCAAATTCTAAAGCTTAGATTTTTAGAGAGAGAAGAGGAGAAAAAAAAACAATAAAGGTGGTAGAAAGATGGGAAAATACAGCTATGAGACCAATGTGTTTTTGAAGGAGAGTGTGGAAAGAAAAAGGTAATGGCAAAGAAGCTCCATTTATATACCTCACGCTCGCATCAAAAAGAGAGCTTTTGATGATTAACCACCGCCACAGGTACTGTAAAATAATAAATAACACTAATAAAAAGACCTGCCCCTTAAGCTCCTCTTCCTCAACTTTGAGAAATTAATAATGATTGTTTTATCCCACTTTTTCATATTTTTGGGGAACTTCTATGTGATAATCATATCAGTTTGAGCTAGCAACTGACATTGCCAACTCTTACCTGGGGTGTTTTTCTCTTATCTTATTGAATTGTCCTTTATTACGCCTTGAAAGAAGTGCATGGAGGATCTTTAATAAGCGTTTTCCTTTGGTTTTGGTCAAGGCCCCCAAATCTAGCTGGGGTCATCTACTCATTTCTTTTTTGCCTGCAATATAAAAAAACTGTTCTAGACCAAAAACAAGCCATATGGGTCTTGCACTAAGGATTATTATTATTGTTAGATGCATTGTCTAGGTTCTTAGGGTGAGAGAGAAGGGAACATTAAAAGAAGATACAATGTCTGTGGCAATGCACCCCTTTGCAACGTCTTATGCATCATACTCTATTGTTTGTTTCTAGTGCCTATCAAATAATAATGAAAACAATGGAGAAAAGCATTGCTTTCAAGAGTTAATGTCCAACATAAATAATTGCAACTGTAGTATTTGATGAAGAATTTAACGGTAACGCAGGGTAAGCTACAAAAATTGGTCTTAAAAATAAATATTTTATACCACTAAAACTAAATAATAAAGACCAAAACTATAAATAAATCATTTTTTAAAAACAAGTTAAAATAAATTTTATTTAAGGATAAAACTAAAATATAAACCAAATTTCAGAAATTTAAAACAAAATTAAACTAAAAGTTTATATACTTAACTAATTATAAATTATTGTTTACATTGTTTAAAACATTCATTCTATAAAAGAATAATTTTTTGCATAGTAAATTAATTGAATGAACTTTTAACGGGCATAACCATACACAAGGTTCTAAGATTATGATAAAAGTTTTACAAGAATTTTTCATTCACATGATACAAAATCTAAATGGTAAACAGGATTGGTCTATCTTGTTTAACCCATCAAAAATGGGTCATGTGAGTCAATCTGTATTATAGATTAAAATGTCATGTCAATCTCGTATAATTTTGGGTTTAATGATCTATAGAATAACCTGTATAAATTTTAAAAAAATTAAAAATTATTTTATAAAAAATTTAAGAATAATATAAAAATAAAAATTTAATGTAAGTATAACATTTGTAAGAAAAAAATAAAAAAACTACTTATTTATTATTTACTACAAGTAATAAAAAAATATACTATAAAAAATATAGTAAAGTAAATTATGAAATAAAATTTAAATATATACATAATATAAAATATATAATATTAATGAAATAATAAAAAATTATTACATAATAATATATATATATATATATTAATCTGAGTGGTAGGATGGGACATCCAATTTATCCTTTATCTTACACTAGTTACGAATTATGTAGAGTGAGTCTATGTTCGTTAGTGAAATAAAATATCCATTTTTATACTTTTAAATAACAAATTCTGAATTAATTGATTCGCATTATCAACCTCGTATTGTTATCCTAATAAAATTTAAAATAGAGAATTTATTTAAGATTTTGAGTAAAAAAGTAAAAAATTATTTTTTCTCTTAAAAATATATATTTATCTCAATAATAAAATAAAGTATTAATTAAAATATATATCTTATAATATTTCTATATCACAAAAATACAAATTATGTTTTATCTTAAAAATATAGTTTTTTAATAATCAAATAAAATATTAATTAAAGTTTAAATCTTATAAAATCTTTATATTAAAATAAAATTAAAAAAATCTTAATAATAATATAGCGTAGTAGAATATATCAAAATGAAATTAAAAACTTATAATGAAATATTTTAAGTAAATTTAACTCTCTTATCATATTTACTATTACTTCTCTTCTTAATTAGAAAATGATGAAAGATTTTTTATATTAAAAAGTTCAAACAATTTTATTTAAGTTATGATGGATTATGTATCCTATATAGTGTTAGAATAATATGTCAGATAAAATAATTAAGAGGTGGTGTATTGGTTTTTTAGTAAAAATTTAACTTTCGATATTAATATAGTTAAACTAAGTTTAACAAAAACCTTAAATTAATTTTAAATTTTGTTTAATAAGAAGTCAAAGTACAAGACATAATATAAATTGAATATAAAAAGTGTAGGAATAGAGAGAAAATAACACAAATATTTACATGGGTTCGAATCAAAGTAGATCATACGTCCAATAATTTATCATCTCAAAGAGAATGATTTCTACTAATCATCTCAATAAAAAAAGTTTACGACTTAGAGAGCAGCGAAATGAATAAGACAGTAGGAAGAGTTACAAAGACACCTCATTTGTACAGAATAAAAGATGAACAACACCTTCCTTAAATAGCACAATGAATGAAAGAACACCTCCTTTACCAGTCATAACAAAGGATGGATACCTCATTTGAACAACACAAAAGATGAAACAAACTTAAACCCTAGCAACAACACAACTTTCTTAAATAAACCACTTAGAGAAAATATACTAGGTTTTTCACAAGCTTAAAACAGTTCTATGTGTTATAAAAACACAAACCCCTTCTGTATTTATAGACACAAGAGTACCCAAAGTTCTGAAGAATACAAAATGTTTTTACAAAAACAACTAAAATAATTGATTACTATAGAACATAATCAAATATTCCATAGGGAAAATGGAAGTCTAGAATACCAACATGTGATAATTGATTATCATACGAAATAATCGATGATTGTACTTATGAGCAATGTCATGTGGGCTAAGTCACATTGCTCATAATTTGAAATAGCAAAAGACGAATACAATGATACTCGTTACTTGATGGAGATAACCCGTACCTGATGGGGATGAGAATAAGACAAAAAGTTCATATTTGTTAATTATGAGGACAAGAATGAAAATGCTTTTTTACCATGAAAATGAAAATATGAGACTGAAACTCGTTCCGTCTTGTCTCTTTATCATCCCTAATCACAAAACAAGTGATAATGGTAGTTAAGGAAAACACCTATAAATAAAGTTTTTTTTTTCTATTCTCCCTCGTTATTGTAAAGAAAAATATTGAAGATTAGGTATGGGATGAATTCCCTGGTGTATGTACCACATAGGGTTTTGCGTTTATTTATAAAAGAGATACAAGTGATGGGTTGAACCCATTACACTAGAATAGGAAACCCTAGATATTTTAACACTCCCCCTCAAGCTGGAGTACATAAATAGTATGAACCTAGCTTGTTACAAATATAATCAAGTGTAGTAAAAACATCTGCTAATTGATCATTAGAATTAACAAACCCAGTCTTGATCTCTCCAAATACTATTTTTCTCTAATGAAATGACAATCAATCTTTGTGTTTGGTCCTTTCATGAAAGACAAGATTTGAGCTTATGTGAAGGGCAACTTGACTATCACATATGAGTTTCATTTGAGTAACTTTTCCAAATTGTAACTCCTTAAGTAGTTGTTTAAGCCAAATAAGCTCGCATGTAGCGGAGGCCAAAGATCTATATTTTGCTTCTGTACTAGATCTTGTCACAACACTTTGTTTCTTACTCTTCCAAGAGATTAAATTATCACCAATAAAGACACAATATCCAGAGGTGGATCTCCTATCAACAGGAGATCCTACCCAATTAGCATCTGAGTAGGCAACAACTTTGGTATGGTTACTGTGTCCATACAACAATCTTTTATCAGGGGAACCTTTAATGTATTTCAGTTTGCGAATGACAACATCCTAGTGATTTGTGCAAGGAGAGTTAAGAAATTGACTTACCACACTGACAACAAAAGAAATGTCTGGACGAGTAATTATAAGATAGTTCAATTTCCTAACTAATCTTCTATATTTTTCAGGGTCTGAGAAGGACTCCCCCTGATTAGGTAGAAGCTTGACATTAGGATCCATGGGCGTGTTAGTAGATTTTGAGTTCATCAACCCAGTTTCCTCCAAAATATCCAATGCATTCTTCCTTCGAGAGATTACTATCCCATTCTTAGATTGTGCTACTTCAATCCCCAAGAAAAATCTAAGTCTGCCAAGGTTTTTAGTCTGAAAGTGTTGGCACAAATGTTGTTTAACTTGTGAGATGTCATGGTGATCACTTCTTGTGAGTACAATATCATCAACATACACAACTAGATAGATACATCCTGCACTTAAGTGGCAATAGAAGACTGAGTGATCTGCTTCACTACGGGTCATTCCAAATTTCTTAACAACCATGCTAAATTTTCCAAACCAAGTCTTGGGAGATTGTTTTAGGCCATACAAAGATTTGCAGAGACAACATACCATTCCAGAAGACTCCCCCTGAGCAACAAACCCCGGAGGTTTCTCCATATAAATTTCTTCCTACAAATCACCATTAATAAAAGCATGTTTCACATCCAATTGAAACAGAGGCCAGTTTTTAAGAGCAGTCATGGCAATGAATAGGCGTACAAAAGCCATCTTTGCAACTGGTGAGAAGGTGTCACCATAATCTAAGTCAAAGATTTGTGTATAGCCTTTAGCTACTAGGCGAGCTTTAAGACGATCAATAGTGCCATCAGGACCGACTTTGATAGCGAAAGTCCACCTGCAACCAACAACAAATTTTCTAGAAGGCAGAGGGACGAGGTCCCAAGTTCCACTATTCTAAAGTGCACTCAGTTCTTCGAGCATTGCCTAACGTCAACTGAGATGGGATAAGGCATCACCTATAATTTTAGGGATGGGTACAAAGGAAATAGAAGAAAGGCAGGTATAAAATGAAGGAGATAATCTATGATAACTCAAATTAATATAGCAAAGAGTAGGTTTGCGATTGGTTCGTGTACCTTTCTAAAGAGCAATGGGAAGATCAAATTCAGTAGACAGAACCGGAGGAACCGAAGGAGTCGACAACGAAAGTGAGTCAGATGGTGGAGGTGGTGGTGGTGATGGAGCTATATTAGACTCAACTGGAGGTTCACAAATATATGGAATAATGGTTGTTTCATAAAGAGGTGTAGAGGTAGAAAGGTTGGTCTTAAAATAGAGAGAGGAGTCAATGAAAGTGACATCTGCAGAGATAAAATAATGATTAAGAGATGGAGAAAAACATTTATACCCTTTTTGTGACCTAGTGGACCCTAGAAAGACACATTTGTGTGACTTAGCGAAAAGTTTGTCAACATTAGGTCCTAAGGTATGAACAAAACAGGTTGACCCAAAAACTTTAGGAGATAAAGATTGGAGAGGTTCATGTGGAAACAAAATTGAGTGAGGAATTTTATTTTCTAAAACAGAGGAAGGCATATGATTAATTAGATAACAAACACTTAGAACAGCATCCCCCCAAAAACGTTGAGGAACATTATCATGAATTAACATTGTTCGAGTTGTTTCAATGAGGTGTCTATTTACGCTCAGCCACTCCATTTTGTTGAGGTGTATATGCACACGAAGTTTGGTGAAAAATGCCATTAGACGTCAAAAAATTGTGAAAAGAATGAAAAAGATACTCTCGGGCATTATCACTACGTAAAATGCGAATAAACACACCAAATTGAGTTTTTATTTCATTAAAAAAATTGAAAGATAGAAAACAACTCTTAATGATTTTTCATAAAAAATAACCAAGTACACCTTGAGTAATCATCAATAAAAGTGAAAAATATTAAAATCCTAAATTAGACTGGACACGATTAGGTCCCCAAATGTCAGGGTGAACTAAGGTAAATGGAGAAGAAGCACGTTGTGAGATACTAGCTGGAAAACAAGAAAGATTGTGTTTCCGTAATTGACACGACTCACAGGACAAAGTAGACAACTTGGACAGACTTGGAACAAGTTGTTGCATCTTGGCAAGGCTAGGATGACCCAGTTGAGCATGAATGAGAGAAGAAGACTCCATTACTGAACCAACATGGATAATTGTCCTAAGATAGTAGAGACAATGAGACTCACATCCGGTGTCAATCGTCTATCTCGAACTCTGGTCCTGTAAGCAAACAAAATCTTTAGTAAAAGAGATAATGCAATAAAGGGAACGAGTGAGGCGACTAAGAGATAATAAATTAAATGGAGATTCAGGGACATAAAGAACATTGTCAATAGATAGGGAAGGAAGAAGTTGAATGGTACCAATACCATGTGAAGGGGCTTTAGAACCATTAGCCATGGTGACAGATGGCAAATAACTTGAAGTAGAGAGTGATGAGAAGAATGATTTATTACTAGTAATGTGGTTTGTGGTGCCAGAGTCTAGAACCCAAGGACTAAGAGAGGTGGATTGGGTTAGGCCAGCAAAGGAAGTACATGTATGCACAATAAAAGAAGTGGAACTGAAGCCCTAACAATTCTTATACCATTTAAGAAACTCATTGAAGATAGCAAGTTGAGCTGATTTATCAGATGGTGTGGGCATCAGACAGACAGTGGTGTAGGGCCCGTAGTAAGTGGTGGTGCGGGGTAAAGCATAGCACTTTTCTTTTACACAATCGTATATGTGACAATGATCACACTGAGGGCGTCCTTTTCCCTGTTTCCGAGGACGATTACAGTTGTCATGTTGAGAAATCACATAATTATCACTGTTGAATTTGTCAATGGAGAGATGCACATTGACAGAATTGGTATAGATAGATGGATTAGACGTAGGGGCAGGGGAAGCCATAACAAAAACAAAAAGAAAAGTGCCCACGGAATAGATAAACAAACCCTAAAAAAGGGGTAAAAATACAAACTATCTCTGATAAAGAAGGTGAGCACAAATCAAGACGATGACGACGACAATGATCGTGGTTGGAAAAGATGCCAAACGCGCCTCCATGCGCGGTGGACAGCGGTTGCTCCGGCGAAGGTTATGGCGGCGCATGACGACACATGGCTGCTCCAATGGTCGCAATTTCAATAACGTTGGACTCGCCTAGCCCAAACAACGCTGTCTGTGGTGGCGGCGGGTGGAATCGGGACGACAACAATGGTGCAGTACCGAAAACGAGGGAGAATGGAACTGGAAACACTGTTCCGGGAGAGAGGAGTGGCAGTGGCGATGGTCGGACTGGGGCGACCTTGTCTGTGCGGTTGTTGGTGACAACGGTGGTGTCAGTAGCGGCAACAACGTCGGAGGCAGCGGGGGCGAAGGGATTCTGGAAATTAGGGAAGAAAGATTTTTGAGAAAAAAAATTTAAGATTGATGAACAGTGGATTTACTAGGGAGGCAGAGATTTGACCTAACTCTATATACCATATTAAAGATTAGGTATAGGATGAATTCGTATATGTGTACCACATAAGATTGTACTTATTTATAAAAGAGATATAAGAAATTGACTGAACCTATTACACTAGAATATGAAATCCTAGATATTTTTAAAAGAAAAAACATTTGTACATTTAGATTATATATATATATATATATATTTCACTTTCATTTCAGTTTTTTTTTCTGCATTCAAATGAGCTGTCATAACAAATTCCAAAACCTTTTGTCATTTCTATTTCTTATTTACGTGCATTTTTCATATTTCAACCGAGCGTTAAACAACATCGAATAAAATTTAAATAAATGATTTAAAAAAATGACAATGATATACTTTCATTATATATATATATATATATATATATATATATATATTAAATATTTATTTTATTCTTTTATCTCTCCTCTTATCACTATATTATAAATTTATAATTTTTCTTTTCTCTGGTGTGATTATGAAATGAAAACTTTGGATATAGGTTAATATTTTCATTAAAAAATAGGGTAATATGGTTTTGATTATTAGTAGTATTGGAATGAAAAATGATGATACGACAACCATACACTCATTTCTTAATCTATTTTTTGTTTAGATGCATTTCTCACGTTTTAAATTCAGTGTTAAAAAGCATGAAGTTAAAAAGATATAAAGTTTAACCAGTTATAAGGTAAAAAGACTATGCTATATGAAAAAGATAAACTAACAATTTTTTTTAAAACAAATAAATAAAAATTATCTTTTAATATCAAAATATTGAATTTAGATATCTAATTAAAATATAAATTAAATTATTCAATAAAAAATTAATAAAACAATTTGTAGATTATTGTACCAAAGAATTAGATTATAACAAATTATCACCTCTTGTCAGTGGCAGATCTTGACTAAATTTTTAGGGAGAGTTACTGTATATTAAATTAATTTAATATTTTAATAATAATTAAATAATATAAAAAAATTATAAATAAAATAATATAATATGTAAAAAAATCAACTTAATAAACAAAATTAATATTAAATATAACATTCAACTTACTTACAAATATCAATTCAATATACTTGTTCATAATGTAATAAAAAATCGTAAGATTATACGATTTTTATTTCAATTCCGTGTTAGAATATATTTATAATCGTAATACACTGTAATTGGTGAAATCATAGAGAAAAATCGAAAAAATCGTAGAATCGAACAAATTTAACGATTTAACAAATGCAGGCACTGAATGAGTTTTAATTTCATTTTAATGGGTTTAATTTCTTTTATTAGTTTTAATTTTTTTTAATATTGAGCACTATTCTATATTCCAGTTATCTATAATATTTTTTAACTCTTTCAATAATTTTGAATTATTTAATTTAGAAATTGAACAGTTTTTAATTTTTTAATGATTTTTAATATTTTTTTAATATTTAGTAATATTGTTTCTACTAATTTAAAAGTTGAACAGTTTTTTTAGAGGTTATTTTAACATGTAAGTCTGAAGATTGTTTTTACTTTTTTAAACCTTAAACAATTTTAAAATTTTTTAAGCCTAATAAAAATAATTAAAAATTAAATCTTTCCACTTCTGAAAATAAAAGTTAAAACGTTCTTTGTTTAATGTAACTATTTGCTCATTTGAAGTTGAAGAAATATCATTTTCATTTTTATCAATAATCTTCCTAAAAATATAATGTAATTTACTTACAATAGTCACATAAAAGCATAAAAAATAAATAATATTAAATAAAAAAAGTTATAATAGATACCTGGAATGGAAAAAGTTTTATAGAAGTATA
Source organism: Lablab purpureus (assembly GCA_030347555.1). Classification (NCBI taxonomy): domain Eukaryota; kingdom Viridiplantae; phylum Streptophyta; class Magnoliopsida; order Fabales; family Fabaceae; genus Lablab; species Lablab purpureus. The sequence goes on along the minus strand of CM059255.1, from coordinate 22,205,750 downwards.
TTAGAAGATAAGTGACGTAGAGAAGAAACCTAAAAGAGAAAAAAACTCATTATATCTTAACATAAAGAGAAGAAGAAGAATACTAAGAGTCTATATTTAAAGCAAAAAAGTAAATGTAAATTGCTGTTATCTATAAATTTTTATGGAAACTCTAAAAAGTATACCTCTTAAAAGAATTTATTAATTGTAAAAATTTATTTTATTAAATTGTGGGGCCCATATAATAAATTTATATGTACAATAAAAATGTTTGGGGGCGTGGCACCCACCGGCTCCTATTAAGCTCTGCCCCTGTCTCTTGTGCTATAAAGTTTTAGTAATGAGTTGTAATAATTCCTTTATTTTATTGAGTTAGTTAAGTTTGTATTATAAATAGAGATTTTTTTTCTTAATTTTTTTGTCCTGGATAAATTATATTTTAAATTGTTTTTATTAATTTACAAAAATAAAAATAAGATATTAGTATCAGAAGGAGTTTCGAAAGAGTTTCAAAATACTAATTTTTTTTATATAAAACATTGATATTTAAAAGGATCGACCATTAATTTAAATAAGTTTTTAAAAGGTTTTTACCTAACTCGTGAAGGATATGAAATTTTTTACAAGTATATTAATTAAAAAACACACTTTAATTTTGTATTTTTTTTAATTTAACTATATCTTGTTCTCCTTTAGAAATACTTTAAGAGTTTTACTATAATCAAATTTATTTCACAAGTATTTTATATATCATTTTTGTTTTGCGTTGAATACACAAAAACTATTTTAAATATTTTAATAATTTTTTTATTTTGAACTAAAAATCATAAATAATCTTTATTATTATCATAGCTACAATAAATAAAGATGTTGAATGATTAAAAAGAAAACTCTAAAAAAAGAATATATAAATATAAACAACCTCCATTGTCAGGAAAAAATCACAAAGTGATGGATATACAAAAATATCAAACTCTCTTTTCTTTTATAAGATGATCTATTGATTTAGCACTTAGTAAATGAAAAGAAAAAATGCATGAAAAACATATAATGAGTCTATGCAAGACCATAGGTTGATTTTGCATGGTCATACTTTTATCCATAAATATCTTAAATAAAATCATTGAGACTTGGATGGAAATTTTATGTATATGTTTTAGGCCTTTAGTAGGGTTAGTAGTCTTTTAGTTAATAATATTATTCTCTGTTGCACTTAAATTTCTCTGATTAGATGTACCTTTTAATTGAACATTCTTTTTTTGTATTGACAACAACAAATTTAGCATGTAATAGAGTAGTTTGGAAAGTTATGTCAAAGTTTTTATAGGGACATGTCAGTCAATTGTTGATAATTTCATAGTAGGTCTAACAAATTCAAAAGTGAACTTGCATTTTGTTATGATACTTGCATTTGAGCTTCATATCTTCTCTTGGGTTAGTATTCTTAGATGATGTAAAACATTAGTTTATCAAAACTTAGCATTACTTATTATGATCAAAACTATAGGTGATGTGATCTTGGAAGATGAAGACCCAACTCAAGAAGTCACAATAATTAACAAGACAAGATCTCAAGAAAGGTGTTAAGACATAGACGATTCACTCATAATTAAATGTAAGTCTACATCTGAATATTCTACCTAAAATCACCTATATGTTTATAATAATAAATAATACCAAATTTTTGTTATCTAACAAGTTTACTAGTGTTAAACATAAGATCTAATTTCAAGCTTGATTGATCATACATAAGTCTTAAATGATGGCTTCATACGTAATTTGATACATTACAAGGTGCAAAAAAACTTAAAGATTTATCAAACACATGTTTAAAGATCTTGATGCAAGACAAAAAGATCAAATGAGTCTCAAAATGTGATAGTATTAAAGTAAAGTCCAACAAACCATAATTTTGATTAAGTGCTTTCTACAACAAAGTTTAAAACGTGAATATGCTTTGTCCATAAGATGAATTTTTTTAAACCAATAGATATAAAAGACGTAAGTGCTCCATCTAACAGATGATACAACACCCATGTGGTCATTACTTCGTCTAACAAGTAAAGTCTTGCTCAAATGATAAGAACACAATTTTTAGCTACTGTTGTACTTCACAAAGTTATTCTATATTCTTATTTTGTATTGCAAGGAATGATTTCATCTTATACACCAAGATGATCCTCTAAAGCATATGTCAATTTCAACGATCTTTTGGAGAAAAAGTTAAAGTTGATTTGCATCAAAAATTATCTTTACACACACATATGTCAACCTTGGTAAAGGATATCTGCAATGTATAATTTTTTTGGTTTACTCAGATATAGATAAAAACACTCTAACCAAGGCCTAATAAGCACTGCAAGTTATTGGGATGTTGCATGGAGTGCATTTAATGCATGTATACATCCTTGCATGATCAAACGTAAGAAGATGGAAATTTGAGTTTAAGATGCTCAATGTTCAAAAAGATAATTTCCAATTTTTCTTTCTTCTCCATTATATATAAAACTATCTTTCAAGAAGAAAAGCACGAGCAATGATATTCAATATATAAAAAATGTCGCAAAAATTTGTGCTGAAAGCCTTTCTATGCCTTAAACTTTGTACAAACATTATTTCTATTTATTAAAGAGAGCACATGCATTATGAGATTTAAGGATATGCACATGTGTTCCTTAAAGAGTTTGCATGGGGTGCCTAAATTCAAGGAGAGGGTATGTGAGGAAGTCCCAACCATCACATGCACTTGAAAGTGACATGTGGAAGTTAGAAACTCTTCATGTGTTTCCTTACTTGACTAAAGTTGTCAATCATACCCATGTGTCTCTTGAATTGTAGAATATTTTATAATTAGAGAGATTTACAAATTCAAGTGCTTCTTAATCTCCTTTTCCCTTCTTTTTAAGCATGCCTCTTATGAATTTTTCTTGGAATCATTTCTTCAATTCTTCTTCCTTTTCTCTTCTTGTCATCACTACAACAAATTTAACATTTAGTGACATATAGATAATGTCACTATAGATGTAATATATGTGGGTATAGGATTGTTATACATATACCTACACACAATATTAGTGTAAATTTTGAATGAGATTTAATAACATATGTGGTGTGTCACTATAGTTTATACCTACACTTTCAATTGTAGAAATAATTTGTTAACATATACCTACACTTTTTTCAATTGTGAGAATAAATTTGTCAATATATACTTACATTTTTTTCAATTGTGAGAATAAACTTGTTACCATATACTTACAATTAGAGTGTGTTAATATTGTTAAGATAATGTCATTATAACCAATCAATCAAGAGTCTACAATTTTAGCTTTAAATCAAATACCAAATTGATAAATAACAAATACAAAAACATCTATAAAAATAGTGATATATCAAACACAAATCCTAAAAAAATTCATTTTATGTACCATAAGAGTCAATGCATACTAACTCAGAAATATTAATCACATAGTCTCATATGAGATATCCACGTTTATTGCATACTCATCATCTTTCGTATGTTAGAAATACTAAAAGTAAATGTCCAACTATTATCACTATTAAACACATTCTTTTCTCAGCAATAATGTTCATATGTCCATAAGCATACAAATCCACATCATTTATAGCGTATATGCAATCGCAATAAAAATTTTATTTTAGAGACAACTAAGGAAATAATTATAACTTTAAATTAATTTTCAAATCATGATTAATGTCACTTAACTATTTCCACTTGTAGTTGTTTGAACATTACCATTAGAATCATTTTGATCACTTCCAACATTAGGTATCTACATAAAAAAATAAATCTTTATAAATATCGTATGAATGTTAACTTTTTTATAAGTGATCAAATGCAATTGTTAGAGTTTTTATCTCTTGATTTACAACTTGTATAATATCATGAATCTCTTGATCCCCTGAAAATCGTGCTTGAAGAAAAGATAAAAGATTTCCAAGTACCTTCTCTAATTTTTGAATTCTCTCTTCTCCTATAGAAACTTTGAGATGAAGTATTTGAATCTTTAGTTGGTGGAAGTTTACCAAGACAACGCAAATATCCTCTTTTTTCTGGCCCTTTAACTTTTGAATAGATATCATCCTTCCAATTTGTATAATCATGAGTGGTGGTCTGAGAATCTCCTAAACTTTCTGCTTGTACCATGTGCTTCTTTAATTCATCCTACATGAATCCATTTCAAATAGAATAATAAATTATTTAATGCATCAATTCCAAGCTTAATCAATTACAATCAACACTTTATACTATACTTGATAAGGCAAGTTCTTACAATTATATGAGTTGCCTTTTCTGTCACAATACTCCCATCTTTTCGAGTTCGAGTATCAATATAAATTTGAGCTCGTGAGGGTTGTGTTTCCTTTTCTTTTTTTTTCTAATATAAGTAAAGAAGTCTCAAAATGCATATTTCTACTATGTAATATTTATGACATTTAATCATCTAAGTAATATAATAAGAAATATTATTCAAAGAACAAAATTACCTCATGAATAAGTCTAGGAAGATTCTTGGTACCCATACAATGTAAATCCTCAAATTTAGAACGACTTCTTTTGTTCATGCTACTTATGTCCTATAACCAAGTTTAAGGAAAGTAAAGAAAAAAAATGGTAAATAGATGTTATTTTAGGTAATATGTTAATGAAATTATATACACGCACCTGTCCTTTTTTGGAACACCAATAATGCACTAAATCACGGTATTGAGAATGATTCACTCTTTTATCCGGGAGGTTTGCAATTATTTCCTCCTCAGTCTTACTTGCGTCATATCCCTTTGACTTCAAATCATGTTTGAATTGTCTCCACTTTTACACACATTATCCTTTAATATTCTCTTGGTTTGCTCAGAAAGTATTGGAACAAAGTGGAACTTAGTCTATCATGAAAATTAATCATAAAATATAATTTGTAAGTGCTATTGTAAAAAGTAAAAATTAAGTAAATGTTATTTATCTTTTAAAAAATACCTTTATTAGTTCAAGCATATCAGTTATGTTGGACTCAGGCATGTCTTTCCAACTAAGGTAATTGATTGGAGCACATTGATGCCTCCTTACTAGACTCCCTATAGCACTTAAAAGAGTTTTCCCTTCTGAGCCAATAGGATTTCCTAAATCATCTACCTCAACAACTATGAATTCATCATCTGACATATCCCACACATCTAACATATGTGTATAACCTCTAGTTTTCCTTTTGCCTAATCATAAATAGTAATGTTAGCAATTAAGATCAACATATAAAATTGTATATGTTTGGATAATTAAAGAAATTTAAATAACTAAAAGTAATCACCTTCATTTAAAGTTGTTGTTGAACCATGACTTGTCTCATGTGTTTGTTGTTCTGATTGTGATTGATGTCCTCCAAATTGTACATTATTTTCTACCATAATGTGATTTTGCTCTTGATCTTGAATGATAATTCCAATAGAATTATCCACCGGTAACATATTATTTTCTACAATAATGTGATTTTGCTCTTGATCTTGAATGATAATTCCAATAGAATTATCCACCGGTAACATACTAGCTTGATCTTGACCACTTTTCTGAATAGTATGTAACTTTTTGCGTCTTCCCATAGAATCTATTACATGTAATTTGAATCCAAATCAAAATTAGTATATAGCTATGGAGTTTATGATTGATACATAATTAATACACATGTAGAAACATTAAAAAATAGATACCTTTTACATACATGGAAAACAAAACAAAAAATTAGAAGAAATCTTCATCCCAATCTTCTATTTCATCTTCTTCATCAACATTTTTGAGAAAATCTTCCATGTTTATTATGATTTCCATGATATCATCATCATTATCATCAACTTCTGCTCTAATTAGGTCACTATCATTTATCTCTTGCAAGCCTCTTTCTGCTTGTTCTTCTATTTCATTACATTGTTCATGACCTAAATCATATACATCTCTAATTTTAGCATGCACAACAACTTGCCAATCATTTTCCCTTTCATTTTCCACATAGAATACTTTCTTGGCTTGAGATGCAAAAATAAATGGATCATCACATATATCATCTCCTGTATGTTGCAAACATTTGAAATTCACTAATGTCATACCAAAATTATCAGTGTTGCAACCTCTATTTATGTCAACCCAATCACATTTAAAAAGAACAACCTTATATCTACCAGCATAATCCAACTGAATTATATCAGTCAATGCACCATAATAGTTTATTTCTCCTTCCCTGGGACATTTATCTCTTGAACTAGCATAACTTATTGTCTTAACAGTGACAACAATGCCACTATTTTGTGTCTTTAGGGATCTTTCACGGTTCGTTGTATGGAACCTAACTCCATCAACGATATAACCACTATATCTTCTTGCCTTTTCAAGTGGACCACGTGATAACCATTTGATATCATCAGTCACTAGTATACTAACTTGTTCTTCCAAACGTGCAACCTATCACATAATTTTGTTGTAAACTATAACAATTTTAATGATTACAAAATTCAAGAACAAAAATAAGTTCCCCATAACACTTACCCGTTCCCGAAACCAATTAGGAAATGTTTGACTATGAATTTTGTCAATTTCATATGGTGATAGTCGACGATTTTGTCGCCTAATAAGATCAACATGCTCTCTATAAATAGAAGAACAAAAATGTTAAACATTATAGTAAGGTACTCAAATAAATTTAAACAATTAAATATAAACATTAAATATTGTCTTACATTTTAAAGGGGTCAACGCTTTCATTGTTAAAAAGCACATATCTATGTGCTTGTAGCAATGTTTTGTCATCGATAGATACTCGAGGAATTCTTTTTTTTTTACATTGAACCCAACTTTACTCTTTCTCCCAAGTGGCCTACCTCTAGAATCAAAACCATCATCATTTCTTCTTGGTCGATTAAAAGTTGTTTCTACTCCGGAGAGATAACGTGAACAAAATATTAAACATTCATGAGCTAAATACCCCTCCGCAATGGACCCTTCCGGATGTGCTCGATTACGAACAAATGACTTTAGTGTGAGCAAGAACCTAAAATAGTAACTTATATTACAAAATAAGATGATAACATATCACTATATAAATCTAAATTGTGATTAAATAATTGAAAATGAAATTTTAATACCTCTCAATAGGATAATCCATCGATAGTGTACTGGGCCTGCAACTTTTGCCTCATAGGCCAAATGAATTACTAAATGTAATATGACAGTGAAAAAAAATGGAGGAAAGATCTTTTCTAATTGACATAATGTCTTAGCTATTCGATTCTCCAAACACTCCAAATTATGCACACTAAACACTTTACCACATATTTCTTTAAAGAAATGACAAAGATCAGATATTACCAAACTCACTTTTTTGGGTAGACAACCTTTTATAGCTATAGGGAGAAACTCTTGCATTAAAAGGTGACAATCATGACTTTTAAGACCAAATATTTTGTGTTGCTTCACTTGCACACATCTTGAAATATTAAAGATATATTCGTCTGAAGCTTTTATTGATTTGAGAACTTCCAAAAAGGTTTTTTTCTCTTTTGATGTCATTTGATAACAAGCTCTTGGAAAATATTTTTTACCTCTAGCTTGATGCATCTTAGGATGTAATTGAGCTCTTAAGTTCATGTCTACAAGATCATAACGTGCCTTGTCATTATCTTTTGATTTCCCTTCTAAGTGTAATAATGTTCCAACAATGTTATGACAAACATTTTTTTCAATGTGCATTACATCAAGATTATGACGAAGAACATTGTATTTCCAATAAGGCAAATTGAACATGATACTTTTCTTTTTCCATGGTGATTTACCTCCTTTTTCATTCTCAAAAATTTTTTCAAGTTCTTCCAATTGTCTTAAGATTAGGTTCCATCAAGAGGCCTAGGGGGACCTCTAAACTCCAAGCTTCCATCAAAATCTCCTCTATTGTATCTCCATTTATGATTTGGCTCTAACCATCGACGATGACACATATAACAAAATTTTCTATTATAACGCAACCACTTTGAGGCAGTTTCAAAGCCACAACATGGGCAAGCATATTGACCTTTAGTACTCCGTCCAGAAAAATTTGCATATGCAGGAAAATCATTTATTGTCCACATTACTGCAGCGTGCATTTGGAATGACTCTTTTTTGCATGCATCAAAAGTTTTGACCCCAACTTCCCACAATTCTTTCAATTCATCTATAAGAGGTTGCATATAAATATCAAGTTTATTACCGGGCCCTTTTGGACCGGGGATAAGTAATGTGAGGATGAAAGAAGGTTGTTTCATACACATCTATGGAGGTAGATTATAAGGAATCAATATGACAGGCCAAGTGCTATGAGAAATAGTCATAGTTTTAAAAGGATTAAATCCATCTGTAGCCAAACCTAATCTAACATTACGAGGATCGGAAGAAAACTGTGGATATCGATTATCAAAATCCTTCCAAGCCAAAGAGTCAGCTGGATGTCTCATGAATCCATCTTTGGTTCGACCACACTCATGCCATGTCATAAAAGAAGCAGTTTTTGATGACATAAAAAGTCTTAGAAATCTAGGTTTAATAGGAAACCAACGAAGAATCTTTGCAGGTATCTTTTTCCTTCCTTCATTATCATTAGAGTTCTTCCATCTTGAAAAATTACACTTTGGGAAAACTTCATCATTTTCCAAACCCTTCCAATAAAGTATACAATCATTCGGACATGCATGAATTTTTTCATAGCCCAAACCCAATCCCGAAATTATCCTCTTGGTATCATAAAATGACTCAGGAAAAGTATTACCTTCAGGTAATGCATCCTTTAACAACTCTAGTAACATTGAGAGACTTTTATCACTCCACCCATTTAGACATTTCAAATGATAGAGATGAACAAGGAAAGACAACTTTGTGAATTTCTTACACCCAGGATAAAGTTCTTGTTCAACTTCTTTTAACAATTGATAAAACTTATCCGAATAAACCTCTTCAGGATTCTCATCGTATCTATATTTCCCCCTTCATTAGTTGTATGCATTCCAAAAGCATCATGGACTAATGTATCTATGTCATGATCAAAACCTCCTTCTACTTGATCGACACTTCCAGAACTAGAAAAGCCATGTTTTTCACCATGAAAAATCCAATTAGTGTATCCTTTCAATAATCCACGGTTGACTACATGCTCATAAACATCCATCCGAGAGAGCCAATCACGATTGACACATTTTGTGCAAGGACATAAGACTTTCCCATCTTTAGATGACTTTGCAAATGCAAAATCAAGACAATTCATAACTCCTCTAATATACTTCTCATTAGCTTGAGAATACTCACATATCCAACTTTTATCCATTAAATACAATAAACTGAAAAAAGAACATATAAAAATTAATATTATAGAAATATAAAGAGTATAAAGATCAAATTTTTTAACCTATAAACATGCTAAATTAAATGTAATTTTCTAGAATTCACAACTTATATCCAACAACAACAAATGATCATGTGGAAGCACAACTTATACTTGATTTTGTGTAGTTTAAATTGACTCTTTAAGTAGTTATAAATAGCTAGAAACCTTGCATTCTTGTCTTCTAATTTGCAGCATTCATAAAAAAGTTATTATATTTTTTTCAAAACTTTAATTGAGATATACATTTGTTTTTTAAAAATGTCATATTTCTTAAATATTTTTTTATTTAACTCTTATTTTAAAAGTTTAAAACAACATTAATTATTTTTTTGTTATTTATATACCAACTTTTCTTTTAATCTTTATATGTATTGATGTAAAAATGAAAATAGTAAAATAAAAAAATTTATAAATATTTTATTAAAGTCAGTTATTTCTAAAAAAATCTTAAACCACCCTTAGAAATTAATAGGTGAGTATATATTTTAATATACAACGTAGTAGCATTTAATAAACATAAGCCCTTGGAAGCATGATCTCAAATATTTAATCTGGTTTTCCATAGTATAATTAATGCAGTTGCAGTTGGTTTCCCCTAGTATATTTCATGCTTCAATTATTTTCTTCCCATTAATGCGTGAAAAGCAACAAATAGGATGAAGGGAATAGCAATATTAAAAGCATTTTAAAAAGTTTAATTTATTGTTATGCAGAGATAGAGATGGGGGATTGGAAGAAAAGAGGAAGAGAAGTAGTAATATTTTTCACTGTATACCACCCACCCACGTGTCGTCCCAGAAGAGCCACACCTATGATGTGGTTATGGAATTCCCCACATGTTAGGGTGACCACCACCAGGGCACCTTCTAGAACACCAACTTTTTATGCTCTCATCATCCTTCCCTGCTACGCTACCTTTCTATTCTAAATTCCACATGAATAAATAAATATTACTCTCATCCATCCTCCTTCTTCTGCTAAATTTGGGTGGCTAGCCTTCTATTTTTGGGATTTGGATATTCATTTTTGAATCTGCTTCTCTCTGGTTTGGTTTGGGGTGAATTGCATCGCCTTGTATTGCATTGGAGATTGTTTGAGTTGGGTTTAGGATAGAACCACGAAGCAACATGTACTATCGTTTTCCCTACCCAACCTTTCCCTGAAGGACCATAACTCTAGGGATTTGACTTATGACTTGATTCTAAAGTTAGAGAAATTGTCACTAGTTGGATCAGAAACCATAAATCAAAAAGTGAGAGGAATCGCCACCAGTTAGATCAAAAACTCAGTTCCAATTCCCCAATTTCTACCCCCAATTCCCCAATTTCTACCTCCAATTCCCCAATTTCTACCTCCAATTCCCCAATTTCTACCTCTGTATCTAGCTCTCATTCACTGTAAATATCCCAATTCCAAAATACATTCTAAGCATCAATCTCAATTAAACATACCTGCATAAAACTTAACAGATCTACATCTCCAAAGTTACAGTGGTTTTGAACAGTACCTATAAAACGAAGACAGAGACAGCCACCACGTCGTACCCCAACAGCACCGGCGGAGCAAGACCGTAGCCTACTCTTTGCTCCTCGTAATCTTCCTCAACACGATTGCACCTTCTCCTTGCTCAAACACCTTATTGCTCTTCAATTTTTTCAATATTCCTTCCTCATCCTCTGTTACCAGACTTATGATTGATTCGGAGGAGGATGTTACCGGACTTGGATGTTGACCTAACTCAATTGCGTGGGAGAAAATGGGGTTTACGAAAACCAAATAAAACTAAGCAAAAAATAAAATGAAAATCCAAACCTACTGAAAATCGTCAAACGGAAACGAGATGAGAGCAAACTATCGAGCCTCACAAGCCACAGGCGAAATCTGAAAAAGAAAATGTTTCATAAACTAAGAAAAAATGTTTTAAAAAAGAGAGCGAGAGAATGTGTGAAAATGCAAAGACATAACAATCGAGAGATACACCACAGATAAATTAATTCTTATATTTAAAATTATACACAACAGATCTTTTTAAAAAATTGATTCTTATTTTTTTTATTTTCTCTTGAAATATTTATCCTTTATTTTATATAAATTAAAAATATTAATTATATAAATTTTGAAAATAAATATAATTTTTACCGAATAAATTAGTTATTAAAAAAATTATATTATTTAATAATATTATTAAATTTACATAATTTAAATATATTATTTTAAAATCTTATATATATTAAGTAAATTTAGGTATTAGTGTTATTAGTTTTTACCAATATTAAATATATGTAAGTATAGATTTTTGGATTTTAGTTACACTAAATTTATGTGGGTAAAGAAAAAGTTTGGTTTTACCTACACTCTATTATTGTATGTAAGTAAAAGTGTCCGTAGCTATAGATACTATTTTGTGTAGTGCATGCTTCTTATGTTTATTCCTCTTTCTACTTCTTCTCCATCTTCATCAAGATCTTCCTTGTCTTTATTTATATTAGGTGGTGGTGGTGGTGTTTGTGAGGTTGGTTAGGGAGAAAGGAAGAAAGTTGGGTGGTAAGCTCTTTGAGGAGTTGAGACATAAATACTTGAAGTTGTGCGACAAAGGATATTGCGACATTATCTATTGTTGTATTTTCCTTTGTTTCATTTTGAGCAATTATGCTTGAGTCTATCTATGTTATTCTTGTATGGCTTATTAGATTATCAATTGAACCGTGAAAAATTTATTTGTATTTACAAAACTTACTAGAATAGCTTATATGCATGAACTTCCTTGAGATTCAGAGAATGAGTGTATGGTAATTACAAATCTCATACACAATTGGTAGTTGTAGGAGCATCTGGTTGAGCTTAAGTTTCAACTTTAGGTTTCGTAAGAATGTCTGCCTTATTATGGAATATTAACCTCAAGTAAGATTGTTTTCAACAATTTTTCCCAAAGAATGAATAAAATAAAAAAAGTGGAAGAGACCAGGGATGAAGAAACAACAATCTATCTTGATTGATAAGTTGGAGATGTCATTATCACAGTCATTTCCTATTCATGTATTCATCATTCCCTTCTTTATAAAGAAAATTCGTCCTCAATTTTATCACTTTATTACCTATAAATAAACATGCAAAACATAAGTACTAGAAGAACTCAAAGCTAAAGTCATCCAAAAACAAAAATCTATGTAAATTGAGAAACAAATATCTTATTATCAATGTGCTTGTAGATCTTCCTCCATAATAAAAAATCAATTTGTAAAATACATCAAACAATTGCAAAATAAGTTGTCTCTTCACAAACAAACTAAGAGAAGAAACATCCTCAAAAGCAACTAAAATAAAAGAGAAATGTCCCTTAATGTCCATGCAACTTTTATCAAATGAAAAACAAAAGGACATATTATTAAAAACATTTATTTATTGTCAAGCTTATTTCATCTTTTATCTTTTTTTTTCCTAATTGTTTTTTTCATTGTTCCTTGATATGAAACTCTTCTCTAGGAAACTAAACAAATGAAGTCAAATTAGTAACTTTTAAAGAAAAGTTAGATTTATGATCTGACTGAGAAGAAGAGTTCAAAATTTTGCAATTCTCATTAAGGATTCTTTCTCAATCATATTAATATAGGATGTTATGAGTAATTCTTCTCATTCTCATGATTTTTCTAGCATTTCTTTTTCTAGTTTTTCTCTTATTTTTTTTCTTTTCTATGTCTCTTATTTCCTTCTTCTCTATTTTCTAATAAGTTTTTTCACCTTTTCCATATACTTTCTTTCCCTCACTATTTTTCTCCTACTATAATTTTTTTCCTTTCTTTTATTCGCTAAGCCTTTTATTTCTTTCTTTCATAGTAAGGTGGTATAAATTTTCCCATGCAATCATTAAATTCTTGCAATTTCAATATCGTTTGTTTTCTACCAATTGCAACATTATTGAGTTTTTGTTCCACCAAATTTTAGCATATCCTACAAATTTTGAAAAATACAATTTATATGAAATTCACCACAATTAACAATTAATGGAATGAAATTTTCAATTTTTCTTTCCCATGCAAAACATGATTTGGGATCAATTTTGTCTCCAAATGTGTAAATTTGATTTTCTACTCTCCACATATCATCTATTATATGTAAAGATAACTAAATGCACAAACAAAATAGTTATCACAATTAAGAAAAAAATACGGACATCACTCACTCACTTAGTGTTTACACTTAATTTACTCATGTACCACTCTTGTAAGGTTGTGATTGCTCACTCAAATTCATCTTTAGTTCTTAAAAAGAACTTTCAATCAACCCGTAAAGATTTTTACACTCAGAGTAAAAGAATTAACAAATTCAAATTCAACTTAAAAGGTCAAAAAATGAAAACTCTAAAATAAAACTAAGAAATTTTAAAGACAAAGTTAAAAAAATTAATAAATAGACTAAAACAAAGGGAGTAAAAATATGTCACAACTAAAAATGTGAAAAAGAGAAAAAAAACTAAAATATAAAATTAATCTAAACAATGTATTTAGAAGTACTATTAAAAATTTGTAAAATAAAACAAATAAGTTAAATAATTAAAAAATCAAGTTGTAAGAAATAAATCAAGACTATATAAATAATAGAATTATTAAACATGCAATAAAAAAGTAAATTAAAAATAAATCTAAATCTAAAAATAAATATAAAATAGGCACAATATTTTATAATTGATTTAATTTATACTTTTAATTTCATAAGATTTAAACTCAAATTTAAAAGAGTTATCAAATCATACACACTTAGTTACAAATTTTGTAATCTCAAACAATCAAATTTTTTATGGTTTATCTCACATTACTATGTCTCACTATTAAAAATAAAGAAAATTAACAATTTAAAGGAATAAGGAACATATGATTCAAATAGGACACGAAAAATAAACAAAAAGTAAGAATTAGATAAATAAGTCACAAATTTATATATAAAAGTTTAGATCTAACCAAGTGTTAAATTCAATTGCCAAACAACAACTCCTAATTACTCCCATTTGACCAACTCGAGCCAAATGAGAAAGTTAATTCAACCAATTTTTAAATTCTCGATCAGAAAGTCATGATTGTTTGAATGGCGCTGGAAGTGTTGCTTCATGCACCAATGTCACTTCTTTTCATTGAATCCAGTGAATTCAGTTGTTACTTCACTTCCAAGCTCGTATCCAAATCAAATGATAATATTCAATTCAATATCACGGAATCAAGCCACTGAAAAAGAAAAAAAATGCATTGAATTGAACCAATTCAACTAGCTTCCTACTTCAGCAACTGGATCATCACCTCACCACCCTAAATTGAAACTGCTCAAATGATAATTTGCACCGAGAGATCGCCAATTGCTTGTTAATTTGCACCAACGATAATTCAATTATAATCACTGGTAGTGCATCGAAGGTGGGATTTGTTTGCAAAAGAAATTGCAAGGTACTGCATGTATCCAAATCTACATGGCTTAGAAATAACCATTTTGATTTTGTTTCCACCGAATTTGATAAAGAAATTCAACAAACACAGCTATGGATTTATCCAATTAAAATCTATCAACAATTTGCGCAAGTTGAACCATCACTTTGGCACTGATTCATCTCATGCCAAATTCTGCACTGCTTTGCTTCATTGAATTACACCGCTGAAGCTCGATTACACCAAACAAGCACAGTGAATAATGATTAAATTCATTCCACCAAAAACTGATTACAATTTCTGATTTCCAGTAATTACTTCCATGAATGAATTCCAGCGATCAAATTGCTCATGCTCGAACTGCCGCGCGGAGTTCTAATTGATGATTCGGCTTCAGATTACCTTCACACCAAAAATTTCCAGAAGGCGCCGAAAATGAAACCACACTTCAACTTTTCAGAAGACGCTTATGTTGATAGTTTCTTGAGTTCCATACTTACATGCTATGTTGATATATGTTTGTTTTCGTACTATACATACATATATACTTTCTTGTACTATGTAGGAACAGACACGACTGAATGATGATGGCGGTGCATGCCAAGGACTAGACAAGAGTGAGTGTGTGATTCAAACAACAATGGTTGCTCATACGGATTATGTCTACACACAAGACATCAATGGACCTTGATTGTGTTGTTTCATGCTTCTGTGTTTGCTCTTCATACTATTTTTGGAGGATTGTATTGTACTGTGAGAGAAGTGTAATTCTTTAGAATACTACAGTGTCAACATTGTGAAAAATGTGTAACATCTTTTCTTTCACCTGATGTTTGCTTTTTCTTTTTGATAAGGCCGACAAATTGATCATATGAGATACTGGTACCAACCCACAACGCTCAAGTCTTGATTAGAAAATTTGACCAAGACTTTAGGTTCATGTTAGAGTGCATATGTTAGGACTCTCTCTAGATTAGAATATATATTTTGGATATTTTAACATAATGTTTTAAGGTCTATGCATTATTTGTATGTTTTGCTTACTTTCAATAAATATCTTTCCTTTTAGTCTCTTGTATTTCATGCAGTATAATAAATATTAAGGACCCTTTTGCTTGTAATGGAGACTTCATGCATATTCACATTGTAGTTCAAGTATAGTACTGGTGTGGCTGTTCTTTTCAGAGTGCATTTAATTCCTAGATTGAAAATGGTTTCTGAAAATAAAGTAGCATAAATGTGATTATGTTGAACAGAGAAAAAACAATCAACTATGGTCTACCTACTAAGTATATTCAATGAAAAACTGAGTCATACAAGATTTAGACTTAAATCTCACCTTAGAGTTCCTATATAGATCTGTGGCAAATATTTTATGGCAGAACTTAGACAAAAAATTGGTATAAATACACGCCTGTGGGTGTTGCAAGAAACCCCGTTCTTTATTTCTAACAAGGGATGCAAACAAAGGTTTATTGGTGGTTCTGTTCAAGAAAAGTGGATGAAAAGTTAGGGTTGTTTTGGAGAAGTGGAGAATAGAGAGTGCTTAAAATGAGGCCGACAACACACAACATTCAGATAATAAGGGTGTAGAGTTGAGATAACACCACTGGATTAAAATTTGACAAATTTTTTGGTTTTACTTTGACAAATGAGTTGGGTTGAATCGTGTGTTGAATTTCAGTGCAACTGGCTTATACTAATCATGTCTATACTCTAAAGTCAATGTTCAGATTCATGTGTTAATTAACTAATTATTTTGTCTATAAGTTTCATAGTTTATAACTAGTATAAAAGAGGTTTTTGCATCAAAATTTTTAGGACCAATTAAGTCAAACAAAATTTTGATGTAGCCAAGATATTTTAAGATTGAAATATATTTTTAAATCTCTATCCAACTCAATTTTCTAGCTTATTGAAATTATTTTTTCTGTCATTTTACTATGTATGAAAGTCACTTTTATGAGATAATCTTTTACGTGACTACAGTTGATTCAAAAAGTGCCTAAGATAGTGATAGAAAAAAAAAAACAATGAAAAAAAAAGAAATTCGAAGAGAAAAGAGAAAGAAGCGAAGACATATGAAAGTAGAACACGTCAAAAGAAGTGCATCCAAATCATTATCAACTATGACTCATGCCTGAACCCCGTTAGAGTAAAATAAAATTGGATCATTCTATTTAAAAATTAATTTATATAAGGTTCATCTAATTCCTATCTATAAATAATCTTCCAGCATTTAAAATGATGAGATATAACTATAAAACTAAATTTGGAACTTAATTTGAGTTATGAGAAGATTGAGAAAAATATGGGATATTGGTAGAAATATATGAGATCCATTTAAAAGAAACTCTCATTCTTTTCTACGAATCAAATTTATGGTTATTCCACTCAATGTCGTTTTAGAAAAGAACTTTTGTGTTTTATACGTGGTTTGTAAAGTTTAATGTTACATTAATTACATTTTATCAATTACACTTTTAAGTTTAAAAATATTAATAATCATTAAATTATTTTTTTTATGGACTTTAAATAGCTAGTTATTTATATCAACTAGATTTTTCTCACATTTTCATCTACTTTTTTCTTAATCAGTAAATTGTACTTAATTCTTAGGTTAAATATGTTTTTAATTCCTGAATTATTATTTGTCAAAATTGTGTTTTGTTGGAGGCAAATTTTGGGCCTATTTTTTCCTTATATTTTATAAACAGATGTAAATGATCTTCGATGAGAAATAAAAACATCTTTAAAGAGAGGAAAATGAGAGGAAATGCAAAAGAAAAGAGTGAAAGAAGTTTAAGAGACGGATGATAATAAATTAGGAAACTATGAAAAAGAAAAATAAAGAGATAAAAAAGAATTCTTAGACATCATCAAGGATCGTTTCCACGAGTTTATAAAATATAAAGACGAAATAAGTTTAAAATAAACACAATTTTGACAAATAATTTAAGGACTAAAAACATATTTAACCCTTAATTCTTTAAAGGTATTATTAGAAAAAAATTTAAAAAATCACTAAAAATGATAAAAGTTAGTGCATTGGTCTTTGTATTAAAACCTTAAAAGACATATATTTAAAAACAGAGAGATATTAATAATTATATTTGGCTATTATAAAGTTTATTGTTGAGCTTTTATGTATTGTAGTTTTTATTATAATAAACTTATCAAAATTGAGATTGTAAATAACTTTTTAGATAAAAAAACCTAAATAAATGTAATGGTTGTTTTTTCAAAAAAAGATTGAAGATTTTTTATTATTAGAATATTGTAATTTGAATTTTAAAGGATTTATAAAGAAGAAAATTATAAAATTTGAAAACCTTTTAGGTATTTACCAGAATTTAAAGGATTTCATCAGAAATCATAAGTATTATATATCTTTACCCTTTTATAGTAAATGTATCTTATTCTGAATAGATTACGTGAATTTCACATATATTAAAAATAATACACAATTTTCTGTTTCTTTCCCTGTTATATGACTCTTTAACATGTGACAAATGACTAATTATTATACAGTAACAATATTATCATATAAAACTAAATACATCAACGTGAAAATAAAACATTTAATTAAAATGTTAGTAGAAAAATAGAGAGAGCTAAAAGTAACAAAAAATATTATATACAATAAGAATAATTAAATATATATTTAAGGAGTATCTGGTTCTCTTATGACTCTTCCTTCAAAATAACATAATCTATATAAATTAGGAGTGTTTATTTTTGACTAAAAATATATTTGAATCAAATGTAAAAAAATATATGTAGTTTGGTTTGGTTCGATTTAAAAAAACATTGAAACCAATTTATATGATTTGGTTTGAATCGGTTTATGAGATTTTTAATTTTTTTATTAAATATTTTTCCTTTTTTTTTGTCTTTTAAATTAAAATATGTTACTTAAAATCTAATAAATATATTAAATAATATATAACAATTACAAAAGTATGTACAAATATCTTCATAATTGAACAAGGAAAAGATATATAGATGTATCTTACTATAAATATTTTTTCAATAGTATTTCATTTATACAACATTCATTTAGATTTATAAATCAATCTAAACCTATGAAACTTAATTGCTCATTTTGCCTAATAATTAGTTTTATCTCTACTTTGACTAGCCAATCCAATTTTATATGTATTTGATCGTGGTGTAGTAATGTTTTATTTAATTTTTATTTAATCAAGATTTATCTAATTTTTGTTAACTCTCTGTCAAAATATTCTCCTCTTGCCTTAATCATAGCATTAAGCACTAAGGGAGAGAAAGGAAACGAGTTAGGGTTACCTTCCACTCTCATTCTAAAGGTTTCTGGAATGTTATAATTGACAATGACAAAGTGAAATGAGAGTGAACACAATAAAGAAGTCAAGTAAGAGAGTAAAGTTAATGACACCCTCAAAAGGAGTGACAACATTATTGATGGTGAAGAGGAATCAAGAAACAAACAAATTAAATCTATAAAGCAGACCAAAGAACTTTACAAGAAGATTAAGGTTATTATTATTATAAAAGATATATATTCAGTTTGGTTTAGTTTGAATCAGTTTTAAAAATTTAAACTGCAAACCAAAATCCAAATGTGTGATTTTTATGGAAAAAAATCCAAAGCAAAATCTTTCATCTTTTTCTGGTTATCAATTATTTGAATCGATTTTTTATTTTTTTATCGGTTCGATTTTGGATACTCCTAATATAAACACTCTATTAGTGGTAATTTATGAAGAATTAATCCTAGTATGTAATTCTCTTACTTTATTTCTCTTTTGGAGAAAGAAAGACATAAGAAATCAAAATTATCTTATACAATTAAATGTTATTCATCAACTCATCTATTATGATGCTAAATATTAAAAATATAAACATTGTTTTATACTTTATAAAGTTCTTTTATATATATATATAATATAATATTACCTTCAACTTCTTATTATTATAGCTATTAACTTTCAATGGTTTATATTTTGTTTTTAACCATTAATAATTATTAGTTATAATTTGTTCTGGCAGCTTATAAAAGAATATACTAGTTTTGTTTTTGTAATCATTCAATTTGTTAATTATCTCTTTCACTTTTATATTAGAAAGTTTACTTTTATTATTTATTCTTTTCTTATTATAATGAATATGTATTATTATTAAACCATTTTTGTTTTTCTTAATTTAATTGATTTCAATCTCGTGCTTTCATATGACACATATACCATAACAAGTGTTATAAGAACTTTTACTTAATTAATAACTTATTATGTCAACTGTTGCCAAGTTTTTGATACTGAGAAATTTGATGGTAAAATTTGTTTTACTTTTTAGAGAGTTTAAATGATAGTCATTTTTACTCATAATAGATTAAGAAAGCTTTGGATGAGAAGTTAAAGAAACTAGCTTTTATGATTGATAAGAAATGGGACAAGTTGGATGACAAAACATTTTCAGCAATTCACCTTTGCTTGTCCAAGGAGGTTCTTCGTGAAGTAGCTAGTTAAATTACCACTATAGCATTATAGACCAAATTGTGAATTTTACATATGATCGGATGTCTTGCAAATAAGTTTCGTCTTAAGTAGTGTTTGTAAACTATTTGTATGCCTCTAGGTACTCCTATTTAATCTCATCTATTAGTTTAATTCTATGGTTATTGATACGTCAAATATTGATAATTCAATTGATGATGAAGATAAAGTTGTTTTCTTGATTGTTTCTTTATTGTCCACCTATAAACATTTCAAAGAAATAATATTTTACAATAACAATGACACATTATCTTTTAAAGATGTGAAATCAAATTTATTATTTAAAGAAAAATTTGATCCTAAAGTTCATTATGAAAAAAAGGGTGAAGGTTTAAGTGTTAAAGGAAAAACTATAGAAAAGGGACTACAATACTAATTTCAAAAAGTTCAAGTCCAAATATAGAGGATACAAAACAAACAAGACTTGTAGAAGTTGGAGCATGACATTTCTAATTATTTATATTGAAGAAGAAAGAAGAAAAAAAAAAGTGATAGATGGGAGAGAGCAAGGTGGAAGCGTGTTTGTTGATTTGATACTTCCGAGATGTTTTTTCCTCCTAGAGTGGGAAATGCCTACTCCTGAAAATCCACCAACAATTCTATTTATTATTGCTTGAATCCCATTTGGATTTTGCTGAGATTTTTTAATTTGTTCATGTTTGGTTGTTTGTTTCTCTTGGTCGTCTTGGTCTACACCTCTACATCCTTGAAATCCTCCACAAAGACCTCTTCCCCGACCTCCTAGCCATGCTCCCTAGTTTCGTCCTCTTTTGCCTCCTCCTTTGTCATTTTATACAAAGTGCTCCAAAGCATCGATTAGACAAGCTTTTTTTATTAGGTCACATACTTTGTAACATTCCTTGGTGGTGTGACTTATGTTTTGATGATAACTGCATTTTTTATTCGGATATGCGAGATGAGGGGATGGGTTAGGTGATGGGATGCTTGCCAATTCTAGATTGAACACCTCTCAAATGACAATGTCTCTACTTGCATTGAATGAGGTGTGACTATCATATTTATTCATCCATCGATATTTGAAGTTATTCGGTGGAGTGAAGGAAAAGGATTGTGGTTCCTACCTCATCACCTCCTTTCTCATCTCTAATATTTCTTCTATGTTGATGTATAGTGCAGCTCAAATTCAGATTTTTTCCGTATTGTTTGTCAACAAACAAAGTATCAAGAAACGAGCTAGGTTGGAGTCAGACCAAGAATGCATGTATTGACATGCCAGGGTGGAGATGACTGAGGCATGCTTTCACAAAGTGAGCCATATATTGCATGAGGGACTCAGTCTCTCCTTGTATCACATTGTGGAGTGATGCTAAGTTTGCGAATAAGGATTTGCAGTATGCAAATCTTTCTATAAATTTTGTATAAAGGTCTGGAAGAAGTTTATTGAATTCCTAGGTAAGTAATAGTACCACTGCAGAGCTGGTTTTGACAACATGGTTGGAAAAAGTTGGTAGTGAATTGGAGTCTTGAAAGAATAAGTTTGCTTGAGTCATATAGGTTTTTATGTGTGCATCTAGGTATGAGGATCGATTGTATTTCTCGATATTAGAAAACCCTTGATGCTTTGCTCTATATCCTCATTTAATGGATGGTAAAATCTGCAATTTGTAAGACATAAATAAATTATAAAATTTGTAATTAAATTTGATTTTCAAATGTGATAAAGCAATTAAGATTCACACAAATAACCCAAATTTCTCGCTACCAACATATTCTGGTGGATTGATTAACCAACTCTAGTTTTAATGTTGATAACTTGTATAAAGAACATATATTCTAAACCTATAAGAGACAGATGAAAGCATAAGAGAAATTTAATAATCAAGGCACCTTCGTTGTACAAATGAAATTAATTCTTTTAATGGTCAAATTACATGCCCTCTTACATATTATATTGTTAGATAGTATTAATATATATATATAGGATAATTTAAAATTTTTAATATTATCATATTTATATATTTATAGTATGTATTTTTTTATTCTCTAATTGGGTTAATATTAGAAGTTCTATTAATCTTTTTTTCATGTGTTGTTTTATTGTTATGATGAGATCTAGAGTTTGGTTTGTGATTAAGAGTTGTTGTAATGTGGTGTAATCTTAGTAAGATTCAAGATCTTGTTTGCAATTTCACTTATTTTATTCCTTTTCTGCATCGTCATAGTTCTGATGTGACATGTTGTGTTTCATAGTACATAGCTACTATCACTTCCATGTTTCATGTTGTGCCCTAACTAATGACTATAGCTTTTAGTGTAGCGGTAAGCAATCGATCCAACAATTTACCCTTAATAAACCTATTGAATTGCAAATTCTCAAAGCATATATGATTTTTGAGAGCAATAACAACTAGCTTATGGTCGTTTAAGATGATTTTTGAAGCAATTCGTAGGATGATCTTACATTATCATCCTCTCCTTGGAAAAAGTCTCTTTTATGAAGATAAGGGAAAATACTCAAATTGTTGCATATTTTGATGTTGACTAGGCAAGGTCACAAGCGATAAATGTTCCACTTTAGGCTATTGGATTGTTGTTGGAGGTAATAAAATATCATGTGAGAAACAAAATGTTATGTCTGTTGGAATAAATGGCTGAGTTTAAGAGGGGGGGTGAATTAAACTCTTAAAAGATTTTCGAAATCCAAGGCCAATTTCTAAAAAATAGATTTTAAATGAAGATGAAAATCAATTCTTTAAAGATTCTTGAAATGCTTATACCAATGTATCATATATCCAATTCAATTAGCAATTCAAATATCAATTACAGAATTTAAAGAAGCAGGGAAAGAAGATCAACACAAGAGATTTATACTGGTTCACCTTCTAATGAAGGCTACATCCAGTTTCCTAAACACCCAAATCAAAACAATTCACTAAATTTTAGTTTTTACATGAACCCTACATGAAAAACTAAAACCAGAACAATACACTTGATCTTGAACCCTACAAGATCTGTATACCCTTGTAAAACCCTATTACAAGAACACCTTAATCACCCTGATTAAGAAGAAACAAACCCAGTACAAGATTACACAAGATTATGGAACGAATTCACACCTGAAAATCACTTTCAGAAACTGAAACAGGGCAAAAACAGAAGATGAATTTCTATGGAAAGATTCTCAATTCAATTTGATCTTGGACTCCTTGATTGATTTTGCAAATTGATTTAGAACACTTGAAAATTCTCCTTGAACAATGGGTTTCTCTGTAATTGATTCGTTGCCCAGTTCTTTAAAACTCAAAGTATTTAAAACAGAACTGGTCCAGTGATTTAAAGTTTTTTATGATAAAATCAGTTAGTTGAAACGCGATTTAGCTAGTTGTTTTCATTAAAATGAATTTTCCAGAGAGCACCCCAATTCTGAAAACTGAAAACAGTCAGTTGAAAACGCGATTAAACTGGTGGAAATCATTAAGTGATTTTAGCCTGTTTAAATGCGAATCAACCAGATTTTCCAAAGAGCTTGAATTTCTTAAAAATAGCTCCAGAATTTTAACTAATTTAAATTCAGAAAAATAGCTAGCTGAAATCAGCCAAAACAAAACTTTAAAACACCAATTGGTTAAAATGTTTAAGATTGACTTGGCCATCAAACTAAGAACATTTTAACTAATTGAAAACACATTTTTAATGAGTTGAAAAACAGTTAAGACTTTTAAAAACATTTCAAAACATTTTAAAACATTTCAAACCATTTTAAAACACAAGATTAAGTCCAAGATTAAATGAAATGCATCTTACCCCACATCCTAAGACACTCTAGTCCTAAGATAAAATCTTCATTCTTCAAGCACCATCATCTTCATCATCAAAGTGGTTGGAGACATCAAATTTACTTAAAACCAAGTCTTCAAGTCCAACAATGTCATGGTCAAGTGCAGAAGCAAAATACAGGATAATAGCATTAGCCACTTGTGAGCTCAAATAGTTATAACAACTCTTTAAAGAGTTTAAATTTGAAGAAAGTTCCCAAATCCACCTTGTATGTATCAACCAAGAAAAATTACACATTGTCTCTATAATGTTGTCTTTCGTGTGAAGACCAAATATATTGAGTTGAATTGTCATTTCATAAGGAAAAAACTAGAGTCTGAAGTGTTATCATCCAAGAGAGGAGGTCTACAAGTCTACACGATACCTCCTTAAGGCGTTTTTGAGAATTTAGGGGAGGTGTGTAAGTTAAGAAAGATTCTTTATGGTCTCAAACAAGATCTCTGGGATAGATTTGAAATGTTCTCCATAGTTACCACATCTCTTGAATTTGATTTTAGTGATTGTGACCCTATTTTATTTTTGAAGACTACCTCTCATAGTCATATCATTCTCTCTTCGTACGTTGACAACATTATAATCACTAGAGATGATGTAGATGAGATTGTAGAGTTAAAATTGTAGTTAGCAAAACAATTTTCAATGAGGGTTTGAGTCCACTTTATTATTTTCTAAGGATTGAAGTTGCATATTCTCCTAGAGGTTATCTTCCCTCTCAATCTAAGTATATTGCCACTATTTTTACACATAATCGTCTTTCTAATACTTGCAAATCTTACACCCGTATTAAGCTCAATGTGAAATATATTATCTCTAATGATGTCCCTATATTCTATCTCACTATATATTGTACTTATTGACAATCAAGTATATCTCACCATTACACGTCTTGATATTGTTTGTGTTGTACATGTTGTGAGCTAATTTGTTGTTTCTCCTACTATTGAGCATTGAACATCTATTCTTTGCATTCTTAAGATATTTTCATAGTACTTAGTTTTAGAGTTTTCTTTTCCTCATCATCTACCTTGGAGTTGTGTGTTTATTTTGATGCTAGTTGGATTGTTGACCTTACTCATAGTAGGTCTATTATCTGTCTTTGCTTTGCCTTTTTTAGGAGACTCTCTATCTTTTTGGAAGAGCAAAAAATAAGATATCATTTCTCTTTCCTTTACTAAAGTTGAATATCATATCATGACTCTAATCACTATTAATATAGTTTGGTTGTGAAGACTTCCTTTTGACATGAACTTTTCTTATTATGGACTAACTCCATTGTATTGTGACAATAAGAGTGTTATTCAAATTGTTCATAATTCACTCTTCATAAATACATAAAGTATATTAAAATTGATTATTATTTTACTTGTTATCATTATCTTGTTTTTTTTATCTTTTTTAATTGTATAGATGATTGATTTATTTACAAAAGCTTATTCACTTAGGTATTTTTATTTCTTTGACTAACAAAGTCTCTTTATTTCATATATATATATATATATATATATATTATATTATATTATAGTTAATAACAATTTAGGTTATCTCTTGTTGTTAAGTGTTTTTATTTTTTTTTTGTTTTGTTTTATTGTTATCATATATAATATAACTACCAACGGCTTTAAGTCGAGGAAAACACATCACCACTTTCGTGAAGGTTTTGGGCTTTTGACCTTTCTCCAAAATTTGGCAAGCATTTTAACAACAAAGTGACCTGATTTGACGATTGTCAACAGCGGCACGATTTGCACATAATGCTATCAAGATTCTATTGTCAATAGTACAATCATTACGGAGCCACACGCTTCTCTCCCTCCATCAAAGTTCATCCCATGTCTTGTTTAATTTTGCCAAAATTTTTAAGATACAAGCAAATCCCCAACCTTATGCAAAACCTGTCTTCATTTGCTGCTGAGTGTTTAGATCACACTCCTGCAAAAGCAAAGACACAATTTGACAATTTTGAAGATAGACATGCTGCAGGACCTTGATGATGTATGAACTTCCTTGTCGCTTTATTTGAAAGTACTGTTTGAAGCAACACCTGAAGCATAGGCTCCACTTGGTTACATAATCCACATTAGTGACACAAAAATTAAAGATGGGATACCGAGAGCAAAAGCCTCAAAATAGTTGTTTTCTTTGTTTTTAGTGGATACCCTTTCGATTATATGTTTTTGTTCTTGTGGTAGTATTGTTTGTGATAATCCACTACCACCAGCACCTCCACCACCATTTGTCGTATTGACCCTGTTACACACTGTACAACAATGGACACCCTTTTCGATGTTCTTTCGGATTTATGATACCTTGTTTTACCTTTGCACGTGCATACCTCACTCATAACCTGTTCTTACCCCCTCTTGGTCCAACAAAAGATAAAACTCTATAGAGCTACTATTAGCAGCTACTTTTTAAAGCAAGGATGAAATGTTTTGATTCCCTGTAGTTTTTTCTTTCTTTGATTTTTTGGCCCTTCGTCGGTTTTTCTATGATAACTGTTCCATATGGGGTTTTTCAGTTTAGTGTGAAAATGATGTAGGAACCATTTTATTTGGTTAGTTTATATTATGGGTACAGAGAAATGAGAATATGATATTCTGGCTAGGTACACTGCTTCATCTACAAGAAGATAAGGACGCGGCGATATGGTAGACAATCAACTGTAATTTGTTTGGCACTACGGACGTAAATTTAAGTCTCATGAGCCATGATATTGTAATGATTCAAAGCTAAGAACATGTAAAGCTGTTAATTATTTGATAATTGATACATATGATATGCTTCTAAACTCGTACATCTCCAATGGAGCACCAAAGATGATAGAAATCAAAGGTAAGAAGAAGGAGTAAGTAATATGTTTGTGTATATAAAGTGGAGAATAGCCTCATTCATGAAGCATGTCTGCCGGAGTGTTTGATTGGTTTAAGGGATCAGGTTTGTTGCATGGAAGGTCCTCTAGATCTTCCATGGTGCAAGCAAAGGAGGTTCCAATTTGCATGTCTGCTAGCATTTGGCGAAGATCAGAAGCTTCTTCCTTGAGGCGAGCATTCTCTTGGAGGACTCTGTCATGAGACTCTGACACATGGTTGAGTTTGTCAATAAGGTTGTGGTTCTCAGTTCTGAGCCTGACAACCTGTGACCACAGTTCGTCCAAGTGCTTTTGCTTCCTCATCCTTGATCTGCGTGCAGATTCTCGGTTGGATATCATTCTCCTATGCTTCCTTTCGTCGATGATGTTAAACTGGATTTCATCAGCTTCATCAGAGGTTGAGTTGCTGCTGAGGCATGAGGAGGGAGGAGCAACAAATTCAAGGCCTGAAGGAGGGAAGTGACAGTTTGGAAAGTTGCTTAGGAGGGTGTTCAGATGAAGGTTTGGGATGTCACTTTGCAGAAGGCCAAAGTTGGGTGGAACTAGGAATGGATTTTCAGATGCTAGATAGTGGACTCCTCTGATCTCAGTAGGAACCATGGTTGGAAGTTCGGAACTGATTTTCAAGATTATTCTTTATGGGTGTTGTAAGGTGTATTGAGAGTCCGAGATGATATTGGAACTGGGGAAGGTTGTGTTAGAATTGGGGTGAATTTATAGAACATGATGGCTAGAAAAGTGGGGTCAGTTTGGGCAGAGAGGTACTACAAGGGCTTACACGAGAAGAAATTCAACAATAATTGGGAAGTGCTCCTAATGTATGTATGTGGTATGAGATATACATCCAGGGGAAGACCACTTTTTTTCATATAAGTGGCTGTCCAGAGTCCATGTCATAAAGTTGTTGGGTTATATGTATGTGGCTATGCGTATTATTGTTACTATCTAATGTTATCTATGGCTCTGTATATGTTCACATTACTAATTACTAATATGATGTAAATGTGCAATGGAAATTTAAGACTTGAAACTTTTGGCAAAGGATAGTGCTTAAATTCAAACGAAAAAATATGGCAAGGACAAATAATTTGGTAAGGTTTTAAAATGTAGTCGTGACTAATGTAGAGTTTTTGTATAAGGTGAGAATCGAATATAGTTTCTGCTACATGGATCATCTTCACATGGCTTGTGTACATGATGCTTAACTATTGTACCAAATATAATCTGCTATCAAGTTATTAAATCGCATTTGTATTTTATAGGAAATTGTTGACAAATGCAACTGATGAAATTACAATTGTGATGATAAAAACGTCAAAAACTTTCATATTACACTCCATAAAACTGTTTCTTAAAACCATGTTTATAACCACTGTTTGATGTGTTTGCAGTGGTCATCATCATAATCCAAATGTTGCTGCCGCATCATGTAATGTGATTGCCAATTTAAAGTCTTTTTAGCACATACAAAACAATGCCAAAATCAATTTCAAGGGAGCTTTTCTTGAGGTCCCTACCCAATTCTGAGGCAATTTTGAAACCTGTAAACTCTTACACCTAATAATTTCTTTTCTCACATGACGCAATAAAGGCTAGTTAAAAAGCTATTCGATGGTCATTATTATTGTAATAATTATGATGACTCATGAGCTACAACCATATGGATTGAATGGATTATGCTGTAGTAATTGTGCTTTTCTAAGCAAATAAACTTCTTGTACCTAAATTCCAACCATTCATCATGTAAAACCCTTTTATTAACCACATCAAGGCAAATAATTATAGGAATACTTGGTGTGAACCTGATTACACACTTTAGTGTTCTGTTTACCAGTTTATTTGAGTTTTTATTATAATGTTCTGCATAGCCTAGAGAAAGTACTAATTTGATTTTAAATTATGTTCCTTTAGTGTTTGTTACCTTGGCGCAGTTCTAATCAAAATGATAACTATAAACAATTGGGGTCATAGCTTTTGGAATCCATTACTGATATAATAAAATGACTTGTGTTCAGTATGCTTTTCCTTTTCTATCTCACTTTTGAATTTTAATCCTTTACGTTAAGTTCTCTCCAAAGTGATTGGATGGGAACTGAATAGCACTATGTGCATGAGATTAGAAGCAGTTTATGAGATTACAGATGTCTCAAGAACACTGTAGTAACCATCACATTTCAGGAGGGTCTTCATCGCTTCATGTTCACTCAACACCTTGTTTGTGATCACAACATATCAGGAGCTGCCATGTCTATTTCCTTCTCTAAAATAGTACTTCACAACTTTTTATGCTTCCCTGTAGTTGCCTAAAATACCTTATTAATCCTATCTCGTTCAAGGCAACAAAAAGTGGCAGCCACTTTTTAACATCTGCATAATATGTATATCATAAATAAACATTGTTCTTGATAACAGTTTTAGTCATTTTGCTAATCTGTCTCTCTGTTATGGCCCACTTGCATGATACCATAAAGAAAATAAAATAAGTCCCAAAAGATTAGATCTAACAACTTTTGGCAAATCTATGAGGCTTGGCTGCAACTTGCAAATGCAAACTTATTGTTTTATGCTTTAAATGTCCTATCCCTCAAGGGTCTTCTAAATTTCTTGGATAGAAATGGTTACATTACTTCATTTTACCTATTTAAACTTATTAGGCGATTTCCCACTGTCTAACATTTCCCTTAGTTCCAAGCAAATCTGATAAGGCTGAAGTACAAGATAGTTGGTATGAGAAAAAAAAACAAAAAGTCAGATAGTGGTGAAGTACAATTAAAGAACATTCCAAATAAATCCTCTCTTAAAGGGTAGTAGTAGTATGTGTTGGAATTTATGTGGAAGATCCTTGTAAGTCCATTGTACTTTATCAATTCCTTTTAAAGGGCATGTCTTAGTGCTTTGCCATTATATATGTAAATTAAGGGACAATTTTCTATCTCCGTGGCACCACTTTTAAGAATGGAAAACCGAAAAACAAATCTGATCATAAACTGTTTCTCTAGTTCAGGCTGGATTTCTTGGTCAGTTAAGAAATTTTGTTTCTTCTATTATTTGCAGGAAAAAAATGCAGTTAGAAGAATCTATTAATGTCCACCACAAAAAACACTGTTTGTTGAGGCAAGTTAACAGTCAAATCCTGCATATATCTCCTTGTACTACTTGAGAGAACTTAGCTTTTGTAAAAGAATCATGATTACAAAAACATTTAGTAGTTGCAAGTTCTAGTCCATTATGATGCAGGATATAGATTAAAGAATATATAGACAGAATAAAATAGAATAATCCAAAGAGTTAGGTAAGAATTTTCATTATTCCTTTCACTCTGCATTGCCAAATCTTCAAAGAGCAATGATCAAAGGACAAGTAACAAACATTTATTTCAAGGTGGCACTCTGAATCCTATTTAAAAGGTGAAGGCATCATAAACAATTGTTATATATATACGAATGAAGTTTGATTTAAGAATATGAAGAGAAACTACAAGTAAGATATATTAATTACTAATGTATAAAATGTTCATAATTTACCATAATTGAAAAAGAATAACCTAAAAGCTCGGAGAGCAATACCTATAACAGGACATGAGGATTTTGAGTACAGTATTGACCTCTCAGTCTTTTTTTCAAATGGGTTATGTCCTTTTGAGGCATGGGGGATGTTAAGGTTTATATGAACACAGTGCACACCATTTCCATGAAAATTGGTGGCCTACAAATGCTGATCTCTACATGGGCACAAAAATCAGAAAAGAAAAAGTTGGAGTAAAACATGATGGCACTATTAAGATGTCTACACATTTGCCCAATTTATGTGGTTGCATCGTATTCTTATAGGGTGTACGGAAGTCTTGTCTCCATTAATACCAATTTTATAATATCAACTTTTGTAAGAAATACATGAGTTATTAATTTAGGTACAGTTTAGTAGTATGTTTGAAAAAGCAAGATAAACAAATATACATAATATCCTAAGTTAGAGTTTAGATAAAAGATTTTACAAGAATTTTAGAGTGCATGAAAATTCAATCGTTTCTATTTCCATTCTTTTCGTTTTTAAAATATTTTCTTCTGGATGAAATAATTTAAATCTCTCATGTTTCAAATTCTTGTTTGGGTAAAGTAACTTAGTTTGTAAGCCATGAGAAAATTTATTTAAAAAGTTTAGATTTGAATATAAATTTTATTGATAATAAACATTACTTGATTTTAAATAATAAAAAGTCAAAAAATCTTGAAAATTAAAGAAGTTGTACAAAAATAAAAGAAAATAAAAGAATATAACTTTTCTTTATCATAACTAATAATTCATAAGTATAAATGTTAATAGATTTTGTTAATGTTT
The DNA here is from genome assembly GCA_030347555.1 of Lablab purpureus. Classification (NCBI taxonomy): domain Eukaryota; kingdom Viridiplantae; phylum Streptophyta; class Magnoliopsida; order Fabales; family Fabaceae; genus Lablab; species Lablab purpureus. Next base: position 22,174,408 of record CM059255.1, on the reverse strand, counting down.
AACTTTAATGAAAGATATGGGTTTTTAATGTTAAACACATTTTACATATACTTTTGGTATTGCATTTTAATTTATTTATCATATAATGTTAATTGTTTTTACTTAGATTATTTTTTAAAATAAGATTAGAGAAAATCTTATTTGTAAAGGTAATATGTATAAATGTTAATCGATTTTGTTAATGTTTAACTTTAATGAAACATATGGGTTTTTAATGTTAAACACATTTTACATATACTTTTGGTATTGCATTTTAATTTATATTGTTTTTACTTAGATTATTTTTTAAAATAAGATTAGAGAAAATCTTATTTGTAAAGGTAATATATATATATATATATATATATTATAATATTAATATATTATAATATTTTTCAGCAGTTTTCAAAAATCTATATAAATGTTAGTTAAGTAGTTCATTTTCATAAAGTTTTTATCTCTCTACTTCTATTATGTCTAAACTCTATCTAAAGATTAAGATATTGGAATACATTATAATATTTTTCAGCAGTTTTCAAAAATCTATATAAAGGTTAGTTGAGTAGTTCATTTTCATAAAGTTTTTATCTCTCTACTTTTATTATGTTTAAACTCTATCTAAAGATTAAGATATTGGAATGTTGTCGAATTCTAGATCTAAAAGAAGTAACAGGACGTGGACGAAGAAATAATCAAAACTACTCTCGATCAGTTTTGCAAAACAAGTAAGTTTTTTCGATCATTTTTAAGTTTTAGTTGAAAGGGTATTCTAGGTTCCTGAAGATGAGAAATGAACTATATGTTAAGCTGAAACATTGCTCATGTTTTGAGTAGATAAAGGATATGAGAATAAAAGGTTGTTCTATGGAGGAATCAGAAAGTCACAAGAATCCAAGTTAGGGAAGTTTTCGTTTGAAAACAATAGAGATATAAACTTTTGTGATTTTGAAAGGTAAAATAGAAATGTAAGTGACATATGAATCAATAAGATTGTTGGAAATGAGTTATATGATGGTTTCGCTACCCTGTATGATGCTAAATGAGGTACATAACTTGTATTTTTTATGGTTGATGAGGAGAAACCATGGTTTCTTCGTCATTGAGTTTGCTCTCGATCTTATTTTCACTCAAGCAAAACTTTTCTCGCTCAAATAAAAGTGATTCGATGTTGTTGAGAGTTAAGGTCGTGGTGTAGAGGCGGTGCAATTCTCACTCAAGCAATAGAAATTTCACTCAAGAAAAAATGACATTGGAACAGGAGTTACTCTCGGCCTTATTTTCGCTCAAGTGAGTCATGCTTTTGGAATTAGGTTAAGTTGTCTTCATGAAAGATGTAGCTTTGGATGTTATCTTTCCAATGGCTTTATAATCAACTAAAAATAAGGTCTAGAACTCTAGTTATGCTCTTTTTAGTGAGCAAAGGTCAAGCTGTCAACTAGCTGGAAATGTTGTAAATTTAAATGTTTCTTTATGAGCTGAGAAGCTCTTAATGATGATTGTTGATCGTGTTATGATTTGATAGATGCTTATATGCATGTTTTATTGATTCTTGATGTATATGAGATAAATTAGGCCAAGTAGAACCTGAAATTGTTGTCCAAAATCTACTAAGTAATGTAATAGGCCGAGTATAGCTTGGAATTGTTGTCCAAAATCTACTAAGTGATGTAATAGGTTGAGTAGAGCTTGAGATTGTTGTCCAAAATATACTATTTGATATAATAGGTCGAGTAGAGCCTAGGATTGTTGTCTAAAATATACCGAGTGATGTGGTAGGCTAAGTGAAGCCTAGGGTAAGATCCCATAAAATTCTTTGCATGATTGAGATATGATGCGTGTATATTATGTATGGTACCCAGGGTGGTACACTATTTTAGTGTGGTGAGCTATATTAGTACGAATTCAATGAGCTCTCAGGTTCCACTGGTAGTCCTAGTCACATAGACTAAGATACCAGGTAATGAGGAGCCGATGGGAGGATCACTTGCAGACCTATCCAGGGCTACAAGATGAGATATGTCGAGAGTGGTTGATGAGGGTCAATGATCCTACTCTGTGGATAGGGTAGTCTGGGTCCTAGTTGTCTGATCGATGCATTTGGTGCAGTAGGCGATCACAATGTAACCCACAAATGTTAGCCTCTGAGTTCGGATATAGCAACCTTAGACTTCCAGAAGACAGTCATGATATGTGATGTATGTTGTGTGGATATGTGGTCATGATAGGTATAGTGTGATGACATGTGGTTGGATGTTGAATGTGATGAAATGTTATGTTTCATGCTTTATTCAGTAAATCACTTGTGTATTGTTTTTGAATGAATGCTTACCCCAACACGTCATATGACTGAGAATGATCGTGTGTGTGCACGGAAGTAGAGATGTTATCAAGTGATCTTGGAAAGGGTTCGGGGCAATAGGAATAAATAGTCAAGTAATTATATGTATATATATTTGTATTTCTGTAGTTTGGGAGAATTCCTTACTAGTGGAAATTATGTTTCGTAACAGATAATATAATTATAATACATATGTTTTATGTTCAGTCAATGTCAGGTATTACTATGTACTAAGTACGATAATAGTAGCATTTTTAGGATTGTTACAGTAAATTTTTTTATCTTTTTGCAATTTAATGACTTTGATTTTAATTTTATTTTATCGGACTACTGGAGGTCAAAAGTGGAATTTTGACAAGAAATAAGAAAGAGTCATTTCACTTAGTAAATTTCTAAATAAATGAATTAAAAAATTCAAAAGGAGATAAGATGATGCTTAATGAAATATGAAAATTATAAATAATTATCATAACAAACATAACTCAGTCTTTGTCTTCAACTTTTCAAGTTTCTTTAAGTTGATTGGAGGTGCTAATAAAGAAAAAGTTAATTGGAGGTAAATAAGAGCATACCATGTTTGGGTAGATTTTATTGACCATATTCTTTTATACATGTATAAATGGTGGAATTTCAAGGGCTTAATTCTTTAGGAATTGTTAGAGAAAGATGTTGGCAATTACCTTTTAAAGATCTCTTTAGGGCATTTTGAAGTACGATGTTAAGAGGGAGAGAACTTTGAACTTCCAAATAGAGGTCCAAATCTTTACTTGTTGTGCTTTAGTTTTCCTATTAGCATTAGCCACTTCCTTGAGAATGACTTCAATAGTACATTCCATGTCTTTTTCTTCTTTTTCCTTCTCCAAGGTGTACTTGGATTTTCTTTAGGCTCCCTTCTTCTTTTGGACGTCGTAGGAGGAGGTGGTTTTAAGATCTCAGTACATAATTGTTTGCTGACTTAGGTAGGTGCAAGAACAATTAGATCATCAATTTCTTTAATATCCCTCTAAGTAGAAAGGTATGGGATGAAGTTTCTAAGCAATGACCAATGTTTGGATATATAGGTCTGGTCAATGTAGAAGGTGGTTCTTAGATGATGGCTTTTGGTAAAAGGTCAAATGAAACTTGGGAAGGTGTGAAGAGTGGTTCAAGGGTAGAAACAAGGCCAAGATTCCTCTATATGAAAAGAGAAATAGGGGTAAATGTACTAAGAGGTTCTTGAATATCCATGGAAAAGTATTCTCGGTTATGTGGAAGGCTAAAAAGAGGCCATATAGTAGGTGACTTTTCTTATAATTGGTGGTGAAGATATTCTAATTTATGGTAGAGGTGATCTAGAAGGTTCAAGTTCGTCTAAGGGTTGGCTTTTTTCAGATATGTTGGTTGTGGATAATGTGATTTGTATGATTGGTTAGGTTGGTAAATAAGTAGAAGATGGAGGATGAATATTAGATAAGGGTTTATTATCTCCTATTACCTAGTTAGATGGTGATAAGGGTTGCTTAAAGATAGGGTTTGTTGTACATAGGATTCTCCTGGGGTGCTTTTTGAGACTACTTAGCACTAAGTTGTCAAAGTTTGTAGATTCATTGTTTACCATCATGAGAGTGAAAGTGGATGGTACAACATTGTGGTGGTCTTGATGCATTTGGACTCAGCAAGTGTGCCTTCTTGGTTCCTCTTTCATCCTCTTGGAAGAAAAATTCTTACCTTGATGTAAATAGGGTTAAAGAAAAACATGTTAAAGATGGAGAAATTGAAAATTAAGAAAAAAAATATGACAAGAGAAAACAAGAAGAAGAAATTAAAAGAACATTAAAAGGAAGACTTACAACACGAAAGCTTAAAGAGAACGAATAAGAAATAAAGAGACAAATAAAATTGTAAGTCTTTTAGAGATTATAGAATATTATAATCAAATCACAAAATATTTTATAACCCTAAAAGACATATGTGGATTTCCAAGAAGGAAACTAAGAGACACATTAATGAGTTGACATTGCATACACAAGGTTTTATCAAATAATTTAGGATTTTTGGATTCTTAGGAATTTTAGGTATTTTAGAGTGGCTTAAATGAAACCCAATCAAGATTGTCATGAGACACAAATTTAAACTAAATAGATTATATAAGAGTCTAAGCATTCTTCAAAGACTAAAAGAAAAAAAAACACACAACAACAAAAACATATACATGGCGAAAGAAAAATATTAGATTAGGAAAAAACTTAAGAAAGATTAAAAGAAAGAAGAAAATGGAAGAAGGAACTTATGTGGAGATGGAAAGAGGTTGTCATGCCACTTTGAGGACTCTCCAAGATAAGTGGTGAAGAGGAGTCACCACTTGAATCAACGAGATAAGATAAGACTCTCACAAAGAGTAAAACTATTCTCTCACAATTTTGCTAGAAGAACTCTACTTTCATTCAATTTCAATGTGTATTTAATGAGGTGGTAGGCCTTATTTATAGAAGTAATAATGGTGTCTTCAAGTGCTAAAAGGTGGGAAATTCAGATTTCCCATATGCTCTACCTAATTTTTGTCACTTTTGGTAGATTGCACCCATGTTCACACACTTTGCTTATTTAACACATTTAACGTGTTTAATGTATTCATTTCTTTCCATGTGTGTGTCTTCTTGCTCCTTGTTATGATGGTCAACCATGTCGCTTTGTGGGCTGGAAAAAAATGTCCCAAATGTCTCTTGACTTCTTTATTTCCTACTGTATATACCCATTAGCTCTACTGGTTTAATAGGCCCAAATACAACAAATGTTATTTGAACCTATTTATACAATTGCAAAAAAATATACTTCAAATTAAATCCTAATTACAGAAAAATAAATTCTATTTTACAACAAGTAAAACTAATCAAGATATACACCATCCATGCATTCATCATCTGCCCATTCTTCAAGATAATCCATCCACGAAATTGAGAAAACCTATGAAAGAAAGAATTCTTATAAAAATGTTGAGATCAGAAAAAAATATATCTTTTCCTTTTACTATGTAAAAGAAAGTTGTCATGAAAAACATGTTATATATACAAAAAAATTATTTTTTCCTTCAAATTTTGTCAAAATATCTTAAAGTTCATCATCCAAATAAGAGGAAGGTTTCCAAAATTTCATTTTCACAAATTTTATTTTCAAAGATTTTGGTTTTACGTTTCTGATACTCAAAGGTTTTATTATTTTTCAAGGACTATGACTTGTGTTATGCCAATCAAGTTGTAAAGAGTCCTTAGGTTTAAAAACTTCGCAAAAACTAAGAATTGTTTTTAATTTTCATCATCTCTTATAGTGCATTGAATCCTTACAAGAGTTGATAGTTGGGGAGATTGATAACTCCATGAAGTATTTTGAGTCCCTTGAAAGGACATTCAACCTCTTTCTCTTTCTTGCATGATGGTTGTTCTTTTTGACTTGTAGAAACAAAAGACAATTGATTATTTTCTTGACAAGATTGCTTAATTAACAACTTTTTTATGTGGAAGTTTTCAAAAAATATTTTTTCCCTTTTCTTTTCCACATCTTTTAAAAACATTCATCCTCTTGAGAAGAAGTAGAATTAAAATATTTTAAGGAAAAATTCTCATTATCCACATGTTATTCTTCTGTTAAGAGTAAAGTTCATTTTCAAGGACAATTTAAAGCAATATGTCTATTATTTAGGAACATAAAACATTTCATTAAACTAGTCTTATGAGAAGTAGAAGTAGAAAGTGTGGAATGATTATGATTCTTATAAGTACTATAAGGAGTAGGTTCTTGAGAAATTGTGGAAGGAGATTATTATGTTTAATTTTATGGTTATCCTTTTCATTCAAGTTATAGTACCTATTTAAATGAGTACTTCCCAAGTTATTGAGATATTTGTTCACACATCTATCTCCTACAAAGTTCACTTCAAGCTTCAAGATGTAACAAAGAATAATAATAACCTAAGCTTCCTAGATAGGTGTTCTTGGTTGGTTCCTAGGTTCCTTTTGGTAAGGTGGGGCCTTGGCTAACATTAGGAAGTTTGAAGCATGAACCTAGGTTAACTTGGGTGGTTTCTTCAAAGTTTTAGGGTGAGTTTTAATTACATTCTTAGTAGTAATTTTGGAGGAAAACAAGATTATTAGAATATGTGATAAGGGATGGAAGCATGGCAAAACCTCAGAAAAAAAAAGAACATGAAATGGAATCATGATGATGGAAATTGAAAGTAAGATGAATGGAAATAGAAGGTTAGCTAAGACTTTTAGGGATCTCTTGGCACACTTCTTGATAGCTTAATTGTAAGCATCATCATTAGGATTTTATTCACACTAGATGTAATCATTACTTTTTTGTTTATATTTATGATTTTTTTTCTTAACATTCACATTGTTTGAAACTCATTTCTAAAGCTTTGGTTGAAACTCATTCTATAAAAGCAAGCCAACTCTCAATCATAAACTTACAATTGAATATTGAATACAAAGAAATTTTGTGAGAAAATTGAAGTGTTTTAAGGGTATAAAATTGTTTTCTTTGGTTCTTATCTTCTTCAATTAATGAATCTCTATTGCACTTATCCTTGGAATTCCTTCTAAACATGGTGTGTTATTTCCCCTTCTACCTTTAATCCATTTTATATATTTTTTTGCAACTTATTCTTGTATTCTTTTTCTTGCTACATTATGTTGCAAGCTTCCAATACCAACCATAGAGAATGTTTTCTAATAGATATCCTACAACCAAAAAAATTCAAAGCTTTTTTTAAACTTTATTTAAATTCCACCTTTTTTCGAGTTAATTGTTAACTGTAATTATCTTTTCCCTTTAAAGGGTTAGATGATCTTACTTTCTCACATAACAACTCTTTCTTCTTTGTTGGCACGATTTATCATAAAACTTCAACAAAATGATAAAGCTTATTTGTCTTCAGAAAAGAGGAGTCAATTACTTTATTCACTTGTTACTAGGGGTGGCAAAGTGGATTGGGCCCGGCGGGCTAGCATTTTAAACCCGCCAAGCCGTATCAGCCCGGTCCGTCTAGCCCGCCAACCCGTCGGGCCAGGGGAGGGGCGGGCCAGCCAGCTGGCTTGCGAAAAAAATATAACACCTCATTCACTCTGACTCATTCTCTTTAAATTTGGGAAAGTAGCTATACCTAGGGTTCCTTCAACACCTCACTCATTGCAATTTCTTTTGTAATAAACATTATGTCTTTTAGCTTGCACTTTTTAAATGTCATGTCACCATATACATCTTTAATATATTGTTGTAATTACAAAAATTCATTTAAATTGAACACAAACAAAATAGTTGCAAAGAAAAAAAAAGTCCAATTTAAAACCAAAGATCCAAAAATAAAATAAAAAACCCAAAAAATAGATTTTTCAAAAAAATGAAAAACAAAAAAATATAGGCGGGCCAGCCCGCCTTATGATAGGGCGGGTTAGAAATTTTGGCCCGTATCACTGTGGCGGGCTGACCCGGTCCGACCTGTTTTTGGCGGGCTCATGGCGAGGTGGGCCTAAACGGGCCGGGCTGGCCCATTTTGCCACCCCTACTTGTTACTTTGTTCAAGTATTGTCCACTTATTAAATAATGATTTTATTTGTATTTTAAACTCATATTTAAGATATTTAAATATTAATCAATTACTAATATTTAATTATCTATGATTATTTTTTATTATTAAATTTTTTTAATCTCTAATTAACTTTTATATAAAAAAGACTTTTTGAAAAAGAAACTTTCATTCAATGGTCAAACAATTCCCTTATAAGGGCTCTTCTAATTGAATTTGATAGTTGAAATGAAAAGATTTCATCTTTCTAATAACTTGCCCAGAAACATTACACTTTTTAGTAAAAGACTTAATTTTTTAAAAATAATATTCGAGAAGTCTAATAAAATTTAATAATAACACAAACGAACACTTTTACTTGCCAAAAGAAATGTTTTCTACTAAATTGCATTCCTTCACTTATACATGAAAACACAAGTAAATACATCAACTTTTCTAAAAAGAAAAAAAAAGTCACATCTTTTCACAAGTTAATGGAATCGAAATACATAATTAACCTAAGGAAGAGACTTCCTAATTCAACATCTCCCCTTTTATATTAATCACAAGTCCTACACATTAATCCAAAAAGAAAAACTTACAAAAACAAAAACAACAAAATCTACCTCTCAATCTCCATGTTTGACTCAAGCCCAATAAGCCCACGTACCAAGAACCTCTCACCTTCTCCTTTCAGGAGTCCATTGTGGCAATTCTTTGCTAAAATGCACAGACACAACCCTAGAGTCCAATAACTCCATTATGGGTGTGAAATTAACACACCTTGGTACCTTATATTGATTTATTGAAGCACCTCTTGAGATTGCATAATCCATAAGCTCCTCAAATGTTCCGTTCTTCACAACGCGTATTTCCAACGGCCCAATGGAATGATCCGCAACACGACACTGCCTATACACCGAGTTCAACGACTCCTCCATTTCCAAACAACACCGATTCAACACCTCGTGACTCGGTGAGTTCGCCGAGTCCTTGCTCAACAACTCCCAGTAAATAACATAGTGACCCGGAATCGTTGTTGTGTCTGCATAACTCGTGTATTCCACCACACTCGTGTTGAACTCAGCCAAGAGCTTCGACGCATTCTCAATCCCCTTCTGCAACTCCGACTCGTCCGTTTTGTCCGAGTCAATGCTCAACAACACGTTCTTCCGCCGCACGAAGTGGAATTGCGGCGCCGAGTTGTGGAATCCGGTGACTCGGAGGATGTCACCGACACGATACCGGTAGAGTCCTGCATAGGTGGTTATCACCAGCTCGTATTCCTTTCCTACCTCCACATCGACCAAATCCACTAGTTTTGAACTGATGAACCCAGAATTAGGATCATGGGGAAGGAATTCAAAATATGCCATGTTTGGCATGATGGTGTACGACACCTCACAGGGCTTACACATCGGATTAAGGTTTAATCCGAAGTAGCACTCCGAGGAAGCGTACATGGTACATGCCAGGGGTAATCCTGCGCTGTAGTAGTTAAGCGTGGGAATGTATTGGGCCATGGCTCCAGTTACGATCACGTCCAAGTATTTTGTGTTGGGCCAAATTCTCGTGATGATCCCTTCCCAATTGTCCTTGGAGCATTGTTGCGTCATAAATTGGGCCAATTCCGGGTCGGGTTTTAGCACATTGTCCATGTATTCCCTTATTGCCGGGTCGGTGATTTTGGAAGTTAGGGTTCCGGTTCGGATATCACGGACGAGTTCGGGCCAGTTGAGTTGGAGGAACCGGATGGCGCGGAGGAGACCAGAGGCAAAGACGGCGCCAAGGCGGAGGACGTGGTTGCGCTCTATGAGGCCACATAGCATTTGAGTGTACATGCTTTGGAATGAATCGGGGCAGAGAATTGCTTCATTTGGACTGGTGTACACATTATATGGGTCGTAGGGTCGGGTCTTGAAATGGTCACTTTTGTAGTAGCTTGTGAGAACCGGACGGGCCAGTAACCCACCCGGTGTCCTTGTTTCGGACTTCACGAATAAAAAGTATAGGCCCTTTCCCTTGTCCAAACCCGGCACATAACTGTTTCATTCAAAAATAATAATTACCCTTTAGAATAAATAAATACTTCGATCAGAAAAAAAAAAACTAAGGTCTGAATTTTTTTTTTAATTTTAACCATATAAATTCAATTTTGCGCAGTTATTGTTTGGCAAGTAAAGACGAAAAACATTACTCCTTCTATTTCTAAATAAGAATAGTTTTAGGAGAAGAATTTTGTTTCATATTATCAGTCGTTTGTAAATTTTAATGATGCATTAATTGTTTTTTACTAATTATATTCTTATTTTAAAAAATATAAAAATAACTAACTGATTCTTTTTATGAGACTTTAATGGACCAGCTGTTTGTATTAACCAATTATTTTTTATCTTTTCATCTACTTTTTCGTCAATCAATAAATCACATTTAATTCTTTAAAGGTATTATTGAAAAAAAATTTAAAAATTTATTATAAGTTATAGGAATTACTACTTTTATTGGTATGTGTGAAAAAATCTTAAACTACTCTTATTTAAAAATAGAAAGAGCAATTAGACACCGTGGAGATTCAGAAAGCAAAGAGTAGAGTACAGAGTGCATATCCACCAAACACGTGACTTGAAAAACGGCTGAGATCTTTTTTTGTCTTTATTTCTTTCTTTCACCGATATACAGTATCATCCTTAACCAAACTTTAGTATAGTAAAGAATAACTTTTTATTCTTTTAGACAAAATATTTGAATGTCAATTATTTTTAATGGTAGTTTTATTTATAATCTATAAATAACTACTCTTATAAAGTTTTATTAATATTTATTTTATATTGATTTGATCATTAAAGTCTTTTTTTAAAATTTTACTGATGTAATAAACTAATTACGAAACCAGTATAAGAAATTGCAGGTTTCGGGTTTAACCTCTGTTTTGGTTCTAACATTTTTTTAATAAGACAAACTATTTCTTTTAGGTTTTAACATTTATTTTCCTTAACTGATTGAATCCAAACATGTTGCAATGTAAAATTTGAAGAAAAAAAATACATACACTTGTTAAGATCTGTAATGAGTCCAGATATTTTCTCATGCTACGATTTGAAGGTAAGATTTTTAGTGAGTAACAAAATAATATTTTTTTTAAAACATAATTAATAAGGAATATGTTAAAAATATGGTTATCATCGATGCCTACTAATATTTATTATAAAATATTATATAGATTTGTTAAGTTCTCTATTAAGTGCATAACTGTTGTCATGCTACAATTCGAAAATTAATAAAAAAAAATGTTATCATGCATAATAGTGTATATAGGAGTGGGAAAGAAGAAAAAGAAAAGAAAATCTCAGCCGTTGGAACTGTTTTAGGCGACGTGTTTGGATATGAGTCCATTTTTTTAGCTGAATTATTTTTGGTGATGAAACTTACAGGTTCATAACTGGCATTAGGAGGCTGTATAGAAGTTGGCGACGATCCAACTCTTCCTTAATTGTTGGCATCAATTTTCTTTCCCCAGCCGAAGTACCAGAACTGCAGATTCAGATTCCCCAACCAAATTCGTTTCAGTTCCCAATCTTACAAAATAAGTAATAATTTAAACAAACACAAAACCATAAAGTGTATTTTTCTTAGTAAAATTGATTATATTTAGAATAAATTGTTTTCTGGTAATTGAAACTGATAAAAAAGAAAGTTCGGAGAGAGTAATGGTATGACCTGGTCAGAAATTCGGAGATGGGATGAGCAGACAGGATAGGGGAACGGTCGCCATTGGCGATGCGTTGAATCTCGGGCTGGACATCCTCGTAGGAGATGACGGGAATCTTAGACTTGAAGGTTTGACGGTCGGCGGCGGCGCCGAGTTCGAAGCGTTTAAGGTACTCTGTGTGGGCGTTGCGCGTGAGAATCTCCGCGAGCACCCTCTCTTGGACGGCGTCGGCGTTTCGGGTCATTTCCTCGATGAACCGCAGCGCCTTGGCGTCCTTGTCACACGCCGGTGGACCGAGTGGGGACGAAATCGCAGAATCCACAGCCATTGATGGAATCACGAACTAACCAATTAAAACAAAAATTGAGGATTTAGTTGGAGAAGAAACGAGAGTGTTGTTGATCGAGATGAGAATTTGAGTTACTATTTTTTAAAGAAGAAGAGATAGAGAAGTGGTGGTGCAGTGAGAGAGACAAGTGCACGTTGCAGAGTTTATATAGAGGAACCCAGACGAACCGGTGCGTGTGTGTCTACACGCCGAGCCATGCCATGTCATCTACGTGGGACCCACCTCGTGAGATAAATATTATTTTCATACTTTTAATTTAAAAATAAAGTAAAAAGATTATATTATGTACCTGCTGCCGTGTGCCGTCCATACTATATAACAGGCATAAATAAATGTATTGTTTTTAAGAGAATCTAGAGAGTGTGGTTTTTAGTTGAGGAAATACACATTTATTTATTTTTATTATTATAATTATTATTATTATTATTATTATTATTATTATTATTATTATTATTATTATGTGAAATTGAAAACTTCCTATCTAAATATTCATTATTCAGTGTCTTCGGAATATTCATTTTCAATGGACGGTAGTATAATTTTCGAACATCAAAAGCACGATTTTTTTTTTGTATGAATGAATTTCTAAGCTTTTGTCCTTTTTCTTGAGTCAGATAATAATTAGTTCGTAGAAGCTAAGACTTCAAAGAGGAAGTATGTTCTATAAAAAAAATTCCTTTGGTCCTTTTTCTCTAGTCGTTGTTAAATTAAATGTACACGGAAAAAGACACGAGAAATAAGCATCAGAGTTTCCATCAAGACTTTTTGAAATTTTCTTTTATATAGCATTATTTTCTTTACTGAGACAATATTCTCAATTATATTAAATAAAATTTTAAATATTAATTTCGTAGCAGAATCAATTCACTTTTTCGTAGGAAAAGTGTAGGAATTGTGAATGGTTGAATTCAACGACAACTTGGTGACAACAAACGATGGTGGCTTAGGTTCGGCCTTCAAACTACGTATAGTTGACTGAAACGAGTAAAAATAAAATTGACGAGTCATGATGCAGAGTGGCACACGCAAGATAAAGCAAACACTCAAATACAAAAGTACTTTCCCTTGTACTGAAAATTTCCAATTGGATATGTAACACTAATCCTTGTACATATATTTTTTAATTTTTACGTGAATTAAAACTTTGTCACAAAAATATAATAACTCAATATGATTCTTGACATAAAATATCACTTCTGTTTATATTAACTTATTCGTAAGTATAATTATAAAAATATAATAGCATAAGTATAAATATTTCTCTTCTATATTTTCAGGATTTTTCATTCAACTATAATATTTAAGGCAAAATTCTTTTTTCTTCTTTATTTATATGATATTACGAACAGTATTGATATTATGTTTAATTATTTTCTATTTTTTCTATCCTTATTTCCATGTTAATAAAGGAAATCAACCATTTTTATATTTTTTACTTTTTTAATTATTTTAAAATAGTTCTTGTTCTTAAATTTTAGATGGAAAATAACTATTGAACTTGATTTAGTCGTACCTATTTCTTCAAATGCAAAATTTAAATTGGATTTTGTTTATAGAACTCTTAAAGCACTTCATGCCGCCACTAGTTCAAAAGAATATACAACATGGAAAAAATGTAATAACATAATGTTGTTTTGGATTTTTATTTTATGCCAACGTTCATGAAGTTTGGAAACATCTTTAAAATTGTGTCTAAAGTCATGCATTACAATTTTTTTAGATTGAGAAAGACATTACTTGCTTGGCTCATGAATGTTAAGATCTATTACATAAAGTTAAAGAAATTATAGATGAGTTAGACTCCTATAAATACAACTTTATGGAGCACCTAATAAAAGGCATAAATTCATTAATTTTTTTATGGGTTTAAATGACTTAGAATATTATTCATAGTTAATTTCTTTTAATGAATCCACTACCTGAAGTCACCTACGCTTATTTTTCCATCATTCAAGAAGAAAAACAATAACATTTAGGCAACATGTGAAATAATAGAAGCTTCAATCTTGGTTGTTCAAAAAAATTATTCAATAACCTTTGTTGTTCGACATAAACATGGTACTTATTTTTGTCGTAACTCATAGAATCGCAAGTCGTTGCATTATTCTCATTGTGATAGAGATCATCACACAAAAGAACATCTTGGAAACTACATGGTTATCTGCTTGGACACTCAGAGCATACATCAACCAAGAACGTTTATTATTAGCACAATGGAAACTATCAATCTTCAACTAATAATGTCAACAGAGACTTAAATGACACCATAGTTGCAGTCCATAATTAATGGATTAACCGAGTTACAACTACAACAAATTTTATCTATTATGTAAGATAATGAGTCATCTCAATCAACTATTCTTAAAGCAAACAAAGTCAAGATTTCTTTAGGTTTATCACCACTTAAACTAAAAATTGATTGTGGTGACTCCAATCATACTATTTCTTCATCAACTTTACTTGTCAACAATAGAGAAAATATTTCTTTACCACTATTTGTGATGCAAAATGAGAATTAGGCTCTGATTATTTCTACTAAAATTTTACCTTTGAATCCTATTAGTTATTTAAAAAATATGTTTGGTGTTCCATCTTGCAAAGTGGATTTGTTGTTAGTGAGTTGAATCACAAGAAATTTAAATTGTTTAGTAACTTTCTTATTTAGTGGTAAATTTTGCAGGATTTGATAACGAGGATGACTATAGGTTTGGATAAATAATGAAACAAACTTTATTACTTGGTTGCAATGGCATCAAATAAATAAAAAAAATTTCATTCAATTAGTAGCAACTCATGTCACCAAGTCATCTCCTCCTTCAAACACTTTTATTACCTTGTGGCATCAATAACTAGGATATCTATCTTCCTCTATATTAGATTTCATGACTAAAATTTTGTTAAACATTTCTTTACAGTCAAATAAAACTTGTGATATTTGTGCTCTTACAAAACTAAAAAGACTTTATTATTCTAATGTTCAATTTCTTCCGTTAAACCTTTTAAGTTACTACACTGTGAAATTTTGGGATCATATAAAATTCCTTTTCTTTATGGTGCTAAATATTATACTCAAACTACTTCTCAAACTCATTAGCAAGAGGCAATGAAATTTGAATTGGCTACTTTTGGAGGCTCATAATAATACTTCGTATAAGGAATGACTTCTTGCAAAGGGATAGAAGATATTGATTATCATAACACTCTTTTACCTATTGCCAAAACGATTATAATACATTACTTATTAGCTTTGGCAACTACTCAATATTGGTCTCTTCGCCAACTTCATGTCCATAACATAACATTTTTCTTCATGTTGATCTTTCTAAAAAAATCTATATATTTCTTCTTCATAGTTTTTAGTAACACGAAAAAATATTTTTGTCGACTCAAAATAAATCCTAAACCTCAGTAAGTCATTATACATATTAAAACAAAACAAACATGGATGAATTTTACGAAATATTTTTAAAATAGTTTTAAATTATACTTAATCCCTCTTGAATATTACTCATTTATTTCATTTTATCAACTACCATTCATATATTTAGTTTTTTTCAATGTAAGATAGTTTTGGAAAGTAAAACTTTTTAGTAATCAGATTGTTTTCAAGTCATTTTTAGCATTATCATTTTAATTCCATACGTTTATTTCCCTTAACTAAAAATATATTAAATTTTCTTCTTTGAATTAACCGATGAAGTTTTGTATTAACATGAATGTTAAAGTCTTTTTGTTGGAATATATTTGTTTAATTGGAGTTATTTACATTTTATAAATTTAAGTTAGTTAGACATATTTTCTTACACTTAATTATAAGAATCATTACTTTAAACAAACTGATTCATAAGTTTTATTTCTTTTTTCAAAATTGTAATTAAAAATGCCATTGAAAACACTCTCAGAGTTTCTTCTCCCTCATGCCAAAAAAAAGAAGGGATAAGATGAAAATGGCATATTAAAAGCATCTGTCTCACGTGGAAAAGAATTGTTTTCGACGAAGGAGAGAAATGGCTTAGGCATCGTTGTCGAGGCCCAACAATGGTACCAGAAACGGGTTCTGTGGTTGGTCGACGCGTATAATGTTCCAAAACGAAAACCACCAGTGTGCTTCCTTGGTTGACATGTGTGGTCCCTCACCCACATTTTCTTGCCCCTTTTTCTGCCTATGTCTACGTGACATGGACCCCTACTTTGTCCCCTCTCACCCCTACACCACCCTGTTCAACCTTTTTCTCTACCTTTTCTTCAATACCTTACTTCCCACTTTTCTTAATTAACAATGTTTTTTTCTCATACTAAAATCAAAATAATAAAAAACCACTTTTAACATCATCTTCTAAATTTGCTTACTTCTATCAATAACAAAAACCATAAATAAAAATATCTTATTACATTAATAAACATTTTATAAATACAGTTCCAAGTTCACATTTACACAAAACATTCTATTTCTCTTTATATAATATGTTATACGCAAAGAATATATAAAACAAACTAACAAATATTACTAGACAGTTTTTAATAAATATGGATAAATTTCTTATATCTAATCTCAAGTCATTATTTTTACTAATTTTCAATTTTTACATTCATGAAGTGAATTTAAAATTGAAGTTAAGAGATTGTCAACAGAAATAATCTTACTTCATATATATAAAATTCAAACAAGTTATTTAATTGTAATTATTTAAGTTATTGGTTATTCCTCTAGTCCGTAAGCATTAAAGAATCTTTACAAAAAAGAATTATTTATTAAGTGAGGTTTTAGTACCATACTAAAGAATTTAGTTTTTTTTTTTAAATCTTAAATTTAATTACTTATATTAATTAACATAATCTTAAATAATGATGTCGATTAACAAATTTTAAAATAATTTGGCTTGATTACAGTTTTTTATCCATGTATCACGGTTATTCCATTTTAATTTATCAAATCTCAACTGCACAAAGTAAGTCCTCCTAGAATCACAAATTATGATTTTAGTCTTCCAAATATAATTATGCAAGATTTTTTAAGTATCACACTTGTGTAATTTTAATCTTTTAAACATGTCGTACTTTAATGTTACGTCACTAACTTTTTATTTATAATAAATCTAAAATTACACAATTGTAAAAACTGATGATGATCTAATTGTTACCTTTAAAACCAGTTAAACAAAAATCACATTGTATCTTTGTAATATTTGAAAACAAAATGAATACAATGAAAGTATGAATTATTAAAATAAAAAATTTCTAATATTTAGAGGTTTAAAAGTTTAATTATTCAAATAATTTTATTGAAATTTATAAAAAATTTAAAATTTGTTAATTTAAAATAAAAAATTGAATATATCCACATTTATACATTTATCTAATTACCGTCAAATAATAATTCAAATAGTTAAGGATGCGGGGAGTCTAAATAAAGAAAAAAAAAATCTTCCTTCTAATGAAAAATATAAATATATACATGATATAATATCTATAGTTATGCTGTCCATACATACAATTATGCAAAACAATCCTTATAAATTAATAAATATAATAAGAATTAAAATAATATTTTATTCTAAATTTTTTATAATATAATTGATTTTTGAATGATGCCGGTTATGTTTAGAGTAAATATTAAAAACTTCTTACTTGCTCTCATAAGAGTTAGGAATGAAAAATGAATCTGTTTTAAATTTGACAAAAAATCTTTTATATTAACTAGGTATGAATATGAGTAATACTTAATTTTTTTTAATTAGACATGAGGACGATGATGAGTATGTATATATCTATCTCATTCTCATACTCATTCCTGTCCTCATACATGATCCCGTTTGAAATTACTAAAACACTCATAATTTATTAGATAACAAAAATAGTTATATTTATTGTTCTCTTTAGTCCTTAGGTTTGCGACCTTTCTTTTTCTCTTTCACTATACAATTCTTTTATTTTTTTCAACTGTTCAACTTTTTCAAAAATCCAGAAAGTTAACTTAGATATCCAAGATATTTTTCCTCTTATGACAATATTGATTATACATTTTTTCCTTTGTACGGTTTGGTTCAAATGCTGTATTGCATTTTAGGAAACACAAACCTCAATTCCATTGAGTCAAATATTTTCTAGGTTATGAATTTGATTATTTTTTCTTCTTTATAATATTTGTATTTATTATTTATGTTTTAACATAAATTCTCGATTTCAAATTTTAATCACCTGAACTCTTAGTTTATTGGGTAACATAAAATTTTTATCTTTTTTGTTCTCTTTGACCTTATGTTTGCCTTTTGTTTTGCTACAAATTTTCCATTATCTCCCAACAAGACTCGTGTTTTTCCTTTGTGCGATTTTGTTCAAATGATATTTTGCATCCAGGAAATACAATGCAACTTTCAATTTCATTGAATCAAATTGTTTTTAGGGCACATATTTGATTATTTTGACTTCTTTCTAATATTTTTGTTTGTTGTTTATTTTTATTATGTAAGAATGTATGACTCTCAATTTCTAATTGAATAAAATTTAATTTTTATATAATTATGGTTGCTTTTTAACCCTTTCACATTTACTATAATATAATTATTTATTGTCATGAATATTTTTTAACAACATCAAAAATTTATTTAAACCCAAAAAGATGAAAGATGCATTTCTAAATTCTAATTAATTAATATCAGTTTAATTTTTTTCGTACAATTTTGTTTGCATTGTGTATTATAATCTTTATTAGTATATAAAAAAGATCTCATTAGAAATTCAAAGAAAGAAAATAGAGAGACATTTAAAATAATTTTGAACTTATATTTATTTATTTTTCCTTTGTAATTTTCTAAAATTAAGTTTTAACTTTATTAACTTTGTCATTGTTTTTTCTTCATGTTTTACGTATGTTAATTTGTAAACAAAATGAGCACTGAAGGTGAAGATTTACAAGTACCAAACCCATAATATTCACAACAACCAACACCTTTGAAAGGTGCCAATAAAAGAATGCAGATATGAGCATGAATATGAATATATACCCGTTACCTGATAGAGATAAGATACAATTTTCATACCTGTTAAGTCGTATGAGGATAAGGATGGGGATAAATTTTTTATCTTGAGAATAGGAATGAGATAGTGAAACCTGCACCTACCCCACCCGGTTGTCATCCTTAGTGAGTGCTTATATAAGTTGTTCAGTTGAAAAAATATATTTAGTTGCAACTAAACCATCTTGAACTTTATCACGAATGAAGTGACAACCTATCTTTATGTCTAGTTTTTTTCATGAAATAATGTAATGTTTCTTATTGTCACAATAAAATATTGTTGATTTTGGATGCAATATTAACAAATATATCAACAATGACCATAACCAAGACAACTCACAACAAGTACCATTCATGGCTCTATATTAATCTTCTATAGAGGATAGAAAAATAGTCTTTTGTCTTTTTGTTCGTGAGAGAAAATTCTATAAAATCACAATAATATGTAGTTTGCTTTCGAGATATTGACATCCTCCTCAATCTAAATCACATAAAGTGTTCAAATATAAACAATTTTCTAAAGAAAAAAATAAACCTTGACTTGGATAATTCTTTAAATATCATAGCACATGCATTACAACTTCTGTATGAGACTTGCATGGAACATGCATGAATCTGCTTGGTATGTGCATCACATAGGTGATATCTAAATGTGTAATTGTCAAATAAATTAAGCAACCAATAAATCGTATATATATTAACAGGTCCTTTACTAATTCACCTTCATTTAAAAGCTTTATATTTTGTTCCATGGAAAAATCCATAGGCACCTTTTGTTTGGTAAAGAACAATTTTTATTTGAACAAATACTACTGTTGTACCGATCACATTGAAATGAACATACAACCCTTAGGAATTGGTTGTGCAAATGTCATATTCTTTTTTAAAAACAGTGAGATTTTACATTTTGGGTGAGACAATTTTTCATGTGTTTGAAGATATTACATTTGAAAGTGTATGTTGACTGTATGATCGTTGTAGTCCTGAATTAGCATTTAATGCTTCTTCAGACTCTGATGTGATTTCAAATAATGAAGAACCTAGTTCATCACAAGGAGGAGTTGTTACGAGAAGAAGAGAAGAAGAAATGCTAAAAGAAAAGCTTACAAAAATATTTGAAGAAAAGGAAGGGAGAAAAACTAGAAGAATGTACAAGAATTTGGAAGAAGACATTAGAAAAATCAATAGTTCTTGTAAATTCTTTAAAAATAAAAATAGTTTAGTGTCTTTTGTGACTTTTTCAAAAATAAACACAAGAGGAGAGGTGTTTGGACATAAGGATAGCAACTAATGGGAAGGGCCTTATTTGGGAAGCTTGGGAGAATCTCTAAACATGGCCTAAACCATTCATCTTCCTCCCATGTGGATGAGTGTCGTACCTCCACTTTATAGGTGTATCTTTCATTTGTATCATAACTTTGAAGCTTGAATAAGATTGCTTGAGAAAATTCTCTTTGAAGTTCAAGAGGTATTCCTCATTTTCTTTGAATCTTATCTAGAGTTTTCCTTAATTCAAGTGGTGATTGTCTTTTGTACTTATCTTTTCTCATGAAAAGTGGCGTGTTCTTCATTCCTTTCCTCCTCCATGTTTTCTATTTCTTTTTCTTACTTTGTTCATGTGTGTCGCACCATACATGATTCAATTCCAACCATTTGCACCGATTAAATTTAAGATAAACTCCTTTTATGGCTTCCTATGCATGTGTTCTTGCTTTTAATCGGTTGAATTGATTTGATTTGCAATTTTAAGGTGTTTATACCGATTGGAACCTTAACATTTGGGGGGAAAATATGTTTTCATGTTCTTCCATGCGATTATATATGCTATTTTGATTTCATATGCTTCTACACATGTTTGAAAGATCCTACATCACTTGTAATGCCTCCTAGGCATGCATCAGACTCATATGCTCTTGAGGCTTACATCTAGTGTTTCTTGAGACTCATTTGGTATTCTTATCTATAGTCTAGAGCTTTAGCCACATGCATTTGATGTCAGTTTAAGCTTCTATGTGTCTTGCAATGTATTGTATTACATTTAGAGTTATAAATTATGACATATGTATAATAATTCAAGCTTAAAAGTAAAGCTTTTGTGTAACACTAACAAACTTGTTAAATAATCAAAACTTGATATTATTTGTTATCATCAAAATCATGGGTGGCATTTCAGGTATTTCAGATGTAGATAGATGTCTAATCATGAGCTAATTGTTTATGCCTTAACAATCTCTCTATTTTTTACTATGAAAAATAATATCAATTTTGTAAAAAAAGAAACTTGTATTTCATTTTTCTACCAAGACATTTGTATCATCTTGATTTGGAAGAAGATTACAAAGGATTATAACTTATGAGTAGAACTTTAATGATACAAATTTTGAAGTTGAGTTCTTTATATAAAAGTTTAAACCACATTGTTCTTGTTAAAAGTGAGTGCATTTATGCTAGTCGTCTAGTCAACATCTATAAACAATAATGTATCAAAACAAAAAAATACAAAGCAAAATGACTATTAAAGCAACTATGAGCAACATGAAAAATTAGAGGAAGGCACATATATATAATGTATAAGCACTTGTGTAAAAACACAAAGGGTAAAAAGGAATAATGAACAACAAATAATTAGACTCCCTATGAGTTTGATGCAAGATATATGTGTCTAAAAGATAAAACTATATGTGCTAAGACATAAATGTATATGTTTTTATTTATAAAATTCTCGTAATTTTTCTCCTTCTTTATCATAAGAAAAAAAAGGTAGGAAGTGTTTTTATCATCACTACTTTGATGGTTTGAGTAGTAAAGTTAGGTTATGGTGAGAAGGGAATGATGGAGGCTTTGTTCGGATAAGAGAGAGGTTTAGAGGTTAAAGGAGGTTATGTGTGGGATGGTGGTGGTTCAAGATAAAAGGATGGTGGTTTAGGTGAAAAGGTGGTGGACGAGCAACTCATGGTAGATATGACAAATGTAACATGTTTTGATGCATCTAATCAACAAAAATTATTGTCATGTGATCCTTTTCTCTATTTTGAGGACATCATACTCATTGAACATGGATTGTACCATGTCAAAGGTAATAAATTGGGAGTTTAGTATGGGATCCTTTGAAGAGAGCAAATCACTCGAAGAGTCTGGTGAAACTCTAATGGAAGATGTAGTAAAAGTTTGTGAAAGAGTTGCAGGCTCTGCGTTCACAAGAGCTTTAGCTTTTACCTTTATGTCAACTTCCACTTTTGCTTACACATCTACTAAAGCTTTGGCTTCAGCTTAAGCTATGGCATCAACATCTACTTGAAGGTGAGCGACCTTTACAATTTTCTTGCAAGCTTGTCCTGCGTGAGCCACCTTGACTTTTTGTTATAGGCGTGGAATAATTAGATTTCCAAGGACATCTACAACCTTATAGAAACCACTCACAAGCATATCAAATAGAATATGATGTCAAATAAGATTGTGAATGACAAGGTCTAGATCAACAAGAAAGGATGTTGTTTTATCATCAAAATGAATCATGTTTATCTGATATTGTACATAAAGACCATGCTTCTTCACCTTGAAAAAGACAACCTAAATTTGAGAACCTTGCATTAGTATATGGGATGAGTTGTCCAAGGTTGGCAAGGAGAGTTGTGGTCTTTATGTATAAGGTTAGTTTGTGGTACATACAAGCATATGCTTCTTATAGGCACATTGTGAAACACTTTTCTCAATAGACATTACTCTACTCAGAAGTATGTATGGGGATAATTCATGTAGAAAGAGTGGGTAAAATAGTCCTAGAATGTTGTTGACTTTGCTTCGTCGAGAGTTTAAAGGTGGTAGATGTAGGGTACTCAATCTGGAAACCATTATAAGGTAGTCGATGGTCAAATGTATAGGCTAGGAAGGCAAGTTATGACTTAATTTTTTATGTATATATGAGAAAGAAGATACGAAAGAAAGATTTGTGGGCTTAAGACAAGTTAAAGGTGATCAACTAGGACAACTGCAAAATGAGATAGGGTAGAATGTGGTAAGGATTTCATATATCAGTTTATTGGTGCGTCAAAGAGACTTATTGCAAGTGTTCTTTAAAGTTTTGCAACGTTTTATTTTGGAACCTCAATTTTCTTCTTTATTTCTTGATGCCTTTGTTTACTTTATTGAGTGAATGAGGTGTCATTAGTGCATCCTAAAACTTTGTTGGCATTAAGACCAATGTAGTCTATAGTCTTCACTCTTAGACACACAATTCACATCACACTAGGATGGATGACAAAAGTTAGATAAAATTTAGGTTCACCATGTTCAAGTTAAAGAAAAACTAGTTTGGAAAAATAATAAATAACTTTCAATAATTATTCTCTTAAGTGACATATACGCTATACTTTCTCTAAATTAAGGTTGCAATTGCATCTCCACTATATTTACCTTTTCTTCATATCAAAATTAAAATCACTACCTTAAGTTGGAATATCTTATTTTGATCTTAAATGTTTTTGAGAGAGTTTATAGTATTTTGATTTATATTAAAAAATGTAATTTTTATGAAAAAGAAAGAAAATACTATGTTTGAGTAATTTTGATAATTTTTATTATTATTTTAGCAATTATAACTTAATTTATTATAAACGAATTTATACAAACTTTTTTATATATTGATGTATATATTTTTTGTTGCTGAAAAAAATTACACTTTTTCATTATTATTATTATTATAATATATATATTCTAAGTTGTTGTAACTTCAATCTTCTTCACAACATTTACTTCAATAAAAATAACTCAGTGTTCAAGCGTATTACTTCCTTCTTTTTCAATATATTTCAACTATCCAATTTGATATTTTTACCTTAAAAGTATTTCAAAAAGAATTTTAACTTCTCTTTTAAAAATAAACATTGTCTCACAAAAATTGAATATAAAGTAAAGGACACTCTCACGTCAATTGCATTCTCAAAATGAATTTCACTATTACATTCACAATCTCTTCCATTTTTAACCTATAATGAGTAACAGATATTAAAAGAAATATAGAAATGGATAAAAATAAAATTATTTGGTTGAAATGAAATAAAATAAAAAAATCAAATAATTTTTTTAAGGTAGCTTATGTTCTGTTTGAATTATAGTGAGAATATATATATATATATATATATATATATATATATATATATATATATATATATATATATATATATATATATATATATATGTGTGTATACATATTACGTGTTTATTTTTGCATTATTTTACATTTTCATACATATAAATATATTTAATTTAGAATATTATAATCTATCATGGTAGAGTATTAATAGTTCTATGAGACCTTTAAATTAAACATGTATGAAATTGAAGCTATCAACAATGTGCACGAGAGTAAATTAAAAATAAATTGATCAGGGTGTCACTTTTTTATGACTTATTTTCATTATTTCTTTTGGATGTTTATCTGTGAAAATTCTTACTTGTGGAATCCACCTCATTTAGACTTTTTCTATCAAATCATTTTTCCTAAACTATTTTAAAATTAACATTTTGTGATTTCTCATCACACAACTTTCCTTCCTCTGTCCCAAAGGCAGTGTTAATTAATTCTTCATTTCTTTTTCTTCTGTGTTGGTTCTTATCACCCTTAATAACTAGTACCACCTTCTAATTAAAACAACCCTGTAATTAATTAGGATTAGGACGACAAAGTACTATATTTCAATGACGACAAACTACTAGATTGTTTTCCGCAAAAGGAACAGGTTTTTTTACCTTTTCTTCGAATACGATTATGGGATATGAAATGAAATTGATGATTGCATGTAAGAATGTGTGGATGGCACATGGTCAAACTCTCAACATAGAAATTCATTTGCAAGCTCTCGAGATGATTGAAGTGTACAAGGATATAGAAATAATTGCTGTTATTAGAGATAATTAGAATTGATACTTATTCAGTTTCTTTTTAAAAAGCATTGGAATTTTAGAAATTTCATGATTTTATCTTATTTGGCAGACGATATTAGTTTTTACTTAATTTTTAATTAATTATATCTATAAAGAAAAGCTCAAAATAATAATAATTATATGTAATGACATAGTTTGTGTTACTAGAAAGGTTAATTTTTTTAATGAAATTTATTTTGTAAATATTTGTTATAATTTTTTTTGAGAGAACATATCATCTCTAAACACTCTTTTCACGTAACTTATTACAAAATTATATTTGGGACCAAATTTATTAGAACAATTAGTCATTATTAAAATATGTTATACCACATTCATTTGTAATTAACATGATCTAAGAAAAACCTAAAACTTTTGTAAGATGGCGATGTGTTTTTCTATGATGCATATGTCATTAACCTCTAACATTACTTTCACTGCATCTCAACCCTATGTTGACACCTAACTGATCTAATTCATGTAGACTTTTATATAGTATTTTGATGATAACAAACATTATGATGATTTGTTATGCATATATGCCTAAAAATGTTTATTACATGAATTCTAACAAGTTTGTTGTTATAGCTAAAGTACACCAGACAATGTAATGGATATTGCATACTCTCATGTGTAGACGATCTAATGGTTCTATCTATGAGTATTTAATTATTTATACCATGTAAACAAGTCACAAATAACAGATATTTTTTGTACAGCAAACTATATAATCAAAACAATACTTATTTGCTAAAAAAGTATCACAGAAAATATTAAGTAAAATAGAAACTATATATTTAATGTTGAAATGTTGTAGATTAATTATATTCCTTAATTATGATACAAGGTTTAGAAAAGAAATAAGAAAGGGAAATAAAGGTATTACTCAACATGCTTATTATTCTTCATAAATTCTATATTTTGAATTGTTCTTTTTCAAAGAAGAGAGATAAGTCCAAAGAAATTAAGTCTTTCCATTTCAAGCTTCTAGTATTGCACACAAGAAATGCTTTCACAAAAATAAAGTTATATCAAGGTGGAATCAACTCTGATCTCGGTGAGCATGTTTGAAGGAAAATAAGAACAAGACTTGAATAATTGCTCAATAATCAAAATACAAGAAGACTATATAGCAAGGACAAAGAACAGACAAGTAATATACAAAGCCTATTCAAGTGATTACAGTTTCTAAGTGTTCAAAAGTAGGGTATGAGCGAAAATCATTGTAACATTTCTCTTTGAGAAAACACTTTGTGAGCTTAAATTGTTCTCTTTATGAGAGTTTCTGTTTTATTTCTCTTTCTATGAGGTCTTGATCGTTGGGAGAGATTGAGATGTTGTAACTAAGACTAGTTTGTGTACTCAATGCAACTAGGAATGATTTGTGTACTCTTCATAATCTTTATTTGATTGGTAGAACCTCTTAAGCGTTGTCTTAAGGGAGAAATAAATGTAGCTCATGAATTTAGGTGAACCAATATAAAATTTGTTATGTTGTTATACTATGTTTGATCACTAGATAGTCTAGTCTAGCTCTATGCAAAAATAATACAAGACTTTATTCAATTCCTTCTTCTAGAGCGGGCAACTCCAAACACCCTAACATTAGATAAATAAACTTCAACACTCTATTATGACAATGCATCTTTTTTTTTTCGTATCAACCCTAATATTCTTGTCTCTATTGTTAATCTCCATTGTTTTGTCTCTCAACATTAACATTAAACAAATAAATTTAAACACTATTGTAATGTGTCTTCTTCTTTGCATTAACCATAACATATTCTTGTCTTTGTTGTTCTTCTCCACCATTTGTCTCAATAATTTGTCTTCATCTTTCGTGTATTTACTTTAGTGTCGTTTGTTTCTATTGTTTATCTTTGTCATTCGCCTTCGTTGTTTGTCTTTGCTACCTTTTTTCCAATACAATCTTGTATTCAACCTCTATTTTAGGTGATATTTGAAAATTACAACTTTTAACAAAAAAACTTTTTTTTTTCAAACACTTTACCTAATTGACCCAACTCAATCCAACCTGTTAAAGAATAGGTTGGGTTGAATTAGATTTAACATAAAAATGCAAAAACTCACTCCAACCAAACTCAATATTTTTTTAATAGGTTAACTAATAAGTTTGTCCGAATCTTATAAATGTTACTTCAAACATTACATACTCGTTGTAAGTGACATTATTTTAGTTGGTAGCTTAAGCAAAATTTGTTTGTTTCAAGTGACAAAATTTATGTCTATCGTTTAAGAACTTTCCATGAAATATTTGTGACGAATTTTTTTTATCCTAAAAAATAACTTTTTTCGTAAATGCTGGGTAATTCTTCATTTCTTTTTTCTTCCGAGTTGCTTCTTATCCGCCTCAGTAACTAGTACCACCTTCTAATTAAAAAAACCCTCTAATTAATTAGGATTAGGACGACAAAGTACGATATTTCAATAACGAGAAATTATTAGATTGTTTTCCGCAAAAGTAACAGGTTTTAACCTTTTCTTCTAATACAGTAACTGGATAGGGAATGAAATTGATCATTGCATTTAAGACTGTGTGGACAACACATGGTCAAACTCTCAACATAGAAATTCATTTGCAAGCTCAAGATGCTTGAAGTTACAAGGATTATTAGGGAAATAATTACTCTTATTAGAGATAATTATTCTTTAGTTACCTTTTAAAAAGCATTAGGATTTTAAAACTTTCATGTTTTTATCCTATTTATCATAAGATGATATTATTTCTTACTTAATTTTTAATTAATTACATTTATGAAAAGGGTAAAAATAAAAATAAAAACTAGCATATATTTATTGTTGATTATAAATAAAAAGGATAAATATTTCATAATAATATTATGAAAACATATATTACAGTTATTTGTTTATTTTAATTAATAATCCTTAAATTATAATTAAAAATAATAGAAGTAAAGGCGTTTTTTATCCTTATTACTGGATAAATTATATTCATTTTAAGTAAGTTGTTGTCTTTCTAACAAATACGCTGCTTATATACCTCTGAATCGATCTTCTTGTGTGATAAGAATCACTCTTTAACATTTGTTTTTCATGATATGTCGTCGATCACAATAAAATTAATAAGGGTTT
The DNA here is from genome assembly GCA_030347555.1 of Lablab purpureus. Taxonomy (NCBI): domain Eukaryota; kingdom Viridiplantae; phylum Streptophyta; class Magnoliopsida; order Fabales; family Fabaceae; genus Lablab; species Lablab purpureus. The sequence continues at coordinate 22,146,439 of CM059255.1, read as the reverse complement.
TAAGCACTTTTCTTTAATGTTCCTTTAATTAATTTATTTTTAGTTGATAAAAAAATTTGTAAAGTATATTATGAACTATACTAAGTAAATCAATTTTGGTTGTTATAATTATGGCCAAACATAGAAGCATATATAATTAAGTAATTTAATGAACAATTAACACCGGCTTATCCTTTAAAAATGGGAAGGAGACAAATTTCTTAAAAGAGAAATTAAGAACATGATTGCTTAAATATATGATGTCAATGCAAAATTCCATTCCACTCCAACTGTTTGTGACTTTGTGGTGTTCTTATCATCATCAATATGATTATGTTTACGTCATAATAATTACATTCTAATTCGGATTAGGACAAGGAGTATAATATTCAAACAGTGTCGTGAAGGCTTTTTTTTTTTTAAAAATTAAAAACAAAAACTAAAAAAGAGCAAGCATTTGGTGATGAGATAATGAAACTGATCATTACATATGTACGAATTAAATGGGGTGTGTTGGCAGTGAAATAATGAATGATTTGGATGGCATATGGTCAAACTGAACGTACCAAGAACAAATTAATTTGCTTTTGAGGTGTATGAAGTTGACAAGGAAAAATAGAGAACTTTTTTTTTTCTGACCTAGGAAGTCAGTGAAAAATAGAGAAATTTTATCACCAGAAGAATTCATATTGATAATATAAATATTATTAGTTTGATAGATTTTTTTTGTTCTTATTTATTAGGTATCTTGGAAAGAGAAATTCCAAAATAAATTATCACTGGTTAATTATAGTTTAAGTAAAATTTATGTCTCTATCTCTAACAAATATTCTGGTCATAGCAATAAGTTGTACAATGTTTTTTCATTGGATAGAAAACACGATCCTTTCATTTTTGGCCGTTTGTGGACTTAGATAGAAAACTAATTAATATTTGTTCTTTCGATTGAGTATTCAAATTGCCAAGAACTTAATCTGAGTCACCTCTAACATGTTAAGAAGGAATAATATGATAAAATTTTAAAAATTATCAGCTTATTACTTACATGTTCCTTGTTACATTAATACTTGCTGTTACACACGTAAGTTTGGTAAAAAAAAACATTAATACTTTAATTTTCAAAGTGTGACCTAAAATTATTGATAGAAATAGAAGAGATATATAAAAAAAAAAAAAAAAACATAATTTAAGAAAATGTCGTGTAATAATATAGTTAAATCTGAAAACATTATTTACCATTTATTGAAAATTCCACGTCGACTAGAGACGAAGTCAATTTAATGTATATAAGTGAGTATAAACCTTACTTTACAAGCCCGATTTTGTGGGATTGAGTTAGACTTAAAGTCTACTTCTTAATATGATATCAGAGTCATACAATTTCATCCTAGAAAGATTGTTGGACCATCTGCTATTGAACCATCCATAAATCTATAGTCCCACGTTCGAGATGTTCAGTTCTCAGTGTGAAAAAATGTGTTGGAAATCTCACATCAACTAGAGATGAAGTCAATTTAGTATATATAAATGAGTGCAAGCCTCACCTTATAAGTCGATTTTGTAGAGTTGAATTAAACTTAACCTCATCTTATAATATGTTGCCCAATCACGTGTGCCCCCTTTCAGTGAAACTTCCTATCCAAATTTGTTTATACTTACGTGTGTTTTACGTTTTAAAACAAATCTGATGCTATGGTTTCAAAATTGCTTTCGATTAAAATTATCTGAACTAATATCGGAAAAGTTAATGAAAAATGTCTTAGAAATCTATAAGATAGATTGTTGTTGGAGTGTAAATGGAATAAATATTTTCACCTAAAAGAAGGTATTTATGTTTAGGTTCGAAACTTGGAAATTATGGATTTTTTTTTTCTTCTCTTTGTTGATTTCTCTTCATTATCTTACACTCTCTTCACTTATTATTTTTTATGACTATAATTTATTGTTCGTGATCTTTCTTTTATTTCGTAATGACTATAATTAATTACGGCCAATGGCGGTGCATTTCTTTATTAATGGGTGTTCATGATAATCATTATTCAGCTAATTAACATAAAATAGTGACCACGTTTCAATAAATAATCCACTTTATTTGTTACTAACAATGAAGTGAGAGAAAACCAGACTCCTAGAAACCATCACAATAATTAACGCTTGGAATCTAAGTTATGATAACATGTTTCGACCGACATTTTGTTATCCTTATATTCAAAATTCAGTGTAAGGTCAAAAATAACTTCATAGCTTGTCCTTATTCATCTAATTTTTTTATCACTTTTTTTCTTCAAATTAGAAAAAAATGCTGTGTATTAAACTATAATTTAGATTAAATTGAATTTTTAAAATAATGATATAAATAAAAATAATTTTTTAAACAGATTATTTTGGTCCAATATTCATATAGACTAAAATTATACTTACAAACTAATGAGTTGATTTTTTTATTTTTTATTTTTATTTTATTTTGATTACATAAATATTAATAAAATTATTTTAAATATTAAATTAAGGTATATAATATTTTTATATAATATATTTACTTATTGAAAACTAAATTTTAAACTATAATATATTATAATATTTTTATATAAATATATAATCTTTTTCAATTTTTAATTAGATTAGGAATGACATATAAGATTAATTAAAAAAAAATATAATATGTTATAATATACATAAGTTAAACTATCATATTGTTTAACTTGTAGTATCAAGTGAGATTAAGTTAACTATCTATTTTGAGAATTTTAATGTGATTGTCTGAAAGTGAAAAGAAAACGTGAATTGAATAACAAAGTGAAGTGTATATGGATAGTTTTTTGAATTCTAGTTGGGAAGTATTTAGTTTCCAAGTAAAGAAAGGTTCTTATGAGTTAATAATGCATTCAATTTTATGAAGCTCAAACTTATGTGTATATAGATGTAATTAGGTTTTACTCCAGTACTGGTAAAAAGTTGGCATAAAGAGAAGTAAAACCTAACACGTTATGGGTATATATAGAAATATCACTTTCAATGCACCCCTAACTTTTTTATTCCTTCTTCATAATTTAATTTAGATATATAAGATCAAAGTGAACTAACAACGAGATATAAGGGTATGTTGTTTAAAAAATTGTTAAGAAAATCAAATGGACTAACGTAATGAATAATGGAGAATTCAAGCCTATCTATGCACGTCAATGATGTAGTTTTACACTTAATATTATATAAGAAAGTTTCTGAGACCAATTGAGCCAAATTGCACTGAGATGTAGAAAGACTATGATATTTGACTTGACCAAAAGTTTTGAGAAATTTCGTTGGCTATTCCGTTTAATGAAGAAGCCAAAGTTAGTAATAAAAAATTTGCAATATGGTTAAGCAGCCACAATAGTTTTTTTCTCTTCTCCTCAGGTTGCGCGCACTTGTCTCTAAAGTCGAATTAAGTCACACTGATGCAGAATTAACATTCAACATTGATTTTGCAGGGATTTTTTGACCGGTTCCCAACTGAGATTGTAAGTGCTGTCACTAAAAATCAAGGTTTTTCTATATTAGTTGTCACACAACGTGCAAACTTCATAATTTAACATAGATTCTTTTTTAATAAACATAAATACTCATATTTCAATATTGATTGTGTTAGTTGTGTCCTAATTTACGTTAAATATGTGCTCATGCTATATATTCTAAACCGATAATAGATAAAACCCAGTAGGACGGTTAAAATGTTTTCTCTATTTTGGGATAATTCTACATTCTATAAAAGGAAAATTTTAGCCTCAAGTTTGAAACTATCAAGTTTAACATTAAATCTACTTCTAAATAAACATTAAAATATGAAAGTAACTATATTATTCAAACATTGAAATATAAATAAAAATTTTATTCAAACTTAAAGTTCTAAAAGATTTATCTAACTCCTAAATTATTGTCTATCTAATCCTAATATCTTCAATTGTTTTCATGAGCAAACTACATATAAATTATTAGAGTAGTAATAAAATTTAGATTTAATAGCCTATTAATTCGATCTTATTATTTTTAAATTGATTTCAATATTGTCATGTTATTTTTAAACTTTTTAACTGATTTTTTTTTAAAATAATGTCATAATTTAGTCTCTTTCAATAAATTAACAAAAAAATTATTAAAAAATATAACATAATATGGATGTTATTGATTGGTCATCCAAAATCATCTGACATGTTAGTAATAGATAGATAACACACTTGTAATGTCTTCACGACGTTTCACTCATTTGTTCGAAAGGATTAAATTGCTACATTTTTAAAAAAATGGGAACAAATATTTGAGAACTTAAAAAAATTATAAGGTATTCTTTAAATCAACTTAAAAATAGTGGAAGAGAATAAATTATTAAGCCTAAAATTTATCTATTTCATGCTGCCTACAATTATGAGTCACATCTAATATGTGACATAATATATAGTCACATTTATAGTTTGTTACATTATAATAAATTCTTATATATGTTATATAGTTGTATACATACCCATTAAATTTAGGATCATATGTAGAATAAAAATTACTCACCTTAATCATAATCTATTATGAGTTGGTGCTTTAACTTGTTTGTTTTCCATTCAATGTATTGAAAATCTTGAAAACACTGTTGATGGCACTACAAAGGGCATTATACACAGTAAGTTCTATGGCATTTTTTATACTATGACTATTAAATACAAAGGACGGATAGCGGGAATTGAATAAAGAAATGGTGACGAAATTTCGGTTACTAAATAAGTTAAATCGGTCACTACTTGTAACAGTGACTGAAATAGTGACCAATCAAAATCGATCACTCTTTTGTTCGTCACTGATTTATAGTAAACTGAATCAGTGACCGAATCAGTGACTGAATCTCTGACCTATTTGTGCCCAAATCAGTGACCGAATCAATAACTGAATCAGTAACTGAATCTGTGACCAAATTAGTTATTGAATTTGTGACTGATTTAATCGGTCACTATTTATTTATTTATTTTTAACTGATAGAGGAATAATTTTAAAAAAATTAAGAAACATGTTGTACAGGTGGCCTAGGTTATTGGACTCGCTATTGGGCCTCCTTCACAAAGATGACAAGAATGCTACCATTGTTGTGGCACAGGGTGTCGTTCTCGTGCTCGTGCACCTACTCGATTCCCCCTTTGACATGAAGGAGAAAATCATCGTCGCCATCGCCAAAGTCTCCACCGTTGAAAGTGCCAAGACTGTTCTCCTCACAGAGGGTTTGCACTCGCTCAACCACCTTCTCCAAGTATTGGATTCTTGAAGCGAATTCGTGATTGAGAAAGCATGCATCGCACTTCGAGCGTTGATCTCATCTTTGCTGGAGATTTTCCAGGCTGGCACCCCCGGCGCGTAAGCCTCTACCGCCTTCGTGTTGCAAAACCTCACCGGGTTTGTTAAGATTAGGGAAAATTTCACGGAAGAGAATACAGTGGTGGTTTTAATCCCCTTCACTTCCTTTGGAACTGCTTCGACGCGTGATAACACGATTGAGTGTTTGTCGAATTTGATTTCCAAGGCTAAGTGGGACGATTTTTTGAATTTGAGGGTTATGGTGGTTAAAGAAGGTGGTGTAGAGTGTTTGAAGAATTATTGGGATTCGGGTATTCCAATTGCGAGTCTTGAAGTTGCAGTGACGATGTTGCGGCATTTGGGTGAGAATGCTACAATTGGAGAGGTTCTAATAGGTGAAGGGTTTGTTCAGAGGCTTGTGGGGTGGCTCAACCAAGGAAGACTAGTTACGAAGGATAAGTGAAAGGAAAAGTGAAAAGAAAGATATTGAATAAGGGGAAAATTTTGGAGCCAAAATATAATTTGGGAAAAGAATTATTAAATTTTTGAAATAATTTTATTAATAAAAAAAGTATAATAATATTGTAACAGAAAGAGTAACTGATTTTTTTTAACTACAAAATCAGTTACTAAGTTAAAAAAATTATTTTGGTTACACTTTTAGTTACTGATTGCTAACTGAAAATTTCAATTACTCGATGACTGAAAATTTCAGTTACTCGATGACTAAAAATTTCAGTTACTGATTTTGATCACTGATTTTAATTTTTGTAGTAGTGTGGGTATATTAAAGTAGATTATGGTAATTGAAGGCCAATAATTAGAAAATGTAACTAAGAAATATATAATACATAACCATTTACTTTTTTTAAGTTTATGCTAGGATTTCAACATAATGAGCAAAATTGATGGAAAATCATTCCACCACTATATCTATGGCTAAGAAGATTGGAGAAGATGAAGAATCAAACAAAAAGACTCTAGTAATTTAGAGAGTAGAATATTATAAATTTTTTCTTCTTAGTCTTATAAAAGATGTATAAGTGTATATATTTGTTTGTAATTTTTAGGATTTTGAAGAGAGATAATTGAGTTTTAATTTGAGTCTACCATGGGCCTCCATTTGGACCAAGAAGGAGTGACCCAAGCAAGCAAGAGCGACATCCAAAAATCTAAAAGAGAAGTCCTTGAGAAGAAGTCCCGCATCACTTGGAAGAATAAAATTTGTGATGAAACATTTTGGTCTATGACAGAAATTTTTGTAGCTACTTCGACCAACATATGTTTCAATCCCACACCATCTGGAATAAAGTACAAGAAAATTTATCCCAATATATAAATAGATTTCCTTGCTTATTTTACAAATCACTTTTGAATTCAGTGAGAATTCTATGTGTTTTTTTAGTAACTTTCTTGTTCTACAAAGATACCATAGGGAACAATTCTTCCTTAAGTTTCTTCCTAAAAAAACCTTTATTGAGAGAGGATAAAGAGATTATTTTAGGAGCTTGGTTGGTCAAAAAAATTTCAATCACCTTGGAATTTTGTTGCTATGGGATTAGAGTTGTAAAAATGGGCGACCGAGTCCAACCTAGTCTAACTTTATAGGTGAAGTTAAGAAAATCTATTAGCTCAACTTGACTTACATTTTAAAATGAGCCATAAATTTTGGTCTAGTATGGCCTTATATGTCAGGTCAACGGGTCATTTTTTGCTTGAATAGAACTTAAAAAGATTACAACTATATTTATACAAAAATCATAATATATTATTATCCAAACGTCTAAAGTTTAATATTCAACAACTAGATGCATTACATACACATATCTTGGTCTAGTGTTATTTTTTTTGTCAGCAACAATATATATATATATACACACACACAATACACAAAATGAAAAGTTTATACAAAACTGTTCATAACAGAATCACAGCAAACTAAATCAAGAAAAAATTTAAAACACATACAAAGAAAAGAGTATAAGATATACCCTACCCAAAGAAAACAAAAAAGCACTCTATTTAACCAACAAGAATAATGTAACTTAACCTTGGATCTAAACTTATCTTTTTCTATCACACCATCCAACCTAACTTTTATAAGTACTTATACTCTCATTCCTCCCAATTTTGTTAAATAAAAGCAAGAATTGAAGCACCATTGTGAAAACATAGGACAATTGATTTTTTCCTTAATCTTGTATCGCTTCGATATATGAAAATAAATATATTGAATAATTTCCTTTTTACACATTTCCTTTGTCTCATTGACACATTTATTCATTATCCTCCATACTTCAAATAACTTCTGCCCGTAAGGTATATATTCCTTTGTCTAATATTATTTTAAATTTTTTTATTAATATCTCTCATGAACATAATATAATATGTGTAATTAAAATAAAATAAATATTAAAAATAAAGAATTAACATAAAAGAAAAAACGAGTCAGCCCATTAGCTTGCGGGCTAGCCTGACATTGGCCCATACGGACCTTGGACCAAACAGGTCAGACTAAAATAGGCTTATTTCTATTTAGATCACTATTTTTGAAGTCTGGTCTAACCTAAATCATAGTCCACGTGGATCGATCTGTCGGACTAGACCTATTTTGATATCTCTAAATGGGACATCGAGGAAGTCATTAAAAACAAATTGACAAAATTATTTTTTCATTGATTTTGGTATGTTACATTCAAGGGACTGAGTTTAAAAGGGATGAATTAGACCTTTACAAACTTTCACAATTTAAGAATGGAAAGCTTTACTTAATTCTTGAACACGAAATCTGTGATGAAAGTTGTATGGATGTAGTTCAGAAAATGCTTTTAACAAAAAAAATAGCAAATCAATTATGAGTGATAAAGAGAGATATCAAAATTGACATTTATGTTGGTTCACTGTATAATTGTGCTATATTCAGTTACACAACCACACCAATCAAGCTTCACATTATGACTTTCAAGTTTTAGAAACACATAACAAAGCAATGAAGGAAAACCTCACAAGAATCAAAGTCTCGAACCCTAGAAGACTTGATTCAACAACTTGTAAAATATTACAAGAAAAGCCTAGGAACCTATCCAAGGCTCAACTTTGACACAAAAAATACAACTAAACACATGAACAAAATTACTTGGACCAAAGTAAGCACGACAAAGGTAGGTGAGAAACAAAGGTTCCCTTCTTAAACCAAGGTATTGATACTTTTTTTGGACAAAGAAAGTTCCAAAAAGATGTATCTGACTTAGTGTGGTTTCTCTTAGAAGGTAAAATGATTTCTACAAAATTTCAAGAGTTTTTATTTCTTTTGATTTTGAAAAGAGGTATATATAAAATCTTATTCTAAATATTTTAATCGATTAAAACTTCTTTAATTAATTACAACATAACTCTCAAGAAAGCACTCAAAGTTGTAATATATTAAAACTACATTTTAATATGTTAAATCGCTTTTAAGTTATTTTAATTAATTCATCATTTTAATTGATTAAATTAGAAAGGTTCAAAGTATATATAAATCTTTAGTTATTTTAATCAATTAAAAGCTTAATTAAATTGACTAAAATAGGAAGTCAATAATTGTTCAAGGTTTTAAATATTTTTAATTGATTAATTTGATATTTAATTTGATTAAAAAGACTTCTTCTATGATTTCCAAGCCAACCAAGAATATTTTAATTAATTAAAAATTCACTTTAATCCATTAAAATACTAGTTTTCACAAAAAATAGCTCTTTATCCGATGAGAGAGTTTCTTAATGTACTCTTAGATCAAATTAAGGAGAAAAAAAATCCTAAACAACTAAAATAACACGATAGAAGATATCTTTTCATGATTCAATAATTTTTCAGGTGATCATCTTCAAGTGATCAATTTTCAAAATCTTTAAAAAATATTAATCATCATATATTATAGTTAGATTCATCAAATAATAAGGATCATATGTTCAACATAGTACATACTTTAATAAGTTTTACTCTTCATTGGTTCATTCATTTACAATAATTTTGTTTTTACTTTCAATTTGAATTGACCTTCAATAAATTTGAGTTTGTTACATATATTAATTTCAAATGACACTATACTTTTTTTAATTAATTGTGATCTTAAAACTTTGATGGAATGTTCGTTTAAGATATAGTTATAAAAAAAATATTGAAAGAAAATGTTGAAACTACAATAGTTGAAACAATTACATTAAAAGTGTTGTATCAACTATATTCATGTATTGGGACATGCATATACAACAACAAAAATTTAAATATTAATTATTTACTAACATATAAAAATTAGGGTGTTTGCACTACTGCTTGATTTGGTTGGTTGGTTAAAAACATCCAAATTAAACATAAAAAATATATGTGGTTCAGTTTGAAAGAGAGAAAATCTAAATCAAACCAATTTGTAGTTTGATTTGGATCGATTTGTCTAGTTTTAATTTTTTTTAATTTTTAATTTTATTAAATATTTGTTTTTTTATATTTTAAATTAAAATATAATAATATAAAATGTTACTAAAATCTAAGTAAATATAGTGAATAATATACAACAATTGTAAAGATACGTATCAATTTGTTTATAATTGAATAAGAAATGTATCTTACTATACATCTTTTTTTCTAAGTGTTGCACCTACATACAACATTTGTGTATATCTATAAACCAATCAAAATTAATGAAACCTAATTGTTATTATTTTATCTAACAACAAACTTTTATCTCTACTTAATCTACTTCTGTATTTTCAATCAAATTTTATTTAATTTTTATTCACCAATTGTTTAGAATTTTTTTATCAATTTTAAACACCCTAATAAAAACCTGATCATATTAATTATCAATGAAATTGACATATAAAAAGCTATGCATACTATATTAAAAATTTCTATAAAAAAACTACCATTGAAAATTTTTAACCGCAGTTAAAGTTAAAATAAGTTTCTTACATTAGTGTTTTTGAATGTATTAATGATATAATATTGAAGAATATGATATTTGAATAACATTTACTTACAAGAAAAGAGACAATGAATATACAGAACTTTGAAACCTTCATGTGAATTTTTTTCAAAATAAAATGGTAAAGATTTAGAAGAAAATGTAGTTGTTTGGAAAGATGTTTATACGGATAAAGTATAGGTGTTAATTATAAGACATCACTCTGCTGCTGTTTTCTGATATCATACGTCTCTCTTATCACTTAATCCATTGTGGACAAAAATCAAAGTTTGGTAAGAAAGTTTGGTAAAGTTAGATAGTGCCAGCTAGTGTCATCTTGTTGACTCGCCGTAAAACATTGAACCTAGCTACTGATTATGAAAAGCCAAACACTTTTCACGTTTTTCATGTTGTCACTTCAATACGTATATATAACTTAGGCCAATATTCTATTTAGATTTCTAAAAATGCTTACATACATTACTTGGATTTGCATTTGTCGTTATAATTATTCCTTAAGTTAGAAACATAATAATGACATGTATAGATGATGACGCAGTTTAGTAAATTATGCAGATTATTGAAAAGTACGTATCCATGAGTGTGTGTGTGTGTGATGATCAAATAAGAGTTAAAAAAGTTTTTGATTCAAACATTTTCACTGTTTCTTTATCTCTAACATTTAGTAAATATATAAATATATTAATTTGATACTGCCACTGGACATGTTAATTTTAACATTCACATATACTTAGAAATATTTTATTAAATAATTACATATTAATTCGTAAAGAACTAATTAATATATATATATATATTAAATATTAAGATATAATACTGAAAAATATTCAAAAATAATAGTTTTAATATATATTAATTTTAAGTTACATACTACTAAGAATTACAAATATTATTAAATTATAGAATATTAGTGAATGTATATTTCATTAAATTAGGTTTTTTAAAATAAAACTAGTATATATCACACTGTAACATTAGAAATAGATTGACTAGGTTAACCCATCAGAGGGTGGTGGGTTGAGGGTTAGTTCATCACTTTCTTTATTTTTAATTTATATTTGTTTAAAATATTATTTTATTTTTAATATGTATATTTTAAAGTTATATTTAATTATATAAATATTTTTTTTAATTTTAATTAATTAATTAATATTTATAATTAAATAAATTAAAATGATAATTTTTTAAATAATAAATTATTTTATTATAATTAATAATTAAAATTTAATTTTTAAATATTAATAATTAAATTTACTATATTATTACATTTTTTTATATTTTAAATAATATAATATAAAAAATTAATTTTTAATTTTATTTTTAAATTAAAAAAAAATTACAGATTAACTCGTCCCATCTCTATTAAAAACTTAATCCAACCACACCAACTTTTGAGAGAGTGAGGAAGGAAGTAGGAGAAGAAAAGCCATTTTAGCATCTACATAAGATTGAGTAAAGCTAAGTTGAGGAAATTGCTAAATGAAACTGAAAAAGTAATACTTCTCTCTTTTTCTAAATATATGTGTAGTTTAATAATGGAGTACACATATCAATAAAATTATTGTTTAATAAATTTTTATTTTTTTCAATAATATATTTAGAAGAATTAATATAATTTATTAATTAACGTAAAAATAGATAAAAAATAAATAATTAATTAATTTATAAAAAATAATTTAATTATTTATAATATTTTTAAATTAAAAATGATAATTGATAAAAAATAATGAATGTTCTAAAACACATATTTTGAGAGAAAGAAAGTATATAATAAAAAAGGGAGTGAGAAAGTGGAGAAAAGATGGTAAGAAGAAGGAAGGTAGAAGGAAAGCAGAAAGAATGGTGGTGGTGGAGCAGTGAAAGGTGAATGGTGGAAACAATAAAAAACACACTCTGCTCTCTGTCTCCTCCCTTCTTCTTTCATATTTCCTTCCATTTTTCTTAGTTACTACTGCTACTCACTCTCTATATAAATTATTATTTAATTGCCTCAGTATTCTACCTTCTATTTTATATTTTCATAATCTCCTCTTTTATTATTTAAAAATAGTGTTCTCCACTTTAAAATCAATAATATACTTACTATTCATACACATCAATGCTTATTTAAGATAACTTTTATATAAAGGATTTTTTTAGGTCCAAATATAAGCTCATGTTAAATAAGATAAATTTTAATTTTTTTTCATTTAATACTGAAATCGTGGTACATAAGATTACTTTCAATTCTTTTTGCGCCTAAAATCGAATTAGGTATCACCATTTTCGTTATAACTCGACATAACCAAAGTTATGTTATGTAACAAATTTTTTTATTTAAAATTGTATAACGATACACAACTTAACAATATATATGATTTTTTTTTTAAAAACAACTATAATGTAAAAACTTTTTCAACCTTTTTACGTGAAATAAAAAACAAATAAATCATTACATTTGCACAAGAACAGGGACGGATCAGGAGAGTAATTTTGGATTGTTTTGAAATTTTTGAGAAAAAAAATATAACACTGATAAAAATCAACTAAATAAAAAATAAAAAGTATAATTTTACACTTATCATAAAAACTTAAAATTCAATATTTGAAAGTCTATCTTTATATATTTTAACTTTATCATTTTTATTTTAATATGAAATTTTATTCATTATTTTTACATTCAAATTTTTAATGTAGATATAATTTAAATTAGATTTTGTTTTTAAATTTATAGATAAATTAGTTTTAGCTCCTCTACTGGAAGAAAAAAAGTTGTGGTATCTCTGAGTGTAATATTCTATGTCCACAGCACCATATAATATAAGTAAACCTAGTTTTTATACAACCGTTCTGCATTATCCAGTTTCAGATGATCTTAAGACGCGACAATTAATTTGGGTGTTGGTGTGGGCATGAACATTCACATTGGTCTTGTTGGTTTTGGTACAAACCCTGCAAACCTATGAAAGATGTGTCTTCAAAAGAGATAAAATGATAAATATATGTGATGTCCTTTTTTAGCAGTTTAAAGAGTGCATTGTAAAGTAGGCAACGTTCAGTTCATTGAACTTGGGTTTCACCGACAGCAGTCAATTATACATGGACGAAAGCGATTATAGTCCCAACGGAATCAGTGGTTTTTCTTTTGTCTATGCATACATGTAACGTTTTGTCATGTCATGGACACTGTTTTCTTTGGTTTTCAGCATGTATATGTTCGGATTAGGGATATTTACCATTGTCATAGTGAGAGCGGGAGCGTAATAGAAATCGGTGGGGACCATAAAATAAATTTTTAGAATTAATAGATTATTTTAAGAGGTATATTTTTTAGAATTTTCATAAAACTTTATAGATAACAACTATTTACATTTATTTTTTTTTTAAATATAGACTCTTAATATTCTTCTTCTATTTATATTAAAGATATATAGAGTTCTTTTCTCTTTTAATGGTTTCTCCTTTACTTCACTTGTTTTCTATTCTACTTCTATAAAACTTCTTCCATTCTATTCCAGGTACTTACTATAAATTTTTTTATTTAATATCATTTATTTTCTATGCTTTTATGTGACTATTGCAAGCAAGTAGATTATATTAGATTGTAGATTATATTTTTAGGAAGTCTGTTACTATGTAGATTAGATTGTAAATTATCATTTATTATAATTTTATATATTTTGAAATTAAATAATTATTTTTTAATAGATACAATACTCGTGGTTAAAAAGAAGACAATTGATGTTTTTTTCAAGAGGGAAATTATTGATAAAAATGAAAATGATATTTCTTTAACTTCAAATAAGCAAAAAGTTACATTGAACAAAAGAACGTTTTAATTTTTATTTTCAGAAGTAGAAAGATTTTAATTTTTAATTATTTTTATTAGGCTTAAAAAATTTAAAAATTGTTTAAGGTTTAAAAAAGTTAAAACAATCTTCAGACTTACATGTTAAAATAACCTTTAAAAAAAACTGTTCAACTCTTAAATTAATAGGAACAATATTACTAAACATTAAAAAATATTAAAAACTATTAAAAAATTAAAAAATGTTCAACTTCTAAATTAGTGGGATCAATACTCAATGTTAAACAATTCAAAATTATTGAAAGAGTTAAAAAGTATCCTAGATAAGTGGAACATAGAAGAATGCTCAATATTAAAGAAATTAAAACTCATTCACTGTCTGCATTTATTAAAACGTTAAAATTTTTTATTCTACATTTTTTTCGATTTGTCTCTACGTCATCCATTACACTGTATTTAGAGCTGTCAAAATAGGTCTAACCCGATGGGCTAGCCCGTATAGCCTATGATTCACGTCAGGCTAGACTTAAAAAATTGTGGCCTATATAACAATAAGCTTTTTTTAGCCCGACCCATTCGGCCCGATGCCTATATGAGCCAAGGCCAGGCTGGCCCGTAGGCTAATGGGCTGACCCGTTTATTTTTTATATTAAATTTTTGTTCTTAATTGGTATGTTGTCATACCAAAAAAAGAAACCCTAGTGTCTTAAAGTCTCTGTTTTCTTTTTCATTTCTTCTCTTCCTTTCTCACAAGCTCTTTCATCTCCTCTACTGCACTACTCCTCTAACATCTCACAAGTCTCTTATGTTGTTTAGTAGGTGCTTGACTCTTTTGGAAGTACTTAGTATGTGATCTAAGTTTTTTTTACAAGTTGTTCAAATGTAAACAGTTTTACACACACATTCATGTAAATATATTATATATTTATATTTATATTGTTGATAAAAAATTATATTATAGATATATTGTAATATTTTTTCAATTTTTAATTAGGCTAAAAATGGCCCGTTGGCCCGTTGGCCTAACATAGGGCCAGGTCAGGCTAAAAATTGTGACCCGTTTTAAAATATAGGCCAGGCTAGGCTATCAGATTTTCTGAACTTGGCTCGTAAGGCCAGGCCAGGCTGGGCCGGGCCGCCCGTTTTGACAGCTCTAACTGTATTACCATTATAAGTATATTCTAACACACAGAATTGAAATAAAAACAGTCTAATCTTACGGTTTTATGAGTAAAATCTCAATTTTGACTACATTATAAACAAGTGTATTGAATTAATGTTTGTAAGTAAATTAAATGTTATATTTAATGTTAATTTTGTTTATTAAGTTAATTTTTTTTACATATTATATTATTTTATTTATAATTTTTTTATATTATTTAATTATTATTAAAATATTAAATTGATTTAATATATAGTGACTCCCCCTAAAAATTTAGTCAAGATCCGCACTGGTCATAGCAATTTCTCCCATAAATTATTAAAACCAATATCATTAAAATATTATGTAAATACGTAAATTGTGTTTAGAAAACCTAATTTTCTATTAAAAAATTGTCATAATTCAAGTATGATTTTATGGTAGGATTACACTTAAGTCGTTTATAAAAGACATTACTTTTATTTTAATCACTTATACTAAAATTATGTATAAGAATATAAGTTTTTGTATTTTTTATTACACTAAAATTGTGTAAGAGACACGATCTTTTTGTTAATTTTATATTAAAGTTGTGCATAGAAACAATTACGTAATATTTTAAAAATTGATTTATTCTAATAGTATCTCTACAGAATTGTAAGAGAATAGTACATTTTGTCATACTTACTAATATTACATTAGTTAATGTCCACTATTATTATCTATCTAAAAAATCAAATTTAAAATTATTCTAACATTAATGAGTTGTCGATTTCTTATATCTTTTTGTTTAGATTGAGTTATATATTACCGATAAAATATGTCAAAGAAAGCTTGTTATAATCTGTTAGTTTTTCTTTACACGTTATTATTTTTAATTTTCTTTTAATTGCTATACGAGGAAGAAGATTGTTCACAAAAAATTGTAACAATGTTTAACAATGTTGGATGAACTAGCAAATTATGTAAGAAATCCATAAAAAAAATTCATTATATATTGATAAACACAAATACAAATAAAATATAATTATTGAATAAATAACACACATTCAAATGAAATAGATTGAGTTATAAAAGATGATCAGAATGATGTAAAATTTACTTTCATAATCTATTATTTTATTTATTTTATAATAACTTTTAAAAATTTTAATTAACATATTAAGCATACTTTATATTTATTTTAAAAATTTTGATAAAACTTGAAGCATATTTTCGTGTATGATTTATTACACTTAAAACATATCTTTACTTTTCAAACCTTTTCTAATAATGATATTTTCTTTATAATATAAGAAAATGTGAAGTTATATTTGAATGAAAGAAAATTAAAATTTGATTAAATAGGTAGTTGTTTTAGTATTGTCCTTGTCATTAAAGAATTATTTATAGGAGATTTTAAAAGGATATGATTATTATTGAATATACATATTAAAATAGGAGAACCACATATACTCTATCCACAATATTAATTATATATCAAAATAAAGTATATTGGACTCAATTACATCCACTATGAAGTACCTTAATCTACCCAAACGACACAAGAGAGACTAGTAAAAAAAAGTCTATGTATACCTTAAAACTTTTAATATAACTACACATCCTTCTTCAAGAGTCGGCAATTAGGAAGTCTTCATTTGTCTTTGAAGGATCATCATTAGACATTAGATTGTAAATCTCTCGTGTCTTATTGCATTATATTTCCAATCAAACTAATGAGTTGTACAATTGCAACATCTTTAGCCTCCAAACAAACGCACACAAGGAGTACATATCATCATGTTAATTTTTGGACACGATTGGAAGTACATATCCATTCTGGTACTCAATGAGGACACTCTTAACCAATCATGGTGAATCTCCACACTCATAAAGATATTGAATCAGTTACGTCAGTCAGCCAAAGAGGTTTCATAACTCGATAACTTATCTTGTTTTTGGATTTTTAAAACTAAAATTGATTAGTTCGAACCACCCTCAAAAGGTAATTCTAAATGTATTCAAATTACAAAAGCTTTTAGAGCTAAGATCTAAGTTCATATATTTCTAATAAAAGATCTACAAACTTAAAAACATCATATCTTGAGCTACGAAAAAGGTTTTTGCATGATTATTGTTTCTATAATATCATAGGACATGAAGCAATCGAGTTTAGCTCTTGAACTCTTTTTAAGGTTGATCAAAATGTGCTCAAACCGCACAGAAACTCAAATGACAAAATTTTCTAGTTGGTAAATTAGTTATTAAACACTTTTAGAAAATATTTTATAAGTAAAAAAATAAAATATATTTTAGTGTGATTCAATTTACTAGTCTCCTAATATCAAAGTTTCCAATTTTAGGTCATAGGAAAAAAATAAAATAAGAAAAACGATGTGAAAATAGACTACTTTAGCATAGGTTAACAAATGTTTCATTCTAGTTTTGTTAGCACTACATCTACTAAAAAGCCTATAATTTTTTTTACAAAAGCTTTTCTTAGTGATTCTTGTTTTTATGGATTTTTAACAAATAAAGTTGACATTTTTATGTTCAAAACTCAGAGCAACAACCATGAAATTTGTAATATTTCAATTTTATTTTTAAGAGAGAGGAGAGAGAAAGATCAGATTTTCCTTCTTCCCCAACCCTCTTCTTCTACAGAACCCTTACTTTCCATCTTCTTCTTCTTCAGAGAAAGCCCCTCTTTGCCCATCCTCTCCTCAAGCTGAAACCACCTTTGTGCTCCTTGGAACGAGACAGAGACATTCAACCGAACAATTTTCCCGTTTCGGTAAGTTTTCGTAACTTAGGGTTTAAGGGGTAGGCATTTGGGGCTTTTTGCATTTCTGAGTAGGATTTCGAAATTGGGAGCTCTTTTGTGTTCCTTTGCAACCCAAATTCATGTATAGGGGTCTAATTTTCGTTTTGGGGTAGAATTTTGTACAATTAGGTTTTTTTGCGTAGCTGGAACAGAGTGCTCACGCGTACAATTTGGGGCTTTGCTGTTTTGAGTTTGGGATAAGCTCTTTTCCCTAATTTTAGGTAAGGGGAGTCTTGCTTTGGTCAATTCTAGTCAGTTTGATATGTTTAAGTGAAGAAATTTCCAATTGGGATAATTATTAGATTTAGGTATTTCTGCTGTTTTGGTAGTACCTGTGTAGTGCAGAATTGTTGTTTGATTTTACTGGTATTGATGGTAATTATATCCATGTGAACCTGTGTAATTATATTTGTTTATGTTTTATGAGAAAGTATTGATGAATTACTATGTTTATCTATTTGGAATGCCATTGTGTGGATTATATAGACTTGTACTGCAAATGTGAATCTTGGCGATTAGAAATTGGGTTAAACTGAGACAGGTACATTAAACTTTGGTTAAATCCAAGTTTCAAAGAACTGCTGTCCAAAATCTCTTTAATGTGAATTTTCTGATGACTGGAACTGTATATCTTGAACATGTATTTTCTTGTGAGATTGAATATCTGGGATTTTATGTAGCATGAATGATTGATGTTTATGAGTATAAGGCAGTAAGACCAGTCACTTGTGGTGTGGAGTTGAAGGAGGTACCCCACAGGATTGATAGTAGACTTCAGCCGGAGTGCAATACCTGTGACGGTGCTACCCTGACTGAGATGATTCCTTATATAATATCAATATTGGCATGAGGCCCACTGTTCCTCATCAGGTGGTTAACCCTACTTGTCCGAGTTCTGCACAGTCTTCCGAAGGCGTCTGTCTGTGTGTATGTGGTTGTAGATACTAGGCTCTCTGGTGAGTCCTAGTTAGGATTGATTGTAAATAATTGTTTTCTTTAAATCATGATTGAAGTGTTATTCTGTATAAATTGGCTCACCCTTGTTTTTGTTGTATGTTGATCCTCTTGGGATCCTGCCATGATCGTGTTCTACACGTGAGCAGATTCCAAGTCTATTGTAGGTGATGGTAAGTCCCATTGAATTGGGCTCACAAGGCAATGATTTTCTATCTTTGGAATGCCTTTTTTTGGAATTAATATAGGCTTCTAGTTCTTTTTCTTTATGTGTGGGGTTCTATCCCCTTTTTGTTCTATTTTCATATTTGAAATACTTGTTGTAAGGATGACTGTATGAATCTTAATTTAAATTTCCTTTTCTCTTTCATGCATTTTTGGGTTGTTACAATTTGGTATCAGAGCAGTAGTTCTTAGGGAATTATGGACCCATTATGCTGGTTGTGTTGGACTTAGAATAGTGTGGTCAACTTTTGGGATTCTAACCTTGGTGCTTTCATGATGTCTAGGATGGCACCTAGACCTCAGCCTCAGCCTCAGCCTCAGCCTCAGCCTCAGCCTCAGCCTCAGCCTCAGCCTCAGCCTCAGCCTCAGCCTCAGCCTCAGCGCCAGCCTGATGTGAACCAGATGCTCAGGACTATTGAAGTCATGGCAACCACGATGCAGCAGCAGGGAGATGCTTTGACCCAGCAGGCAGCAGTCATGGCACAACAGCACCATGCTGCTATGCAGGAATTGCAAGCTCCTAGGGAGACCACCGCAGCGGCTACAGCTGCAGTGGCAGCAGCAACAGCTTCAGCTGCCAATCCTCCCTCAGCCTCAGAGCAGCCACAGAGTCAGATGTTGTTGGAGAACTTTTTGAAGTATGGGCCTCCTAAATTCTCTGGAGACTCCACTCCGGATCAGGAGGATGAATGGATGGAGAGTATTGAGAAGATTTTTGAGGTGACTGGGTGCCCTGAAGAGAAGAAGGTGACTTTTGCCACTTATCTGCTTGGGGGAGAAGCAGAGTTCTGGTGGAAAGGAGCTAAAAAGTTGATGACTACCAGGAACGAAGAAATGAATTGGAAAAATTTTAGAGACAGATTCATGGGGAAGTATTTCCCAAGAAGTGCCCGCTTTGCCAAAGAAGTTGAGTTTCTGAAGTTGGAACAAGGAGACTTGTCAGTTCATGACTATGCCACCAGGTTTGAGCACTTGGCCAGATATTACTCCCAGTCGAGTACTGAAGCTTGGATGTGTAACAAGTTTGAGGAGGGTCTACGACAGGAGCTGAAGGAGATAGTAGTGCCAATGTTTGGAGCAGACTTTCCTGTTTTGGTTGAGAGAGCCAAGACAGCTGAGAGATTGGTGGCTGGTAGAGCCAAACCAGTTGTGCCACCAGTGACTGGACCCTCTATCAGCAGAGCAGGATCTTCTTGTCGGGTTGGACCCCAGCACAGTAGTAGGAGACTTGAGCAGAGGACCCCCTACAGTCTTCTGGGGGTAGTCAGTTGAGAGGGAGGGGTCCCTTTTTCCATCAGCAGCAGCCCGCCCAGAGTTATACCAGGTGTTTCAGATGCCAGAAACAGGGTCATTATGTGAAGGACTGTAGAGAAGTTTTGCAACAGCTCCATCAGGGAGTCAACAGTCCAGTGGGCGTGAGAGGGACGCCTGACCGAGAGCAGCTGGTAGGGTCTTCACTATCAGGGGATCTGAAGCTGCTAGGTCCAGTGATCTAGTGTAAGGTTTGTGTTTCCTTTCTGGTAGAAAGCTGAGAGTGTTGTTTGATTCTGGAGCGACACATTCCTTTGTGTCTCTCAATTGTGTGGAAAAGCTAGACTTGCCTGTTAGGGACCTTGCTTGTGAATTGTTTGTGTTTACACCAGCCTTTGATCTGGTGGTAGCTTCCAAGGTTTGTTGTGGATGTCCTCTGGTTATAGAAGGTCGCAGATTCAAAATGAATTTGATCTGCTTGCCCCTTAGAGACCTAGATGTGGTACTAGGTATGGATTGGTTGGCTCAGAACCGCGTTTTGATTGACTGTGGCCAGAAGAAGCTATTCTTTCCAGACTCTGAAGAGTTTAGGGTGTTGTCTGCCTCCCAAGCCTTAAGGGAGATTCGAGAGGGAGCTCAGTGTTATGTTGTTCTCACTCATGAGGAGCAGCTAGATGGTGATGCGGAATCAGGGATTCCGGTGGTGTGCGAGTATGCGGATGAGTTTCCGGAAGAAGTACCCGGATTACTTTCAAGGAGAGAGGTTGAGTTCTTCATAGATCTCGTGCCTGGAGCTGGACCAGTGTCCATTGCATCTTACAGGATGGCTCCAGCTGAATTAGTTGAGCTGAAGAAGCAGCTTGAGGAGCTAATGGATAAGCATCTGATCAGACCCAGTGTGTCACCTTGGGGAGCACCAGTATTGCTTGTTAAGAAGAAAGATGGTGGTTTTAGGCTGTGTATTGACTACAGGCAATTGAATAAGCTTACGATCAAGAAAAAGTATCCTCTGCCTCGGATAGATGATCTTCTGGATAAGTTGCATGGAGCGGTTGTGTTTTCTAAGATAGACTTAAGATCTGGATATCACCAGATTCTGGTAAAGGAAGAGGATATCCAAAAAACTGCATTCCGATCTAGATATGACCATTATGAGTTTGTGGTCATGCCTTTTGGGGTGACGAATGCTCCAGCTATCTTTATGGATTACATGAATAGGATTTTCCACCCTTTCTTGGATAAGTTTGTGGTCGTCTTCATAGATGACATACTTGTCTATTCCCACTCACATGAAGAGCATGAGCAGCACCTGAGAACAGTGTTGGATATTTTGAGAGAGAAACAATTGTATGCTAAATTGTCAAAGTGCGAGTTTTGGATGGAGGAAGTTAAGTTCTTAGGGCATGTGGTATCCGCCCAAGGGATATCAGTGGATCCCGGCAAAGTGGAAGCGGTTATGAGTTGGGAACGCCCAAAGTTAGTGACTGAAGTCAGGAGCTTCGTTGGGTAGGCAGGTTACTATAGAAGGTTTATTGAGGGGTTTTCCAAAGTAGTAGCCCCTTTGACCCGATTAACAAGGAAGGATCAACCTTTCATCTGGACGAATCAGTGTGAGCAAAGTTTTCTAGAGCTCAAGCAGAGATTGACCAGCTCACCTATATTGATCATACCGGACGTAGACAAGCAATTTGAGGTATTCTGTGATGCATCTCACTAGGGGTTAGGGTGTGTTCTGATGCAAGATAAGAAGGTAGTGGCCTATGCCTCTAGGAAGTTAAAGAATCATGAGAAGAATTACCCCACTCATGATTTGGAGCTAGCAGCTGTGGTTTTTGCTTTGAAGATTTGGAGGCATTATCTGTATGGGGCCAAGTTTGAGGTGTTCAGTGACCACAAAAGCCTGAAGTACTTGTTTGATCAGAAAGAGTTGAACTTGAGGCAAAGGAGATGGATGGAATACATAAAAGATTTCATTTTTCAGCTGATGTACGATCCAAGAAAAGCCAATGTGGTGGCAGATGCTTTGAGCAGAAAGGTGATTGGGGTTTCTGCACTGATGATCAAAGAGTTGGAGTTGATAGAGAGGTTCAGGGACTTGAATCTTAGCCTTGAAATCTCTCCAACCAGTTTTAGCTGTGGCATGATGACCATCACTAATGGATTCTTGGAGTTGATTAAAGAGGGGCAAATGAAGGATCACAGTCTGGATAAAATCAGAAACTCCTTGGGCACAGAGAAGGCCAAGGACTTTGTTCTGGGGACAGATGGTATCCTCAGGTTTAGAGGCAGAATATGCATTCCTGCTAGTGTTGAGTTAAAGGGGACAATCCTAGAGGAAGGGCATAAGAGCAAGCTAAGTATACATCCTGGAGTGACTAAGATGTACCAGAACTTGAAGGAAACCTTCTGGTGGCCTGGTATGAAACAGGATATAACTAAGTATGTGGTGAGTTGCCTAACCTATCAGAAAGCTAAGGTGGAGCACCAGAGGCCGGGTGGTATGCTTCAGCCATTGGAAATGCCTGAATGGAAGTGGGATAGCATAGTCATGGACTTGGTTACCCACTTGCCTAGGATGGTCAGAGGGCATGATTCTATCTGGGTCATTGTGGACAGACTGACTAAGAGTGCTCATTTTCTGCCTATCAGCTTAAGAATTCCTATGGACAAGTTGGCACAATTGTACATTAAAGAGATAGTGAGACTACACGGGATACCCTCCAGTATTGTGTCAGACCGAGATCCCAGGTTTACTTCCCGGTTCTGGCAATCCTTACAGGCAGCTTTGGGATCCAGACTGAAGCTTAGTACAACTTATCACCCTCAGACAGACAGGCAATCTGAAAGAACAATCCAGACTTTGGAGGATATGTTGAGGGCGTGTGTGTTAGACCACATGGGAGCTTGGGATGAGATATTACCTCTAGCAGAGTTTACATATAACAATAGTTTCCATGCTAGCATTGGGATGGCACCGTTTGAGGCCCTGTATGGGAGGAAGTGTAGGACTCCCTTGTGTTGGTTCCAGGATGGTGAGAAATTCATTGTGGGCCCAGACTTGCTTCAGCAGACCACAGATAAGGTGAAGATGGTCCAGAGTAGAATGAGAACTGCCCAGAGCCGCCAAAAATCTTATGCGGATCGAAGGAGGAGACCTTTGGAGTTTTTAGCTGGTGACCATGTATTTCTCAGAGTTGTCCCTACAACTGGTGTTGGAAGAGTCTTGAGACCCAAGAAGCTGGCCCTTAAGTTTATTGGACCGTATCAGGTTATCAAGCGCATTGGATCTATGGCATATGAGTTAGCCCTCCCCCCTCCTCTAGCCAGACTACATAATGTCTTTCATGTATCTCAGTTGAGGAAGTATGTGCCTGACCCAAGTCATATCCTGGAAGCTGATGAGATTCAGGTGAAGGAGAACTTGCGTTTTTGAAACTACTCCAGTAAGGATTGAAGACTCTCAAGCTTAGGCAGTTCAGGGGCAGAACAACCAATGTGGTTTAAAGTGATTTGGGACACCAAGTCAGGTGATGCTACTTGGGAATTGGAAGAAGACGTAAGGAGAAGATACCCTCATTTGTTTGTCTGGTAAGTATAATTTTCGGGGACGAAAATTTTTGTTGTTGGGGAGTATTGTAATATTTCAATTTTATTTTTAAGAGAGAGGAGAGAGAAAGATCAGATTTTCCTTCTTCCCCAACCCTCTTCTTCTACAGAACCCTTGTTTTCCATCTTCTTCTTCTTCAGAGAACGCCCCTCTCTGCCCATCCTCTCCTCAAGCTGAAACCACCTTTGTGCTCCTTGGAACGAGACAGAGACATTCAACCGAACAATTTTCCCGTTTTGGTAAGTTTTCATAACTTAGGGGTTAAGGGGTAGGCATTTGGGGCTTTTTGCATTTCTGAGTAGGATTTCGAAATTGGGAGCTCTTTTGTGTTCCTTTGCAACCCAAATTCATGTATAGGGGTCTAATTTTCGTTTTGGGGCAGAATTTTGTACAATTAGGTTTTTTTGCGTAGCTGGAACAGAGTGCTCACACGTACAATTTGGGGCTTTGTTGTTTTGAGTTTGGGAGAAGATCTTTTCCCTAATTTCAGGTAAGGGGAGTCTTGCTTTGGTCAATTCTAGTCAGTTTGATATGTTTAAGTGAAGAAATTTCCAATTGGGATAATTATTAGATTTAGGTATTTTTGCTGTTTTGGTAGTACCAGTGTAGTGGAGAATTGTTGTTTGATTTTACTGGTATTGATGGTAATTATATCCATGTGAACCTATGTAATGATATTTGTTTATGTTTTATGAGAAAGTATTGATGAATTACTATGTTTATCTATTTGGAATGAGTTAGTGCTTGAGTACATGTTATTGTGGAATGTCATTGTGTGGATTATATAGACTTGTACTGCAAATGTGAATCTTGGCGATTAGAAATTGGGTTAAACTGATACAAGTACATTAAACTTTGGATAAATCCAAGTTTCAAAGAACTGTTGTCCAAAATTTCTTTAATGTGAATTTTCTTATGATTGGAACTGTATATCTTGAACATGTATTTTCTTGTGAGATTGAATATCTGGGATTTTATGTAGCATGAATGATTGATGTATAGAGTATAAGGCAGTAAGACCTGATAAGTTAAGACACAGACAATGAGACCTTGATGAATTAGAAATTGACTGTGAAATAGGAATTATCTTATGTGTGCTTGTATGATAGCTTAGTGTGTGCAGAACTAAGGAAAAGCCGAATAGGGCATCCTGACTCCTAAGGTGATCTGAGTCACATAGACCAGTCACTTGTGGTGTGGAGTTGAAGGAGGTACCCCACAGGATTGGTAGTAGGCTTCAGCCGGAGTGCAATACCTGTGACGGTGCTACCCTGACTGAGATGATTCCTTATATGATATCAATATTGGCATGAGGCCCACTGTTCCTCATCAGGTGGTTAACCCTACTTGTCCGAGTTCTGCACAGTCTTCCGGAAGGCGTCTGTCTGTGTGTATGTGGTTGTAGATACTAGGCTCTCTGGTGAGTCCTAGTTAGGATTGATTGTAAATAATTGTTTTCTTTAAATCATGATTGAAGTGTTATTCTGTATAAATTGGCTCACCCTTGTTTTTGTTGTATGTTGATCCTCTTGGGATCCTGCCATGATCGTGTTCTACACGTGAGCAGATTCCAAGTCTGCTGCAGGTGATGGTAAGTCCCAGTGAATTAGGCTCACAAGGCAATGATTTTCTATCTTTGGAATGCCTTTTTTTGGAATTAATATAGGCTTCTAGTTCTTTTTCTTTATGTGTGGGGTTCTATCCCCTTTTTGTTCTATTTTCATATTTGAAATACTTGTTGTAAGGATGACTGTATGAATCTTAATTTAAATTTCCTTTTCTCTTTCATGCATTTTTGGGTTGTTACAAAATTTAACTTGAATTCAAATACAAAAAATGTCAAACATAGAAAAGTTGTTATTTGTTCTTTTGAGTTTTTTTTTTCCACTTTCAAGTTTATTATAACTAAGTACAAGTTTAATTCTTTGTGGTCCAAAGATCCACCATTGTAATGGTCTGAAGATGTTTAAGGACTTTTTTGTTAAACATCACTTAGTAAACCAGGTTTTATTAAGTTTTCTTTTCCACAAATCTTTCCTCCAACCAAGATAAAACCTACATTGAAGGTGCAATAAACATGTCCCAAGTATGCATTTTTATTGCATATTATAGCATCAATGTGACATGAACATCATAAAGAAATGTTGAGAATAGAATGGACATGAGGAAAGTCTCATTTGGCCAAACATATAACAAGTAAAGAGAAGGAAAGACTCTATAAAGTATGTTGGGGAAGGGGAAGAGATGAAGATGTTCTCACGAAGAAGAGCGCTCTTGGAATCTCATGGTTGTTTGTGCATAAGGATAGAGAAAAGAGAGCAACATGGTGTAAGAAAAAAGTGAGGTCAATTTTGTAACTAGGGAATAATGGCAAATAAAAAGGTTGTTGTCTTTTAGGGGTTTTAGGCCCTTAGAAAGGGATAGGTCCAGGCCCAATCATGTGGTGGAGGGGTCTTAGAATTTTGTGTCTTCTTGGACTTAAGAGAGTGTAGTTAACCTAAGAAGAAATTCGTCTAAGTTTGACCAAGGGGTCTAGTTTAATTCGTCACTAACCCACTTAGTATAGGCTTTAACTTATTTGACTTATTTTAAACTATTATGTGTAAATCTATTTTTATTTTTGGTATCAATTTTTCTCGTATTTAAATTAATTATTTTTATATCATTAGTGAGTTGACTTCCAACACATAAAAAGATATTTTCTATATTAGGGTTTCATTTGCTTAGGATTAATTGATTGACGGAATCTCCAATCAAAGTCAATTAGGGTTAAATTATAACCTTTAAATTTTAGGTTATTACAAAAGAGTGTATAAAGAAGTTCAAGTTGGACAAGTGATGACACATATTTTGTGTTTGCATTTATAGTTTTGCTATACATTGAAAACACTTTCAATTTTTTTTTCAGTTTTTGACTCATTTTGTTTATTTAAAAAAGTTGTGTTCAATATGCATATTTGCTTTAATTTTGTATTTTTAATTAATATGATATTTGGTTATTGTTTTGGCCATAACTATTTTTGAAGATATTCTTTTTGGGTTATCCTAGTTACAATAGATTCTAAATTTTCAAGACTTCACAATGGACATATTATTTGCTAAATTTTGAGTTTTCTGCTATTTCTATGAACTTTAGATGTTGATGTAGATTTGTTGAATTTTTTTAAAGAAATCCATACTGATTTGATTTTCCTAGTATTAGCTAGGACTTTTGTAATTGTGCTAGACCTAATTAGATCTCACATTTAGGCTCATATTTACTTTAGATTAGAAAGTGCATATATAATTTAAATGTGCTCTAAACACATAAATAGAAATAATTTGTTTAGTTTTGTAATTTTAGAAATTGTCGCTTCTTTTCCTTTTCTCTTAATTTTAGAATTGTCTTTTCATTTTCCTTTCTCTTCTGAGTTCATTGTTCTTCACCAATGGAGAACTAACTCTTAAGGTTCAATTAAAGGAATCAAGATAAAAAAATCCAAATTGAGTTTTACATCGATTGTTTAACACTTTTAGTTTGTTCTTCTTCTCTCTAATTTCATATTTGCACTTTGTTATTAAAATTTGTGTTTCTGATTTTAGAAATCAAAATTTGAAATCGGTTGAATCTTGATTTGATAATTGGATACAAACTAGATTGAATGATACTTTAATTTGATTCACATAAATTGTTCAATGACGTTTATTCAATTGAATTGATTAATTGTTTAAACTTGTATATGAATTTTTAAATAACTATGCTAAGAGAAATTTATATAGTTTAAATGTGCTCTAAACACATAAATAGAAATAATTTGTTTTGTACTACTGCTCAGAGAAATAAAGTTATTGGTGAGAGAAATATTGATAATATAAGGATTATTCAGATTTTAATTTTATATAAGTATATTTTTTTATTTAGACCTGAAATGAAAGTTGTTTTACAAAGATTAATTTTTTAAAACTTTTACTTTATAGTACCATTTATTTAAATTTGTTTTTTTAAAAAATTCAATTTATTTATACAAATATTTTATTATACAATATTATCAAATTATATTTTAAATTTAAATTTTTATCTGCATTTAAATTTGAAATAATTATTTTTAAATAATCTTATTTAAAAATAATATACATATATATATATATATATATATATATTCACGAATATAAAAATATTTATGGATATTTTTTTGCCAGATAACGAGGCAGGTAGCAAATACATATTATTTTTGTCTAAGTTGTCATCTTTAATGGAATATAAGAAATTATGTTTTGAGGTCAAAAGTATAGCACTAAAAGGTAGTAAATGAATAGGGATGACAACGAGGCGGGGCGGACACGAGTTTCACTATCCCATCATCATCCCTAAGATAAAGACTCTCAAATTCAACGGGTATGAAAATTTTGTCTCTTCCTCATCCTCATCGTGTAACAGGTATATAGTCATATTCATGTTCATACCCGTATTTTTATTGTTTTAAATATGAATTCAATAATTTTTTACAAAAAATAATTATAATATCATTATGATTTAATATCAAATACAAAAAAAATAAATTGTAATTTCTTAAATCCTTAACGTGCATGTTGATTATCATCACTCAAAATAGTTATTTTTCTCTACTCCTCAATTTGATCCCTTTCTCTGAGACTCTGCCCCTAAAATATTTTCTTTTTCGATTTGTAGAAATAATTCAAAAAAGCAAGATTAACCCTTAAGAACAGAGGAGTAGAAAAAGGAGGAACATAAAAAGAGACGAAATTTACATGAAACTGAAGTTGATCGAGTAGAAATACCGTTCTTGCTCTCTAGATCTTGTGGACTTTGATTTTGAAAGAGATGATTGGAAATTGAGAGTTTCGAAGAGAGAAAATATAGAAATCAAAATTGATTAGTAAGATAATAGAGATAAGAAAGACTTTCCAGTTTTTTTAACTATTAATATTAATTAACAAATCTCTTTTTTCTAAACAAAATTATGATTTATTGGAAAAAGTTATTAACTCATTAAATATCATTTTTAGTACCAATAAAAAATTAATAGTGACTCATAATATTTAAATTAAATTTTATTTTCAAACATAATTTTACAATTAATTTAATAGAGGTATATTAGTAATTTCAAACAGGGACGGGTACGAGTACGGGGCGGGAATTCGGATGAGTATCGGGACGGGGCAGAGATGTACATAGACATCCCCATCCCCATACCTAATTTAAAAAAAATCGGGTATTACCCATACTAATTCCAATCAATGCAGGGATTCCCCGTCAAACTCGGATACCCACGGGAATGTTTCATTTGTCATCCCTAATTAATATCTTAAATGGATACTCACAGGTAATAGATACGAGTATTAATTAGTTGTTGATGGGATGGGTACAATTATCATGGTATCCGACCTGGAGATACCCGTTAATGATTATTAATAAATTATATTTAAATATTTTTTTTGAAATAAAGTGATTGAAACGAAGTTATTGATGAGAGAAATATTAATAATTTAAGAATTGTTTAGAGTTTAATTTTATTTATGTATAGTTTTTTATTTATATGCATAAAATTGGAGTTGTTTTGAAATGATTAATTTTTTAAAACTTATACTTTGTGGTCCAACTTATTTAAATTTATTTAAATTATATTCTAAAATAATTTTTTATTTAAATTTATATTTTAAATAGTTATTTTTATGAAATCTTATTTTAAAATAAAAATAAATAAGTTAAATTTTCTTAAAAAATATTCATGAGTATCCACGTATACTTGTGGGTATTTTTTTCGTGGATACTTGACAAGGAATGAAACGGATAATGGACATATATTTTTTGGATATAGTAGATTGGGAGTAGATACTACCTGTATTTGATCTGACGTGTTTTCATCCCTATTCTTTGTTATTGAGTATTGTAACACTTTGCATTTTGAGGTACAATTATTTAAATTAATAACTAAAATAAGAGTAAAATAATATAAAAAAATTGTGTTAATAGTTCGAGAATGGGGAACTACTTAATTAACCTGTAATATAAGAAATTGAGTGTTCGTGTTTCAGATTTAATGAATGTATGTATGTGTGTTATTGGACTTGTTAGGCTAGAAAAGGTAGTGTCATTAGCAATAGAAAGACTAACCACACATCTCTTTGTTGGTGTATGTTTAGTCCAAAGAGATAAAAGAGAGAGGGGTCTTGAGTTCTTCTTCCTGCACCTCCCTTGTTTTTTTTCTGCACCCCCAAAAATTCTAAAAATACCAAAATTGTTCTTGTAAAGAATGACTTTCTGATTGTACAATTCAAAAGTTACTTATATCAGAAAAATTTTGCTTTTTAAATTGTAAAATTTGGAAGTCAAATTTTTGAAAAATTACTTTTCGATTCTAGATTGTAGAATCTGAAAGTCAATTCTGAATTCAAAATAAACTTGACTTTTAGATTGTACAATTTAGAATATATTTTTAAAAAATTTAACTTTTAAATTCTATATTTCTAGAAACAATTTTGTTAAACAAATAACGTTTTTTGAATTGTATAATTTAAAAGTCGCTTTGCATCAAACTCTCTTATAAATTTTACAATCTAAAAATCATTATCAAATTACATAATATGGGAAATTATTAAAAAACGTTTTCGCAGAGGGAATGGAGAAAACGAAAACCAAAAGGAAGAAAAAGTAATAGGATGTAGATGTAGGGATAGAGCGAGGAGAATTGTTGAGGATTAATCTGATAATTTCAATTTTTTTAGATGTGTAAGAAGAAACAGTCGAGAGATTAATGAGAGTTAGACAAGTTGTTAAGTTATGGGCCCAAGGCATAACATGTTTTTGTGAAAGCTTCTCCTTCTTCTCTCTCCTTTCTTGAGAGTGCTACCACGGAGCATGGATTTGGGGAGAAATTTTTATTTTGTTTTTTCTTTTCTTTTCTCCAAAAAATATCGTCCTTCTCAAAGCTTCCCTTGGACATTTTCAGTTGTTTTCTTCTCTCTATCTCACGACCAACATAGGAAGCTGGAAGAAGCTATTGTTTCTCTTCTTTTCCTTTTTTTTTCTTTGCTTAAGGTTAGGGTTCTAGGGTTATTAGGATTAGAGTAGCATTGTTTGAAAGATGTTTATTCTTTTTCATTCTTCTATTTTAACTATTTTAAGAGGATTTTGTAATCTTTTATTTCCCTTGTCGGTTTCTAATGCTTTATTTTTGTACTATAATACTTTCTCTATTTCTAAATAAGACTCCTTTAAAGTTTTGTTACACATACCAATAAAAGAAGTAACTTTTACTATTTGTAATAAATTTTTAATATTTTTTCAGTAATACCCTTATCATTTAAAAGAGTGTGTATTCTTTTTCTTTTTGTAATAAAGAGTATTCAATTTATTATTTCTCCACTTAAAGAACAACTTTTTAATTCTCAACAATAGAGTATTTATACCTAAAACATTTTTTTCTCATCTCTATCAAAATAAATTTCCCTCTATAACTTTTAATCTTAAAATTTTCACCACCAGAAATTTTGATTTAAAAAATTTGAAGAATATTTTTGTTCTTGCAAAAAAATTGATATCACTCTTAGTTTCACTCTATATATTGCATCACTCTTCAACTTCAATTTAATTACTCTGTTAATATTATTTTTTGTGTTATCAAATGAGTCTTCAACTCTCTTTATAGTAGAATTGTCAACTCCTGTTTTCATTTTTTTGTGTAAGTATCAATTTCTCTTTTCACTTTCTTTATAATTTCACTCTAATTAGATTACTTAAAGTCTTATAAAAAATAATTCAATTGTTATTGATATTTTCAAAAGTAAAGGTATAACTGGTAAAAAATAATTAATGTAATCTTAAATTCTATAAAATCACTTTTCTAAAATTACTCTTATTTAGAACAGAGGGAGTGTATATTTTTACTATTTGCTGAGGCTTCATTGAGGAAGATGAGCTTCCTTTTTCATTTAGTAATCATGGTCATTGAACTGTTAATATTCCCTAATGTTACAACCCCAAGGTGCACTCTCCTTCACTCTTATAAAATTTCCATTTCAATGCAAGTTAATTAAGGTGTATCTTAAAGTAATTTAACTTAGTAAGAAATCATCGTTAAAGTGTAATTAAACTTAGTAATTAAAATGTATGCTAACAATAAAAAATAGAATTTATAGGAAATCATCATTAAAGTAATTTAACTTAGTAAAAAAAGTTAAAAAAATCTAAGATGGATTACTTTTTGAAAAAAAAAATTCTTAATATCTCATTTCTCTTAATTAATACTCCCTCTGTTTCAAATTATAAGGCGTACTTTGGAAGAAAATCTTGTTTCATAATATAAGGCGTTTTAGAATTCCAATAATTTTATTTCTTTTTTTTTTCTTATATACCCCTATTAATCAGATCATTATTTGTATTAACATTAAATAGTAGAAAGAGAAATTAAATATCAGGAACTAAGAATTAATTCTCTTTTATTAGTCGGACTCTTCATCTTTTACTATCATCTACTACTATTATGTTTTAATTTTTTATTAAAGTTGCAGTAGCAACTCATTTTAATTCCCTATTTCTATTTAAAATTTGGTGGGAATTAAAAATTTTGATTGAAATTTTGAAAATAAAATTTAAGCATAGTCATTTACAATTTAGTAGGAATTAAAAATTTTGATTGAAATTTTGAAATAAAATTTAAGTATAGTCATTTACAATTTGGTGGGAATTAAAAATTTTGATTAAATTTTATTTAAAATAATTAGTAGTTCTGATTTTAAATTATTTAGAAATGATTCTAAAATGATTTCAAAACTGTTGAAATTCTAATCTCAATCAATTTACAATTTTATTAAAAAATTAATTTATTTATAAATACTTCTAGTTAAATTTCAATTAATTCATTTAATACTCCCTCCGTTTCAAATTATAAGGCCTACTTGACAAATTCTCACATACCAAGGAAAGTAATTAATTTGTTTATTTTTTTATAAATCTTCCATCTTTACCTTTATTAATTACTATTAACTAAATTAATTGAAATTGAATCAGAAGTTTTATAAAATGAATTAACTTTTTAATAAAACTGTACATTAATTGAGATTGGAATTTCAAAAGTTTTGAATTTATTTTAGAATTATTTTTAAATAATTTAAAATCAAAACTATTAATTTTTTAATTAAAATTTTTAATACCCACCAATCTGCAAATGATTATACTAAAATTTCAATCAAAATAAATCTTTAATTCCCACCAAATTGTAAAAGACTATGCTCAAAATTTATTTTAAAATTTTACTCAAAATTTTCAATTCCCACCAAAATGTAAATAGAAATATTCAGATAATGAAGATGAATCTAATTCATTTAAATGGGAACAAAACACTGTTGATAGTCATTAGATGGAAGAGGAAAGAAATGTTGAATTAGATGGAAGAGGAAAGAAATGTTGAATTAGATAATATTACACTTTCTGGAGGTATTAAATTTTTAAATTATGTTACTTTTTTTAATTGTTTTAATATTTAGATATGATATTTGATTACTTACCTTGAAAGATAAAAAGTCTATTGAATCAAGAAAGGTGAACCTGAAAAGTTAAATTAGTACTCCTGAAGATGAAGTTAGATATTAATAGATGATAATGAAATATGAAGAGTCAGATTAATAAAATATAATTAATTTTTAGTTTCTGATTTTAATTTCTCTTTCTACTATTTAATATAATACAGATAGTCATGTTATTAATAGGGGTATATAAGGAAAAAAAGAGAAAAAAGTTATTGAAATTCTAAAATGCCTTATATTATGAAATAACTTTTCTCTCCAAAATATGCCTTATAATTTGAAACGGAGGGAGTAGTAATTAATAAGGATAAAAATGGAAAATTTATAAAAAGTTGAACAAATTAATTATTTTTATTGGTATGTGAGAATTTCTCAAGTACGCCTTATAATTTGAAACGGATGGAGTAATTAATATGTATTTAATAATTATTTTATGTAAAAAAATATTATAAAATTTTTATAAAAAATCACAGACAAAATTTTATCTTTACAAAAAAAGTTATTTTATTTTATAATATATTTTAATTTTAATTAAACATAATTATAATTATAATAAAACTATAATTACATATATTTATATATACTTTTATAAATTGATATTATTTAAAATAATTAAATAAAAAATTTAATATAATTTATTTTGATTATGTAATTTTTTTATTATTATATAAATTTTGTATTCATTATTTATATTTATATATTATCTATAATAAATATTTTTTTAATTTATTAAAAAGTATGATATGAATTGTAAAAAAATAAAAATGCTTATAAATAATTTTTATTAAAACAAAACTTATAAAAATATAATACAAATGAGTTATAACTAATATGAAATAATAAGATCCATTTAAAATTGAAAAAATTGTTATAAACAACATTGATTGATTGTAGAGAGTGTGGTGAACCTGGATTGCAATGTAGGGTATCCCAATCAAAGAAATTAATTTTTCTTTCTTGGAAGTTAGATTCTATATCACTCTTGGAGAATATGAAGCCCAATGACCAATATATAGTATAAACAGTCAAAAAATGAATTTTTCTTTCTTCTCCGGGGTGTTAATATACAGAATATGAGCAGAGACATTTAATCAACCTAGAATTAACCACTAATGATCTAAGATTACAACTTAAACAATCTAAATACATAGCTAACCATAAGGGCTAGTTAGGAATGAGGTCACTCCATAGTCCCAAACAAGTAAAGATCCATAATTAACAATACAAATAGGTGTTATTTCCAAGATATGGACTATTAATTATACGTTTCCTACTGCATTTATTTTCTAAGTTGACTTTAATGTCCAAGTACTTTTGGAGACACCCTACAAATCTCATACCTTAATACTAATAAAAGACATTTCAAAAATTCCAAAAAAAAAAAACTTAAAATTAAGGTACTTTGAAATTTTGTGAAGTTTATAATTTCATGATATTCCTATATGTATTACTTTAAATGAAAAGTGACAATTAATTTGAAAATATAGTAAAAGAATAACAATAATATTTTATTATGACTAAAGGGTAGTGAGCTTGTAAATGAAGAAAAAATTTGAATGTAAAAGATTGAATATTGAATTTGTTAGCATGAAGGATGGGTTAGTGTTTGGCTAAAGTGAGACATAACAATTAATGTTAACATTCAAATGAAATCTATCATTTACAAAACTTGAATGATATTTAAAAGCAGAAAATGTTAGTAAAGCTAAAAAATGTACAAGATGTGAAGCTGAAATAGCAGCCAAAACAAGCACTCCGGGCGGTGCCCAAAGCTTGAATCTAGGGATATACACTCACTTTAAACTGAACCGAGCCGTCACGGCGGGGCTAGGCTAAGGTGCAAGTCCAAGCCGAAGCCGTCATCAAAACTGGGCCCCACCTCCCCTGCAGAGAGTTTACTCAGAGATGGCCCATCAACCCTCCCATAGTGGGCCCGGGCCTGTACTTGAGAGCCCATCGTGGAAAATGCAGACGACGAATCCCCTACTCCGCCAACATAGGGCAACACACCTGCACCTGCACCTGCGGATCTCGCACCCGTTACTATGCTACCGTTACAGTTACTGATAACGCTGTTCGCCGAGGGGAACACGCATCCGTGTGAAACCGACACGTGGAAGGGAGGAGGCGCAGCACGGGGTGGCATGTACACCCACGACGGCGAGGACGCCGGCACCACCACTGCTCCCGGAGTTGCCAGCAGGTGTGGCGGCGGCGCGAAGGCTGAGATGATCGGATTCCGAACGAAAGAAACGGCGGCATTTCGCGTGGCTTGTAACTGCGCGCGCTTCATCTGTTGCCGCTCTTTCTTATGCGCGTTTTGGTGTCCACCGAGAGCTTGCGAGTTCGCGAACTCGCGGCAACAGTACTGACACTCGTATTTCCGATCGCCGGAGGAGTTCGGAAACCCGGAGGCGCTCCCGGAGTCCGGTGACGTAGGCTTGGCGGTTGAATCCGACGCGTCTTCCAGAACGGCAGTTGTTTCAGCTTCGTCGTCCTCCGTGAGATCTTCGTGGACCACGCTGAAGCCGAAGAGTTTTAAGCATGCGGGGGAATTAGGGTTTATTCTTCCGGTGTGACCCTTGATTTGATCCTCCATGGGTTTGATTTGTGTAGAAGATGGGGTAGTGGAAATGCGAGACAACGGAGTAGAAGAAATAAAGTGGTGTTTGTGTGTTTGATTTTAAGGTGTTTGTTGCATGTCTTGTGGGTCTATTTATACATGGAATTTTTTTTAAGTAAAAGAAATTAACACTATATTTAAGAATAAAATAATGTGGTAAGTTAAGAATGATAGTGTATTTAATCCATGTGAAAGAGTAACAATATACTTGTTATAATCAAATTTTTAACTCCTAGATATCGTATATTAGATATAGTATATTTACTATTCACTCAGGAATTAGAACCATATGCATCTCTTATAAAAGTATAAATTAAGTAAATTATTTGAAACTAGCAAAATATTAGTCACTTGTTTGCTGCCGTATCTTAATGGATTTATCTATACATGATATTTGGAAAAATAATATGTAGAAAGAGGAAGTTAGAAAAAAACCTAGTTTTAACTAACATGAGATTATTGGGTAATATGAAAAAAACCCTCGGGTCCAGAAAGAGGAAGTTAGAAAGAGAAGAGAGGGTGTTTTTCGGACATCCCAATGAAATGAGGAGGAGAAGGTGTGTGAAATATGGAACACGAGCCAAGAACAAGCTTCAGACAATTACAGAAATGAAAAGAATGCAGCCGAATTAATGAAATTAGGCTCTTGGCTTTATTATTCGATAAAGTATATGATATATTGGTATGAGGTATTGTTAATTATAATATTGAAATAAAAAGAAGAGGAGGTTTGGGAATGTGATGCATGTGATGGGAGCATGGGAGGGGTTTGAAAGTCCTATAATACAAAATGATTGGGTTGGATCATAGCCTTATAACATTCTTTTTTCTGCTTCACACGGTTCCTCCTCATATACGTACAAGCTACTAATTAATTATGCATTTTCTATCATGCAAGTAGCTGCTTCCAAGAGAAACTCTCAGTTTCAACCAATAATTAACTAGGTTTGATGGGTTTTGTATTGCAGCATCAGTGACATTGAATCAGCGGACTAATTAATTAATTCTAATTTTTATAGTCAAATGGACCCATATGATCTTGTTTAACATACCAATCCATGTTAATTAATTCATGTCCAACCAACAACTACAAAGTAAGAGACTTGGATGCTCCCTTAATGCAATTAGGTCAGAAAAGTATACATGGATGTTTCTCTAACACTTGTGTCCTCTTCTCTTTTTATGTCTTTCAACTTCCTACAACTTGCCCAATCACAAGCTTAGCCCCTTCTTTCATCAACTACTAAACATTTGCTAATGGAATAATCTAACTCAACTCCACCCATAAGTGTTTGACCCACTTCGTCTTTGTAATGCTCATGCTACACTATATATATATATATATATTATCTAGCACACAAAATTTAGTTATATAAGACATATTTAAGTCCTTGTTTCTCGTGCTATTCATGTTTCTTTGGTTGAATTAACTATTAAAAACCCAACACTATGTGACCAAACAAAATGTGTCACATAATATTCAAAAAGCTGGTTAAAAAATTTGATCAAATATAAAGTTGTTTGAAAATTGTTCAATATATCTTGAAATTTTGATTAGGTGTTATTAAATAATAAAGTATAGATTATAAAGGTTGATATTATATAGAATATTAAGTTAATATCATATTTCACAAATATTATATATATATTTTTTGTGTTACAATGAATTATTTTGCTTTTAACATACTAAAAAAAATCTTGAAAAGCTAATGTCTAACATCAACAATTTCTTAGAAGACATCTTAAAGTTGATATGTGTTAGTAATTATCTCGACATGTGTTTTGTTAATTTTGGAAATGACTATCTACCATGTACGATCCATTACTTTAGTCCAGTTTAGTAAAAAATATTTTAACCAAAGTCTAATAAGTCATGTCAGCCATAAGATGTTGCTTAAAGAAAAGATAAGTTTTTAATGTTGCATGCAACATATTTAATGCATCTTTACGTTTGTGCATGGACATACACAAACTTGAAGATGGTTATCTGAGTTAAAGCTTTTCAACATATAGAAAAATATTTGCAATTCCTCTTTCCTAATTCTAGTTGAACGAACAAGATTTAGAGTTGTCGAAACACTATTAATGCTTACACTCAAAATCTTAAGTTAAATTTTTATGTATCCTAAAACTTCCTTAGAACATTGCTCAAAATATTAAGTTAAACTTTTATGTACTATAAAATTTCCTTAGTACATCACTTGTGTTCATAACAAGCTTGAAGAGAATTTAACCTTGTATTTATCATAAGACATTAACTCTCTTTTTAGTGAGCGATCTCCTGAACTTTTAGATGACATACTGAGTTAAAGCTTTTCAACAGACAAAACAAGATTTGCAACTCCTTTTTCATGAGTTTTCAAGTTGAAGAAAGGTTACGAACAATTTAGAGTTGTCGAAACACTACTAATGCTTACACTTAAAATCATAAATTAAACTTTTATGTACCTTAAAGTTTCCTTAGAATATCATTTGTGTTCATAACAACCTAGAAGAGAATTTTAACCTTTTAGATGAGATCTTTTTTTAAAAATTTGTATTTTAACCAGAAGTGGTTGTATTGCAAAGAATACTTGTGTTCTAGTCATAAGTGGCTATGCATTCCAAACAATACTCATATTTTTAGCTATGAATGATTGAATATTCAAATAATACATGGATTGTTTAGTTAAGAGTGCTTGGGTTCCAAAATATACTTGTTTGTATCTTTGCAATATTAGTATGCTTTCAAAACTTGACTAGTTGGTCAAGAAATGAACATAATTACATTTACAAATGAACCAACATAAAAGAATTCAACATAAATATTTCTTACTTTTAACTAAGTTGCATTGCATGTTATAAAACTTGAACTAATTAAGGAAGGAGAGATTTTAAAAACAAAGTCTTTGAAAAGGTTATTGATAAATCATCTCTCAAGCTAAAACTTGTGTTTGTCTAAGTATTGATGCATCATTACAAAAAATGTAAAAAAAATTCATTACAAAATTTAACTCTCCCGTCTTATGTAGTCTACCTGATTTGATAGTTGGTATTAGAACTTGACTTCTAAATGGTTAAGTGCCCCACAATGAGAAAAAAAAAAGATTCAAGAAATGGTAGGCATGAAACAACAACTGATAGGAGAAGGAATATCTCTCATAAATTCTCCAACCTTTCTAGGACAAATTTTTTCTTATTAGAAATATCGTATGGAGATGTACATGAAGTTAAAACATTATCAATTGTGGAAAATCATCACCAAAAGGAGATATTGCCATTAATACTCTTGAGGAAGAGTGAGATCAATTAGAGTTTGACTCAGTGCAATAACAAAATAAGGTACACCCTAATTTGTTCACTTTCTAAAAACAAATATAATAAAGTTTTCATATTGAAATAAACTAAGGAGATCAAAGATCAACCATGAAGGTAATAATGATGTTCAATTGAGAAAAGTTGTCACCCTCACTTGGTAATACGAATTGTTTACCATGAAAGATGGTTAAATAATGGACAACATGTTTAGAAGCATGCAAATCCCTCTCACGAGGATTGAAGTCCTAAGTCAAGTGAGTTGAACTATAAAGTAGAAATGAGATAACTCTAAACAAGATTACTCTATATTAAATTTGGAAAATGATATTTATATTATATTCAAGAAAGATGAAAAATAAGTGATTAATCATAGAGTTAATTGTCACATATTATCTTGATAAGATCAAAATTTTGATTCTTATATCTCAAAATTTCATACAACTTTTAGAAAAGAGAAAATTAAATCTTAATTTATATATCTTCCTTCCTCATTACATATGTTCAGGATTTATTAATCAAATTTACATCTCAATCATAAAAATACTATCTAAGTTAAGAGTTAATTCCTACTAAATAGTTTTAAATGTCTATTCGTTGGGTTTTATTTTTAATTCCCACCATAAACATCATTATTCTTCATAAATAAAAAGTTATGAAAATTAAAGTTTTAAATCCTAAATAAAAAAAATTATAAATAAAAATAAAAATAGTTTATATTTTATAAATAAAATAGAAGATATAAGTATTACTTTATTAAAAACATAAAAGGAGGTAGTATTATTTATTCTAAACATAAAGGAGATTAATGTTTATTTGAGAGTAATAGAGTTACTGTAATTATATCAAAATCATAAGATAAATAATTGCTTATTTTAAATCTAAAACTACAATATATATATATATAAAAGATAAATTTAATTTTGTCTAAATCTATATAACCACGTGATTGTTATTATATTAAACGAATAATTTTTAAAATATTTTTATATGGAAAACGTATTTTATCCTCTATGAGCTAAAATAATTAAGAGTATTTAGTAAAAAAATCAATTTAAGTGATAATTGAAAACAAGTCTTACAAAGAATAACAAAATAAATTTAAAATAATCTTATAATTAAAATGTAAAGAGTATAAACTTAAGATAAAATTATTATTATGATGATGAAGAAGTAAATGAACCATTTTTTTTAATTTTTATTAGGTTTTTTAATTCTAATTTCTGTTGAACTTTTATATTATACTTTCGCTATTATTTGTTTTAATGTAGTTTTAATTTTAATAAATTAATTTGATATTTTCTGTTAAATTGGTATGAACGTTGAAAAAATGTAATAACACATGACAAAATAAATACTCATATGCACATGATGTGTGTCATAATATTTTTTTCTTTCTCTTTTCTTTCTCATTTTTTTTACACATTATGTACATATATATGTCATGACATTTTTTTTTAACATAATTAACATCAATTTAATAAAAATACTATATATTTTCTTTTAACCGGTGAATTAACTAACTTAGTCTTATAAATAAAAATGAAAGATTAGTTTAATAAGAAAAAAGTGGGCTGGTTTTCAAACTCCAACTGCTAACGCACCATGGTACTAAAATTTGAGAAAGCAATCAAATTGCATGCTCCAAAATTAGGATATGAACTTCCACCTTATCTCACTTGCTTTGTCAATTTATTTTCTACTCTTAGGTTCTCTTGCCTTGATCTATCTCTCTCTACAAATGTCAAAGCTTCCCACCAAGAGAGAGAACTTTTATAGTGTATGATTGCATACAAGAAGACCCTAAACTAGGATATAACACTCTAATCTAACACCGTGAGTCCCACTATTCACTACACATGGCCCACGTGTCAACATCACATTCACCCTTCGTATCTCGTTTTAGATACGCATGTTTCACATTACTCCAACCTCTTCCTCTCTCATGCCACGGCTTCCCATTATGGCAATTTCGTGAATAAAACACGAGAACACTAGTATAGGTGTCCTAATGTAAGTCCAAAGGAACTATAAAATGTAATTAATGTAGAATGTATATTTTTTATGAGTTCTGACTTTAATTGATATAAAAAGTGGTGTTCTTTTATACACCTATTTCGTTTAAGTTGTTTTTCCTTATAAATATTCTTTTTTACAAATAAGACAATAGTACCAAATATATATTTTATAAAGTTTTATCATTAAATGAATTTCAAAGTTCCATAAAAAACAAATGAATTTATCAAAGTTAGATTAATATTAAATTTTAAAATATAACATTTTAATTTCGTAAATTCTATAAATAAAACATTTTAATTAATAATTTCTAATGCACAATAAATATTAAAACCGAGTTAATTCAAAACTGTAAAATATGTTACTACTTGTTTTTGAGAATTATTAATATTGACGTAAGCTGTGGTCTACATGTATAACATATAGTCTTATCTAAAGTTTTCTTATTACTTATTACACTATTAAATCAATTTTAATTTTTAATTATTTAAAAACTAATCAAAATAATTGTAATAGATTTGATGAAAAGCTAAATGCCCTAGAATAAATTTTATGAAGGTTATGTGATGAGATATGAATTTATCACCTTTTGTAGAAGGAAAAGCGATTAGTAATTTATATTTATTTTGCAAAGAATTAAAAAATTAATAATTTTTAATTAAATTACATCTTTGTATTACAACTTTCAAGTCTCAACATTTCGTGTAATCACATAACAATTCGTAATGAAAGTCTCCTTAAATTTAAAATCCATACAATTCAACCAAGTCTTTTTTATTTCTAAAATTTTTCCACGTATACACATTTATAGTAAACAAACAAACAAATCATCATATTGTTAACAACATTCCAAGTAAATAACAAAATAAAATATATCATATAATTTAAATGATTCTAAATTTATAATAAAATTAAATACTTTAACTAAACTTAATGTATATTATATTATATTATATTCCTAAATTTTACTAAATTCTATCATGTTGGATAAAACAAATTTTGCTCAATTAATCATAATTAAATAATTATAGCATATACTAAAGTTAACACATGTTAAATTATTTATATAAATTTTACTAACTTTTACCTATCTTATGTTGGACCAATAAATATTAGCTCTATTAATAATAATAATAATTAATTAAAATTTGACACTACTACTTAATATCTAACATACGTAATTATATATATATATAATTTAAAAGATTCTAACTTTTAAAGTTTAGTCATGATAAAGGAGAGAGTTGAAAATGAGAGAAGACTGAAATAGAACGTATATAATAGAAGAGAAGACTTTTCATGACCCCTAACCATAAACAAGAAAGGGGAGGATGTGAGGGAGGTCACGATGGAGACATCCATAAATGTGGGAGAATGTAAACATAGTTGTGACATGTGCAAAGAAGAGTGAGGGAGACCTAGTGGGTGGGAGGAAATTGGTATCACAACAATAAGGACATAACAATAATTGAGAGACAACAATAAAACACATTCAAATATCATATCATCACATACTATGTTGATTATAAGTCTAACTTATATAGTATCCGCATACAATATCAATTATTAGGAGAATCAATGTAGTATGTAGATATTACTACATTGATTGGACTAACAACTGATGTAGCATCATTCCTACATTGATTGTTAGTTCAACTAATATGGTATTTATACACTTTATCCCTCTAATAACTTATTTAATATGCTTATGTAACATATATCGGATTAGAAGCTAATGTAATATGTAGTCTTTTATTTACAAAAGTATCACACAACTTTTTGTTATGTTGTTTGTTTGAGAATTAATATTATTTATGCATTGTAGCATAATATATTTATATTAATGAATGTTGATGATAATCCACAATTATATAAGTTCAAATATTGACACAAAGGAAGTGATGAAGATTTGAGATCAAAGAATATTACTTAAAGTTTAAGAAATGAATTATAAAATATGTTTATATTCTCTAAAACAATTATAAGTTAACAGGCACAAAATTTTCAAATAATTCATTTGAACTCTTGATTATTTTATCAATAAATCTAAAGATACACATGATCACTGAGAATCGTATAGGTAACTTGACCATACTAATTAAGGCTCCATCGAACAAACAAAAAGAATAAAGAGAATTGAATTAACTGAAGAAGTGTCAAATTTTCATCCGCCATTAATAATGAATACCTGCAATAGAATCACAATTAAGTAAATTAAATAAATTTTAACTTCACAAAACCCTAATCCAATTCAAGTGGATACTATAATTGAATACAAAACAAAGACAATATAAGTCCTTTTTGTTCTATTGTGAAGAAATGATTCCTTGAGAATTCCTTATTTATTTTGCTTGATAGTCCATAAATACATGAGACTTTTCTATTCTTTAAGGATTATCCTTAAAAGGTCTTAGATAAGACTCCACTATGTCAATAAGTGAATATGAACTAAAAGTAAATAAAAATAATTATTATTCAAC
Source organism: Lablab purpureus (assembly GCA_030347555.1). NCBI lineage: Eukaryota > Viridiplantae > Streptophyta > Magnoliopsida > Fabales > Fabaceae > Lablab > Lablab purpureus. Next base: position 22,102,478 of record CM059255.1, on the reverse strand, counting down.
AAAAACATATTACTTTCCAACACAATTTGACTTTAGTTAGCTAAATATGATTAAAACATTTGAAATAGACCAAAAAAACTTTGAATAAGGAATTTTTTAAGGAAGAAAACAATGAAAAACGAAAATGGCTTTTTGAGATATTTTTACATGAAGAAATAAGAAATTATGTAGGCAAATACTATGAATTATTAAAATTAATGCAAAAAAAAACTTATTTTACTTTACTTAATTTGAGTAAAGTGATGACATATATTTTGTACACACATTTATAGTTTTATTGTACATGCAAAACAATTTTAAGATGCATGTAATCTTTAGATTGTCTAATGCATGTTATAGAAAGTTATGCATCTATTCAAAAGCTCTCAATTATATATTCATTCAAAGGTCTTTTGCGCAAACATATATGTTCACTTGTTTTAGGACAAAGATTTGTACCTAAGATACACTAAACAGGGGTCTATGACTCATTTTATTGATAGGTACCTATTCTAACCTAAGTTATTCTATTCTAATATAAAAAAACCGCTTTAACCTAGGTCTCTTTTTAAGTTATTTTTGTTGAATAAGAAGCCTTTTTCTATTTTTTCATATTTATATTCTTTGACTTGTCTTTTTGAAATTTTTTCTCTAAGTTCTTCTTTATTTAAAAGACTATGTTTTTTATGATCACTTGATGGTTTCTTGACACTATCTTGTACTTATCTCATTTTCTATTATTTTAATTATGTTTTACCCTTTGAACATATATTGTGATTCTATTTTGAGTAGTCTTATTAATGGTGGATTATGTGGCTATTTGATTTTTCCTCGCATAATTTAGTTGCTTCCATTTTTTTCTTTTCCTTTGTTAAATATTATTTTAATTAGTTTAGATATCTTAGGACTTATGTTTTATTATTGGTTGGGACTACCAAACTTAGTAACAATTTTATGATCTCAAACTATGGTTTACTATAGACCAACAACCATAGAGACTCCTCACTACTAAGCATCTGGAACTAAATTAAAGTCTATCTACTTTAAGAATCCTCTAAAAATGTAACTAAGACAAGGCTAAGAGGCAATAAAATTCATAGACATAATCTTTCCAATAAAAATTATCTTTGGTTTTGATATTCGATTGACACTTGTGAATAATTTGAGAGAGTATAATTTAAATGGATTGTGAATGACATAAAATCATGATATTGAAAGTATTTTTAAATCTTAAATACATATTTTAGAATGATTTAAAATAAAAGAAATAATATAACTTAGAAGAAAGTAAGTTATTAAAGACAATACATTTAAAGCAACAAACAAGTTATAAAGAGAATAATTTAAAAAGAGAATGATTGTTAGAGTAAAATCCAATAGACCCTTGTTTATTTTTTATTAAGTGTTTCTACAACAATGTATAAATCATGAACTTTGCTAAGTAACATATCTTGTTAGGCACAAGTGCTTCTTTTATCTAGAAAAGGCAACAACACTTTATTGTCTTATTCTTCGTCAAATAATTGAATATTTAGACATATAATAAGAACACACACTCTTAAGCTAATATAGTACTATGCAAAATATATTATACTTATCCTATGTTGTTGTAGAGAATGTTTCTTCACACATCTTTTAAGAGGATCTTCCAAATTTCTTATTTCAACTATATTCTTTTACTTTAGATTCAATTGTATCTCAAAGTTTATTTTCTTTTTATTCTGAAGTGTTTTTGGAATGAATGACTTGTTTTTCTAATTTCCAAACTTTTCTTTTAGTAAGTCTATCTGAAATTTTTTCCATAAAAGTATCGCTATATTAGAATAGAAGAATTTGAAAAATAAGTAATTTTGTGGTATTGAAAAATATATTGTAATATATAAATACAAACTAAAATTTTTAAGTGAGAATAAATAATAATAATTTTAAAATTATTACTCTAAAACTTTTATAATATTTAATTATTTTTTAAAGAAATATTGATTTAGTTAGTTTTAGACTAACTCTCCGAGTCAAGAAGATAATAAATACATGATTTCTTAAAATTGATATATCATAATTTTATATTATTCAACCCGATAATAAAAGTATAATTATTAAAAGAATAAAGTTTATACAAAGTCACTATATATTAATTTGGAAATTTAAAATTTAAAATAATATATAATTGTTAGATTTTTTTTAATCTATTTCGTATATTTTTGTGCTCCCAACGTGTGCTTAGAATTATAAATTAATAAAATTTGTGTGTAAAGAATAACGAAGATAAAATTAGATTAGTGTAATTTTTATTGAATGTCACATTCATACTTTATGTTAAATTATAATTTTATATTATCGTGATTATTTACAATTTTTTTATTAAAATTGGACAATTATAATAGAATGATATAATAATTGGTTATTTAGTATACTTTTAAAAATAAAATGTATAATATGAGATAAAAAGTAAATGGATTTAATTTGATGGTATATTTGTATAGATATAAATAGATGTTGCGTAGTTGGGGTATTTGATATGAGATTTAAGTGTTATGAGATAGAGAATTGAATCTAGTATAAAGTTCAGGTGTGGTGTGTTTATTATTAAACTGAGGGTTTGGGTCCCCACCATTACGTGTTTACGATGATGAATCATTGTTAAGGATGTTTGCGTGATTGACGTCGAAATATATATTTCTATATTGCTTTTCTTTCTTCCGAGAGATCTGTGCGAATCTTACTAACTTCCAGCGTGAAAGTGAGAGTGAGTGCTTTTTGGGCTTCTAATCTCCCACTTAAAAACCACAATAATCCTAATCATAATGCCTTATACAAATATTTATTTAAACAAAAAAAAATCTCATATAATATGGTCCCACCTTATTTTCTCTTTCTCATCTTCTTTTTTCAACAACGAATAAATCTATAATATATAAAAATATTTATATAAATATAACAGGATAATTTGAAATCGATCTGAAAAAAGCCTACTGAGTTAAAATATAAAGAGTATATTTATAAATAACAAGAAAAAAAATAATTTAAAAGTCATGTTATGATTTTTGCAATTGAGATCCTTAGTTTTCTCACATGCGTTATGTGTATAAAGCACTCCATGTTAGTCAAATTTTCCCATGTCAGGAAAAAGATCTTAGTAAATCCCCGTAGTGTGGATCATCTTTGCAGTGAAAAGCTTATATTCTTTATCCACCATTAGACATGATTAATCATTATTAGCATAATCTCTAAATGGCCAATCTATTCAATTAATTAAAGTAGCTACCATTGTGGTTATATATATATATATATATATATATATATATAGTATGACATGTGTAAATGAAAGGTCAACTTATTTAATCATGACAACCAACCGTTAAAATGTATGTTATTTTAGGGCTCTTTTGTGATATTTAGTAAATTAAAGTTTTGGACCAAAAACTTTGATCTCTTTCATCTTTGTAAAATTCCATCTAAAGAGCATGATGCATGAAGGAAAGGTACAAAGGTTATTTTATTAATCCTTTCGGGCGGGACCCGATCATCATCATACAATACTACAAGAACATGGGGTCACCTGAAGCACTGTACTATACTAATACTAATAATACTAATAATATAATAATAATAATACATTTAGATTTATGACTCACATTTGGATCCCCATTAATAAGTTTAGAAAAGAAAAAAAAAAAAGGGTTAATGAAGTGCTAAACCTAACAACCTTTTTGCTTTTATTACGTGGATCCAATGATTTTGCTCTTTCAGTCTTTCTTACTAGTCATGGCCACTTGAAAAGGCTAGAAAAACCGGTCCTGGCTCACTTTACTCCCCTCACCGAGTACTGCTAGTTCGCTAAGAACAAAACATCTACATTTAAAATTAGGGGTTCACAACCAAATTCATTTGTTGTTTGATGGATTTCTCTCCACTTATATACACTAGATTGACTTCATTTCTAATTGATGTGAAATTTTCAACATAACTCCTCACGTCGAGGACTGGACATTTCGAGCGTGGACTATAGATTTATGGATGGTCCAATAGTGATCCAATAGCGAGTGGCCCAACAATCTTACTAGAATGGACTTATATGGCTCTGATACCATATTAAGAAGTGGACTTTAAGTCTAACTAAACCCCACAAAACCGGTTTATATAGTGAAGTTTGCACGTTATATATATTTATGTATAAATTTTTTGGAAGATTAGTCTGAGATATAACTTGATTTTAATGTGTTCTTTTTATAATTTTGCTTAATTTTAAATTTTATTTCTGTAAATACTGGTAGAATTGCTAAGAGATGAATTGATTGTAATTTTTTATAGAGATTTAGCATCTTTATAAAAAAAATAACCAAATTTATCTAAAATAGTAACTGAAAATAAATTAAAAAAAATTAAAATAATTAGATCAATTTAAATATTTTTTTCTTACAATTTAGTTAGGTTTATTTGGTTAGGTTTAAACATTTCAAAAGTAATGGGTAAATTTTTTTTATGTTGTATTTATACGTATTTTTAACTAAAATTCCAACTAAAGCAGCGAAAAACTTGTCAACTTAAAGGGCTCACGTAAAGGGGGTCTATAATTGTTGTTGGGACAAGTGGTGGCCAAGCAAACTCTTGTACCATTTTTTGGCGTGTTACTTGTCTTCTATAAATGGCCTTTTAAAATACGTTCATAAATGCTCCACTTCTCTTTAATTTCTTTGGTTAGGTTGTTTGACAATGGGAATTAATTTCAAGGTCTTATTCAGACCATCTGTTGCAAACAATAACATTAATTCACACTCCAAACTATATATACTTTACAACAACTGATTCATACATCCACCTAAATTTATGACCTTGTCTTCATTTGAATTACAAATTTAAATTGGCACTAGTTGGTGGGGTCTAGTGAGAAAATAGGGTTTTGAGTCACCCACAATCATAGTATGTGGTTTCTTTGGGGTTATAAATATAGATATAAAATAGCAATTGATCACTATATATTAAGTTAAACACTTCTTCTTCCTGGCCAGAGGAGAAAATGTTGAGTTCATGTCTAACCATTTTCAAACTTTGCTTAGTAGCATATCCCACTTTTCCTTTCTTCCCACCCACCCTCCTTTCTTTTCTACACCTTTTCACTTCAGAATTTCAACCTGTTAAGTTTTAATCAATAGATGCTGTTTGTCCCAACTGCTTTTGTGTATATTTTCTCCACTGATGCAGGGTGGTAACACATGGGAAGATACATCTGATTGGTTCTGCACTGTTTGAACAAACATAAGCAGGTCCCACCCACTTTGGGACCACATGTGCAAGATTTATAGCACTAGCCCCCACATATGAACCCTTAACTCTTAGTCTTAAATATAAGTTTGATTGGTGAGAGAATTCTCCAATCACACTTTACAAGTCTTGTTCATTCATAAACAACTGTCTTCTTGAATGGTAATTTTTTTTTTCTTTTCTGTTTTCTGAACTTGCTCTAATGCTTTACACCATCGATTTGAGAAGGGAAAAAAAATCACTTTTGGAGAGCATTTATCATGGTTTCTTTTGTTGTTGATTGAAGTGATGCTGGTATGATCATTTAAGATCGCCCAAATCGTGATTATGGCCCACCAAGCTGTGCTTATCAAGGAGAATTAACCAATTAGACAATAAATCACAATATTTAACCAGTGATTATCAAGAGACATGATCCTATCATGTTAGAACCCACATTGCATTTCTAATCATCTTTATTTCTTTTCGCAACCATTACTTTGGAAGCATCCAAAAAGAATGAAAAGATAAATCCCAATGTGACTTAATTTTCAAGTTGGAAATCCTCTCTTTGGATATATTCAAAGCACTTTTCAAGCACTAACCCCAAACAATGTGGGTATGACTCAATTAGCCCCTCCATGCACTCCAAGTGACACCACCTACTTCATTTTAAATTGCAACTCCTCCTATTTAAAAATCTAAATCAATGGGTGGAGTTAGCTTTATGTCATGTGATCCCTCTCTTGCATTATACTATTCATAATTAGTAATATGTGATCAACATGGAGCTATGCCTAGATTGTAGTCAAGAATGTCCACATTTATGAGAGAGAGAGAGAGAGAAAAAAAATATGAATTATAAATCCCTTAAGCACTTTAAGAGTATAAAATACACAATTGGAAACTCCCGTGAATTGAGTTGTAGAGAAGGGAGAGGGAGCTTGGTCAATTAATAAGACAAAAGACAAGTGCGTGGTTTGCTCATAAAGTTAGGGACATGTAGACGGCTATGCAAATGCTATATGGCACCCACATAACATATTTCCCAAACTCATCCATATACTAGGGAAACATCTGCACATGACAAGACATATATATATATATATATATATATATATAACCTTCATAAAACAAAAGACCAAGTACTATGACTAATTTTATCGGTCTTTTTCTATCAAGATTTTTTAAGAGAAAAAAATGAAAAACAATGAAATTATGAAATTAACATTTTTATAGATTAAAATAAATTTATACATATATTAAAAAATTAGAAAAAATTTGCAAAGCAATTTCTATATAAAATCTTATCCATAAACCACTTTTAATTTATGAAAAAACTCAAACAAAAAAAATGTCAATTTTATATTGAAAATAAGAAATAATTTTCTCGTATAAGACGTATTTTTAGTTTTCGTTTTCTGTAATTATGTTGTTAAACGTTGGTGTATGTATCATTATATGGAAAATATTAGTGGCATGCTAATTTTTTCCATATAGCAATTAGATCGAATATAGACAAAACTTTAATTCATAATTTTAATTAATATAAATAAATATTAGTTTTTATCTAAATTCTGATAACATAACTAGGGGTGACAAAGTGGGTTGGGCCCAGCGGGCTGGCGAGCCAGCCCGCCAGCATATAGACGGGGCGGGCTAGCATTTTCAACCCGCCAACCAGTATCGACCGCCTCGTCTAGCCCGCCAACCCGTCGGGCCAGGGCGGAGCGAGGCGAGCCGACCGTGCCCGCGAAAAAATATAACACCTAATTTACTCTCACTCATTCTCTTTAAATTTGGGAAAGTAGCTATATCTAGAGTTCCGTAAACACCTCACTGATGGTAATTTCTTTTGTAATAAACATTATGTCTTTTAGCTTGCACTTTTTAAATGTCATGTCACCATATATATATTGTTGTAATTACAAAAATTCATTTAAATTGGACACAAACAAAATAGTTGCAAAGAAAAAAAGAGTCCAATTTAAAATCAAAGATAAAAAAATAAAATAAAAAATCCAAAAAATAGATTTTTCAAAAAAATGAAAAATAAAAAATAAAGGCGGGCCAGCCCGCCAGCCCGCCTTATGACGGGGCGGGTTAGAAATTTTGGCCCGTATCACTATGGCGGGCTGGCCCACCCCGCCCCGCCCCGTTTTTAGCGGGCTCATGGCGGGGCGGGCCTAAACGGGCCGGGCTGGCCCGTTTTGCCACCCCTAAATATAACTTGTTTTCCTTATAAACTTAGCTTGTGTATTCTTATTTGTGAATAGACTTTTCATATCTCTATTTAGTAATGTGTTGTATTTGATAAATGTCATAATTTATTAGACTTATCATATGTAATATGATTTATTATAGTTGTATTAATTCTTAAATAATGGTTAATGTATATTTTATGTTTTTTTATAGAGAATAAATTTGATAAAGTATTCATGAAACTTTTCGTATTTATGTCTTGAACTCATCAGAAGGTGTATTATGTATAAGAAAAATTAATTATTGGCTTTATAAATCTTACATCTCTATAACACCTGCATTATTTGCTATACAGATAATGCAAGATGAAAAAGAAGTGATTAATAACAACTAGTTTAAGATTCTCATTATAAAATAATGAAGGAGAAATAAAATATACAAGGTGTGAAAATAGACTAAATACAAAATAAGAAAGAGTTGAATTGTGTTAAAAACTCTGGCAGTTTTTCACAAATCTGCATCTTGTGATGTACAATATGATGTTTAACTTGACAAATAATCTATCAAAAAGAAACTCTTTACAAAACTTAGTTTTAAAATTTTTCTTTCTTTAATAAGTTCAAATTTTATAACATACAATGTAACTGGAGACAGAAATGTTTACATTGATGTTTTACATTAATTCATTTGTAAAGGTAGACTACGTCCAGTTCTTGACTAACTAGTCAAGTTTCACTTGGTAAACTAACGCTGCGAAGATAATATTTGATTATGTTTTAGACTTGAAGCTTGTCATGGCTAAACTACCAAGTATCAAGTATTGTTTGGAACTTCATCATTCCAAGCTAACAATTCAAGTATTTTTTTGGAACTTGGTCATTTCTGGCTAAACACCCAAGAGTATTATTTGGATTAAATATCACTCTTGGTTAAGATCAAGTATTATTTGGAACACAACCATTCCTAGTTAAAAACACAAAGGTTTATAAAAAATGTGATTTAAGAGATCACGATTTTGCCTCACTAGAGAGAGGTAGCATCTTGTGATGTATACAAGGTTATGATAAGTCTACTAGATAACAAACAACCACAACAATGTTCTTACAAAACTTTTTAGGACATAGAAGCACAAAGGAAATTTTGCAACATTTTCATACTTTGAATATGCATTCTTATTTTTCTTCTTAAGGAATGACCTTATATAGTGCAAAGAAGAAAGTTGCAAATCCACTTTTGGTTGTTGAGGAGCTTGAGCTCAAAAAACAATCTTCCATCGTTTGAATAAGTGAGGACGTAGAGATACATTTTTCCATGCAACATTAAATGTTTATCTCCTTTTCAAGTAACATCTTACTAGCTGACAACACTTATCAGGTCTTAGCCAGAGAGTTTTATACTCAAACAAGAGTAAAGCAAGATTGTACACAACAGAAAGTTGTTCTAGAATTGACATATGAGCAAATTAGAAAGTTATTGAAGCATAACAGTTTTAGGTTGTTCTCCAAGATATTGTTGATCTTAACAAGTGCTTTTGAACGTTATCTTGGTAGATGTAAGATGGAAACATTCCCTGCAACACATGATAAGCTTATGAAATAATTTTGTGAAGTATAATGTTAGCTTAAGATTGTGTGCTTATCGTCTAAGCAAGAACTCTCTTAGCATATTTAGAAAATAACACAAATTGTTGTATCGTCTAATAGACAGAACACTTGTGTTTTGCATGATTTGTTTTGTATAAAACCTTTTATCTAACAGACAAAACATATTTATGTTATATGTTGTTTTTTAAACAACACTTAATGAAAACAAACAAGGTTTGATGGATTTTACTTAGACAAAATAGAACTTATGGCAAACATAAATGCAATATTCATTCCTTATTAATTTTCATTATTCATATCTATACATAAATCTCTACATATTTGTATATCTTGAGATCATTTAGACCAAGTGAGCCAAATTTTTGTCCTTTATGACTTAACTTTAGGTCTAGTTTGAGAAAAACTTGTTTTACCCTTTCTAAACACTTTCTAAAGTGTAAGCCAATAGTGGTTTGTTTAAGAAATAATACATGTTTTATATAAAAGCTTAGAGAAATCAAGAAGAAAAGAAACTTCAAGAATAAGAAGCTTGGAAGAGAAAAAAACACGAGTAAATAAAGAAAAAGTAATCAAGAAAAGATTCCAAGAGACATTAAAAAAAGGAAGACTCGAAGAATTATAATATGAAATGAAATTTTTTGAAACATCGGAAGAAGTAGTCATTTATATAAAAAAAAATGAAAAAAAAATATTAGAATTTTTAAGAATAGAAGATAAAAAAACCACTTAACTTTATAAATCTCTTAAATTATAGAATATTCCTTGATTCTATTTGAATATTCTAAAATCCAAGAGATACCAATGGGCACATGTTGAATGAAATTACAAAGAGTAGAAGACACATGAAGAGTTTCAAACCAAGACATATCACTTTCAAATGTATGTGATGGTTGTAACTTCTTAACATGACTTTTCTTTATTCCATGCTCCACATTTGTCCTTACATAATAAAATGATATAATAATTCATTATTTAGTATACTTTTAAAAATACATTATATAATATAAGATAAAAACTATATGGATTTAATTTGATGTTATATTTGTATAGATATAAATAGATGTTGCATAGTTGGGTTATTTGATACGAGATTTAAGTGTTATGATATAAATAGATGTTGTGTAGTGTTGGGTTATTTTTTCATTTTTTTTTCAATGAATGCCAAATTAAAACTCGTGTGCTTACATGCTTCTACCATTGTTGTGGGGTTCTTCCATGGTTCTTGAGTCTTCCAAAACCTTTTAAGTTGATTAAGATCCTATCATCCTTTTAAGTATTGCATCAAATGGCCATCAAAGCTAGAAAATCAACCCAAATCAAGGATGTATTCATCACATTTAAGTAATTCTGGGTATTCTTTGGAACCTATCCACTCCTGGCTAAAACACTTTGATGTACAAGGATTTTGATAAAAAAGATCACAAGAATTCATTCAGTAAAAGATAATTAACTTATTTCCTTAGACAAATACAAAGATTAAGAACTCTTCTAGTTTGCTAGAAGAACATAATCAATGTTCATAAAAGGTTTAGGGCACAAAAGGATTTTCACTTAGTAGAATATCAAGATCATTATAAGTGTCATCAACCTTTCTTTATTCTTGAAGACTTCTTTATATAGAAACATGAAGAAAGTGTTGTTGGAAATCCTTTCTGAAATGCATTAAATGTTCTTCATGCAACATTAAATGTTTATCTTCTCTTCAAGCAATATTTCGATAGCTTAGTCGACTCATAAGGCCTAGGTCATAGTGTTTTTCTCCAAATTGAAGAAAAAGAAAAGTTCGTACAAGGTAGTTTGTCTTGTAGAGTTGACATACACTTCTATCAGGATGTTTGTTGGCGTGAATAGTTGGAGCATGTTCTTCAAGAGATCTTCTTGATGTTGACTTGTCTTGGCGAGATCTTCTTGAAAGACATGAGATGAAGACATTCTCTGAAATATAGAATAAACAAATAATAGTTAAGATATACAAGGTATGCTTAGGACTATGTAACCTGCCTAAGATATTACTTATCAGACCATACAAAAAGAATATAAGGTACTTGTTGCATCTATTGGACAGACTAAGTACTTGCATGATGAAAACATATGATCGACTTTCTTGAGTTTGAGGATCTTTTCACTCAAGCTTGAAGATAGAAGTCTAGGATTAATTCTTGGAATGATTATTAGATGAAATGTGATATTCAATTTTGCATATGTCATGAAAAAGAATGGGAGAGACAAATGACAAATATAAATAACAAAGACGAGAATGTTAAAGTTAATATGTAGAAGAAGACACACATTCACAGGAGTGCTTAAGTTTGTTTTTTTGATGTTGGGGTTGAAATGCAACGAAAGTGAAAGCCAGGAAGAAGCACTATCATTGTGAGAGTTTATGTTTGTCTGAAGTTATGCCAACTACAAGTAAATGTGAGACAAATATAAATTGGGTCTCAAGTTGATACTCATATTTAATCCATTACCCAACTTGCATAAGAGTGAGTTAAATTTAAATTGAGTTGGTTGAGTTTGATCAAATCATAAATAAAACCCAATTCAATTTAACTGAGCTAGACTAAGTCATAAAACACCCCAATCCATTAAACACTCCTAATTTTAAATGATTCTAATTGATTAAATAGATAATTTAATTTCTTAAAATGTTTCTTGTAGTCTTTCTAAATCAATTAAAAATAATTATCACTTAGAAAAAGTCATAATTTGGAGAAACATTTTATTTAAAAAATATATAAGACAAAGCTTACCATATATCCTAAACATCACAAATCATAATACAATTGTCTAAATCTTCACAAATCATTATGGTCATCAAGAAAATAAAAACCTAGCTAATCTTGAATCACTTGTGTGGAATAATTTAATCCATCAAATGCTTGAATCATACATCCAACAATAAAAACTACAGTAAACCTTAAATTTTAAAAGTCACGCCACGTAAAATACAATTATTATATAAAAATGTTGTCAAGTTAATGATTAAAATAGGACGAGCCATTTCAATACTATAATAAAAAATATATAAAAATTTAAAAATAAAAAAAAATGTTCAATTACATATAGCCTCTTTTAAACACAAGTTCTTCAAGTTAAAATTAAATATTCACATCTCTAAAATATACTCTGCAAAAAATAAGGAAACATTAAAAATTAACAATAATTAACGATTAAGTCTTATAAAGTCTATCATAACAATGTAAAACCAGCTCACAAATAGTTATAAATCATAATATTAAAATTTTTATCAATACTTTAATTTTTTATAATTAAAATAAAATAGTTCTTATTTTCTTATCCGTATACCATAATAGGAATTAGATCATTTTACAAATTAATTATCATGTTTGAAAAGATCTTATAAAATGGAAATTAAATTGATTTACAAAAGAATTTACATCTGGGAAAAGATAAGTACTTTATTACCCTTATTAAGAATGGTGTTAAATAACTTGTAAGAAAAAAATGTTGATTCCAATTTTAATTATATACTCAATTAAAAACAATTGTGTCCATTGTTATTTAAACATAAATAAGAAGAGAATCTAGAATCAAAAGAATTCCTGTTTTATAACATGCAAATAAAGTGTTGCATCAATAAAAGCAACCAACTATATAAAAATATTTTATTTGAAACATATACACAAGTCATAGCCTCTTTCATATCATTAGTATTAACCGCATTTTAGATAGATATATTCTTTCTATAACTTAACATATTGAATTCATAAGGGTAATAGGAGAAAATGATAGAACCAATGAAACATAAATAAATTTGAAAATCAATAACATATATCAAATCACGACTAATATAATTGAGTGTCCAATCAAATCAGCTTATAACCCAAAACACATTATCTTTGAATGATGAAAATTTCTTATAACCAACCACTTCAACAAGTAGATTAAAAGTTTTCAATTTTCAGAACCATACGTTTGTCTTGCAGCATGTATCAGGTGCAGGAATATTTAGTCTTGCCTACTAATATTTTGAACACACAAATTAAATCAATTGAGAATAAAATCAGAATAACTATTTTCTTCGACAAAGAACCAACACAAATAACTATGTATAGGTAATATAATACTTGTCCAAATCGGACTGGCCAATTAACATTATTATTTAAAAGGATTGTGATCTGAACAAAGCCAACAAGGGTTATTGGCTTTAACTTTGAATGATTTAGTAGTGTTAACACAAACAGAGAGAAGGAAAAGTCTCGCAGAATGAAAAATCAACATGTTAAACCCTAACTAAGAGCAAGTCAATATCACAAGTATAATTGATTTGTTGAGTGATGACTACAGAAAACACATTACTTAAAAAATAGTATGAACTTTAATTAAGAGTTATATTTCATTTAAACAAAAGGCAACATAGGTGATAAACTGCATTGCAATTTTTTAAAGTGGGTATTCAACTTATTTTAAACTTATGCACCATACGTAGAATATTGTTTATAAAATTTAACTGCCATTTACTGTAATTGTAAAAGAAAATATTATTGATACACATAAAAAATAAAATATATTTAAGATAGCTATTAAAAAAAGGTCAATAAACTTAAAATTATAAATATAACCCATTCTAAAATTATTTTATATTGATAATAATTTATAACGGTGTGTATTCCGCAGTCAAATGGTACTATAACCTACGCAAAGTTAAAAATGGAAACCCTATTTTTCAGTTCAGTGTATTATTTAACTAGCATTAGAGGTTAACCAATGCTTGTGAATGGCAAGCTTTTGCCCTTTTGGACAAGGTCAAGAAAAAAGTTTGATCCCTACATGTGGTTGAATGAAGCAGACACCCACCTATGACTGAAAGGTTCAACCCAAAAGCAAAACATATTGTCCAATGGAGAAGAACTCATCAGTGGACTAAGCAAAACAAGAAGAAACAACTAAGGCAAACAACACAACATAGTGCAAGGAACATTATAAGGGTCCTCGCTTGTCAAACATCACTCCTGTCATCTCATATTGAAATCACTTTCTAAAATTTTTCCCAATTTAGTATTTTTCTTTGGGTTGAAAAGTTGAAATGATGAATCAAACTGAACCAACTAGCAGCAAATGATGAGCCCGAAGAACTTGGTTGCAGACTTTGAGCTCCACATTCGTGCAAGGGACCATACCTCAGTTTGTGGCATATGGGTACCGAGTTGTGTTTTTGCTAGGTGTGTAACTCCCCCATTGTTGCATTGAATTAATTGTAACGCAAGGTAAACATGCAGAAACAAAGTTGTATAAGGAACCATCTTAACAATTGCAGAGGCATGCAACCAGAGATCCCATCAAAATATACAGGTTTTCTATAAATCTAATTGTCCCTATTCCTTATAAAAGAATAATGATAATTAAAGAAAGGATAATATAATTTTTTTTCATTATTGCACACGAAATACTACAAATAACTTACAGGGAATGTATGTAATTTACTATTCATAATTACAATTTTACAAGACTAGAAAGAAAGAAAAAAAAAATCATAATTCTAATTTTCAAAATAAGAAAGTCTTTATTTTTTAAGTTTGATGTTTTTATATTTTTTTAAGTCATGAGTTGTGCGGTTGGATGGTTTTTTATCAAGTTTTTATATACAATGAAGAAAAAAGATCTAGTACAATTTTATAATCCAACCTCTCTTTTAGATTGGTCTCTATTTCCTCGTTTATTAAAATTTGGTAGATATTTCTCAAACAAGTTGCCGATGAAAAGATATTATGGTGATTATGAGAGTAGACTTATTGTCCATCCAAAGGTAATGAATTTTTCAGGCTAGATTCACATTTCTTCACCACTTGACATTTCGATCTATAGAAAGATTTTTGTCATAGATGAGTCATTTTTATGAAGATCTCATTAAAATCTCCTACACAAATATGAAACTTCTAGACACATAAGATCTAGTCACTAAGGTCTTAAAAGAGATCAGGATTAAATTAAATGAATGAATAAATGTTGCAAACTTACAATATATATGTGGATCAAAAGTCATGAGACATTGGCTACACTGATAAGGTCTAACTTTGGTGTAGTGCAGGAATGCCAAAAATTTAATAATTGATGACACTATATTAATATTTATTTTCTCAGTTCTTGTGGTAGTAATTACACCTAACTCTTGCATATATAACATATCTTTATGATGTGAACAATAAAATATAATACTATTAATTGGTTATAACACATTATTACCATATAATTAATCGATAATATTTTTATGTACCTACCATATGGTTTTCTTAATTAATTATTATATAATTTTTAAAAGATTCAATAAATTATTGATATATAAATATTAAAAAATAATTTAAATATATTTAACAGTGGAGACTAACCTGTTTTACTTTAAAGTTTTGTAGAAAGAATAGTTTAAAATAGAAACTATATGAATAGATTTTTTATAGTATATATTTACGTTGCTACAAATTTAAACTAACAAACTTTTCATATTTTTAACTCATTGTGAAATTGACATACATATGTGACAATTAATTTTAAAAACTATTATTTAGTATTAAGATTAAATATTTCACTAAACTGTTTCTAGTTATATTCAAAATCCAGTATAAATATTTGTAAACAAATAAAATATGGGGGAGTGATGATGAAAATAGAGTAGAGTTTTTAAAATTTATGTAACTTTAATAGTTATGAAAAACGTTACAAAATGGGAGGGAGTGTTGTGGTAAAACTAAAATACATTATAGAAAATTAATTTAGACAAGTTTATATTTAATATTAAATTTAAATATCTGAATGAAAATTTTTAAATCCCGAAAAATAAAAAATATTAATAATAGTAATGGAATAAAAAAATTTAAACGACGCAATATAATTAAAGAAAAATATTGTTAAAAATAGAAAAGAGAAAATCAATAAAAAGTAAACAATATTGTACTTTAAGAAAACGATTTACAACATACATTTTATGATTAAAAAGAAATTAAATAGTATAAAAAATGTTGAAAATATAAAAAATTTAAAGTGTAATCACTTTAAGTGTCATGGAAAATATTAAAAATAAAAATTTAGTTAAGTGTACATTACAAGACTGACATACATTTAAGAACATTTAATTTAGAAAAAAATTATATTTAATATTAAATTTAAATATTTAAATGTAAGAGTTTATATCTATATTGTTAAATCAGTACAAATTATAGTTAACTTTCTCATAAGTATAGGGATGTTGTAATCATCACATTAGAATAGTATATGGTGATGGGCAAATTAATTGCAAGCCCAAAAGAATTCATGTATTCATGATCCATATAATTCTCCAACTGATGAGCATCAAATTTTGTACTCGTAAACATCAACTTTTGTTAAGTGTAACTAGAAAAAAAAATCACTTGGGACATTTTTTTAATCTTTGAAGCATTAATCTCCATTTAATATTCAAAAGTTACTAAAAAATGGCGTTTCATATTTATCTTGTTTTTTCACTACTATTTGATAATAACCTGATTTCATGTTAATTTTTGAAAAATTATAGCATTATTTATTCTTTTCATTAAATTATTTTATTGGATAAATAGTATGTTATCTATTTTAAAACTTTATTTAATGGTTTATTACTAATATCAGAACACCTTTTTCTAATTCTGATATTTTCATCGGTCTAGAATAATTCAACACTACTAAATTTTTTTATATTTTATTAAAGATTTTTACAAAAATTTCTTATATTTTATAAAAAAATTATAAAATTGGAAATTTATAAAAAATAAAAATCTTTTTTATAAATTTTTAAAATAAATTTATAAAAAAATTATGAAATATAAAAAATTCTATTAGTGTCAGGACAATTTAGAAAATTTAATTAATCGCTTAGATACTTTTAATTTCTTTTCTATAATAAATTAAATATTCTTATTCATTTGTATAGGTCTTGCTTTGGTAGGTATCTTTTTCTGTGCGAGAAAGCTATTGGATTGGTTTGAGAGATTTCATTTTCTATTTTCGTTTCAAAAGATTTTATAAGATTTTTAATATAAAGGGTCTTGAGTTGTTCTTCTATTTTTTTATATTTAATCGCTTTATTTAATAAACTAATGTTTTTTTTTCTTTTTATTTGATTAACTTTTAAAAGGGATTAATAATCTTTTTGTGTTACTTTAAAAGGATATAATAATGTAAGGAAAGGAAAGGAGTTCTTAGAGGAGTGTTAATATCTTTTATTAAAATAAACGAACTATTATAATAATTTTAGACTCTTCTCATGATATTGAGTAAGTATTAATTTTGTTTTTAATGGCAAATCTTGTAATTTATAATTTATTTATAATAGAAATTAGTAATGTGGTTTCATCTTTGGTCTTAGACAGTGATTATCTTCTTCTTGTTTCACTAAGTGAGGTTGAACTTGGAGTATCAAACCGTTGGTTCTACTTCTATTGAAATATCATATTTTTCTTCTATTTCACTATCTAAGTCTTCTGTTCTGAATTAATTAAATATTTAATAAACTTTTCTTTAAAGTTTCATCCTCTAATTGATTTTTTTTTTACTTACTCTACCAAATTTCCAACAAGCATTATTTTTCTTAGGTTGCTTTTTTATGATGTATTTTCTTATTAGTTTTAGGTTTGGATTCATTATTAAAATTTTGATACGTAATTCTTTTATTTTTTATTATTATAATTTTTCTTGTAAGATTTTTGTAAGGTGTGTAGAAAGTTTCTTTTTATGAAAATTAGGAGCTTTCAATGGTTCTACTTCCTATTGATTAGAGAATTATTCCCATTTACTAGTTATAGATTTTTTTTTTACATTTTATTATGTAATATGAAGTCTATACATATTCCCTTATTTCTTCTTTCTGTGTATTTGATGAAAAGATAGTAATTAGTAATTTATTAATTTTACATAATATTTTTTTTATGTTGAGTCTTTCTTTTTTAACACTATTGAGTATAGTCATTCTATTAGTACAAAGGTTGTTTCACCAACTTTTTAATTGTCCTTTGAAGCATTGAAGTATTGTTATGGTGGTTTATGTGTTGTTGAAAAGAAGGAACATGATTTACCTAAATTAAGATAATCAATGAATTAATTTTTAAAAATTTTCTTAAAACTTTTTAAGAAAAATCTAGAAAATCATATTACAATTCTAATGGAAAATCCAAATATAAAAAATTTAAAGTAAAAAGGGATAAGTGTTTAAATGGATTCATATCACAATTGATCCTACATTTACTCTCAACTATTCAACCCTTTAGTTGGTTCCATTAACTTGAATAGAATCCTTACAAGAAAACTCACAAGGAAAGATATTCAAGAAAGCAAAAAACAAACAATAAACTTCTTTACAACAAAGGAAGAATATAGCATAATCAACTTCTAGACTTGTAGCAAGAGGGTATCACAAATCAATTCTCCAACCAAGAATAGAAGGATATGAAACAACAAACAAATATTGACAAATCAAGAGTATACTAGAGAACACTCACTAACCACAAACAAAAGATAGAAAAAAGGTACACCACAAGATAAACAAAATCGAATGGTTACTCAACAAAATCACCACAACACTTTTGCAGTAGTCAGAAGATCTTTTAAAATATTTGTAAAAGGTTTAAAATGCTGATAAATGCTCTCAATTGAATGCTTATAATGAGTTAAAAATGATTATAATGAAATACACTTGCATTCAATTTACAAGCAATTTTGTAAAATTAGTTACAATGCTAGTAGACAAAAAAGAAAAAACCCATAGAAAAATGTTGAGTGTAACTTATATATGAGTATACTATTTCACTTACTTTTAGATTAAAATCTAACATGATATCAGAGTTACTCACTTGCACCATCTATTCATAACAAAGGGGTATATTATGGACACCTACACTTTGTGTATATTTGTGAATCCACACTTTTGAGATGAATATTTCTCAGCGTGACAGATAATATTGAGAAAAAAGTAAAAGCCTACATAAAAAAGAAAAATACTTTTAATGTAGCTTATATATCAATAAATTACTTTACCTATTATTACTTATTTTAGGTTAAAATCTAACAAAATTTTTAACTAATTGAAAAAACATTTAGCTAACATTTAGTAGATTAATTTTATTGTTGCCTATTTTAGTTTATTTTTTGTTTTAATTGATTATAAAGTTGATAATCAATTAAATATTTTTTTTGGATTCTGAAAAACCATAAGAATACTTTAATTCATCAAATAAATGAAAGTGTGATTGATTAAATAAAAAATTATAAAAATATTTAAAAATACTCTTTATTTTAATTTATTATAAACTATTAACATTGTAAAATTATAATTAATTATCATTGTAAAACATGTTAAAATAACGTTTTAATTTATTATAAAAATTTGTAATCTATTAACATAAAGTTAAAAAAAAATTTAAACATTTTAACACATAATAATTTTATGAAGAAGACTATGATTTGTCCGAATTCTATGAAAAACAATTTTAAATTTAAGGTAACAAAACTTGATAACCAGATGACTTTGAAAGATCCACAAAAACAAACAATTAAAACAGTACCATTCAATACAAAAAATTTATATATTGTTTATGATTATCTTTAAATCCTTATGTCTTCATCTTCGAGAATATGTAATGCCATCATCAAAACTAAAAATAAAAATTTGGTATTCAAATCTAACCGCAGCCATTGTCATTTGACACGTTAGGATGTAACATGGCTTGCTCACTCATACCATCTAGATTCCATTCACATATATCATTTCCTAAAAGGGTATTTTTATCGAAATCTTCCCTTTCTTCATATTGGGCTTGCTAAGGATGGGCTTGCTAAGGATGGGCTGGCTAAGGATGGGCGTGGATAAAGATTCCTAAGCTTAGCATAGGCCCTGCTTTTATTACTGATACTGATTCTATTGTATTAATAGAATGGTTTATTAAATTATTAGAACTAAGGTTTTCTATTTTTTTTTCCTTATTTCTTCTATTTTTAAATCTGTATTACTATCAAATCTAATAAATAGATTGTAATTCTTTTCCAGGTACGTTAATTATTTTATATATCGATTTTAGTGAAGCTTTTAATTGAGAATATGCCTTTTTAATGTCTAATTTTTCTACAATGTTTTTATTTTATTTTATAATTTTAAGGGCTTGCTTCTATTTGTATATTATCAGATAATTCAATAACTATGCTAGATATTCTGATTCAATAATTTTATTATCTAATGTTTTTCATTTCTTAGTTATTTTTTCAGTAGTATTTCTTTCTTTCTTAAAAGAATAAGTTATTTTATTATTTTTACAATATTGTGAAAACCAATCGAAGAAGAAATGAATGTTTATTTAATGTTGAGTCATGTAATCATAATATAATTATCTAAAAGTTGTTTCTTCATTTGAAAAGGTATTAAAATACCATTCTTTTCTCTCGTGGTTATATGGGGCGTTAAAATATATTTTTATCCAATTTGTATCTATCTCAAAAGGTATTTCCTTAGTTAAAGTGTTTAATATTTGTGAGGTGTTAGGAGAATATTGTGGTGATTCTCATTTTTCAGAATATATTGGTCTACTTATGGTAGAATGTGTTGCTATTTGTCCTTTGAAAATCATCTGTTGTTTATTTATTTTTACTGACGCTGATCTATTATTTTTAACCTAATATTCATCTTTCTTGTATTATTTCTTTTAGTGAGTGTTATGAATTTTTATTCTTCTACTATTTTTCTAGTACTCTTTCTTTTTGGTTTTTTATTTTTTATTAATATCTTAATTAAGTTTTAAATTTTTTATAAATATGGATATTTTACTTGAGTCCTGACTAAATCTTTTTTTCTGTTAAATATCTAAAATATTTAAATCTTTTAATTAAGTCTCCACCCTTACATTAACATGGTTATTACCTTCTCCATCTTGTCTTTATATAAAAAGTAAAAATTTACTTAAATTTAATAATTTTAATTGAATTCTTATTAAAAAATTATGTTCTATTAGATATTTAAAATAATTTTATTTTTCAATGGAATTCTTATTATTTTATTTCACCGTCAATTAAACTAATATAACTATGTAATAAGTGGTAATTTCTGACGAATAATTTTGGAGGAACCAAAATAATAAACTTAAAATTTATACATATAATCATTATTACAAATAGCAAAGATAAATATATAATTTAATATAATTATAAATATGAAAAATCACATTTAATTAAAAGATTGTCATTTATTTCTTGAAATTTTTTAACTCATTGATAATTAAATTAAAATTAAAATTAAAATTTTTAGCTATTTTTTTAATATAAATAACCATATTGTCAACAAAAAATTTATTTTGTAAGTTTGTTATAATAATTTTGACTACAGCAAATAAATCTATTATTTTATTTTTTATCAATATATATATATATATATATGAAAGTTAAAAACTAAAAATTAACTATAAAAATATAATTAAATATTGTGACACGTAAGTTGTAACCAAACATAACAGTTAAAATTTTTCTACCAACCTAAAAAGAGTTTTCATACCAAAATATTTTAAAATTTAAAAACATTTAAATTAGTTAGATGGTAAGACCTTGAAAAAGATAAAAAGATATTCAAAACATTATTTTTAGATGAAAAATATATATATATATATATATATATATATATAATAAATATTAAGATTTCTTGACAAATTTAGAATAAGGTTGAGATTGAAAGAAAATTTTTTTTACACAACAATATTCAAGTTTGATAAAAGATACTGAAATTATTTTAAAGAAATAACTTAAGCACTTTCACTTTCAATTTCTCAATTTGAAATTTCAGTTTCAATTTGAATTTAAATCAGAAAATGAAAATTGATTTTTCTTAATACTGCTTGTGAAGTTGTGATTTTTTTTAACTTCAGATTATAAATATGTAAAGTAAAATTAGACAAAATGTTAAATTTTTATGGAAAGCTAAATATTTTCTAATAATTTTTTAAATTAAAATTTTTTATGCTAAAATTTTTAAGACTAAAATTTATAAAGGAAAAAATTCTTTGAAAAAAGATGTCTTAGATTCTTCAAAAACATCTTTAAACATCTTTTTACTAGAAATAAGAGAACTTATATTTTATCATAGGTAGAAGAAATATACTTATTAATATAATAATGTATCATGGAAAGAGAAATTTCTATATACAGAATCTAAAAAGACATAGATATTCTTGAAAAATAATAATAAATTAATAATAAGTTATAAAACTTAATTATTTTCTTTTATGTGCAGGTATTCTCAAAAGCCTACTAACAAGAAATAGATGGAGTATTTAATAACATTAAATGACTTTAGTTATAAAAAAAATTAAAATCATACTCATTTCATTTCCATTATATATATGCATTAAATTTTAAAAATTTTGGAGTGCTAGACCCTCTCTTACCCCTAATAAGCTCCTTCATTGTATATAATTTTACAATCTCAAACACAACACCATTAAATATTTATTAAATAATTATTACTATTTAATTGTGAAAACTTTCAAAATAAATTTAAAAATTTTTAACAAATTTATTAATGAAATTATCAAAATATTTAATTATTAAACAATCAAACTATTTTAGATCAAATATTTTAATAATTAAATATTTTAATTATTTTATTAATAAAATCGTTAATAATTTTGAAATTTATTTAAAAAGTTTTAAAATTAAATAATAATAATTATTTAATAAATATTTAGTGGTGTTGTGTTTGAAATTGTAAAATTATATAATTATATAATTATATCGCTTTAGTTGATGGTGAAATAAAATAATAAAAACTCAATTGAAAAATATAAATACTTTGAATACCTAATAAAATAATTTTTTAATGGGAACTCAATTGAAAATATCAAATTTACAAAGGACTTAAAACTAATTTAAGTCCGTTTCTATTTTTTATGTGGTGACATGCCAAATATGACTAAACAAAGTAACAATCACATCACTCATTTAACAATAAAATCTAACAGGATGGACACAATTAAAATTTTTTAATACTTTAAGTACTTAATAAAACGAAAATTTTTAATAGAAATTTAATTGAAAAAACCAAAATATATCATAAACTTAAAACTTAATTAAGCTAATTTTAAATAATACAAATTATATACAACTTATAATTCAATAAGAATTTATAATAGCTTGATTTTTTAATAATTAAATATTTTAATAAGTTCAATAAAAAAAATTGTTAGACATATAAATATGTAAATATATAAATATATATATATAAATACATAAATATGTAAATATATAAATAGATAAATATGTAAATATATAAATATGTAAATATTTAAATATAGAAATATGTATATATATACGTAAATATGTAAATATATATATAAATATATAAATATGTAAATATATAAATATGTATATAAATACATAAATATGTAAATATATAAATAGATAAATATGTAAATATATAAATATGTAAATATAGAAATATGTAAATATATAAATATGTAAATATGTAAATATATAAATATGTAAATATGTGAATATGTGAATATGTAAATATATGAATATATAAATATGTAAATATATGAATATATGAATATATTAATATATAAGTGTATGAATATATATATATATATATATATATATATAAATATGTAAATATATAAATATATAAATATGTAAATATATAAATATGTATATAAATATATAAATATGTAAATATATAAATAGATAAATATGTAAATATATAAATATGTAAATATATAAATATGTAAATATATAAATATATAAATATGTAAATATAGAAATATGTAAATATATATAGGTAAATATGTAAATATATAAATATATATATATATATGTAAATATATAAATATTTGTATATATAAATATGTAAATATATGAATATATAAATATGTAAATATATGAATATATAAGTATATGAATATATATATATATATATATATATATATATATATATATATATATATATATATATATGAATATATGAATATATGAATATATGAATATATGAATATATGAATATATGAATATATGAATATATGAATATATGAATATATGAATATATGAATATATGAATATATGAATATATGAATATATGAATATATGAATATATGAATATATGAATATATGAATATATGAATATATAAATATATAAAGTTATAAATATATAAAGATATAAATATATAAAGATATAAATATATAAATATATATACATATAAATATGTAAATATATAAATATCGACAAATTTTATTTTCCTTCATATTTTATTGAAATTTTTTTGTTGCTTGGTCTCATTAATAAATTTGATTTATTTTTTAATTTTTCTTCATTGTCATAGTTGTCACCTCATTTTAAAGGTAACATAATGAACTCAATTTTTCTCTTGACTTTATTATTGTGGTATTCTCCCATTTGAATGATATTAAATATTTAATTTTATGATTTTATTATATTTATCATATCTTAAGTAACATGTTTTATATTTTTATATTTTAATTTAAAAGATGAAAATAAAGATATGATTCAAAAATTTTCTTTTAAACCTAACCAAATCGAACCACATATATTTTTCATGTTTGGTTCAGATGTATTTTTAACTAAAAATCAAACTAAACCACGTTACAAACTGCCTTAGATTCAAGTATGTGTTGTGCATGTGTTGCATTGAATGTGAAAACTACTTTCATAGCATTTTCGATAAACATGGAGGAAAATTTTGCGAAAGAGATTAAGGATCCATCTGGTTTCCCTCTTAACCATTGCAAAGTCGTTCTTGAGAAATTCAAAATGAACATTTTGCACTGCACTACACTTGATCCCCCAGAGATTGGCATTTGTGCCTAGAAAGCCTTAAGATGGATCTTGGAATTGCTTGATCTTAAAAAAGAGGTAAGCTTTGGGACCATGTAATGGAGTGGAACGAGCTCCTTCATAATCTATTCAAAAAGGGGTTGAGTATCTAGCTGGGTGGGTGTTGGATCCAAGTCCACCTTTTTCTACATGGTTATCTACATCCATAGAGTTTGTTGCAACTTCGTTCTTTCGTTGCAGTTCTTCATGAACCTTGAGGGATTCTTCTGTTCGTTGGTGGAAGTTTAAAGCCTTTTGCCTCAAAGCCTTGTTTGGTGCTGATATTCTCCTATTTTCCTCTTTCTATTGTTACAACTCTTGCATTGTATTGAGGATATGTTGCAAGTCATCTTATTTGGTTGCACATTGTGTCATTAGCTCCTCATGTTTTAAGTGTGATGGTAGGATTGGTTTTATTTGCACCACGGTGGGTGCTAAAATGTTTTGGTTCAAAAGTTTATTTGACCTCAAGTTAGAGCACTCAAGTGCTTAAGTTGTCTCTTTTGGATAAGGGGTTTGATCCATATAAAGGAAGGCTCCTTAGGGTAAATCCATGAGTACTGCATCTTTCCCATTCTCTCCAGGACAACCTCAAAGCAATCTTTATAACAACCAACAAAGTAACTTTCCAAGATTCTCGACAAAGTGGTTATTCATATCGTGCATTAAGTATATGAAAGTCAGTGAACACTTTGTGTGGACCCAGGCATTAGTCGACCCAATCGACCCACAAACATGTAGCATTGATCCAATTGACTAAGATCCTATACATCCTAATGGAACATATTTGAACTTAGTAGATCGATCTACTTGTCCATAAAAGATGCATCTATAAATTTGATGAAACTTAAACCATGTATCTCTATCTTACCCATTTTCTTACTATTCGTCTTTCTTGGTGCACATAACAATTTTGTCACATTAACATCTTTTAAAAGTTTTTGCTTTGACACATTTAATGGAGATGGCTTGAAATTAATTGGGTGTCGATAGTAAGGGTGACAAATGAACTCGTCCCAGTGGGTATTATTCAAACCCGTCTCGATTTGATGGAAAATCCCTGCATTGATTAGGTATGAGTATAGGTAATACTTGATTTTTTAAATTGGGTACGAGGATGTGGATGTGGATGTACATACCCGTCCTATCCCCGCTCCCATACCTTTCCCAACGTCCTATATTCATTCTCGTTTTAAATTATTAAACCATATTTAGTTTATTAAGTAATTTAAAAAACTTATATTAAGTTTTCTTTAGTTCTTAGTTTTATAATTTATTTCTAGAGCATACATTTGATACTTTTTTTAATAATTATTTTACCTTTATTCAATTATTGTTTGATGATACTCTAATTTGATATTAATATAGTTATAATTTTTTTATTGATATTTGTTATTGGGAAAAAGAAGATGTGTATGATGTTGACTTTGAATAATTTATAATATCATGTTTCCTTTGTTTTGATTTTTATTTTTTTGTAAAATAATTATTTAGTTAATGTTTGAAATAGCAAAAAGTGAATACGATTATATCCATTACCTGATGTGGATAACTCATATCCAATGGGGATAATCCGTATTTGATATGAATGTGGATAAGACAAAAATTTCATACTTGTTAAACATGGAGACGTGGATGGGGATGAATTTTTACTGTGAGGATAAGGAGTGAAACTCATCTCCGCATCGTCTCGTTGCCATCCCCAGTTAATAGTCATTATATGTCGGTCAATTGACTGAGTATAAGCTTCCTTGCCATATCTCCTCCAACCTAAATCATGATTTCATGTGTCTTTGTCATTAGCACCTTGATGCTTATTTTCCTCAACCCATTTCTAGGAGTGACTTCTTTTGCTTTTATGTGGGAAACAACTTAAGAATGAACTTCTCGCATCTTATTTAGATTATAGATTCTTCAAATGGTTCGACTAATAACATGTTAACAAAGGCATCTACTAACAACTCCTCGTTGGACCGAGAAATCCGTATTGTAATATTACAGTACCAAGTTAGATATTCCTTCAATGACTCATTGGTTTACTGCTTTATATTTAAAAGGTTGTTGATGTTTGGTTTGTTTGATTTACTCATAGTGAATTATTCTTTAAATAACTTTGTGAAGTCATCGAATGATTGTATTATCCATTTTGTAAATTGTTGAACAATTCAAGGGTTGTACCCACCAAGATGCTAGTGAACATCTTGCAACAAATAACATTAGTCCCTCCACAAAAGAGCATATACGCACGAAAAATTTTAAGATGCATTAGAGAATCTTATGTGTCTATGAGAGAATGAATCTTAGGATTCATATAATGAATCGGGATGGGTTCATTCACCAAATTGTCTAAAAATGACTAGAATGCATGAGAGATAGAACACGATTGACTCTCACTTTCTGACCTTGAACTTTTAAAGCTTGTAAGAACTCTTTATTTTTCTAAAAGAGATGTTCTTGAACCCTCAAGGAATCCTCCACCATTTGATGGAAATCCTCATGATTTTTTTCTAAGTGCTATTATGCTTGACATGTCTCTTTGTTTTTTCTTTACAAATGCTTATCTCTCCTCCTTAATACTATTGTTATAAGTTCTAAATATTTATTTAATTTGGGTAATGTTGGAGGCGTCTTCTCCATGTTATGAGGATTTATATACTTTATGTTTTTCTCATCTCTTATATTTTAACTAAAAATTGAAAGCGAAAAATGTGATCTCTTTCTCAAAAACTTATGTATTATGAATTATGGTAAAAATAGTTTTACTATCAAAATATTTCAACCAAACATACCTTTATATGATATTTAGTTTTTCTAGATAAAACATTTATTATCGTTATTTTGAAACCAAGGAATTATTTTGTAGATCCTATGTTAATTTCATTTCAAAAGTTTGTTTTGTAGAACATTAGTTTCCTTCCTTAAATTCTTAATTGAATATTCTTTATTTATTAATATAATTTTTTAAGTCTTCATGTTATTTTTTAATGCACATTATAACCAATCATTTAGATAACAATAAGGGCCAATATTTATACAAATATATTAAAAAATAATTTTCATATCAAAATTTTAGTTACAAATGCCTCCACATAGTGTTTTTAGTCCCATTAACTACTTATACAAATATATTAAAAAAATTCATATCATAATTTTAGTCCCATTAACAGCGCTTGTTAGGGTTAATGCTGAAGCTCCAATTGAAGGACCAAGAAGTTTTCAATTTGAAAGTCTAAAAAAGAAATTCAAATTTGAAAAGTTAAAAATATATTTAGATCTTTTAAATATGTAAATTTTCAGATCCAACTATTTTCAAGCCAGAAAGTAATGCACAAAAAAAAAAGGTGGTAGAGTGAAACTAAATCACTTCAATAGTTGTAGTTTCTTATATTAAGATTTTAACCGTCACTTCATGCATATTCTCCTTTACCATTTACCATAATTCAATCCAACGATATGCTTTAAAATGCAGTTCAACAACACTTTTTCGATCTCCTTTTAATTATAATCACATTGAAATTTATCCACAATTTTTCCTCCCATGTTAAGATTCTGATGGGACCCAACTTAAACACTCTCTCTATCTCTTTCTCTTTCTCCAATTCCTAAAGAAAATATCCTCTTACATAATGTAATACATTATTGGTAAATACTCTGCTTTCAGTTTCATCACTATTTTCAACCATCATGCTACGCCTTCAACTTCCCACCTCAATTGTGTCTCCTGTTCCGGAAGCTTCTCGTAGCCCACCACACCATCAGAGCCCAAGAACTCCTCAGAAGTACTTTTTTCATTTTCTTTCTCTTTTTCACTGACATTTTTGTCAAACGAGAGATCTTTCTTAGGGTTAGGACGATCTTCTTTACACAAGCTTTTGGTATTAAATATTTAGTTGCTGATCTTAATCAATAATTTTAGAGCGCCAAAATAATACAGTTAAACTAAAATATGCTACATTCAGAAGAAAACCAGAAGTATCAGAAGTAGTGGTTGGGACGAAGAAGATCTGTCGCTGTACATCCATGGCAACAAACATGTGTTCTGATAAACCAAGCGTAGGAATGAGCCCTCGCATTTCATTCTCACACGATCCCAAGAACTCAATCCCAGTCGAAGACCATCTCCAACGAGACACGCGCGTGTTAGATTCGAGCTCGGAGTTCGTCTTTTGTGTCACAAACGGTGTCGCCCAGACACTCTCTTCCGCAGACGAGCTTTTCTTCAACGGTAAGATCATTCCCACGCAATTAACAAGAGTTTCCGTTCCTCACCACCATCATCACCAATACCAAGACCATCAACTTCATCAGCAGCAACACCAACAACCGCCTTTCTTAACCACGCGCAAGAAGATGCTCAAAGAGTTCTTGTCCGAACCCGACGAAGATGACGACATCGAAGAAGAGAGCCCCAGTTCAGCTTCTGCATCAAACTTTTTCTGGCGTAGCAGCAGCGTCAACTGTGACGGCGCCACACGTGGGAAGGGCATGCTTCGTTCTTCTCTGCACTTTCTCTCCCGAAGCTATTCAACTGGTTCAGCACCAAACACGCCAAAACACGCGGTTATTGCAAGGGAGAAACATAGGCTGCAGAAACAGTCATCTGGTTCCTCGTTGTCGTTGTCGTCTTCATCCTCAGCGAGTTCCAGTGCTTATTACTTCTACGATTCGTGTCAAAAGCCTTCCTTGAAGAACAATTTTGGGTCCGGTTCTGGTAACGGTGTTCGAATTAGTCCAATTTTGAATTTGCCACATCACAAAGCGACTAGGAGCATCTTCGGATTTGGTTCACTGTTCTGTAATGGGAAGATTAAAGGGAAAAAATTTAAAGATTTTTAATGTATCATTCATCGCCAAATCCTTCAGTACACACGGTTTTCTGCTGCGTATGATTAGTTTTGATTCCCGCATTTTCTACAGAGCATACTTGTAAATTCTTGAACATGATATAGGAACAAAGAAATACGAAAGTTAAAAGAATAAGCTTAACTAACAATCTTCTCATTCTAAAAAAAAAGAATGACCTCATCTTCATTCATTGTATAAGTATTGGCATTAAAGATTACTCAATAATTTATGGTCCGATATCTAGGATAAAAATAACTTGTGTCACCTATTTTTCTTTTCTTCTTCCACCAATTAATTTTTATACAAAATTAAAATATATATGTTATTTTTTATTTTTATATAATTTTTCATATTTTACCCACTTGTGCTTAAAATGATATTTTTATAACTTTTATATTTTTCTTCCATAAATTATTGACACATAATTAAAACATACATATCATTATTTAAATTGTTTTAATTCTTTAAATTTAAATACTTTTTTTTTATTAATATCATTTTAATTAAAATTAAAAATGATTAACTCATAATTGAAAATTCCTCTCAATTATAAATTAAAAATTAATTACTTATAAAATTTGAAAAATTATTTCATATGAGATAAAAACTATTTAATTAAATAAAAAATAAAATAAAATAGATTATTTTTTTCTTAATATAATAAATTGACAAATAATGAAATATATTAGTTTTATTATTGTTTTTTATTTATATCTCATTTTTATCTTATTATAATATTTTTTATCTACATAACTTTTTAACTTTTTAATATTTTTATTTTTTATATACATATTCTTAAAAAGAAAAAGATATAACTTACATTTGAAATACAGAACTACTTGTTTAAGTATACACAAAAAGAAACATATATGTATCCACAATTATTTTCATATAATAAAAAACATTATCTTTATATTTAAAATGTAAAATAAAAAAAATAATACATAAAATTTGTATTGTAATTTTTAATTATCTTCTAATATATGATTAATTTATATTTTTTAAAATATAATTCAAAATAAATAGAAATATAAAAAGTACATATGTAAAGAGTTCATATTATATATGATTATATATATATATACCAGACAAAAATATTTTTTGGTAAATAATTTTAAAACAAATTGTTTTTCTAATTTATTATTATTATTTTAAAAAGCTACGTAATAATATTACTATCAAACAATTTCATTAAAATTTTATATTAATTTGTCAAATTTATGATTTTAGTATTTAAAAAATTGACTTACTTTACGATTAATTATAATAGTAAAAATATAAATCATATTAAAAATACCAGATGAGAGAAGAATGACTATAGCATATTTTTTAAATTTAAAATACTTTATTAAAAAAAAAGCAGAGATGATAAGATAAAATACTTAGAACAAAAATATTAATATTATCATTTTTGAAATAAAATAAAATAAAAAAATTAAATGTTAGATACATTAAATATAAGAAAGTAAAATTATATATCTAAATAGAATAGTGAGATATATATTTTAATTGTGCGTCAAAAATTAATTAGTAAAATTGAAAATGAGATAAGAAAATATGACAGATAATTTCTATCAATTAGACTAATAACAAATGAATTGTGAAGATGAAAAATATTTAAAATAATTTATATATATAATTTTTAAAATAATTTATATATATATAATTTTTAAAATAATTTATATATATAATATTATATTGAGTGCTACTATATAGTGACTTTTTTAACATATAAATATAAATAACTGATAGTAATTAATATTTATTATCAAATATAAGTCAATATGTTAATTAATATTTATTATTAAATATTTTTTATGGAAACATATAGATTAAATTTCTTTGAGAATGTTATATATGTTGGTGGAAAAGAAATACTCTTGTTTTTAAATTTATTAAAATATTTAATAATGAGTTATATTTAAAAAATTAAATGATTACCCTTTTAAAAAGTTTACAGATATTTTAAATATTTTTTTTTATTTTTATTTTAAAATGTAAAAATAAAATAAAAATATCATATATAAATACCGAAAATAAAAATCTCATTGT
Organism: Lablab purpureus; assembly: GCA_030347555.1. Taxonomy (NCBI): domain Eukaryota; kingdom Viridiplantae; phylum Streptophyta; class Magnoliopsida; order Fabales; family Fabaceae; genus Lablab; species Lablab purpureus. The sequence continues at coordinate 22,070,729 of CM059255.1, read as the reverse complement.
ATATATAATAATAATAATAAAGGAAAAAATTAAATACAAGAAAAATAATTAAATTATAAATAAATTAAACAAGTCACAACTTCAAACTTAAAAAAAAAAACTACAACTTTTAATTAGATTCATTTTAATAAACGAGTGAAGTATTAATATGACCATAAATTTTAGCTCAAATATCAAGAGCTTGATAACACTTAGTATTTCAAATAAAATGATTTTTAAAATATTAATTAATTTAATTATTAATGTTGATTTTGGATTAATTTATACTGTTTTTTAATATTATGTTTCGTGTTTTTGAATTAATAATTTTTTTCTTTCATGACTTTTTATCTATTTAAATTAGTATTTAGAAAAAGAATAATAATTTGCAATTTGTAGGTACCCGTAATTAAATAGTGAAAGATATCATTTGTCATTAATTTCTGGTAATGATTTTTTACTAAATTTTGTTAGTTAATTTAAAATATTTAAAAATTTAATTACTATAAAAGTAATTAGAAAAAGACTAATAAACCACAAAAAAAACAATGGTGTAAATAGATCTTATATATGGTGAGAAACAGCATGACCTAACATTATAGCTTCTATATAAAATCTTACACATGGTAAACTAATTAGAAAAAATGTTTTATTCTTAAATAATGGTATAAAATTTTCGAGTCTTTTGGGTGCATGAATGTTGTTAAAAAATGAATTTTTGTTTATGGGGAAATACATATATATGATTGGGATGAGATTGTTATTTGGATAACGGAAAGCAACGGGTGAGGGAATAAAATGGAGAAGATCAAATCAATCTTATCACCATGTTTATGGCAAAGGGGGCAAATAAACAACCCTTCCTCCTTCTCTCGTGGCCTCTTCATTGCTGTTTCTTATCTTTTCAATCCTTTTTATTTTCTCTTAATAATTCCATGTGAATGCTTTTTGTTTTTTTGCATCTTGTTTTAGGTATTCATTGCCTTTTTTGGTGCTTACTCAAAGATAGCATCAATTGCATATTGGATCCTTTAGTTTTGTTGTATTTTCTTGTATTCTTGTGCCAACGGCTAGAGAATAGAGTTGATTGAAAAGGGAAATCAATGATTAAGAAAATACTAATGTTGAGCTTTCTAATCTATACATCACCAGTTTAATTATTTTATCATATGTAATTCATTTTACTTTTCTCACGCAATATATAGTTTATTTTTCATATTTGCTGTGGATGAAGGTAAAACATGAGGAAGAAGAACGTGAATTGAAGTATTTTAAATTATTTAAGTTAAACATAGATAAAAAAAATTAATTGATACCATTTATTGTGGAAAAGGTTATAGTTGTCAATTTAAAAACTAAGTTTTATAATTCAGTAAGTATGTAAAAGTTTTATAATTCAGTAAGTATGTAATAAGTAGAAGTTTGAGTAAAAAATTTATGAGGGATTGAAGGATGAAATAATGTTTGAAGGCATGAAGAAGAAGTTATTATTGGAAAGATGGAAAGAAGAAGCTATATTGAGAAGAAAAGAAAACTCCTTCTTCTACGCGCACACGCACACAAGGTTAAGTTATATAAGTGAAAAACATTTAGTTGAATTGAGCCTTGTTTGTTATTGAAACATTGGACAATTGAGATTTTGTAAGCATTGAAAGGAAAAGCTTATAGGATCAAGTTCAATCCAAAATAGTAGAAAAGTAAGGGGACTCTTGATTATGTTTGTACTGGCCGTGAGGATCATCTTCAACTTCATCATATTCTAGAGCTAGATATTTCCTATCCATAATAGAGGATTACTCAAGGAGGTTGTAGGTCTATCCTCAGATAACTAAAAATGAAGTCTTTAAAATTTCAAGAGCTGGAAGCGTCTATTGGAAACCTGAACGATAAGATGGTGAAGAGATTCAAAACTGATAATAGTTTTTTATTTATGTTCTGAATTATATTATTTAACTCCTTCTGCAAGGAGATTGGTGGCTAGAGGTTTTACTCGGAGATATACTATTTATTTAATGATATTTTATCTCTAGTTGTAAAACTCAAATCCATAAGGCTATTATTAGTCATGGTTGCTAAATTTAACCTTAAGCTAAAACAGATGGACATTAAAACTACATTTCTCTAAGGTGACTTAAAGGATACCATCTATATGAAGCAATCAGAAGGATTCAACGTAGGAGATAAGGTGGAAAATGTTTGTAAATTAAAAAGATCCTTGTGTAGTCTGGAACAATCCTCACGGCAATGAAATAGGCATTTTGATTAGTTCATTGCTCATATTAGTTTTGAACGTAGCAAGTATGACACTTGCATCTACTTCAAGTTTCTAGTATAAAGTCTTCTCATAATATTGTTGTTGTATGTAGATGAAATTCTAATAGCTAACAATATTAAGTCTAAAGTTTATAAGATTAAGGTTGAGCTTAATAACAAATTTGATATGAATGTTTTTAGGGAGATTATGGGGATTGAGATTATTAGACAACGTGATCTAAAGTATCTAGTTGTGTTTTAAGAGACCTACCTCTGAAAAATTCTTGATATATTTGGGATGAAAAACTTGAAACATATGTCCACACCTCTTGCTTCTCATTATAAGTTGAGTAATGAACAGTCTCCTAAGATGGTGGAAGAATAAAGAGACATGGATTAGATTCTATGTGCAAATATAACTCTATGAGACCGTCCGGTAGAAGATGAAACTTCTAGTATGTGACAAAAAATCTTAGTAGATCCTCTAGTCATGCAGCGTTTATTGAGACAGTTTGGTGAAACCATATAATGACATTTCAATTATGTAACCAGAGACATTGCTCATGTATTTTCCCCATTATTATAGACATATTTCACGGTAGTTAATTATAATAGTCTTAAGGTATAAATAGGAACATGTATAACACATTTGTAGTTAACATTTGAGTTTAAGGTATAAATAGGAACATGTATAACACATTTGTACTTAACATTTGAGTTGTCTTTGAGTGAGAGTTTACTGAGAGAGAAACCTTGAGTTGTAATATCTTATTCATAGTAAATTCTTTTGTTGATGTAGATTTAAGTTCATTAACACTTCAATTGAACCATATTAATTATATGTGTGATTTTTTTTCCTTGTTCCTTTCACTACTTACCTTTTATCTATTCATTTGTGAGTTCTTTATTATCATTCTCTATTTATGTAGTAGAAGATTTAAAGTGAGTTTGTGCTTTTGTGAGCATTTCACAATAGATACATGTAGAATTGAACCCTCAACTAAGTACTTTTGCACCCAAGAGAATCAAGGGTATCAAGAGAAATCAAGTTATGATTTAAGTTAAGAACATAATGAACTTTAGTCAAAGTCCGCACAATACGATTATGAATCTTGATTTGAATTCTACCAATTCCAACTACCTCACATTTGGCATAATTACCCATCAAGACAACTCCACTAACAACTAGTTCAAGAGTGGTAAATAAGTCTTTATAAAGACACATGTGAAAAGTACAACTAGAATCAATAACCCACTTAGTTTTACTCATTTTCTCCTAACTAGCAATAGATAATAGATCACCATTAGAATCAATTTCAACGATAGGAGTCTCGACATGTTGGTTGGGTTTCTTCTTTCTTTTCTTCTTTCTTCTTTAATATAAAATAATTAGAAATATCATGCCTCAATTGCTTGAAATAGTGACAACTTTTCTTTGTTTTGTATCCTCTAGATTTGGACTTGGAATTTTTGAAACTGGTACTCTCTCTTTCTAGAGTTCTACCTTTAACACTCAAACTTTCATCTTTTTTTGAATGAACTTCAAGATCAAATTTTTCTTCAAACAATAAATTTGATTTTACATCTTCAAAGGAGAGTGTATCATCAATATGAGATTGAATAGGAGTACCTACAAGTGTTCTTTAATACGAAGCTTGTTTGTAAGACTTTTTGTTATATATAAAGATTCCAATTTAGTTCATAATGCTCTAGTAATAGCTTCGCTACCTATTTCAAAAAGAACCTCCTTGGACAAGCAAAATGGAATTCTTGAAAGAGTTTTCTCATCAAACTCGTCCCATTGTCATCTGTCATGGAAGTTGGCTTCAATGACTTTCCATCCAAAGATTTCATTAATTCATTATAAGTAAAAACGAATCTCCTTTGAACATGTTAGATAGCAAGTCTAATTTTTTCATCAAACTTTTCAATATAAACTTGATAACAATTAACATAATAAATTATTAATTAAATAAGTACTTTGATACCATTTATTATAGTATATATGCTATGCAAAAATATGAAATAAAAAATAATTACAAAACTATGAAAAATAAAGTATATTATCTTTAATAAAAAAGATAAAATACAAAAGATTAAATAAGAGAATGATAATTACATTTAAGAGTGTAATGCATTAAAATAAACATTACATGTCATGCTTATATAACTACAAAGAAAGAACATATACTACTAGATAAATTATGATTACTAATAAACTAAATAATAACCATATAATTATATTATTAAAGATCATAAAAGAAATTAGAACCTCGATACATGACCATTAGACGCTCAACACATATCATATTTCTTTCTTTCTTATTATTATTTTTTATATATTTCCGATTTACAAAAGCCCTAAATCCCTAGCATTTATTCTTAAGACCTTCATTTAGAATTTTTATTGTCTTCTTCTCCTTACCAACATTTTCATTTTATAATTTCTCTTTTCCATTTTTATCAAGTTTACCTAAGATAATATTCTCAACTATTTTCCAACTTCCATAAATTAGTCGCTTCTATGAGTTCATTTTTTTTATTCAATATAACTTAATCCATTTTTTAATACCATGATTGGAGATAGAGTTCAATGTAGTCAAAATTGAGATTTTACTCGTAAAATCGTAAGATCGTACGATTTTTATTTCAATTTCGTGTTAGAGTATATTTATAATCGTAATACAGTGAAATCGTAGAGGAAAATCGGAAAAAACGTAAGATTTTAAAGTTTTCACAAATGCAGGTATTGGATGTGTTTTAATTTTAATTTCATTTTAATGGGTTTTAATTTTTTTAATGAGTTTTAATTTCTTTAACATTGAGCAGTGTTCCTACTCCTTTCAATTGTTTTGGTTTTTAATTGGTTAACGTTGAGCATTGTTCCCACTAATTTAGGAGGTGAATAGTTTTTAATTTTTAATGGTTTTTAATATTTTTTTAATGTTTAGTAATATTGTTCCCACTAATTTAGGAGCTGAACATTTTTTTTAAGATTGTTTGAAGATTTAATTCAGAAGATTGGTTTTATTTTTTTAAATGTTAAACAATTTTTAAACATTCTAAGTCTAATAAAAATAATTAAAAATTAAAATATTTTCTCTTCTAAAAATAAAATTAAAACTCTTTCTTCTTCTTCATAACTTTGCTTTGCACTTCCAATTCATTGATAAGTTAGATGTTATTTTAACAAAATTTGTAGAAAGTAAAATCTATGATCCGTGTTACGATTTACAATTTTATAAACCCTTCACGATTTTAAATATAATTTTGATTTTCACGAATTACGTTTTTATAAACCCTTTATGATTTTAAATATAATCTCAATTTTAATTATCTTGATAGAGTTACTTCCCTTGAACCAGCTTAGCCTTCCCCAAACGGTTGGGTTAGTTCATTTAGGCCTATCAACTTTCCATTGTATTATTCTCTTTCGCCTCCACTGAGTATGCTAAACGTTCCTCCCTGGCCGAATCAAATTGGGCTTCATATTCGGCCCACTCAGGATGCCCATTACGGTCCAATCCTTTTACCCTTTGTTAAGGTGTCTGCTTCCTACACTCCCATACTTACTAACCGCATCCAATATCAATGGTAAAAAATAGGATGGAAAAAAGGTGGGTCGAGTACATATAGTGTTAACCCTGAAAAAAAAAACTAGTCCCGTTACACGTTGAATTAGTTATTGATTATCCATGAAAAAATATCCGTGAACTTTTTTTAAGCCAACAAGTATCCGTGAATACTTACTGATATTTTTTTTTATTTTCCTTAATTGTAAATAAAATTAATTAAAAGTAATTTTTTAAAATATAGGTTCAGATAAAAATTAATTTTAAAATACAATTCAAATAAAATTATACAGTAAAATATTTAGATAAATCAATTTAACCTTCCTAAAAATCAAATTTAAATAAGTTAAATTATAAAATATAAATTTAAAAAATTAATCAATTTGAAAACAACTCTAATTTCATAGTTTTAAATATATATATATATATCAAATTAAATTCTAAATTTTTTTTCAATAATTAATATTTCTATTACAAGTAATTTTATTTTAATCACTTAATTTAGTTTTAAGATAATAAATTAAAATTTATTAATAATAATTAATAAGTAACATATAACGGATAACTAACAGTGAATAAGTGCCATTGAAATATCATGAAATTCGAATTCATCAACAAATAAGTAATTAAAATATTTATATTTTTTATAATTATTTATTAAAGATATTTATTTAATATCTGTTATAAATTTTATTTTTAAATATTTGTGGATTCCAATTTTTTTTATCGTCCTAATAAAGTTTAAAAAAATATACATAAAAATTATCTAATAAAAAATTATGATAACAAATATTTCCTCAATTTCATATTATAAGTGAACATTTGAAAGAAAAATTATTTCATAATATAAAGCATTTTAGAATTTCAATAACTTTTTTTTTATATATTCCTATTAATAACATGATTAATTCTGTTAATATTAAATAGGAGAAAGAGAAACTAAAAATTAATTATCTTTTATTAGTCTGACTCTTCATTTTTTATTATCATCTACTAATATCATCTTCAGGAGTATTAATTTAACTTTTACCAAATCTATATCAACTAGCATTTTTAAGTTGTCATTTTAATTCAGTATTTCTATTTATATTTTGGTGGGAATTGAAAATTTTGAGTAAAATTTTAAAATAAATTTTGAGCATAGTCATTTATAATTTGGTGAAAATTAAAAATTTTGATTAAAATTTTAAAATAAAATTTTAGTATAATTATTTGCAGTTTGGTGGTAATTAAAATTTTTTATTAAAATATTTAATTAAAAAAATTAATAGTTATGATTTTAAATTATTTAAAAATAATTCTGAAATAAATTCAAAACTCTTGAAATTTCAATATCAATTATTGTACAATTTCATTAAAAAATTAATTTATTTTATAAAAAATTCTGATTCAATTCCAATTAATTTAGTTAATAGTAATTAATAAGGATAAAGATGAAAGATTTATAAAAATCTAAACAAATTAATTACTTTTCTTAATCTGTTAAAATTTGTCAAGTAAACCTTATCATGGTCTGTGAGAATTTATCAAATAGGTTTTATCATTGAAAAGTAATAAAGAGATGAACATTTATTATTCTTTAATGATAATACATAGATTAGTTACCATAAATTTTGATTTCTTGCACTGCACCTCTAATTTCACCATCACTACCCTCAACCCTATCTCCCCTCTGAATGCTTAAATATTGTCTTATGCAAAGCTTATTTTAAAAGATTGTGGACTGCAATTAGTAATTATGAGGGATGCAGGAAGCAAAAAAACCCTTTATTAAATGGTCTTCCGTACATAGGGGTGGCAAAACGGGGCAGCCCGGCCTATTTAGGCCCATCCCGTCATGAGCCCGTCAAAAACGGGCCGGGCCGGGCCAGCCCGTCACAGTGATACAGGCCAAATTTTCTAACCCGCCCCGTCATAAGGCAGGCTGGCGGGTTGGCGGGCTAGCCTGCCTATATTTTTTGTTTTTCATTTTTTTGAAAAATTTATTTTTTGGATTTTTTATTTTATTTTTGGATCTTTGGTTTTAAATTGGATTTTTTTTTCTTTGCAACTATTTTGTTTGTGTCCAATTTAAATGAATTTTTGTAATTACAACAATATATTAAAGATGTATATGGTGACATGACATTTAAAAAGTGCAAGCTAGAAGACATAATGTTTATTACAAAAGAAATTGCAATAAGTGAGGTGTTGAAGGAACCCTAGATATAGCTAATTTCCCAAATTTAAAGAGAATGAGTGAGAGTGAATAAGGTCTTATATTTTTTTCGCGGGGCGGGGCGGGCCAGCCCGCTGGCCCGCCCCGCCCCGCTCCTGGCCCGACGGGTTGACGGGCTAGACGGGCCATGTTGATACGGATTGGCGGGTTTAAAATGCTAGCCTGCCCTGTTTATATGCTGGCGAGCCGGCCTGCCGGGTCCAACCCACTTTGCCACCCCTGTCCGTACATGTCTTTGGTATATGCTATGTGGATTTATGGCTAGTCAATTTGATGATAATTGGTGTTTCCTCGTCCATGGTGACATGGTAGAATGTGTCATTGATTTTAATCTTCTTATTCATGGATGTTGTACTGTCCTTTGGTATATTTGGATTATATATCATAGGCTTAATTAAATTTTAAATTTTTAATAAATTCAAGTGTTTTTAATTTGGTTTTTATTTAAAATATTTATTTGTTAATTAAATTTTTATTGTTTGATTTTATTATTAAGTGTGATGATATATTAATTATTTTGTATCGTTATTATTGAATATTTTCATATGAAAAATAAAAATAAATTTATTAAATTTTAAGATTTTAAGATTTTTTTCTATTAAATCTTTATTAAAAAATTTATTATTGAATATTTTTATATGATATGTTAGTTACGTTATTATTGAATATTTTCATATAAAAAATAAAAATGAATTTATTAAACTTTAAGTTTTTTTAATTGAGTTTTTATTAAAAAAATTATTTTATTGAATATTCAAAATTTTATACTTTTTAATTAAATGTTCCATTTTATTTTCAACTAGATCAACGTGACCGTTTATTATTAATTTTTATTCAAGTTTTAAAATTCTAAAAACTATAAAATCTGAATTTTTTTCACCCAAATAGCATCCTTACATCTTTTAAATTTTTTATATTTTATTATTTACAAAATCTTAAAATTCTATTGTCGTTATCTTTTTTAATTATAAATAATTGAATATTAATACTAACTATTTTAATTTATCACACAAATAAATATTGTTTTCTAAAATAAATATTTTAAAATTTATTATTATATTTTTTTATTTTAAATAATTATTTCAATATCTTTTAAAATATTTATTAAACATATTTATATTCTAAATGTAATATTTATTATATTTAAAAATATATATTTCAAAAAATAATAAAACATTTATTAAACTTATTTATATTTTTATTGTAATATTTATTATTTTAAATAAATAGGTTTTATGTATCATTTTAAATATTTCAAATAATCCAACGGAAAATTAAATTCTGACTGTGAAGGATAAAAAATATTATATGAGTAAATATTGATACAATTTGCTATTTAGAAAATTAAAAAGTATTATAATACTATTTGGGTAAGAAAATCTAAATTTTATCAATTCTAGAGTTTTGAAGTTTGAAAAACAATAAAAATTGATTAATAAGTAAAATTTTAAAATTTTGTTTATATTATTGTCCAAATTGGTAGTATTATATTTGAGACTATCAAATGAAATCAAACTATAAAGATTTAATTAAAAAAAATAAGATTTTAAGTATTTAATATAATGAAATATTTTTAATAAGAACTTAATTAGAAATTTTAAATTTGTAAAAAAAATAAAACTTCATTAATATTAACCGTAAAATCAAACAGAAAAGAATCAATTAAAAAATATAAATACTTTATATATTTCATAAAACATATAGATTTAATTTGAAAATATCATTATATACTTAAAACTTAATTAAACTATTAAATAATCTATATGAATATTATTATGTTTGTCAATTTATTTTATACAACTAGACACATTTTCAAATTAGTAAAAAAAAATAATTTAATTTTAATTAGGAAAGGAGAATATATACGAAACAAAGTGTGAAGTAAAAGAGGGCTATTTAAAAAATATCACATGTATGAAATACTCATACTGCTTTATTACTTAAGGAATTATTTTAAAAAAAGTATTACTTTAGAATAAAATCAAGGATTTATTTTTCACACATTTCCTACTCGTAAATAAATATATGAATTCATACTACTTATCATAAATCTACATTTGTTTCATTTTTTTATCGGCATTATATTTGTTTCATATATGATGTAGTTTGAGGAATACGCAATTTTGGTCTTTATAAAAGTCTAACTACATATTTAATTCCTCAATTTTACTACGATTAATTTAGATTTAATGGATCAAAATAATATATGTATATATATATTCACGTTTGAAATAAATACAAGGAATAAATTGAAAATCTCACATCCACTAAATATATAAATATACGCAAATTTTAACTTATCAAATCAATTTTTACTTTTTAATATTAAATTAAATTTAAAGTACACTTTTCAAAAGTTAATTATTTGATGGATGCATAACTTTTTAATTAGACAATATATATTATGATAAAAGAAAAGTATTTAATTTAAAAAATTAAAATTCATGTATTTACAAAATAAAAGATTAATAGTGAATTTAAAGGATAAAGAAAATTTTATATGTATGCACATAGTATTCATTGTGCCATTTACTTTTATTTTTAATTAAAACAAAGAAAAAATAAGAAATATTACATTTGAAATATAAATTTACTACATAAACTTTAATATACATATATATATATATATATATACATATATATATATATATATATATATTGAATACTTTGTTCACATAAAAATATAGATTTAAGAGAAAGAAAAAAATAAATTTAAAAATGAAAATTAAGTTATTTCTTTTAAGTGAAAATAAATAAAAAATATAAAAAATTCGTGAAAATTTATAAATAATTTGATTTATATAATAAATAAAAAATATTTTTTAACTAAAATAATAATAGTTTATTTAATATTATTATTAATTTTTTATTTTGTTATTAAAATTATTATATAAATTTATTTATATTATTATTATTATTTAATATTATTAATATGAAATTTTTTTAATAATATATTTTTTTTGTAAATCTGGTTTCTCTTGGGAGAATTTTTTTTTTAAATAATATTTTTTGTTTTCTTATTTTTTATTTTTCTTTACCCTATCCACAACTTTATAATAATATAGAAATCTACATTTTGTATAATCTCGTGAAGTTTCATTGTTTGGATGATTTTTTTTTACGTTCATATTTTTAAGAGACATTTTCACAAACTTTTTATTCTAAATTCTTTTATAATATGTTTATTTCAGAATTTCTTATGTTTTAAGAATTTTGATTAATAGAATCTCATTCAGTAAATTATATGTTTTGTTTATCCCTTTTGTTTGATAGAAAAATTATTTTCTAAGTTATTAAATTTGGAATAAATGATAAAATGTAGATAGTGACCAACAATTATACAGGCGAAGTTATTTTTAATAATTGATTTAAATGGAGTGTCTCTATTTTTAATAATTGACTTAAATTGGAGTTGTTTCTATTTTTAATAATTCACTTAAATGGAATGTCTCTTAAAAATATTTATGAAAAAAGAATCTCCCTCCTTGATGTCATTAGGAACACATCTAATGTCCAATAATAATAGGTGGGTTGTTATGCACCACAGCCAGAGTTTATTCTCCAACATTGATCTTTATATCTTTGGTGTTAATATAAATAAACAATATATATATATATATATATTCTCAGATATCTCTTTAGTTTTTACGGATAAAATTTTTATATAAATAAAATAATAAATAATATAATATTATTTAAATTTAATTAATAAATTAAAATTCAATTTTAAATATATAATTACGTTAAATATCTAGAAAAGTTTTATTAAACTTTAGTATGATCCTCTTCCATCAAATATATTTATAATATTAAGAAAATACAATAATAAATTATATGAAGTAAATAATTTGTTACGTGTAAATATATTTAAGTTTAATAATTATATAACTTATTATCAACTAATTATAAGTAACAGTATGTGATTTGTGATGGTAAAACGATCAATTGTGTTTACCTTATGAATGCATACCCTATATTTTAAAAATATCTATTTTAAGAATAAGTTATAAAATATAATTGTTCTATTCTCATCAACTACAAACCATCATATATTATAAATTTATTAATTTTTATGATGATTAAATGATAATAAAAAAAATATTTTACATCGCTATTAAACTCAAAGTTTTATGTTAAGGCACAACCACTAACAGCAAATTAAACAAGTAGCCTCTTTTACCTAGACACTTCCGAAAAAAATATCTAACCAAATTGTAAAGTCGGTTGTATAAGATCTTTCCATTCATATGAAAATGAAACTTTCAAACAAAAGTAGACCCATATTAAAATTTGTTGAAATTTAAATCAAAAGGTTTCTTAAAAGGTTATTAAAGGAAAGATTTAAAATTTTAAAAGATTTTCTTTCATAAAAGATGATACTTACAAATAGATTTTGTTACAACCACGAGTCTCTCCATTAAAATTTACACTTATATAAACTTATACTATAAAACATTTATTTGTATAACTTATATTTTAAATAATTTTTAATTTTTAGAAACTATACTTATTTCACAAAACTAGAAAATTTAATAAATTATTCTATATCAAAAAATCATATTAAGAATTTTTATCATTCATTTATATAATAATAATATATTCAATCCATTAAATAAATGTAATTAATAAAAGATAAAAATAATAGATTTTAAATAAAATTAGATTCGATATCAACCAATAGAAATAAAAAATATTAAATTTTGCATTGAATTAAACTTTGTGATATGAGTTACTAATAATTCATAAAATTCATAAGTAAAATTCTATTTAACTAATCATTTTAAAAGAATCAAAATAATATATTCAAAATTTATATATATATATATATATATATATATATATATTATCATTGTTATTAATCCAATAAGAGTAACTATAAAAATAACTTTTTTAAGAATTATTATGTATTTTTTCACATTTTTTATTAATATTAAATTAAAACTAATATTTTTAATTATTTTTTTTCAAAGTAAATAATTATATTATCGATATGAAATTTATTTTTCATTTTATTTTATAATTTTATTTTAAATTTTTTATAATAGTAAATGATGTTTTTTATCGTAGTCATAATAAGAAGAATCAAAACAAATAATGAAAGATATAGATTATAAAAAAATATAATAATTAAAATTTAATTATATTTTAAGAAAATTCACACAAAAATAATTTAAAAAATAAGAATAATTAAATTAGTTAGAGTATAACAACTTAAATTCACAAGTCCGAAAACTTTAGTTTCCATTATACACGTGATTTTAAAATTTTTGGAAAGCTCATATCCCTTTTCACTTCTGGAAAGCTATGCCACTATCTACGCTCATAGAAACTATAAATTATTAGTGGTATGCGTTCCTTTACTTAAATATTCAATTTTACTTACAAACTTTCTTGAATAGGGAGTTTGAAATGTTTATACTATAAATTATTTATTAGGAATCTCTTCATCCACAAAATTCTAGTAATCCATGCTTGATTTTTGAAATTTCTTTCAATAATTTTTCGTACATGATAATTCAATTTTGCTGGTTCCATTGTGAGAACCCTTTCTATCCCTTGTACTGATTTTTGTGGTGAAAATTTCCTTAAAAGGCTATTTAATATTAAAGTAATTTGGTTCTTTTTTTTGAGAGATTTAGGAGAAGAGAATAAGCTACTAACACAATCACATAAGTGTTTAACCTCCAACCCAAAACCTTAAGATAATGAATTTATGTGTCTTTTTACTTATATGATGCTCAAGATACTCATTCTTACTCGATGTGAAACTTTAACATCACACTTGTATCCTAACACTTTTTGGAATGAAATGTTCTGAGTCTCCTTTTCTTACTTCATTCTTTCATATTATTGAGCAACATTTTAGTGCTATGTTAAAAATGGAATTCTGATCATCAATTTGACATAGTCTAAGAGATTTTGCATTTCACTAGCATCTTTTGCAAAAAATGGAAAATAAAATATGCCATATGTTGTCTAAAGCATATACTTGCAATTGCAAGCATTCAAAGTAGCGAGGTTCAATCAAGAAGCCTACAAGTGTATGATATAATTGAAACTTGCCTCAGCAATCACACTCATAGTGGTGTCCAACCTTTTTTTTTTAGATTAAGATCAACTTCAAGGTCAGCTTCTTACCTCTCTTTTTTTGAATAAAAAGTAACATTCATGTGTAACTATTATGACAAATAGAAATTCATATTTAATATATTTATATTGAATACGGCTATACGATTATTATAAAATTATAATTGCAATTTTGCAAATAAAAATTAACAATAATTCTTGAGCATTAGCTTAAATATAAAAACGTTATAAATCATTATCTTTATATAAAGTACTTACTTCCTATTATTTATAAATCGAAATAAATCTCAATATAATTTTTTTTTCTTACATTTATAAAGAGGACAATCTCACTTTTGGTTCATCAGTGGGCAATGTTTCCATGTTTGTGTACACATGTTTATACATCTCATATTATTGAATTGAATTTCAATAACTTTATAAAAGTTTGAATATCTCTAAGCTAAAAATAAGTACCAAGTCCTTTATTTTAAAATTTCTTTTATCCAAAACTTTTGTTTGTCTTGAATTGTGCCACATGGGCCTTTTAACATAATAAAAACAAAGAATTAATACTTCAACGAAGCAATGCTGGTTAAAAATAAAGGAATTCTTACTATATCTTCCACTCTATTTTTAGATATTGATAGTGGGAGAGAAAAGCTACAATTCAACGGTTAGATGTGCTCTAATTTGAAGAGTGACTCATGCATGGAATTGTAATGAGATTTTTTTTTGTTTTCCCTTAATTTTTCTTTATTTTCTATTGGATTCTGCTTTCCATTATCCCAATAAAGATGTTTGTGCTTGGAATTCTAATTTATTTTATGCTGCCAACCGGCCTAACCCTTGAATATATTTATACAAGCTAGATGCCACTTTTCCCCTATTCAATGCAGAATATCAAGAAAAATGTTATATATATATACATGTATATATATATATATATATAATAATAATACCTTTTCTTGCAAAAATGGAATGGAATAAGTATTGATTTGTAGGAACAATTTCCCATATGGGTAACCCTTTAATTCTATGGACCTGATCAAGGAAGCACTTCATTGAGAGCCTTTGCTGTCAAAACCCTAACACCATGTGAGTTGACACATGACATTTACTGGGGTCACATTGTTTTGAAAAACACCAACATTACCTCAGTACCTTACCAACTTGAGACCTATGATGTGGTTTCTATGTGCTCAGTTTGGCATGTTAACACCTTCTTTGGTTACCCTAGTTTCAATCCCTTTACATCTCTTAATAATTCATTCCTAAATGGACAAACTAGCCTTGAGTGAATGAGAGTTCAACTTTTCATAAAGCTTCACCTGCTTGCTTTCCACTATCACATTGTGTTGTGCAGTGCAAGAACTGAGGTAGTTAGTAAGTAGGAAAAGAAAAGAAAGGTTCATGAACATGGTCATGTGTTGGTAAGGTCAATAATCCTACTTATCTTCTCATAACATATGATGACCACATTATGAGTGCGTGTGAGTAATCAACTTTTTTTCTTTCTGCATGTATGTTTTTTTTTCAAAAGCTGCCTTATATGAGACAATACAATAGTAAAAGATATATTTGGACACATTTCTTTAAAGAAAAAACATAAAAACATAAAATACACTTTTTTTCATAAACTAAAATTAGCTTATTTATAAACTAATTTTAGTAAAAAGTTTATCATTTAACCTTTTACTTTTATTTTATACATAAATTAGTTTTACTTTATGAAAATGTTCATTTTACTTTTTTAAGCTTTTATGAAAAAGTTTATTAAAATAACTTTTAAATGTATTTGAATTTCAATTTGAAATTCGTTAAATAGAAGAATATATTTTAATATATACAATGGAGAAATAATTTTTTGTCTCATTAAAATAAGTTATGATTATAAAATTTGATCACTTAAGCATTAACCCTTAATTCGAAATAATTATAAAATTATAAGTTTAAATACTCTTACTTAAAGTGTCATTTGTGTTGCTTGAGTGAAAGTTCTTAATGTGATATATATTATGTTTTAAGTTTGAATGTATTTAAAGTATCATATTTGCCTCCAACAAGGAACATTGTGCTTGAATCAAATATTAACTCACTTAAGTATTAGATTATATTTGGGACAACTTTTATTGTGAGGCTTGTGGTTGTTGTTAAAAAATTATCACTTATTCCAGTTTATACATTTTGTTAGTATTTTTGTGATAAATGGATTAGTGACTAGTTGTTGGTTCACAAATGTTTGTCATTACTTCACTTTTGTAACAAACCTTTTAATGATGACTTGTTTTCATCATACAAAATGTTATACATGTATACTCACTTTTATTTGTCACAAAATTTAATTTTTTATCACATAATTTGTCATTATTCATAACGAATTATTTGTCACCACAAATTGTTATCACAAAAATATAATTTTTTTATTATATATAGGAATTGACATTCTTATGTAATGTATTACTAGGTTAACTGAGTATATAATATAAATTAAACAAACTACTAAAACTAAGTGCATTCTACTAACCAATAATAAAGCAAACTACTAATAAATTTTAGAGTGATATATATTACCATCATAAACATATCAAAAGGATGTATACGGATAATAATTTGGGAGAGCAAGTTGCATTGTAGTGTTCATGTGTAACTTTTATGGATGCCATAAAAAAATTGCAAACCACACTTTCTTATATTACTCCATTGTTATCTTCTTACTATTTTTTCTTTTTAACTTTTTCCCAAAGCAAACACTCACATGTTACAACCAATATGAATCTTAGGGGAAATCTGTTTTAAGGGAAGTATTATTAATAATATTGATGACTTTAAGATTTTAAATTATTTTAAAGATTTTGTTCATCACTCTCATGCTTAAAAAATTTGCAGATTCTTTAGTATCTCCAACCATAGGTATAATTAAATATAATACGGGTGAAATAACTAAAGGAAACTTGGATCATACTAAAAAACTACTATTTTTGTAATCACTTTGTTTGTTTTCTAGGATGTTTTGTTGAAATATTTAGGATTTTCTATGCTGAAATATTTGTAGTTACTCTTGCTAACAAAAATTTGCTTTTAGCCTATAGTTTAATCTTTGAATCTAAAGTGACTCTAAATTAGTTTTGGATACTCCCAAAAACTATTATCTTAATTCATAAAGATTACATAATAGATGGATCATAACATATATGTTTCCAAACTTCTCACATTTAGAGAGAAGAAAATGATTGCACAATAAAATTAATTAATATAGACATTTTATATAGACATTCATTTTGTTGATGTGATCTTCCTCTTCATATATTATGAACAATTTTTCTCCTAATAGAATTAATCTTTCTAAATTTAATAATTATTACAAAAAATTTATTAAATATAAATTAATTTAAAAAAATTAGTCATTTTAACAACTAGATTAAAAATTATTAGTATCTAAAATAGTTTTTATTATAATAAAAATTATAATTTTTTTATTATTGATCTTAAAAAATTATAAAATTGATTTCTGTACAATGGTGATTAAATTGATTTTTAAATTAAAATCTAAACTAGTTTCTAATATTAATTACGAAAGTTTTACTATATTAGATTCTAAATTAAACTCTAATTTAATTAATAATTAATTTTATTAGTTTATAAATTATAAAAATTTTTGTTTTAATAAATGTTGATTTCATTTTTTGTTGTTGTTGATATATATGTTTGTTTGATTAAAAAAAAGTTCAACAAAATGGCTGAAAACATATCTAAACTAATAATGACCAAACCCACTACTACCACATGAGTTCCTGTGCCCTTCCCTACACATGAGACATTGCAAAACAAGGTGCTTCCCAAACTAATTATTCCACTGAAACTTTGAAATAAGTTTGGATCTGCTTTCTCCTAGTTTTTGCAAGGCCATGGTACAGTGTGTTACTTTTATGTCGAGTGTTAAATCTGCAACTTCAGAAGGTGCAATGAAGTTAGTACTACCGTAACACAAGTTGGTGAAATATGTATGACAATGATAGTGTATCGAGGCCAGAGGGTGGTCATATGCACCTTCAATGCTGCAAAGAATTCCATTAACTTGTTAATAGGACAAAACCAACAGTGCTGTATGGGATTAGAGTTTGTTCAATAACCTTTTATTTGGAAAAAGAAAAACAGTTAGTTTGGTGACATTAATTATAATGATGTCTTGTGTTCCCTCCTTTGTCCAAACCCTCATACGTGTCTTCTATTTGCTTTAATCACTGACTAGATGTCTGAACAATTATAAAGAAAACAAGTATATTAAAAGGTTTGCTAAGAGAATAAAAAAAATTATTGTTGCCATTTATGAAAATCACACAGATTTTAAATGCTTATATATATATATATATATATATATATATTATTCTATATTTTGTTTTATAATAGTGAGTAGCATTACTCCATTCTATATGTATGATCAAAGAAAAAACGGAACGTAATTTATTGATTTAAATTAAACCATGTGCAAGTTTTTTGTAAGGCTAGGTGTTTCCAAACCTTATTGTACACAAATTTTGTAGAACCAATGCTTTAGAAAACAGAGAACGTAAACCATTGAAGTATCCTTCTTTCTTCTTTCTTTTCTTTGTTCAAAAGTTGATCATCAATATTTAACTAGAAAGTTTGAAAATTTATTGAAGTGAAAGATTATAGGAATTGTAAATGGCACATATAAAGACTTTTACATTGATAATTGTTTCCATATGTTGATGTGATTGATTTGCATTATTGTACTAACTACTTTAGATAAAGATTATCTATCTATAAGCATGTTAAATAGCATGATAAGTCAAAACTATAATGTCTATTGATAGTGTCAACCAATGTTTAACTATATGTCTGACATATATATTTAAAATTTACAATTTTAAAAAATTAACAGCATTTAATTATGTATCATACAAAGCTTAGTGGAAATTATGATAGTTAAAAAATACGTAATAATTTCTCGAAAATGGGGGCTAGGAAGACTCATTTTGCTTCTGTCCATACACCTAGCAGAATCACTTATTTCAAGATACCATAATGTGCATCTTTAGCTACTTTAGTGCTTTATCTCGTCCCTTTTGAAAGCTAAGTTAATTATTCATGATGATGTAACCCACAAAATTCTTGATTATGAATGAAGTCAACAAATGAGAATCCAAATATATATTTTGTACGTGAGTTATGTAAACAAGCATTCTTGTTGGCAAGTTTATATAGGTGCTTTGAAGAACTTGGTGGTTACTCATGAAATGTGCAGTTACCATTTTGACTTAGTATCTTGGTGGGTAGGGACCAACTCTTCAATTTTACCATTATTATGAATAAACTATGATGAAGCTAAGCTTGCAACTCACAAGAACAAGTCAACCACAATAAACTAGTGTAATTTATTAAGCTAGTGATCTATAGTTGAAAACATGTGTTGAAAAACTTGTGAATTCGTACTACATAGTGTGTGGGGGTGATAAAAAGATGAACGATTCATTTTAAATACAATCCCAGCTATGGTTCTCCACACGTCAAATACACAAAGGATTAATTAGCTCAATCTGGGAATTATCAAAGAAAATTGATTGATTGATTTTGACCAGCACGTGCAATAGGAGCATACGTGTTGAGAATTAAATAATTTTTTCTCATGTAATCATGATACCCACGATAATGAATTTGTCCTCATGCAACTACCACCAACTACGTGTAAAAACTATCATATATGATATTAATTTTAATCAACAATTACGAGATCAACTTTAAATATTTCGTTGTATTAAATATTTGGAAAAGGGTATATTTGCTTTTCTTCTCTCTTAATTTACATTGCAGTTTGATAAATTATGATTTTACAATAATATTTTTTTATTATTTAAATATCATATTTATTATAAAAATTAGGTGTAAAGTAAATGTATTTTGCAAAAGCAAAAAGGACATTCTTCCATTCGAAAATAAAATTTTGATAAAATTTTGTCGTCTATAAAAATCTATAACAAAATATATTTTTCTATAAAAAAGAAAAAAAATTGTTCTCCCTACTATGTTTATAGTTCCTGTTTATTAGACATAATGTTTAGCATAGATTTAAGCAAAAAATGTTTGCAAAATTGCGAACATAGACTTAGGTTTCGTTGCATATAGATGAATCTATAAATTTATTAAAAGGAGTTAATTTTTTACAGTTATTTAAATATTTAATAAATAATATTTTTTTATATATGTATGTATATATAAAATTAAAGCTATTTTTTATTTTAAATTAAAAAATGAAAATACTTTTTTAAAAAAAATATATTTCAAACTATAAAAATTTGTATAATTGATAAGTGTAATAATTTTTTTTAATATTCCAAAACAACCATAAAAGTGTAATAATTTTTTTATATGTATATACATTGTTACACCGACCCAATATAAGTCAAATGAAAGAAGGGTCGGGGAAGTAATTGGATGTGCACGTGTTTGGATACAACAAATATGGATAATTAACACTTATTAAGTTTAGCGATTTTTAAAATAAATTATAATTTGACATGCTTAAATCTTGATATAAGGAGTCATTGAATTTTTTATGAATAATAGCGGTCTAATAAATATTAAAAAAAATATTAATTATAATATTAAGTGGTTAATATTAATTTCATTCATTAAGGTATATTAAAGGATCTTACGTGATGCGTCTATGAAGGGATTTCATGTTGGTATGTGCAAGAGCAGAAAAATATGTGTTGGCTATTCCATCATATGTAAGGACACTTCAAACAAAAACAATTGAATGTCTCACAAGAATAACGGTTGCTAAAAGGCATGGACAATGATATATTATGTTAGTACATGACATTCACTCTCATGTCCTTAGTCTAACCAAATCAATAATGTTTCATGACAACAAAAACATGAATCTACATGTCAAAAGAACTCTTGAACTAAATGATGAGGTTGGTGTAAGGATAAATAAGACTTTTTGCAAATTTGTATCCGCTACAGGGGGTACAAAAATTTGTCATTTGTCGAACGAGATGTGCGGAACTATGTCGAGAAACAAAAACATGCCTTAGGTAAGGAAGGAGATGGGAAAGCCTTATTAAGACATTTTTCACGGATGAGGGAATTGAATCGGGACTTCCTTTTTTATATTGACTTGGACGATCAAAATCATATTAAGAATGTTGTTTGGACAGATGCTCGAAGCATAAAAACATGTGAGTATTTTGGAGATGTGATTTCATTTGACACCACATATAAAAAGCTTATAATATAAACTTTGTAATCCTTCTTTGTCCAAGTCACACCTTTCAATTTAAACTTGCTCATTTTTTCAATAACGTGACTCTAAAAAAATGAAATACCTTAAATGTCAATCACACAAATAATATTACAACTAAACATAATTAATGGAATATCTCAAAGTTTAGCACACCGCAAATGATAGATTAAAACAAAACCGTTCAAGCACTCCTGCGCTATTGATTTGGTCATACTTGATTATGCTTGTCGCAAATAACATAACCTACGACAATGTTATTTTAATGTTATATGTAATATCAAGGTAACATTAATATCATACTTGTCCAACGCATTTTTACCATGTTATTGATTTTGCCCCTAGGCCCTAACGTGTGCAAGTCTTCTTGGGTCAATATTGAACCATAGACCTCAACTAGAACCCTACAAAAAGCACAAAAATTTTAAATATTTATATTACAAAGAGTAAAGTGCAAAAGAATTTTAATATATATCAACTAATTTTTTTGTTTATCAGCCCAGGATGTGCACATCCTATATATGTCCAAATCAAGAGGGTCTCTCTTACTAGTGTAATCAATAAATCCATCGATCATTCCATGTTCCAGATTCATGTTCAATGGTCCCTCATAATCTTTCCCTGACCAATTCCTCTCTTGCTGAACTTGTTCTTGGAGAAGTCTAACTTGCAATTGAAGTTCAACAATGCGTTGATCATTTTCAACAATTTTTTCTTTGCAAATTCTAACCTCATCCAGGATATCTTCATACTGCCTTGATGGGGAGGAACATTGGAATTTGCCCCATTATTTTGACAAATTTCTAAAGCTTCATAAACAATTTTGAAGACCTTTTGTTCTTCCGTCATGACCCATTCCTATACAATATGTAAAATAAAACAATTTGTACAATTAAAACATACATAGAACCTAACACATATATTCAAAGAAAAGCCATAAATTATTGAGAATGCAATTACTTCATTTGATGAGAATGTTGTATTTATTTTGAAAGAACAAATATTCACAAAAGGTCATTCCAAAAACCAGGGAAGGCATAATATATAATTACCACCGGTTAAAGCAATGTGTTCCACAGTCCAAATCTGCTCCACAAAAACCAAATATTAAGCATGTATATTCAAAAAACAATACGACATCAACAACAACATATACTAACCTGTAACACTGCAACACAATGGTGTTTGATGTATTCTTTGACGTTGAAATGAAGTTAGCTTCTGATTCATTTCAACTATTACATACGTGTCAACCCTATGTCTCACTCTAATCTACAAAACATAATCCAACACAAATTATTAAATCAAGTATATATACACATTACCAACAACTAAAACAAGTAAACTCAACATTCACTAACTTCTTTTCCTTCAGCAGCCATGATTGAGTATTGCACACTGTACAAAAAAACATAATTATAATCACAAAACTAAATAACATAATACAAATCATACTTATCTAATGGTTGAAATAGTAAATAACATTAATACACTGGATTGGTTATAATTATCACAGCTTTTGACACCTATTCTTTTCATCATTGTAATATGCACACAAAATATGTCACAAAGAATCCTAACATAATTGCGTACAATGAAACAATTAAATAGAATGTTTACTATTTTTACACTTTAAGTATTTTCACACAATTGACCACATAAATTCTTACTATTAATCAATGATTTGTTCACATCACCAAAACAACACAAAGACAATCAACAAGGTTTAGGAATCCAAAATTGAGACCAACAAAAAATTAAATTGTTGCCAATTTCAATAGTTATGCAAGGGTTGAAGAATTGGTATATTTTGCTACCATAGAAGGGAAGTATGAGATTCTAATTCACCATGACATTCACGTGCCCCGATTCCAACTATGTTTCATGTTGTATTTTATAGAAGTATACAATCTCATTGATTATACTTCCTTTTCTTTGTTCTTACATTCTGTTACATGGACAATAAAGAAAGCATTGCAAGTGTTTAAAAAACTTGTTGTGCGTATAGATCTGTAGGTATGATTCAACTTTTAGGATTTGGGGTGTCAACACCCTGGACTTCACAACCTGCTACTTTCTTTATATGCAAAAATCATACCACAAAAAATTATATGCAAAAATCTATTTGTTTTTACATCCAACGAAAAATTATACAAATTTACCTTTCTTTTGCACTTCCTCAGAGTTAGGGCACCGAACCAACACAGTCACCGAACCAATCTGACCACCGAACCACCCACACCACCACAAGCCGTCGTCGCCAGACAGAAACTACTGAACCAGTGCTACCTCAAACCAAACCTGCTACCCACACCCAACCAAGTCACCCACAATGACGCAACCAACAAATCCAACCACCGAACCACCCATCGAACCACCCACCAAACCACCCACACCAGTAGCAGCTGTCACCAAACAGAATCGAGCCAACTACTGCTACCTCGAACCAAGCTCGCTACCCAGACTCAACCGAACCACCCAGAACGACCCACACCACTATAAGTTGTCACTGCGAATAACCTAATATGTGTTCTTTCCTGTGTGAGTCTAAACTCACTCACTGCACAACACAACACTTCACACTCGCTCTACTTCCTTTCTTTTACAACTTCACACCACACTCCCTCTTCTGCACTTCTCTGCTCTGCCAACTCTGAGATCTCAAAACTCATTTCCCATTTTTGTGCGACGCTGTTTGGATCCCAAACTCACTCTCATCCTCTTTGTCACTACTTACTACATTTTTGTTTCCCACAACAACAAGCTCCGATATTTCCGAAATGGGTTGCACATAGTCCTGAATAGAGAGTGAAATTTTGGCCAAAGTAAATGAATCACACTTGAGAACCCATGGGGTTCCTTTTACGCAGTTCAATAGGGTTATATAGATTTTTTAGGAAGTGGAAGAAAAGCATGTCATTTCCAACATTTAATAAAAACAATTTTATATGAGACCCTCATTAATAAAAAATCATATTTCTCTCTCACTGTCACGTCAGCAGTTGGAAAGTGAGTGTGCTAATGTGGTGGTTGTCAAAATATCATGCCTCATTTAAAAAAGAGTAGTTACATATTGACACTTGCTTTTTTTTCTCTCTCTTAATTTACATTACAGTTTGAAAAATTATGATTTTATAATAATATTTTTTATATTATTTGAATATCATATTTATTATAAAGATCAGGTGTAATGTGAATGTATTTGTAACATAAATGTCAAAGGACACTCTTCCATTTGAAAATAGAATTTTATCATCCATAGAGTTCTATAACAAAAATATTTTTTTCCACGAAAGAAGAAAAAAAAGTTGTTCTCCCTAGTATGTTTATAGTTCTTGTTTATTAGACATTAATCATATGTTTCACATAGATTTAAGCAAAAGAAGTTGCAAAAGAAATTTTTGAACATAGACTTAGATTTCGTTCACTACAAGAAATAGTATTTATACCTACATACACTTTTACTTACATATGGTAATGAAGTGTAGGTAAAATCAAATCTTTTTTTACCCACACAAATTTAGTGTAAGTAAAATCCAAAAGTTGGTAAAACCTAATAACATTGATACCTTCATTTACTTAATATATATAAGATTTTAAAATAATATATTTAAATCATATAAATTTAACAATATTATTAAATAATATAAATTTTTTAATAGCTAATTTATGAGGTAAAATTTATATTTATTTTAGAAATTTATATAATTATTATTTATTATTATTAATATTTTTAATTTATATAATATAAAGGATAAACATTTCAAGAGAAAATAAAAATAAAAATCAATTTTTTAGAAAATATTTGTTGTGTAAGATATGGATGTATAACTTTCTCTTCCACAACTGCACGTATAATTTTTCATTATCATTTTTAGAATTTTAATTTTGAGAAAGTGTATGCTTTGAATTTCAAATTCTTTCTTTTCCTTTTTCTCTTCTCACCCAACTCTCGTTCTCTCTCATAAATGCTTTCTATCTGTTGTTCTCTCTTTTCACTTTCACTCACTTTCTTACTCTTTTTCTCTTATCCATTTTTTCTCGGTCTCTCAAACGTTTTTTTTAGATTTTGCTTGTGGCGATTTTTTGAGGCTTAATAGTTCGTTCTCATTTGGTGATTTTCAGGAGGTAGAGTTTTCGTTTCGTGTTTGCTTGTGTAAATACATTATTTGTGTTTATCTTTGGTCGTTGATAAACCTCCTCTCATCTTTGCTTTGGCACCTACCTCTGATGGGAAGGTCCTGTAGAAGGTCGACGACACTGTCAAGATCTCGTACATATTCGACGAGAATGTTGGCGAGGATTCCGAGGTCAGGGTTACGGTGAAGGACAACAGAGAGGTTGGGAAGAGGTTGGAGGAGGTGGTGGTGGAGAAGGTGAAACCGATGATTTTGGAGAAGGTTAGATTAATTTATGCATGGAAATTCACCTCATTTTCCAAGCTGTGATGCAGTTCTGTGTTGGTTTTTTATGCTGTTATGTTGTTCTGTGTTGGTTTCTTAAGCTGTTATATTATTCTATTTTGGTTTCTTAAGTTGTTGAGTTGTTCTATGTTGGCTAGGATCCATAGGAAGAAATTAGGATTAGTGATATAAAAGAGAAAAAGGGTAATGGTAATGATAATACTAATGCAAAGGTGGTAATGGAAGAAAAATGAGGGTCAGGGAGGATGGATTAGCGAGAGTGTTGTTCATGAAGAATGGAGGGAAGGGATAATTGGTATTATGTTTTGGGTAATAATGGAAAAGGAGGAAGAGATTTGTGCGTAGTGGTAAAATGAATTAGTTTGTTGAGGGGAGGTGAGATAAAGGAAGAAGAAAAGAGAGGGAGGCTGGGATACAACTGGGTACAGCTGACGTCTTTCCATAATTTGTTCCTGAGTGGGTTTTCATGTAGTTGGATTTCTCTACAACGCAAGGTCTCTTTAGGAAAGGTCTCTGATTGTGCCGTTTAGTGGGTCCCTGTAGTCAGTCATGCTGACTTGCACTAAACAATTAGATTATTCATGTTAATTCACTGCTACAGGAACTATATTTCACGTCGGTTCTGGGGACATTTTCACGACGGCCCTAAAATCGACGTTGAAGAAGACGTTGTAAAAAGTAATATTTTTTACGTCGGTTTAAAGTAAACCGACGTTGCATAGTCATGACCAAACAACGTCGGTTACACAAATAACCGACGTTGTAAGAGTATATACTTTTCTACGTCGGTTATACATATAATCGACGTAGAAAGTCTCTACCTATTTTAAAATACAGTTTCTATTTTCTCATTTTCCTTAAATTTTTGTACTTGCATATTTAAAATCAGACCAACAAACAATTTTATATATCACACCTGAAGCAATTTGAAAACATTTCAAATCAATTTTATATATTCAATTGTTATAATTACATAAAGTTGATCTATTTAAATTTGATCTATTTACATAATTACAATTGTATAAATAAAATTACAATATAGTCTACTGTTGTTGCCTATTTCTAATGTCTAAAAATTTCTGTGCCCATTTTTCTCTGACTTGATTGATAGACTCTTTAGGCAAGGGTTGTGTATCACTGAATAACTAGAACAAAATGAAAGTATGTTAGGTACATGACAAAGTAGGAAACTTTACCAATAGAGTTTTGGAGGAATAGGGTTTTGGAGGACTAACCTGTCTCCAAGTATCTCTGATATTCCCAAAAACTATAAGCCACATCCAATACATTACGTAGTAGCCACATTCGTAGCTACCCGTTTGTTTATTAACCTATAATCAATTAAACAAATCATTAGTTGTGAAAAATACATATTCAATATTATAATGATATTAGAGAATTAAAAGTAACCTTACATTTAGGATTTCCCAATGTGGGTTAGTGGCTTTGCTGATGTGCATTCCATCAATGGTACTGCACACCTTAATAGCACTGTTGAGAAGTTATTAGTCAAT
This sequence comes from Lablab purpureus, assembly GCA_030347555.1. Taxonomy (NCBI): domain Eukaryota; kingdom Viridiplantae; phylum Streptophyta; class Magnoliopsida; order Fabales; family Fabaceae; genus Lablab; species Lablab purpureus. Next base: position 22,043,433 of record CM059255.1, on the reverse strand, counting down.
ATATAAACATTACTTATATTTGAAAACACAAACTTTGAAATACTTACCTATTCAAAATATTCTTCAAATCAGTATCTGGTTTTTTATTCATAGAACAAAACCAGTATACTGTCTTCTCTGGACGACCGATGAGGAAGAATTGCCAATGATGCCTAGAAAAATAAAATGTTTAGAATATAACTCAATCACAATAAAAATAATAATAAACTTATATTGACTTACTAGAATAAATAAGCTCCAAGATATATCTGCCTTTTGGATGCCTAGATCCAATTTTGGATATATCTTTGGACTTCTTCCCTTTTATTTCCTGCTTGTTGGATTGACTAAGGCTCAAAAAATCCATAAACATCTGAAGCTCCCTTCTCCTCAGCCAATTCATCCATCATCCTAAAAAATGAAAAATAATAACATTTTATATATTAAATAATCAAATTGAAATTATAAAAATAATAATAAATAAATATATGTACTTACATTGTCCAAAGTTGTAAAATAGAGATGTTGAGATCCCTATTACCCAATGTCACATCTGAGATGTCAGCATATGAAATGTAGAGAGAGAATATTGCATTATCTATCCCAAATCTCCTAGCATCCCACTGAATCTCAAAGGAGTTGCCATAATATTGTGCAGAGGCATGGATCAACTCAACAATTGGATTTTTGGGAGAGCTACTTCTTTTCTTTTAGTATGTTCAGAAGCAACAACACTTTTAGGCTTTTGAACATCCTACATGTTTAAAACAATACTGATTAGTACACAAATAACATTTTTAGAAGTCATTAACATAAAAAATTACATACATACCTTTTCCAAAAGTTGTCGGACTAAATGTTTGGACCAAGCAATGAATGTGTGAAGGGTCTGTCCCACTTTCTGTACCTCATCAGTAGGCACAGGGACTCAAGCATCAGCATCTCGAATCTCTTCTACCACCATTCTTAATAAACCAGGTGCCAAAGGCACACTGTGGATGGTAGAAGCCCCTTCCTGAACTGAACCAAGGGCCATCAATCTTGGTTCAAGCAACCCATCCTCCACCAATAAAGCGCATTGTTTCTTCTCAACAGATGGACATGTGGATGCATGATATATTTCAATTTACATTTGAAATCAAGACATATATAGAAAACAAATAAGGATTTTACCTGTCGGTGCAGGTGCAAGTGCAGCAGCAGCAACAGGAGAAGCCAAAATAGGAGTAGCGTTAGTGGAAGTACTTCCCATTGTGACAACAGATGGAGGAGATGGCTGAACGTGTTGGTGGGAAGATGCCATCCTAGCTACCAAGTTTGGAAACATGCTAAGTAGTTGCTCCTGAACCTATGCTGCGATGACCGGTGTCAGCTTCGCTGTGAGCTTCTTCTCCAACTCCTCTTCACTAATTGTTGAGCTCTGGGTATTCTTGACTGGTGGCCCAAAATATTGTTGAATACCCACACTGGTCCCCACACCCCGAACATGGCCGGGGTGTTCATTTTTACCAATAGCAGTGGTCAGTATATCCTGACGACCACATGGAACGAAAGTTCCCTGTGTACACTGCTCCTCTAAGGAATCCTACAATAAATTTAATACATTATATATAAATATACAAGTCTGAGAAATTAATCATATTAGGTTTAAAAAGAATAGTAACTTACAATCCTATCAGCAATCTCTTTAGCCTCCTCAGATGTCATCTCACCAGAAGGCTTTTGACGAGCTCTCTTCCAAGTTTCATGACGTTTAGGAGGAGATGGTGGGGGGAGATCATCCTGGCTTATACCAGAACTGGCTAGCTCTTTTTCTCTGAGTGCAGCCTTCTCGTCCATCATTGTCTCAGCCAAGAGACCATACCTCCCATGAGACAAACGGTGGAGGGGGTCAAATTCTTCTTCTGAATCTCCTTGGCCTTTAATCTTTTCTCCTGCAAAATAATTGATATTAGAATATAATACAATAACTTAATAACTTTAAATTAATTCGTACCTCCCACTCTGGGCCAGTCCTAATCTCTACAAATTTTTTCCAATCCTCCTCAGATATGCCATATCGTTGGCAAGGAGTAAGTCCCTTGCTAACGACATCCTCAGCATAAACCTATCTCATAGTTAATATGGACTTGAACTGCCTCCACATTTTTGCAATGCTGGACATAATCTTCCTCCTAACTGCCTTCGAGTTTTTAATATCAAAATACTTCTGCAAAAATAAAACATAATTAGCATTAAAATTAAAAATCAATATTCAAGAAAAGACATAGATTTAAATTTACCAAAATGTCCTGCCAAATCAAATTCTTCACGGTGTCCTCAACATTATCCCAGTCTGGATGCAAAATAGATACCTAAACATAATCATTAGTTAGATGAAAACAAGAATTATATGCAAATATGTAAAAAAAGTTCAAATATAAACTTATAATTATCTTCTCCCGTGCAACGGTACCCAAGTAGCTATTGAATTGGGTATGATGCGGACCAGATACCTTCCCAGTGCGTGGATCAACAGACACACTCATCTTCTCTCCTGCCATGTGTCTGGCTGTCAAGCTCACTAATCTTGTAGCTTGCCTGGTCCTCTTTGGTGGAGGAGATGCTGGAGGAGATGAGGGAGTTGGTGAGGGAGGAGCTGAAGGAGATGCCATGTGTCTGTAAAGAAAATATATAGCAATATAATTTATAAATCATAAATATACGAACATAAAAAAAACAAGTTCAAGTAGAAACATACTTAGACAACTAAATTTTCCCATATCCCTTCATCATGATCATTACGAGTTGCATGGACCACATCCTCTTCTACATCTTCAATTCTACTAGATAGTCATGGTGAATTGGGGATGACAATGAAATCATCTGACTCATCTTCATTTTCATGGTTCACATCAATCCCTTTGCCTTGGAGGACCATAGACCACCTATCATTACATGGGTCGGTCACATAAAAAACTTGTTTTGCTTGATATGCCATGATGAATGGTTCTTCCTTATGACCTAGCTTCTTAAGGTCTATCATAGTAAAACCCATTTTGTCAAATTGAACACCGGTATTGCTATCAACCCAAACACATTTCAATAGAGGAACTCTAAATTTACTGTAGTCAACCTCCCAAATTTCCTCAATCACTCCAAAGTAACTTATGGATGCCATGATGGGTTTTTATCCTTTGAACTAGAAAAGTGCATGGATGTGGCCTCAATAGATACTCCACTATTGTGAATTGTGCTATTGTCATCTTGTGACTTTGTGTAGAAGGAATATCTATTAATGTCGTACCCAGTCCAAGTGATGACGTTATGTTTTGGTCCATGAGCTAGCCATTTCAATGTATCAGATGCATGTTGATCTGAAAAAATTTGGCTTCTAAACCAACTGACAAACTTGTTGTTATGCTCCTTCACCAACAACCGTTCACCCATTTTGGGGTTTTGGGTCCTCAACATTGATTGATGAGCAGATATGTAAGGAAGAACTTCATCTGTATTATTCAAAATATACAAGTGTGTCTGACTCAACTCAGTAGTATCCTTTGGTTGAACTTTTATACCATGAGTACCCGTTCCATTTATCCTATCATCATGTCGACTTGTAGGAACACCCACGACTTGTGCTTTTGTCAAGTATTCTGAACAAAATTCTGTAGCTTCTTCTGCAATATACCTTTCAACTATAGAAGCTTCAGGTATGTATGGATTCTTAGTATACCCTTTGAAGATCTTCATGTATCGCTCAATTGGGTACATCCACCGCAAATAAACTGGGCCACATAACCGTATCTCTCTTACAAGATGAACAATTAAGTGAACCATAATATCAAAAAATGATGGAGGAAAATACATCTCCAATTGACATAGTATAATTGCTGCCTCATTTTCCAACCGATCTAATGATTTTTCATCAATTACCTTGGCACATATAGAGTTGAAGAAAAAACATAGACATATAATTGCATTTCTCACATTCTTCGGGAGTATGCCACGTATAGCTACATGTAAGAGTTGTTGCATCAAAACGTGACAGTCATGTGACTTTAATCCAATTAGTTTAAGATCTTTCATTGACATAAGACTCCTAATATTTGAAGAGTATCCTTGTGGAACTTTAATACTCCGAAGACACCGACAAAAACTAGTCTTCTCTTTTTTGGACAAAGCATGACATGCTGGTGGAAGATATGTTCTCTTACCTTTAGATCTTGGATGCAATTGAGGACGTATTCCCAATTCACAAAGATATTAATGAGTATTCACTCCATCCTTTGTTGTAACTTTGATGTTCAAAAGTGTGCCAATTAGACTATCACATACATTCTTCTCAACATGCATCACATCAATACAATGACGTATATCTAGATGACACCAATATGGAAGTTCAAATAAAATTGATCTCTTCTTCCACTTGCTTCTATTAGTTTATTTCTTTTGGGTCTTTCCAAATTCAACATTTATGTTTTTCACTCGATCATAAACTTCCTCACCTGTTAACGGTGACTTAGAAATTTCATCCTCCTGGCAACCGTTAAAAGCTTTCTTCAATCTTCGGTATGGGTGGTTAACTGGAAGGAATTTTCTGTGTTTATTATAAATTGTCTTCTTCCCATGTTTCAATTGCAGATAACTTGTATCTTCTTGACAAATAGGACACGCATGATGACCCTTAACACTGTATCCACTCAAGTTACCATATGCTGGAAAGTCATTTATGGTACAAAATATCATTGCATGTAACTTGAAATTCTCCTGTCGATACCCATCAAACACCTCTACTCCTTCCTCCCACAACAATCTTAAGTCATCTATCAAAGGACTTAAATAAACATCTATGTCATTTCCTGGCTGTCTTGGACCTGCAATCATCATAGATAGCATAACATATTTCAGCTTCATGCACGACCAATGTGGAAGATTGTAGATCACCAATAAAGCTGGCCATGAGCGTGGTTAGTGCTTAAGTTACCAAAAGGATTCATTCCATCTGTAGCTAGTTCAAGTCTAAGGTTTCTTGCATCACTACCAAAACTTGGAAATAGACGGTCAAATTTCTTCCACTGTGGAGAATCAGCCAGATGTCAAAGTTGTCCATCTCGTTTCTTTGCAACTGAATGCCATATGATATTTTCTGAATCTTCTTCATTAGCAAACAATCGCTTAAACCTTGGAATTATTGGAAGATACCATATAACCTTTGCAGGAGGACCCTTTTTATCACTATCTTCACCAAAACCATCACCATCCTTGACTTTGTAACGTGATACACCACATTTTGGACACTTGTGAAGAGATTCAAACTCTTTTCTGTATAAAATACAGTCATTAGGACAAACGTGTATCTTTTTATATTCTAAACCCATTGGACAAAGTATCTTCTTTGCTTCATACATACGGTTAGGCAATGTGTTTTCATCTGGAAGAATCTCTTTCAAAAGTTCTAACAATTCATTGAAACTTTTATCACTCCAACCAAACTTTGCCTTCAAATTCACCAATCTTAATACAGAAGACAATCGTGTGAAAATTGTACATCCAGGATACAAAGGCGTCTCTGAATCGATCTTCAATTTATCATATACAGGTGCATGTGCTTGAAGAAAGCTCTCCTGACCCACATCACGAAGCATATCCTCTATTCGATCTTCCATACTGACATCCTCCTCCTCCACAGTTTGTGATACTACTAGAATATCAATAAGTTCACCGTGCCATGTCCATGTGGTATAATTTTTCATGATCCCCTCACAGATAAGATGTTCTCGTATTATATCTACGGTTTGAACTCTTCCATTAACAGACATAACACAGGGACAATAAAATTTTCCATTCATCTTTAGACCATTTCGTTAAGCAAAACTCAAAAATTGTTCAACTCCATTCTCATACTCTTCTGATATACGACTTGTATTCATCCAACTTCGATTCATTTTCGGGTTTTAGACTACAATTAAGAGTTAATAAAAAACTTATCGGTCATCAATGAATTTAATATCATTGATTACTATAATCAAAATTATCAGCAGAGTTTGCTATAACATTATTTAGTAGAGTTTGCTCTATAAGAGAGACAAACCCATTGTAACGAAATTTCAGCAGAGTTTCCTCTGTTATTTTACTAAATCCAAATTTTCAAACAACATCAAATATATCAATAAAGCCCCATGGGCATAGCCAGATTATCAGCAACATCTTGTACAGGCATTTCAATGAACTAATCATACAAACGCTATTTTACAAAACAATAAATAAAAAAAAAACAATAAATTAAAAAAAAACACACAAACCTGGCGGTGGCAGCGGTAGCGGTGGCAGCGGTAGCGGTGGCGGCAAAGGGGCTGATGGCAAGGGAGCAGCGTTCACAAGTGACAGCGGCGACGACAACCTGCTCCAGCGGCGGCAAGGAGAGCTTCCAGCGGCGGCAACAACCTTCGCGCAAGGGGAATAGCTTCACGAGCTTCACGGCAACGGGGTTGACGATGGTGAGGGGCAGGAACAACGTCGTTGTTGCAGAGGAGACAGAGACTCGTGGCGAAGAACGAAGACGATGAACAGGGAGCGTGTCGAAGAATAGGAAAAGTGAGGAGGGAAAGGGGAGAGTAGGTTTTAAAGGGGTTTCTACGTCGGTTGTAATCTACAACCGACGTCATAAGTACAACACGAAGAGTTGTACGTCGTTTAAGACAACAACCGACGTAGTAGTTTTGACATTCTACGTCGGTTCTACAAATAACCGACGTAGAATGTACAATTCAAAAATTCTATGTTGGTTTACGCATACAACCGACGTAGAATGGTCAATTCAAATTTGTCTACGTCGTTTGTGTTGCAACTGACGTAGAATGTTGATGTTAAATGGTAACTCTATAGTAGTGATTTTTTATATCGAATTTAAATTTTATAAAGTAAATAATTTATCTGATAAATTAAGATATCTTAATCATTAGAAAACCAAATAAATATATTTTAACAAATTTATAGTTAATAATACATCTGTGTGGATATTCCATTTTAGTCTTTTAGTTAGACATTTTTATCTTATTTACATAAGCAAGTACTAATTAACTGGTAATCTCAAATTTTATTTAATGTAATTATGTTCTTTTTCTCTCTTATTTCATTCTAATTATAAAGAAATCAAATAGGGAGACACAAAATGTCTTATTATAATCATTCTTAAATCATCATACGGTAATATTAGTGTATGGAAATACACTTTATTTTCGTAATATTTCCTACAGCTATTACATATTTGATTCAAAATATTGCTTAAAAATTAATTCGGAGCATTTGCTAGAATTTTTTTATCATGTTTGGTTTATTTTTTTAACTTTCTAGAAAACTATGTTTTTTTAGAATAATTTTTTACTAACTTTCTAAAAAGAAAAACCCATAGCTAGGTGAGCATTTTACTTTCTTATATAAAAAATATATTTTTTCATTTTAAAAAGTATAAAAGCAATATAGTATCTCTTTTTCATTAATACATACATTTTTTCAACTATTTTTTATTGTTTTTTAGTTAGAAAATTTTATTTTTTAATAGATTAAAATAAATTTTTTATTAAATAAAATATGTAATTGCATAATTTCACAGCCTCTCTATTTAAAGATAACTACATAATTTCTTCACTTAATTACCATGACATATTTTTTTTTTAAAAAATTTTTACAATTAAGAAAAGGTAAATTATATGTAACAATGAACTAATTTTATATACAAATTTTTACATATATAAAATTACTTAACATATATTAATTAAACGTAACTGAAACTAAAAAATACTTTTACCCACATATTTTTAATATAAGTAAAATCTAAAAGTATTTACTTACATATATTTAGTGTTTGGAAGAATAACAGTGATAATATTAACATAATAAAGATTTTACATGAATATCAAATTATTAAGACTATTAAAGACGATAATTATTTTAAATCTAATTTATTGTTTTAAACTTAGATTTATTTTAAAAATTATATAATTATTTTCAGTATTTATATAAATATATTTTTAATAATTAAATATAAACTCTCCATAAATAAGATTAAGGAATTAGTTATATTACTGCAATCTTTATATATTTTTAAATCAAGCATTTGTTGGAATAGAAAAATAAAAATAAGAAATATTTTTTTCAAATACTGGTTGTAGCAATGTGTTAGGTATCGTGTGTAATATTGGATGTTCACTTTCTCACTCTCTCTTTTTCCATCCGCAATGTCCCTTTTACAGAGTCTCTCTCACTTTAGCTTCTTTTTCCCCATTGCGCAATGTCTCTTCTATACAACCTCTCTCGCTTTATCTAGCTATTATATTTGCTCTCTCTCAGTATCTCATACTTACTATTCATTTGCTTTGATTATTTCAGGTTTGCTAAAGAAAACTATTGGTAATCACTCCAACTATATTTTTTGGTTAGTTCTTATTTTTGTTTTCAATAATTGATGTAGTATGCTTTCAGATCTCTCATTTATGGTTTTCGAACCTATGTATGCGTTGATTTTATTATGACACAAATTTTAAATTTGTAAATTAAATTAACAAAATAACTTAATTTTTTTTTCTTTGATCAATCAATCAATAAATAAGGTGATAGTGTTTGAAACTTCGATCAATAGTTACCCAAGATCCCTTATGTTGCTAAATTTTACTTAAGATCCCCTGTTTCATAGTCCTTTGACCACATATCATAAATTTGGATGACCAATTATGAACAACGTTAAATAATGTGCAACTAGAAAATTATTGATAGTGATAATTAGTAAAAAAAATATCAACTAGTGAAGAAAATATGGTGTTTTAAAAAAAAACTGAAAACACTGTTTTGGATTTGTTATCTTGATTTAGTGATTAGTTTATGTGTTTCTAACTTACATTTATTTTTATAACATTGATTTTTTATATCTTTTGTCAGTTTATTATATTTAATGGATAAAAGTTGGATATCTATTATTCACAAACCAATGAAAAGTACATTAGAGGAGTGCTAAATTTTCTTGATTTTGCATTGCAAAATCTTCTAAGGATGGAAATTTTTTATGTCCTTGCACAAAATGTATCAATCGTGATTGGTGCTTTCGGATGGATGTTTATGAGCACATAGTCAATTGAGGATTTCTAAAAGGATATACTAATTGTATTTTTCATGGTGAGAAAATTGGCTTTTCTAGTTCTGAGAGTCCATATCATGTAGAAGGAGATTTTGATCATGACATAGATACATTAATTCGTGATGCTTTTGGAATGCATACAACTAATGAAGGGGAAGATATAGATACAGAAGTGGAAGATGAGAATCCTGAACTAGTTGTAAATGAAGATAATGCCTTACAGTCTAAGGAGGTTTATTCAGATAATTTTTATCAGTTGTTAAAAGAAGTTGAACAAGAACTTTATCCTGGGTGTAAGAAATTCACAAAGTTATCTTTCATTGTTCATCTTTATCATTTGAAATGTTTAAATGGGTGGAGCGATAAAAGTCTTTCAATGTTACTAGAGTTGTTAAAAGATGCATTACCTGAAGAAAATACTTTGCCTAAGTCCTTTTATGATACAAAGAGAATAATTTCAAGGTTGGGTTTGAGATACAAAAACATTCATGCATGTCCCAATGATTGTATACTTTATTGGAAGGGTTTCGAAAATGATGAATTTTACCCAAAATGTAATCTTTCAAGATGGAAGAACTCTGATAATAGTGAAGGAAAGAAAAAGATACCTGCAAAGGTTCTTCGTTTGTTTCCTATCAAACCTAGACTTCAAAGACTCTTTATGTCATAAAAAACTGCTTCTTTTGTGACATGGCATGAGTGTGGTCGAACTAAGGATGGACTCATGAGACACCCAGCTGACTCTTTGGCTTGGAAGGATTTTGATAATCGACATCCACAATTTTCTTCTGATCCTTGTAATGTTAGATTAGGTTTGGCTACAGATGGATTTAATCCTTTCAAAACTATGACTATTTCTCATAGCACTTGGCTTGTCATATTGATTCCTTATAATTTACCTCCATGGATGTGTATAAAACAACCTTCTTTTATTCTCACATTACTTATTCCCGGTCCAAAAGGTCCAGGCAAGAAACTTGATATCTACATGCAACCTCTTATAGAGGAATTGAAAGAATTGTGGGAAGTTGGAATAAAAACTTTTGATGTCCACAAAAAAGAGTCATTCCAAATGCATGCTGTAGTCATGCGGACAATTAATGATTTTCCTGCATATGCAAATTTTTCCGGATGGAGTACTAAGGTCACTATGCTTGTCCATGTTGTGGCTTTGAAATTGCCTCTAAGTGGTTGCGTTATAGTAGAAAACTTTGTTATATGTGTCATCGTCGTTGGTTAGAGCCAAAAATGGAGATACAATAAAGGAGATTTTGATGGAAGTTTAGAGTTTAGAGCTCCACCTAGGCCACTTGATGGAACCATAATCTTAACACCATTGGAAGAACTGGAAAATTCTTTTGAGAATGAGAAAGGGTGTAGATCACAATGGAAAAAGAAAAGCATCATATTCAAATTGCCTTACTGGAAATATAATGTTCTACGTCATAATCTTGATGTAATGCATATTGAAAAAAAATGTTTGTGATAACATTATTGGAACATTATTACACTTAGAAGGAAAATCAAAAGATAATGACAAAGCATGTTATGACCTTGTAGACATGAACTTAAGACCTCAATTACATCCTAAGATGCATCAAGTTAGAGGTAAAAAATATTTTCCAAGAGCTTGTTTTCAAATGACATCAAAAGAGAAAGAAATATTTTTAGAAGTGCTAAAAAACATAAAAGCTTCAGACGAATATATCTCTAATATTTCAAGATGTGTAAATGTGAAGCAACATAAAATATTTGGTCTCAAAAGTCATGATTGTCATCTTTTAATGCAAGAGTCTCTTCCTATAGCTATGAAAGATTGTCTACCCAAAAAAGTGAGTTTGGTGATATATGATCTTTGTCATTTCTTTAAAGAAATATGTGGTAAGGTACTTAGTGTGCATAATTTGGAGCTTTTGGAGCATCGAATAGTCAAGACATTGTGTCAATTAAAAAATATTTTTCCTCCATCTTTTTTCACTTTCATGGTACATTTAGTAATCCATTTGGCACATGAGGCAAAAGTTGCAGGCCCAATATACTATCGATGGATGTATCCCATTAAGAGGTATTCCAATTTAATTTTTTTATTATTTAATAATAGTGTAGACTTAAATAATAATATGTTATTATCTTATTTTGTAATATAAGTTACTACTTTTAGGTTCTTGCTCACACTAAATTCATTTGTTCGTAATCGAGCACATCCGAAAGGGTCCATTGCAGATGGGTATTTAGGGTTTAGGGTTTTAGGGTTTAGGAGAGGGGTATTTAGCTCATGAATGCTTAATTTTTTGCTCTCGTTATCTCTCTGGAGTAGAAACTACATTTAATCGACCAAGGAGAAATGATTATGGTTTTGATTCTAGAGGTAGGTCATTTGGGAGAAAGAATAAAGTTGGGTTCAGTGTAAAGAAAAGAAAAAGAGTTTCTCGAGTTTGGAAGAACAAGGTAACATACTCATGACTGATGATATCAAATGGTTGTCACGTGGTCCACTTGAAAAGGCAAGAAGATATAGTGGCTATATTGTTAATGGAGTTAGGTTTCATACAAAGAACCGTGAAAGATACTTAAAGACAAAATAGTGGAATTGTTGTCATTGTTAAGACAAGAAGTTATGCTAGCTGAAGAGATAAATGTCCTAGGGAAGGGGAAATAAACTACTATGGTGCATTGATTGATATAATTCAATTGGATTACTTTGGTAGATATAAGGTTGTTCTTTTCAAATGTGATTGGGTTAACATAAATAGAGGTTGCAAAACTGATAAATTTGGTATGACACTGGTAAATTTCAAATGTCTATAACATACAAGTGATGATATATGTGATGATCCATTTATTTTTGCATCTCAAGCCAAGAAAGTATTCTATGTGGAAAATGAAAAGCAAAGTGATTGGCTAGTTGTTGTACATGCTAAAACTAGAGATGTATATGATTTAGGTGATGAACAATCTAATGAAATAGAACAAGAAGAAGAAAAAGACTTGCAAGAGATAAATGATAATGACCTAATTAGAGCAGAAGTTGATGATAATGGTGATGATATCACGGAAGTCATGCTAAACATGGAAGATTTTCTTGAAAATGTTGATGATGAAGATGAAACAGAAGATTGGGAAGAGGATTTCTTTTAATATTGTTTTTATTTTTCGTATATGTTAAAGGTATCTAATTTTTTTTTATATTTTTACATGTGTACTAATTATAAATATTATAACTATATACTAATTTTGATTTGGATTTGGATTACATGTAATAGACTCTATGGGAAGACACAAAAAGCTACATACTATTAAGAAAAATGGTCAATCTCAAGCTAGTGTGTTATCGGTGGATAACTCTAATGGAATGATCAATTCAGACCATGAGCAAAATCACTTTGTGATAGAAAACAATGTACAATTTGGAGGAGGTCCACAACAACATACACACGAGACAAGTCATGGTTCAACAACAACTTTAAATGAAGGTGGTGAGATTTTATTATTTGTATCCCTTTAGTTATCCAAATTTATTGAATATAATTTAATATCTAACATTACTATTTATGATTTAGGTGAAAGGAAAACTAGAGGCTATACACATATGTTAGATGTGTGGGATATGTCAGATGATGAATTCATTGTTGTTGAGGTAGATGCTTTGGGAAATTGTTGAGGTTGATGAAAATAATACATCTTGAAAGTCCCACATCGCCTTGAATTCAAAAGAGTGGGTGACAAAAGTTATATAATGGACTTGAGTCCATGGTATCTAGACACCCCAGTCAAAAACACTTTAAGCTTGTATTTGACTTTTCTTATACTCTTATAGTAGAGTGTTGTGAGGTTTGGTTTAATTACTTGCTTTGGAGAGTGCGGGTGTATTGGGGTCAAGGGTATAGGAGATTAGTCTATGTGTTGTAAAAATTTTCACACAGTGTTATTCTCTTGTTGTCTTTAAACAACAGTCGCGGTTTTTCTCCGGTTTTGGAGTTTCCATGTTATATTCTTGTGTTGGTTATTTTTATTGGATTTATCTTATTTCTCTATTAGAAGGATTATTCTCTAAGAGTAAAGATGCTATTGTTTTACCCAACAGTGGTATCAGAGCTTAAGGTTTGGTAGGGTTTTTCTTAGTATGCTCTGTGATTGCAGCTGAGTCTGATCTTCCACATAAAAAAAGATTAATTCCTTGTTGTTGGAGAATTATCTTTAGTTGCTGAAGTTGCAATGTTGTTTGCAAGTGTTGTCAAATGCGACATAGAGAAATTTAATGGAAGGGTCTCTCTCATTTTGGGGGAGGATGATCTTTTGTAGATGATGAGTTAAGTATCCTCATGGCATACCCGCGTTGCCATGGAAAAAGGATGAGTGTTTGCTAGCGGTAATTGTACACGGGCGTTGGCTGACTTTGATGCAGGGTGTGTGGTAATTATACACGGGCATTGGTTATCATTGATGCAGGGTGTGCTATGAATTCTTGGAGTGGTTTAATTCCAAGTGGTGTTGTGACAGTAATTGTACACGGGCGTTGGTTGACATTGATGCAGGGTGTGCGGTGATTATACACGGACATTGGTTAGCATTGATGCAGGGTGTGTTGTGAATTCTTGGAGTGGTTTAATTCCAAGTGGTATACTCTTTATGGTGGAGTATGATTGTTGATATAAACAATGATTACTGGTATAGGCAATGAAGAAGGAAGATATGTTTATTTTTATCATGGTGGAGATTGTTGAGGTTGATGAAAATAATACATCTTGAAAGTCCCACATCGCCTTGAATATTCAAAAGAGTGGGTGACAAAAGTTATATAATGGACTTGAGTCCATGGTATCTAGACACCCCAGTCAAAAACACTTTAAGCTTGTATTTGACTTTTCTTATACTCTTATAGTAGAGTGTTGTGAGGTTTGGTTTAATTACTTGCTTTGGAGAGTGCGGGTGTATTGGGGTCAAGGGTATGGGAGATTAGTCTATGTGTTGTAAAAATTTTCACATAGTGTTATTCTCTGATTGTCTTTAGACAACGGTCATGGTTTTTCTCCGGTTTTGGAGTTTCCACATTATATTCTTTGTTGGTTATTTTTATTGCATTTATCTTATTTCTCTATTAGAAGGATTATTCTCTAGGGGTAAAGATGCTATTGTTTTACCCAACAGAAATCCTATTGGGTCAGAAGGAAAAACACTTTTAAGTGTTATAGGGAGCCTAGTAAGGAGGCATCAATGTGCTCCAATCAATTATCTTAGTTGGAAAGACATGCCCGAGTCTAACATATGCTTGAACTAATACAGGTATTTACAAAATTGAATAAGATATGATTAATTTTATTTCTTATAATAGCATATACAAATTATATTTTGTGACTACTTTTCATGATAGAGTAAGTTCCACTTTATGTCAATACTTTATGAGCAAACCAAGCAAATATTAAAGAATAACATGAATAATAAGTGGAGGCAATTCAAACATGATTTGAAGTCAAAAGGATATGATGCAAGTAAGACTGAGGAAGAAATGGCTACTAACCTCCCAGATAAAAGAGTGGATCCTTTTCAATACTGTGATTTAGTGCATTATTGGTGTTCCAAAAAAGGACAGGTGTGTTTATAATGATTTCATTAACATAACATTTATTTCATATTTTTTCTTTACTTTTTTTAAACTTGGTCACAGGATATAAGTAACACAAACAAAAGAAGTCATTCTAAATTTGAAGATTTACATTGTAAAGGAACCAAGAATCTTCCAAGATTTATTGATGAGGTAATTTTGTTTCTTTCAAATAATATTTCTCATTACATTACTTAGAGGATTAACTATTATAAACATTACATAGTAGAAATATATTATTGAGATTTCATTACTTATATAAGAAAAAAAAGGAAAAAGGAGTACAACCCTCAGGAGCTTAAATTTATATTGATACTCAGACTCGGGAAGATGGGAGCATTGTGACTGAAAAGGAAGCTCATATAATTGTAAGAACTTGTATTATGAAGCATAATATAAAGTATTGATTATAAATCCTTGAGCTTCAAATTGATGCATTAAATGATTTGATTATTTTATTTAAAATGGATTCATATAGGATGAGTTAAAGAAGCAAATGGTACAAGCTAAGAGTCTAGGAGATTCTCATACCACTCCTGATTATACAAATTGGAAGGATGATATTTATTCAAAAGTGAAAGAGCCTGAAAAAAGGAGATATGTATGTTGTCTCGGGAAACTTCCACAAACTAAAGATTCAAATACTTCATCTCAAAGCTCTACAAGAGAACATAGAATTCATAAATTAGAGAAGGTATTTGGAAACCTTTTATCTTTCCTTCAAGCACGATTTCCAGAGGATCAAGAGATTAATGAAAGAAAGTTTAACAATTACATTTGATCATTTATAAAAGAAAGTTAACATTAGTATGATATTTTATAAATATGTATTTTTTATGTAGATACCTCATGTTGGTAGTGATCGAAGTGATGTTAATAGTAATGTTCACACAAATACAAATGGAAATAGTTAAGTGATATCCATGATGATGTTGAAAATAGTTTTAAGTTATAATTAATTTTGTAGTTGTCTCTAAAATCATTTTTTTAATGTGACTGCAGATACACTATAAATGGTATGGATTACATGCTTTGGACATTCTTGATGAGGGAGCTCATGTGTTTAATAGTGATGATAGTTGGATATTTATTTTTAGTAATAAATATGAATATTTTAGCTGAGACTATGTGATTAGTATCCCTCATGTGAGTTAGCATGAATTACGAATCTTACTATACATGAAATGAATATTTTGGTATTTGTGTTTGACACATCAATACTTTATAGATGTTGTTTTTGTATTTGTTATTGTCAATTTGGTATTGGTTTGTATTTAAAATTTGGACTATTGGTTTGTATTTAAAA